>CM056723.1:57112588-59512588 GCA_029844215.1 Przewalskia tangutica | reverse complement strand
TAATACATTAAAGTTACATTGGGATACCCTGTGCGCACTCGAAAGAGTAGCGGCTGCGGGTTCCTTCGTCAACAAAAAAAAAAGTTACATTGGGATAGAGTTATAAGTTGAGATGAATAGATTGAAAAATAAAGAGACATTAAAATATGGAACCGGTCATTCCGATCCGGACCGGATCATTCCATTTTTTACCTGAACCGGAAAATCGAAATCTTATATAATGAAGGACCGGAGACCGGATCGAAATTCACCGGTCCGGTCTAAAAATGTATCTCCTACCTGTATATACAGTGTAGACAAGTCAAACCCAAACAAATATCAAAAGGGCAAAGGGCTAACGTCGTTTGGCAATTATTATGAAATTATTTCTTATTCACTGAATGCATTGTATAATTTTTTTTTAAAAAAATAGTTAGTGATAAAAATATTTCATACGGTACTTTAGGGGCAAGTAAGTTCTTAACCAAACTTTTATATGTATTAAAACTCTTGTATTATTAATATCATGATTTGCTATGTATCAGTTATGTATCGGATAATATCAAATAAGATATATAACTCATAAGAAACTTAGTAGCTCAGTTGGTTGACTACATGAATTTTTACCTTATTGATGAGGTTTCGCTTCTCCACCTTGTAATCTTCTCATGTTTCCTCTTTCCCTACACTCAATTAAAAATGTATAACTAATGCTTATATTAGTTATATATAGGTTAAAAATCAAATAAGATATTAGTAATACACAAAATTAATACATATACTATTTTCCAATCCCTATTAATAAAAATATTGATTTTTTTATTTATTTTTTTATCATCTTCCGGATAAAGAACGAACAAGAATAAAAATGAAGTTGATTCAAATATAGATTTCTCTATTACCCTATATCAATAAAAGTAAAAGAAAAAAGATAAGGGTGAAAGAAACTAAGAAGGATACCAAAGTAATGTTGTATAAGGCTGATAAGTGGCTAATACTAAAATAATAAGTGAAATAACCGTCGTTTGTATTAGAATGATAAAATATTTTCCTTGATTATTCTTCATCCCATAAGGGAGAATATATAGAAGTAATATACATTAATAATGAAGAGGAAATCATGCCTCATAATAACTAAGAAATCCTACCTAATAATGTCTTCCTACCATATATATTAGGATTTTACATAAATATAATATTACTAATTAATTATATATATAGAATATTCTAACATAATATTACCAATTAATTACACATCTAGAATATTCTAATATAATATTCTAACATAATATTGTTGACACTCAATTTTGTCCCTCCCTTTCAATTATTTATCATAAAATTAAACTTTTTTTTGTAATACCGCAAGATAATTGTAACAATAATAACACATAATAAATAAGAAATTTAAATAATAGTGTCGCATGTATAAAACATTAAGCAGTCCTTAAATATCGTATCAACATTTGTTAATTTAATAATACTCAAAATAACTTTATAAATAATTTAAACCCCATTTACTTTCCATTAATTAAAACTCAACACCTTAATTTCTACCCAAATAGAATCCCACCCATTTCAGCAAATAATATATCAACCCAAACAAAATTAGACTCCTTAAAATCTGAAGCCCATATGTAATTCTAAACCCAAGTCCAACAAAATTGACCCAAACTAAATAATCTCCTCTTCCCCATAGCCCAAAACCGAGGCCCAATTCGTTTTGAACCCAACCCATTAGCCATTTATCATCATCTTCTCCCATTAACAAAGGGGCGAACCTAATACATCCAGGGGAGGAAAAAACCTAGCAGCCACACAACATCAGGGAGCCGCACAACATCAGCACCCTAAAAAAAAATAGGACCAGCCCTTTTCCATTGGGAAAGGACCCTCCCCTTTCCCATTGTCCCCGTCGTCGCCAGTCTCCCGTCGACCTCCACACCTCCCGTCGCCCACCACCGGCGAAACCATCATCACTCTCTTCTTCTCCATTCTCACAACACTACTTATCTCCACCCGCTGCCCATCGAACCGTCTCCCTCTTCACCATCACTGCTCCGGCGAACTCACGACGCTGGAGCAGTTACGCCACACCATACCAGCAGCCATCCCACTCCGGCAAACCTCACCAACGTTCACCGCAACCTCCCTTTTCCCATCAGCAGCAACACATCTCTCATGCCCATATCTCTTCCCAACTACCCATTTCACTTCGCCCACACTTCCCTGACACAATCCATAACCTCTTCCCCTTTTAATTTTTCCATTTAACTAGTCTATCGTAATTTGTGTTGTGTGTTTAGGTGCTTATTCAGACAGGTTGTTTGGTTATTTGAATCTGTTAGATCAGTTTTGAACATGTCAAGCTACTGTTGGGTATTTGGTTGATATATATCCAGTACATAGTTGTATTGTATGTTGTTAACAATGTTTGTCGAAGCTTATTGGATGAATGGTTAATCATGTCTAGTCGACGCTAATATTTTCGACATGTTTAAGATGAGTTTTGGCTACTGTTTGCTATCCTGGTCCATTAACCTGTTCAGTTAAATTAAGCATTCCTTAGGCTAGCCTAAATTAGTTTAAACATAGGAAGCTCCTTAAAGATTGCTATTTGTGTTCACTGCTTATAGTCTGGTTTCATGTTGTCCAGATGAGATTTATTCACTGTTTATAGGTCGTTGTGTGATTAAACTAATAAAATGCTTTCATGTTTAGTTGGGAACATGTTAATCATACGTACTGTGTCGTTTGACTTAATACCCAATCTGGTTGGTTAAAAGTTGGTGATTACGTGAGAACCATGGAGTCTATGCTTTTGTGTTTATTACTTACCATTTTGTGATTTATTGTAGGCAGAACAGGACCCTTTAAGGTTAGTCCAAATGGATTACACGAATCATGTGGTCTACGTGTTTGCTTTTGTTTATTTATGTTAAGTTTTGGAATCTCGTGTTCACCTTGAGCCATAAAAAGGCTATATGCTGAATCTGCTCCTTTTATGACCCCCTAAATTAAGAGTTAAGTCAATATAATCAGCTATGTGATATATAAAGTCGTGTTCATGTACATTTTGTCTCGTGTGTGCTATTCTGAATAATTGCCCCAGGTACAAACTAGTAGTAAACCTATTGGATGAATTATAACTGTTGTGATACATTACTTGTGTATCAAATGGTATTATTAGAATATGAACATGATTCAGTACTTGTTGATAAAATCAGGATACAGAGACACTTGAGTTTCAACCTATTTTAGGGGGACTATAATATGATCAGGCACTGACCTATTAGATGTCTAATATATTATTATTTTACTAGCTCTTTTCTTTTCTTTTACATGAAACGCATCGGGAGCCACGAAGAGTCTCATAGGAGGCTCGTTATGATTTCATCAAGCGAAACCACAATCCTGTTCGGTTATATTTTCGAGTAACTGAACTTTTCCTATTATACGATTTTATCGGTTGAAAGCGAAAGCGAACTTTGGATTGGTTTAGCCTCCCCGATAGCCTGCCATGCTTAAGGTTCTAGAAACCTTTTGATCTTGTTGCGGCATTCGGAATATGGATGTTGGTAGCCCTATTTGCTTCCTTATCCTTTAAAAGCTGTTACAACTATGATATCCATATGCTCTGAGAAACAGAATTGCTAGACTTCTGAAAATCCTACTGGTTCGAACAAAATATTACTCTTGGGGTGTCGATTCTATTGCTGTTTATTGTTGCTACTGTCTCTGAAAATGGACATATGCTACACTTAAAAGTGTCGATTCTGCTATTGTTTGCCTCTGCATTATTGACGATTTTGCAGCCATATTTTGGCGTGTGAGCTGCTCTGGTCGTCTACTGCTGCATTTTAGGCAGGTTTAAGGTTTGTCGCTGTGTTTTCCTTGGCCAAATTTGAACTACTGCTGCTTTGTCTTCAAGTCTTTTGCACTTGCATTTGAAGCCAAATAGTTGTTGTTTTCTGGCTGCATTAAACCAGTGTACTGCTGGATTTCGAAAGCCGCCACTGCTACTGTTTTCTAAGGCAAAACAGATCGGTCTTGGTAAAAATCCCACTGATTTGAATATGATACTACACTTTGGCCTACGAAGGATTTATCCGTCGATCTGGAGGCCTCCATGGTAAGCGAGACGGAATATGTGGGCGAGGAGGAAAGTGAAAAGATTAGACGAGAATGCATAGTATCGTTCACCGGGAGGTGAGTCGACCGCAGCCGAAGCGATATTGGCTTCTCATGTCTTAGTATCCTTGGCGTAACACTAGCTGAGCCCACACTATAAAAAAATATCTTTTACATACATATATCTATATTTATTTGATAATTTATTAGTTACTAACTCTTCTACTAAGTGTCTTTGCAGGTACCCGGAGGCACACCCCAAAGTTAAAGCATTCACATAAAATAAAATAAAAGCGAAATATCGCTAAATTCTCTTCATTCCATCTTTTTATGATTATTTGCTTTCATTACTATCTTGTTAAATATATATCTATTTTAAATATTTGCATGTCTAGTTTAAATATCCCTTAGTTGGTTTAATAATTAGAACATCTTTAGAATTGTAGATTGTATGTTAGCACAATAATATTAAGCCTAAGTTTGACCGGACAACCGCAAGTTAGCGGATCCTATAGGATGTCTGACCCCTTCCCTTTAGTATAATAAAGAACCCTTACCTAGAATTTCACATAGTTTCACAGACCTTTAAAAAATGGAGATCATTCGTAGTATTTTATGCTACATTTTTAGTGTCCTAATTCACTATAATAATTAGGTGGCGACTCCTTGAATAAATTTAGGAATCAACCATACGTAGTACTCCCATTTTCGACTCCGGTTAAACTGGGGTGTTACAAATATTACCAATTAATTACACATCTAGAATATTCTAACATAATATTCTAACACTCCCCCGCAGTCGAAGCTGGAGGGTGGCGAATGCTGAGACTGTCCCGAAATTCTTCAAATAATATCAGCGGAAGTCCTTTTGTGAAGATATCGGCAATCTGATGTCGTGTCGGAACATGTAACTGTTACACCCCGTAATTACAGGACATGTTTTAAGAACGTACGTAAGAACTCGCAAGTGTTAAAAATTGAGACTTGTAAAAATATTTGTCGGAATTATGAAATTGTCGGAAAACGTAGTTTTGTGACGAATGGGAGGGCGACACGTGTCACCCCCCCCTTAAGGATGCCTTGGACGAAATTAGCAAGGGCAAGAGGGTCATTGGACCTTTGTTAGCAAGACAAGTCTTGCAAGTAGCAAGCTTGACAATCTTGACTAAGTCAAAGGACCCACAAAGCTTGATATTTAATTAAGACCTCATCCTAGCCACCCAATTGTACACATCTTGACCCTCCATGTCCCTATATATTACTACTAGTAGTGAGACAAGTCCACACTTAGCCAAATTTCATAAAAAATGGAAGAACATCAAGTGAGGGCTCTCGGGTTTGGTTGAGCAAAGGGAGAAAAAAATTTGTTTGTTGTCCTTTCAACTCCACACTTTAAACCAAGGTTCATGAGGGTATAGTAAGTGTATCTCAATAGAAAAATCCCGGAAAAAGAGAGTTTTCGTATTAGTCGCAAAGTGAAAACCTAGAGACTTTCTAGGTTTTGGATTGAAGGTTTGAAGGAAAGTTGTTGGTGTGGTTCTAAGGGTCTCAAGGAGCGGATTGAGGTGTCTTGATGAGGCTCTAGGTTGCTAAGGAGCAACTTCGGTTTTGAAGATTGGATTACAATTCGTTGAGGTATAATCTTGTTCTTTGAAAGTGTTACAAGATTATTTTTATTGTTATTGTTAGCTTTACATGTTGCTAGCATGAAGTGGTTAAGTTGAAGTTTATAAGTATTTTGGAGTGTTTGTAGCTAAATTCGAAATGTTATATAAGCCACTTGAAAATTGGATTACTAATTGGTCGTTTATTAGAAATCGTCGCATGTTACCTACTTAGAGATTATGGATTGTTATAATCAAATGCGACTTGATATCATGTTATGCTACCAATTTGGATTGAAATGGAAATTTGATAAGAATTGGTATGGTTGAACTCGGTGGCGAATTTGGACTTTTAGTTTGTTATTCATTCAGTATTGAACAACTTTCTAAATTGTGAGCCAATTGGGGTTGTTTAGTTATTCATTTGCATGGAATACCTTCTATATTGTTGTGAGCCAATTGAGGCTGTTTGGTTATTGTATTCGGCCTTGAAAAGGTGGCAAAGTTAGTAAAAACAAAGGAGGTCTTTGTCCGATTTTCCGTAGAATTTAGCGACTTAGCACCTAGAATATTCTACGTGAAGTAAGAGGTTAATGGACGTATGGTGACCATTATAGGTTGATGTACTAAGTATAGCGTATCCTACTTGAAGAATGGAATAGCTCGAGGTGGAAGTACTTTGGAGCTTTTGCTCTTGTCGATAATCGTCGCGAGGTATGTGAACCTCTTCCTTCTTTTGACATGATTCTATGTATGGAATATACATGTAGTACTATTTCATGATTCCTTCTACTCTTAGAAGTTAAGAGGTATGTATGTCGATTTACTCTACGTAAAGGTTATGTATAAGTTATCCTAAGTTCTTACCAAGTCTTATGGGGGATGTTGGTAAGAGTCGTTATGAGGTATTTTGGAGCCAAGTTGACTTGGCTAATTTACTTACGAATAAGAATAAGTATCGAACAAGCCATTGCGGCGTTAATAAAGGAAAATGTAATGACAATTAATTGTGTTAAAACAAGTAGAATTCTCCATCTGCATGTAAGCTAAGATAAGACAAAATTGTATTACATTTTCTAGATCATGGCTACTTGATTAAGATAGTTATAAATAAGTATAACTTATTCACAACGCACTATATGTTACTTAATTTATAAGAATTTACGTATGAAGTTTTAAGACTATGGACCTCAAATTGTTAAAAGGTTAAGGGACTTTATTTTTCAAGTTATGAGACTTGATTCTTAAAGGGAGAAATGAATTGATTTAAAAGTATAGAATACTTGATTTGGAAAGTATTGATTTCTTGCCATTCTAAGTTAAGAAACTGGTTTTCCTAAAAGTTAAGAGACTTGAAGTATTTTGAAAGCTATGTGATTTGAATTGAAGTATAAGTTTCTTGGTTATCAAATGAATGAATTCGTCTAAGAAATAAAGAGTTATAACGGCTTTATGGGAAGTTGGTTATAACAACTTTATGGAAGATTTAAAAGAATGGTTTTCTTGATTGTAAGCAAAGTAATGATTTGAAATAAAGAAGGCAAAATTGTTTTAAAGGTACCAATTGCTTAAGGTTTTAAAGAAAGAAGTCACTTGATTTAGCCTATAATTGTATTTCTAAAAAGTATTGTGACTTGTCGTGAAAAGTAGATATGACTTGATACTACGGTTATTAGTATCTTGGAAGTTTTATTTGAAAGAGAATCATTTTAAAGGAGTAGAGGCACGTAGTACGTTGGGTTAAATTCCCGGATTTTATAATGACATGTTAGTGCCTTAAGTAAACAAAATGAGAGTGTATATGAACAAGCTAATAAGAAGTTAGGATTTCTTAACTTGCTTATATTATGTATGATAAGTCGGTAGTGCTTATGTTATGTATGATAAGTCGGTAGTGCTTATGTTATGTATGATGGCCATTGAGTTAGGGTAAGAGTATAAATGAGGCAAGCCCCAAGGCGTTATACCACCTTCTCGGGGTAAGAGTATAAGTGAGGGTAAATCCCAAGACTGTACCACCCGCTTTATGTGTTATTTGACGACCTACGAGATAGGGTAAGAGTATAAATGAGGCAAGCCCCAAGACGTTATACCACCTTCCGGGGTAAGAGTATAAATGAGGGCAAGCCCAAGACGTTATACCCTGCTTACCACCTTCTCCGTGGTAAGAGTATAAATGGCGGCAAGCCCCGGGCGTTATACCACTGTTTTGATTGATTTTATGGCGTGAGACCCGTGGTTATGTTTTACACTTTTAGTCGCCGACGGTGATGGGGATTCCAGGCGTGCTTTGATATTGGTGTATCGATCGCGTCCGGTTTGGGGGGTAGTATATGTGTCCTCCGTAGTGGGCCGGACTATGTTATGAAAGATAAGTAAGTTAGATAGAAATGAACTTAATGACTTCTCCTAAGTAAGTACGTAAGATATGGCTGTGACTCTTAATGGAATGGAAAAAGATATTGATGTGAAATTAAGTTCATAAGTGGTAATGACACGGCATGATCTGGTATGTATTTTTATACTTGTCCTTGTCATTCTTTTGTACAGATATGATCTGTTTCTCAGACGTTATTTCGCTCCATATTCGCACTGTTGTTATGCGACTTCTTCGGAGGCCGTTAAATGTCCCGCAGTTTAGGTACGATTATGGATCCGCGAGCTTAGGATCTGGTTCAGATTTTGAGATGGCTCGATGTTCCGAGTTGTCATGGCTATGTATATTCAGGTGCACGGCGGGCCTTGTCCCGCCACATGGTTATGTTAACACTCTTGAGGTGCAGTAGTCACATATTGTGGGTCGATTTGTAAAAGAGCGAGGCAATCGCTTGGTTGTTTTTATATATGTCTTGGAAGGTAGCCCTATCGGCTAACTTTGTTGTATTACATTCGATGTTTTATTTATAAGTTTCATGTATGTTCCGCTGATTTTCTCTCGATGTTTACTCGTAGGGTGCCTGTGTAGGGCACGATCGCGTCCCGGTCGGTCGTGACAAAAGTGGTATCGAGCGATTAGTCTCGGAAAGTGTCTACGGTCGTGTCTAGTAAGTCTTGATTATCGGTGTGTTGTGCACCACATCTATAATCGTGAGGCTGCAGGACATTTAGGATTAGTTTCCATTATTCTCACTCCGAGATCGTGCGATAGTTTGTTGTTGTGGTCCGCCCTCCCAACGAGTTATATTGATTGCGGTTACGAGAAAGCGTGATGACCGGGAATGACTATGTGGATTGCGTATCCGGGTTGGTAACGATTATAGTATAGTTGGTATTGTGACATGCATCTATACGGAGTTATGTATGAAGTCGACGCAGCGTGTTGCCTAGAATGATTTTAGATTACCAGAATCGGTAAAGACTAACTAGATACCGGAAGGTATGGAATAGTTAATGAATTTTCGCCAAGGTTTTGTGTTTTATTTCGAGATAATTGGGAAAGGATGAGTCATGCGATATGGTAGTGAACCCAGAAGCCATATTAAGGAACCTAACTGAATGTCATGTTAATAGATTAAGCATGTAGTATGCTTAAGAGAATTATACGGATGAGGCTGTATAGAGTAAGTAATGGTTGTTGTGATCGAGACAACATGGTTATGATTTTATGAGAAGTTTTTTTTTATATACCCGTTATTGGGGATTGGTAGGGTAGGCTTGAGCATGGAAATTGCGAGCCTAAGAATATTGATAACCGCTAGAGACCTTAGATGTATGAGGCTTTCTCCGCAATAAGATTTTAAGTCGGACCGAGGTTAAGAGTCAAGTGCGACGAGTAGGGTCGAGGACACATTCGGGTCTCCCATGGCACGGAATGGAGTGGGATCGGTTGGTAGTAGTTCCGCCACGTGGCAGGTCACGGTGCAAGACCCAAGTCTAGTTAATTGTTTTACTGGGTTCGGGACGCTCCACCGGAACCGTGTAGTGAAAGTCGGAAATGACCTTATATTGTTTCATAGAGTGACTCCAAAGATTAGAGGCGAATAGGTATGGAAGTTATGTATGTATGTTAGAGGAGTGGGAAGTACGAAAAGGTAATCTCTTTTGGGCATATGATGGATGATATGCGTGTGCGAGTATTAGGGCCATGTGTGGCATGGTTGGTATGACGGGGTGGTGAAAGGAAACTATATCGCTAATTATAAGTTTGACTCCGAAAGGACATTCGGGGACGAATGTTTCTAAGGGGGGAAGAATGTTACACCCCGTAATTACAGGACATGTTTTAAGAACGTACGTAAGAACTCGCAAGTGTTAAAATCGAGACTTGTAAAAATATTTGTCGAATTATGAAATTGTCGGAAACGTAGTTTTGTGATTTAATGGGAGGCGACACGTGTCACCCCCTTAAGGATGCCTTGGACGAAATTATCAAGGGCAAGAGTGTCATTGGACCTTTGTTAGCAAGACAAGTCTTGGAAGTAGCAAGCTTGACAATCTTGACTAATTCAAAGGACCCACAAAGCTTGATATTTAATTAAGACCTCATCCTAGCCACCCAATTGTACACATCTTGACCCTCCATGTCCCTATATATTACTACTAGTAGTGAGACAAGTCCACACTTAGCCAAATTTCATAAAAATTGGAAGAACATCAAGTGAGGGCTCTGGGTTTGGTTGAGCAAAGGGAGAAAAAATTTGTTTGTTGTCCTTTCAACTCCACACTTTAAACCAAGGTTCATGAGGGTATAGTAAGTGTATCTCAATAGAAAAATCCGGAAAAAGAGAGTTTCGTATTAGTCGCAAAGTGAAAACCTAGAGACTTTCTAGGTTTTGGATTGAAGGTTTGAAGGAAAGTTGTTGGTGTGGTTCTAAGGGTCTCGAGGCGGATTGAGGTGTCTTGATGAGGCTCTAGGTTGCTAAGGAGAAACTTGGTTTTGAAGATTGGATTACAATTCGTTGAGGTATAATCTTGATCATTGAAAGTGTTACAAGATTATTTTTATTGTTATTGTTATCTTTACATGTTGCTAGCATGAAGTGGTTAAGTTGAAGTTTATAAGTATTTTGGAGTGTTTGTAGCTAAATTCGAAATGTTATATAAGCCACTTGAAAATTGGATTACTAATTGGTCGTTTATTAGAAATCGTCGCATGTTACCTACTTAGAGATTATGGATTGTTATAATCAAATGCGACTTGATATCATGTTATGCTACCAATTTGGATTGAAATGGAAATTTGATAAGAATTGGTATGGTTGAACTCAAGGTGGCCGAATTTGGACTTTTAGTTTGTTATTCATTTGTATTGAACTACTTTCTAAATTGTGAGCCAATTGGGGTTGTTTAGTTATTCATTTGCATTGGAATACCTTCTATATTGTTGTGAGCCAATTGAGGCTGTTTGGTTATTGTATTCGGCCTTGAAAAAGGTGGCAAAGTTAGTAAAAACAAAGGAGGTGCTGTCCGATTTTCCGTAGAATTTAGCGACTTAGCACCTAGAATATTCTACGTATGAAGTAAGAGGTTAATGGACGTATGGTGACCATTATAGGTTGATGTACTAAGTATAGCGTATCCTACTTGAAGAATGGAATAGCTCAAGGTGGAAGTACTTTGGAGCTTTTTGCTACTTGTCGATAATCGTCGCGAGGTATGTGAACCTCTTCCTTCTTTTGACATGATTCTATGTATGGAATATACATGTAGTACTATTTCATGATTCCTTCTACTCTTAGAAGTTAAGAGGTATGTATGTCGATTTACTCTACGTAAAGGTTATGTATAAGTTATCCTAAGTTCTTACCAAGTCTTATGGGGGATGTTGGTAAGAGTCGTTAGGAGGTATTTTGGAGCCAAGTTGACTTGGCTAATTTACGGCACAAATAAGAATAAGTATCGAACAAGCCATTGCAGCGTTAATAAAGGAAAATGTAATGACAATTAATTGTGTTAAAACAAGTAGAATTCTCCATCTGCATAGAAGCTAAGATAAGATAAAATTGTATTACATTTTCTAGATCATGGCTACTTGATTAAGATAGTTATAAATAAGTATAACTTATTCACAACGCACCAAGTATATGTTACTTAATTTATAAGAATTTACGTATGAAGTTTTAAGGCTATGGACCTCAAATTGTTAAAAGGTTAAGGGACTTTATTTTTCAAGTTATGAGACTTGATTCTTAAAGGGAGAAATGAATTGATTTAAAAGTATAGAATACTTGATTTGGAAAGTATTGATTTCTTGCCATTCTAAGTTAAGAAACTGGTTTTCCTAAAAGTTAAGAGACTTGAAGTATTTTGAAAGCTATGTGATTTGAATTGAAGTATAAGTTTCTTGGTTATCAAATGAATGAATTCGTCTAAGAAATAAAGAGTTATAATGGCTTTATGGGAAGTTGGTTATAACAACTTTATGGAAGATTTAAAAGAATGATTTTCTTCAGTATTGTAAGCAAAGTAATGATTTGAAATAAAGAAGGGCAAAATTGTTTTAAAGGTACCAATTGCTTAAGGTTTTAAAGAAAGAAGTCACTTGATTTAGAAGCCTATAATTGTATTTCTAAAAAGTATTGTGACTTGTCGTGAAAAGTAGATATGACTTGATACTACGGTTATTAGTATCTTGGAAGTTTTATTTGAAAGAGAATCATTTTAAAGGAGTAGAGGCACGTAGTACGTTGGGTTAAATTCGGATTTTATAATGACATGTTAGTGCCTTAAGTAAACAAAATGAGTGTATATGAACAAGCTAATAAGAAGTTAGGGGATTTCTTAACTTGCTTATATTATGTATGATAAGCCGGTAGTGCTTATGTTATGTATGATAAGTCGGTAGTGCTTATGTTATGTATGATGGTCGGTTGAGTTAGGGTAAGAGTATAAATGAGGGGCAAGCCCCAAGACGTTATACCACCTTCTCCAGGGTAAGAGTATAAGTGAGGGGTAAATCCCCAAGACGTTGTACCACCTGCTTTATGTGTTATTTGACGACCGGTCGAGATAGGGTAAGAGTATAAATGAGGGGCAAGCCCCAAGACGTTATACCACCTCCTCCGGTAAGAGTATAAATGAGGCAAGCCCCAAGGCGTTATACCCCGCTTACCACCTTCTCCGGTAAGAGTATAAATGGCGGCAAGCCCCGACGTTATACCACCTGTTTTGATTGATTTTATGGGCGTGAGACCCGTGGTTATATTTTACACTTTTAGTCGGCGGTGATGGGGATTCCACGGGCATGCTTTGATATTGGTGATCGATCGCGTCCCGGTTTGGTAGGGTAGTATATGTGTCCCTCCGTAGTGGGCCGGACTATGTTATGAAAGATAAGTAAGTTAGATAGAAATGAACTTAATGACTTCTCCTAAGTAAGTACGTAAGATATGGCTATGACTCTTAATGGAATGGAAAAAGATATTGATGTGAAATTAAGTTCATAAGTGGTAATGACACGGCATGATCTGGTATGTATTTTTATACTTTTGTCACGACCCGAACCCGGGCCCGTGACTGGTGCCTTACCCCGGGCACCCAAGTAGACATACATCAGAGTAATCAGCGGAACATAAAGACAATACATGAAACCAGTGTAATAAGACAGTGAAATAAGAAGACAGGCTAACCAAAAACGGTTACCTTTCGATAAATATAAATAGCAACTTTTTCAACATGAGCAGTTTAATCCTTTTACAAACCCCGCCACAACAAAGATGCACCTCTAAGAATGATATGACAACAATGGCGGGGCCCGCCAAACCCCGAATGTAAACACTTACGACGACGGGGACTATACCACCGATAAGCCTCCGAGAAACGGAGCTTCCCAAACGCCAAAGCGTGACCGAGAGCTAGGATCAACGGTGGTGTACCTCAACTGCGGCATGAACGCGGCCGAGCGAGGTCGATAACAAAAATTAGTATGTGAAATCAAAATACATATCGTAAATGAAATCATAGCGATCATATAAAGCGAGACATGTATGATAACCAAACTACGATTACAAAGCAAGCGATGTCAAGTCGGGACTCACGCCTCAAGTCATCACTCAAATATAACAATGGGTCTCGTGCCCACAACATCAATCATGCGCCGTGGAATACCTTCCTCACCGCCGATCTATGATATAAAAGCACCAAGGAACCAGCATGAACACGAGGTCCCACTGTGTCATAATAAACTGCACGGTAAGTACGAAGGCATAGCCGACTACTAAAAACCCATAGTACCAACAAGGTCGCGAATCAGATCATAAGATCTGTCTAGATCATCACATGATCAAAGCGGCCACTTGCCCGCAGATCGATGTACGCGTCTAACCTCGAACTCCCGCACTCCGCGTAGGCCAATCTCATCGGCCCGCATGAGGTATTCCCGCATCGAGGGTAGCTACTCCCAAGATCGCCCCGACTTCGCATCCGCGTAGCGCATGGACCGCGTGCCCATAAAGGACGACACTAACACGAACTCGTAGCTCGCGATAGGCCGGGACTGCGTGAGGTATTCTCGAATCATAGGTCCATCGACCGCTGAAGTCTACCCCGCGTCGGAGGCGCTTAACCGGAATCATCTCAAGAGATGAGTGATGTAAAATACTAACACAACAACTTATCGTTAAGCAACATAAGCACAACAAAGGAAACCCTTTTACTCAGCATCACAAGATACTAACACACGTAGCATCCTAACATGTTTACTTATCAATCAACAAGAAAGTATTACTGTGCTATCACAAACCAACACAATCAAGTTATACACACAAGGTACTTTCTACTATATGCCAACAAGTTCGGGTTTTATCCCCAAAGTACTTCATACATTAACTCTTTAAAAGATCGTTACTTTCACAATGTCACACAATACGTAGTATAAAAATAGAGTGACTATCCTTTTAAAGTAAATCGATTACTTCTCTTTGTAAAATCAAGTAGCAACATTCTTTTCCAATGATCAAGTTTGCCTAATTTCCAATGTTCAAGTTTCTCATTTTAGAAAGGTTTCGTAGTTCATAGTCTTATTCATTTAAGAATATAATTCTCCTTTAAACTATCTGAGAAACATAAGTCTTATATGTGAGTAGGATATTCTCGTTTATAACAATCTTATTACAGCAGCCATGATCTAGGAAATATCATTTTGTCTCATCTTAGCTTCTATGCAGATGGAAGTTTCTACTGGTTTTAATAATACTTACTTATTCAAAACATTTTCCTTTATTAACGCTGCAGTGGTTTGTCGATACACATTCTGATTTCCGAAATCAGTAAAACATTCTTAAGCCGTTATACCTAACTTCCCATAAAGTTAGTATAACTCTTAAGTTCTAAAAAACAAAGTAAAACTTCAATTTCTCTATTAAACAAATAACAAGCCGCTTATAGTTCAAATCAGTTACCTTTTAAAAACCACAAGTATTTTCTTACCAACATAAAGCTGTATATAACCGACATCACATAAAGCCTTTATAAAACTTTATGTTATAAATCAACTAAATACATATAGCACATGTACGTCTACCGTACTACATAGTTCACACATATCATGCTAGAAGAGATATGAAGAGGTTCACATACCTCGCGACGAGTATCGACTAATAGCAAAACGCTCCAAGTACCTCAAACCGTCGGCTACTCCTTAGCCCGGTAGATCGCGCCACACGTAGTACTTCAACCTATAAGGCCACAAGGCGCTTATTAACGTTAGGTCTAACAGTAGAACATTCTACGTAAAATTCGGCAGACCTTCCCGCAATGCAGAAATCTCCTCTCATCGAGGCGGCTACCAAGCCAACCAGGGGTTATACATCTAACCCTAACTGTACAATTCTACTCCACTGCACTACTACACAAGTCTACCGTAATACACTAAGTAAAAGCTTTAGTACTCTTCTTCAAAAGGTTTCTTATTATTCGGGCTTAAGTCCAAAGACATTGCCGACAACAACGTTCATTCTATATATATAGTATACTTCAACTATATAGTCTAACAATATGTAATTTCCAATTACAACGGAGAACAAGATAATTACCTCGATAAGCCCATAATTATCCTAGTTAAAGTCGATCACAGGCAATCGTTTAGCTCGACTCCGAAGCGCTCAACCCGCTCTAAACCACCCTTAGAAGTTCTAACCAACTTCTACACAATACTCCAACGGACTATGGAGATTTTCTTAGGGTTTCGGTTTTGTGACGGAAGGAAGTATAATAGTATTTCGGGCATTTTTGTATAGGTATAACCTTAGAATACAACAAGGTATACTGGCTAAGGTAATTTGGGCATTATAACAATACTTTTGAGAGTATTTCTACCAAGAGGGGTATTATACGAAAACAACTAGGCTAGTGGGGTACCCCAGGCTAGCACCCCAAGGAGGGGGTGTATACCTCTACTACCCCACTAGGGGAACTCTCGGCGGGGAGGGAAGGCTTTGGGCGAGAACCACAAGAAGGGAGAGGGAGGGATTTTAACACTTAGAAGATTTTAGGATGAAGAAAGTCTTGACATAGGGTGGTGTTTATAGGCCAACCAATGGCCAACCAATGGCCAAGATCTTGCCAAGTGCAAGGCAAGTGTAGGCCAAGATCTTGCCAAGTGCCCCTTAACCAACTAACACACAAATATCCTACCAACTAAAGCCATTCCAATCGCCACAACCGAGCTCTCACGCCCACGGAGGGTGCCGTGGCGCCTCTTGTTGGCCCAACACGCTTTCGTCTCTCGGAAAAATCCGCAAAAATTAAAAATGACATAGCGGAAATTCCCTACGAAAGTCGTGGAAAACGTTTACGTCGAAAAACGACTCTAAGCGGGTGTTGTGAACAAAATTAATTCGCCAAGCCTTAGTACAAGTTTCAAATTTTTCACGTCGCCCCTTACGTATATACTGGAAATACGGTATAACAACTTGTCCTTGTCATTCTTTTGTACATATGATCACATCAGACGTTATTTCGCTCCATATTCTGCACTGTTGATCGACTTCGGGCCGCTGCGTTAAATGTCCGCAGTTTAGGTATTACGCTATGGATCCGCGAGCTTAGGATCCTGGTTCAGCATTTTGAGATGGCTCCAATGTTCCGGAGTTGTCATGGCTATGTATATTCAGGGGTACGGCGGGGCCTTGTCCCGCCACGGTGGTTATGTTAACACTCTTAGAGGTCTGTAGTCACATATTGTGGGTCAGTTTGTAAAAGAAAGGAGGCAACTGCTTCGGTTGTTTTTATATATGTACTGGAAGGTAGCCCTATCGGCTAACCTGTCAGACATTCGATGTTTTATTTATAAGTTTCATGTATGTTCCGCTGATTTTCTCTGATGTTTACCTGTAAGGGTGCCCAGGTAGGGCACCAGTCGCGGTCCCGGGGTCGGGTCGTGACAGTAACACTCGCACTTATCCGCGAGTCACCTTTTCACGGACAAAATGAATATCTAACTCAATATGTTTAGTGCGTTGATGATGGATTGGATTCCCTGATAGATAGATCGCACTAATGTTATCACAGTATACCATAGTAGCTGTCGGAATAGGGCAATGAAGCTCAAGTAAAAGATTCTGAATCCAGCATGAGTCAGATACAACATTGGCAACCGCACGGTACTCAGCTTCAGCACTTGAGCGTGATACTGTGGGTTGCCTTTTAGAAGACCAGGAGATCAAATTATCACCAAGAAAGACGCAATAACCGGAGGTGGAGCGTGCAGTGTCGGACAACTGCCACCGTGATTCGTGTAAATGACAAGTTTGGTGATGGAAGAAGGATAAAGATGTAAACCTGTCACACCCCGATCCCCGGGCCCGTGACTGGTGCCCTATCTGGGCACCCTTCTACCTTAACCACTAAGTAAACTGCGGAATGAAATAACACCTTTTTTTTTTCTTTAAAACCAATCGTACGTGCAAGGCAAAGCCGACAAGGCTGCCATGTAATATACATAATAAAAGACACTACACTGTACATGAGTCCAATCCCACATATGAATACGCACTTAAGAGTTTTATCAAACATGACGACAAGGCCCCGCCGTACCCATAATCGCATAAAAGCCTGCATCAAGGAACTATACCAAAATGATAAACTCACGAGCAGAGGAGCTATCCAAAACTCGAGCGGTCCTACACTGCCGATCACCAAATCACGTACCTAAACTGCGGCGTGAACGCACTTCGGCGAGGTCGACGAAGAATGTGCTGGTATGTGAGCGATGAAATCGTAATAAAATCATAACGATCTAAACAAAGCAGAGACATGTCGATAGCCAACCTACAAGACATAACACATAAGCGATACATCAAGTCGGGGACGCAGCCTCAAAGTCACTATTCAAATATAACTATGGGTCTCACGCCCATAATATCAATCATGCGTGGAATCCTTCCTCATCACGGCGATCCACGATGTAATAACACCAATAAGGATACATGAACACCAAGTCCCACCGTGTCCTAAATGCCTCGTGGTCTCATGCCCGGAATCCCACATCGTAAAAGCATGACCATAGGATAACACAACCAAATCCGGGACATATATGATAATCAAATTACAACACATTGTGCCTTACTAACAATGAGAGTAAATGTGAGTATCCTTACAATATAAAATAGGAAGCTCATGATCAAACAGACCATCCGCCCGCAGATCATTTAACCATCCTACTCTTGGGACTATTTCACCCGTGATAGCCGCGTGGACCCGCATGAGGTATTCCTCGCATGGGACTATTTCACCCGCGTAAGCCCTTACGGACTCGCGTAGGTATTCCTCGTGAGTTGGACCCGCCCGCGTGGGACTATTTCACCCGCGTAAGTCCTTACGGGCCCGCGTGAGGTATTCCTCGTGATCGGGTAGCAATTCCACGGAATCTGCAAATGCCACAAACCCGGGGAATGACCCCGAAACGACTGATATACCAATAGCACACAACCGGCTATTTCCAGCACACATAGGCAATTCTCAACTAATCAGGCCAAGTACTTATCAAGGCACACATGGAAATAATTCTCAATTAACCAAGCCAAAGTACTTATCAAGGCACACATAGAATAATTCTCATTTGACAAGCCAAAGTACTTATCAGGGCACAAATAGAATAATTCTCATTTAACAAGCCAAAGTACTTATCAGGGCACAAATAGAATAATTCTCATTTAACAAGCCAAAGTACTTATCAGGGCACAAATAGAATAATTCTCATTTTATCAAGCCAAAGTACTAATCAAGGCATCACATAGAATTATTCTCAATTAACAAGCCAAAGTACTTATCAAGGCACAAATAGAATAATTCCCATTTTATCAAGCCAAAGTACTACATACGTACATTCTTTTCAAAAGACTCCTTTTTATGTAAAACCCCAAGATACTTACACCCGTAGTATCAAGGCATGTCTATTTTTCAAAGTAAGTTACTACACGTTTAGAAAACTCATTTCAAGGCTTGAAATCAAGTAACTTCAAATTTTCACAATCTAGGCAACTTATGCCCTTTAATCAAAATAGACAACTTTTTTAAACCTTCCATAAAGCCGTTATAACCAACTTCCCATAAAGCCGTTATAACCCTTTATGGTTTTAGACATATCCATTCCTTTTATAACCAAGAGACTTATACTTTTAAAACCAAGTATCACATACTTACAAATCAAGTTCTTGACTTTTAAAATACTTCAAGTCTCTTAACATTTAGAAAACAAGTTTCTTCTACTTTTAAACCTCAAGTAACTCACACCTTTAAAACAAGTTACTTCTCTTAAAACATGTCATTTCTCCTCTCTTAAAACAATTAAGTAAATCACTCCTTTAACTCCCCTAAAGTCATTACAACAACCCTTAGGTTTTGGAACTAAGGCACTAGCCAAAAGGTTTGGAAACCACTTCTTTTTCAAGACTCCATGTACTTTAAGTAAAATACTTTCACTTTTAAGAATCCAAACTTCACTAAGGAAATGGATTATACAACTTACAATTTAAACATCAAAGTACAATCAAGGGAGTACATAGAATGAATTCTATTTTTAGGCAATCCAAATACAACCAAGGAATGGATCATTTAAGGAGTAGAATATACTTTCTTAATCTTAAGGAATCATGCTAGAAGAGGAGATAGTTCACATACCTTTTCGGCTAAAATCCACAAGCTAAGCCGAATACGTCAGCAGAAGTGTCAACCTATAATGGTCACAACAAGACTATCAACTTCTAGTCTCAACGTAGAATAATACTAAGTATACTGGCCGCTAATTCTACGGAAAATCGGGCAAGACTTCCTTTGTTTCTACTCACTTTGCCACCTTTTCAAGGTCGAATACAATAACCAACACGCCACATTTAAGGCTCCAAACAACAACCAAACAAAGGGATTACACGCCTTACAATACGTGTAAAATTCACCCACAATTCAAACCAAATAGTTTAATACTTCACTAGCCATTCTACCAACATATAACCAACAACACTACGTCTTTTCCAATCCTTTTCCAATTCCAAGTTCTTAGGTCAGCATGTTATTTAGTCATAAACAACTTCAACAACTACAATTTCCTTCTTTATACAACATACGTGACGACTTAACTAATAATCGACTTGAATTGAAATCTTAAAGCTAAACATGCTAGATTTGATTAGGTTCCAATAGTCAAAATACTTATCAAACTTCATACTATATAACTCATGCTTGCTAATAACCATAGCTACAATGATAAGTAAACCTTAATTGCTAAAACGACAAGAATATACCTTTATAAGCCCTTAAAATTTCCAAGATTCCAAAGTCGCGCCTTAGCAATTCTTAGCTCCTTCCCTTAGGTTCCAATCCGCTCCAAGAACTCCTTAGAGGCCTATGAAGAACCCATCTTCAAGTTTCAACTTCAAAGTTGAAGAACTCCCTTAGCTTCCGCCTTGCGACTAACGTAAAAATGCGTTTTTTCCGAAATCTTTCTATTGAGATATCCTTACAATACCCTTGGGGACATTGGGTTAAAGTTTTGTGGCTAATGGATCAAAATTACAAAATTTTCTTGTTCAAAGTACCTCAAAGCCGAGAGCCCTCAAGTCTCAAGCTCTAGTTCTCTAAAAATTTCTAAGTGTAAAAGACCTTGTCTTGCACTAACTTAGTATATAACACATATTGGAGGGCTTAGACTTAAACAAATGGGTGGCTAAGATGAATTTCACTTGGATTAAGCCTATGTGGACAAGTTGACAAGTCAACAATGTCATGCTAGCAAGACTAATCTTCCAAGGTGGTCAATGACCATTTTGTCCCTTACCAATTTCGTCCAAGACCACTTGTGGGGGGTGCCACGTGTCGCCCTCTCATTCGTCCATAAAATTCCGTAACCCTCGTGGGCCCCACAAAAATGTAAAATTCCTCGGGTGGGCCCCACGTGACCAAATCCGTAAAAATAAATTTCCATAAGGTTAAGAGTTCCATACTCTTCAAACAATGTATTTTGAGAATCCAATTCTCAACAACGAACATTTTTCCTTTCCGACTTCCGGAAGATTTTCCGTCGGAAAAACAATTCTTCCTTTCGTATCAATTTCCAAGTCTTGTTTCCTTTCGTACATTCTCTTTTACATGTCCTGAACTTACGGGGTGTAACATTCTTCCGCCCTTAGAAACATTCGTCCCCGAATGTTCTTAGTCGGTTTTCACGCTATACAAACTCCGGCCCAATCTCTATACTATGCCTATCAATCAAATGCACAGGACCAACGATGCCACACATGGCCACCACATAACATACGTAAACATAATAATGGACCTTCCGTCGTGGTCCCTTCTCACAAAACTCGAAGGTTATCGTCTTCCCAAACACGGATCCTTAGAGGTTCCTTTCTTTCCTTACTTGTCATACTTTCTCAGACTTTCAAACTCATCTAGTACACGCATAAAATCTCAAATTTTGTTTCGTTCCCAACTGGAGTTACTAACCAACTTGGCCATATTGTTACTTACATTCCCGTTAAGGCTTTTCTCGGTCCTTACGACCTAGTTCCGGGAACGCGCCCACAAACTCGCATAACGATTTACTAAACTTGGGCCTGCATCCCTGGACCCTATCACATACGGACCACTACCAACCGACATCACCCCATTCCATACTATCTACGACCCGAAATGAGTCCATAACCCGACTCATCGTCACACTCAACTTCTCATTCTTAGTCCAAATAAATCTCTCTTATCTCAAGGTACTTCTTACCCTATCCCCTATTCACTGTGAGGTTCACACATAAGTCAAAGTATTCCTACTGCATAATCTTCCCTATTGGTCTTACATCACATGGGGCAACTTCTACGTGTGAACTCTACACAACTCTAGTCTCACCACTTATCATTCTTGTCAATATTCTTAACTTCTCACTTTACTAATCAAGGTATCCTACCTGGGTACTATCACTTACAAATCGCTAGCAACAAAGGGAAACATATATGCTAGGCGAAATCTGAATCTATCAATGCACGCGTGATTCAAAAGAATCGAGATATACCGTAACTCGCGGCGATGTCGCCTCCTGGTCCCGTCCGATGAGTCACGCCATCTCTCGCGTTCAAAGGACCGCCAGAACTATAAACTCCACTCGACTCTACCACTACCGCTAACATCCAACGCCCGCTCGGGAACGCATACCGCGAGGAAAGGGAATCAACCATCGGCCTCATAGGTGAGCCACCACCGGTGCTCTTTCTAAAAGGACATACTGCAATATGGCCCGACGGCCACAATAAAAACAAACACCGTGCATAATCGCATTTCCGAATGACGCTTACTACATCCAAACATCGAGGAATAGGTGACCTCGATCGGAAGTCCTCTGCTCCTCTCGAGGACTCGACCCTCGAGCTTGGACCGGCTCCTAAATACCTCGTGGGCTCCAATATCCCACATGTGCTCTGTGGGGTATGTACCGGTAGGTGGGACGAATATCTCACTGGCCGAGGCGGCCCAAAACTCACCGGAATAACCAACCGGTCTAGCCCTCTTACGCCGATCTCCGTTGCCTCTACCTCTGTACACATGCTCAGACCGCCGAATAACTTCCTCGCTAATGAAATCAGAACACTACTATCCGGGTCAATAACATAATGGCTTCCTTCATGACCTAAAGTCTTCCCTTAATCGAGAAACCGAGGCTCGCATCGGGCCTCAAAACTCGCGAAGAAGAACTCGCCGATCGCGAACAACATCCAGTATAACTCGGCATAAGCCCTATCAACTCTCTGAGTCCGACTAGTAGCTCGCTACTCCTTTGCCTCTTCGGGCGTTGCCCTCCTTCGAGGCATAATCAGAACACAACAATACGTCGAGAGGAATTATCTTACTAACACAAATCTAGTGGCACGATCTCGTGAGAAGAATAGAAACCAACTCCTAAATGTCCCGTAGCCTCCTGCTTATGGGTGTGGCGCGCAACACACCGATAATCAAGACTCTACTAGACACGGTGCAGAAACATTCGAGGACCGATCGCTCGATACCACTGTCACACCCCGATCCTCGCCCGTGATCGGTTCCCTACCCAGGCACCTTCTACCTTAACTACTAAGTAAATGCGGAATGAAATAACACCTCTTTTTTTCTTTAAAACCAATCAGACGTGCAAGGCAAAGCCGACAAGGCTGCCATGTAATATACATAATAAAAGACACTACAATGTATACGAGTCCAATCCCACATATGAATACGCACTCTAAGAGTTTTATCAAACATGACGGACAAGGCCCCGCCGCACCATAATCAGATAAAGCTCAGATCAAGGAACTATACCAAAATGATAAACTCCTCAAGCAGGAGCTATCCAAAACTCGAGCAGGTCCTACACTGCCGATCACCAAATCAAGCACCTAAACTCAAGCAGATGAACGCACTTCGGGCGAGGTCGATCAAGAATGTACAAGTATGTGAGAATGAAGTACGTAATAAAATCATAACGATCTAAACAAAACAGAGACATGTCGATAGCCAACCTACGACATAACACATAAGCAATACATCAAGTCAGGGACGCAGGCCCTCAAAGTCACTATTCAAATATAACTATGGGTCTCACGCCCATAATATCAATCATGCCCGTGGAATCATTCCTCACTGCCGGCAGTCCATGATGTAATAACACCAATAAGGATACATGAACACCAAGTCCCACCTGTGTCCTAAATGCCTCGTGGTCTCATGCCCCGGAATCCCACATCGTAAAAGCATGACCATAGGGTAACACAACCAAATCCGGGGACATATATGATAATCAAATTACAACACATTGTGCCTTACTAACAATGAGAGTAAACAGTAGTATCCTTACAATATAAAATAGGAAGCTCATGATCAAAACAGGACCATCCGCCCGCAGTATCATTTAATCATCCTACTCTTTGGACTATTTCACCCGCATAGGCCGCGTGGACCCGCGTGAGGTATTCCTCACATGGGACTATTTCACCCGCATAAGCCCTTACAGACTCGCATGAGGTATTCCTCGCATAGGCTGGACCCGCCCGCATGGGACTATTTCACCCGCATAAGTCCTTACGGACCCGCATGAGGTATTCCTCGCATCGTGGTAGCAATTCCACTAATCAAATGCCACAAACCCGGGGAATGACCCCGAAATGACTGATATACCAATAGCACACAACCGGCTATTTCCAGCACACATAGGCAATTCTCAACTAATCAGGCCAAGTACTTATCAAGGCACACATGGAAATAATTCTCAATTAACCAAGCCAAAGTACTTATCAAGGCACACATAGAATAATTCTCATTTGACAAGCCAAAGTACTTATCAGGGCACAAATAGAATAATTCTCATTTAACAAGCCAAAGTACTTATCAGGGCACAAATAGAATAATTCTCATTTAACAAGCCAAAGTACTTATCAGGGCACAAATAGAATAATTCTCATTTTATCAAGCCAAAGTACTAATCAAGGCATCACATAAAATTATTCTCAATTAACAAGCCAAAGTACTTATCAAGGCACAAATAGAATAATTCTCATTTTATCAAGCCAAAGTACTACGTACGTACATTCTTTTCAAAAGACTCATTTTTATGTAAAACCCCAAGATACTTACACCCGTAGTATCAAGGCATGTCTATTTTTCAAAGTAAGTTACTACACGTTTAGAAAACTCATTTCAAGGCTTGAAATCAAGTAACTTCAAATTTTCACAATCTAGGCAACTTATGCCCTTTAATCAAAATAGACAACTTTTTTAAACCTTCCATAAAGCCGTTATAACCAACTTCCCATAAAGCCGTTATAACCCTTTATGGTTTTAGACATATCCATTCCTTTTATAACCAAGAGACTTATAATTTTAAAACCAAGTATCACATACTTACAAATCAAGTTCTTGACTTTCAAAATACTTCAAGTCTCTTAACATTTAGAAAACAAGTTTCTTCTACTTTTAAACCTCAAGTAACTCACACCTTTAAAACAAGTTACTTCTCTTAAAACATGTCATTTATCCTCTCTTAAAACAATTAAGTAAATCACTCCTTTAACTCCCCTAAAGTCATTACAACAACCCTTAGGTTTTGGAACTAAGGCACTAGCCAAAAGGTTTGGAAACCATTTCTTTTTCAAGACTCCATGTACTTTAAGTAAAATACTTTCACTTTTAAGAATCCAAACTTCACTAAGGAAATGGATTATACAACTTACAATTTAAACATCAAAGTACAATCAAGGGAGTACATAGAACGAATTCTATTTTTAGGCAATCCAAATACAACCAAGGAATGGATCATTTAAGGAGTAGAACATACTTTCTTAATCTTAAGGAATCATGCTAGAAGAGGAGATAGTTCACATACCTTTTCGGCTAAAATCCACAAGCTAAGCCGAATACGTCGTACGTAGAAGTGTCAACCTATAATGGTCACAACAAGACTATCAACTTCTAGTCTCAACGTAGAATAATACTAAGTATACAGTCGCTAATTCTACGGAAAATCGGGCAGCAATTCCTTTGTTTCTACTCACTTTGCCACCTTTTCAAGGTCAAATACAATAACCAACACGCCACATTTAAGGCTCCAAACAACAACCAAACAAAGGGGATTACACGCCTTACAATACGTGTAAAATTCCGCCCCACAATTCATACCAAATAGTTTAATACTTCACTAGCCATTCTCGGCCAACATATAACCAACAACACTACGTCTTTTCCAATCCTTTTCCAATTCCAAGTTCTTAGGTCAACATGTTATTTAGTCATAAACAACTTCAACAACTACAATTTCCTTCTTTATACAACATGTGACGACTTAACTAATAATCGACTTGAATTGAAATCTTAAAGCTAAACATGCTAGATTTCGGATTAGGGTTCCAATAGTCAAAATACTTATCAAACTTCATACTATATAACTCATGCTTGCTAATAATCATAGCTACAATGATAAGTAAACCTTAATTGCTAAAACGACAAGAATATACCTTTATAAGCCCTTAAAATTTCCAAGATTCCAAAGTCGCGCCTTAGCAATTCTTAGCTCCTTCCCTTAGGTTCCAATCCGCTCCAAGAACTCCTTAGAGGCCTATGAAGAACCCATCTTCAAGTTCCAACTTCAAAGTTGAAGAACTCCCTTAGCTTCCGCCTTGCGACTAACGTAAAATGCGTTTTTCCGAAATCTTTCTATTGAGATATCCTTACAATACCCTTGGGGACATTGGGTTAAAGTCTTGTGGCTAATGGATCAAAATTACAAAATTTTCTTGTTCAAAGTACCTCAAAGCCGAGAGCCCTCAAGTCTCAAGCTCTAGTTCTCTAAAAATTTCTAAGTGTAAAAGACCTTGTCTTGCACTAACTTAGTATATAACACATATTGGAGGGCTTAGACTTAAACAAATGGGTGGCTAAGATGAATTTCACTTGGATTAAGCCTATGTGGACAAGTTGACAAGTCAACAATGTCATGCTAGCAAGACTAATCTTCCAAGGTGGTCAATGACCATTTTGTCCCTTACCAATTTCGTCCAAGACCACTTGTGGGGGGTGCCACGTGTCGCCCTCTCATTCGTCCATAAAATTCCGTAACCCTCGTGGGCCCCACAAAAATGTAAAATTCCTCGGGTGGGCCCCACGTGACCAAATCCGTAAAAATAAATTTCCATAAGGTTAAGAGTTCCATACTCTTCAAACAATGTATTTTGAGAATCCAATTCTCAACAACGAACATTTTTCCTTTCCGACTTCCGGAAGATTTTCCGTCGGAAAAATAATTCTTCCTTTCGTATCAATTTCCAAGTCTTGTTTCCTTTCGTACATTCTCTTTTACATGTCCTGAACTTACGGGGTGTAACAAAACCAAACTCCAGAGTGCCCTAAATAAACCGCACAATACATTTGAGGGCATGCATATGTTCTTCCATCGGATTATGCATGAATAGACACACTTGTTGTACTGCATATGTAATATCCGGCATGGTGAATGTGAGGTACTGCAAAGCTCCAGCCAGGCTGCGGTATAATGTAGGATCAACAAAGGATTTTCTATAGATAACACTCAACTTCGACTTTGTGTCCACCGGTGTTGCCGAAGGTTTGTATGAGGACATACCAGCTCGTTCCACAATCTCAGATGCATACTTCTTTTGGGAGAGAAATAAGCCACTTGCATGGCGTGTCACAACAATACCTAGAAAATAGTGCAGTGGATCAAGATCTTTCATAGCAAATTCGGAACCCAGCTGAGACATGATATTTTTGCGGAGAGAGTCTGAAGATGCTGTAAGAATGATATCATCCACATATAAAATAAGATAAGCACAATTGTTACCCTGACGATAAATAAACAGAGAAGTGTCAGAACGGCTGTGAGTAAAACCCATATGTGACACAAAATCTGCAAACCGCTTATACCAAGCCCTGGGGGCTTGTTTGAGGCCATATAATAATTTCTTCAGCAAACACACATGATTGGGATATGCCGTATCTCTGTATCCCAAGGCTGGTGCATGTAAACTGTCTCATTCAGATGACCATGTAGAAATGCATTTTTGACATCCAGTTGATGAAGTGACCATCCCTTTGAGAGTGACAAACTTAGAACTGTTTGGAGGTAGCTGGTTTGACCACTAGACTGAACGTCTCCCCACAATCGATGCCAAATTATTGGGTCTTCCCATCACCTACAAGACGGGCCATATGCCGCTCAAAAGAACCATCAGATTTTTCTTTATGGCTAAAAATCCACATAGACTGAATAATATTAGCATTAGATGGACGAGGTACTAAATCCCATGTCCTATTTTTAATTAGAGCATGATATTCATCATTCATGGTCATTTTCCAATTCGGGTCTTTAAGAGCAAACACTGGGTTACGAGGCAAAGGTAATTTGGAAACCTGTGTGTGAAGGCTGTATTTGGTATTGGATTTGACAATACCATGTTGACTACGGGTGACCGGACGAATGACGTGTCCAGTGGACTGGGCGCCACTGATCGAGAGTGAGGCAGTGGGTTGAACGCCACTGCCCAGTCCGTTTTCTCCAAGTCCGGCAGTGGGCTGGACACTTTGTTGGTGTGCTATTGGGCTTGGAAATGTGGAAGGGCCCACTGGAAGGGGCAGATGGTTTGTTGTGGAACAATTTCTTGCACTGGGCTGTGGAATCGATGGACCAGTTCGCTGGATTGAATTTTCCAGTAGCTGGACCATCGGTCCTTGGTCCAGTGGGCCCAACTGCGGTGATCCAGCAGATTCTGTGGGTCCCGGGCTGTGGAAAAAATGAGTTAGATACGAGAGTCTATCATCATCCAAAAAATCATAAGTATTAGTCCCGGTGTCATGTATCTTGGTAAAAGGAAATTGTGTTTCATCAAAAATTACATGACGACATATAATCATGCCTTTGGAAGAAATGTCATAACACATGTAACCACAGTGATTAGATGAATATCTCAAGAAGACACATGGAATAGACCGGGGTTAGAGTTTTGTGATGGTGGTGGATGGAAAAAGAGGGTAACAAAGACATCCAAACACTCTTAAATGACCATATGAATGTTCTCGTAAGTAAAATATTTTTCAGTGGAGCTTGGTAAGACATGTTTTTATGGGGAAGAATATTAAACATGTAGGTTGCCATGTGAAGCGCATGATGCCAAAAAATGGGAGGAATTGAGGCATGATCAAGGGATGTTCTAACAATAATATTGATGGTTCTAATTGTGTGTTCCGCCTTCCATTTTGTGATGAAGTGTGAGGACAAGACAGACGAAAATTAAGACCATTTTTTTGAAAAACTCCCAAAAATCTTTATTGTCAAACTTCATCCCATTGTCACATTGAATATTTTTGATATCACGTTCAAACTGAGTTCGGATGAATGCTCTAAATGTGAGAAATGTGAAAAACACTTGTGATTTTTTCGAAAAGGGAATGTCCAAAAATAATTAGAGTAGTCATCAAGTATGAGCAAATAATATCTATGACCAGCAGAAATCAAAACAGGTGATGTCCATATATCACAGTGTAAAATATCAAATGGCAATAAGGTGCATGAAGTAGATGAAATAAAAGGCAATTTGACATGTTTACCAAGTGCATAAGCATGATACTTATTGAGAGTCCGTGTTTGGTTACAATAAATAAAATTATTGTGTTTAAGAGAGGCCAAAATAGCCTCTCCCGGATGTCCCAAACGTTGGTGCCATAAAGATGGCGCCAAAGCTGCAAAAGTAGAATGAAATTTGGATTGCTGAGTTGGTGAACTTATTGGATATAGCTCCCCCTTGCTATCACATCTCATGAGTAGCTTTCCCTTCTGAAAATCATGTCGGAAAATCCAAAAGGGTCAAAACGAACAGATACCCAATTATCAGTAGTATACTTTCTAACAGACACAAAGTTTTTGATTAATTTGGGCGCATGAAGGACATTCTTTAAAATTAGTGGGGGGGTTTGGTGGTGATAATTTGCTAGAACCATATCCTTTTATTGAAATTGAATGACAATTTCCGACAATAATTCCATTATCATTACTCAAATTAAAATAGGACGAGAGAATACCTTGTGAGGATGTCATATGTGACGTCGCTTCGGAGTTCATATACCAATTTTAATCCGGTGAATTGAGTGCAAGAGTGTTCATGACGGACTCAATATCCGTGGGGTAGGCCCTTGTTGAATGGGCCTTATGCCACTCGGTCGGCTGAGGCCCAAAACCGATGATACTGCCTGTGTGGACAGACCCAGCAAAATGGGCATGTTGGGCATGTTGCTGCTGCTGAAGACCTCATGGAACATATGGAAAAGGTTGCCGCCGCAAGCCGGATCGCTCGCCCGCTACGATTGGCTTGCGCCGGGCGGTAAAGCCTGTGGCCACCGCCTCCCGCTTGTCGCCATCAGGCACCGCTCTCGCCACTACGCTGCCGCCATCGCCACCATCGGAGTTAGTGGTGCCGCCATGTCCGCCGCCACCCGAATTTCGGTGACCTCCACCTTTATTATTTATGCGATTACCACTCTTTTTATTATTATTACGTCCTTTTTGTCCCTTATTTTGTTGAGAAGGATCAAAAACATTACCATTATTTGAAGAGGCGACAATCATGGCAGAATTTTGAATTGTTGAGGCCTTTTTAGCAAAGCCCGATTCTTCAAGAACAAGCATGAATCTTGCTTGGTAAAATTTAGTTAGAGGGTTACTTTGCTGGATAAGTGTTCCGGCCCCGCTATATGCATCCGTGAGACCGACAACCAATTGTAAAACTAACCGTGTATCCGAAACTGGAGAACCTACGTTCCTTAGTTGGTCTGCCAACACTTTCGGCGTTGACAATATGAAGAAACGTTAGGGAAGTCCGTCATGTCAATCGTGGAGAACTCTTGTTCCAATGTTACAGCGCGAGAATTTTGGTTATCTTGAAAGATATCCCTCAAGCGATCCCAAGCCGCCATGACGGTGGAATTCGGCTCCATTATCGTGTGCAATAAATCGGTTGAAATTGTTGCATATATCCAACCAAGAATTGTAGCGTCGAGTGTGTCCCACAATTCTTTTTCGTCGTCGGTTTCCAACTCATTCCCTTTACCATCCTTTGGTGGAATTATGTGATGAAGAACTTTATTAGAACGACAACATATTTTGAACAATTTCGCCCAAGTTGCGTAATGTACGTTTTCCATCTCTAGTTTGATGGAAACATGAGTTTTGATGTTTGAGACGGTAAGAGCAGGGTGAAAAGATGATTTGGAGTCCGACATGATTGATTGGAGGTTGAAAGAAAAATAATGGAGTAAGAATATTGAATAACAACACGGTAGGGAAAGAAGAAAAAATTTGAAGTAAGCAAAACTTCAAAAGAAAAAATAAAATTTGGCTGCTGGACGAAAAAGTATGGCTACTAAAGAGCCAAAAATTCGTGAAGGAAGAAAATTAGTGAAGGAATAATTATTTTGGATCTTTCCTTAATCTCTTGATACCATATTAGAATGACAAAATATTTTCCTTGATTATTCTTCATCCCATAAGGGAGAATATATACAAGTAATATACATTAATAATGAGGAGGAAATCATGCCTCATAATAACTAAGAAATCCTGCCTAATAATGTCTTTCTACCATATATATATTAGGATTCTACATAAATATAATATTACTAATTAATTATATATCTAGAATATTCCAACATAACATTACCAATTAATTACACATTTAGAATATTCTAACATAATATTCTAACATAATATTATCAATTAATTACACATCTAGAATATTCTAACATAATATTCTAACAGTCTTATCAATCGGCTTGGACATGAGACCGCACCATACCCGCCCATTTTGTCTCGCCAAAGCAAATGACAGAGTTCAAGTGACTTATTAGGGTTGTCGAAGAACAAAGAAAAAAGTCAATTGAAGCTTCTGTCCTTACCGTCAAGTGGTTGTCAACTTCTCTGACGCGTCATAGTCGAGCTCTTAGGAAGCAGTGCTAATACATCTCGGTTCGAGTCCGAATGATGGTATACCATCTTCTAAAAAGGATAAATAGATCTTATAATAAATTCAATTCCCAAATTTTTATTTTAGAATTATGTAATTAGGAACTCTTCTATAAATTTGTTTATTATATTGCAGGAGTTCCTGACCTGAAAGAAAACCAGTAAACTACTACTGAATGTAAACAAAATCAAGACATCTAATACTTCAAACAAATAAGCAACATTCATGCTTCAAGAATAAGAGGTTTCTAAGGTTTAGAAAAGGAAAAAGACTCAATTTTCTTGGTTTAAGTTCTCAGCAACAAAAAAAGAGAGGAGATTTTCATTCAGTTCAACATATACAAGATTACCCAACTTATTTTCATAAATTCGTAACTGATAACTCAATTCCCATTTCGCAAGTTTGAGCATTGGTCGGTAATTCACTTTATTTTAGTTAAATGTTAGATTGTTTTTCATGTTTATAAAAATAGATTGTTTGTGAAATCCGAATTTTAGGTAGGTGACTTAATTGTTGGGGTTTTGTCAAACCATTCAGTGGGTTCTTAAAGCAATGTGGAATAATGGTATTAATTAGACTTGAGAGTAATTTTAGAAACTTTGGGGTTAAATTTGGTCGCATAGTATTAAGAATGATGAATGTGATTAAATATTTAAAATAAGAAATTTCCAACAAAACACATCATGAAAGGTAAGGAATATATTTCATTAACTTCAACAATCATGATCATAACATGAGATAAAAAACATTATATTAAAATAGTCACGAGATACTGTTAAATATACATACAATATACATGTATATTTAACAGATACATACAAGGAAACATCCAATATAATCAAATTTTCACCGTCAGCATTATTGAATAGAAATAGTTTCTAACTGTGTTCATATATAGTAGATTGAAGTCTCCACAACCTAGACAAATTTATTGTAGTACTCATTTACAGTTGTGTATTTCACTTCCGGATAAAGCTTGGTGGCTTCGACATCTACCTCAAAGTTTGTAGAATCTCCTTTAATAAAAACTGAATAGCATATGGCCAAATTGACTCTTAATTCTTCAGGTCCCTCTGAAAAACAAGTTGAAAAGAATCATATTATTAGTACAGGTATTTAAAATTGTAAATATTATAGGCACACAAACTGTGAAAGAGATAGTTTCATGAGGTGCAGTATACAAGATTGCTACTTTACTGTTATTATTTAGTTTGTTAGTTGTGTAATTAATAGTTAGTTAACACTTTTAAGGAGTTAGTTAGTCTTAGCTAATCGGCGGTTGGTGATAGCTTAGTTGGCATTGTTGATTCTTAGCTGGCAAATTGTATATATATTCTACAGTGTACTTTTATTTAAGGTTAATCACATATTTCTCTCATTTGCCCATTTTGATCTAAGCACAAATCCTCTCCAATGCCTGTCATAAACTTTTGTGATATTTTCTTATTTTCTCATTAGTTCTGTAACTTCAAGCTACTTCACATGGTATCAGAGCCTTACAAAACAACATATCAGAGGAATATCTTCCACATGCAATGAAGAATTCGAGGGATCTATAGTTGAAATCAAAGAAATCGCAGATCGAGAATTGAAGAAATTGCAAATCGAAGGTGAAGTTGGTTTTGAAAATGCAAAAATCAGTTTAAATGGGAACAAATTGAGACAATGTTGTGAATGGAATTGCAGGATTGGTGACGACGAGCATCAATCATCATCATCCTCTATATTTGTATCCATCAGATGCGTCAGGTTTGTTATTTGTTGGAATTATGCTAAATGGGATGGACAATTATACATTGAAGAGTAGAGAAGTAAAATTAGCTTTACTCAGAAAGATTAAGATATAGTTTATCGATGGAATAGTAAGAAGAGATGATTTTCAAAGAGATTTGGTGAAATTGTGGGATATGTGTAATGCAATTGTGATATCATGATTAATGAGAAATGTGAGTAAAAATTTAATCAGTGGAATACTGTTTAATTCAAATGCACATTATATTTGGGAAGATTTGAAGGAAAGACTTGATAAAGTGAATAGTTCAAGATCTTTTCAATTGCATAAAGAAATTTTTACTTTGAGACAGAAAATTCTATCAGTTTCTATGTATTACTCGAGGCTCAAAGACCTTTGGGATGAGTCTGACTCTATACTGTCACCACCAGCCTATAATTATCCTAAGTATAAGGAGCTCATATAACATTTGTAATATCATAGAATGTTGTAGTTTCTATAATAAGACTCACTGATGGCTATAATCAAGCTAGAAGTCAGATGCTCATGATGCAACATATGCCTAATGTGAATCAAGTGTATGCTTGATTAATCAAAATGAAAGCCAAAGAATTATTTCAAGAACAAGCAAGATGATATAGGATACATTGGAATCATCTGCTATGTTTACAACTAGAAATGGGGGTGGAAATCCAAAGCAAATGAGGTCTTATAATCGTAACTCCTTTTGTGACTTTTGTCATGTAAAAGGTCACTTAGGGGCAGACTATTTCAAGTTAGTGAAGTGCGATTTTTATCACAAAACTAGGCATGTGCAAGATAATTGTTAAGGCTCATTGGATATCCTGAAGATTTTAAAAGCAAGTCAAGAAAGCAAATGTGGTAACATACAGTAATTTGTCCTTGGATGAATCCAATGTTGGACAAGAGGATATGATGCAGACAGATGCAATAGCAACAGAGACACTCTTATTTTATACAACATGGACAAAATTCCCAGTTTATGCTTACTAATCAGTACTAGCAGCAAGGGATGTCCTCATAATGCACAACACTAAGTCAACACCAATAACTTTTCAATATGCTTAACAAGCCTAATGCAGGAGAAACTAGTGCTAGTGCAAACATGACAAGTAATTGTGTTTTTGATACTGAAGCATTTTAAGTGGATTGTGGATACAAGTGCAACTAATCATATGATTAGTAATCAGAAATACTTACAGAGCAAAGATTTATTAGAAAATGCAAGAGAAGTACAATTGTATATTGGTGATTTAGCTACAATCTCACATGTTGGGAATTATCATTTAGAATGATGTGATGTTCTTAAAAATGTCTGGACTATCAGCAACTAGTTGCTTATATTCTATATCATCTGTGGTGGACTATACTAGACTATCAACAAGATATCAGAATTTTGTGACTTATTTCTCTACTAATATTGAGGCATCTAGCTATGTAGAGGCTGCAAGAGATAGTAGATGGGTTGTAGCCGTGAGAGCTGAAATTTAAGCCTTGGAGGAAAACAAGACATGGGAATTGGTGTAACTTCCCAAAGAAAAAAAGGTCATAGGATGCAGATGAGTGTATAAGATAAAGTATAAAGTAAAAGGTGAAGTTGAGAGTTTGAAAGTAAGACTGGTTGTAAAGGGTTACAATCAGAAAGAAAGCCTTGATTATCAAGAAACCTTTTCACCAGTGGTCAAAATGACCACTGTGAGGTCAGTTATCTGACTTGCTACAGCAACGTAATGGATGTCTATAATTCTTTTTTTCAAAGAGATCTATATGAGAAAGTTTACATGACTGTCCCAGAAGGTTTTGATGCCAAAGGTGGGAAAAAACAAGTATGTAGGTTGTTGAAATCCTTGTATGGCCGGAAATAGGCTTCAAGAAAATGAAATTTGAAACTTACCTCAGCTTTTATCTCTTCTGATTTTCATCAGAGTCACAAGGACTATTCTCTATTCACTAAGAAGGAATGTGACAAAATAGTGGTAGTGTTGGTGTATATTGGTCGAATCACTCTATCTTCGGCCGCGCCAAACGACTCGCCCCCGGCTACATATCCTTTGGACCCTTCGTCCGTGTTACACCCCGTAGTTCCAGGGTATGTATGTGAGAACATACGTACGAGAATACGACAGTGATATTGAAAAGAAAGAAAGATGTGAATTTTTCGACGGAAAAAGTTCCGGATTTTGTGAAGGAAAAAGGTTCGTTAATGGGAATTGGATTCCCGGATTCGGTATTCGGACTTTTTGGAATATTTGAGAATTATGGAATTTTATTTTCCGGAATTGGTCATGTGGGGCCCACGAGAGAAATTTACGGTTTGTGAGGCCCACTTTATTTTCGAATTTTTGGCATTACAGATATTTTCGGAAGATGAAATATTTTGGACCAATGGGAGGGTGACACGTGTCACCCCAAGTGGACAATGGGTTGCACGTTTTTGGCATTTTAAAGGCCAAAAACATTTGGTCAAAATATTGAAGATATTTTGTGTAGTAGATAGATAAGTGGGACCCACACACACATGACCCAATCTTGACCACACACTTGCTTTAATCCTAGCCCTTGATTTCTCTATAAATACCCCTTAAGCTTGCAAGACTTATTCATCCAACACTTAGAGATTTACAAGTCTTGAAAAATCCTCCCTCCTTTCCCTTGAGTGTCTCGGCAATTGGCCTCCCCCTTGACCAAAGGTTGTCCAAAAATCCTTAAACTTTTAAGTGTTCTTCCTTAAGGTGTTAGGAAGATTGTGAACCAAGTGTTGGAAAAGATTTCACACCCCTATCCTAAATACACCCCCTTGACCGAAAGTTGGTAGTGTTGGAACCTAAGTGTTCTTCACTTTTTGGAGTTGGATCTTGAAGAGGAGTTGGTTAGAAACTTCTAAGGGTCGCTTGGAGCGGGTTGGAGCGTAAGGATTTGGAGCTAAACGTTGCTCAGGATCGACTTATAATCTTGGATAATTTTGGGCTTATCGAGGTAATGATCTTTGTCCCCCTATTGTAATTGGATATTACATGTTGTAGTAGTTTAGAATTGAGTATAAGATTTATTGGAAGGATGATTATAAAGAATTGAATCAGATTTACATTGGACCGTATTCTGATGACTTGTAGTATTATTGTGCAGCGGTTGTTGTACACGTCCGGTTAGACGTGTAACCCCCCCCCCCCCCTTGGAGTTGTTGGCCTGGTAGCAGGTCTTGATAGAGGAGGAGATTTATGTGGTTTCGGTGGGGGGAGGTGTTGCCGAATTTTCCGTAGAATAAGGAATCTTGTATTTAGAATATTCTACGAAGAGATCTAGAAGTTAATAGACGTTTTGTGTCCTTTATAGGTGGAAGTACTACGAGTAGCGTATTCTACTTGAAGGGTGGAAAAGGCTAGCAAGGTTGTAGTACTTGGAGCATTTTGCTAATTGTCGATAATCGTCGCGAGGTATGTGAACCTCTTCCTATCTTTTCTAGCATGATGTTGTGAACTATGTAGTACGGTAGACGTACGTGTGCTAAACGAATTTTGGTTGATTTTTAAAAGATAAGAGACTGGACTTATATCTTGACTTGATATGAAATGTGAAGAACTTGAATGGTGTTAAAGTGGTGAAACCTCATTCGTGAGTAATGAGTACTTGGTCTAGATAAAGGAATAAGTTATATTAATTTCGGAAATGGGAATAACTATCGAACAAGTCATTGCAGCGTTAATAAAGGAAAATGTAATGACGATTAATTATATTAAAACCAGTAGAAACCTCCATCTGCATAGAAGCTAAGATAAGACAAAATTGTATTACATTTCATAGATCATGGCTGCTCTAATAAGAATTATTATAATCAAGTTTTGATTTTCTTAAAATTCCAAAGTAAGGAACTTGATTTCTAAAAGAAAAGAGACTTAAGAATTTGAAGTGTTTTGGTTTAAAAGAAAGACATGGTTTTGTCTTAAATTGGTTTAAGACATAAAGTGTTATAATAGCTTTATGAGAAGTTAGTTATAACGACTTTATGGAAACAAAAGAATGGTTTTATTATTGGATTTAAAATGGTAACTTGATTTTGGGAAAAGAGAAGTAACTTGAGTCTAAAAGTATAAGTAACTTATTTTTAAATATCGAACTTTTCTTGATGAGAAAAATATAAGTGGCTTGGTTTTAAAAGGTAGGAGTACCTTGATCTTAAAAGAGTTAGTTACTTGGGTTTTAAAAGTATACTTGACGTTGTTTTAAAAGTGTAAGCCACTTGGTTTAAAAGTATAAAGTACCTTGAGTTGTGTGTAACTTGCCTATGTTTGCGTGTGATAGCCTTGTTGTGCAAGTGTTGTATCCTTATGTTACCGCGTCTCTCGATGGAGGGTCGGTCATGCTATTTTTTATCCTTGGACCTACTGACACGTTGGGTGGCCCACGGGTAGGGTTCCATTAGGATTGTTGTTCCATGGACTAGCTCTCCATGAGGTTACTGATTCGGCCTTGGTGTCTGGTAGCTAGCCCTCGTACTTGCCCCGGTCGTTGTTGATGCAGGTTGGTTCTGGTAGTTGTCTTTCGTACTTGCCCCGATCAGTTATTGATAGTGTCATTCCATGGACCAGCCCTCCATGGGGTTTTACTGATTCACCAGTATCCGTGGTTGGCTCGTACTTGCCGATCGTGGCTGATTCGGCTTTGGTATCCGTAGTTAGCCTTCGCACTTGCCCCGTTCAGTTTTGTGGCGAAGTCTCGTGATCACGGCCTTGGTATATGGTAGTTAGCCCTCGTACTTGCCCCCGTCAGCTACGTGACGCGGCCTTGGTATCTGGTAGTTGGCTTTCGTACTTGCCCCGTGTCAGCTTCGTGATATAGTTGTATAGTATTGTTAGTACGACTTTGGTATCTGGTAGTTGGCTTTCGTACTTGCCCCGGTCAGTTGATGATGCGGCTTTGGTATCCGTAGTTAGCCTTACTTGCCCCGTGACGGTTTATGACACGTAGGGCCCGTGTTCATGTGTACTCTTCGTGTTGTTATATCATGATGCCGCGGTGAGGAAGGAATTCCACCGCATGATTGATGTTGTGGCGTGAGACCCATTGTTATATTTTGAGGATGACTTTGAGGCGTGAGTCCCGACTTGACATACGATCGCTTATATGTTGTGTCAGTAGTTTGGTTATCATACATGTCTCTCGCTTTATATAGACTACTATGATTTCATTTACGCATTTTCGGCCACATACTTGGTACCATTGTCAGATCGACCTCCTTCGGGCCGCTCATGCCGCAGGTAGAGGTACATCAGTTGTTGATCCTCGTTCATAGGATCACAGTTCAGCGTTTGGGAAGCTCCGTTTCTCCGGAGGCTTATCTTTTGGTATAGTCCCCTGTCATTGTAGGTACTTGTACATTCAGGGGTATGGCGGGGCCCTGTCCCGTCATGTTGTATAAAAACTCTTAGAGGTCTGTAGTACTGTTGTGGGCAGGGTTTGTAAAGGATGTAACTGTTCAAGTTTTTATTTATATATACCGAAAGGTAACCGTTTTGGTTAGCCTGTCTTCTTATTTTACTGTTTATCTTTTATGAGTTTTTATTTCCGCTTATTTTCTCTGATGTTGTATCACTAAGGTGCCCGGGGTAAGACACCAGTCACGGGCCCGAGGTCGGGTCGTGACAAAAGTGGTATCAAAGCAGTTAGTCCTCGGAAAGTGTCTACAGACCGTGTCTAGTAGAGTCTTGATTATCGGTGTGTTGTGCACCACATCTATAATCAGGAGGCTGCAGGACATTTAGGATTGGTTTCTATTCTTCTCACTCTGAGATTGTGCCTTAGAGTTGTATTATAAGTTGGACCCCTCTGACGTATTTCGTTTTTACAAGTTATGCCTCCGCGCAAGGCAACCCGCCCGAAGGCAAGGCGAGGAGCCGCTAGTAGGATACAGAGGAGTACGAGGGCGCAGGCCCGATCATTACTCGAGATAGTGCTTCAGACGGCGAGTTTTGTGACGCCGCCACCCAAAGAGAGTTTAGAGCCGCAGCGGGCTACCGAGACCACGCAGACTGAGCCTCCACCCCACACCGAGCAGAGGAGATGGGTTACAGGGAGATGGCCCAGTTTGTCACGACCCGATCCCGGGCCTGTGACTGGTGCGTTACCCGGGCACCCAAGTAGACATATATCAGAGTAACCAGCGGAATATAAAAACAAGACATGAAACAATTATAGAATGAGAACAGTTTATCAAGAGAAGATTGCCTTTTGGCATGTATATATACATTAAATTTTGAACCCGAACAGTTACATCCCTTTTACAAACTCTGCCCACAACAGTACTACAGACCTCTAAGATTTTTTTTCAACAACTATGACGGGACAGGGCCCCACCATACCCCTGAATGTACAAGAACTTACAAATTCGGGGAAAACATACCAAAAGATAAGCCTCCGGAGAAAACGGAGCTTAATACGAATCGTGATCCTAAGAGTGAGGATCAACCGACGTACCTCTACTGCGGCATGAACGCAGCCCCGGCGAGGTCGACAACAGGTACCAAGTATGTGAAACTGGAAATATTGTAAACGAAATCATAACAGTCTAAAATAAAACAGGAGACATGTATGACAACAAACTACAGTTCACAACATAAAAGCAGTCATGTCAAGTCAGGGACTCACGCCCTCAAGTCATCCCTCATGCCCGTGGAACTCCTTCCTCACTGCCGGCAGTCTAGGTGTAAATCGTATGATACGTATAACATGTCTCGGCCCATCCCATGGGACTCGAGGTGGAATCGTGTGGAATACATGTCTCGGGCCATCTCATGGGACTCGATGAAGAATCGTATGGAATACATGTCTCGGCCCATCTCATGGGACTCGATAAGAATCGTATGGAATACATGTCTCGGCCCATCTCATGGGACTCGATAAGAATCGTATGGAATATATGTCTCGGCCCATCTCATGGGACTCGATAAGAATCGTATGAAATACATGTCTCGGCCCATCTCATGGGACTCGATAAGAATCGTATGGAATACATGTCTCGGCCCATCTCGTGGGACTCGATAAGAATCGTATGGAATACATTCCCGGTCCATCTCATGGACTCGGTATCAAGTCGGGTGGAATACATTCCCGGTCCATCTCATGGACTCGGTATCAAGTCGGCCATAACATTTAAACTCTCTTGTAAGAGAGATTAAGATAATACCACACTTTCCTTTTTTTTAAAAATCAAGTAGCAACATTCTTTTTAAAAAGTTCAAGTTTGCCAAATTTCAAATACTCAAGTCTCTCATTTTCGAAAGGTTTCGTAGTTCATAGTCTTAATCACTTAATAACATAATTCTCTTTTAAAACAATTTGAGTAACATATGTCTTATGTGTGAGTAGGTTATTCTTGTTTATAACAATTTTATTAAAGCAGCCATGATGTTACACCCCGTAAATTCAAGAAGTTAAGATAAGAACATACCAAGGAATATAAGATTTAAAAGTGGAAAGATAAGTGGGCAACATGTGTTGGACGGATTTTGAGTCTACCTTGGAGTGTTGTACCCCAGTTGTTAAGAATTTCGAGGTGTTTAAAAAGCCTAGTGTGTAGTCCGTTAAATCTAGTTCCCAACGCAACAAACCGTTCGTCGATAGGACATCAGAGTCAAAAGTTATGGAAGTTTCAAGTTTGGTGCGCAGTCAGGCAAAGCAGCAGTTTTCGGTTCAGGGGTACAGCGTCGCGGCGCCGGAATGCAGGGCCGCGGCGCCGGTTGTACTGGGAGTCCGCGGGGGTTTCAGCGCCGCGGCGCCGGAATGCAGGGCCGCGGCGCCGGAATGCTGGAACTTTTCGGAAGTGGAAGCACCGCGGCGCCGAGGCGGGATTTTTCTGCGGTCAAGGGCGAAAATCAGGGGATATTTTGATAAAAAGGCCTATGGGAGGGTGACAAGTGTCCCTCCCATCTTTTTGACCAAGAAAGGACCCTATTTCAATGGCCAAGTCTTGGAAGACTTGGCCATTTCACCTAACCCTCTCCAAGAAAATCCTCTCCCTTCTCTCTAGTTTTTCTTGAAGAAACCTTGCCTTTGGGGAAATTGTTGGAGCGGCGGCAAGAAGGAAAAGTGTGGGTAAACTTGTGGGAAGCGCTGGTGGACGAGTTTGACGGAAAAGAAGTGGAAGAAAGAGGCTTTTGTGGGCTTCTCCAAAGGTAAAAGTTTCCCTTCTCTTGGATATGGGTTAATACTTGTTATAGTAGTTTAGAAATGAGCCTGAGGCTGTTATATTTAAGTTGTATAGATTTGGATCATGTTGAAAACTGAAATGGGCATGTTAACCTTAAGTTGATAACTTCAATTTGGTTACTAATTTGGTCGTCGCATGTTGTAAAGGGGGATTGTAGTTGTTGAAGATGTCTAGGGCTAGATATCATGTTAGACCTAAGAACTTGGATTGGAAAAGAGTTGAAAGGGGTTAGTATTGGTTATATTGTTGGCCAAGAATGGCATGGGAATTATTGGTTTATTTTGTGTTGTTATGGGGCGGAAATTTTACACGTATTAGTGGGCGTGTAATCCCCTTGTATTTGCTGAGTTAATTGAGCCTTAAATGTGGCGTTGGTTATTGAATTTCGGCCTTGAAAAATGTGGCATAGTTAGTAGAAACAAAGGAAGTGTCGTCCAAATTCCTGTAGAATGTAGGGACCTTGCACTTAGTTTATTCTACGTTCGAAGCTAGAGCTTGATAAACGTTTTATGACCCTTATAGGATTGAAGTACTACGAGTATCATATTCTACTTAAGGAGGATAGTACTGTGGAGCATTTTGCTAACCGTCGATAATCGTCGCGAGGTATGTGATTCTTCTTATCCTCTTCAGCATGATTATTTGTGAAATATATAGTGCAGTAGATGCACGTGTGTTAAAGGAATTTGGTTTCCCTTGTTTTGCCTTGACTTGATATGAAGTGTAAAGGTCTTGATTGTTTGAAAAAGTAGGAAAATCTTATTCGTTAGTAATGGGTGCTCGGTGGTTAAAGAATAAGCCCTCTTGGTCTCATAAAGGGCTGATAGTTGTAATTGGTTGGTTTAAAACATAAAGTGTTATAACGGCTTTATGGGAAGTTGGTTATAACCACTTTATGTAGCTAAAAGAATGGTTTGTTGATTTCAAAAGATAAGAGACTTGACTTGTAATTGACCTAAATGGTGTTGAAAGGTGTGAAACCTCATTCGTGAGAAATGAGTACTTGGTTTTTAAAAGAATAATGTTACATAAATTTCGGAAATGGGAATAAGGATCGAACAAGCCAATGCAGCGTTGATAAAGGAAAGAAGTAATGACAATTAATCATATTAAAACCAGTAGAAACCTCCATCTGCATAGAAGCTAAGATAAGACAAAATTGTATTACATTTCCTAGATCATGGCTGCTCTAATAAGAATTATTGTAATCAAGTTTTGATCTTCTTAAAAATCCCAAGGTAAGGAACTCAATTTCTAAAAGAAAAGAGACTTAAGAATTTGAAGTGTTTTGTTTTAAAAGAAAGGCATGGTTTTGTCTTGTATTGTTTTAAAACATAAAGTGTTATAATAGCTTTATGGGAAGTTAGTTATAACGACTTTATGGACAATAAAGAAATGGATTCATTATTGGATTTAAATGGTATACTTGACGTTGTGCTAAAAAGTGTTTAAATTGCTTGATTTAAACCTGAATGTGTTCGATACTACGGGTGTTAGTATCGTGTGTCTTTTACGTAGAAAGAGGTCTTTGTTTTGAAGGAATGAAAGTATGTAGTATTTTGGGGTTGAAACCCGGAATTGTTGACATGAAATGAAAGTACGTTGAACTGGCCTATGCTTGTTGTGATAGCTTTTGTTGTGCAAGTGTTGTATTTCTGTGCTACCGCGTCTCTCGTTGGAGGGCCGGCTATCTGGTTGATTGATGGACATACTGACACGTTGGGTAGCCCACGGGTATGCTTCCACTATATCGATTCTTGATGGACATACTGACACGTTGGGAGGCCCACGGGTATGCTTCCATTAGGGGTGTTATTATTGTTATTTGATTGGACATACTGACACGTTGGGTAGCCCACGGGTATGCTTCCACAGTGAGTATTCTCTTGTTATTTGTTTGGACATACTGACACGTTGGGTAGCCCACGGGTATGCTTCCACGGTGAGTATTCTCTTGTTATTTGTTTGGACATACTGACACGTTGGGTAGCCCACGGGTATGCTTCCACAGTGATTGTTATCTTGTTATCTCCTTTGGGCATACCGACACGTTGGATGATCTACGGGTATGGGCCCACTAGGACGGTTTCAGGGCCATGCTTATACCGAGGTGAGATGCCGGGGCATGCGACCATTGTGTGGGTTAAATTCCCGGGTTGTATTTGAGTGATGATTTCACGGGCATGAGTCCCTATCTTGACATGACTGCTAATATATATTGTGAACGTTAGTTTGGTTATCATACATGTCTCCTGTTTTTATTTAGACTATTATGATTTCATTTACGATTTTCGCCACATACTTGGTATCTGTAGATCGACCTCCTCGGGCTGCGTTCATGCCGCAGGTTGAGGTACATAGCTTGCTGATCCGCACTCTTAGGATCGCTGTTCGGTTCTCGGAAAGCTCCATATCTCCGGAAGCTTGTCCTGTGGTACGATCCCCTGAAGTAGTAGACTTTTGTATATTCATGGGCATGGCGGGGCCCTGTCCCGTCATTATGGTTTTCAAAATTCTTAGAGGTCTGTAGCACTGTTGTGGGCAGGTTTGTAAGGGATGTAGTTGTTCAAGTTTTAATTTATGTATAAAAAGGTAACCGTTTGGGTTAGCCTGCTTTCTTATTTCACTGTTTTCTTTCTTGAGTTTTATTTCCGCTGGTTTTTCTCTGATGTTGTATCACGAGGGTGCCCGGGGTAAGGCACCAGTCACGGGCCCGGGATCGGGTCGTGACACATGATCTAGGAAATGTAATACAATTTTGTCTTATCTTAGCTTCTATGCAGATGGAGGTTTCTACTGGTTTTAATATAATTAATTATTTGTCAATACATTTTCCTTTATTAACGCTGCTGTGGTTCGTTCGATACTTATTCTCATTTCTGAAATCAGTAAAACATTATTCTTTAAAAAACCAAGTACTCATTACTCACGAATGAGGTTTCACACTTTTTAACAAAATTCATATCAATTCAATTAAGTCAAGTCTCTTAACTTCTAAAATCAATAAGCCATTCTTTTACCTACATAAAGTCGTTATAACTAACTTCCCATAAAGCTATTATAACACTTTATGTTTTAAACCAACCAAAACTTATTTAGCACATGTACGTCTACCGTACTACATAGTTTACAAAACATCATGCTAGAAAGGATAGGAAGAGGTTCACATACCTCGCGATGATTATCGACAATTAGCAAAACGCTCCACCGTACTATAACCCTGCTAGCCTTGTCCTCCCTTCAAGTAGAACACGCTACTCGCAGAACTTCAACCTATAATGGCCATATACGTCTATCAACGTCTAGACTACTCTGTAGAATATTCTAAGCAGAAGGTTCTCTATTCTATGGAAATTTGGGCAGCATTTCCCTACCCGTCAAACTACTTAAGTCTACTGTAAATACAGTCCTATGTAATTACAGTTCGATTCTCTTCTTTTATACCATCCTTCTATATCTTATACTCATTTCTATACTACTACATTATGTAATTTCCAATTACAATAGAAGGACAAAGATATTTACCTCGATAAGCCCAAAATTATCCAAGATTTATGTCGATCCTGAGCAAGGTTTAGCTCCTACTCCGTGCGCTCCAACCCGCTCCAAGCAACCCTTATACGCTCCTAACCAACTCCTTCTTAAGGACCAACCAAAACAAGTGAAGAACACTAAGGTTCTTGTCCTCACAACTCTCGGCCAAGGTGAGGCTTTAGGGGCTAGGGTGTGAAATCTTTTCTAATTTTTGGTTAATAATCTTCCTAATACACTAAGGAAGAACACTTAAGAGTTTAAGAATTTTTGGACAAAGTTTGGTTAAGGGGGAGGGGTGTGGGACGAGAACTATCAAGAGAGGGGGGGGGGGGTTTCAGCGAGAGCTTCTAGGAAGGGGGGGTGTTGGGACGAGAACTTCTCAAAGGGGGGGAGAGGGATTTTAAGACTTGGAAAATGTTTATGGGATGAAGAAGTCTTGCTAGCAAGGGGGGTATTTATAGAACCACCAAGGGCCAAGATTAAAACAAATGGAAGGTGTAGATGTGGTAGCTTGTTCAAGTGAGGTCTTCCACCAAGTGTCCACCACAAAGTTGGGACATATGTCCACCACAACATTGGGACATATGTCCCCCACAACAATGAGCCAAGTGGCCTCCCACTTGCTCAAGAAAAACGTCCACCATGCCTCCCCCACATGCCCAAAAAACGCACCTACCTACTCCCACTCATCCAAAGAAAATATCTTCCAAGACTTTGACCATTTGACCTTGTCCACTTGGCCACCATTTCGTCCAACCCATGCCAACTAAGGGAGACACATTTCGCCCTCCAATTGGTCCAAAATATTTCGTCTCTCGGAAAAATCCGTAATCGGTTAAAATATTAAAAACGTAGAATTTCCTTCACAAGGTTCGGAATCTTTTCCGTCGAAAGTTCACAATTTCATCCTTAACCTAATTAGGGCTTGTAAAAACGTACGTACGTCCTCACATACATACTCTGGAAAATACGGGGTGTAACATTCTTCCCCCCTTAGAAACATTCGTCCCGAATGTTCCTTCTAAGTCTCAAAACACGCTAGCGCCGGTAAAGTCTTCACTATTATACTTACGGAACCAATTATGCCACACCTGGCCATAATATAACACACGCGCAAATACGTAACTCCAAGTCCACAAGGAATCACTTCTAATATCACAAAAGAGATGATCACTTCTATTCTCCTAACACAAGTTCATTCCTTCCCTTACTCGTCGTACCCTCCTCGAACACTCGAACTCTTCCTGATAAACTTACCACATTCTGTTATTGCTTCAGTTTCCAAAATCTCAGGGTTACTATCTCCAACTTGGTCATCATTAACCGGGAACACTCTGGATGGATCTCCGATACTTTTCCGAACATAGCAACACGAAATACCGGACGTACTGCCTCCTAAGTCGGACGGCAAATGCTAACATATAGGCAACCTGGCCTATTCTCCAAATGATCTGAAAACGCTCAAAGTACCTCGGGCTAAGTTTCCCCTGCTTTCCAAATCTCGTCACGCCCTTCCGGGGTGGTACCTTCAAGAAAACCCACTGTCAACCTGAACTCCAAGTGTCGATGCCGATTATCCGCACGACTTCTGTTGACTCTGAGCTGTCAATAACCGCTCCTGGATAAGCTTCACCTTATCCACTGCCTGCTGTGTCAAGTCTGGACCAACTATCTGAACCTTGCCAACATCGAACCAATCGACCGGCAACCTACACTTCCGCCCATACGAGGCTTCATAAGGCGACATCCGAAATACTGAAATGGTAGCTATAATGATACTCACTCAACAAGAGGCACATAATCCTCGCTGCTACCCCTGAAATCAAAAACACCGGTCCGAGGGTGAATGCAATACTGAGACTCACCTGAGTTCCTAACCTTGACTGGTAAAATCTCCATAAAAAGAAATAGCCGCAACCTGGGCTCTACTGCCTGTCATAAAGTAAAAGTAGGAACCCCGTGCAGTCTTACAACCTTCCTGATATATAACATCTCTCATAACCCTCTGCCGAGTAAACAGTTCTGACTGAAAGACAAGATGGGCTGACCTCATCGGCCCGACTACTGGTCGAACGCATTCACGAACTCGTACGATGGTTAACTACACTTGGGCCTAACACCCTCGTGACCCTACCACCTGGCGGGACCACCTCGAACTGACCCCACCACATAATAGGCCGCGGGTTGACCCACGATCGGTCCTCAACCCGACCCGCTATCGCGCCAAACTCTTGTTCCCCCGATCCGGAACAATCTCACTAATCAAGTCACGAAAACCTAGTGGTCTCCTTAGCTCAACTACCATCTTTCATTTCATACCACTCAGGGACTTATCACGCAAATATATCCCACGTATACTATGCACCCCGATAAAGGTCAACATAAAAAAATAAATCTTTTACTCAATATGGCCTCGCATCTAAGGTCTCTACGTATAATATTCTAAGGCTCACAATTTCCCTGTCCCCCAATCTTACCCTTCTAACTAACCATGTTTTCTAAACACAATTTTTAACATAATGCTATCTGAACATAATACTTAGCACTTCATCATATCATCAACGCATACTAGTCTCTAGAGGGGTAAGAATATACATGTATCATCTGCTTCATTTTCCCTTCGTCGCTCTAATCATAATCCTGCCCTGCCGGGCGCATAGCTATAGAAGGCGATGAACCTGCCACTGACCCGGTAGGCTGTGTCATTCTACCTGTATCCCTCCTTCTAGGACAGTCCCTCGTCACATGGCCCTGACGGCCGCAGGTGAAACAAGCACCAGTAAGAAGACGACACTCCTCGGGATGACGTTTGCCGCATCGTGCACACTAGGGAAAGCATGAACCCGACTGGCTAGAACCCATGTATACATGTGAACCAGAAGCCCTGGAGCTCTAACCAGCTCCCGAATACCCCGACGTCACGAAGCGCGGAGGACCACTGCATCTTGGCGGATGTGCATAACTAACCTGCTGCTGAGGCGGTTCGCCTCGAAAGTTACCAAAGGACCCTGCTGTTCTGGCCCTCTTCTGCTGATCTCGGTCATTCCGTCGTCCCCTCCGTTCCTCACATCCAAGTGCATAAGCCTGCATGCGGGCAATATCCATGCCCGGCTGAAGGGCTACACCCGAACAAGCCTCTGCCAGGTAGTCATCGAGCCCGGTGACGTAGCGGTGAACTCTGTCCTCCATATCAGCTACTAACGCGGGGACATACCGAGCCAATGAGTCGAACTCCACGTTGTACTCCCGAACCGTACGCTCTCTCTGTCTCAGCATCAGAAATCTATCGGCCCGTGCCCTCCTCATCTGCGGAGGCAAGAAGTGGCTGAGAAATGCCTCCGAGAACTCGTCCCATACAGCTGGAAGTGCATGCTCCCCGACAGCTCCACGAATCAAACCACGATCATTGCGATGCGCCGATGTGAACCTAAGACCACCGCTCGGTCTCAAGCCTTGATCACTCTCATGATCCGTAATTATCGGATGAACTCCTGCGGATCATCCTCGTGCCTCGATCCATAAAACAACGGGCGAGCAACTCGTAAAGTCCCGCGATCTCAAACTATCCGCTCTCGGGTGAACTACGCGTACTACCGGTACCGGAATGGCTGCATCCAGCGTATCCTCGTGCCTTGCCACTATCCTGGCCAATAATCGGGCCATCTCTCGTAACCCATCTCCTCTGCTCCGGTGTGGGATCGAGGCTCAGTCTTGTGGTCTCGATGAGATCGCCGCATTACTACTCGCAGCTCCCTCTGCTGCCTTGCCCTTCTGGGCCCCGATTGCCTTGCGTGGAGGCATAACTGGCATAAAAGAATACGTTAGAGGGGTCCAACTTACAACACAGCTCTAAGGCACGATCTCAGAATGAGAAGAATGGAAACCAATCCTAAATATCCTATAGCCTCACGATTATTGGTGTGGTGCACAACACACCGATAATCAAGACTACTAGATACGGTGCAGACACCTTCCGAGGATTAATCGCTCGATACCACTTTTGTCACGACCGATCCGGGCTCGTGGTAGTGCCTACGGCGCAAGTAGACATATATCAGAGTAACCAGCGGAATATAAAAACAAGACATGAAACAATTATAGAATGAGAACAGTTTATCAAGAGAAGATTGCCTTTTGGCATGTATATATACATAAAATTTTGAACCCGAACAGTTACATTCCTTTTACAAACTCTGCCCACAACAGTACTACAGACCTCTAAGATTTTTTTTCAACAACTATGACGGGACAGGGCCCCGCCATACCCCTGAATGTACAAGAACTTACAAACTCGGGGAAAACATACCAAAAGATAAGCCTCCGGAGAAAACAGAGCTTCCCAATACGCTGAACTGTGATCCTAAGAGTGAGGATCAACCGATGTACCTCTACCTGCGGCATGAACGCAGCCCCCCGAAGGAGGTCAGTACAACAGGTACCAAGTATGTGAAATTGGAAATACTGTAAACGAAATCATAACAGTCTAAAATAAAACAGGAGACATGTATGATAACAAACTACAGTTCACAACATAAAAGCAGTCATGTCAAGTCAGGGACTCACGCCCTCAAGTCATCCCTCATGCCCGTGGAACTCTTTCCTCACTGCCGGCAGTCTAGGTGTAAATCGTATGATACGTATAACATGTCTCGGCCCATCCCATGGGACTCGAGGTGGAATCGTGTGGAATACATGTCTCGGCCCATCTCATGAGACTCGATGAAGAATCGTATGGAATATATGTCTCGGCCCATCTCATGGGACTCGATAAGAATCGTATGGAATACATGTCTCGGCCCATCTCATGGGACTCGATAAGAATCGTATGGAATACATGTCTCGGTCCATCTCATGGGACTCGATAAGAATCGTATGGAATACATGTCTCGGCCCATCTCATGGGACTCGATAAGAATCGTATGGAATACATGTCTCGGCCCATCTCATGGGACTCGATAAGAATCGTATGGAATACATTCCCGGTCCATCTCATGGACTCGGTATCAAGTCGGGTGGAATACATTCCCGGTCCATCTCATGTACTCGGTATCAAGTCGGCCATAACATTTAAACTCTCTTTTAAGACATATTAAGATAATACCACACTTTCCTTTTTTTTAAAATCAAGTAGCAACATTCTTTTCAAAAAGTTCAAGTTTGCCAAATTTCAAATACTCAAGTCTCTCATTTTCGAAAGGTTTCGTAGTTCATAGTCTTAATCACTTAATAACATAATTCTCTTTTAAAACAATTTGAGTAACATATGCCTTATGTGTGAGTAGGTTATTCTTGTTTATAACAATCTTATTAAAGCAGCCATGATCTAGGAAATGTAATACAATTTTGTCTTATCTTAGCTTTTATGCAGATGGAGGTTTCTACTGGTTTTAATATAATTAATTATTTGTCAATACATTTTCCTTTATTAACGCTGCAGTGGTTCGTTTGATACTTATTCTCATTTCAAATCAAGAAACATTATTCTTTAAAACCAAGTACTCATTACTCACGAATGAGGTTTCACACTTTTAACAAAATTCATATCAATTCAATTAAGTCAAGTCTCTTATCTTTTAAGATCAAGTCTCTTAACTTCTAAAATCAATAAACCATTCTTTTACCTACATAAAGTCGTTATAACTAACTTCCCATAAAGCTATTATAACACTTTATGTTTTAAACCAACCAAAACTTATTTAGCACATGTACGTCTACCGTACTACATAGTTTACAAAACATCATGCTAGAAAGGATAGGAAGAGGTTCACATACCTCGGGACGATTATCGACAATTAGCAAAACGCTCCACCGTACTATAATCCTGCTAGCCTTGTCCTCCCTTCAAGTAGAACACGCTACTCGCAGAACTTCAACCTATAATGGCCATATACGTCTATCAACGTCTAGACTACTCTGTAGAATATTCTAAGCAGAAGGTTCTCTATTCTATGGAAATTTGGGCAGCATTTCCCTACCCGTCAAACTACTTAAGTCTACTGTAAATACAGTCCTATGTAATTACAGTTCGATTCTCTTCTTTTATACCATCCTTCTATATCTTATACTAATTTCTATACTACTACATTATGTAATTTCCAATTACAATAGAAGGACAAAGATATTTACCTCGATAAGCCCAAAATTATCCAAGATTTATGTCGATCCTGACCAAGGTTTAGCTCCTACTCTGTGCGCTCCAACCCGCTCCAAGCAACCCTTATACGCTCCTAACCAACTCCTTCTTAAGGACCAACCTAAACAAGTGAAGAACACTAAGGTTCTTGTCCTCACAACTCTCGGCCAAGGTGAGGCTTTAGGGGCTAGGGTGTGAAATCTTTTCTAACTTTTGGTTAATAATCTTCCTAATACACTAAGGAATAACACTTAAGAGTTTAGGAATTTTTGGACAAAGTTTGGTTAAGGGGGAGGGGTGTGGGACGAGAACTATCAAGAGGGGGGGGTTTCGGCGAGAGCTTCTAGGAAGGGGGGTGTTGGGACGAGAACTTCTCAAAGGGGGGAGAGGGATTTTAAGACTTGGAAAATATTTATGGGATGAAGAAGTCTTGCTAGCAAGGGGGGTATTTATAGAACCACCAAGGGCCAAGATTAAAACAAATGGAAGGTGTAGATGTGGTAGCTTGTTCAAGTGAGGTCTTCCACCAAGTGTCCACCACAAAGTTGGGACATATGTCCACCACAACATTGGGACATATGTCCCCCACAACAATGAGCCAAGTGGCCTCCCACTTGCTCAAGAAAAACGTCCACCATGCCTCCCCCACATGCCCAAAAAACGCACCTACCTACTCCCACTCACCCAAAGAAAATATCTTCCAAGACTTTGACCATTTGACCTTGTCCACTTGGCCACCATTTGTCCAACCCATGCCAACTAAGGGTGACACATGTCGCCCTCCAATTGGTCCAAAATATTTCGTCTCTCGGAAAAATCCGTAATCGGTTAAAATATTAAAAACGTAGAATTTCCTTCACAAGGTTCGGAATCTTTTCCGTCGAAAGTTCACAATTTCATCCTTAACCTAATTAGGGCTTGTACAAACGTACGTACGTCCTCACATACATACTCTGGAAAATACGGGGTGTAACGATTACTGCGTGATTGTGGCGAACATGAGGATAAGTGGACGCCTTGTTCGATGCACCCGTGGTTCATCCTAGATCGGATAGCTCGAGACTACGATATTTTCTGAGTTGCAGCCGCGAGTTCTACGGTCGAGGCCCGAGGATGATCCGCGAGAGTTCATCCGAAGCGATTCTGGATCATGAGAGTGATCAAGGCTTCGAGACCGAGTCGGTGGTCTTAGGTTCGCGTCGGTGCGTGATCTGCAATGATCGGTTTGATTCGTGGGAGCTGTCCCGGGAGGAGCATGCGCCTCCAGCTATTTGGGACGAGTTTTCGGAGGCATTTCTCAGCCATTTCTTGCCTCCACAGATGAGGAGAGCACGGCCAGATTTACGATCTTTGAGGCAGAGAGGCGTGCGGTTGGGAGTACAACGTGGAGTTCGACTCGTTGGCTCGGTATGTCCCCGCGTTAGTAGAAGATATGGAGGACAGAGTGCACCACGTTACGAGGCTTGATGACTACTTGGCGTAGTCTTGCTCGGTGTAGCTCTTGTAGGGCATGGACATTGCCGCATCTGAGCTTATGCACAGTGTGAGAGCGGAGGCGACGGATTGACCAATACCAGAAGAAGGCCAGGACAACAGGGTCCTTTGGTGACTTTCAGGGCGGACCGCCTCAGCGGCAGACTAGTTATACGCCTCCGCCAGTACAGAGTGGTCCTCCGATCTTGAAGCGTATGCAGTTATTCAGAGGCAGTCGTGGCTCCAGGTTGAGTTTTGAGGAGTAGGAGTGCTCGCCGGATGAGGCCACCCTTGTCTCAGTGTGGCCGTTGTGGAAAAATCCATAAGGGAGAGTGTCGTACTAGTTTGGGAGATTGTTATGCTTGCGGCCAACAGGGCCATTTGGCGAGAGACTGTCCGACCAAATGTGGCACTGGTGGGATAGCATGCACTACGGATCGATTGCGGGTTCTTCGCCTTCTATAGCTAGGCAAGATGTTCATACCCCGGCAGGTCAGGGCAGGGGTCGTGGTGGAAGTTCCCAGTTCTAGCGGTCCTTTGAACCGCCTATTTGATTTTCAGGTATATCCTTAACCCTCTAGAGACTAGTTTGTATTAATGTGTTAAGTGTTATGATCGGATAGCTTTGTGTTAAAATGTGATTTAGAGGCCTGGTTAGTAAAAAGGGTAAGTCTGGGGATGAGAGAATTTTGAGACCTTAGATGTAAGGCCATCTTGAGTAAAATACTTTACGGTTAATCCTTGTCGGAGTGCATAGTATACGTGGAGTTTTGTGTGATAATTCCATGGGTATTTTGAGATGGAAGTGTTAGCTTCCATGACGTGAATTAGTAAGATTGTTCCGGATTGAGGAACAAGAGTTTGGCGCGATAGCGGGTCGGGTTGAGGCCAGATCGCGGGTCAATCCGCAGCCCGGAATGAGGTGGGGTCAGTTCGAGGTGGTCCCGCCAGGTGGTAGGATCACGAGGGTGCAAGGCCCAAGTTTAGGTAACCATTGTACGGGTTCGTGGATGCGTTCGACCAGAATCGGATCGTGAAGGCCGGGAATGGCCTTAGTGGAAATTGAAGCTAGTGAGATGACCAAGTTTGGAGGTAGTGACTCCAAAGTTTTGGAAACTGAAGCGATGACTGAAGCGTGGAACATATACTATAGAGAGTTCGGGTGTACAAGAAGGGTACGACGAGTAAGAAAGAAAGCGAACATATGTTATGAGGACAGAAATGATCTTTTCTTTTGTGAAGTGAAGATGCGAAAGGAGTATTCTGTAGACCATGGGTGGGGGCTTTTTGTGATGTTAGAGGTGATTCCTTGTTGGCTTGGATTTGAGTTTTGCGCACATGTTATATTCTAGCCATTGGTGGCATGATCGGTTTTGTAAGTGTAGTAGTGGAGACTATACCGGCGCAAGCGTGTTTGGAGACTTAGAAGGAACATTCGGGACGAATGTTTCTAAGGGGGGAAGAATGTTACACCCCGTAGTTCCAGGGTATGTATGTGAGGACATACGTATGAGAATACGACAGTGATATTGACAAAAAAGAAAGATGTGAGTTTTTCGAAGGAAAAAGTTCCGGATTTTGTGAAGGAAAAAGGTTCGTTAATGGGAATTGGATTCCCGGATTCGGTATTCGGACTTTTTGGAATATTTGAGAATTATGGAATTTTATTTTCCTGAATTGGTCACGTGGGGCCCACGAGAGAAATTTACGATTTGTGAGGCCCACTTTATTTTCGAATTTTTGGCATTATGGATATTTTCGGAAGATGAAATATTTTGGACCAATGGAAGGGTGACACGTGTCACCCCAAGTGGACAATGGGTTGCACGTTTTTGGCATTTTAAAGGCCAAAAACATTTGGTCAAAGTCTTGAAGATATTTTGTGTAGTAGATAGATAAGTGGGACCCACACACACATGGCCCAATCTTGACCACACACTTGCTTTAATCCTAGCCCTTGATTTCTCTATAAATACCCCTTAAGCTTGCAAGACTTATTCATCCAACACTTAGAGATTTACAAGTCTTGAAAAATCCTCCCTCCCTTCCCTTGAGTGTCTCGGCAATTGGCCTCCCCCTTGACCAAAAGTTGTCCAAAAATCCTTAAACTTTTAAGTGTTCTTCCTTAAGGTGTTAGGAAGATTGTGAACCAAGTGTTGGAAAAGATTTCACACCCCTAGCCTAAATACACCCCCTTGACCGAAAGTTGGTAGTGTTGGAACCTAAGTGTTCTTCACTTTTTGGAGTTGGATCTTGAAGAGGAGTTGGTTAGAAACTTCTAAGGGTCGCTTGGAGCGGGTTGGAGCGTAAGGATTTGGAGCTAAACGTTGCTCAGGATCGACTTATAATCTTGGATAATTTTGGGCTTATCGAGGTAATGATCTTTGTCCCCCTATTGTAATTGGATATTACATGTTGTAGTAGTTTAGAATTGAGTATAAGATTTATTGGAAGGATGATTATAAAGAATTGAACTGTATTTACATTGGACTGTATTCTGATGAACTTGTAGTATTATTGTGGGCGATGTTGTACACGTCCGGTTAGGCGTGTAACCCCCTTGGAGTTGTTGGCACAGCAGACCTTGATAGAGGAGGAGATTTATGTGGTTTCGGTGGGGGGAGGTGCTGCCGAATTTTCCGTAGAATAAGGAATCTTGTATTTAGAATATTCTACGAAGAGATCTAGAAGTTAATAGACGTTTTGTGGCCTTTATAGGTGGAAGTACTACGAGTAGCGTATTCTACTTGAAGGGTGGAAAAGGCTAGCAAGGTTGTAGTACTTGGAGCATTTTGCTAATTGTCGATAATCGTCGCGAAGTATGTGAACCTCTTCCTATCTTTTCTAGCATGATGTTGTGAACTATGTAGTACGGTAGACGTACGTGTGCTAAACGAATTTTGGTTGATTTTTAAAAGATAAGAGACTGGACTTATATCTTGACTTGATATGAAATGTGAAGAACTTGAATGATGTTAAAGTGGTGAAACCTCATTCGTGAGTAATGAGTACTTGGTCTAGATAAAGGAATAAATTATATTAATTTCGGAAATGGGAATAACTATCGAACAAGCCATTGCAGCGTTAATAAAGGAAAATGTAATGACGATTAATTATATTAAAACCAGTAGAAACCTCCATCTGCATAGAAGCTAAGATAAGACAAAATTGTATTACATTTCATAGATCATGGCTGCTCTAATAAGAATTATTATAATCAAGTTTTGATTTTCTTAAAATTCCAAAGTAAGGAACTTGATTTCTAAAAGAAAAGAGACTTAAGAATTTGAAGTGTTTTGGTTTAAAAGAAAGGCATGGTTTTGTCTTAAATTGGTTTAAGACATAAAGTGTTATAATAGCTTTATGGGAAGTTAGTTATAACGACTTTATGGAAACAAAAGAATGGTTTTATTATTGGATTTAAAATGGTAACTTGATTTTGGGAAAAGAGAAGTAACTTGAGTCTAAAAGTATAAGTAACTTATTTTTAAATATCGAACTTTTCTTGATGAGAAAAATATATGTGGCTTGGTTTTAAAAGGTAGGAGTACCTTGATCTTAAAAGAGTTAGTTACTTGGGTTTTAAAAGTATACTTGACGTTGTTTTAAAAGTGTAAGCCACTTGGTTTAAAAAGTATAAAGTACCTTGAGTTGTGTGTAACTTGCCTATGTTTGCGTGTGATAGCCTTGTTGTGCAAGTGTTGTATCCTTATGTTACCGCGTCTCTCGATGGAGGGCCGGTCATGTTATTTTTTATCCTTGGACCTACTGACACGTTGGGTGGCTCACGGGTAGGGTTCCATTAGGATTGTTGTTCCATGGACTAGCTCTCCATGAGGTTACTGATTTGGCTTTGGTATCTGGTAGCTAGCCCTCGTACTTGCCTGCAGTCGTTCTTGATGCAGGTTGGTTACAGTAGTTGGCTTTCGACTTGCCGATCGGTTATTGATAGTGTCATTCCATGGACCCGACCCTCAGTGGGGTTTTCTTGATTCGGCCTTGGTATCCGTGGTTGGCTCTCGTACTTGCCGATCGTGGCTGATTCGGCTTTGGTATCGGTAGTTAGCCTCGCACTTGCCCGCTCGGTTTGTGGCGAAGTCTCGCGATCACGCCTTGGTATCCGTAGTTAGCCCTCGTACTTGCCCCGTCGGCTAAGTGACGCGACGCCGAGTATCCGTAGTTGGCTTCGTACTTGCCGTGTCGCCTTCGTGATATAGTTGTATAGTATTGTTAGTACGGCTTTGGTATCCGTAGTTGGCTTCGTACTTGCCGGCCGATTGATGATGCGGCTTTGGTATCCGGTAGTTAGCCCGTACTTGCCGTCACGGTTTTATGACACTGGTAGGGCACGGTGTTCATGTACTCCTTGGTGTTGTTATATCATGCCAGGCGGTGAGGAAGGAATTCCACGGGCATGATTGATGTTGTGAGCGTGAGACCCATTGTTATATTTTGAGGGATGACTTTGAGGGCGTGAGTCCCTGACTTGACATGACTGCTTATATGTTGTGTACTGTAGTTTGGTTATCATACATGTTTCCTGCTTTATATAGACTATTATGATTTCATTTCTGATATTTTGATTTCACATACTTGGTACTGTTATCGACCTCGCCCGGGCTGCGTTCATGCCGCAGGTAGAGGTACACCAGTTGTTGATCCTCGTTCATAGGATCGCAGTTCAGCGTTTGGGAAGCTCCGTTTCTCCGGAGGCTTATCTTTTGGTATAGTCCTGTCCATTGTAGGTACTTGTACATTCGAGGGTATGGCGAGCCCTGTCGTCATGTTGTATAAAAACTCTTAGAGTGCAGTAATGCTTGTTGTGAGGCACGGTTTGTAAAGGATGTAATCGCTCAAGTTTTTATTTATATATACCAAAGGTAACCGCTTTGGTTACTGTCTTCTTATTTTCTCGTTTATCTTTTATGAGTTTTTATTTCCACGATTTTCTCGATGTTGTATCACTAGGGTGCCCGGTAAGGCACCATCACGGGCCGAGGTCGGTCGTGACGATCGCCGCCACTGATGGAAGCAGGCGGTGCCAGCAACTCGAACGAATGTGAGAGACACTTGCTTGACTATAAGCAAGGAAATATGGAATTACTTCTATGGTTTGTATAAGTCTTTTTATTTCACTAATTACTACTATTTGTTACAGGGAATGAACAGTTTCTTATTCAGGATACTAAGAAAGCATTGCGGTCACCTTTTAGGATAAGGACCTAAGAGAAATCACGTATTATTTTGGGATACAGTTTGCTAGAAGCTTTGAAGGCATTTTGATGCATCAGAGAAAATATTTTTTGGAACTTATAGCTGATATGGGTCTAGCAGGTGCAAAACTAGTTACGTCTCCTATGGAATTGCACCAACAATTTACCACTACTAAGTTTGATCTTCACGTTCCATCCTATTCATCTAACTTAGACTCACTCTTGACAGATCCTACTTTAAAAAAAGAAGACTTATTGGAAGATCATATATTGCCTTTGCTGTGCAGTATCTGAGTCAGTTCATGCACTCACCTAAGACATCACACATGAAAACGGGTCTTAGACTAGTCAGATACATTAAGCATGCACCAAAATTAGGTGGTTTTATGTCTAGTTCTAGTGTTCATCAACTCAATGTGTTTTGTGATGCTGATTGGGGTTCCTACATTAACAACAGAAGATCCATCGTTAGTTATCTAATTTTAGTTGGTTCTTCACATGTCTCTTGAAAGTCTAAGAAACAAGCCACTGTCTCTAAAAGTTTAGCAGAAACTAAGTATAGAGCCATGGCTTCTTAATAGCATAGGTGGTTTGGCTAACTGTCCTTTATCAGGAACTTGAAATTAACGTTCAACTGCAAGTTTCATTGTTTAGTGATAGTAAGCCTGCTTTACAGATTGCAGCCAATCCAGTTGTTCATGAACGAACAAAGTATATTGACATTGATTGTCATTTCATCAGGGAAAAGATCCAGGAGGGTCTCATATCTACTACCTACTTGCAATCTATTGATCAACCTGCAGATATGCTCACCAAGGCCCTTAGAAGGATACAATATGCTCATTTAATGTCCAAGCTAGGAATGAAGAACATCTTCATATCTCCTAGGTTTGGGGTGGGGGGGTGGGTGGGTGGGAGGGTGAAAGAGATAGGCAAGTGTACGAAAATTCCATGAGGTGCAAAGTACATGATTGCTACTTCACTGTTATTATTTAGTTTGTTAGTTGTGTAATTAATGGTTAGTTAACATTGTTAAGGAGTTAGTTAGTCTTAGCTAATAGGCGGTTAGTGATAGCTTAGCTGGAAAATTGTATATATTCTACAATGTACTATCATTCAAGGTTAATCAACTATTTTTCTCATTTGCTCATTCTGATTTGAGCACAAATCCTTTCCAATGTCGGTTATGAACTTTTGTGATATTTCTTCTTTTCTCATTAGTTATGTAACTTCAAACTACTTCACAACTATTAAAAATAAGAATTAGGGACGAACAATTAGCGACAAACAAGCTACTTCTCTAATTTTATTCGGTGATGGATTATCATATATTTTTTTAGCTACGAACAATTTAGCGACATATTATCGATAAAATTCATAATAAATTTCAATTTTCTTTTGTGGTGACATATTATGAGCTTCACCATGTCATATAAATTGAAAGGGAAGGAGTACTTAGCTTGTTGAGTTACCTTGTATACTCTGGAGAATGTGTTCCTCGGACTGATACAACTTGTCAAGGGTCTTGCCAATCTTTTTCTCCCACATGGACACAATCTCGTTGAAGGACAAAATATTGGCAGGAGGTCTCATGTGAAGAGTTCTATTCAAAGTTCGTGGATCATCTACTGCTTTGATAGTGTATGTGGCTATGTCTTCTTCCTTCACATATAATGCTTACATTGTGAAATTGAAAGAATTACAGTCAGCCTCACTAGCTAGGGTAATTAACCAGATTATAAATACACATAAGAGCTTGACAAAAAGATTAAATGTTGGAAAAATTTCAAAAATATAGTGTCCCAACATAATCATGACATTTGTTTTAGGGAAAGAAAAAAAAGAGGGAGGAAATTACAAGGTGGGGAATCGAAACCTCACCATATAACCAACCAACTGAGCTACTAAGATTCTCCTAACGACAACACTTTGTATTCAGACAACTATAGCTTTTAGTTTACAACCATATAGTGAATATATATATATATATATATATATATATATATATAATACATTCTTATATATTATTCCACATTATTTATATGCCTATTTATTTATTTTTTTATTTATTTTTTATAAAAGTGTATAATAATGTACAATCAAACCTCTCTATAACAACACCTTTTGTTTCGATAATTTTTTATTACTATAACAAATGTTGTTATAGAGAATATATAGTATAACATAACATGAAAGATTTGTTTCATAGAAAACATGATTGTTAACTTATTATAGTGAAATGTTGTTATAGAGGATAACTATTATAGATATATCTGACTGTATAAGAGTATATAACATGTCGCTAGCTATAAAGACTATTTTTTCTGAGATTTTTAGCTGCAATTCTTGTTCATAACGAGTCCAAATCTGCACCAAATGACTTTACATTTTATAGACAACCTCCTTGGACAATTTTCAATAAGTTTAAACAACACTAGCTGCAAATTAATTCTCACACAAATCAGATTCGAAATTCAAACATACTTCTTCAAGGTTGTTCAACAATAGTGGGTCGTTACCTTTCTAATATGATTTTCACCACCCAAATCTAACAAATTTAGTACCCTAAACACAATTTGAGCTCCAAATATAATAACAAATCGAGTTTGTCAACTAAACAATCAAGAGGTGGTTGGGTTTTAAAAAGAGAAATAGGATAATTGATATACACATAATATGGGAAACCTGGGTAAGGGCTAAAAAAGCATGGCCAATTTTGGTAATAAGCTTGGATTGGGCGACTGAGTGTAAAATAAAGCCAATTCTAGTAGATTATTATTATTCTATTGTAATTTCCTGAGTATTATAGCATATGAAACACGATATAAAGAGTTACATGTTGTTGTAAATCAATTCAACCTGATAAAATAAAATAAAAAATCGCTTTTAATGAACATATAACATAAACTCTTTGCAACATGTTTAAGTTGTTAAGGGTTAAAGTTATATATATATTACACCATCAATATTATTTAACATGTTGTAGCAGGTTACCACAATTTATTTTAGGTTACTTATTAGTGCTACTAAATAAAGTTACCTCTAATTAACTTTTAAGTGGCATAATGGTACAAATAATTCTTACCCGGTCAATATACATGACAATATAAATAATTTTTACACGACCAATGAAATTTTATCGATTTAATAGGCTAATACTTTATTTTCCAAAATATACCGGACATGATACAGAAAATTTGGTACATGTTATTGTAAATCAACTTAATCTGGTAGTTTAAAATTTATTTTATTGTCCATGCACATAACATAAACTCTTTTCTAATTAACTAATTACCTTTGGGATTTCCATTGCCAAAAATGACCACTTTGTCTCTTGGAGGACTTTTGGCTTGTAAGTTCCCTAAGTTGGGCAAGAAGAAATCAGCAAACCAGTTGGAAATCACATACGTGTAGGGAATTCCTTGTGCCTCTATCATCCTCCTGATTTTTGCCTTGAGAGCAAAATATGATGCAGCTGGCTCAACTGCATGAAAATGATCCACATCGAATCCAAATTCTGAAGGAAGAAATCTCTGCAACTCACAAAATTTTATGATGTTAAAGCACAAAATTTTATGGGTGTGTTTGGTATGAAGGAAAATATTTCTTGAAAAAAATAAGTAGTTTTCTTTCTTATTTTTTGGTGTTTGATAAGTAATTAAGCAGAAATTATTATCTCGAGAGCATTTATATAATTTAGGAAAATATTGTGGGAGGGGTGTTGGCATTAGCGAAAATCTCAGTGTGGTTTTGATGATTGACAAAGTAACTGAACATATCCACTGCTTCTGACTCAATGCAATAAATCGATTAACTTGAGCGGTTAAATGAGTAGCAAACCAACGCACAAAAAAAATGAATCAGGTACACATTTTTATCTTAAAAAGACATGCTCCATCTCAATCAAGTGAACCAGTAGCAGTCAGAAGTATAATTATGATCAAAGATATAAACACAAGAGTTTGTTCTAGTAGCAAATGAATCCGGTTGATAAAACATGTTCCACCTCAGAGCTAGAGGCAAGGGAATCATGTCTATTTACGTGATCTATCAAAGGACAAATAAAATACATAGTTGATAGAATTAGGCTCAGAGCATAAGTGAAATGAACCAAGAACATGAACCAGGTCCAAGAACATGTTCTTTATCACATACACTAGCGAGACAGAGTTGACAGGAAAAAATGCAAAGAACGTGTTCCTTCTCAGAGTCCTACTGCGAGTAGGATTTGTGTTTTTAGGTAAAGATTTGGTGTATAAGGCTGCATGATTTTTTGCCGTATTTATCAAGATGATTTATTGTCCTACAAGAAAATTGAAGATGCGTGAAGGTGTAAGAATTCTAAACCAACTCAAACCCTATTCTACCATGATGGGCCATATCATGTAGAGTTTAGATCACCCGCGTTGATGAAGACAAAAGCAATAAATATCAAGTCTTGCCATGAAGAAACTTACGTACTCACAAAGAAAGAAAGTCAGAAACTTGAGCAAACCCTGCCAAGCATAATTAGGAGAGTTCTGATTTCATTAGTGCGACCCTAATACTACAAAGAAGATTTAAGGAGTTGTTCTATTGAATAATATTTTCCAGTTCTTAAATCTAGATCTTGTATTAGGTTATTCATCGAGTTTTACCTTTATCCTCTTTATTAGAAGCAATTTTTATATGTATAAAGTTAGTCAAATTTAACTTCAAGTTGGGGATCTACTTGGAGTGGGGTCAACAGTCTGAGGATGTTGTTGAGATAGGAGTTAGAGTTTATAGTTCCTAGGTTACACAATTTGTAACTTGAATTTGCAGAGACTCACTTTGTAGTGGAGTTTGGGTTAAATACTACAGAGGTGTAGGTTGTAACCCTTGTGAGCGGGGTGATTGCCACGTAAAACACCATGTCCTTTATTATTCTTTAATTATTCCTCAGACGCTATTCATAAAATAAATAGGATAACATGTTCTATCATATAGGCGAAAATTAGGTATCACTTAGACAACAAGGTGTGAAGAACAGAGGGTGAGGTTGAGGGGAGGGAGAGAGGAGGAGACAATGAGTGTTAATGTCAGTTATAAAATATATTTTCCCTTACTAAGGAAGTTAATTATTTTCCTAACTCGAAATTTATTTTCTTAGAGGAAATATTTTCCATAATATTTCATCAACCAAATATGAAAAAGTTAAAAAACTTTCTTAGAAAATATTTTTCTCCGTACCAAACTCATTTTTGTACAATGAATTTCAGATCTAGCTAGAAACAACGTGTTTAGATTAAATATGATTTTGTTATATACTATGCCATTTAACTTCTTACTTTTTTATGTGTAAATATAGTTCGAATTAAAAGCAAAGCTATTTCCTTACTTTGATATTTCCAGCTTCTTTAATTGCTTTGATTATGTTCACTTGATCAGCAAATTGCCTTCCCCCAACAGTGGAAATCACTACATCAACCTGCTTAATTGCCTTGATCAAGCTTTCGTGATTGCATATATCTCCCTAATTATCAGGAAGTTGAAATATAAGACTGAAAGGTCATGGTAATGTCACTTATTTTTACACTATAAAATCATCTAAAAATCGTAAAATGGCGCTTTTAGTGCCTGAATTGTTGTGTTATTCCAGTTTTGGTTCATGTGTTATTCGACTAAGCACTTTTGACCTTCAATTAAGCAATGTTTGCTATTTTAATCCAATGACTAACAGATGGCATCAAACAAACAAACTATCAATTGTTAGTGATCATTTTAGACATTTAAAAAATTATGCTTTTGAGCCACCAAAAATCAAAAGAATAAGGGTATTCCAAAAAAAATGATAACTTGCGGGCCATGTAACGAGGTTTCTTGAAGAGTGAGTAATAATTTTTTTTTACCAATACATATAAGAAATTTGTATTTTCAAACTATTTTTTGGCTCAAGAAACCACCTTAATTCTAATCGTAGTACGAATTTAGAAAATAAGATAGATTATAGCATATTATAATACGTTGATTGTGTAAAATATTAGTATATTGTAGTGTTTATAAGTTAAATGCAATAATAAAACTAAAAAAATACTGTGGAAAAAGAGAAGTTTGTGAGTACATACATAAAATAGTGCAACACCTTTACTCTTGAATGTGTCTATAAGTTTTGACTTCTCAGGGTTTGCAAGTGTGCTTTCTCTGACCAAAATGAAAGTTTCATGCCCAAATTTTGCACTTTCTTCCACAAGGTATTTTCCTATGTAGCCTGTGCCTCCAATTATTAAGATTTTGCTTTTTTCATTCATTTTCCACTACTTGGATATGAATTATGTTGCAGAAAAGATGATACTAATGTGGGGTTTATATAGGCAAATTCAGGCTAGTGAATTTTGCACAATTACGCTAAGACGTGGAATTAAGATATATCATAGCACATGCATTAATAAATTTTACAATGATCTGTCCAAGTATAGGCATCCATTCACATAATAATATTACTTAGTTGTTAGTTGGGTCATTGACCTGCCATATAGAGAATAGTTTGAGATTATATATACTCAGAAAATATGTTGACCATGTGGAAATGATATATACAAACCGTAAATTATTCTACCTTATTTTCCACATACTTAATAACCTTTTATTCCATATAACTTTTGCACTTGGAAAAGTTTTATAAACATTAATCCAATAAGTTCGTTAGACATGTTAAACATTATTGGTGAAAGAAATAATCCCCTTGATTATTCTTATTAATGAAAGACATATATATACAAGTTACAAGGAAGATCCTTTTCCTATTCTACCTAGAAATTCCTATTCTATTTGAAGACTAACTTTACAATTATGGTAACATTACACTACTAATTAAGGTACAAACCTAAGTCTAATATTTACCAAATACACAAGAAAAAGGGAAGGGCCCCACACGATACATCGGCATGGGCCACACGACTGGACCACTGTTTAACACACCCCCGCAGTCATAGCGGGCGGTCTTCGTACGCTGAGAATGTCTCTAAAATCTTCAAAAATGACTGAGGGAAGACCCTTTGTAAAGATGTCTGCAATTTGATATCTCGAAGGAACATGACAGACACGTACTTGTCCTTTTGCTACCTTTTCTCGATCAAAGTGAATATCTATCTCTATGTGTTTAGTACGCTGGTGCTGAACTGGATTACCAGAAAGGTAGATGACACTTATATTATCACAATACACCAAGGTAGCTTTCTCAATGGGACAATGAAGCTCTAAAAGAAGATTTCGTAACAACGTGATTCGGAGACCACATTAGCTACCGCCGATACTCGGCGCACTTGAACGCGTAGATTGGCGCTTGGCGGACCGTGAGACAAGTTGTTACCCAAAATATACAATATCGGCGTGGGCAAATCGCGGTGTCGAAACCACCCAATCAACATCGTATAGGAGACCGATGTAGGCGTCGGCGAAGGATACAAATGCAAACCATACTCAGTGTTCCACAATGTACCTAAGAATGCATTTGAGTGCATTCATATGTTCAACTCGATCACGATAAACAAACACACGTGTTATGCGACATATGTAATATTTGGTCGCGTGAGCGTCGGAATCTTGAAGGGCGCTGCAAGACTCGATAGGTGGCCGGATCCTCATGGAGAGCAGTGCGACCCAACTTGGGTTTAGTATCAATTGGAGTAGAAGTGGACTTACAGGATGACATTCCAGCCCTCTCAATGATCTCTGTTGCATACTTTCTCTGTGATAAGAACAATCCACCTGCATGACGAGTTACAACATATATGAAAGACATATATATACAAGTTATAAGGAAGATCTTCTTCCTATTCTATCTAGAAATCCCTATTCTATTTGAAGACTAACTTTACAATTATGGTAATATTACACTACTAATTAAGGTACAAATCTAAGTCTAATATTTATCCAATACACAAGAAAATGGGAAGGGCCCCACACGGTACATGGGCATGAGCCACACGGCTGGACCCACCGTTTAACCATTGGTAAGATACATGGAAAGCAGATCCAAAATTATTTAAACTTAATGTATTGACTTTATGAAGTCTGACTAAATGCAAAAACAAACGTGAGTGACACGTTTAGTGGTGAAGTATAGTAAATATAACGACGTCATAGAAATTCCTAGTCAACTATAATATTCCAATAAATGATCACTAGCTTCCACTTCTGGAAAATAAATATATTTGCCAAGTTATGTGGACAATTTAAGATTTACACTTCACATGATAAATTATTCGTATCAAAGTCAACGAATTAGCTTGTAGGAAGGTGTTTGACTAAGCTTATAAATTGATTAAATTAGTACTAGTTTATAAGTTTAATTTAGCTTATTTAGACGTTTGATAAACACTCAAAGTGATTATACGTCAAATTAAGATATAAGCACTTTTAGTTGGAAACAAGTGCAATTTTAATATTGAATTTCTCAAAGTAAGTAATTATTTAGGAACCAGTTTTTTTAAGATAAAGTAGCTATTATTTGTGATGGGATGAGGAACAAGTTGTGCAACTTTAATTCTTGGCCACACCCAAGCCTTAATTAAATCTCACTTTACATGTTTTGTTATGGAATTCCCTTTATACTCCACATTAATAAAGTAGCCACACATGGACAAGCAGGACAAGTTGGTCTTGGTATTTGCAAAAAAGATTAATTAGCTCCAAAACTCTTTCATATACACTGCAACAAATCTAGTCAAAGAGGGCGATTTTTTAAACAAAAAAGGAAGACTAAAAAATGTCCTTTTAGTTCGGACCAAAAAGGGCGACATACAGTCGTCCTTTTTTAATTTCACCAAAGGGAGCGACTTTTTGAAGTCGCCCTTTTTTTGGTTAATACCAAAGGGGGCGACTTGAAGTCGCCCTCTTTGGTCTGAATCAAAAGGGGCAACTTTTTCAAGTCGCCCAGTTTGCTCTACTTTATATTTTGCTTTTATTATTTATTTTTAACAAGATATAAATAATCGAGACCTTATGGAAGAACAAAATATAAAATACGATGAGAAATATCATCTCTCGTGAATTTTTCATCTCCGTTGCTATCTGCCCTATGATAATTAATCACACATAATATCATGGTCAAGTAAAATGTTTTAATGAGTACAAATGAAATAACAAATTATATTATAACGTTCTAATATTTTCTTTTTCAAACGTTAGTTTTCTTCTTTCTTGTTTTCCAACATTCAATCTTCACTGAATGCATATATCATAGTATATAAATATTATGACGTACTAATATTATCACGTACTAATATTTTTATTATTATTTATTTTTAATAAGATATAAATAAATATGTATTTTCTTACTTTTGAAATTTTAATTTATTTCTAAACTTTTATTCCACTGCCCATAAATGTTTCGATGTTTAAATTTATTTATCATATTTTATTAAAAAAAATTAAATTACTACAAAATATAAATAGATAATATATATATATATATATATATATATATATATATATATTTGAACATATATATATTTGTCAAGTTTAAATTTATTTATCATATATATATATATTTGAACCGATTTGTTGTAGTGTTGATAATATATATAACATTTTAATTAAAGGCGATTTTGATCTATTATTTCTATTACTAATAGATGAAAATATTAAAAGCCCTCCTTTCAAATTAAGTCACATTATAGACTTTCGTTCATCATAAATTACCCTCTTAGATTTTTTCCTAATTTAAATCCATAAAATAAATATCCAAAATTATGAATATCTGAAATATTCGAATCCGAATCCGATCTGTCTTATAAAATAGTGAAAATCAATTTTGTATTTATTTAGAAATGACATTTAAGTTTATTTAACTAAAGAGGGCGACTGAAAAAGTCGCCCTAGTTGAGAAGGCGAAGAGGGCGACTAAAATCGCCCTGATTGAGAAGGCAAAGAGGGCGACTAAAACTCGCCCTGGTTGAGATGGCAAAGAAGGCGCTAAAAATCGCCCTGGTTGAGAAGGCAAATAGGGCGACTAAACACGCCCTATTTGGCCTTAGCAAAGGGGGTGACTTGATAAAATCGTCCTTCTTGATCTAAGAATTACAAAAAGTCACAAATGTAATTACACAATTAAAAATAAAAATAAAAATTAATACTTGACAAATATGCGTCATTATAAATGATATATTAAATTAGGTATTAAAGATACATATTATTTCTTGAAAATATATTAATTAATAATAACACATTTGTAAATAATATTGTAAAAATAATAGTATATTTTCAAATTAGATATGTTTTAATTTAATTAATTATGAAAATTAAAAGCACATATTTGTAAGAACATCATGTGTTGTATATATTATTTATGAAACTATTAATAGTAATTGATATTTTTAATCTTTAAAAGTAGATTTCAAATTGAACAAAAATTATAATTCTTACATCAAGAAGGGCGATTTTCTCAAGTCTCCCCCTTTGCTAAGGCCAAATAGGGCGACTAAACTCGCCCTTTTTGATATATCTCAAAAAGGGCGAGTTCACTCTCCCTATTTGGCCTAAGCAAAAGGGGCGACTTGAGAAAATCGCCCTTCTTGATCTAAGAATTACAAAAAATCACATATGTAATTACACAATTAAAAATAAAAATAAAAATTAATACTTGACAAATATGCGTCATTATAAAGGATATATTAAATTAGGTATTTAAGATACATATTATACCTTGAAAATATATTAATTAATAATAACATATTTGTAAATAATATTGTAAAAATAATAGTATATTTTCAATTAGATATGTTTTAATTTAATTAATTATAAAAATTAAAAGCACATATTTGTAAGAACATCATGTGTTGTATATATTATTTGACAAACTATTAATATTAATTGATAATTTTAATCTTTAAAAGTAGATTTCAAATTGAACAAAAATTATAATTCTTAGATCAAGAAGGACGATTTTATCAAGTCGCCCCTTTTGTAAGGCCAAATAGGGCGACCAAACTCGCCCTTTTTGATATATCTCAAAAAGGGGGAGTTCACTCACCCTATTTGACCTTAGCAAAGGGGGCGACTTGAGAAAATCGCCCTTCTTGATCTAAGAATTACAAAAAGTCACATATGTAATTACACAATTAAAAATAAAAATAAAAATTAACACTTGACAAATATGCGTCATTATAAATGATATATTAAATTAGGTATTAAAGATACATATTATTTCTTGAAAATATATTAATTAATAATAACACATTTGTAAATAATATTGTAAAAATAATAGTATATTTTCAAATTAGATATGTTTTAATTTAATTAATTATGAAAATTAAAAGCACATATTTGTAAGAACATCATGTGTTGTATATATTATTTATGAAACTATTAATAGTAATTGATATTTTTAATCTTTAAAAGTAGATTTCAAATTGAACAAAAATTATAATTCTTACATCAAGAAGGGCGATTTTCTCAAGTCTCCCCCTTTGCTAAGGCCAAATAGGGCGACTAAACTCGCCCTTTTTGATATATCTCAAAAAGGGCGAGTTCACTCTCACTATTTGGCCAAAGCAAAAGGGGCGACTGGAGAAAATCGCCCTTCTTGATCTAAGAATTACAAAAAATCACATATGTAATTACACAATTAAAAATAAAAATAAAAATTAATACTTGACAAATATGCGTCATTATAAAGGATATATTAAATTAGGTATTTAAGATACATATTATACCTTGAAAATATATTAATTAATAATAACATATTTGTAAATAATATTATAAAAATAATAGTATATTTTCAATTAGATATGTTTTAATTTAATTAATTATAAAAATTAAAAGCACATATTTGTAAGAACATCATGTGTTGTATATATTATTTGACAAACTATTAATATTAATTGATAATTTTAATCTTTAAAAGTAGATTTCAAATTGAACAAAAATTATAATTCTTAGATCAAGAAGGACGATTTTATCAAGTCGCCCCTTTTGTAAGGCCAAATAGGGCGACCAAACTCGCCCTTTTTGATATATCTCAAAAAGGGGGAGTTCACTCACCCTATTTGACCTTAGCAAAGGGGGCGACTGGAGAAAATCGCCCTTCTTGATCTAAGAATTACAAAAAGTCACATATGTAATTACACAATTAAAAATAAAAATAAAAATTAACACTTGACAAATATGCGTCATTATAAAGGATATATTAAATTATGTATTTAAGATACATATTATTTCTTGAAAATATATTAATTAATAATAACATATTTGTATATAATATTGTAAAAATAATAGTATATTTTCAAATTAGATATGTTTTAATTTAATTAATTATGAAAATTAAAAGAACATATTTGTAAGAACATCATGTGTTGTATATATTATTTGACAAACTATTAATATTAATTGATATTTTTAATCTTTAAAAGTAGATTTCAAATTGAACAAAAAATATAATTATTATATCAAGAAGGACGATTTTCTCAAGTCGCCCCATTTGCTAAGGCCAAATAGGGTGAGTTTGGTCGCCCTATTTGGCCTTACAAAAGGGGCGACTTGATAAAATCGCCCTTCTTGATATAAGAATTATAATTTTTGTTCAATTTGAAATCTACTTTTAAGATTAAAAATTTCAAACGTGATTAATTCTCCTTTTTAACTCAAAGTCTCGGAATCCGATCCGAAAATTTTGCATAGCCGATTTTTTGGATATCTGAACTATTCGGATCCGATCCTAAATGATCCAAAAATTACAAATATCCGATTTTTTGGATATCCGAATCCGATCCAAAATTATCCAAAAATTATGAAAATCTGATTTTGGATATCCGAAATATTCGGATCTGAATTCGATCCGAAATTATCTGAAAATTACGAATATCCGATTTTTTAGATATCCGAACCCGATCCGAAATTATTCGAAAATTACGAATATCCGATTTTTTGGATATCCGAATCCGATCCGAAATTATCCGAAAATTACGAATATCCGATTTTTTGGATATCCAAAATATTCGGATCCGAATCCGATCCGAAATTATCCAAAAATTACGAATATCCGATTTTTTGGATATTCGAATCCGATCTGAAATTATCCAAAAATTACGAATATTCAATTTTTTGGATATCCAAATACGATCCGAAATTATCCGAAAATTACGAATATATGAAATATTTGGTTTCGAATCCGATCCGAAATATTTCGAAAATTACGAATATCCGATTTTTTGGATATCCTAGATATTCGGATCCGAAATTATCCGAAAATTATGAATATTTAATTTTTTGGATATCCGAAATATCCGAATTCGATCCGATTCCGATCTAAAATTATTCGAAAATTATGGATATCCGATTTTTTTGATATCCTAAATATTCGGATCCGAAAATTACGAATATCCAATTTTTTGGATATCCGAAATATTCGGATCCGAAAATTACGAATATCCAATTTTTTGGATATCCGAATTCAAGGGATTTATGATTATGATGAGTATAAATATAACAAGTATTGATGACTGGTTTAGTGGTAGAATGATACAATTCCACAGAGAATATTCGGGTTCAATTCTTGGCAGGGAGTTGTATTTGTGGTGATTAATGTTGCATAACTAGTGGTCTAGTGGTAGAATAATACAGTGTCACAATTCAGACCAGAGTTCGAATCTCAGTTGGTGCATTTAATTTTTTCTCTTTTTTGAACCATCCCAAATAGGGTGATTGTTGTCACCCCGTTTGGTCCTTACCAAAGGGGGCGACAACAATCGCCCTTTTTGACGAAACTCAAAAAGGGCAACTGTTGTCGCCCTATTTGGTCCTTACCAGAGGGGCGACTTGAAAAATCGCCCTTTTTGATATAAGACAACGGACGTAATAAAACGACTTGAAGGACGACTAAAAATCGTTCCCTTTGATCGAAGGGGACGATAGCCCTCGTTGAACCGATTTGTTGTAGTGATATCTTGATAATGATTATTGCAAATAAATGTTTGGACTCCTTTAATATACCAATTCATTAACCAATTGACAAAAACTTTATTCGATCGAGCTCAAATCGTGCACTTCACTAGTCTAAGGTTTCATTGAGAGTAAACTGTTTCTAAAACAATTCAAAGCTGCCATTGAGGCTAATATGATCCTAGAAAGCTTATGGGCACTTATGAGTAAAGGAATATGTTTCTTGATGTTTATTGATGAATGATTTACGATCTATATAAGGTTACAAGAATATTTACTTTGATACAAACTAGATAACTAATTAACCTAATTAAAAAAGGATTATGATTCTATCTAAAATAGGAGATATACAATTAATGAAAGAATATTGAGAAATATTCTATTACACCATTACATCCCCGCAGTCGAAGCGGGACGTTCACAAACACTAAGACTATCTAAAAAATAATCAACTAGTATGCGCGGAAGTCCTTTGGTGAAGATGTCAGCAATCTGATATCTAGAAGGAACGTGAAGGACACGAACTTGACCACGAGCCACTTTTTCGCGAACGAATTGAATGTACATCTTAATATGCTTAGTGCGCTGATGTTGGACGAGATTGTCGAAAAGATATATCGCACTAATATTATCGCATTACACCATTGTTGCCTTTTGAATCGGGAAGTGAAGCTCAAGTAGAAGGTTACAGATCCAACAAGACTTAGAGACGACGTTGGTGATACCTCCATACTCTGCTCCTGCACTGGATCGAGATAGTGTAGGTTGCCTTTTGGAAGATCAAGACAATAGGTTATCTTTGAGAAAAATGCAATAACCAGACGTGGAGCGTCGGGTGTCAGGACATCCACCCCAGTCAGCATCAGAATAAGAAGTGAGACCAGTGAGCGAAGGCCTGTATAGATGTAATCTGAAGTGAAGTGTACATTGGACGTATCGTAAAATATGTTTGAGGACATGCATGCGTGCTTCCGTCGGACTGTGCATGTGCAATCAGATTTATTGCACGACATAGGATATGTCCGATCTCATGAATGTGAGGTACTACAGGGCCCTAGCCAGGATACGATAGTGAGTCGGGTCTAAATATAAGGGTCAGCCTTGAGCGTTAAAAATAAACACTGGTTAAAATTGATTGAAAATAGCCCTGAGCGTTAAAAATAAGCACGGGTTAAAATCGATTGAAAATAAATATGGATTAAAAGTGGTCAAAACTTCTTCAATGAATACACAGATCCATTAAGATCAATGAAGACACTGATACCACTGTTATAATTATTTTTGGAGAGAATGCAAATAATAAGGTAAAAATATAAATAAAAACTATCTCTTCAAGATTTTATTAATCATAAGCCTTTATATAGAATTATAGATACATCAATAAAGTAGTAGACTTCTCCTATATCTAAAGTGTTACACTTTTACTAAAATTAAAAAAACTGAATATTATTGGATTTTTTTGGAATTTCAAAATTTTTGGATTTTGTTTGGATTTTTAAATTAGAAGAACGTAGGATTGACGATTGTAGAAACAAACATTCTAGCCTAAGTGATTAGTGTGTAAATATGCATATGTTATAACAATTTCATGTGTATTTTAGTTGTTATTGTATAGTATTTGTTGCATATTTATACGTAATTTTATATTTCATAGGTTAGCCACAAATATCTATTTTTCTATAGTAATGGAATACTTAAGCATGATTGAACATGTTTAGTATGTGTATTTCTTGATGTCTAGGCCGTAATATAAATTACACTCATTCAATTTTTGTGACACTAATGTTTTTGGACACTCAAGACAATGTACTAAAGATATAAGTGGATATATAAAACCAACTTTGCAATTTGAAAGTCCAATTAAGATTACACAACAATTCTGTCTAAATTTTGGTTGAGTTTTGATCCATGACACATTTTCGTATTTGGCCCATATCTCAAGCTATACACATCCTATTGATCCAGTTCCAGTTGAATTTGTTAGATAACTCATGTATCTACAACTCTTATCAAGGCCCAAACTGCTGAAAACATTGGATCCTAGAGTAAAATTGACGTTCAAAGTGTTCACATGACAATGCTCCGGATTTCAAACTTCACAGGACACAATTTGGAATTTAATTCATTAAAATTCACACAAAAATCCAATTGATCTACCACCAACTGAAAAGTGTAGATAAGATCTACTGCTACAACTTTGAAAAGTTTGAAGATCATTGAATGTGTGCAAGTGGAGCTTTGAATCATGTAAACTCATCATAATAATCTGTCAAAGTTGTCAATGTTCATTTAACCAAGGAGCAGTAAATTGAGCATAACTTCCCCATAAAATTCCAATTGAAAAGATATAAACTGATATGGAAAGCTACCTCAACGCCCCACAATTGATATGAAGGAAGAAATTCAAGATTTCAATAGGAAGCTTGTCCCATGTAGCAATTAATGAGTGGGCTAGAAATTGTCCATAATAATGCAAGTCTTCTCAACTTTGGAGCCTATATAAAGGGGCCTTTGACAAACCATTTGGGGCATCTCTCTTTGTGATATATCTCATATATTAATAGTATTTCTCTGAAAAATATGAGTTTTAGTTATTACAGAATGAGTAGCTAAACCTTTAGCTAGAGCTAGGGGTAAAACTTAAGTAAGATAGTAGTATTGTTCTTGGATTTTCAAAAGGTCTTCAATGTTATATATTTTTAGTTGTCTAATGAAATATGTCAATGTCAATCTAGTTGTGAATTTTAAGGCTTTATATAGTGGACTACGTACTAGAGCTCTGAGATTCCACTTAAGTAAAATAATAGAGTTGTTCTTGGCTATATTTGATAACTCAACTGAAATTTATCAATCAAGTGATTTCAATTGGAAGATAAAAACATTAAGCACTTGAAAGTTTATAACTTTTGAAAACTATCTTTCTAGTCCCCTTAAAAGAGTTTATGAAACTAATTGTTGTTATGTAAAACTAAGCATTCATTGTGCCAAATATGTCTACAACAAATCAAAGTTTTCACAAAACAAAACCATTGACATATCTCATTAAACAACTAAAAATATATAATATTGAAGACATTTTGAAAAGCCAAGAACAATACTACTATCTTACTTAAGCTTCACCCCTAGCTCTAGCTAAAGGTTTAGCTACTCATACTATAATAATTAAAACTCATATTTTTCAGAGAAATACTAATAACATATGAGATATATTACAAAGAGAGTGATGCCCCAAATGGCTTGCCAAAGGCCCCTTTATATAGGCTCCAAAGTTGAGAAGACTTGCATTATTGTGGACAATTTCGAGCCCACTCATTAATTGCTAAATTGGACAAGTTTCCTACTGAATTCTTGAATTTCTTACTTCATATCAATTGTGGAGCGTTGAGGTAGATTTCCAGATCAGTTTCAATCTCTTCCAGTGGATTTTTCATGTGAAAGTTATGGTCAATTTACTGCTCCTTGGTTAAATGAACATTGACAACTTTGACAGATTGTTATGATGGGTTTACACGATTCAAAGCTCCACTTGAAAATATTCAATGATCTTCAAGATTTTCAAAGTTGTAGCAGTAGAGATTATCTACACTTTCCAGTTTGTGGTAGATCAATTGGAATTTTGTGTAAATTATAGTGAATTAAATGCCAAATTGTATCCTGTGGAGTTTGAAATCCGGAGCATTGCCATGTGAACACTTTGAACGTCAATTTTACTCTAGAATCCAATATTTTCAGCAGTTTGGGACTCGATAAGAGTTGTAGATACATGAGTTAACTAACCAATGCAACTGAAATTTGATCAATAGGATTTTTATAGCTTGAGATATGGGAAAAATACGAAAATGTGTCATGGATCAAAACTCAACCAAAATTTGGACAAAATTGTTGTGTAATCTTAATTGGACTTTCAAATTGCAAAGTTGGTTTTATATACCCACTTATATCTTTAGTACATTGTATTGAGTGTCCAAAAACATTAGTATCACAAAAATTGGATGAGTGTAATTTATATTATGGCCTAGACATCAAGCAATACACATACTAACCATGTTCAATCATGCTTAAGTATTCCATTACTATAGAAAAATAAGTATTTGTGGCTAACCTATGAAATACAAAATTACGTATAAATATGCAACAAATACTATACAATAACAACTAAAATACACATGAAATTGTTATAACATATGCATATGTACACACTAATCACTAAGCTCTGATATCAAATAATAAGATTCCTAGGGTGAAACTCTAAGAATAAAAAATAAAAAAAAAGAAATTGAGATAATAAGAAGAGAGATAGAGTAAGACCCAATTAGTAAAGGAATTATAGGCAAATCTCTAGGTATATTAAACCTAAACCCTCCTAATTAATTTCAATCAAAGACAACCCAATTGAAATTCACAAATGAGCAATCTCTAAATGACATTCAAGGATAAATGGTTGCAATTACCAAGAAAGGATTAACACACTAAAGCTAAGATAACTATGATTACTAAGCTAATAAAACTATCATACTCATACGAGTTTCATCAAAATCCAAGCTAAAAATGTAAATGAAAAACTAAGGCATCAATTTATAGTCTTGCCTATTACAATAAAAGTCCAAAAGTTACCTTTGCACAAATATCCCAAACATGGGACCTTCAATCAAATTGAGCTCTTAGCCACTTTATGTGGCTTCCACTTGTTTTCCCACTTCATCTCCCTTCCAAGAAATCATCCACACAACGTACACCCTTGTAGCTTGCTCTTCAATGGTCTCCAAAGACTCTATCTTCATCATAAAAGGGCATGTGACATGAAAATACACGTTCGAAGCTTAATTGTAAATCTCAGTCCTTATTAATAGAATATTTCTCAATATTCTTTCATTAATTGTATATCTCCTATTTTAGGTAGAGTTACAATTCTTTTGTAATTAGGTTAATTAGTTACCTAGTTTGTATCAAAGTAAATATTCTTATAACCTTATATATATATATTGTAAATCATTCATCTATAAACATCAAGGAACATATTCCTTTATGGTATCAGTAGCCTAAAACTACAAACCATATCCTAGTCGCCGATACACCTTCTCGGCCGCCACTTTTTTTCCACATCGGCACCTAGCCCACGTCAGAACCCTAGCCTCCAACCCCTCTCAGCCGCCCACCCCCTCTTTCCCCCATGACGAAACCCTAGTTTTTAGGCCATTCTCCCTCTTTTTCCTCATAAATTTTCTCTTCCATGACTGACAAAATCAAATTCCATCTTGCACTTGTCGTAAACAACATTAAAACTTCATCTTTGTGACTCTTAAGATGGAAAATAGTTAATACTCCTCGTGTGCAGAGCTTTTTAAGATCCATTGTCATGTTTACAAAGTTATCGACCACATCATCCCTCCCACGCCGAAGTCCACAGACATACCATCGACTTTGACTTCTAATGATGCACTTTGGTCTCGTTTGAACACATCCATCCTCAAATGGATATACGATATGATATCTAATGATATATTGCACACAATCATTGAGCCACTTCCCACCAAACGTGGAAACGTTTGGAAAGTATTTTCCACGACAACAAAACTAAACCAATATTATACCTTGAAAATCAGTTCAAGGACGTCCAGTCCCGGCCAGCCGAAAATAAACAGTAATGACCGCGATAGTGGCAACAACATTCGCCCTGGGCTACCTAGCCGACGTGGACCGCTTGGGCCCCACCATTATGGGCCTTCCTTCCTTACCCATATCCGACATCTTTGTGGACTCCACTTCATAACCGACAGACCCAACCTTGAAAACTTGGCCCACATCCATAACATGCCTACATAACACAACCCCCTTCCCCCCTTATTCACCGAATCAAGACGAAAATTTGTATATGAACACATGTGCCACATCTCACATGACGACATCACAAGATACTCTTCTTATTCCAATTTGAATAATTTAAATCGGAATATTATTGTTGGTAGTGTACAAGGCATTTTCATCCGTGGTAATGGTCATTCCTTCATATCCCCACCATATCCACCACTAATCTTTAAACATGTCCTTCATGCCCCTAAACTTATTAAGAATCTAATCTCCATGCGACGTTTACAAACTGATAATTAGGTTTCCATTAACTTTGATCATTTTGGGTTTACTGTAAAGAATTTTACAACAGGGAGACTAATAATGAGATGTGACAACACCGAAGATCTTTGCCCTATTTCAAACGCCGTCAACAATCCAACCTCAGTTCCATCAGCTTTTGCTCTTTCGTCTTCCCTATAGCATTCTATATCAGGACATCTGGGAGACTCTATTTTACGCTCCCTTAGAAAAATAATTTTATTAATTACAACCGTATTTCTAGGACTCCTATATGTGAATCTTACATTTTTGGAAAACATGTCAAATTACTATTTTATGCATCCATAAATTATACTTTAATGTCTTTCGATATCATATATAGTGATTTATGGACATCTCATATTTTGAGTACGACTGTCCATCAATATTATGTGTTATTTTTGGACGATTATTCCAACTTTCTATGGACTTTTCCTATTGAAAATAAATCTCAGGTCTACCCCATTTTTTCTTCATTTAGTACTTTCGTAACAACATAATTTGGAAAGAGCATTAAATATTTTCAATGTGACAATGGCAAGGAATTTGATATTAACCAATTCAAATAGTTTTGCTCTAAAAATTATCTTACCTTTCAATTTATAGCCCTTACACATCATCCAAAAATGGTAAAGCCGAACGGAAAATCCAAATCATAAACAACCTTATTCGTGCCCTACTAAATCATGTATCAATTTTAGCATTACACACTCTCCATGGCCACATATCTCCTAAACACAATCCCAAACAAGTCTCTAGCTCAACGATCGCCCACACAAGTTCTGTTTCATAGGAACCCCTCATACCAATATTGTTACACCCCGTATTTCCAAGGCAATGAGATGAGAACGTGCGTGAGAAATTGAGATTTGAATTTTGGAAAGAAAGAAAATTACTTTTTCTTAAGGAAAAATTCCGGAAAATTTGTGAAGGAAAATGTTTATTAATTGGAATTTGGTTCTCAAATTTGGTATTTGAGACTTATAGATTATATTGGTCAAGTGGGGCCCACGGGAAAATTTTACGGTTTTGTGGGGCCCACAATATTTTGAGATATTTTGGCCAAATATCGATATTTTGGAGGAAGAAATAATTTGGACCAATCGGAGGGCGACACGTGGCACCCCTTGTCTTGCTATGATGACTAGTAGTAGATATTTTGAGACTTAAGGGGACAAGTGGACAAGTGGGTCCCACTCCACTTGTCCATAAATATCTATATATAGAAAGGGCTTGCTAGACTTGTCTTCTACACTTAGCCATATCTCACAAATTTCTTCTTCCTTTGAGCTCAAAACCGAGAGCACCAAGAACACCTAGTGCTGGTTAATTTATTTCATCCAAGATTAAGCCCCTAAACTAAGTGCTAAGCCAAGATCATTATACCACAAGTTTTTGTTGGTTTTGGCCGAGAATGAGGTGGAGAAAACCCTAAGTTTTATCGACTTTTTGGAAGCGAAACGTGAAGTTAAGTTGTGTATAAGCTCATAGGGGTCACATATATGTGATTGGAACTTGAAGAAGTGGAGCTAAATGAAAACTGCGGACCAATAAAGACCGGACTGATTTGGGGCATTTTTGGGCACAAAATGAGGTAAAAGACCTTCTTCTTTTAAAGTAATTGGATATTACTTATTGTTATAATGTATGGATGAACTTGTACTAAAAATAATGAGGATTATAAAGTGTTTGGATAATTTTTTAAGGCTTGGCCGAGAGCTAGACTAATTTTGAGGTTTTCGGATTTCGTTGGTTATTGTCGTTATTTACACTTGGTACATGTTATATAATGAAGGAAATATTGTAGTTGATAGATTATATAACTTGTATAACATGTTGGAACTTGAATTGGAATAAAAGGAATTAAGGAAAAGGACATTGGATTGTTGTAGTTATTGTTGGACGAAACTGCCAAAAAATGTTAGACGTTGTGATGTCGTTTTATGGACTGTTTTGGGGTGCATATATGCTGGAAAATAAGCCCCTAACATGCATGTTTAATGTGGTAAAATGACTAATGAAAGTCCTAAGGAATAAGGGTGTTAAAGGCTTCACATTGTACCCTTAATGTTGGTTTATTAGTGGACTATTTTATGGACTGTTTTGCGGACTGTTTTGTATAGATTGTGGGGCAGAATTTTACACGTCAAGTTAGGCGTGTAATTGATCGGTGTATTTTATATACACTTTTTGAGTCGTTTTTAGTGAGTCTTTTGTCCATTTTTGTACAAATACGTGTCGTCTTAGGATATATTTTCTTTCTTTTGAGTCAAATTGGTTAAAGTGGCTCTTTGGCGGAAAAGGAACGAAAAGAAGGCAAAAACGGAGGTTCCAGAGCTCAAAATGCGAGAAAGTGGCGAACCAGGCTCAGATACAGGGCCAGGCGCCACGGCGCCTAATATTCAGAAGCTTGCAGAAGTTCCAGCGCCGCGGCGCCTCTAGACAGCAGAGTTGCAGCGCCGCGGCGCCTAATCTTCAGAGGGGTGCAGAACTTCCGGCGCCGCGGCGCCAGTTGCAGGGCCGCGGCGCCGACGCGGGAAAAATCAGGTTTTTGAATGAATAATGGGCCAGGCCTGAGGGAAAACCTTAATGACGGTTTGGAGGCTATAAAAAGAGAACCCTATGTCAGAATTAAGAGTTCCCTTTCTTGCCAATTCACAACACATCTTGGAGTTCAAGATTGGAGACCATTCTTTAGTAATTTCTTTCTTTTCTTTTACTTTATTTTCAGTTTTATGTTGGATATTGAATTAGTTCTTGTCATGTCTATGGCTAGGAACTAATTCTAATATAGGGCTTTCCATGTCAATTCACTTGAACCTTTATTTATGAATTAATGCATGTTTGTGGTTGTTCTTCTAATTGTTGAGATTTATCCAATATATGTTTTGATTGCTTGGTAATTACTTGATCATTAATTATCATTACTTATATGATTTCTAACCGAAATCCGAAATGGGAGGTTGTGACTATGCTGTAGTTGGGTAGACATAGGTTGAATCGTGGATGAAAATACCCCGATTACTTGTGTAGCGTTAATAAGGTTTTTGTTCTTAATCCTCCTCTAGAGTCAACCTTATCACCGAAAGGTAGAAAGGTGTTGTACTGGGGTTGAGTGTTTATATAACCTTAACAGGAGTATAAAACGGATTAGTAAACCTGCTATCTCCAATAGAAGAAGAACCATAGTCAATTGCATTAATAAGTAAATTAAGCGGATAGTTAAAGAGATTTGGAAGCCCTATTTCCATCATTACTGAATTAAACAACATAGTTAATTAGTTTTTATAATTATTAGTCATAAAAAACAAATCAATATTCGGTCACCAAATAGATAACAAAGAATAGAAATTGGTAATTGAGCACTAATCCCTGAGGACGATAACTCGGTCTTCCAAGACTATATTACTTGACTCGACACGTGCACTTGTGTTAAAGTGTGTGCATAAATCGCGCATCAAGTTTTTTGTTACACCCCGTATTTACAGGACATGTGTTAAGAACGTACGTAAGAACTCGCAAGTGTTAAAATTTGAGACTGTAAAAAATTTAACGAAATTATGGAAATTGTCGGAAAACGTATTATTGTGACGAATGGGAGGGCGACACGTTTCACCCCCCCTTATGTTGTCTTGGACGAATTGAAGCATGGGCACAATGGTCATTTGACCTTTGGTAGGATGATTTAGTCTTGCAAGTAGTAGCATGAGAAAATTGACTAAGTCAATGGCCCCACTTAGTCTTGATTTTTTAGCTAGAGCTCATCCAAACCACCCATTTGGTTGCATCTTAACCCTCCATGTCCCTATATATAATACTAGTAGCAAGAGAGGACTTAACACTTAGCAAAAATTTCACAAAATTGAGGACTTCACTAATGGTGCTCTCGGGTTCACCATGGAGAAGAAAGGGAAATTTTCGTTGCTTGTTCTTTAAGATCCACATTTTAAACCAAGGTTCATGAGTGTTATGTAAGTGTATCTCAATAGAAAAATCCCGGAAAAAGAGAGTTTTCGTATTAGTCGCAAAGCAAAAACCTAGTTGTCTTTCTAGGTTTTGTTTAGAAGTTTGAAGGAAAATTGTTGGGGTTGTTCTAAGGGTCTCGAGGCGGATTGAGGTGTCTTGAAGAGGCTCTAGGTTTCTAGGAGCAACTTCGGTTTTGAAGATTGGATTACAATTACGGAGGTATAATCTTGTTCTCTTTAAGTGTTACAAGATTATGTAATTGTTGTTAGCCTTACATTTTACTAGCATGAAGTATATGTGTTGAAGTTTTATAAGTATTATGGATTGTTGTAGCCAAAAATCCGAAATGACATGTAAGCCATGATTAAGTTGGATTACAATTTAATCGTTGTTAGAATCGTCGCAAGTAATTGACTTGAAGATTACGGTTGTTATAATCAAATGCGACTTGATATCATGTGAGGCTACCAATTTGGATTGAAATGGAAATTGGATAAGAATTGGTATTGTTGTATTCATTATGGCCGAAATTTGGACTAGTAGTTTGTTATTCATTTGTTTTGGACTACCGTCTATATTGTGGTGAGCCAATTGGGGCTGTTTGGTTATTGTATTCGACCTTGAAAAAGGTGGCAAAGTAAGTAGAAATAAAGGAGGTGCTGTCCGATTTTCCGTAGAATTTAGTGACTTAGCACCTAGGATATTCTACGTTGAAGTGAGAGGTTAATGGGCGTATTGTGACCATTATAGGTTGAAGTACTTAGTATAGCGTATTCTACTTGGAGGATGAAATAGCTATCAAGGTTGAAGTACTTTGGAGCATTTTGCTACTTGTCGACAATCGTCGCGAGGTATGTGAACCTCTTCCTTCCTTTGGCATGATTCTATGTATGGAATATACTTGTGGTATCATCTCATGTTTCCTTCTACTCTTAGAAGTTAAGAGGTAGTTGTGTGATTTACTCTATGTAGAACTTTTCCTATCTTTTGAGCATGACTACTTGCACGTATGTAGTACGCAGAGCGTCAAGACTATGCCATTCTTTACTATTTTCCATGTAATGCCAAGTCGGTGGGTTAGAGATTAACTCACTTCTTTGAAAATAGTAAGGATGTCTTATGTTGATTTTAAAGTTAAGGGACTTGAAGAGTTTTATAGTATGTGATACTTGTTCCGCTTTAAACGCGTATAAGTCCTTGGATAGGAAATTGTTTATGGCTAAGGTATAAAGTGAATATAACGGCTTTATGGGAAGTTAGTTATATTTGCCTTATGGAAAGATAAATGACTTGACTTTAATAGAAAGGCAACTTGATTTTACGGCATCAATTGCCTAGAGTTTTAATAATAAAAGGAGTCACTTGTTTTCAAATGGTTAAGAGACAAATTGTATTTTTGAAAGTTAAGAGAATTGATTTGAAAGTATATAATACTTGGTTTCAAAAAGTAGAAGTCTCTTGGTTATAAAAGGAACGTGTTAGTCTAAACCATAAAGGGTTATAACGGCTTTATGGGAAGTTGGTTATAACGGCTTTATGGAAGATTAAGAGAATGGTTTTCTCTAGTAAAGTAATAAAAGGAATAACTTGTATTAGGCAAGGGCAAATTGGTTTAAAGGTACCAATTGCTTAAGGTTTTTAATAAAGAAGTCACTTGATTTAGAAGCCGGTAATTGTATTTCTAAAAAGGTATTGTGACTTGTCTTGAAAGGTGGACAGGACTTGATACTATGGTTGTTAGTATTTTGGAAGTTTTGTTTGGAAAATAGTCCTTTGAAAAGAATGTACGTACGAAGTACTTTGGCTTGTTAAATGAGAATTTATTCTATTTGTGCCCGGATAAGTACTTTGGCTTGTTAAATGAGAATTTATTCTATTTGTGCCCGGATAAGTACTTTGGCTTGTTAAATGAGAATTTATTCTATTTGTGCCCGGATAAGTACTTTGGCTTGTTAAATGAGAATTTATTCTATTTGTGCCCTGATAAGTACTTTGGCTTGTTAAATGAGAATTTATTCTATTTGTGCCCTGATAAGTACTTTGGCTTGTTAAATGAGAATTTATTCTATTTGTGCCCGGATAAGTACTTTTGCTTGGTTAATTGAGAACTTGCCTATATGTCTTTGGTGATAGCCTGTGAGTGCAAGTATTATGTTTTATTACGTTGCGCGACTCTCGGTTGGAGAAACCGTCTTGTTGTAAGTTACTCGGACGTCAGCGGTGATGTGGGATTCCACGTATGCTTCCGTTATTTGTAGTACTTGGGTTAAATTCCCGGATTTTTATAAAAGACATGGTAGTGCTTATGTCTTGTTTGATGGTCGGTCGAGTTAGGGTAAGAGTATAAATGAGGGGCAAGCCCCTAGACGTTATACCACCTACTCCGGGTAAGAGTATAAGTGAGGGTAAGCCCAGACACTGCACCACCGCTTTATGTGTTGTTTGTGGCCAGGTAGAGTTAGGGTAAGAGTATAAATGAGGGCAAGCCCCAAGACGTTATACCACCTTCTCCGTGGTAAGAGTATAAATGAGGCAAGCCCCAAGACGTTATACCACCTTCTCGGGGTAAGAGTATAAATGAGGCAAGCCCAAGGCGTTATACCACCGCTTTGATTGATATTATGGGCGTGAGACCCGTGGTTATATTTTACACGTATAGGTATCGACGGTGATGTGGGATTCCACAGGCGGGAGATATGTATATATGTATTGTGTATGTATGCGACGGTGGGGTAGGAGGCCACGCGCGCGTCACATGGTTATATTTTACACTTATAGTCGACGGTGATGGAGGATTCCACGGGCATGCTTTGATATTAGTGTGATTTGATCGCGTCATTTGGGTAGGGTAGTATATGTGTCCCTCCGTAATGGGCGGACTATGTTATGAAAGATAAGTAAGTTATATGGTAATGAACTTAATGATTCTTTTCTAATAATGTGCGTAAGAATGTGACTATAACTTTTATTGGGAATGGAAAAGATAATAAGGTACGATTAAGTTCATAAGTGATAATGACACGGCAGATGCGGTATGTATTTTTATACTTGTCCTTGTCATTCTTTTATGCTGATTGTGATCATTTCTTGACGTTATTTCATTCCATATTCGCACTGTTGTGCGACCGCCCGAAGTGCGTTCATGCCGCGAGTTTAGGTACTGTGATTGTGGATCCGCGAGCTTAGGATCGGTTAAGAAGTTGAGATGGCTCGGTGTTCGGAGTTGTCACGTTTATGTTTATTGAAGTGCACGGGGCCTTGTCCGCCACAATTGTTAGGTCAAAACTCTTAAGTGCAGTAGTCACATATGTGGGTCGATTTGTAAAGGAAAGGAGGCAAGCTGCCGTTTATGTATGTACATTCGGAAGGTAGCCTATCGGCTAACTTGTTGTTTTATTCTTGTTGTTTTTATTTTATAAGTTTCATGTATGTTCCGCTGATTTTCTCGATGTTTACTGTAAGGGTGCCCGTGTAGGGCACGATCCCGATCGGGTCGTGACATTTTGGCGTTGTCGGATTGGCGTAGTTCAATATCAATTTTATCTATTCTTAATTTCTAATTTGGTTTTATTTTTGTTTTTAGTTATTACTTTTTACTTTTTATTTTGTGAAACCCAGTGTGCCGTGATCCGTTGTTGGTTTTGATTCATCTCAGGAATCCTGAAGACATGGATTACTACTATCAACATGATAAATCTCCAAACCCACAAGAAAAGAGGGAGGAGTTACGAGCAGCCATAATCAGTTTGACCAGGTACCAAACTCAGTTCATGGACGAAACGAGAGTGTCCTTGAAGAAGTTGGAAACACAAATAGGACAACTCGCGGTCATGTTGAACAACGAAATGCAAGAAAAGCAATCTGCACATATGGGAGGAAATATGAAAGCACAATGTCAGGCGATTGACCTGAAGAATGCCGAATGAGTGGAGATGGAAAGTTCGCAGCAGCAGCAGCGCCGTTGAGCAGGGCCGCGGCGTCCAGGATCAGGGCCGCGACGCCCAGAGCCTAGAAGCCGAAAAATTGGTAGAAGCTGTTGTGAACGCACCCCAGGTGAAGATACCATATCCCCAGAGGCTAAAAACATGTGCTCTTGACAAGCAATTCTCTAAATTTGTGGAAATTCTCAAACAATTGCAACTCAATATCCCGTTTGCTGAAGCACTAGAGCGGAATCTTGAGCTATGTAAAGTTCATGAAAGATATTCTTAGCAAAAAGAGGAGGATAGAGGACTACGAAACAGTGGTGTTGACTGAAGAATGTAGTGCCATCCTACAGAGAAAACTACCTCACAAATTACAAGATCCAGGGAGCTTCACCATCCCATGCACCATTGGAAAGTTTGAATGTCAAAAAGCGTTGTGCGATATGGGAGCAGACATAAATTTGATGCCCTATCTAGTTTTCTGCAAACTTGGAATGGGAGAAGTCAAACCTACAAACATCACTTTGCAGTTAGCTGACCGCTCCATAGTCCACCCTAGAGGAGTCATCGAGGATGTGTTGGTAAAGGTGGACAAGTTCATCTTTCCCGCTGATTTCGTTATCTTAGACATAAAAGATAACGACATAATCCCCATCATACTTGGCAGACCCTTCTTAGCCACAGGACAAGCTCTCATCGATGTTCACAAAGGGGAGTTGAAGCTTCGGGTGGAAGAAGAAGAGGTGATTTTCAATGTTTTTCGGGTAGCAACTTTTCCAGATGCCAGTGATAACTGCTCGGCCATTGATATTATCGAGGATGCAGTTTCGGCCAAAGGGTTCAGAAATGATGATACGCTTGAAGAAGTACTGACCAAATGAGATGATAGTAATGAAAACGATCCAAGGCTGATGGAGTATGCAAATTGGATGAATGCTTATGAGAAATGGGATATGAGGAGGTATGAAGAGCTTGGGCAGATGCCAGAAAGATCAATACCATCCACAGAGAAGGCTCCAGAGTTAGAGTTAAAAATCCTACCTAATCATTTACAATACCAATATCTAGGTGAAGATCAATCCTTACCAGTGATCATTTCATGTCACCTATCCACGATGAGGCGATAAGTCCGAGAGTATTGAGGGCGCACAAGCGGGCCATTGGGTGGACATTAGCAGACATAAAGGGAATAAGTCCGTCAACAGTAATGCATAAGATCCGTCTAGATGAGGAGAGCAGACCATCCATTGAGGCACAAAGGAGACTAAACCCAAACATGAAAGAGGTAGTCAGAAAGGAAATCATGAAATGGCTCGATGCTGGAGTAATTTATCCTATATCTGACAGCGCATGGGTGAGTCCAGTACAAGTGGTACCCAAAAAGGGTGGAATGACAGTAGTGACCAACGAAAGGAACGAGCTCATTCCTTCTAGAACAGTTACTGGATGGAGAATCTGCATTGACTATCGCAAGTTGAACAAGTCAACCAGAAAAGACCACTTCCCGTTGCCATTTCTAGATCAGATGTTGGATAGACTTGCGGGGCACAACTACTACTGTTTTCTGGATGGTTACTCAGGATATCATCATTTTGCGATAGCACCAGAAGATCAGGAAAAGACGACATTCACCTGCCCTTTTGGTACATTTGCATTCAGAAGGATGCCATTTGGGCTTTGCAATGCACCTGCGACCTTTCAGAGGTGTATGATGGCAATTTTCTCAGACATGGTGGAAAGGACTATAGAGATTTTTATAGATGATTTCTCGGTCTTTGGGGCATCGTTCGACGAATGTTTGAGGCACTTGGAAGCAGTGTTAGACCGATGTGAAGAATCTAACCTTGTGCTAAACTGGGAGAAGTGTCATTTCATGGTAGTAAGGGATTGTCTGGGACACAAAATATCAAACCAAGGTATTGAGGTAGACAAAGCAAAGATTTCGATGTCGAAAATCTACCACCTCCAGTATCAACGAAAGGAGTCAGAAGTTTCCTTGGGCATGCGGGTTTCTATAGAAGATTCATCAAGGATTTTTCAAAGGTTTCAAAGCCCCTTTCCACCTTGCTAATGACGGGGGTTGCGTTTGACTTCAATAAGGAATGCTTGACCGTTTTTCAGACACTCAAGGAGAAGCTTATTTCAGCACCCATAGTCATTGCACCAAACTGGGAGCTCCCATTTGAGCTGATGTGCCATGCAAGTGATTATGCAGCGGGAGCAGTGCTTGGACAGATAATCGACAAGGTATTTAGATCCATTTACTATGCTAGTAAAACTCTGAATGACGCACATTTAAATTACGCGACTACAGAAAAAGAATTGCTAGCAATAGTGTATGCATTTGAGAAATTCAGGCCATACTTGATTGGCAATAAGGTGATAGTATACACTGACCATTCTGCCATAAAGTACCTGATGACAAAGAAGGATGCAAAACCTCGCCTCATTCGATGGGTCTTACTACTACAAGAATTCGACGTGGAAATTCGTGACAAGAAGGGGACAGAGAATTCAGTGGCAGACCACTTGTCAAGGCTTGAGAACACAGAGAGCAGAAACACCAAGGATGTGCAGATAAATGACCACTTCCCAGATGAGCAACTATTTCAGGTAAGTGCGGATTTTAATTTACCTTGGTACGCTGATTTTGTTAATTTTCTTGCAGCTAAGGTAATACCCCCAGGATTGACAAGACAGCAAGTGAAGAGGTTTTACTCCGAAGTAAAACACAACTATTGGGAGGAGCCAATGTTATACAAACACTGTGCCGATCAAGTCATCAGGCGATGTATACCAGAGGAGGCGATGCACCAGATTCTCACTCATTGTCATACCCTACCATGTGGTGGACACTTTGGGGCATCAAGAACGTGGCAAATGCTGCAAAGCGGGTTCTATTGGCCAACACTTTTTAAGGATACCCATGCCTTTGTGAAGAGATGTGATAGTTGTCAGAGAACAGGGAACATTTCAAGACGAAATGAAATGCCTTCGCAAGGAATATTGGAAGTGGAACTATTTGATGTGTGGGGAATCGATTTCATGGATCCATTCCCGCCGTCCTTTGGAAATCAATATATCCTCCTGGCAGTGGATTATGTGTCCAAATGGGTAGAAGCAGTAGCCACAAAAGAAAACGACAGTAAGACTGTTCAACGATTCCTTCAAAAGAATATTTTCACAAGGTTTGGTACTCCGAGGGCCATCATCAGTGACGAAGGAAGTCACTTTTGCAACAGGTAGCTGAATTCATTACTTTCCCGATATGGAGTCTACCACCGCACCACACTCGCTTACCACCCTCAAGCGAATGGGCAAGCAGAAGTGTCAAATAGGGAAGTGAAGAGCATATTGGAAAAGACGGTGGATGGCTCAAGGAAGGATTGGTCCATCAAACTGGATGATGCCCTATGGGCGTACAGAACAACATTCAAAACACCAATTGGAATGTCACCATATAAGTTAGTTTTGTCACGACCCGACCCCGGGACCGCGACTGGTGCCCTACCTGGGCACCCTTACAGGTAAACATCAGAGATAATCAACGGAACATACATGAAACGTATAAATAAAACAACGGAAGTAAAACAACAGGTTAGCCGATAGGGCTACCTTCCTGGACGTACATACATAAACGAAGCAGTTGCCTCCTTTCTTTACAAACAGACCCACAATATGTGACTACAGACCTCTAAGAATTACAACTGTGGCGGGACAGGGCCCCGCCATACCCCTGGATATACATAGCCATGACAACTCCGGAACATCGGAGCCATCTAAAAATGCTGAACCATGATCCTAAGCTCGCGGATCCACACTGTGTACCTAAACCTGCGGACATGAACGCGGCCCGAAGAATTCGATGCAATTGCGAATATGGAACAGAAATAACGTGCAAGAATCAAATCATAACTGTACAAAAGAATGCCATTTTTAACTCCTGAAATCAATCATATATTAATCGTTCCTTTCCTTCTTTCAATAAGATTTAACAACATATTCTTACATACATACTTAAGAGTTTAATCCGGTTTTCCACATAACTTACATATCTTTCATAACATAATCCGGCCCATTTGCGGGACACGGTGTACTGATGAATCATGTGACATAATCCGGCCCGCCTGTGGGGTTCGGTGTACTGTGGAATCATATAACATAATCCGGCCCGCCTGTGGGGCTCGGTGTACTGTGGAATCATATAACATAATCCAGCCCGCCTGTGGGGCTCGGTGTACTGTGGAATCATATAACATAATCCGGCCCGCCTGTGGGGCTCGGTGTACTGTGGAATCATATAACATAATCCGGCCCGCTTTGGGGGCTCGGTGTCTTGTGGAATCATATAACATAATCCGGCCCGCCTGTGGGGCTCGGTGTACTGTGGAATCATATAACATAATTCGGCCCGCCTGTGGGGCTCGGTGTACTGTGGAATCATATAACATAATCCGGCCCGCCTGTGGGGCTCGGTGTACCGTGGAATCATATAACATAATCCGGCCCGCCTGTGGGGCTCGGTGTACTGTGGAATCATATAACATAATCCGGCCCGCCTGTGGGGCTCGGTGTAAGATGACGTAACCCGGCCTATGTGTAGGCTCGGGGTAATATGGCGTGTCCGGCTATTTGTAGGCTCGGTGTATTTCATAACGTAATGTTACACCGTATTTACAGGACATGTTTAAGAACGCACGTAAGAACTTCATGGCGTCAAGATTTGAGACTTGTAAAAAATTAGCGGAATTAAGGAATTGTCGGAAAGCGTATTATTGACGAATGGGAGGCGCGTGTCATCCCCCCTTAGAATGCCTTGGACGATTTTGATCATGGACAAAAGGGTCATTTGACCCTTGTTAGGAAGACAAGTCTTGCTAGCCTTAGAGCTTGACAACATTGACCAAGTCAAAGACCCCACATTAGTCTTGATATTTGTTAAGACCTCATCCAAACCACCCATTTGTTTAGATCTTAATCCTCCATTACACTATATAATACTAGTAGTGCAAGACAAGCTTAACACTTAGCCAAATTTCACAACAATTTGAAGAGCTCAAGAACAAGGCTCACGGGTTCATGTCCAACAAGAAGGAAAAAAATTTGTTTCTTGTCCAATAATCTCCCCACTTTAAACCAAGGTTCCTAAGTGTATTGTGAGTGTATCTCAATAGAAAAATCTCGGAAAAAGATAGTTTTCGGGTTAGTCGCAAAACGAAAACCTAGTTGTCTTTCTAGGTTTTGTTTAGAAGTTTGAAGGAAAATTGTTGGTGTGGTTCTAAGGGTCTCAACAAGCGGATTGAAGTGTCTTGGAGAGGCTCTAAACTACTAAGGAGCGACTTCGGATTTGGAATTGGATTAAGAATCGTTAAGGTATAATCTTGTCTTTTAAGGTGTTACAAGATTATGTATTTATATTGTTGTTGTTAGCTTTACATGTTGATAGCATGAAGTTGGTATGTTGAAGTTTATAAGTATTATGGATTGCTAGTAGCTTAATCCGAAATGTTGTGCAAGCCACTTGAAAATTGGATTACTAATTGGTCGTTTATTAGAAATCGTCGCATGTTACTTACTTGAAGAAATTGGTTGTTGTATCAAATGCGACTTGATATCATGTTAGGCTTATAACTTGGATTGAAATAGAAATTGGATAAGAATTGATATTGTTGTACTCCAAGTTAGCCGATTTGGCCTAGTAAGTTGTTTTAATTTGATATCGTTTGTGGGGCGGAATTTTACACGTCTAGTAGGCGTGTAATCCCCTTTTGTTGATTTCATTGGTGTGCCCTTAAATGTGGCGTGTTTGGTTATTGTATTCGGCCTTGAAAAAAGTGGCAAGGTAAGTAAACACAAAGGAGGTGCTGTCCGATTTTCCGTAGAATTTGGCGACTTAGCACTTAGAATATTCTACGTTTGAAGTAAGGGGTTAATGGACGTATTGTGACCATTATAGGTTGAAGTAATAAGTATAGCATATCCTAATTTGAGGGTGGAATAGCTATCAAGGTTGAAGTACTTTGGAGCATTTTGCTACTTGTCGTGATAAATCGCGAGGTATGTGAACCTCTTCCTTCCTTTGGCATGATTCTATGTATGGAATATACCTGTGGTATCATTTCATGTTTCCTTATACTCTTAGAAGTTAAGAGGTAGTTGTGTGACTTACTCTATATAGAACTTTTCCTATCTTTTGAGCATGACTAGTGGCACGTATGTAGTATGCGACGTACAACACCTTGATATCCTTTACTAGTTTTATGAATAGCCAAGTCCGGTGAGTTAGGAGATTTACTCACTTCTTTGAAAGAATAAAGGATGTCTTAAGTTTTATTAAGTTAAGGGACTTGAAGATTTTTAAAGTATGTGATACTTGTTCTGTTTTAAACGTATATGTCCTTGGATAGGAAATGGTATTTTGGCTAAGGCATAAAGTGAATATAACGACTTTATGGGGAGTTGGTTATAATTGCTTTATGGAAAGATAAATGACTTGATTTTAGTGAAAAGGCAACTTGATTTTAAGGCATCAATTGCCTAAGGTTTTATAATAAAAGGAGTCACTTGAGTTCAAAGGGTTAAGAGACTAATTGTATTTTTGAAAGTTAAGAGAATTGATTTGAAAGTATTTAATACTTGGTTTCAAAAAGTAGAAGTCTCTTGGTTATAAAAGGAATGAGTTGGTCTAAAACCATAAAGGGTTATAACGGCTTTATGGGAAGTTGGTTATAACGACTTTATGGAAGGTTAAAAGAATGGTTTTCTTGAGAATGTAAGTAAAGAAATGATTTGAAATAAAGAAGGCAAACTGCTTTTAAGGTACCGATTGCTTAGGGTTTTTAAAGAAAGAAGTCACTTGTTTTAGAAGCGTGGTGTATTTCTAAAAGGTATTGTGACTTGTCTTGAAAGGTGGATAGGACTTGATACTATAATTGTTAGTATCTGGGAAGTTTTATTTGAAAAAGAGTCTTTCTAAAAGGAGTAGAGGCGCGTAGTACGTTGGGTTAAATTCCCGGGTTCTATATGACATTATCGACCCAGAGATGGGCAGGCGAGATACCTTCAGGCGCACTATATGACATTATCGACCCGAAGATGGGCGGGCAAGATACCTTTCACGCGCACTATATGATATTATCGTCGAGAGATGGGCGGCGAGATACCTACGCGCGAACTATATGACATTATCGACCGAGAGATGGGCAGGCGGTATACCTTTACGCGCACTATATGACATTATCGACCCGCAGATGGCGGGCGTTATACCTTTACGCGCACTATATGACATTATCGACCCGCAGATGGGCAGGCGAGATACCTTTACGCGCACTATATGATATTATCGTCCCAGAAATGGGCCGGGCAGTATACCTGTATGGGCAGACTATGTGACCTTGATCGCGTCCCAGACTGGGCCGGGTAGTATAGGCGCCCCTCCTTAAAGGGCCGGAGGTACTTATGATGGATAAGTAAGTTATATAGAAATGAACTTAATGATTTTTCCTAATCATGTGCGTAAGAATTTGACTATAACCTTTATTGAAAAATGGGAAAAGATATTGATGTGAAACTAAGTTCATAAGTGGTAATGACACGGCAGAATCTGGTATGTACTTTTTATACTTAACCCTGTCATTCTTTTGTACAGTTATGATTTGTTTCTCAGACGTTATTTACATTCCATATTAAATTTTTGTTATCGACCCCTTGAAGCTGCGTTAAATGCCGCGAGTTTTAGGTACCAGTGGGTGATCCTTACTCTTAGGATCTCGGTTCGATTTTGGAAAAAGCTCCATTTGCTCGGAGGCTTATCTCTTGATGCGGTTTTCCACGAGGTAGTAGATTTATGTATATTCGGGGTATGGCGGGGCCTGTCCCATACGCTTGTTATGTTAAAAACTCTTGAAGTGCAGTAGTCACATATTTGTGGGTCAATTTGTAAAGAAAAGAGGCAAGCTTGGTTGTATATATTTATGTCGGGAAGGTAGCCTATCGGCTAACTGTTGTTTTACTTATGTTGTTTTATTTTATAAGTTTCATGTATGTTCCACTGATTATCTCGATGTATACATTAGGGTGCCGGGTAGGGCACGATCGCGATCGAGGTGGTCGTGACAAAAGAGGTATCGAGCGATTAGTCCTCGTAAAGTGTCTGCACCGTGTCTAGTAGAGTCTTGATTATCGGTGTGTTGTGCACCACATCTATAATCGTGAGGCTGCGGGACATTTAGGATTGGTTTCCATTCTTCTCTCTAAGATCGTGCGGTAGAGTGTCTTATTAGGTTGAATCCTCTCGACCTATTCTTATGAAACGATTATGCCTCCTGGAAGGCGACTCAGGCCCGTAGAAGGGCAAAGCGGCAGGAGCTGCTAGAGTACGCAGAGGTTACGAGACTCGGGCACGCACTATGCACGAGGTAGTAGGCGGGCGGCAAGTTCAGCCACGCCGGTATTAGAGAGGCCGAGAGCGGCGGTAGCTCGAAGGTTCCTGCACCGGCCTCGATTCAAAGCGGCGGTACGAAGATTATGGAGAAACGGTCGGACTATTGGACCGACATAGTGGTAGGCGGCAAACGTGAGGCGAGTAGCTAACCCTAGAGCCGGGTTTGCGGATCCGGATTTTCCGGGTTGTCATCCGCCCGAGTTTTATGGTTCGAGTGCGAGGAGGATCCACGGGAGTTCATTCGGCGACCAATGACCATGCGAGTTCTTAGGGCTTCAGAGACAGTGCATTACGCTAGCCTCTTCTGGGTTGCGCGATATTGCGTTGAACCGTTTGAGTCGTGGTTGCTTTCAAGGGGTGATGATGCTCTTCCAGCTGTTTGGGAGGAGTTTACAGAGGCCTTCATGGATCACTTTTTGCCTCCTGAGATGAGGAGAGCCCGGGTAGACAGATTCTTGACCTTGAGGCAGAACGGGAGGACTGTCAGGGAGTATAGCTTGGAGTTTGACTCCTTGGCCAGACATGCGCATACTATTGTAGCTGACATGGCGGATAGGGTTCATCGTTATGTGATGGGGCTTGACCGTCATATGATTACCGCATGCTTGGGTGTGGCTCTTCAGCCCGGTATGGACATCGCCAGGATGCGAGCCTATCGCGAGGATAGAGGATAGAGAGAGGAGGACCAGATTGACTCGAGCCGGCCAAGAGGCGGGACATCGTGGTCTCGAGGCGATTTAGAGGCGGATAGCCTCAAAGTGAACTAGGTCTACATTGCGGCCCAAAGCAGAGTGCTCCTCCACGATTTTTGGCGGAGGTTTTACAACCCCGAATGCAGGGCGGTCAGTCTCTAGAGCTTCAGAGCCTCGAGCGGATGGGGTTCGATCGATCGAGGCCACCTGTGCCTCAATCGCCCGATGTGGTAGGTTACATTCGGGGTATCTGCCGATGCAGGTGCTTGTTTTTCTTGTGGTCGTCTAGGCCATATGTTAAGAGAGTGTCCTTATAGAGGGGGTCCTGGTGGGACAACACCGTCTACTGGATCAGTTGCGGGTTCTTCGCCTTCAATAGCTAGGCAGGGGGTTCATGCACCGACAGGCCGTGACAGAGGTCGTGGTGGGAGTTCCCAGTTTTAGCGGTCCTTGAACCGCCTATATGATTTCAGGTATGTCTTTTGCCTTTAGAAACTTGTATGCATGATAAAGTTGTGGTATGTTTAAGTTTTATGAACAGATTATATTGAGACTATGTATATGTTAGAAGGAGTTGGAAGTACGAAAAGATAATCTCTTTTGGGCTTATGATGGACAGATATGCGTGTGCGAGGTAGTAGGGCCATGTGTGACATTGTTGGTATGTCGGGGTTGTGAAAGGGAACTATGTCGCTAATTATAAGTATGACTCCGAAAGAACATTCGGGGACGAATGTTTCTAAGGGGGGAAGAATGTTACACCCCGTATTTACAGGACATGTTTTAAGAACGTACGTAAGAACTCATGAGCGTCAAGATTTGAGACTTGTAAAAAAATTAGCGGAATTAAGGAATTGTCGGAAAACGTATTATTGTGACGAATGGGAGGGCGACACGTGTCACCCCCCCTTAGAATGCCTTGGACGATTTTGATCATGGACAAAAGGGTCATTTGACCCTTGTTAGGAAGACAAGTCTTGCTAGCCTTAGAGCTTGACAACATTGACCAAGTCAAAGACCCCACATTAGTCTTGATATTTGTTAAGACCTCATCCAAACCACCCATTTGTTTAGATCTTAATCCTCCATTACACTATATAATACTAGTAGTGCAAGACAAGCTTAACACTTAGCCAAATTTCACAACAATTTGAAGAGCTCAAGAACAAGGCTCACGGGTTCATGTCCAATGAAGGAAAAAAAATTGTTTCTTGTCCAATAATCTCCCACTTTAAACCAAGGTTCCTAAGTGTATTGTGAGTGTATCTCAATAGAAAAATATCGGAAAAGATAGTTTTGGGTTAGTCATAAACGAAAACCTAGTTGTCTTTCTAGGTTTTGTTTAGAAGTTTGAAGGAAAATTGTTGGTGTGGTTCTAAGGGTCTCAACAAAGCGGATTGAAGTGTCTTGGAGAGGCTCTAAACTACTAAGGAAGCGACTTGGTTGGAATTGGATTAAGAATCGTTAAGGTATAATCTTGTCTTTTAAGGTGTTACAAGATTATGTATTTATATTGTTGTTGTTAGCTTTACATGTTGATAGCATGAAGTTGGTATGTTGAAGTTTATAAGTATTATGTATTGCTAGTAGCTTAATCCGAAATGTTGTGCAAGCCACTTGAAAATTGGATTACTAATTGGTCGTTTATTAGAAATCGTCGCATGTTACTTACTTGAAGAAATTGGTTGTTGTATCAAATGCGACTTGATATCATGTTAGGCTTATAACTTGGATTGAAATAGAAATTGGATAAGAATTGATATTGTTGTACTCCAAGTTAGCCGATTTGGCCTAGTAAGTTGTTTTAATTTGATATCGTTTGTGGGCGGAATTTTACACGCCTAGTAGGCGTGTAATCCCCTTTGTTGATTTCATTGGTGTGCCCTTAAATGTGGCGTGTTTGGTTATTGTATTCGGCCTTGAAAAGGTGGCAAGGTAAGTAAACACAAAGGAGGTCTTTGTCCGATTTTCCGTAGAATTTGGCGACTTAGCACTTAGAATATTCTACGTTTGAAGTAAGGGGTTAATGGACGATTGTGACCATTATAGGTTGAAGTACTAAGTATAGCATATCCTAATTTGAGGTGGAATAGCTATCAAGGTTGAAGTACTTTGGAGCGGTTTGCTACTTGTCGTGATCGTCACGAGGTATGTGAACCTCTTCCATCCTTGGCATCATACTATGTATGGAATATACCTGTGGTATCATTTCATGTTTCCTTATACTCTTAGAAGTTAAGAGGTAGTTGTGTGACTTACTCTATATAGAACTTTTCCTATCTTTTGAGCATGACTAGTGGCACGTATGTAGTACGGTAGACGTACAACACCTTGATATCCTTTACTAGTTTTATGAATAGCCAAGTCCGGTGAGTTAGGAGATTTACTCACTTCTTTGAAAGAATAAAGGATGTCTTAAGTTTTATTAAGTTAAGGGACTTGAAGATTTTTAAAGTATGTGATACTTGTTCTGTTTTAAACGTATATGTCCCTTGGATAGGAAATGGTATTTTGGCTAAGGCATAAAGTGAATATAACGACTTTATGGGAGTTGGTTATAATTGCTTTATGGAAAGATAAATGACTTGATTTTAGTGAAAAGGCAACTTGATTTTAAGGCATCAATTGCCTAAGGTTTTATAATAAAAGGAGTCACTTGAGTTCAAAGGGTTAAGAGACTAATTGTATTTTTGAAAGTTAAGAGAATTGATTTGAAAGTATTTAATACTTGGTTTCAAAAAGTAGAAGTCTCTTGGTTATAAAAGGAATGAGTTGGTCTAAAACCATAAAGGGTTATAACGGCTTTATGGGAAGTTGGTTATAACGGCTTTATGGAAGGTTAAAAGAATGGTTTTCTTCAGTAATGTAAGTAATGAAATGATTTGAAATAAAGAAGGGCAAAGCTGCTTTTAAGGTACCGATTGCTTAGGGTTTTTAAAGAAAGAAGTCACTTGTTTTAGAAAGCGGTAATTGTATTTCTAAAAGGTATTGTGACTTGTCTTGAAAGGTGGATAGGACTTGATACTATAATTGTTAGTATCCGAAGTTTTATTTGAAAAGAGTCTTTCTAAAAAGGTAGAAGCGCGTAGTACGTTGGGTTAAATTCGGGTTCTATATGACATTATCGACCCGAGAGATGGGCAGGCGGTATACCTTCACGCGCACTATATGACATTATCGACCGAGAGATGGGCGGCGCAAGATACCTTCTGGGCGCACTATATGATATTATCGTCGAGAGATGGGCAGGCGGTATACCTTTACAGGCGCACTATATGACATTATCGACCGAGAGATGGGCGGGCGAGATACCTTTACGCGCACTATATGACATTATCGACCCGAGATGGGCGGGCGAGATACCTTCTGAGCGCACTATATGACATTATCGACGAGAAGATGGGCGGGCAAGATACCTTTACGCGCACTATATGATATTATCGTCCCGCAAATGGCGGGCGATATACTGTACGGGCGCACTATGTGACCTTGATCGCGTCCCAGACTGGGCCGGGTAGTATAGGCGCCCCTCCTTAAAGGGCCGGAGGTACTTATGATGGATAAGTAAGTTATATAGAAATGAACTTAATGATTTTTCCTAATCATGTGCGTAAGAATTTGACTATAACCTTTATTGAAAAATGGGAAAAGATATTGATGTGAAACTAAGTTCATAAGTGGTAATGACACTAGAATCAGTATGTACTTTTATACTTAACCACTGTCATTCTTTTGTACGCTTATGATTTGTTTCTTGACGTTATTTACATTCCATATTAAATTTTTGTTATCGGCCCCGCCGAAGTGCGTTAAATGCCCGCAGTTTAGGTACCAGTGGGTGATCCTTACTCTTAGGATCTCGGTTGATTTTGGAAAAAGCTCCATTTGCTCCGAGGCTTATCTCTTGATGCGGTTTTCCACGAGGTAGTAGATTTATGTATATTCGGGGTATGGCGGGGCCCTGTCCACGATTGTTATGTTAAAAACTCTTAGAGTGCGTAGTCACATATTTGTGGGTCAATTTGTAAAGAAAAGAGGCAAGCGCTTGGTTGTATATATTTATGTCGGGAAGGTAGCCACTATCGGCTAACTTTGTTGTTTTACTTATGTTGTTTTATTTTATAAGTTTCATGTATGTTCGCTGATTATCTCGATGTATACTGTTAGGGTGCCCGGGTAGGGCACGATCGCGATCGGGGTCGGTCGTGACAAAAGAATATCGAGCGATTAGTCCTCGAGAAAGTGTCTGAGGCCGTGTCTAGTAGAGTCTTGATTATCGGTGTGTTGTGCACCACATCTATAATCGTGAGGCTGCAGGACATTTAGGATTGGTTTCCATTCTTCTCTCTCTAAGATCGTGCGATGAGTCGTCTTATTAGGTTGAATCCTCTCGACCTATTCTTATGAAACGATTATGCCTCCTGGAAGGCGACCGGGGGCCCGAAGGGCAAAGCGGCAGCGAGGCGCTAGAGGTGCAGAGGTTACGGGACTCGGGCACGCACTATGCACGAGGTAGTAGGCGGGCGGCAAGTTCACCACGCCGTGATTAGAGGCCGAGCGGCGTAGCTCGAAGGTTCCGTGCAGGCCTCGATTCGCGGCCTGGCAAATGCAGAGAGATTATGGAGAAGCAGATCGGACTATTGGCCCGACATAGTGGTAGGCGGCCGCGAGAGCGAGTAGCTAACCCTAGAGCCGATTTGCGGATCCGGATTTTACAGGTTGTCATCCGCCCGAGTTTTATGGTTCGAGTGCGAGGAGGATCCACGGGAGTTCATTCGGCGACTACGGACCATGCGAGTTCTTAGGGCTTGAGACAGTGCATTACGCTAGCCTCTTACCGGTTGCGCGATATTGCGTTGAAGGGTTTGAGTCGTGGTTGCTTTCAAGGGGTGATGATGCTCTTCCAGGTGTTTGGGAGGAGTTTACGAGGCCTTCATGGATCACTTTTGCCTCCCGAGATGAGAGAGCCGGGTAGACAGATTCTTGACCTTGAGGCGAGCAGGAGGGCTGTCGGGAGTATAGCTTGAGTTTGACTCCTTGGCGGCATGCGCATACTATTGTAGGCGACATGGCGGATAGGGTTCATCGTTATGTGATGGGGCTTGGCCGTCATATGATTACCGCATGCTTAGGTGTAGCTCTTGGCCGGTATGGACATCGCCGGATGCGAGCCTATGCGCGAGGATAGAGGATAGAGAGGAGGACCAGTTGACTCGAGCCAGCCCAAGAGGCGGGACATCGTGGTCTCGGGGCGATTTAGGCGGATAGCCTCGGCGAGACTAGGTCTACATTGCGGCCAGACCGAGTGCTCCTCCACGATTTTTCGGCGGAGGTTTTACAACCCGGGAATGCGAGGCGGTCAGTCTCTAGAGCTTGAGCCTCGAGCGGATGGGGTTCGGTCGATCGAGGCCACGTGCCTCGTCAACGCCCGATGTGGTAGGTTACATTCGGGTATCCGCGCGATGCGGGTGCTTGTTTTTCTTGTGGTCGTCAGGCCATATGTTAAGAGAGTGTCCTTATAGAGGGTCTGGTGGGACAACACCGTCTCTTGGATCGATTGCGGGTTCTTCGCCTTGATAGCTAGGCGGGGTTCATGCCCGACGGTAGTGTGAGGTCGTGGTGGGAGTTCCGATTTTAGCGGTCCTTGAACCGCCTATATGATTTCAGTATGTCTTTTGCCTTTAGAAACTTGTATGCATGATAAAGTTGTGGTATGTTTAAGTTTTATGAGCAGTTATATTGAGACTATGTATATGTTAGAAGGAGTTGGAAATGCGAAAAGATAATCTCTTTTGGGCTTATGATGGACAGATATGCGTGTGCGAGGTAGTAGGGCCATGTGTGACATTGTTGGTATGTCGGGGGTGTGAAAGGGAACTATGTCGCTAATTATAAGTATGACTCCGAAAGAACATTCGGGACGAATGTTTCTAAGGGGAAGAATGTTACACCGTATTTACGGGACATGTTTTAGAACGTGCGTAAGAACTTCATGGCGTCAAGATTTGAGACTTGTAAAAATTTAGCGGAATTAAGGAATTGTCGGAAAACGTATTATTGTGACGAATGGGAGGGCGACCTGTGTCCCCCCCCCCCTGAGAATGCCTTGGACGATTTTGATCATGGACAAAGGGTCATTTGACCTTGTTAGGAAGACAAGTCTTGCTAGCCTTAGAGCTTGACAACATTGACCAAGTCAAAGACCCCACATTAGTCTTGATATTTGTTAAGACCTCATCCAAACCACCCATTTGTTTAGATCTTAATCCTCCATTACACTATATAATACTAGTAGTGCAAGACAAGCTTAACACTTAGCCAAATTTCACAACAATTTGAAGAGCTCAAGAACAAGGCTCACGGGTTCATGTCCAACAAGAAGGAAAAAAAATTGTTTCTTGTCCAATAATCTCCCCACTTTAAACCAAGGTTCCTAAGTGTATTGTGAGTGTATCTCAATAGAAAAATATCGGAAAAAGATAGTTTTCGGGTTAGTCGCAAAACGAAAACCTAGTTGTCTTTCTAGGTTTTGTTTAGAAGTTTGAAGGAAAATTGTTGGTGTGGTTCTAAGGGTCTCAACAAGCGGATTGAAGTGTCTTGGAGAGGCTCTAAACTACTAAGGAAGCGACTTGGTTGGAATTGGATTAAGAATCGTTAAGGTATAATCTTGTCTTTTAAGGTGTTACAAGATTATGTATTTATATTGTTGTTGTTAGCTTTACATGTTGATAGCATGAAGTTGGTATGTTGAAGTTTATAAGTATTATGTATTGCTAGTAGCTTAATCCGAAATGTTGTGCAAGCCACTTGAAAATTGGATTACTAATTGGTCGTTTATTAGAAATCGTCGCATGTTACTTACTTGAAGAAATTGGTTGTTGTATCAAATGCGACTTGATATCATGTTAGGCTTATAACTTGGATTGAAATAGAAATTGGATAAGAATTGATATTGTTGTACTCCAAGTTAGCCGATTTGGCCTAGTAAGTTGTTTTAATTTGATATCGTTTGTGGGGCGGAATTTTACACGTCTAGTAGGCGTGTAATCCCCTTTTGTTGATTTCATTGGTGTGCCCTTAAATGTGGCGTGTTTGGTTATTGTATTCGGCCTTGAAAAAGGTGGCAAGGTAAGTAAACACAAAGGAGGTGCTGTCCGATTTTCCGTAGAATTTGGCGACTTAGCACTTAGAATATTCTACGTTTGAAGTAAGGGGTTAATGGACGTATTGTGACCATTATAGGTTGAAGTACTAAGTATAGCATATCCTAATTTGAGGGTGGAATAGCTATCAAGGTTGAAGTACTTTGGAGCAGTTTGCTACTTGTCGGCAATCGTCACGAGGTATGTGAACCTCTTCCTTCCTTTGGCATGATTCTATGTATGGAATATACCTGTGGTATCATTTCATGTTTCCTTATACTCTTAGAAGTTAAGAGGTAGTTGTGTGACTTACTCTATATAGAACTTTTCCTATCTTTTGAGCATGACTAGTGGCACGTATGTAGTACGGTAGACGTACAACACCTTGATATCCTTTACTAGTTTTATGAATAGCCAAGTCCGGTGAGTTAGGAGATTTACTCACTTCTTTGAAAGAATAAAGGATGTCTTAAGTTTTATTAAGTTAAGGGACTTGAAGATTTTTAAAGTATGTGATACTTGTTCTGTTTTAAACGTATATGTCCCTTGGATAGGAAATGGTATTTTGGCTAAGGCATAAAGTGAATATAACGACTTTATGGGAGTTGGTTATAATTGCTTTATGGAAAGATAAATGACTTGATTTTAGTGAAAAGGCAACTTGATTTTAAGGCATCAATTGCCTAAGGTTTTATAATAAAAGGAGTCACTTGAGTTCAAAGGGTTAAGAGACTAATTGTATTTTTGAAAGTTAAGAGAATTGATTTGAAAGTATTTAATACTTGGTTTCAAAAAGTAGAAGTCTCTTGGTTATAAAAGGAATGAGTTGGTCTAAAACCATAAAGGGTTATAACGGCTTTATGGGAAGTTGGTTATAACGGCTTTATGGAAGGTTAAAAGAATGGTTTTCTTCAGTAATGTAAGTAAAGAAATGATTTGAAATAAAGAAGGGCAAACTGTTTTTAAGGTACCAGTTGCTTAGGGTTTTTAAAGAAAGAAGTCACTTGTTTTAGAAGCCGGTAATTGTATTTCTAAAAGGTATTGTGACTTGTCTTGAAAGGTGGATAGGACTTGATACTATAATTGTTAGTATCTGGGAAGTTTTATTTGAAAAAGAGTCTTTCTAAAAGGAGTAGAGGCGCGTAGTACGTTGGGTTAAATTCCCGGGTTCTATATGACATTATCGACCCAGAGATGGGCCGGGCAGTATACCTTTACGGGCAGACTATATGACATTATCGACCCAGAGATGGGCAGGCGGTATACCTTCTGACGCGCACTATATGATATTATCGTCCCGAAGATGGGCGGGCGGTATACCTTTACGCGCACTATATGACATTATCGACCCGAGAGATGGCGGGCGGTATACCTTCACGCGCACTATATGACATTATCGACCCGAGAGATGGGCCGCGGTATACCTTACGCGCGAACTATATGACATTATCGACCCAGAGATGGGCCGGGCAGTATACCTTTACGGGCAGACTATATGATATTATCGTCCCAGAAATGGGCCGGGCAGTATACCTGTATGGGCAGACTATGTGACCTTGATCGCGTCCCAGACTGGGCCGGGTAGTATAGGCGCCCCTCCTTAAAGGGCCGGAGGTACTTATGAAGGATAAGTAAGTTATATAGAAATGAACTTAATGATTTTTCCTAATCATGTGCGTAAGAATGTGACTATAACCTTTATTGAAAAATGGGAAAAGATATTGATGTGAAACTAAGTTCATAAGTGGTAATGACACGGCAGAATCTGGTATGTACTTTTTATACTTAACCCTGTCATTCTTTTGTACAGTTATGATTTGTTTCTTCAGACGTTATTTACATTCCATATTAAATTTTTGTTATCGACCCCGCCTGGGTGCGTTCATGCCCGCAGGTTTTAGGTACCCAGGTGGGTGATCCTTACTCTTAGGATCTCGGTTCAGTTTTTGGAAAAAAGCTCCATTTGCTCCGGAGGCTTATCTCTTGGTACGGTTTTCCCTGAGGTAGTAGATTTATGTATATTCAGGGGTATGGCGGGGCCCTGTCCCGCCACAGTTGTTATGTTAAAAACTCTTAGAGGTCTGTAGTCACATATTTGTGGGTCAATTTGTAAAGAAAAGAGGCAACTGCTTCGGTTGTATATATTTATGTCCAGGAAGGTAGCCACTTCGGCTAACTTTGTTGTTTACTTATGTTGTTTTATTTTATAAGTTTCATGTATGTTCATTGATTATCTCGATGTATACTGTTAGGGTGCCCGGGTAGGGCACGATCGCGATCCCGGGTCGGTCGTGACAAAAGAGTATCGAGCGATTAGTCCTCGGAAAGTGTCTACAGACCGTGTCTAGTAGAGTCTTGATTATCGGTGTGTTGTGCACCACATCTATAATCAGGAGGCTGCGGGACATTTAGGATTGGTTTCCATTCTTCTCTCTCTAAGATCGTGCGATGAGAGTGTCTTATTAGGTTGAATCCTCTCGACCTATTCTTATGAAAGCTTATGCCTCCTGGCGCGACCGGGGCCAGAAGGGCAAAGCGGCGGAGCGCTAGAGGTACGCAGAGGGTTACCAGGACTCGGGCACAGACTATGCCTGAGGTAGTAGGCGGGGCAGCAAGTTCAGCCACGCCGGCAGTATTAGAAGGCGAGGCGGCGGTAGCTCGAGGTTCGTGCGGGCCTCGATTCCGCGAGCGGTCTGAGAGATTATGGAGAAGCAGTCGGACTATTGGTGACATAGTGGTAGGCGGCCACGTGAGCGAGTAGCTAACCCTAGAGCCGACGGTTTGCGGATCCGGATTTTACGGGTTGTCATCCGCCCGAAGTTTTATGGTTCGAGTGCGAGGAGGATCCACGGGAGTTCATTCGGCAGCTCTACGGACCATGCGAGTTCTTAGGGCTTGAGACAGTGCATTACGCTAGCCTCTTCCGGTTGCGCGATATTGCGTTGAAGCTGGTTTGAGTCGTGGTTGCTTTCAAGGGTGATGATGCTCTTCCGGTGTTTGGGAGGAGTTCTGAGGCCTTCATGGATCACTTTTGCCTCCCGAGATGAGAGAGCCGGGTAGACAGATTCTTGACCTTGAGGCGAGCGGGAGGACCGTCGGGAGTATAGCTTGAGTTTGACTCCTTGGCGGTTGCGCATACTATTGTAGGCGACATGGCGGATAGGGTTCATCGTTATGTGATGGGGCTTGGCCGTCATATGATTACCGCATGCTTGGGTGTGGCTCTTCAGCCGGTATGGACATCGCCGGATGCGAGCCTATGCGCGAGGATAGAGGATAGAGAGAGGAGGACCAGATTGACTCGAGCCCGGCCAGAGGCGGGACATCGTGGTCTCGAGGCGATTTAGAGGCGGATAGCCTCGCAGCGAACTAGGTCTACATTGCGGCCCGGCCGAGTGCTCCTCCACGATTTTTCGGCGGAGGTTTTACAACCCGGAATGCGAGGGCGGTCAGTCTCTAGAGCTTGAGCCTCGAGCGGATGGGGGTTCGTCGATCGAGGCCACTGTGCCTCGCGCCCGATGTGGTAGGTTACATTCAGGGTATCTGCGCCGTGCAGGTGCTTGTTTTTCTTGTGGTCGTCTAGGCCATATGTTAAGAAAGTGTCCTTATAGAGGGTCTGGTGGGACAACACCGTCTCTCGGATCGATTGCGGGTTCTTCGCCTTGATAGCTAGGCAGGGGGTTCATGCACCGACAGGCCGTGACAGAGGTCGTGGTGGGAGTTCCCAGTTTTAGCGGTCCTTGAACCGCCTATATGATTTCAGGTATGTCTTTTGCCTTTAGAAACTTGTATGCATGATAAAGTTGTGGTATGTTTAAGTTTTATGAACAGATTATATTGAGACTATGTATATGTTAGAAGGAGTTGGAAGTACGAAAAGATAATCTCTTTTGGGCTTATGATGGACAGATATGCGTGTGCGAGGTAGTAGGGCCATGTGTGACATTGTTGGTATGTCGGGGTTGTGAAAGGGAACTATGTCGCTAATTATAAGTATGACTCCGAAAGAACATTCGGGGACGAATGTTTCTAAGGGGGGAAGAATGTTACACCCCGTATTTACAGGACATGTTTTAAGAACGTACGTAAGAACTCATGAGCGTCAAGATTTGAGACTTGTAAAAAAATTAGCGGAATTAAGGAATTGTCGGAAAACGTATTATTGTGACGAATGGGAGGGCGACACGTGTCACCCCCCCTTAGAATGCCTTGGACGATTTTGATCATGGACAAAAGGGTCATTTGACCCTTGTTAGGAAGACAAGTCTTGCTAGCCTTAGAGCTTGACAACATTGACCAAGTCAAAGACCCCACATTAGTCTTGATATTTGTTAAGACCTCATCCAAACCACCCATTTGTTTAGATCTTAATCCTCCATTACACTATATAATACTAGTAGTGCAAGACAAGCTTAACACTTAGCCAAATTTCACAACAATTTGAAGAGCTCAAGAACAAGGCTCACGGGTTCATGTCCAACAAGAAGGAAAAAAATTTGTTTCTTGTCCAATAATCTCCCCACTTTAAACCAAGGTTCCTAAGTGTATTGTGAGTGTATCTCAATAGAAAAATATCGGAAAAAGATAGTTTTCGGGTTAGTCGCAAAACGAAAACCTAGTTGTCTTTCTAGGTTTTGTTTAGAAGTTTGAAGGAAAATTGTTGGTGTGGTTCTAAGGGTCTCAACAAGCGGATTGAAGTGTCTTGGAGAGGCTCTAAACTACTAAGGAGCGACTTCGGATTTGGAATTGGATTAAGAATCGTTAAGGTATAATCTTGTCTTTTAAGGTGTTACAAGATTATGTATTTATATTGTTGTTGTTAGCTTTACATGTTGATAGCATGAAGTTGGTATGTTGAAGTTTATAAGTATTATGTATTGCTAGTAGCTTAATCCGAAATGTTGTGCAAGCCACTTGAAAATTGGATTACTAATTGGTCGTTTATTAGAAATCGTCGCATGTTACTTACTTGAAGAAATTGGTTGTTGTATCAAATGCGACTTGATATCATGTTAGGCTTATAACTTGGATTGAAATAGAAATTGGATAAGAATTGATATTGTTGTACTCCAAGTTAGCCGATTTGGCCTAGTAAGTTGTTTTAATTTGATATCGTTTGTGGGGCGGAATTTTACACGTCTAGTAGGCGTGTAATCCCCTTTTGTTGATTTCATTGGTGTGCCCTTAAATGTGGCGTGTTTGGTTATTGTATTCGGCCTTGAAAAAGGTGGCAAGGTAAGTAAACACAAAGGAGGTGCTGTCCGATTTTCCGTAGAATTTGGCGACTTAGCACTTAGAATATTCTACGTTTGAAGTAAAGGGGTTAATGGACGATTGTGACCATTATAGGTTGAAGTACTAAGTATAGCATATCCTAATTTGAGGGTGGAATAGCTATCAAGGTTGAAGTACTTTGGAGCAGTTTGCTACTTGTCGGCAATCGTCACGAGGTATGTGAACCTCTTCCTTCCTTTGGCATGATTCTATGTATGGAATATACCTGTGGTATCATTTCATGTTTCCTTATACTCTTAGAAGTTAAGAGGTAGTTGTGTGACTTACTCTATATAGAACTTTTCCTATCTTTTGAGCATGACTAGTGGCACGTATGTAGTACAGTGACGTCTGACACCTTGATATCCTTTACTAGTTTTATGAATAGCCAAGTCCGGTGAGTTAGGAGATTTACTCACTTCTTTGAAAGAATAAAGGATGTCTTAAGTTTTATTAAGTTAAGGGACTTGAAGATTTTTAAAGTATGTGATACTTGTTCTGTTTTAAACGTATATGTCCCTTGGATAGGAAATGGTATTTTGGCTAAGGCATAAAGTGAATATAACGACTTTATGGGGAGTTGGTTATAATTGCTTTATGGAAAGATAAATGACTTGATTTTAGTGAAAAGGCAACTTGATTTTAAGGCATCAATTGCCTAAGGTTTTATAATAAAAGGAGTCACTTGAGTTCAAAGGGTTAAGAGACTAATTGTATTTTTGAAAGTTAAGAGAATTGATTTGAAAGTATTTAATACTTGGTTTCAAAAAGTAGAAGTCTCTTGGTTATAAAAGGAATGAGTTGGTCTAAAACCATAAAGGGTTATAACGGCTTTATGGGAAGTTGGTTATAACGGCTTTATGGAAGGTTAAAAGAATGGTTTTCTTCAGTAATGTAAGTAAAGAAATGATTTGAAATAAAGAAGGGCAAACTGTTTTTAAGGTACCAGTTGCTTATGGTTTTTAAAGAAAGAAGTCACTTGTTTTAGAAGCCGGTAATTGTATTTCTAAAAAGGTATTGTGACTTATCTTGAAAGGTGGATAGGACTTGATACTATAATTGTTAGTATCTGGGAAGTTTTATTTGAAAAAGAGTCTTTCTAAAAGGAGTAGAGGCGCGTAGTACGTTGGGTTAAATTCCCGGGTTCTATATGACATTATCGACCCAGAGATGGGCCGGGCAGTATACCTTTACGGGCAGACTATATGACATTATCGACCCAGAGATGGGCCGGGCAGTATACCTTTACGGGCAGACTATATGATATTATCGTCCCAGAAATGGGCCGGGCAGTATACCTTTACGGGCAGACTATATGACATTATCGACCCAGATGGGCGGGCGGTATACCTTCGCGCACTATATGACATTATCGACCCGAGATGGGCCGGCGATACCTTTACGCGCACTATATGACATTATCGACCGAGAAGATGGGCGGGCGAGATACCTTTAAGGGCAGACTATATGATATTATCGTCCCAGAAATGGGCCGGGCAGTATACCTGTATGGGCAGACTATGTGACCTTGATCGCGTCCCATGGCGGGTAGTATAAACGCCCTCGCCAAAGTAGGAGGTACTTATGAAGGATAAGTAAGTTATATAGAAATGAACTTAATGATTTTTCCTAATCATGTGCGTAAGAATGTGACTATAACCTTTATTGAAAAATGGGAAAAGATATTGATGTGAAACTAAGTTCATAAGTGGTAATGACACGGCAGAATCTGGTATGTACTTTTTATACTTAACCCTGTCATTCTTTTGTACAGTTATGGTTTGTTTATCAGACGTTATTTACATTTCATATTCGCAATTTTGTTATCTGACTCCCCGGGGCTGCGTTCATGCCCGCAGGTTTTAGGTACCCAGGTGGGTGATCCTTACTCTTAGGATCTCGGTTCAGTTTTTGGAAAAAAGCTCCATTTGCTCCGGAGGCTTATCTCTTGGTACGGTTTTCCCCGAGGTAGTAGATTTATGTATATTCAGGGGTATGGCGGGGCCCTGTCCCGCCACAGTTGTTATGTTAAAAACTCTTAGAGGTCTGTAGTCACATATTTGTGGGTCAGTTTGTAAAGAAATGAGGCAACTGCTTCGGTTGTATATATTTATGTCCAGGAAGGTAGCCCTATCGGCTAACCTGTTGTTTTACTTATGTTGTTTTATTTTATAAGTTTCATGTATGTTCCGCTGATTATCTCTGATGTATACCTGTTAGGGTGCCCAGGTAGGGCACCAGTCGCGGTCCCGGGGTCGGGTCGTGACACGTAATCCGGCCTATGTGTAGGCTCGGTGTGATTTTCCTTACATAACATTTTTAAACCATCTTATTACTTCTTCTTAAGTCGTCATAACAACTTCCCATAAAGCTGTTATAACAACCTTTCATTTAGAGAACTTAAGACACTTTTATTCTTACAACATTAGGGAAACTAGACCCAAAAATACTACGTACATACGTACTTAAAAGAATCATAAACTTCTTTCTTTTTAAAACTCAAGTCACATACTCTTTAAAATCATGTCATCAATACTTTTAGAAATCAAGTCCACAACTTGAAAAATAAAGTTTCATAATCCTTAGAAGACAACCAAAGTTCATAGTCTTAAAACCTTATAACGTACATTCTTTACAGTCCACTTACTTATACTTATAAACAAATATACAAAGTTCCATACACTTCCAAAACCAAGTAACTTATTCTCTTAAAACCATATAACATCCACTTTTAAAATCGATCCCCTTTTCACATATAAATTCAAGTCATTTTTGAACGTAAAATCCACTTACTTACTTTAAATAAATCAAGACACATAGCTTTAAATCAAATCTCATATTTTCCTAACCATTCTTACCAACATCTCCCATAAGACTTGGTAAGGACTTAGGACAATTTAACATACTTTTAACTTAGGATAACTTAGACATAACCCTTACGTAGAGTAAATCAACATACATACTTCTTAACTTCTAAGAGTAGAAGGAATCATGAAATAATACCACATGTATATTCCATACATAGAACCATGTCTAAAGAAGGAAGAGGTTCACATACCTCGCGACGATTATCGACAATTAGCAAAACGCTCCAAAGTACTTCAACCTAAAATGGCCACAATACGTCCATAGCCTTGAAAATCAATTTTTTTGGAGGTCTGCTGGTGGTCCTGCGGCGGCACCGCCGCCGCCGGCGAGCTCAAGGCGGCATCAATGGCGGATTCCAAAATACTGAGAATTGAGGCTCGGGATTGGTTGCAAAACGTAGCTAAGATCAATACGAACACACAACGGTATACGCCTTAGCCCTCAACTGTACCAGAATCGATCGGAATCTTCCAACTTCCGATCGAAGAAAATGTTTTGGTTGACCCGACGATCTGGGTTGAATTGGAGGTCGTGGGTGGTGCCAAAATGTCGGCCTTTCCACCCTGAATATTTCTACACTAGCCACGACCGTCGACTCTACCTGTGGTGGCCGGAAAATGCTCGTCGACGACCTAGGGTTTCGACGAAAATCGATCTGGTCGACGGCGAGTTTGAGCAAGAATCGAGGGTCCTGGTTTACATGGAAATGACGGCAAGGAGATGGTGGTTCTGATGGTATACTCCACTCCCGTCGATTGCACCTCAGTTGGTCGGAAAATCAGAAAAACCGAACGGGGAAGATGGATGAACAGTGACCGAAACTTCGATCTGAAACTGCCGGCGATTCCGGGAGAATCGACGGTGGCGGTTGGTATGGACGTGACGGGCTCGACGAGACGAAGCTTTTGGTATATGTCTCGCCCCCGGCGGATTCCTGGTTTGGCCGGAAATGGCGTTTTTCCGAACACTGTTCATCGAACAACACTGTTCATGGACGGGTTTTCACTGTTCATACTCGTTTTGGTATTTTTTGTTCTGCGTTGCCTTCCCAAACTCCCCAACATATACAAAATTTCTCGGGTGGTCCCACGTGACCAAATTTCGAAATTAAATTCCAAAATTCCGATAAATTCTAAAAGTCCCAAATACCGAATTCGAGAATTAAATTCAACTAATAAACCTTTTTCCTTTACAAGGTTCGGAGAAATTTTCAGAATCTTTCATTCCTTCTAAAATTCAATTCCCAAATTCTTACGTACGTTCTTATCTCAACTGCCGGAAATACGGGGTGTAACATCCTTCCTCCCTTAGAAACATTCGTCCTCGAATGTTCTTTCGGAGTCCCATCTAATTAGATAGCGACATAGTCTCCTTTTACTACACCCTTCTTACAACATATGCCACCCATGGCCACATAACAATACTTATACTACAATGTCAACCTTGGCACTCACGAAGCCAACTAGCCCATACTCATAATGACCACAAAGCCTGTCGTAACCATCTCTACTAGGTCTACTAGGGTCTGACGACTGTATCATCACCGGGCAATCTCATATACCCGCTCAACTACCACCCCAAACACTCACGGGTGTAGTTACCCCGAAATGTTCTTATAGATTCAGGCTCTATTCCTTTACACTTGGTTGCTATCTTCTTACTGACCGTACTCTTTCCGTACTTCCAACTCTTACTAGCATACATACATAACTTCCATACCGACTCTGGCCTCTAATCTTTGGAGTCACTCTATAAAACAATATACGACCATTTCCGGCTTTCACGGCCTGGTTCCGGTGGAACGTGTCCACGAACCCGTAAAACAATTAACTAGACTTGGGCCTTGCACCCTCGTGACCCCGTCACGTAGCGGAACTACTACCAACTGATCCCACTCTATTCCAGGCCATGGGGAGACCGTAACGTGTCCTCAACCCGACTCAGTCACACTTAACTCTTATCCTTGGTCTGACTTAAAATCTTATTGCCAGAGAAAGCCTTATATACCTAAGGTCTCGGCAGTAATCAATGTTCTTAGGCTCGCAATTTCCATGCTCCAAGCCTACCTTACCAGTCCCCCCAGTAAACGGGTATAAAAACCTCTCATAAAACCAAAACCATGTTGTCTCGATCACAACAACCATTACTTACTCTATACGGACCTCATCCGTACAATTCTCTTAAGCCTACTATGCAGCTTAATCTATTAACATGACATTCCGTTAAGTTCCTTAACATGGCTTCTTAAGGGTTCACTACCCTATCAGACAGCTCATCCTTTCCCAATTATTTCGAAATAAAACACAAAACCTTGGCGAAAATTCATTAACTATTCCATACCTTCCCGGTATCTAGTTAGTCTTTACCAATTCCTGGTAATCTAAAATCATTCTAGGCAACACGCGCGTCGACTCGTGACATAACTCCGTATAGATGTATATCACAATACCAACTATACTGCAATCATTACCAACCTGGATACGCAATCCACATAGTCTTTCTTGGGTCACTGCTGCCTTTCTCGTAGCTGCACTCAACATAACTCGTTAGGGAGGGACGACCCTAACAATACAAACTTCATCGCACGATCTCGAGTGAGAAGAATGGAAACTAATCCTAAATGTCTTGCAGCCTCCGATTATAGATGTGGTGCACAACACACCGATAATCAAGACTCTACTAGACACGGTGTAGACACTTTCCAGAGACTAATCGCTCGATACCACTTTTGTCACGACCGACCCGGGATCGCGATCGTGCCCTACAGGCACCCTTACGTAAACATCGAGATAATCGATGGAACATACATGAAACTTATAAATAAAACAACGGAAGTAAAACAACAAAGTTAGCCGATGGGCTACCTTCCGACGCATACATAAACGGCTTGCCTCCTTTCTTTACAAACAGACTCCACAATATGTGACTACGCACCTTAAGAATTACAACTGTGGCCGGACAGGGCCCCGCCATACCCCTGGATATACATAGCCATGACAACTCCGGAACATCGGAGCCATCTAAAAATGCTGAACCAGGATCCTAAGCTCGCGGATCCACACTATGTACCTAAACCTGCGGACATGAACGCAGCCGAAGAAGTCGATAACAATTTAATATGGAACAGAAATAACGTGCAAGAATCAAATCATAACTGTATAAAAGAATGCCATTTTTAACTCCTGAAATCAATCATATATTAATCGTTCCTTTCCTTCTTTCAATAAGATTTAACAACATATTCTTACTTACATACTTAAGAGTTTAATCCAGTTTTTCCACATAACTTACATATCTTTCATAACATAATCCGGCCCATTTGCGGGACACGGTGTACTGATGAATCATGTGGCATAATCCGGCTCGCCTGTGGGGTTCGGTGTACTGTGGAATCATATAACATAATCCGGCCCGCCTGTGGGGCTCGGTGTACTGTGGAATCATATAACATAATCCGGATCACGTGGGGCTCGGTGTCTTGTGGAATCATATAACATAATCCGCCCGCTGTGGGGCTCGTGTCTTGTGGAATCATATAACATAATCCGGCCCGCCTGTGGGGCTCGGTGTACTGTGGAATCATATAACATAATCCGGCCCGCCTGTGGGGCTCGGTGTACTGAGGAATCATATAACATAATCCGCCCACCGGGCTCGGCATCTTGTGGAATCATATAACATAACTGCCCCCTTTGTGGGGCTCGGTGTACCGTGGAATCATATAACATAATCCGGCCCGCCTGTGGGGCTCGGTGTACTGTGGAATCATATAACATAATCCGACCCGCCTGTGGGGCTCGGTGTAAGATGATGTAACCCGGCCTATGTGTAGGCTCGGGGTAATATGGCGTAATCCGGCCTATTTGTAGGCTCGGTGTATTTCATAACGTAATGTTACACCCCGTATTTACAGGACATGTTTTAAGAACGTACGTAAGAACTCATGAGCGTCAAGATTTGAGACTTGTAAAAAAATTAGCGGAATTAAGGAATTGTCGGAAAACGTATTATTGTGACGAATGGGAGGGCGACACATGTCACCCCCCCTTAGAATGCCTTGGACGATTTTGATCATGGACAAAAGGGTCATTTGACCCTTGTTAGGAAGACAAGTCTTGCTAGCCTTAGAGCTTGACAACATTGACCAAGTCAAAGACCCCACATTAGTCTTGATATTTGTTAAGACCTCATCCAAACCACCCATTTGTTTAGATCTTAATCCTCCATTACACTATATAATACTAGTAGTGCAAGTCAAGCCTAACACTTAGCCAATTTCACAACAATTTGAAGAGCTCAAGAACAAGGCTCACGGGTTCATGTCCAACAAGAAGGAAAAAAATTTGTTTCTTGTCCAATAATCTCCCCACTTTAAACCAAGGTTCCTAAGTGTATTGTGAGTGTATCTCAATAGAAAAATCTCGGAAAAAGATAGTTTTCGGGTTAGTCGCAAAACGAAAACCTAGTTGTCTTTCTAGGTTTTGTTTAGAAGTTTGAAGGAAAATTGTTGGTGTGGTTCTAAGGGTCTCAACAAGCGGATTGAAGTGTCTTGGAGAGGCTCTAAACTACTAAGGAGCGACTTCGAATTTGGAATTGGATTAAGAATCGTTAAGGTATAATCTTGTCTTTTAAGGTGTTACAAGATTATGTATTTATATTGTTGTTGTTAGCTTTACATGTTGATAGCATGAAGTTGGTATGTTGAAGTTTATAATTATTATGGATTGCTAGTAGCTTAATCCGAAATGTTGTGCAAGCCACTTGAAAATTGGATTACTAATTGGTCGTTTATTAGAAATCGTCGCATGTTACTTACTTGAAGAAATTGGTTGTTGTATCAAATGCGACTTGATATCATGTTAGGCTTATAACTTGGATTGAAATAGAAATTGGATAAGAATTGATATTGTTGTACTCCAAGTTAGCCGATTTGGCCTAGTAAGTTGTTTTAATTTGATATCGTTTGTGGGGCGGAATTTTACACGTCTAGTAGGCGTGTAATCCCCTTTTGTTGATTTCATTGGTGTGCCCTTAAATGTGGCGTGTTTGGTTATTGTATTCGGCCTTGAAAAAGGTGGCAAGGTAAGTAAACACAAAGGAGGTGCTGTCCGATTTTCCGTAGAATTTGGCGACTTAGCACTTAGAATATTCTACGTTTGAAGTAAGGGGTTAATGGACGTATTGTGACCATTATAGGTTGAAGTAATAAGTATAGCATATCCTAATTTGAGGGTGGAATAGCTATCAAGGTTGAAGTACTTTGGAGCATTTTGCTACTTGTCGGCAATCGTCACGAGGTATGTGAACCTCTTCCTTCCTTTGGCATGATTCTATGTATGGAATATACCTGTGGTATCATTTCATGTTTCCTTATACTCTTAGAAGTTAAGAGGTAGTTGTGTGACTTACTCTATATAGAACTTTTCCTATCTTTTGAGCATGACTAGTGGCACGTATGTAGTAGTGCGGTGACGTGACACCTTGATATCCTTTACTAGTTTTATGAATAGCCAAGTCCGGTGAGTTAGGAGATTTACTCACTTCTTTGAAAGAATAAAGGATGTCTTAAGTTTTATTAAGTTAAGGGACTTGAAGATTTTTAAAGTATGTGATACTTGTTCTGTTTTAAACGTATATGTCCCTTGGATAGGAAATGGTATTTTGGCTAAGGCATAAAGTGAATATAACGACTTTATGGGGAGTTGGTTATAATTGCTTTATGGAAAGATAAATGACTTGATTTTAGTGAAAAGGCAACTTGATTTTAAGGCATCAATTGCCTAAGGTTTTATAATAAAAAGAGTCACTTGAGTTCAAAGGGTTAAGAGACTAATTGTATTTTTGAAAGTTAAGAGAATTGATTTGAAAGTATTTAATACTTGGTTTCAAAAAGTAGAAGTCTCTTGGTTATAAAAGGAATGAGTTGGTCTAAAACCATAAAGGGTTATAACGGCTTTATGGGAAGTTGGTTATAACGGCTTTATGAAAGGTTAAAAGAATGGTTTTCTTCAGTAATGTAAGTAAAGAAATGATTTGAAATAAAGAAGGGCAAACTGTTTTTAAGGTACCAGTTGCTTAGGGTTTTTAAAGAAAGAAGTCACTTGTTTTAGAAGCCGGTAATTGTATTTCTAAAAAGGTATTGTGACTTGTCTTGAAAGGTGGATAGGACTTGATACTATAATTGTTAGTATCTGGGAAGTTTTATTTGAAAAAGAGTCTTTCTAAAAGGAGTAGAGGCGCGTAGTACGTTGGGTTAAATTCCCGGGTTCTATATGACATTATCGACCCGAGACGGGCCGGCAAAGATACCTTTACGCGCACTATATGACATTATCGACCCGCAGGCGGGCGTATACCTTTACGCGCACTATATGATATTATCGTCCCGAGATGGGCCGGCAAGATACTTTACGCGCACTATATGACATTATCGACCCGAGACGGGCGGCAAGATACCTTTACGCGCACTATATGACATTATCGACCCGAGAGACGGGCCGGCAAGATACCTTACGCGCACTATATGACATTATCGACCCGAGATGGGCCGGGCAGATACCTTTACGCGCACTATATGATATTATCGCCCCGAAATGGGCCGGCAAGATACCCGTACGCGCACTATGTGACCTTGATCGCCCCGCATCGGGCCGTAGTATAGCGCCTCCCCAGCGGCCAGAGGTACTTATGAAGGATAAGTAAGTTATATAGAAATGAACTTAATGATTTTTCCTAATCATGTGCGTAAGAATGTGACTATAACCTTTATTGAAAAATGGGAAAAGATATTGATGTGAAACTAAGTTCATAAGTGGTAATGACACGGCAGGATCTGGTATGTACTTTTTATACTTAACCCTGTCATTCTTTTGTACAATTATGGTTTGTTTATCAGACGTTATTTACATTCCATATTAAATTTTTGTTATCGACCCGCCGAAGTGCGTTCATGCCCGCAGGTTTTAGGTACCCAGGTGGGTGATCCTTACTCTTAGGATCTCGGTTCAGTTTTTGGAAAAAAGCTCCATTTGCTCCGGAGGCTTATCTCTTGGTACGGTTTTCCCTGAGGTAGTAGATTTATGTATATTCAGGGGTATGGCGGGGCCCTGTCCCGCCACAGTTGTTATGTTAAAAACTCTTAGAGGTCTGTAGTCACATATTTGTGGGTCAGTTTGTAAAGAAATGAGGCAACTGCTTCGGTTGTATATATTTATGTCCAGGAAGGTAGCCCTATCGGCTAACCTGTTGTTTTACTTATGTTGTTTTATTTTATAAGTTTCATGTATGTTCCGCTGATTATCTCTGATGTATACCTGTTAGGGTGCCCAGGTAGGGCACCAGTCGCGGTCCCGGGGTCGGGTCGTGACAAAAGTGGTATCAGAGCAGTTAGTCCTCGGAAAGTGTCTACAGACCGTGTCTAGTAGAGTCTTGATTATCGGTGTGTTGTGCACCACATCTATAATCAGGAGGCTGCAGGACATTTAGGATTGGTTTCCATTCTTCTCTCTCTAAGATCGTGCGATGAGAGTCGCCTTATTAGGTTGAATCCTCTCGACCTATTCTTATGAAACAGCTTATGCCTCCTCGAAGGCGACCGGGGCCCGAAGGGCAAAGCGGCGGCGAGGCTGCTAGAGGTACACAGAGGGTTACCAGGACTCGGGCACAGACTATGCCTGAGGCAGTAGGCGGGGCAGCAAGTTCAGCCACGCCGGCAGTATTAGAGGAGCCGAGAGCGGCAGTAGCCCCAGAGGTTCGTGCATCGGCCTCGATTCGCGGCGAGGCGGTACGAATATTATGGAGAACAGTCGGACTATTGGCGACATAGTGGTAGGCGGCGCCGGGAGCGAGTAGCTAACCCTGGCCGGCGCTTTGGATCCGGATTTTACGGGTTGTCATCCGCCGAGTTTTATGGTTCGAGGTGCGAGGAGGATCCGCAGGAGTTCATTCGGCGACTACGGACCATGCGAGTTCTTAGGGCTTGAGAGAGTCTGCATTACGCTAGCCTCTTACCGTTGCGCGATATTGCGTTGAACCGGTTTGAGTCGTGGTTGCTTTCAAGGTGTGATGATGCTCTTCCAATTGTTTGGGAGGAGTTCTGAGGCCTTCATGGATCACTTTGCCTCCCGAGATGAGAGAGCCGGGTAGACAGATTCTTGACCTTGAGGCGAGCGGGAGGACCGTCGGGAGTATAGCTGAGTTTGACTCTGGCCGCATACGCATACTATTGTAGGCGTAGGCGGATAGGGTTCATCGTTATGTGATGGGGCTTGACCATCATATGATTACCGCATGCTTGGGTGTGGCTCTTCAGCCTGGCATGGACATCGCCAGGATGCAGTCCTATGCGCAGGGGATCGAGGATAGAGAGAGGGAGGACCAGATTGACTCAGGCCAGCCCAAGAGGGCCAGGACATCGTGTCTCAGGCGATTTAGAGGCGGACAAACTCGGCCAGCGAACTAGGTCTACATTGCCGCCAGCACCGAGTGCTCCTCCACGCTTTTTCGGCGGAGGTTTTACAACCCCGAATGCAGGGCGGTCAGTCTCTAGAGCTTGAGCCTCAGCGGATGGGGTTCGGTCGATCGAGGCCACTGTGCCTCAACGCGCCTGATGTGGTAGGTTACATTCGGGGTATCTGCGCCGATGCAGTGCTTGTTTTTATTGTGGTCGTCTAGGCCATATGTTAAGAGTGTCCTTATAGAGGTCTGGTGGGACAACACCGTCATCGGATCAGTTGCGGGTTCTTCGCCTTCAATAGCTAGGCAGGGGGTTCATGCACCGACAGGCCGTGGCAGAGGTCGTGGTGGGAGTTCCCAGTTTTAGCGGTCCTTGAACCGCCTATATGATTTCAGGTATGTCTTTGGCCTTTAGAAACTTGTATGCATGATAAAGTTGTGGTATGTTTAAGTTTTATGAACAGATTATATTGAGACTATGTATATGTTAGAAGGAGTTGGAAGTACGAAAAGATAATCTCTTTTGGGCTTATGATGGACAGATATGCGTGTGCGAGGTAGTAGGGCCATGTGTGACATTGTTGGTATGTCGGGGTTGTGAAAGGGAACTATGTCGCTAATTATAATATGACTCCGAAAGAACATTCGGGGACAAATGTTTCTAAGGGGGGAAGAATGTTACACCCCGTATTTACAGGACATGTTTTAAGAACGTACGTAAGAACTCATGAGCGTCAAGATTTGAGACTTGTAAAAAAATTAGCGGAATTAAGGAATTGTCGGAAAACGTATTATTGTGACGAATGGGAGGGCGACACGTGTCACCCCCCTTAGAATGCCTTGGACGATTTTGATCATGGACAAAAGGGTCATTTGACCCTTGTTAGGAAGACAAGTCTTGCTAGCCTTAGAGCTTGACAACATTGACCAAGTCAAAGACCCCACATTAGTCTTGATATTTGTTAAGACCTCATCCAAACCACCCATTTGTTTAGATCTTAATCCTCCATTACACTATATAATACTAGTAGTGCAAGACAAACTTAACACTTAGCCAAATTTCACAACAATTTGAAGAGTTCAAGAACAAGGCTCACGGGTTTATGTCCAACAAGAAGGAAAAAAATTTGTTTCTTGTCCAATAATCTCCCCACTTTAAACCAAGGTTCCTAAGTGTATTGTGAGTGTATCTCAATAGAAAAATCTCGGAAAAGATAGTTTTTCGTTAGTCAGAAAACGAACACCTAGTTGTCTTTCTAGGTTTTGTTTAGAAGTTTGAAGGAAAATTGTTGGTGTGGTTCTAAGGGTCTCAACAAGCGGATTGAAGTGTCTTGGAGAGGCTCTAAACTACTAAGGAGCGACTTCGGATTTGGAATTGGATTAAGAATCGTTAAGGTATAATCTTGTCTTTTAAGGTGTTACAAGATTATGTATTTATATTGTTGTTGTTAGCTTTACATGTTGATAGCATGAAGTTGGTATGTTGAAGTTTATAAGTATTATGGATTGCTAGTAGCTTAATCCGAAATGTTGTGCAAGCCACTTGAAAATTGGATTACTAATTGGTCGTTTATTAGAAATCGTCGCATGTTACTTACTTGAAGAAATTGGTTGTTGTATCAAATGCGACTTGATATAATGTTAGGCTTATAACTTGGATTGAAATAGAAATTGGATAAGAATTGATATTGTTGTACTCCAAGTTAGCCGATTTGGCCTAGTAAGTTGTTTTAATTTGATATCGTTTGTGGGGCGGAATTTTACACGTCTAGTAGGCGTGTAATCCCCTATTGTTGATTTCATTGGTGTGCCCTTAAATGTGGCGTGTTTGGTTATTGTATTCGGCCTTGAAAAAGGTGGCAAGGTAAGTAAACACAAAGGAGGTGCTGTCCGATTTTCCGTAGAATTTGGCGACTTAGCACTTAGAATATTCTACGTTTGAAGTAAGGGGTTAATGGACGTATTGTGACCATTATAGGTTGAAGTACTAAGTATAGCATATCCTAATTTGAGGGTGGAATAGCTATCAAGGTTGAAGTACTTTGGAGCATTTTGCTACTTGTCGGCAATCGTCACGAGGTATGTGAACCTCTTCCTTCCTTTGGCATGATTCTATGTATGGAATATACCTGTGGTATCATTTCATGTTTCCTTATACTCTTAGAAGTTAAGAGGTAGTTGTGTGACTTACTCTATATAGAACTTTTCCTATCTTTTGAGCATGACTAGTGGCACGTATGTAGTACGGTAGACGTACAACACCTTGATATCCTTTACTAGTTTTATGAATAGCCAAGTCCAGGTGAGTTAGAGATTTACTCACTTCTTTGAAAGAATAAAGGATGTCTTAAGTTTTATTAAGTTAAGTGACTTGAAGATTTTTAAAGTATGTGATACTTGTTCTGTTTTAAACGTATATGTCCCTTGGATAGGAAATGGTATTTTGGCTAAGGCATAAAGTGAATATAACGACTTTATGGGGAGTTGGTTATAATTGCTTTATGGAAAGATAAATGACTTGATTTTAGTGAAAAGGCAACTTGATTTTAAGGCATCAATTGCCTAAGGTTTTATAATAAAAGGAGTCACTTGAGTTCAAAGGGTTAAGAGACTAATTGTATTTTTGAAAGTTAAGAGAATTGATTTGAAAGTATTTAATACTTGGTTTCAAAAAGTAGAAGTCTCTTGGTTATAAAAGGAATGAGTTGGTCTAAAACCATAAAGGGTTATAACGGCTTTATGGGAAGTTGGTTATAACGGCTTTATGGAAGGTTAAAAGAATGGTTTTCTTCAGTAATGTAAGTAAAGAAATGATTTGAAATAAAGAAGGGCAAACTGTTTTTAAGGTACCAGTTGCTTAGGGTTTTTAAAGAAAGAAGTCACTTGTTTTAGAAGCCGGTAATTGTATTTCTAAAAAGGTATTGTGACTTGTCTTGAAAGGTGGATAGGACTTGATACTATAATTGTTAGTATCTGGGAAGTTTTATTTGAAAAAGAGTCTTTCTAAAAGGAGTAGAGGCGCGTAGTACGTTGGGTTAAATTCCCGGGTTCTATATGACATTATCGACCCAGAGATGGGCGGGCAAAGATACCTTTCACGCGCACTATATGACATTATCGACCGAGAGATGGGCGGGCGGATACCTTACGCGCGACTATATTATATTATCGTCCGAGAGATGGGCGGCAAGATACCTTACGCGCACTATATGACATTATCGACCCGAGACGGGCCGGCAAGATACCTTACAGGCGCACTATATGACATTATCGACCGAGATGGTAAGGCGGTATACCTTTCACGCGCACTATATGACATTATCGACCCAGATGGGCGGGCAAGATACCTTTACGCGCACTATATGATATTATCTTCCCGTAAACGGGCCGGCGATACCGTATGGGCGCACTATGTGACCTTGATCGCGTCCCAGACTGGGCCGGGTAGTATAGACGCCCCTCCTTAAAGGGCCGGAGGTACTTATGAAGGATAAGTAAGTTATATAGAAATGAACTTAATGATTTTTCCTAATCATGTGCGTAAGAATGTGACTATAACCTTTATTGAAAAATGGGAAAAGATATTGATGTGAAACTAAGTTCATAAGTGGTAATGACACGGCAGAATCTGGTATGTACTTTTTATACTTAACCCTGTCATTCTTTTGTACAGTTATGGTTTGTTTCATCAGACGTTATTTCTCATTCCATATTCGCAAATTTTGTTATCGACCCGCCCGAGTGCGTTAAATGCCCGCAGGTTTTAGGTACCCAGGTGGGTGATCCTTACTCTTAGGATCTCGGTTCAGTTTTTGGAAAAAAGCTCCATTTGCTCCGGAGGCTTATCTCTTGGTACGGTTTTCCCCGAGGTAGTAGATTTATGTATATTCAGGGGTATGGCGGGGCCCTGTCCGCCACGCTTGTTATGTTAAAAACTCTTAGAGGTCTGTAGTCACATATTTGTGGGTCAGTTTGTAAAGAAATGAGGCAACTGCTTCGGTTGTATATATTTATGTCCAGGAAGGTAGCCCTATCGGCTAACCTGTTGTTTTACTTATGTTGTTTTATTTTATAAGTTTCATGTATGTTCCGCTGATTATCTCTGATGTATACCTGTTAGGGTGCCCAGGTAGGGCACCAGTCGCGGTCCCGGGGTCGGGTCGTGACACGTAATCCGACCTATGTGTAGGCTCGGTGTGATTTTCCTTACATAACATTTTTAAACCATCTTATTACTTCTTCATAAGTCGTCATAACAACTTCCCATAAAGCTGTTATAACAACCTTTCATTTAGAGAACTTAAGACACTTTTATTCTTACAACATTAGGGAAACTAGACCCAAAAATACTACGTACATACGTACTTAAAAGAATCATAAACTTCTTTCTTTTTAAAACTCAAGTCACATACTCTTTAAAATCATGTCATCAATACTTTTAGAAATCAAGTCCACAACTTGAAAAATAAAGTTTCATAATCCTTAGAAGACAACCAAAGTTCATAGTCTTAAAACCTTATAACGTACATTCTTTACAGTCCACTTACTTATTGTCACGACCCGAACCCGGGCCCGTGACTGGTGCCTTACCCCGGGCACCCAAGTAGACATACATCAGAGTAATCAGCGGAACATAAAGACAATACATGAAACCAGTGTAATAAGACAGTGAAATAAGAAGACAGGCTAACAAAAAACGGTTACCTTCAGTATATATATAAATAGCAACTTTTTCAACATGAACAGTTTAATCCTTTTTACAAACCCTGCCCACAACAGTACTACAGACCTCTACGAATGATATGACAACAACGACGGGACAGGGCCCCGTCATACCCCTGAATGTAAACACCTACAACAACAGGGGACTATACCAAGATAAGCCTCCGGAGGAACGGAGCTTCCCAACGCTGAACTGTGACCCTAAGAGCGAGGATCAACGACTGGTGTACCTTTACCTGCGGCATGAACGCAGCCCCCCGAAGGAGGTCAGTACAACAGGTACCGAGTATGTGAAACTAAAAATACTGTAAATGAAATCATAATAGTCTATAAGGCAGGAGACATGTATGATAACCAAACTACAGTTCACAATAAATAAGCAGTCATGTCAAGTCAGGGACTCACGCCCTCAAAGTCATCACTCGAATATAACTATGGGTCTCAAGCCCATAACATCAATCATGCCCGTGGAATACCTTCCTCACTGCCGGCAGTCTATGATAGAAAAGCACCAAGGAATACACATGAACAACAGGTCCCACCTGTGCCCAAATAAACGATGCAGGTAAATGCGAAGGCATAGCCGACTACTAACACCCAGCGACTAACAAGGTCGAATCAATCATGATATCCGCCTGCACCGTCACATGATCAAAGCTGGTCACTCGCCGCAATATCAAATGTGCGCGTCTAGCCACGAACTCCCGCAGCTCCGCATAGGCCAATCTCATAGGCCCGCATGAGGTATAACCCGCATCGAGGGTAGCTACTCCGGCGTCGCCCCGACTCGCATCCGCATGGCCACATGCATCGCATGACCATAAAGGCCGCACACTAACTCGGAACTCTCGTAGCTCGCGATAGGCCCCAGGACCCGCATGAGGTATTCTCGAATCATGGTCCCAGACCGCCTGAGTCTACCCCGCATCGGAGGGCAGCTTAACCCCCGGAAACACGGTGAGTGGTATAATACCAACATAACAGTTTATCGTTTAAGCATCATAAGCACAATCAAGGGAAAATCCCTTTACACAAACATCACGTATCACTAACACACGTAGCATCCTAATATGATTACTTATCAAATCAACACGAAGGTATTACAAGGCTATCACAAACCAACACAATCCAGTTATACACACAAGGTACATTCTATTGTATGATTAACAAGATCGAGTATCTACTCTCAAAGTACTTCATACATTATCTTTTAAAAGATACGTTACGTTTACAAAAGTCACACAATACCCGTAGTATATGAAAACTAGAGTGATTATCTTTTGAAGTAAAGCAAAACACTTCTCTTTGTAAAATCAAGTAACGACATTATTTTCCAAACGTCCAAGTTTGCCTAATTTCAAATGTTCACGTTTCTTATTTTAGAAAGGTTTCGTAGTTCATAGTCTTATTCATTTAAGAATATAATTCTCCTTTAAACTATCGAGAAACATAAGTCTTATATGTGAGTAGGATATTCTTGTTTATAACAATCTTATTACAATGACCATGATCTAGGAAATATCATTTTGTCTCATCTTAGCTTCTATGCGGATGGAAGTTTCTCTGGTTTTAATAATACTTATTCTCAAAACATTTCCTTTTATTATTAACGCAGTTGGTTTGTCGATACACATTCGATTTCCAAATCAAGAAACATTCTTAAGCCGTTATACCTAACTTCCCATAAAGCTAGTATAACTCTTAAGTTTTCAAAAACCAAGTATTACTTCTTCTTTCAAAATGATTCAAAAATCTTTTGAAATACTTCAAGTTCTTTATTAACACATAACAAGCCAATTATAGTTCAAATCAGTTACCTTTTAAAGACCACAAGTATTTTCTTACCAACATAAAGCTGTTATAACCAACTTCCCATAAAGCCGTTATAACACTTTATGTTTTAAATCAATCAAATACGTTTAGCACGTATGCGTCTCCCGTACTACATAGTTCACACATATCATGCTAGAAGAGATAGGAAGAGGTTCACATACCTCGCGACGAGTATCGACTAATAGCAAAACGCTCCAAGTATTTCCAACCGTCGGCTACTCCTTAAGCTAAGTAGATCGCGCCACACGTAGTACTTCAACCTATAAGGCCACAAGGCGCTTATTAACATTTAGATCCCTTCGTAGAACGTTCTACAGAAAATTCGGCGGACCTCCCCGCAACAACAGAAATCTCCTCCTTTATCGAGGCGGCTACCAAGCCAACCGAGGGGTTATACATCTAACCCGAGCAGTACAATTCTACTCCACGTAAAGCTACACAAGTCTCATGTCAGATCCTATGTAAATCTGATTCGGTACTCTTCTTTCGAAAAGGTTTCTTATTATTCAGGCTTAAGTCAAAAGACATTGCCGATAACTACGTTCAGTTCTATATATAGTATACTTCAACTATATATTCTAACAATATGTAATTTCCAATTACAATAGAGGGACAAGATAATTACCTCGATAAGCCCATAATTATCCTAGTTTAAATGTCGATCCTGAGCAAGGTTTAGCTCCTACTCCGTGCGCTCCAACCCGCTCTAAACCACCCTTAGAAGTTCTAACCAACTTCTACTTAATACTCCAACTAACTATGGAGAATTTCCTTAGGGTTTCGGTTTTGTGACTGAAGGGAAGTATAATAGTATTTTTGGGCTTTCAGATAAGTATAACCTTAGAATACTACAAGGTATACTGGCTAAGGTAATTTGGGCATTATAACAATACTTTTGAGAGTATTTCTAACAAGAGGGGGTATTATACGAAACAACTAGGCTAGGGGTACCCCACGGCTAGCACCCCAGGAGGGGGTGTCACCCTCGGCTGCCCACTGTGGGGAACTCTCCAAGGGGAGGGGAGGGACTCTCGGCTAAGGCCTCACAAGGGGGAGGGATTTTTAACACTTAGAATAGTTGTGGAAAGGATGAAGAAGTCATCAAAGGGAGCGGGGTATTTATAGGTCAAGCCAAGGCAACCAACGGCAAGATCTTGCCAAGTGCAAGGCAAGTGTAGGGCAAGATCTTGCCAAGTGCACCTTAACCAACTACACACAAAATATCCTACCTACTACTTGACAAAAAGTCACCAATCGTCCAAGCCAACCGCCCACAATGTGCTCCAATGAGAGGGTGCCAAGTGGCGCCCTCTTGTTGGTCCAAAATGTTTCGTCTCTCGGAAAAATCCGCAAAAATTAAAAATGACATAGCCGGAATTTTCCCTACGAAAGCTGTGAAAACGTTTCGTCGAAAAACGACTCTAATCGGGTGTTGTGCACAAGCACAAATCGGCCAAGCCTAATTACAAGTTCAAATTTTCTACGTACGTCCTTACGTAAATACTCTGGAAATACGGGGTATAACATTCTCCCCTCCTTAGAAACATTCGTCCCGAATGTTCCTTCTAAGTCTCAAAACAAGCGGCGCCAAGATAGTCTTCACTACCATACTTACGAAAACAATCCCGCCACACCGCCACAGAAACACCCGCGCACATACTTCTATCTAAGTCCACGAGGAAAACACCTCTAATCATCCCCACAAAACACTTCTCACCGGGGTCTAAAATATACTTCCTTCGCACCTTCTCTTTACAAAAGAAATGATCACATCAATGCTCGCCATACATGCTCGCTTCTTCCCGATACCACTTTTGTCACTTTGCCGCGAGGTTCTAGTGTCACTCCGGCGACCCAACAAATGGTACCGGACTACATGCGATCCCTGAGGCTGTCGTACACTCGAACTCTTACCACATTTCTGATACTGCTTCAGTTTCCAAAACTCGGGGTTACTATCTCTAACGTGGTCATCATTAACTGGGAACACTCTGGATGGATCTCCGATACTTTCCCGATCATAACAATACGAAAGACCGGACGTACTGCCTCCTAAGTCGGACGGCAAAAGCTAACATATAAGCAAACTGGCCTACTCTTCACATGAACTTAAAAAGGCCCAAAACAACTCGGGCTAAGTTTCCTCTGTTTTTCCAAAGCTCGTCACACCCAAACCGGGGTGGTATTTTCAAGAAGACCGACCGTCAACCTGAACTCTAAGCGTCGTCGCCGATTATCCGCACGATTTCCTCGAGCCGCCGTAACTTCTTCTAGACAAGCTTCACTATCCACGATCTGGAACAAGCTCGAACCAAGTATGCAACCTTGCCAACGTCGAACCAATCAACCGCAACTTACACTTCCGCCCTACAAGGCGTCAAGGCGATATCCGAACACCGAAATGGTATCTATAAAACACTTCCCAACAGAGATAACAATTCTCGCAACTATCCTCGAAATCCAAACACCGGCGAGGGCGAATGTGATTCGAGACTCACGAAGTTCTTAACCCGCTTGGTAAAACTTCCGAAACAAAAACAGTAGCCACTGCTCCATGTCGCCATAAGGTGAAGGTAGGCACCCGTGCAACCTTACAACTTTTACGATATATCATCTCGCATAACCCTCGCCGAGTAAACGGTCTTTGCTAGAAGACAAGGCGGTGACCTCGCCGGCCCGACCATCGGTCGAATCGTCCACGAATTCGTCGTTGGTTAACTAAACTCGCCTAACACCCTCGTAACCAACCCAAAGCGGGACCACCACAAACCGACCCCACCACCAAACTGCGCGGGTTGACCCGCAACGTGGCCTCAACCCGACCCGCGCGCTAACGCTAGCTCTCCAGAAAACTCTCACTAATCACGTTACGAAAACCTAGCGGTCTTCTTAGCTCAACTACCCTCTTTCATTCCTCACTACTCAGGGACTAATCCCACAAACATAACTCACGTGCACTATGCACTCCTATAAGGGTCAAACATAAACAATACATCTTTTACTCGAGATGGCCTTACCTCTAAGGTCTCTACGTATAAAACTCTAAGGCTCACACCTTCTCTATCCCCCAAAATCTTACTCGGTTAAACCACCATGATTTCTAATCACAACTAACACACTGCTATCAGAACATAGCACTTAAGGTATACTCACCTTATCACACATACAGATCTCTAGAGGGTTAAGGATATATCTATATCTACTGCTTCACTCCCCTTAGTCGTTCTAAATCAAACCTGCCCCGTAGGGCGCATAGCTAGGGGAGATGACGAACTACCCACCGATCCTGAAGGCTAAGTCCTCCTGCAAGGACACTCTTTCGACATCAGACCCTGACGGTCATAGGTACAACAAGTACCATCTAAAAGACGACATTCCACGATGGCGCTGCACCGTGAACACCGGAAAAAGAAAATCGAATCCGGTGCGGAACCTACGTGTAGCGTGAATCGGAAGCTCGAGCTCGACCAACTCCTGCGTACCCAACGCCCCGAACCTGTGGAGGACCTTTCGCATGGTGGATGCGCATAATCTAATCTGCCGCGAGGCGACTCGCCGCAGTTACCAAAGGACCTGCTACTCGCCCTCTTCGCCGCTTCGTTAACCCGCCGATCTCTACGTTTCTTGGTCTGCGCATAAGCGCATACGTGCCATGCTCGCTTCAATCAAGAACTTACTCTTACACAACCTTCTCGTTGATATTCATCAAGACTCGCGGTACATCGGTACACTCTCTGGTAGCCAAATCCATAGCTAGTAACAGGGTTGTCTTTTCGCAATCTATATTCTCTGTTTTCGGTCGTGGAACTGAAGGTCCAAACATCGTGGCCGCAGTAGGAACTGCCGCCGCCGTGCTAAACTCTGGGGCTAGTGGCGTCAAAACTCCCGAACGAAGCACCACCCAGTGATGATTGGGCTTGTGCCCACGTAACCTCTGTACTCTGCTCGCAGCTCGCCGCCTTGCCTCTGGCGGGTTGCCCTACGCGGAGGCATAACGGTAAGGGAAAGAAATACGTTAGAGGGTTCGACTTACAACACAGCTCTAAGGCACGATCTCAGAGTGAGAAGAAATAGAAACCAATCCTAAATATCCTATAGCCTCCTGATTATTGGTGTGGTGCACACACCGATAATCAAGACTCATCGATACGATGCGTAGACACTTTTCGAGGATTAATCGCTCGATACCACTTTTGTCACGACGAACCGGGCGTGGTCGTGCCTTACCGGGCACCCAAGTAGACATACATCGAGTAATCGGAACATAAAGACAATACATGAAACGAGGTAATAAGACGGTGAAATAAGAAAAAGCTAACCAAAAGCGGTTACTTCCGGTATATATATAAATAGCAACTTTTTCAACATGAACAGTTTAATCCTTTTACAAACCCCGCCGATTACATCTACGCACTTACGAATGATATGACAACAACGACGGGACGGGGCCCGCCATACCCACGAATGTAAACACCTACAACAACAGGACTATACCAAGATAAGCCTCCGAGGAACGGAGCTTCAACTGACGTGACCCTAAGAGCGAGGATCAACGGCGGGTGTACCTTTACTGCGGCGTGAACGCAGCCCGAAGGAGGTCGCATAACAGTGCAGTATGTGAAACTAAAAATCAGTAAATGAAATCATAATAGTCTATAAGGCGGGAGACATGTATGATAACCAAACTACGATTCACAATAAATAAGCGATCATGTCAAGTCGTGACTCACGCCTCAAAGTCATCACTGAATATAACTATGGGTCTCAAGCCCATAACATCAATCATGCCCGTGGAATACCTTCCTCACCGCCGATCATGATGAAAAGCACCAAGGAATACATGAACAACAGTCCCACTGCGCCCAAATAAACGATGCAGGTAAGTACGAAGGCATAGCCGACTACTAACACCCAGCACTAACAAGGTCGTAAATCAATCATGATATCTGTCTGACCGTCACATGATCAAAGCTGGTCACTCGCCGCAATATCAAATGTGCGCGTCTAGCCCCGGAACTCCGCTGACTCGCGCATAGGCCAATCTCAGGCCCGCATGAGGTATAACCGCGTCGAGGTAGCTACTCCCGATCGCCCCGACTCGCGATCGCATGGCCACATGCATCGCATGACCATAAAGGCCGCACACTAACTCGGAACTCTCGTAGCTCGCATAGGCCCGTGACCCGCATGAGGTATTCTCGAATCATGGTCCTGCATCGCTGAGTCTACCGCGTCGGAGGCGGCTTAACCCGGAAACACGGTGAGTGGTATAATACCAACATAACAGTTTATCGTTTAAGCATCATAAGCACAATCAAGGGAAAATCCCTTTACACAAACATCACAGAATACTAACACACGTAGCATCCTAATATGATTACTTATCAAATCAACACGAAGGTATTACAAGGCTATCACAAACCAACACAATCCAGTTATACACACAAGGTACATTCTATTGTATGATTAACAAGATCGAGTATCTACTCTCAAAGTACTTCATACATTATCTTTTAAAAGATACGTTACGTTTACAAAAGTCACACAATACCCGTAGTATATGAAAACTAGAGTGATTATCTTTTGAAGTAAAGCAAAACACTTCTCTTTGTAAAATCAAGTAACGACATTATTTTCCAAACGTCCAAGTTTGCCTAATTTCAAATGTTCACGTTTCTTATTTTAGAAAGGTTTCGTAGTTCATAGTCTTATTCATTTAAGAATATAATTCTCCTTTAAACTATCTGAGAAACATAAGTCTTATATGTGAGTAGGATATTCTTGTTTATAACAATCTTATTACAGCAGCCATGATCTAGGAAATATCATTTTGTCTCATCTTAGCTTCTATGCAGATGGAAGTTTCTACTGGTTTTAATAATACTTATTCTGTCAAAACATTTCCTTTTATTAACGCTGCAGTGGTTTGTCGATACACATTCTGATTTCCGAAATCAGTAAAACATTCTTAAGCCGTTATACCTAACTTCCCATAAAGCTAGTATAACTCTTAAGTTTTCAAAAACCAAGTATTACTTCTTCTTTCAAAATGATTCAAAAATCTTTTGAAATACTTCAAGTTCTTTATTAACACATAACAAGCCAGTTATAGTTCAAATCAGTTACCTTTTAAAGACCACAAGTATTTTCTTACCAACATAAAGCTGTTATAACCAACTTCCCATAAAGCCGTTATAACACTTTATGTTTTAAATCAATCAAATACGTTTAGCACATGTACGTCTACCGTACTACATAGTTCACACATATCATGCTAGAAGAGATAGGAAGAGGTTCACATACCTCGCGACGAGTATCGACTAATAGCAAAACGCTCCAAGTACTTCCAACCGTCGGCTACTCCTTAAGCTAAGTAGATCGCGCCACACGTAGTACTTCAACCTATAAGGCCACAAGGCGCTTATTAACATTTAGATCCCTTCGTAGAACGTTCTACAGAAAATTCGGCAGCACCTCCCCCCCCCCGCAACAGCGTAAATCTCCTCCTTTATCGAGGCCGGCTACCAAGCCAACCAGGGGGGGTTATACATCTAACCCGAACGGGTACAATTCTACTCCACAGAAAAGCTACACAAGTCTACTGTAATACAGTCCTATGTAAATACAGTTCAGTACTCTTCTTTCGAAAAGGTTTCTTATTATTCAGGCTTAAGTCAAAAGACATTGCCGATAACTACGTTCAGTTCTATATATAGTATACTTCAACTATATATTCTAACAATATGTAATTTCCAATTACAATAGAGGGACAAGATAATTACCTCGATAAGCCCATAATTATCCTAGTTTAAATGTCGATCCTGAGCAAGGTTTAGCTCCTACTCCGTGCGCTCCAACCCGCTCTAAACCACCCTTAGAAGTTCTAACCAACTTCTACTTAATACTCCAACTAACTATGGAGAATTTCCTTAGGGTTTCGGTTTTGTGACTGAAGGGAAGTATAATAGTATTTCTGGGCTTTTCGTATAAGTATAACCTTAGAATACTACAAGGTATACGGCTAAGGTAATTTGGGCATTATAACAATACTTTTGAGAGTATTTCTAACAAGAGGGGGGGTATTATACGAAAACAACTAGGCTAGGGGGGTACCCATGGCTAGCACCCGAGGGGGTGTCTACCCCTCGGCCTACCCCACTAGGGGGGGGGGGAACTCTCGGCCAAGGGGGGAGGGGAGGGACTCTCGGCTAAGGCCTCACAAGGGGGAGGGATTTTTAACACTTAGAAGATTTGTGGAAAGGATGAAGAATTCATCAAAGGGAGAGGGGTATTTATAGGTCAAGCCAAGGCCAACCAATGGCCAAGATCTTGCCAAGTGCAAGGCAAGTGTAGGGCCAAGATCTTGCCAAGTGCACCTTAACCAACTACACACAAAATATCCTACCTACTACTTGACAAAAAGTCACCAATCGTCCAAGCCAACCGCCCACAATGTGCTCCAATGAGAGGGTGCCAAGTGGCGCCCTCTTGTTGGTCCAAAATGTTTCGTCTCTCGGAAAAATCCGCAAAAATTAAAAATGACATAGCCGGAATTTTCCCTACGAAAGCTGTGAAAACGTTTCGTCGAAAAACGACTCTAATCGGGTGTTGTGCACAAACACAAATCGGCCAAGCCTAATTACAAGTTCAAATTTTCTACGTACGTCCTTACGTACATACTCTGGAAATACGGGGTATAACACTTATACTTATAAACAAATATACAAAGTTCCATACACTTCCAAAACCAAGTAACTTATTCTCTTAAAACCATATAACATCCACTTTTAAAATCGATCCCCTTTTCACATATAAATTCAAGTCATTTTTGAACGTAAAATACACTTACTTACTTTAAATAAATCAAGACACATAGCTTTAAATCAAATCTCATATTTTCCTAACCATTCTTACCAACATCTCCCATAAGACTTGGTAAGGACTTAGGACAATTTAACATACTTTTAACTTAGGATAACTTAGACATAACCCTTACGTAGAGTAAATCAACATACATACTTCTTAACTTCTAAGAGTAGAAGGAATCATGAAATAATACCACATGTATATTCCATACATAGAACCATGTCTAAAGAAGGAAGAGGTTCACATACCTCGCGACGATTATCGACAATTAGCAAAACGCTCCAAAGTACTTCAACCTAAAATGGCCACAATACGTCCATAGCCTTGAAAATCAATTTTTTTGGAGGTCTGCTGGTGGTCCTGCGGCGGCACCGCCGCCGCCGGCGAGCTCAAGGCGGCATCAATGGCGGATTCCAAAATACTGAGAATTGAGGATCGGGATTGGTTGCAAAACGTAGCTAAGATCAATACGAACACAACGGTATACGCCTTAGCCCTCAACTGTACCAGAATCGATCGGAATCTTCCAACTTCCGATCGAAGAAAATGTTTTGGTTGACCCGACGATCTGGGTTGAATTGGAGGTCGTGGGTGGTGCCAAAATGTCGGCCTTTCCACCCTGAATATTTCTACACTAGCCACGACCGTCGACTCTACCTGTGGTGGCCGGAAAATGCTCGTCGACGACCTAGGGTTTCGGCGAAGATCGATCTGGTCGACGGCGAGTTTGAGCAAGAATCGAGGGTCCTGGTTTACATGGAAATTACGGCAAGGAGATGGTGGTTCTGATGGTATACTCCACTCCCGTCGATTGTACCTCAGTTGGTCGGAAAATCAGAAAAACCGAACGGGGAAGATGGATGAACAGTGACCGAAACTTCGATCTAAAATTGCCGGCGATTCCGGAGAATCGGTGGCGGTTGGTATGGACGTGACGGGCTCGACGAGACGGCTTTTGGTATATGTCTCGCCCCGTGATTCTGGTTTGGCCGGAAATGGCGTTTTTCCGAACACTGTTCATCGAACAACACTGTTCATGGACGGGTTTTCACTGTTCATACTCGTTTTGGTATTTTTTTTGTTCTGCGTTGCCTTCCCAAACTCCCCAACATATACAAAATTTCTCGGGTGGTCCCATGTGACCAAATTTCGAAATTAAATTCCAAAATTCCGATAAATTCTAAAAGTCCCAAATACCGAATTCGAGAATTAAATTCAACTAATAAACCTTTTTCCTTTACATGGTTCGGAGAAATTTTCAGAATCTTTCATTCCTTCTAAAATTCAATTCCCAAATTCTTACGTACGTTCTTATCTCAACTGCCGGAAATACGGGGTGTAACAAGTTTTTGGTAAAGCATGTCATTTGCCAGTAGAGTTGGAACATAGAGAGTATTGGGCAATGAGGAAGTTAAACATGGATGCCAAAGCAGCGGGGCAGAAGAGGCTGCTACAACTGAGCGAGTTGGATGAATTCAGGCATAATGCCTATGAGAATGCAAAGATCTACAAGGAACGAACGAAAGTATGACACGACAAGATGTTGATACCAAAAGACTTCCAAGAAGGATAACAAGTGCTTTTATTCAATTCAAGGTTAAGGTTGTTTCCAGGAAAGTTAAAATCGCGTTGGTCAGGACCATACACTGTAGTAAGAGTTCCCCTATGGTGCAGTTGAAATAAAAGGGAGAGAGAGAGCTTCTTTCAAGGTAAACGGACAGAGGTTAAAACCCTATTTGATCAATAAAATGGAATATATGAACCTAGCAACCTCTCTCACCCTAAAATGATAATGAACTTGCGTCCGGCTAAAAGACGTTAAAGACAACGCTAATTGGGAGGCAACCCGAGGTATTTTAAATTATTTACTTTAATGCAGTTAATTTTTACTTAGAACAGTCTCACGGAGGTAGTGTTATGTGTTGTGATGACAGGTGCAAGGCCAAGAACTTGGAGGGCGAAAACGAAAGATAAGCCAAGGATTTCCAGAAAATCGGCAGAGCGCCGCGACGCCCAGGAGCAGGGCCGCGGCGCCAAAAGATCAGAAAAGTTCAGAAGTTTGGCGCGCGCCTATTTGCGAGGCGCGCGAAAGTCGAAGCGCGAAGATTTGGCGCCGCGGCGCCACGACGGAAAATCTGAATTTTTTCTGAAGACGCCCTAATCCGACGGCCCTTCCTCCAAATCAAAAAAATAAATAAATCCTGAGCCCTTCCCCTCTCACGGGATTCAATGCATGATCCACCGCCACCGCCACCATTTTAAACCAAGTCTGTAAGTGTCCTGTTTCTTTTATTGTCTTTGAGTCTTTCACACATTGGGAACAATGTGTGATTTAAGTTTGGGGGGGTGTCTTAGTGTTTTCGGTATGTTTGAGTCTTTTGAATTGTTTTGTGTATTTTTGAGTCATAATTTTTTTTTTCTTTTTGAGTCATAATTTTCTATCAAAGATCATGCATGCTGTAGTTACTAGAAACACCTAGTGAAGTAAGGTGGAATAATGTAATGGAATTAGAAGCAACTATCTAAACACTTAGGTTAGATATGCCAAAAACTCATGAAATCTGTCTATTTGGGGTCTCTTGCTTTAATTGTGCATTGTTAAATGATTAAAACCTATGTGTATGATTGCTTGCTATTTGAGGCGAAATAGTTAGGATATGCATGTTAGGGAGATGACTCAGGCAATTCTTTGTTAGCCAATTCTTACTACTCTTTTCTATCCCTGACATTAAAAATATCCCTAGTCAGCCCCGTTGAGCCTAAACATGAAACTTTTTCTTTGACACCCTATATTCCCACACTTGTGCCATAAGTAAAAACGTGAAATGGTTGGAATAGATTGTGTTAAAAAAAGAGACAAAAAGAGTGAACAAGTTTGATGCACCCCAATAAAAGTAATAAGAAATAGGCAAAAGCCTAAGTTTGGGGGTGCCTGTGATTTATAAAACACTTCACTCTCTCAAAACAAAAGAGGGGAAAGATAGATATGAAGTGAAGAAAGGAAATCAAAAAGAAAAGGGAAAAATTGGAAAGCTAAAGAGCTTATGGTACAAAAAATGAGCCTAAATGCCTACTTTTACCTACCCATGCCTAAGCCTACATTACAACCCTGAAAAGCCTTGAAGATCTCTTATGTGCATATCCATGATTAGTGGAGAATAGCAAGTAAACATGCCATAGGATTTTGAAATTGACATGCATAATTCAGTATTCTTACTTCTATTAAGCATGATTAAAATGAATTTGCGAAATATCTAGCTTAATGTGTTTAGAATGCTAAAATTTCATGATATATGTTCCTGCATATTACTCTGCTAACCTTCATGTTTTTCTAAATAACACCAATGCAGCAAAGTGATCAATGTCATTGAGTCTTTCTATTTTCTTTTTTCTTTGTGTCTTTATTTCTTTCTTTTGATCTTTGCTCGAGGGAGAGCAAAGGTTAAGTTTGGGGGTATTTGATCGGTGTATTTTATATACACTTTTTGAGTCGTTTTTAGTGAGTCTTTTGTCCATTTTTGTACAAATACGTGTCGTCTTAGGATAGATTTTCTTTCTTTTGAGTCAAATTGGTTAAAGTGGCTCTTTGGCGGAAAAGGAACGAAAAGAAGGCAAAAACGGAGGTTCCAGAGCTCAAAATGCGAGAAAGTGGCGAACCAGGCACATAAACAGGTCAGCGCCGCGGCGCCTCCAGCCAGCAGGGCCAGGCGCCACGGCGCCTAATATTCAGAAGCTTGCAGAAGTTCCAGCGCCAGGCTTCTGCAAACAGCGAGTTGCGCGCGGCTAATCTTCAGAGTGCAGAACTTCCAGCCAAGGCCAGATAGTGGCCGGGCGCCGACGCGGGAAAAATCAGGTTTTTGAATGAATAATGGGCCAGGCCTGAGGGAAAACCTTAATGACGGTTTGGAGGCTATAAAAAGAGAACCCTAGGTCAGAATTAAGAGTTCCCTTTCTTGCCAATTCACAACACATCTTGGAGTTCAAGATTGTAGACCATTCTTTAGTAATTTCTTTCTTTTCTTTTACTTTATTTTCAGTTTTATGTTGGATATTGAATTAGTTCTTGTCATGTCTATGGCTAGGAACTAATTCTAATATAGGGCTTTCCATGTCAATTCACTTGAACCTTTATTTATGAATTAATGCATGTTTGTGGTTGTTCTTCTAATTGTTGAGATTTATCCAATATATGTTTTGATTTCTTGGTAATTACTTGATCATTAATTATCATTACTTATATGATTTCTAACCGAAATCCGAAAGGAGAGGTTGTGACTATGCTGTAGTTGGGTAGACATAGGTTGAATCGTGGATGAAAATACCCCGATTACTTGTGTAGCATTAATAAGGTTTTTGTTCTTAATCCTCCTCTAGAGTCAACCTTATCACCGAAAGGTAGAAAGGTGTTGTACTGGGGTTGAGTGTTTATATAACCTTAACAGGAGTATAAAACGGATTAGTAAACCTGCTATCTCCAATAGAAGAAGAACCATAGTCAATTGCATTAATAAGTAAATTAAGCGGATAATTGAAGAGATTTGAAAGCCCTATTTCCATCATTACTGAATTAAACAACATAGTTAATTAGTTTTTATAATTATTAGTCATAAACAACAAATCAATATTCGGTCACCAAATAGATAACAAAGAATAGAAATTGGTAATTGAGCACTAATCCCTGAGGACGATAACTCGGTCTTCCAAGACAATATTACTTGACTCGACACGTGCACTTGCGTTAAAGTGTGTGCATAAATCGCGCATCAGTAATCCCCTTTGGTTAACTGTTGGTTGTGCCTTAAATGTGGCTTATTGGTTGATGAATTCGGGCCTTGGAAAAGGTGGAAAAGTACGTAGAAACAAAGGAAGTGCTGCCCAAATTTTCGTAGAATTAGAGGGCCATTATTTGGTATAAGTCTTACACTAGTAAGATTGATGTTGATAGAAGTGTTATTGCCATTTTAGGTTGAAGTACTATATGCAACATAGTCTACGTGGCTTGAGGAATAACCGATAAAGGTTGAAGTATATTGGGGCGTTTACTACTTGTTGTGTTGGCTAGTCATCAACGAGGTATGTGAACTACTTCCTTCTATCGGCATGATTGATTATTGAAGTGTACTTGTCTTTATTCTTGAAGTACACGCCCCTTGTTATTTGAAGTATACTTGTCTTTTTATTTGGAGTATACATGACTCATTTCTTGAAGTATACTTACCTTGATTTTAGAAGTATACTTGACTTGATCTTGATAGAGTTCTATCGGAACCTAATCCTTAGTGATATACTTCTTTGATAATACTTTGGATTTCCTAAACTAGAAGTTGGTATATATACTTCTTTGATAGTAATTTGGGGTTTCCAAAATGGAAGTTGTTAAAATCCATTATTCTTGATAGTATTTGAGTTTATAAATGGAGATTTTTATATCTATTTCTCTTGTAGTACTTTGGGCTTTAAAAGCGAAAGTGGTTCTACTTATAGTACTTAGAGTCTTAAAAAGGAAGTTGTTCCTAATCCCTTAAATAGTACTTGAGTTTAAAAGTGTAGTAACTTGATTTTAACGGATACAAGTGCCTCAGTTTTTCAAAACCTAAAGTTTGTTATAATGACTCTATGGGAAGTTAGTTATAACGACTTTAGGGGAAGTCAAAAGAATGGTTTACTTGATTGATTTAAAAGAGGATAAATGACTTGATTTAAAGAGAACTAACTTGATTTAAAAGTGTGAGTTACTTGAGATTTGAAAGTATAAGTTACTTGGTTTGAAAGGTATAAGTAACATGATTTTAAAAGTATACGTGTCTTGATGTTAAAAAGTGTAGAGTCACTTGGTTTTAAAATTATAAGTCACTTGGTTTTAAAAGTGTAAATTACTTGATTTAAAGTGAAATTGCCTTGATGCTACCAGTGCTAGTATCTTTGGGTTTTATAAAAAGGAAAATTATTTTACTCTTAGAAGTTAAGGGTATTCATGTTGTGGTTTCGGTGTTTAAAGCATGTCTGAATGGTTCCTAAAAGTCCTTACCAAGTCTTATGTGAGATGTTGGTAAGAATTTTAGGAAGCAGTTCTATCTATTTCATAAATAGTACTTGAGTTTCTAAATAGAAGTTATTCTATCTATTCTCTTGATAACACCTTGGGTTGTTTAATTGAAAGGTATAAATTACTTGGTGTTAAAAGTATACTTGACTTGATTTGAAAGGTATAACTTACTTGAGTTTAAAATGTGTAGTAACTTGATTGTTAAAAATGGAAGTGTCTTGATACTACAGGTGTTAGTGTCTTGATTATTTTAAAAGGAAGGCAGTGTAATTGTCTTGATTATTTTAAAAGGAAGGCATGATATTGTCTTGGTTTATTTAAAAAGGAAGGCATGGTATTGTCTTGGTTTTTCTAAAAATGAAAGTTTGTTATAATGGCTTTATGGGAAGTTGTTATAACAGTTTTGTGGAAAGTCAAGAGATGATTTAAAATGTTATATAGAAATCATGTGAGAATGTCCATGATTAAATCCTTAACATAGTACATGAAATGAAAGTGCCTTGAGTTTATAAAGTGAAGTTCATTATATACGTTTGGTACATGAGGTGTTGGTACCTTGGCATTTCTAAAAGGAAAGTTTATTTTAATATTTTGTATCTAATGCGTTGGTACTTTGGTTTATTTCCTTGACAGTATTTGTGTATATTTGCTCCATGGATGTGCTTCCATGATGCGAGTAGAGATACTCATGCGGGTATATTTACCTATGCGGGTTCGATTCCTATGAATAATATCCACAGATAAGATCCGTGATGCGAGTAGAGATACTCATGCGAGTATAATTACCTATGCAGGTTCGATTCATATGCGGGTTCGATTCCCATGAATAATCCACGGACAAGATCCATGATGCGAGTAGAGATACTCATACGGGTGTAATTACCTATGCGGGTTCGATTCCCATGAAATAGATATACATATTGATTTTGGGCAGGTGTCCCTGTCTTTGATGTGACTCTCATTACTCTACTTTTAAAAAGGCACAGTGTACTAGTAGTTGATTATTATACTTGTCTCTTGTTATTTGTTTGACCTGTTATAATCTCATCTATGCAGTGATCTGATAATCTGATAGTATAGAAGTGCGATGAATACAAGGTACATTTGGCTCTTATTTTATATGGCACGGTAGGATCTGGTATTTGATTTTTATACTTGCCCCTGTCATTCTTTTGTACAGTTATGATCTTGTTTACTGTACTTTATTTCCGTTCCATACTTGGTACCTGTTGTACTGACCCCCTTCGGGGGGCTGCGTTCATGCCCGCAGGTTTAGGTACTCAGTTGTGGATCCGCGAGCTTAGGATCCTTGTTCAGCATTTTGGGATAGCTCCAATGTTTCAGAGCTTGTCATTATGGTTAGGTATATTCAGGGGTACGTCAGAGCCTTGTCCCGTCATAGTTACTGTCCAAAATATTAGAGGTCTGTATTCATATGTGGGCTGAACTGGCGCGAGTTGTATTTACATTGTTGTACATTTGTAGTCCTACTCGAGCGTTATATATTATGACAGCCTTATCGGCTTTGCCTTTGTTTAAAGAAAAAAAATGATTGTTATTTATCTTCCGCAGTTTACTTGTGTTGTATGAATAGAAGGGTGCCCAGGTAGGGCACCAGTCGTGGGCCCGGGGTTCGGGGCGTGATAGAGTGATATCAGAGCAGTTAGTCATCATAATGTCTACAGACCGTGTAGAGTCTTGTTTATCGGTGTGTTGTGCACCACATCCATAAACAGGAGGCTATAGTACATTTAGGATTGGTTTCTATTCTTCTTACACTGAGATCGTGCGATAGAGCTGTGTTGTTAGGGTAGTCTTTCCCTAACGTATTATTGTGATTGCAGCTACGAGAAAGGCAACAATGGCCCAGAAAGGATTATATGGACGTCGTATCCAGGTTGGTAAAACTATTGTATATTTGGTGTAATGACGATGTGTATCTGTACGAGCGTATTTATTTGGGGCCATGTTATGTTGTATAAAATGATTATGGATTACCATGAGTTGGTTAAGTCTTAATAATTACTTGAAAGGTGTGAAACATTTTATTGAATCCATACCTAGGCATAATATATGTGCTAATTTGGAATAGTCAGGAGGTAATGAACTGTCTAAGATTGTGATAGAATCTTAAAGAATCAGGTTGAATTGACTTAAGGACATACCATGTTGTTAGATGAAGCGGTGTTGTACGCTTAAGTGATTGTGTGAATAATATTGGTATGGAGTAAATATAGTTGTTGTGATTAAGACAACATGATTTTGAGATTTTGAGAAGCTACCTTACCCGTAGGTGGGGACTGATAATGTAAGCTTGGGACATGGAATAATTGTGAACCTTAGAATATTGATAACCGCTGAGACCTTAGATGTACAAGGCCTTCTCGGGTAGTAAGATTATTTCAGACCAAGAATGAGAGTTAAGTGTGATCGAGTATCAAGGCAAGAATTGAAGTGTTTATAGTTGTGACTAATGAAAGTACAAAAAGAGAATCATTTTAGGCCATGAATGGTAGTTAATAGTGGTGATATACACTCTAGATTTCATTCCTCGTTTGGCTTTTGATTGATGTATATGCAGGTGTGATATATTATGGCCACATGTGGCATAATTGGTTTCGTTGAGTGTAGTTTAAGGGGACTATACCGACATCTGTTTAGATTGAACCTAGTATGAACATTCAGGACAAATGTTTCTAAGGGGGAAGGATGTTGTCACGACCCGACCCCGGGCTGCGACTGGTGCCCTACCTGGGCACCCCTTTCAGGTATACATCAGAGAATAGCAGTGGAACATACTGATGCGCGGTAAGATGCACACACTTTAAACGCAAGTGCACGTTATCGTGACAAGTAGTATAGTCTTGATAAGACCGAATATCGTCCTCAAGGATTAGGGTTCAATTACCAACTATCTATTTTTTTGTATCTATTTGGTAAATTGATATTTAGATTTGTTGTTTATAACTAAGAATTATAAAAGCTATTTAACTAAAAGGTTTACTTCAGTGATGATGAGAATAGGGCTTCCACGTCTCCTCACTATCCGCTTATGTTACTTATTAATGCAATTACTTATGGTATTCTTCTTTTGGAGAAAGCAGGTTCACTAAATCGTTTTATACTCCCGTTAGGGTTATATAAACACTCAACCCCAGTATTGCACCTTACCTACCTTTCGGTGATAAGGATAACTCTATAGGAGGATTAAGAACAAGAACCTAGTTAACCGTCACGCACAATGCGCAAAATTAGGGTTGTTAAGCCTCTCATTAACGCTACATAAATAATTGAGGTATTTTCATCCCCAATCCAAGAATGTCTATCCAACTTACAGCATATTCACAATCCCCCCCTTTCGGAATCTGATTAGAAATCATATAGTGATAATTAGTTGTCAATTAATTACCAAGAATTCAACTCAAATATTGGATAGATCTCACAATAAGAAAAATAACCATAAGCATGCATTAACTCATAACAAAAGTTTCTAGAGATTTAACATGGAAAGCCCTATAAGAGAATTAGTTCCTAGCCATAAATATGACAAGAACTAATTCAAAGTTCATCATGCAAAAATTGAAATAAAAGAAAGAAAAGAAAAGAAAATACTTAATAATGAGTCTCCAAGCCTTCTAGCATCCAAGAGTTGTGTTGTGGAATATTTACAAGGTGGATTGGTGGAAGGATGGATGTAGAATGGTGAATGGTAGAATGGAGAATGAATAATTCTTCTAATGATGTAGAGTATTTATAGCCAAAGAATTCTTTTGGTGAAGGGTTAGGGATTTTGTAGGTAGGAAAAGTTATTAGAATCCTTTTAGGTAAGGGTTTTAAGGTAGGAAAAGTTATCCCTTTAGGTAGGAAAAGTTATCCCTTTAGGAAGGAAAAGTTATCCCTTTAGGATTCTGAAAACAAGTCAAATTCGGCCCAGCACTTCATAATTCCCGCGTCGGCGCGACCTGACCCAGGCGCTGAAGATCAACAACTTTCGGACTTTCAAAGATATTGGCGCGCGGCTCTAACACTGGCGCTTGGCCGATGACGTTTTTAGCGAGTTCCGTTTCGTCGTCCTTTTTTCGTCCGGACTTCGTCTGATCTCCTCTCTAATTTCCAGAACTTCTTAGACTTTATTTCTTGGCCCTTTTAGTGTGCAATTCCATCTCTTTTATGCTCATTTCATCTCCTTTTCGTCATTTCTCCATTTTTGACCGCTGTGACACAAAAGAAAGGAAAACGACCCTAATACTGTACTAAACATAAATGAAATGAGTAAAATACTAACTAAAAATGACTCAAAAAGTGTATATAAAATACACCGATCAAATACCCCCAAACTTAACATTTGCTCGCCCTCGAGCAAAGATAGAAAGAAAGAAATAAAAGACTCAAAAAATAAAAGACTCACTGACATTGATCACTTTTGCTGCATTTAGTGTTATCTAGAAAAGCATGAAGGTTAGCTGAATAATATGCAGGAACATGTAGCATGAAATTTTTCAGTACACTAAACACATTGAGCTAGATATTTCGCAAACTCATATTTATCATGCTTTAATGGAAGTCAATATACTAAATCATGCATATAAATTCAAAAAAGTCCTATGGCATGCTTACTTGCTATTCTCCACTAATCCTGGATATGCATAAAAGAGATCTTCAGGATTTTAAGGGTTGTAATGTAGGCTTAGGTAGGGGTTGGTAAAAATAGGCATTTAGGCTCATTTTTGTGTACCATAAACTCTTTAGCTTTTCAGTATTTCCCTTTTCTTTTTGTTCTTTTCTTCACTTCAATTCTATCTTTTTCCCTCTTTTGTTTTGGGAGAATGAAGAGTATTATAATAACAAGCACCCCCAAACTTAGGCTTTTGCCTCTTTCTTATTACTTTTTTTATTAGGGTGCAACAAGATCATTCACTCTTTTTGTCTATTTTTTAACACAATTGATTCCACTACTTCACATTTTTACTTATGGCACAATCTGTGGCAATATAGGGTGTTAAAGAAGAAGCTTCAATTTATAGGCTCAATGGGGCTGACTAGGGATATTTTTAAAGTCCGGGATAGAAAAGAATGGTAAGAATTGGCTATCAAAGAAATGCCTGCGTCATCTCCCTAACATGCATATCCTAACTATTTCGCCTCAAATAGCAAGCAATCATAACACATAGGTTTTCATTATTTAGCATGCACAATTTAAGCAAGAAACTCCAAATAGACAGATTTTGTGAGTTTTTAGCATATCTAACCTAGGTGTTTAGATAGTTGCTTCTAATTCCATTACATTATTCCACCTTCCTTCACTAGGTGTTTCTAGCAACTACAGCATACATGATCTTTGACAGGCAACTATGACTCAAAAAAAAAAAAAAATTGTGACTAAAAAATAAACACAAAACAAATAAAAAAGACTTAACTGAAACATAACAAGACACAAATAAAACACCCCCAAACTTAAATCACACATTGTCCCCAATGTGTGCAATACTAAAAAAAAATGGACAACTTACTGACACAACACATCGGTCATAATGGAGGTCTAGGAGGAAAAATTCTGGAATTTGCACGGAAATATGGCTCTCTAAAGTTCGGGCGCCGCGACCCTGAGATTCGGCGGCGCTTCTAATCTTGTGGCTCTTACGAGATTCTGGCGCGCGACCACGATTACGCCGCGGCGCTGACGACGACTTTTCCTTTTTTTCAGCGTTTTTGCTCCTTTTTCCTCGGTTTTAGCTTTCAGTCCACCTGTCATCCAACAACACAAAACAAGAACCCAAGACCGTGAGACTGTTCAAGATAAAATAAAATAAAATAAAGACAGAAATTAAAATAACATAATTAAAAATATTGGGTTGCCTCCCAACAAGCGCTGTCTTTAACGTCTTTTAGCCGGACGCAATTAACCTTTTCGAGTGCCCATTAGATCCTTCTGCGAACTGCTTGCAATCCGCAGAGTTTTTGTTGCAGGTCTCACTTCAACTACAACAATTGCTTCAAACAAGGGCCTCAAATTTACGATTATCCCCCAAGTACACAAGACGTGCTTGTCTTTTAGGCTCTCTCTAATGTAGGGATCGGTGAGATTCCCAACATCTCTCAACTCTAGGGGGTACCCTTGATGGTATGGGCTTCCTAATTGGGAATCAGCCGTGATAGCTAGTAGTGTTTCTTTTGTAATAGGTGCAAGAAAAAGAATTTCCACAGAATCCAAGAAGGTAAATAATTGGATCTCTGCAATCTTTTCCTTCTCTACACCAACTATCTCACCAGATTCCTCAATAGTTGGGTGTGGTTCAGGCTCCTCAATTTCTTGTTATTGTTCAAAATCACCTCGATTTACGGGTTGGTAGCGTGGCCCCTCTGTCTCGGAATCTTGGCCATGACCTTTCATCGGCGCCCACTGCTTCTTCTTGCGAACTCTCTATCTCCCCTGATTCGGCATCCTTCAGGTCAATTGCCTGACATTGTGTTTCCTCATTGCTTACCTCAGGTGCAGATTGCTCTTCTTGTGTTTCGCTGTTGAATATGATTGCGAGCTCTGCTATTTGCGTTTCCAACTTCTTCATGGCTATTCTCATTTCGTCTATGAACTGATTTTGGTACCTCGTGAGACTGAGTATAGCTTCTCGTAATTCCTCCCTCTCTTCCTCTATGGTTGGAGCTCGATCATATTGACAGTAGAAATCCATGTCTTAAGGATCCCTGAGATGATACAAAACCAACAACGAATCACGGCACAGTTGTTTTTTTTTTTGTTTTTTTTTTAAAAGAAAATAAAATAAATAATTTAAAGAAACAAAAACAAAAACCAAATTAGATAATAAACATCACAGACTAGCCGATAAGGCCGCCTTCCATAGAATATACATAACCAAAAGTAAAATAGTACAACTTGTTCTTACAGCCCAAAGCAAAAATGTGACTACAGACCTCTAGGAATAACAACAATGGCGGGACAGGGCCCCGCTATACCCCTGAATGTACATAATATCCACAACATCAGGGAAAATCGTACCAAAACGACAAGCCTCCGGAGAAATGGAGCTTCTGACACCTGATCAGTGATCCTAAGAATGAGGATCCACCACCTTCTTACCCCTACCTGCGGCATGAACGCGGCCCAGGAAGTCGGTCGACAACAGATGTACCAAGTATGTAAAACTGGAAAAATACTGTAATTATATCATAAGTCTAAGTAAAGCTGGAGACATGGACGATAATCAAATTACAGTACACTATGCCTTACTAACAATGAGAGTAACAAGTATAAACTTTACTGCATAAAAATAGGAGGCTCATGATCAAAGTAGGGCCACCCGCCCGTAGTATCATTAAGCACTCCTACTCCTGAGACTATTTCACCCGCACGAGCCCTTACGGACCCGCATGAGGTATTCCTCGCATAGACTGTATCCGCCCGCATAGGTCGTGTAGACCAGCATGAGGTATTCCTCGTATAGGACTGGTCCACCCCGCATGAGACTATTTCACCCGCATAAGCCCTTACGGACCCGCACGAGGTATTCCTCGCATCATGGGTAGCAAATCCACGGAATATGCAAATGCCAAAAACCCGGGGAATGAACCCGTAATGAATAATATACCACTAGCACGAACCGGCTATCATACATAACATAAGCACTACCGGCTTATCATACAATATATAAGAAAGTTAAGAAAACCCCTAACTTCTTATTAGTCTTGTTCATATACACTCTCATTTTAGTTTACTTAAGACACTAACATGTCTTTATAAAAATCCGGGAATTTAACCCAAAGTACTACATACTTCTACTCTTTTAAAAATGACTCTTTTTCATATAAAACTTCCAAGATACTAATAACCGTAGTATCCAGTCACAACTACTTTTCAAGACAAGTCACAATACCTTTTAGAAATATAATTAGGCTTCTAAATCAAGTGACTCATTTTCTTTTAAAACCTTAGGCAATTGATGCCTTAAAATCAATTTGCCTTTCATAAATTCAAGTCATTTATCCTTACTTATTTTACTTAGAGTAAATCTCACTTTTTAACTTTCCATCAAGCTAATATAACCAATTTCCCATAAAGTCGTTATATTAACTTTATACATTAGTCAATTACATTTTCCTATATCCAAGGGACTTATACGTTTAAAACGAAACAAGTATCATATACTTTAAAACACTTCAAGTCCCTTAACTTTGAAAACTAAGACATCCTTACTACTTTTAAACAAATGAGTTAATCCCCTAACTCAACCGACTTGGACATTCTTAAAACAAGTAAAGGATATCGAGGTTTTGTACGTCTACCGTACTATATAGGTACAACTATTCATGCTCAAGAGATAGGAAAATTTCACATACCTCTTCGGATCAATCCACTCGCAAGTCCAATATACCGCACGTAGTATGTCGGCCGAGGATTATGCTAGATTGTATATCAGAGAGATTGTGAGACTGCACGGAGTTCCTATATCGATTATTTCAGACAGAGGAGCCCAGTTCACAACTAACTTCTGGAGGTCTTTCCAGAAGGGGTTAGGGACACATGTGAGTCTCAGTACTGCGTTTCATCCTCAGACCGACGGACAGGCCGAGTGTACTATCCAGACACTTGAGGATATGCTGCGGGCCTGTGTTATTGATTTCAGGGGTAGCTGGGAGGATCATTTACCTCTTGTGGAGTTTGCATATAACAACAGCTACCATTCTAGTATCCAGATGGCGCCTTATGAGGCCTTATACGGGAGGAAGTGCAGGTCACCGATAGGCTGGTTTGATGTGGGAGAAGTTCAGTTAGTCGGGCCGGACTTGATTCAGCAGGCGGTGGATAAGGTGAAGCTTATCCAGGAGCGGTTATTGTCAGCTCAGAGTCGACAGAAGTCATATGCAGATCATCGGCGTCGACACTTGGAGTTTGAGGTGGATGATTGGGTCTTCCTGAAGGTATCACCCATGAAGGGCGTGATGAGATTTGGGAAGAAGGGGAAACTTAGCCCAAGGTACATTGGGCCTTACCAGATTGTCCGTAGGTAGGCAAGGTTGCCTATGAGTTGGATCTGCCGTCCGATCTGGAGGCAGTACATCCAGTTTTTCATGTGTATATGTTGCGAAAGTGTATTGGAGACCCATCTAGAGTGCACCCGATTTGTGATGTCCAGGTGACAGAGGGGTTATCATATGAGGAGAGTCCCATAGCGATACTCGATCGTCAGGTTAGGCGACTGCGGACAAAGGATGTGGCTTCCGTCAAGGTCTTATGGCGGAATGAGAACAGAGAGGAAATGACATGGGAAGTAGAGGAGGACATGATGAAGAAGTATCCTCACCTGTTCCCTACACCTCTAGGTAACCCACTTTCATGCTTGTTAGTTTTAATTTGGCAATTATGCTTAAGTATTGTTGTGGCCGTATATAACGTTCTTTTTGCAAGAAGAATAGTTAAGAGGGTCTATGTCGATATTGTGTTTTGAGTAAGCATAGAAGTAATATTCGGGACAAATGTTTCTAAGGGGGGGGGGGGGGGAGAATGTTACACCCAGTAATTCGGGTCATGCTTATGAGAACGTACGAAAGGAATTAAGATTTAAATTTTAGAAAGATAGGTTGACAGGATGTTTCGGACGGGTTTTAGTCAACTTTGAGGCGGTTTATGCCCAGTCACCTTAGGAGTTCCTAGGTGTTTCAAAGGCCTAGTACGTAGTTCGTTGAGTCTAGTTCCCAACGCAACAAACCGTTCATCGATAGGACATCGGAGTAGAAAGTTATGGAAGTTACAAGTTCAATGCGCAGTCGAGCAGAAAAGTGTTTTCGGTCAGGTGCCATAGCGCCGGAAGCAGGGCCGCGGCGACGGATATGCTGAAAATTCTCTGAAGTTGCAGCGCGCTGGCCGAATGCGGGCATGGCTGGAAGTGCTGAAGTTCTCGGAGGTTTCAGCGCCGCGGCGCCGGCTGCAGGGCCGCGGCGCCGAGGCGGGTTTTTGCGAAATCTGGGGAAAAAATCAGAAGATATTTTCTTTTAAAAGGCCATGGGAGGGTGACAAGTGTCCCTCCCATCTGATTTTGTAGAAGCACTATTTATTGACCAAGTCTTGAAGACTTGGTCATTCCTCACAAAACCCCCATTCTCTCTAAAAATTTCCTCTTCATTCTCTCTAAAAATCCCTCTCCCTTCTCTCTAAAAATTCAAGAAGAAACCAAGGCCTAGGGAAATTTCAGAGAGGTGGCAAGAAGGAAACATGTTGACAAGCTTGTAGGAGGTTTGTGGAGGTGATTTTGGAAATAAGGCAAGTGAAATTTGTTGGACTAATTTGGGTAAACTCTAAGGTAACCATCCCTTCACCTTTTTAAGTAAAAATTGTGTTGCATGTGTGGAAAAAAGGACTTGTAGTTGTCAATATTGCTTTTAGATATATTGCATGTAGGAATAACAATTTGGATTGGAAAGGATTGGATAAGGATGATATGTGAGCATGTTATAGCCAAGATACTCCTTTAAACTTATTGGATTATTTAATTCGTATTGTGGGGAAGAAATTTTACACGTCCAAGTTAGGCGTATAATCCCCTTGTATTGCTGAATTGTTGGGCCTTAAATGTGGCGTTTAGTAGTTGATATCAGACCTTGAAAAGGTGGAAAAGTATGTAGAAACAAAGGAAGTGCTGTCCAATTTTCCGTAGAATAAGGGACTTTTCAATTAGAATGCTCTACGTTGAAGCTAGAAGCTAATGGACGTATTATGGTCATTTTAGGTTGACATACTACGTGCGGTATATTGGACTTGCGAGTGGATTGACCCGAAGAGGTATGTGAAATTTTCCTATCTCTTGAGCATGAATAGTTGTACCTATATAGTACGGTAGACGGACACGACCTCAATATCCTTTACTTGTTTTAAGAATGTCCAAGTCGGTTGAGTTAGGGGATTAACTCATTTGTTTAAAAGTAGTAAGGATGTCTTAGTTTTCAAAGTTAAGGGACGTGAAGTGTTTTAAAGTATATGATACTTGTTTCATTTTAAACGTATAAGTCCCTTGGATATAGGAAAATGTAATTGACTAATGTATAAAGTTAATATAACGACTTTATGGGAAATTGGTTATATTAGCTTTATGGAAAGTTAAAAAGCGAGATTTACTCTAAGTAAAATAAGTAAGGATAAATGACTTGAATTTATGAAAGGCAAATTGATTTTAAGGCATCAATTGCCTAAGGTTTTAAAAGAAAAGGAGTCACTTGATTTAGAAGCCTAATTATATTTCTAAAAGGTATTGTGACTTGTCTTGAAAAGTAGTTGTGACTGGATACTACGGTTATTAGTATCATGGAAGTTTTATATGAAAAATAGTCATTTTTAAAAGAGAAGAAGTATGCAGTACTTTGGGTTAAATTCCCGTAATTTTATAAAGACATGTTAGTGCCTTAAGTAAACTAAAATGAGAGTGTATATGAACAAGACTAATAAGAAGTTAAGGGTTTTATTAACTTTCTTATATATTGTATGATAAGCCGGTAGTGCTTATGTTATGTATGATAGCCGGTTCGTGCTAGTGGTATATTATTCATTACGGGGTCATTCCCCGGGTTTGTGGCATTTGCATATTCCGTGGATTTTCTACCCATGATGCGAGGAATACCTCATGCGGGTCCGTAAGGGCTTATGCGGGTGAAATAGTCCCATGCGGGGCGGACCAGTCCTATGTGAGGAATACCTCATGCGGGTCTACGCGACCTATGCGGGCGGATACAGTCTATGCGAGGAATACCTCATGCGGGTCCGTAAGGGCTCATGCGGGTGAAATAGTCCCAGGATTAGGAGTGCTTAATGATACTACGTGTTACACCCCGTAGTTCCAGGGTATGTATGTGAGGACGTACGTACGAGAATACGACACAAAAATTGGAAAGGAAGAAAGATGTGATTTTTCGACGGAAAAGTTTCCGAACTTCGTGAAGGAAAGAGGTTTACTATTGAGAATTGGATTCTCAACTTTGGTATTTAAGACTTTAAGAACTTATAAGAATTATGGAATTTATATTTTACGGATTTGGTCATGTGGGGCCCACCCGAGGAATTTTTACGTTTTGTGGGACCCACGAGGGTTACAGAATTTTATGAACGAATGGGAGGGCGACACGTGGTGTCACGACCCAATTCCGGGCCCGTGACGGGTGCCTTACCCCGGGCACCCTAGTGATACAACATCAGAGTAATCAGCGGAACATAAAACGATACAAGACATATTATGAAATATGAAACAATAATCTGAGAAAAACTTGCCTTTCGGCATATATATAAACAACAGCTTTTTCAACATGAACAATTTAATCCTTTTTACAAACCACGCCACAAGATTACTGCACCTCTACGAATGATATGACAACAACGACGGGACGGGGCCGTCATACCACGAATGTAAGCACCTACAACAAAGGACTATACGAGATAAGCCTCGAGAAAGCGGAGCTTTCCCAACGCTGATCGTGACCCTAAGAGCGAGGATCAACGGCTGGTGTACCTTTTCTGCGGCATGAACGCACCCCGAAGGAGGTCGATCTGGCAGTGCAGAGTATGTGAAAGCGAAAATAAATCAGTAAATGAAATCATAGTAGTCTATACAAAGCGGAGACATGTATGATAACCAAACTACGATTTACAATAAATAGCGATGTCAAGTTAGGGACTCACGCCTCAAAGTCATCACAATAAAACCATACGGGGTAAATGCGAAGGCATAGCCGACTACTAAGACCCTCGGTACCACAAATGCCATAAAGCGTATCACGAGGTCTTTCTGCCGCACTACATGATCGGCGGCCATTTGCGCGATATCGATGTGCGTGTCTATCCACGGAACTCTCGCGACTCGCATAGGTCACACCTGCACCGCGTAAGGTATTCCTCGAATCATGGTCCTAGACCGCTGAGGTACACCCGCGTCGGCGGCAACGCCCGGTATCCGCCAGGCTCCGCAACCCGCATAGTCTCAAAAGACCGCATAGTCTCAGCAGACCGCATAGAATCCCGCGTCGGGCTAAACACCGAATGATCAATCCGGAGCTCTCGACTCCGCGTAGTCACAAGGACCGCATAGGCGTATAGACCGCGCATCAAGGGTGGCAAGCCTCGGTATAATAAGTCGAGGGGTAGGTGATATAATAATAGTACAATGGACTTACCGTTTAGCAACGTAAGCCACAAGAATGACTCCTTACATAACAACCACAAGATACTAACACACGTATCATCCTAACATGTTTACTTATCAAAACAACAAGAAAGAATTACAAGGCTATCACAAACCAATACAATCAATTTATACAAACAATGTACTATCTATTAACAAGTTAGGGTATATATCCCCAAGGTACTAAACACATTAAATCTTTAAAAGATCCGCTTCTTTCCCATAAGTCACGCAATACCCGTAGTATAAAATAGAGTGACTGTCTTTTTTTTTTTTTTAAGTAAACCAAAACACTTACCTTTGTAAAATCAAGTAACAACATTATTTTCAAAGCGTTGAGTTTGCCTAATTTCAAATGTTCCGTTTCTTATTTTAGAAAGGTTTTAAATTGCTCATAGTCTTATTCATTTAAGAATATAATTCTCTTTTAAACCATCTAAGAAACATAAGCCTTATGTGTGAGTAGGATATTCTTGTTTATAACAATCTTATTACAACAGCCATGATCTAGGAAATATCATTTTGTCTCATCTTAGCTTCTATGCAGATGGAAGTTTCTACTGGTTTTATTAATACTTCATTAATCAAGTCTACTGTAATACAGTCCTATGTAATTACAGTTCAGTTCTCTTCTTTAAATTCAGGCTTAAGTCCAAAGACATTGCCACAAGCTATGTTCAGTTATATATATAGTATACTTCAACTATATATTCCTACAACATGTAATATCCAATTACAATAGGGGGACAAGATAATTACCTCGATAAGCCCATAATCATCCAAGTATAAATGTCGATCCTTAGCAATGCTTAGCTCCTACTCGGTGCTCTAACCGCTCCAAACAACCCTTAGAAGTTCTCTGCGACCTACTTAATACTCCAACCAACTATGGAGATTTTCCTTAGGGTTTCGGTTTGAGACAAAAGGACATACGGTAGTATTTAAGACTCTACGTATAGAGGTTTCTTTGGAATACTACAAGGTATACGGCTAAGGTAATTTGGGTATAATAACAATACTTTTGAGTATTTCTACAAAGAGGGGTATGTTACACGAGAACAACACTCTAAGAGAGGGGGTTCTCGGCTAAGGCTCACAAAGGGAGAGGTTTCGGCCAAAGGACTTCACAAGGGGAGAGGGCTCTTGGACGAGAGTCAACAAGAGGAGGAGAGGGTTTCAAGACTTAGAACAAGTGAAGAGTGGATGAAGAAGTTTATCACTAAGGGGGTATTTATAGGAAAACCAAAGGCCAACCAATGGCAAGATTAAGCCATGTGCAAGGCAAGTGTAAGGCAAGATCAAGCAAGTGCACCTAACCTACTCCACAAAACAAGGCACAAAACAAGGCACAAAACAAGCCACAAAACAAGGCCCAAAATAAGGGACCAATCGGCCAAGGCCAACCAACCCTTTATCGTCAATGAGGGTGACAAGTGTCACCCTCCGTTGGTCCAAAATGTTCGTCTCTCGGAAAAATCCGCAAAAATAATAAATGACATAGCGAATTTTCTCTACAAAAGTCGTGGAAACGTTTGTGGAAAGCGACTCTTTTAAGACTTGTGCACAATTTCGCCACTTTGCCTACTTAAGGCTTTAAGCTTTATATCGTGCGCCTCACGTGCATACTGCGGAAATACGGTATAACATTCTCCTCTTAGAAACATTCGTCCGAATGTTCCTTCTAAGTCTCAAAACAAGCGCGCGGTATAGTCTTCACTACTATACTTACGAGAACAATCACACACGCTGCCACGAAACACCAGCGCAAATACCTCCATCCAAGTCCATGAGGAAACACCTCTAAAATCACCACAAATACCTCTCCCGGTCAAAAATATACTTTTAGTCACGATACTACTTTTGTCACTTTGTCGCGAGCCTTGCTCGACGACCCAACAAATGGTACCGGGCCGCATGCGATCCACGAGGTATGCGTACCTCGAACTCTTACCACATTTATGATCGCTTGGTTCCAAAACTCGGGTTACTATCTCGACACAGTCATCATTAATCGGGAACACTCTGGATGGATCTCCGATTTCCTTCTCGAGCATGACACGAAGAAGGCGACCGCTTCCTCGCCTCTCGGACGGCAAATGCTAACATATAGGCAACTGGCCTATCCTCACATGAACTCAAAGGCCCAAGTAACTCGGGCTAAGTTCCTCTGTTTTCCAAAACTCGTCACACCTAACCGGGTGGTACTTTCAAGAAGATCGACCGTCGACACGAAATCTAAGCGTTGTCGCCGATTATCCGCCATACGATTTTCTACGGTGCGGAACCTCTTCTAGACAAGCTTCCCCATCCACGATCTGTGGAACAAGCTCGAACCAACTATCGAACCTTGCCAACATCGAACCAATCGACCGTGACTTACACTTCCGCCCTACAAGGCTTCAAAAGCGACATCCGAACATTGAAATGGTAGTTTAAACGCTCCCTTCACAGGAGACAACAATCCCCACGACTACCCCAGAAATCCACACACTGGCCCGAGGGCGAATGTGATTTTGAGACTCACCTGAGTTCTTAACCTTGCCTGGTAAAACTTCCAGAAACAAAAACAGCCGTACCACAGGCTCCATTTATGCATCATAAGGTGAAGGTAGACACCCGTGCAGCCTTACAACCTTCGGATAACTCATCACGAGTAAACGGTCTGGCCCGAAGAACGATGGGCTGCCCCATCGGCCCGACCACCGGTCGAGCGCGTCCACGAACTCGTCTGTTGGTTAACTAAACTTGAGCCTAACACCCTCGTGACCCTACCACAAGGCGGGACCACAACCAGACCCCACCAAACATGCCGCGGGTTGACCCTCAACGTGGCCTCAACCCGACCCGGCAAGGCGCAAAATACTATCTCCCCGAAGGAACAATCTCACTAAACACGTTACGAAAACCTAGCGGTCTTCTTAGCTCAACTACCCTCTTTCATTTCATACTACTTAGGGACCTATCCCAAACATAGCTCACGTGCACTATGCACTCCGATAAGGATCAAACATAACACTACACCTTTACTCGAGATGGCCTTACCTCTAAGGTCTCTACGTATAACACTCTAAGGCTCACACCTTCTCTATCCCCCAAAATCTTACCCGGTAACTAACCATGATTTCTAATCACAATACACTTATGTTATCTGAACATAACACTTAAGATATACTCATCTCATCACACAATACTAATCTCTAGAGGGTTAAAGATATACCTGTATCTACTGTTTCACTCCCCTTAGTTGTTCTAATCAAACCCGCCCCGTAAGGCGCATAGCTAGGGAAGATGACGAACTACCCACCGAACCTGAAGGCTAAGTCCTCCTACTAGGATACTCTTTCGACATCGGACCACGGCGGTCATAGGTACAACAAGTACCAACTAAAAGCGACATTCCCGGGATGGCGTGCGCCTGTGAAGCAGGAAGCCACAGGTTCGACCAACTCTGCGTACCCGAACGTCCCGAAATCCGTGGAGAACCTCTGCAGCGGTGGGTGTGCAAATCTAATCCATTGGCGAGGTGACTCGCCTCGAAAGTTACCAAAGGACCTGGCATTACGGCCTCTTCTGCGTCGCGTTAACGCGTCGATCTACGTTTCTCGGCTGCTTTGTGTATAAGCTCGCATTACGTGCCATGTTCAAGCTAATCGAAGAACTACTCTTGCACAACCTTCCGGTGATATTCATCAAGATTCGCGGCATCGGTATACTCTCGGTAGTCAAATCCATAGTTAATGCGGTCGCCTCCTTGAAATCTATATTCTCTGTTCGTCGTGGGCGAAGGTTCAAATATCATGGCGCAGAGGAAGCTGCGCCGCGTGCTAAACTCTTTGGGGCTAGTGGCGTCGCGAACTCCCCAAATGAAGCACCACCCGGTGATGATTGGGCTGTGCCTCGTAACCCTCGAACTCTGCTCGCGGCTCCGCCTTGCGCTTGCCCTCACGGGCGGGTTGCCTGCGCGGAGGCATAGCGATAAGGGAAAGAATTTCGTTAGAGGTCCAACTTACAATCTGACTCTAAGGCACGATCTCGAGTGAGAAGAATAGAAACCAATCCTAAATATCCTATAGCCTCACGATTATTGGTGTGGTGCACAACACAGATAATCAAGACTACTAGATACGGTGCAGTAGACACTTTCCGAGGATTAAGCGCTCGATACCACTTTTGTCACGACCGATTCCGGGCGTGGTCGTGCCTTACCGGGCACCTAGTGATACAACATCGAGTAATCAGTGAACATAAAACGATACAAGACATATTATGAAATATGAAACAATAATCTGAGAAAAACTTGCCTTTCGGCATATATATAAACAACAGCTTTTTCAACATGAACAGTTTAATCCTTTTTACAAACCACGCCTTGCATTACTACGACCTCTACGAATGATATGACAACAACGGGGACGGGGCCGTCATACCACAGAATGTGGCACCTACAACGAGGACTATACAAGCTAAGCCTCGAGAAAGCGGAGCTTTCCCAACGCTGACGTGACCCTAAGAGCGAGGATCAACGGCGGTGTACCTTTTCTGCGGCATGAGCGGCGAAGGAGGTCGATCTGATAGGTGCAGAGTATGTGGCGAAAATAAATCGTAAATGAAATCATAGTAGTCTATACAAAGCAGGAGACATGTATGATAACCAAACTACAGTTTACAATAAATAAGCAGTCATGTCAAGTTAGGGACTCACGCCCTCAAAGTCATCACAATAAGACCGTACGGGGTAAGTACGAAGGCATAGCCGACTACTAAGACCCTCAGTACCACAAATGCCATAAACTGTATCACGAGGTCTTTCTAGACGCACTACATGATCGGCGGCCATTTGCGCGATATCAATGTGCGTGTCTATCCCTGGAACTCTCGCAACTCCGCATAGGTCACACACAGACCCGCATAAGGTATTCCTCGAATCATGGTCCTAGACCGCCTGAGGTACACCCGCGTCGGCGACTTTAACGCCGGTATCCGCTAGGCTCCGCAACCGCGTAGTCTCAAAAGACCGCATAGTCTCAACAGACCGCGTAGAATCCGCGTCGGGCTAAACACCGGAATGATCAATCACGGAGCTCTCGCTCCGCATAGTCACAAGGACCGCATAGGCCGTATAGACCCGCATCAAGGGTGGCAAGCCCTCGGTATAATAAGTCAAGGGGGTAGGTGATATAATAATAGTACAATGGACTTACCGTTTAGCAACGTAAGCACAGCAAGAATGACTCCCCTTACATAACAACCACAAGATACTAACACACGTAGCATCCTAACATGTTTACTTATCAAATCAACAAGAAAGCATTACAAGACTATCACAAACCAATACAATCAAGTTATTCACACAATGTACTTTCTACTAACAAGTTTGGGTATCTATCCCCAAAGTACTTCACACATTAAATCTTTAAAAGATCCGCTTCTTTCCCATAAGTCACGCAATACCCGTAGTATAAAATAGAGTGAGTGTCTCTTTTTTTTTTTTTAAGTAAACCAAAACACTTACCTTTGTAAAATCAAGTAACAACATTATTTTCCAAACGTTCAAGTTTGCCTAATTTCAAATGTTCCCGTTTCTTATTTTAGAAAGGTTTCGTCGTTCATAGTCTTATTCATTTAAGAATATAATTCTCTTTTAAACCATCTAAGAAACATAAGCCTTATGTGTGAGTAGGATATTCTTGTTTATAACAATCTTATTACAGCAGCCATGATCTAGGAAATATCATTTTGTCTCATCTTAGCTTCTATGCAGATGGAAGTTTCTACTGGTTTTATTAATACTTCATTAATCAAAACATTTCCCTTTATTAACGCTGCAGTGGTTTGTCGATACACATTCTGATTTCCGAATCAGTAAAACATTATCCCTTTAAAAAATCAAGTACTCATTACTCACGAATGAGGTTTCACACAAAATTCATTGATTAAGTTAAGTCTCTTATCTTACAAGATCAAGTCTCTTAACTTCTAAAATAAATCATTCGTTTTATCTCTCTTAAGCCGTTATACCTAACTTCCCATAAAGCTAGTATAACTCTTATGTTTTTAAAACCAAGTATTACTATTCTTTTAAAAACAGTTCTTAATTCTCTTGAACTATTTCAAGATTATTATTATTATTCGGGCTTAAGTCAAAAGACATTGCCGTACAACTACGTTCAATTAACACACGTACGTCTACCGTACTACATAGTTATACACATATCATGCTAGAAGAGATAGGAAGAGGTTCACATACCTCGCGATGATTATCGACTATTAGAAAATCTCTCCACGGCTATAACCCGGCTAGCCTGGTCCACCTTCTCAAGTAGCACATGCTACTCACAGAACATTCAACCTATACAGGTTATACAAGTCTATCAAAGTCTAGACTACTCGGTAGAATAAATCTAGATACAAGATCCTACGGGAAATTGGGCAGCCCTTCCCGTCAAACTACACAAGTCTCTTGTATGTCTGATCCTACGTAATTCTGATTCGATTCTCTTCTTTAAATTCAGGCTTAAGTCCAAAGACATTGCCACAAGCTATGTTCAGTTATATATATAGTATACTTCAACTATATATTCCTACAACATGTAATATCCAATTACAATAGGGGGACAAGATAATTACCTCGATAAGCCCATAATCATCCAAGTATAAATGTCGATCCTTAGCAATGCTTAGCTCCTACTCCGGTGCTCAACCCGCTCCAAACAACCCTTAGAAGTTACTGCGACCTCTACTTAATACTCCAACCAACTATGGAGATTTTCCTTAGGGTTTCGGTTTGAGACAAAAAGGACATACGGTAGTATTTCCGGGCTCTACGTATAGAGGTTTCTTTGGAATACTACAAGGTATACGGGTAAGGTAATTTGGGTATAGTAACCATACTGTTGAGAGTATTTCTACAAAGAGGGGGTATGTTACACGAGAACAACACTCTAAGAGAGGGGGTTCTCGGCTAAGGCTCAAGGGAGAGGGTTTCGGCCAAAGGCCTTCAAGAGGAGAGGGCTCTTGGGCGAGTCAACAAGAGAGGAGGAGAGGGTTTCAAGACTTAGAACAAGTGAAGAGTGGATGAAGAAGTTCATCACTAAGGGGTATTTATAGGAAAACCAAAGGCCAACCAATGGCCAAGATTAAGCCATGTGCAAGGCAAGTGTAAGGCCAAGATCAAGCCAAGTGCACCTAACCCTACTCCACAAAACAAGGCACAAAACAAGCCACAAACAAGCCACAAAACAAGGCCCAAAATAAAGGGACCAATCGGCCAAGGCCAACCAACCCCTTTAGTCAATGAGGGTGACAAGTGTCACCCTCCCGTTAATCCAAAATGTTCGTCTCTCGGAAAAATCCGCAAAAATAATAAATGACATAGCCGAATTTTCTCTACAAAAGTCGTGGAAAGCGTTTACGGGAAAGCGACTCTTTTCGGCACTTGTGCACAATTTCGCCACTTTGCCTACTTAAGGCTTTAAGCTTTTATACGTACGCCCTCACGTACATACTCTGGAAATACGGGGTATAACACGTGGCACCCCCCCCCCCCCACATTGGTCTTGGACGTTTTTATGCAAGGATAAGATGGTCATTTGACCATTGTGGATGAAAGTCTTCAAGCTTGAGTATATTGACCAAGTCAACTTGTCCACTTGGCCTTACTTTATGGAAATGCATCCTAGCCACACATATGTTGAGATCTTGACCCTCCATTGTTTTATATATACCCAACTAGTGCAAGACTTGTCTTCCAACACTTAGAATTATTTCACATTTTTGTTCTTCAATTGGGAAGCTCACGGGTTGAGTTATTTTCCACACAAAAAAATTGTAGTTTTGTTCCATTATTCACAAGACTTAAACCCAAGGTTCCTAAGAGTGTTGTAAGGTTATCTCAATAGAAAGATCCCGGGAAAGTGGCGTTTTCGTATTAGTCGCAAGGCGGAAACTTAAGGAGTTCTTCAACTTTGAAGTTGGGACTTGAAGATGAGTTCTTCATAGGCTTCTAAGGAGTGCTTGGAGCGGATTGGAACCTAAGGAAAGGAGCTAAGAATTGCTAAGGAGCGACTTTGAATCTTGGAAAGATTAAGGTCTTGTAAAGGTATAATTCTTGTCGTTTTAGTAATTAAGATTACTACTTGTTGTAACTTTGGATATTAGCAAGCATGAGGAGTTTATATTATGAAGTTGATTAGTGTTATGAATATTGGAACCCTAACCCGAAAACTAGTATGTTAGCCCTTAAGATTGTGATTCAATTTGGTTACTAGTTTAGTTGTCACATGTTATATAAAGAGGGAATTATAGTTGTTGAAATTGTTTATGACTATGTAGCATGTTGGAACAACAACTTGTATTGAAATAGAAATTGAAAGAGAAGTAGTGTTGTTGTTAGCCGAGAATAACATTGTATATTGGATTGTATTGTGGACTAGTTGGTGGTAATTGTGGGGCGGAATTTTACACGTATTGTTGGGCGTGTAATCCCCTTGGTATTTGCTGAATTGATTTGAGCCTTAAATGTGGCGTTTGGTTATTGAATTCGGCCTTGAAAAAGGTGGCAAAGTATGTAGAAACAAAGGAAGTGCTGCCCGATTTTCCGTAGAATTTAGTGACCTTGTACTTAGAATATTTTACGAAGAGAGCTAGAGGTTAATAGACCTTTTATGACCATTATAGGTTGGAGTACTACGAGTAGCATATTCTACTTGAAGGGTGGAAAAGGCTAGCAAGAGTATAGTACTTTGGAGCGTTTTGCTAATTGTCGATAATCGTCGCGAGGTATGTGAACCTCTTCCTATCTTTTCTAGCATGATTGTTGTAAACTATGTAGTACGGTAGACGTACATGTGCTAAATGAATTTGGTTGGTTTAAAACATAAAGTGTTATAACGACTTTATGGAAAGTTTGTTATAACAACTTTATGTAGGTAAAGAAATGGTTGGTGGTTTTTAAAAGATAAGAGACTTGACTTATAAATGACTTGGTTGGTGTTAAAAAGTTGTGAAACCGCTTTTATGAGAAATGGGTAATTGGGTTTTAAAAGGAATAAGGTATATTGATTTCGTAAATGAGAATAAGTATCGAACAAGCCATTGCAGCGTTAATAAAGGAAAATGTAATGACAATATATTATATTAAAACAAGTAGAAACCTCCATCTGCATAGAAGCTAAGATAAGACAAAATTATTACATTTTATAGATCATGGCTACTTTAATAAGAATCATTACATACAAGAATTAATTTTCTTAAATTCCAAAGTAAGGAACTTGATTTCTAAAAGAAAAGGGACTTGAGGAATTGAAGAGTTTTTGGTTTAAAAGAAAGGCATGTTTTTGTCTTAAAATGGTTTAAAAAGAAGGCATGGTTTTGTCTTAAATTGGTTTTAAAAAAGAAGGCATAGTATTGTCTTGGTTTATTTAAAAGAAGGTATGGAATTGTTTTGGTTTACTTAAAACAATAGTTACTCTATTTTTGGATACTACGATTGTTAGTACCAGGTGACGTTTGGGAAAGAAATGAGTCTTTTTAAAAGAATTAAAGTATGTAGTACTTTGGGGTTAAAATCCGGACTTTGACATAAAATGAAAGTACCTTGAGTTGTGTGTAACTTGCCTATGTTTGCGTGTGATAGCCTTGTTGTGCAAGTGTTGTATCCTTATGTTGCCGCGTCTCTCGATGGGGGGCCGGTCATGTTATTCTTAATTGATGGACATACTGACACGATGGGTGGCCCACGGGTATGCTTCCACTAGGAGTGTTGTCTTGTTATATCCTTGGACCTACTGACACGTTGGGTGGCCCACGGGTATGGTTCCATTAGGATTGTTGTTCCATGGACTAGCTCTCGTGAGGTTTCTTGGTCGGCCTTGGTATCGGTAGCTAGCCCTCGTACTTGCCGATCGTTCTTGATGCGAGTTGGTTACGGTAGTTGGCTTTCGTGCTTGCCGATCGGTTCTTGATAGTGTCATTCCATGGACCCGACCTCGTGGGGTTTTCACCGATTCGGCGCTTGGTATCCGGTGGTTGGCTCGTCTTGCCCCGTCGTGGCTGATTCGGCTTTGGTATCCGGTAGTTAGCCTTCGTGACTTGCCGTGTCAGCTTCGTGGCGAAGTCTCGTGATCACGGCCTTGGTATCTGGTAGTTAGCCCTCGTACTTGCCCCCGTCAGCTACGTGACGCGGCTTTGGTATCTGGTAGTTGGCTTTCGTACTTGCCCCGTGTCAGCTTCGTGGTATAGTTATATAGTATTGTTGGTACGACTTTGGTATCTGGTAGTTGGCTTTCGTACTTGCCCCGGTCAGTTGATGATGCGGCTTTGGATCTGGTAGCTATGCCTTCGTACTTGCCCCGTACGGTTTTATGACACAGGTGGGACCTGGTGTTCATGTGTACTCCTTGGTGTTGTTATATCATAGACTGCCGGCAGTGAGGAAGGAATTCCACGGGCATGATTGATGTTGTGGGCGTGAGACCCATTGTTATATTTGAGTGATGACTTTGAGGGCGTGAGTCCCTGACTTGACATGACTGCTTATATGTTGTGTACTGTAGTTTGGTTATCATACATGTCTCCTGCTTTATATAGACTATTATGATTTCATTTACAGTATTTTCAGTTTCACATACTTGGTACTTGTTATCTTGACCTCCTTGAGTGCGTTCATGCCGCGGTAGAGGTACACGATTGTTGATCCTCGCTCATAGGATCACGATTCGGCGTTAGAAGCTCCATTTCTCGGAGGCTTATCTTTGGTATAGTCCTGTCGTTGTAGGTACTTACATTCGTGGTATGGCGAGCCACGCCCCGTCGTAGTTGTGGTTACATTCTTAGAAGTGCAGATCTTGTTGTGGGCAGGGTTTGTAAAAGGATATAACTGTTCAGGTATATATATATATGCAGAAAGGTAACCGTTTTGGTTAGCCTGTTTCCTTATTTTATCTTGTTTCATGTTTAAGTTTTTATTTCCGCTGATTTTCTCTGATGTTGTATCACTAGGGTGCCGGGGTAAGGCACCAGTCGCGGGCCCGAGGTCGGGTTGTGACACTACGGGCGGGTGGCCCTACTTTGATCATGAGCCTCCTATTTTTATGCAGTAAAGTTTATACTTGTTACTCTCATTGTTAGTAAGGCACAGTGTACTGTAATTTGATTATCGTCCATGTCTCCAGCTTTACTTAGACTTATGATATAATTCTGATATTTTCGATTTACATACTTGGTACATCTGTTATCGACCCTTCCTCGGGGGCTGCGTTCATGCCGCAGGTAGGGGTAAGCAGGTGGTGGATCCTCATTCTTAAGATCACTGATCAGGTGTCAGAAGCTCCATTTCTCCGGAGGCTTGTCGTTTTGGTACGATTTTCCCTGATGTTGTGGATATTATGTACATTCAGGGGTATAGCGGGGCCATGTCCCGCCATTGTTGTTATTCCTAGAGGTCTGTAGTCACATTTGTGCTTTGGGCTGTAAGAACAAGTTGTACTATTTTACTTTTGGTTATGTATATTCTATGGAAGACGACCTTACCGGCTAGCCTGTGATGTTTATTGTCTAAACATGTTTATGTGTTGTGTATGTTCCGCTGCTATTCTATGATGTATACCTGAAAGGGGTGCCCAGGTAGGGCACCAGTCGCAGCCTGGGGTCGGGTCGTGATAAAAGTGGTATCAGAGCAGTTAGTCCTCGGAAAGTGTCTACAGACCGTGTCTAGTAGAGTCTTGATTATCGGTGTGTTGTGCACCACATCTATAATCAGGAGGCTACAGGATATTTAGGATTGGTTTCCATTCTTTCACTCTAAGATCGTGCAATAGAGCTGTGTTATAGGTTGAACTCCCTCTGACATATTTTTATGTATCAGTTATGCCTCCACGCAAGACAACTGCGACCCGGAAAGGCAAAGCGGTGAGGAGGCTGCAAGTAGGACGCGGAGGTTACGAGGCACAGCCCGATCTTTACGAGGTGATGCTTGGACGGCGAGTTCCACGACGTCGCCGGCCGATAGAGTTCGGGCGGCAACGGCGGCTCACGAGACCGCGATACACGAGCCTCAGTTCACGGCGGTGAGTATAGAAGATACGGGAAGCGGTCCGGTTATTGACCAGCGTAATGCGGCAGCGCCGACAGCGAGTAGCCCAGAGCCGACGGTTCTGGATTCGGGATTTTTACGGTTGTCATCCACCGAGTTCTATGGCTCGAGATCCGGAGGATCCTCGGGAGTTTATTCGGCGATTCTGGACTATGCAGATGCTTAGGGCCTCGAGGCGAGTCATTCATGCTAGCCTCTTACGATTCTGCGATATTGCGTTGGCTAGTTTTGAGTCATGGAGGCTGTCTAGAGGTGAGGTGCTCTTCCGGTGTTTGGGAGGAGTTCACAGAGGCCTTCAGATCATTTTTCCTCACGAGATGAGGAGAGCGTGTGGGCCAGTTCTTGACCTTGAGGCGTAATGGGAGGACTATCGAGAAATCATCACGAGTTTGACTCATTGGCGGTATCGCGCCATTGTAGGCGACATGTCGGACATAGTTCATCGCTATGTGATGGGGCTGACCGTCATATGATTCTTGCGTGCAGGGTGGCCCTTCACGGTATGGATATTGTCGGAGATGCGAGCATATGCGGGAGATAGAGGATAGAGAGAGGAGGATCATCTTGCTCGAGCCAGCCCAAGAGGCGGCGGCGAGGTCTCGGGGCGATTTGAGTGGATAACCTCAGCAGCAGACTAGATCCACATTTCAGCCGGCACAGAGTGCCCCTTCCCGGTTTTCTGGCAGGAGGGTTGATCAGCCGGGGCATTCAGAGACCGTCATCGATCGAGACCACCCACATCTCGGTGTGTTCGATGTGGTAGGTCTCACCCGAGCGAGTTCCGTATGGCTTCGGGAGCTTGTTACTCTTGTGGCCAGCAGGGCCATTTGAAGAGAGACTGTCCGACCAGAGGGGGCGGGAGTGTTATGGTTCGGCGGCGAGTCGATTCTTTGGATCTTCGTCTTGGCGATTATGCGCCGGGCGAGGTGTTCACGGACCAGCGAGCGCGGCGAAGTCGTGGTGGGGTCCCGAGCTCGGCGGTCCTCGAACCGCATTTATGCTATGTCGGCCGTCGGGACGAGGCGTCACGGATGTCGTCACGGTACATTATTGGTTTCATGTTGTGATGTATATGCTTTGATAGATCCGAGTTCTACCTTGTCCTATATATCTCCTCATATTCTTTGGTAGAATAGGGATAGAGCCGAGTCCATAAAACCTTTTGAGGTGGCTACGCGATGAGTGATTCGGTGGTAGCCGGCGAGTATTTAAGGCTTGCCCGATTACTATATCTGATCGTCGGACCTAGCCGACTTGATAGAGTTGGATATGACGGACTTTGATGTGATTATGGGTATGGATTGGCTAGCGTCTTGCTATACCAATGTAGATAGAGAGATGATGCAGTTCGGATTTCTGAGGGCCGGTTGCTCGAGTGGAAGGGAATCTTTGCGTCGCGAGGGTAGGTTTATTTCTTACCTCAAGGCTAGGAAGATGGTGCGGAAGGGTATATCTACCATATGGTTCGGGTATTCGATCGAGGTCGAGATACGGACCTTGATCGATTCATTTGTTAGAGAGTTTCGGGCGTATTCCCGGGCGATCTTTGGGTATCCCTCCCGAGAGGAGATTGAGTTTTGCATTGATATGTCGCGGACACTCGACCTATATCTATTCCACCATACAGGATGCTTTCTTGAGTTGAGGAGTTGAAAGACCAGTGAAGGATTTCTGGAAAAGGCTTTATCGGGCCTAGTGTTTCTCCCCGGGAGCGCGGTTTTATTTGTAAAGAAGAAGGATGAGGCAGCTGCGTATGTGTGTTGATTACGAGCGGTGAATAAGGTAACTATCAAGCAGATACCCTCCCGAGATTGATGATTTGTTTGACGAGTTGCAGGGTGCGAGGTGTTTCTCCAAGATAGACCTGCGGTCTGGTTATCATCAGGTGCGAGTTAGAGAGTCAGATATCCCAAAGACTACATTCAGGACCCGGTATGAGCACTATGAGTTCGAGGTGATGTCTTTCGGGTTGACAACGCGCCAGCGGATATTCATGGATTTGATGAACGGGTGTTCAAGCCATTCTTGGATATGTTCGTTATAGTATTCATTGATGATATCTGGTTTATTCGCGCCTGAGCGGGACCATGCAGATCATTTGAGGGCGATGCTTGAGTCCTCCGTGCAGCGATTATATGCCAAGTTCTCGAAATGCGAGTTTTGGTTAGCTTCAGTGCCTTTCATAGGGCATGTTATCGGGGCCGATGGTATTCGGGTTGATACAACAAATATTGAGGCGGTCAAGACTTCGCCTAGACCAGCTACTGCCAAGCGGAGTCGCGACTTTTGGGCCTTGCGGGTTATTATCGGAGATTTGTGGAGAAGTTTGCTTCCATTTCAGCACCTTTGACTAGGCTGACCCAGAAAGCAGCTATGTTCCGGTGGACGGATGCTTGTGAGGAGAGCTTCCAGTTACTGAAGGAGAAATTGACGACCGCCCCAGTTCTTACTCTTCCAGAGGGTTTAGACGGATATGTGGTTTATTGTGATGCGTCGGGTGTCGGGCTTGGGTGCGTGCTGATGCAGCACGGTAAAGTTATAGCTTACGCATCTCGACAGCTCAGGAAGCATGAGAAGAACTACCCCACACATGACTTAGAGTTGGCAGCAGTGATTCATGCCTTGAAGATCTGGAGACATTATTTATATGGAGTTCATGTGGATATTTACACAGACCACAAGAGCCTCCAGTATATCTTCAGCCAAAGGGAGCTGAACTTGCGGCAGAGACGGTGGTTAGAGCTACTTAAAGATTATGATATCGATATCCTATACCACCCAGGGAAGGCCAATGTAATTGCAGATGCCCTTAGTCGCAGATCGATGGGTAGTCTGTCAGATGTGCAGCCAGAGAAAAGGGGCATGGTCTGCGAGTTACATCAGCTAGCGAGCCTTGGGGTTCGTTTGGTTGGTTCTGATAGTAATAGGGTTCGGGTTCGAGAGGTTGCCGAGTCGTCCATCGTCGAGGAGGTGAAGAGGCGACAGTATGAGGATCCGATTATGGTATGGTATCGAGATACGGCTCTTTGAGAGGAGAAAAGTCTATTTGAAGTAGCACCGGATGGGGTGCTAAGATTTGAGTGCAGGTTATGTGTTCCCGATGTAGCAGGACTTCGTCAGCATATTCTGGGGGAGGCACACAGTGCTCGTTACTCTATTCATCCGGGGTCGACTAAGATGTACCACGACCTCAGAGCTATGTATTGGTGGGATGGCCTGAAGAGGGACGTTACAGAGTTTGTGGCGCGATGTCGAATTATCGAGTCAGGTGGAACACGAAGCACAGTGGGTTGTTGCAGACGATAGAGATTCCGACATGGAAGTGGGAGGTGATCAATATGGACTTTATTACAGGGTTACCTCACACTCAGAGGAAGCATGATTCCATCTGGGTTATTGTCGACAGGCTGACGAAATCAGCCCATTTTCTTCCAGTCAGGACGACTTTTTCGGTCGAGGATTATGCTAGATTGTATATCAGAGAGATTGTGAGACTGCACGGAGTTCCTATATCGATTATTTCAGACATAGGAGCCCAGTTCACGACTAACTTCTGGAGGTCTTTCCAGAAGGGGTTAGGGACACAAGTGAGTCTCGATCGCGTTTCATCCTCGGGCCAGACGGGGACCGAGCGTACTATCCAGACACTTAAGGATATGCTGCGGGCCTGTGTTATTGATTTCAGGGGTAGCTGGGAGGATAATTTACCTCTTGTGGAGTTTGCATATAACAACAGCTACCATTCTAGTATCAAGATGGCGCTTTATGAGGCCTTATACGGGAGAAAGTGCAGGTCACCGATAGGCTGGTTTGATGTGGGAGAAGTTCAGTTAGTCGGGCAGGACTTGATTCAGCAGGAGGTGGATAAGGTGAAGCTTATCCAGGAGTGGTTATTGTCAGCTCAGAGTTGACAGAAGTCGTATGCAGATCATCGGCGTCGACACTTGGAGTTTGAGGTGGATGATTGGGTCTTCCTGAAGGTATCACCCATGAAGGGCGTGATGAGATTTGGGAAGAAGGGGAAACTTAGCCCAAGGTACATTGGGCCTTACCAGATTGTCCGTAGGGTAGGAAATGTTGCCTATGAGTTGGATATGTCGTCCGATCTGGAGGCAGTACATCCAGTTTTTCATGTGTCTATGTTGCGAAAGTGTATTGGAGACCCATCTAGAGTGTACCCGATTTGTGATGTCCAGGTGACAGAGGGGTTATCATATGAGGAGAGTCCCATAGCGATACTCGATCGTCAGGTCAGGCGATTGCGGACAAAGGATGTGGCTTCCGTCAAGGTCTTATGGCGGAATTAGAACAGAGAGGAAATGACATGGGAAGCAGAGGAGGACATGATGAAGAAGTATCCTCACATGTTCCCTACACCTCCAGGTAACCCACTTTCCTGCTTGTTAGTTTTAATTTGGCAATTATGCTTAAGTATTGTTGTGGCCGTATAAAACGTTCTTTTTGCAAGAAGAATAGTTAAGAGGGTCTATGTCGATATTGTGTTTTTTGAGTAAGCATAGAAGGAACATTCGGGACGAATGTTTCTAAGGGGGGAGAATGTTACACCCCGTAATTCGGGTCATGCTTATGAGAACGTACGAAAGGAATTAAGATTTAAATTTTAGAAAGATAGGTTGACAGGATGTTTCAGATGGGTTTTAGTCAACTTTGAGGCGGTTTATGCCCATCCACCTTAGGAGTTCCTATGTGTTTCAAAGGCCTAGTACGTAGTTCGTTGAGTCTAGTTCCCAACGCAATAAACCGTTCATCGATAGGACATCGGAGTAGAAAGTTATGGAAGTTACAAGTTCAGTGTGCAGTCGAGCAGAAAAGTGTTTTCGGTCAGGTGCCACAGCGCCGCGCGCTGGAAGAAGGGCTGCGGCGCCGGATATGCTGAAAATTCTCTGAAGCTGCAGCGCCGCGGCACCGGAAGTGCAGAAGTTCTCGGAGGTTTCAGCGCCGCAGCGCCGGATGCAGGGCCGCGGTGCCAAGGCGGGTTTTTGCGAAATCTGGGGGAAAAATCAGAAGATATTTTCTTTTAAAAGACCATGGGAGGGTGACAAGTGTCCCTCCCATCTGATTTTGTGGAAGCACTATTTATTGACCAAGTCTTGAAGACTTGGTCATTCCTCACAAAACCCCCCTTATCTCTAAAAATTTCCTCTTCCTTCTCTCTAAAAATCCCTCTCCATTCTCTCTAAAAATTCAAGAAGAAACCAAGGCCTAGGGAAATTTCAGAGTGGTGGCAAGAAGGAAACATGTTGACAAGCTTGTAGGAGGTTTGTGGAGGTGATTGTGGAAAGAAGACAAGTGAAATTTGTTGGACTAATTTGGGTAAACTCTAAGGTAACCATCCCTTCACCTTTTTAAGTAAAAATTGTGTTGCATGTGTGGAAGAAAGGACTTGTAGTTGTCAATATTGCTTTTAGATATATTGCATGTAGGAATAACAATTTGGATTGGAAAGGATTGGATAAGGATGATATGTGAGCATGTTATAGCCAAGATACTCCCTTAAACTTATTGGATTATTTAATTCGTATTGTGGGGCAGAAATTTTACACGTCCAAGTTAGGCGTATAATCCCCTTGTATTGCTGAATTGTTGGGCCTTAAATGTGGCGTTTAGTAGTTGATATCGGACCTTGAAAAGGTGGAAAAGTATGTAGAAACAAAGGAAGTGCTGTCCAATTTTCCGTAGAATAAGGGACTTTTCAAAGATATCCGCGTAGTGGCCTAACTTGGCCAGCGTACTGTGGCACCTGACCGAAAACACTTTTCTGCTCGACTGCGCACTGAACTTGTAACTTCCATAACTTTCTACTCCGATGTCTTATCGACGAACGGTTTGTTGCGTTGGGAACTAGACTCAACGAACTACGTACTAGGCCTTTGAAAGACCTAGGAACTTCTAAGGTGACTGGGCATAAACCGCCTCAAAGTTGACTAAAACCCGTCCGAAACATCCTGTCAACCTATCTTTCTAAAATTTAAATCTTAATTCCTTTCGTACGTTCTCATATGCATGACCCGAATTACGTTACACCCCGTATTTCCAAGGCAATGAGATGAGAACGTGCGTGAGAAATTGAGATTTGAATTTTGGAAAGAAAGAAAATTACTTTTTCTTAAGGAAAAATTTCGGAAAATTTGTGAGGAAAAAGGTTTATTAATTGTAATTTGGTTCTCAAATTTGGTATTTGGGACTTATAAATCATATTGGAATTTTGGATTTTAAGTTTCAGATTTGGTCATGTGGAGCCTATGAGAAAATTTTACGGTTTTGTGGGGCCCACAATATTTTGAGATATTTTGGCCAAATATAGATATTTTGGAGGAAAAAATAATTTGGACCAATCAGAGGGCGACATGTGGCACCCCTTGTTTTGCTAAGATGACTAGTAGTAAATATTTTGAGACTTAAGGTGACAAGTGGACAAGTGGGTCCCACTCCACTTGTCCATAAATATCTATATATAGAAATGGCTTGCTAAACTTGTCTTCTACACTTAGCCATATCTCACAAATTTCTTCTTCCTTTGAGCTCAAAACTGAGAGCACCAAGAACACCTAGTGTTGGTTAATTTATTTCATCCAAGATTAAGCCCCTAAACCAAGTGCTAAGCCAAGATCATTATTCCACAAGTTTTTGTTGGTTTTGGCCGAGAATGAGGTGGAGAAAACCCTACGTTTTATCGACTTTTTGGAAGCTAAACGTAAAGTGAAGTTGTGTATAAGCTAATAGGGGTCACATATATGTGATTGGAACTTGAAGAAGTGAAGCGAAACGAAAACTGCGGACCAATAAAGACCGGACTATTTTGGGGCATTTTTGGGCACAAAATGAGGTAAAAGTCCTTCTTATTTTAAAGTAATTGGATATTACTTATTGTTATAATGTATGGATGAACTTGTACTAAAAAGAATGAGGATTAAAAAGTGTTTGGACAATTTTTTAAGGCTTGGCCGAGAGCACTAATTTTGAGGTTTTCGGATTTAGTTGGTTATTGTCGTTATTTACACTTGGTACATGTTATATAATGAAGGAAATATTGTAGTTGATAGATTTTATAAATTTTATAACATGTTGGAACTTGAATTGGAATAAAAGGAATTATGGAAAAGGACATTGGATTGTTGTAGTTATTGTTGGACGAAACTGCCCAAAACTGTTAGACGTTGTGATGTCGTTTTATGGACTGTTTTGGGGTGCATATATGCTGGAAAATCAGCCTCTAACATGCATGTTTAATGTGGTAAAATGACTAATGAAAGTCCTAAGGAATAAAGGTGTTAAAGGCTTCACATTGTACCCTTAATGTTGGTTTATTAGTGGACTGTTTTGTATAGATTGTGGGGAAGAATTTTACACGTCAAGTTAGGCGTGTAATCCCCTTTGGTTAACTGTTGATTGTTCCTTAAATGTGGCTTGTTGGTTGATGAATTCGGGCCTTGGAAAAGGTGGAAAAATACGTAGAAACAAAGGAAGTGCTACCCAAATTTCCATAGAATTAGAGGGCCATTATTTGGTATAAGTCTTACACTAGTAATCTTGATGTTGATAGAAGTGTTATTGCCATTTTAGGTTGAAGTACTACACGTAGCATAGTCTACGTGGCTTGAGGAGTAGCCGATAAAGGTTGAAGTACATCGGGGCGTATGCTAATTGTCGTGTTGGCTAGTCATCAACGAGGTATGTGAACTAATTCCTTCTATCGGCATGATTGATTATTGAAGTATACTTTTCTTGATTCTTGAAGTACACTTGTTATTTGAAGTATACTTGCCTTGTTATTTGGAGTATACATGACTTATTTCTTGAAGTATATTTGCCTTGATTTTAGAAGTATACTTGACTTGATCTTGATAGAGTTCTATCAGAACCTAATCCTTAGTGATATACTTCTTTGATAATACTTTGGATTTCCTAAACTAGAAGTTGGTCTATATACTTCTTTGATAGTAATTTGGGGTTTCCAAAATGGAAGTTGTTAAAATCCATTATTCTTGATAGTATTTGAGTTTATAAAATGGAGATTTTTATATCTATTTCCCTTGTAGTACTTTGGGCTTTAAAAGGGAAAGTGGTTCTACTTATAGTACTTAGAGTCTTAAAAAGGAAGTTGTTCCTAATCCCTTAAATAGTACTTGAGTTTAAACGTGTAGTAACTTGATTTTAACGGATACAAGTGCCTTAGTTTTCCAAAACCTAAAGTTTGTTATAATGGTTTTATGGGAAGTTAGTTATAACGGCTTTAGGGGAAGTCAAAAGAATGATTTACTTGATTGATTTAAAAGAGGATAAATGACTTGATTTAAAGAGAAGTAACTTGATTAAGGTGTGAGTTACTTGAGATTTGAAAGTATAAGTTACTTGGTTTGAAATGTATAAGTAACTTGATTTTAAAAGTATACTTGTCTTGATATTGAAAAGTGTAGAGTCACTTGGTTTTAAAAGTATAAGTCACTTGGTTTAAAAAGTGTAAAATACTTGATTTAAAAGTGAAAGTGCCTTGATGCTACCAGTGCTAGTATCTTTGAGTTTTATAAAAAAGGAAGGTATTGTACTCTTAGAAGTTAAGGGTATTCATGTTGTGGTTTCGGTGTTTAAAGCATGTCTGAATGGTTCCTAAAAGTCCTTACCAAGTCTTATGGGAGATGTTGGTAAGAGTTTTAGGAAGTAGTTCTATCTATTTCATTAATAGTACTTGAGTTTCTAAATAGAAGTTGTTCTATCTATTCTCTTGATAACACCTTGAGTTGTTTAATTGAAAGATATAAATTACTTGGTGTTAAAAGTATACTTGACTTGATTTGAAAGTCATAACATACTTGAGTTTAAAATGTGTAGTAACTTGATTGTTAAAAATGGAAGTGTCTTGATACTACGGGTGTTAGTGTCTTGATTATTTTAAAAGGAATGCAGTGTAATTGTCTTGATTATTTTAAAAGGAAGTCATGATATTGTCTTGGTTTATTTAAAAAGGAAGCCCGGTATTGTCTTGATTTTTTTTTAAAATGAAAGTTTGTTATAATGGCTTTATGGGAAGTTGTTATAACAATTTTGTGGAAAGTCAAGAGATGGTTTAAAATGTTATATAGAAATTATGTGAGAATGTCCATGATTAAATCCTTAACATAGTACATGAAATGAAAGTGCCTTGAGTTTATAAAGTGAAGTTCATTATATGCGTTTGGTAAATGAGGTGTTGGTACCTTGACATTTCTAAAAGGAAAGTTTATTTTAATATTTTGTATTTGATGCGTTGGTACTTTGGTTTATTTCCTTGACAATATTTGTGTATATTTGCTCCATGGATGTGCTTCCATAATGTGAGTAGAGATACTCATGCGGGTATATTTACCTATGCGGGTTCGATTCCCATGAATAATATCCACGGACAAGATCCGTGATGCGAGTAGAGATACTCATGCGGGTATAATTACCTATGCAGGTTCGATTCCTATGCGGGTTCGATTCCCATGAATAATCCACGGACAATATCCGTGATGCGAGTAGAGATACTCATGCGGGTGTAATTACCTATGCGGATTCGATTTCCATGCGGGTTTGATTCCCATGAAATAGATATACATATTGATTTTGGGCCGGTGTCCCTGTCTTTGATGTGACTCTCATTACTCTACTTTTAAAAAGGCACAGTGTACTAGTAGTTGATTATTATACTTGTCTCTTGTTATTTGTTTGGCCTGTTATAATCTCATCTACAGAAGTACAATGATACAATGATACAGTAGTACAGGGGTACAATAATACAAGGTGTTGACACCCAATTTTGACCATCTCGTCCAGTCATTAACTATAATTACACTAATTTTTTAAAATAATTTAAACAATTTTATAATAATAAAATGCAACAATAAAACATTAATACGTGCATAAATAAACGATTTAATAATGACACCACATTTTACGTTGAGTATTATGCATTTTTGAGTCTCACGTCCGCATTCATTATTTGCATAAATACTATTCATAGTTTAAGCCCTATTTTATTAATTAAAACTCAAATAATTCTTAATAATTTTTAAATAATAATACATGCATAATGAATTAATAATCTAGCAATAACGTCGCATCAAACATTCCTTAAGTATCATATTCATACGCAAGACAATTTCATAGTTACTATTTGTAATTTAAACTCCTATTACACTAATTTTAGTCTAACACATGTATTTTTAATAATAGCGTCGCATTTATAAAACATTATGCAATCCGTAATTATCATACCCGACATTTGTCATTTTTTATAATATTTAAAGGAACTTTAAAATAATTTAATTTAAACTCATCCTTACTAAAATTAAATAATACACCTAAAACTCTACCTAAACCCCACTAATTAAATAATAATTACCCAAAACTTAACACCTAAAACCTTTAATTTGCAGCCTACGTCGCCCAGCCCAAAAGCCGAAAACCCGCGTGGCCCAAACACTCCCATCAGCCCTTTTTACTTGTCTTCCTCCCCAATATCTAAAAAAAACCCTAAAGAACTCTAAAACCCCTACACCCGCCGCTGTACCATCCACCCCCATCACCCATTACACCCAAATCTTCCCAAAATATAAACTTACCATAACCAAAAGCTTACCAGATCAATACCCAAAGATTCACACCAAATCAGCAATAAAATCATACAAAATCAGTCAAAAATCACACCATAAATACTTACCAACATTAGAACCCGATGTGGGCTATAAATGCAAATCTATTTTCACATTCAAAGAAAAAATAAGCAAGCGGAGGAAGCAATCGAGTAACAATCAGTTTCACATAGAAATAACCCCTTAATATCAATGGAGAAATTAACCGCGAGGAGGTAAGCATCAATAGGCATCGACATCCAGAAATTTGAAAAAAAAGACCCATCTAAAAGCACCTAATATTAGGAGAGAAAAACTCCCTAAAAATCAGAATCTTAGGCATGCATACACCCTACTTCAAATCCAGAAACCTCTTTTGTTTCTCATAAGCACACCCTAGCAATATCAAAAGCGAAATCAATCCAAAACTGCATTACCTTCCAAATCGCACAACAACAAAACTCCGAGTGGATCGATGACTTGATACGCTGCCTCGGTTCGTTGTCCGGAGAAGGTAAAATCCATCTCCTTTAAAATCTAGTTTGTTTTTCTGTATTTTATGTCTTTGGAGTATGTGCTTTCTACTGGTTGTGATATTTTATTAGCTAAGTACTCTACGATGTTGTTGTTAGTAGACTTTTGTACTAAAGTATATTGCGTTGACTATGTATTTGGAATTATGTGATGTTTTGGTGTTTCCTTAGTGAAGAGCATGATATACGTCTTGAGTACGATTATGAGCTTAGTTTAGATTAGATGATGCTATCTATCTAAAAATGTTATTCTCGCCCGTCTGCTGGCCCATTTACTTATGTCCATCGCATTCATTAAATCAGTCCTGTTGCACATCATATATGAGTATATCTATTTGGCTCCAATTCTTTTGCCTGTTCTTGTGCCTGAAATGCCATCTCTTTGTAGTTTACTCTTTGTCTGTTAAATCGGCCACATACTTATCTCCGCGTGTCTAAGTATTAATCTAAGATTCTGAGCCGATTCCTTCATATTTCAGAGAATTAAGTATGCCCTGGTTTGAATCATGTCTAAGTAGACATTGCATCTGCTCTTTGAATCTTGTACAACCCTTGAGTCACCGTTTAAACAATTTACCAATGTCTTAGCATTGAAGCATGTTGTGCTTATTGAGTCCCTTCAGTTTTCCTAGTATGCTTTGGTGTGTGGTTGTGTTATAGCATGTGTAAATATGATGAGCATGGTAACTGTCCAAGTTTAACTAGAAATCGTGTGTCTAGGTCCATGTATGATAAATGCCTTACTCTTCCAATCAGCTGTGTGTTCAATTTCTTATTTTGGATACTTTACATTTATTCGCTCATGTCTGTATTGCTGCTTGTAACCAAAGCTCAAGTTGAACAATGTTTGAGTTTGTATTGCTTGGATCTGCCGATTGGAAATTGATATTATTAAATTACATTATATTCCCGTTTTAGTTTATATAAATCTTTCCTATTTGTATTAATAAATAAAGATTTGGACAACTTCTAATCCTTTTCTTTATCTTATTTTCTTACATGAAATGCATCAGAGCAAAATGAAGAGTCTCATGGCGAGACTCATCATGAATTACTTCAAATGGGACCCGCATCCATATTCATCCGCATTACTGCTTCAGAAATTTCAAAGACAAAAATAGGACAAGATGACGTCGTCATCCATCTCAACTCCTCGTACTCTTTTAATCTCCTTGCCTCATTTGTGTCATTTATTTATAATTTTATTATCTAACTTTGTAATTAATAGGAGACAGAGAACAATTAGTCTTTGAACAAATGAATTGGGTGGGTAGTTTTAAAACTGGAAATACATTTCTAATTTATCTATCTTAGGCTTGTCCTGTATGTCTAATCTTTGCCTAACAATTAAATTTGCATACCTAATCATGAAGAAAGAAATTAATTTGTTGTTGATAGTTTATATAACTTATATAACATGTGGGAATGTGAATTGGATTAAAAGGAATTAAGGAAAAGGACTTTGGATTGTCGTAGTTGTTGTAGGTCGAAAACTGCCTAAAACTGTTAAACGTCGTTGTGTCATTTTGATGGACTGTTTTGGTAGATTAAGGGGCTGAATTTTACATGTCCAGTTAGGCGTATAATCCCCTTTGGTTAACGATTGGTTGTGCCTTAAAGGTGGCTTGTTGGTTGATGAATTCGGGCCTTGGAAAAGGTGGAAAAGTACGTAGAAACAAAGTGCTGCCCAATTTTCCGTAGAATAAGAGGGCCATTATTTGGTATAAGTCTTATACTAGTAAGTATGATATTGATAGAAGTGCTATCGTCATTATAGGTTGAAGTACTACGTGTAACATATTCTGCTTGGAATGTGGAATAGACGATAAGGTTGAAGTACATTGGAGCGTATTTGTAACGACCCGTTCCGGGGCCCGTTACTGGTGCCTTATCCCGGGCACCCTAGTGATACAATCATCAGAGAAAACCAGCGGAAAATAAAACTTTAACAAGAAACAAGATATATGAACATAAAGCAACCCAACCCAGCGGTTACCTTCCAATAACATAAATAAATACAACTTCTTTCAAAACGAGCAGTTTAATCCTTTTTACAACCCCGCCACACTTGGCGGTACTACGCACCTCTAAGATTTACAACAACTATGACGGACAGGGCCCGCCATACCCACGAATGTACAAGAACCTACAACTCGGGAACACATACGAAAGATAAGCCTCGAGAAACGGAGCTTCCCAAAACGCTCAACTGAGATCCTACGAGCGAGGATCCACGACCGATGTACCTATACCTGCGGCATGAACGCAGCCCCCCGAAGGATGTCAGTACAACAGGTACCAAGTATGTGAAATCGTAAAATCAGAAATGAAATCATAGCGATCTATATAAAGCGGAGACATGAATGATAACCAAACTACGATGCACATATATCGCTTATATCAAGTCGTGGTCTCACGCCTCCACATCAATCATGCCCGTGGAATGCCTTCCTCACCGCCATTTCATGATATGATAACACCAAGAAGTACACCAAAGACACCAAGTCCTACGATGCCAAAGTCAGATTAAGAATTCAAATGGAAGCATACGTGCGCTACGCATCGTGTCGGTATGTCCAAAAGGAACCACAAGACAAGAATCAAAATGGAAGCATACGTGCGCTACGCATCGTGTCGGTATGTCCAAAAGGAAACAATAGGACAGATTCCAAATGGAAACATACCCGTGCGCTACGATCGTGTCGATGCCCAAAGGGAAACAATAAGGCAGTATCAACATGGAAGCATACCCGTGCGCTACGCATCGTGTCAGTATGTCCAAAGCGATTAGCAAAAGTAACACAATCAACAGGAACGTACCCGTGGAATTTCTCCATCACTGCCGGCATGTCCAAGTAAGTTCTCAACAAGTCAACCGACCTCATCGAGAGACGCGGTAACACGTAAATACAACACTTGGACACCCAAGGCTATCAACACAACCATACGCAAGTTTCACACAACTCACAGTACTGTCACATCAGTCACACAATCCCCGGAGTATAAAAATCGTGACTATCTTTTTAAGTAAACAAGACACTTCCCCTTTTGTAAAATCAAGTAACAACATTATTTTCCAAACGTTCAAATTTGCCTAATTTCAAATGCTCAAGTCACTTATTTTAGAAAGGTTTCATAACTCATAGTCTTAATCTCTTTTAAAACAATTGAGTAACATATGTCATATATGTGAGTAGTTTATTCTTGTTTATAACGATCTTATTACAGAACCATGATCTAGAAAATGTAATATCATTTTGTCTCATCTTAGCTTCTATGCGGATGGAGGTTTCTCTTGGTTTTAATACAACACATCATTATTCAATACATTTTCCTTTATTAACGCTGATGGTGTCGATACACATTCCGATTCCCAAATCAAGAAACATTATCCCTTTAAAACCAAGTACTCATTACTCACGAATGAGGTTTCACACAACATCCACATTAAAACAAATAAGTTAAGTCTCTTATCTTATAAGATCAAGTCTCTTAACTTCTAACATCAAGAAACCATTTTCACTACATAAGGTCGTTATAACTAACTTCCCATAAAGCTATTATAACACCCTATGTTTTAAACCAACCAAATCACTTAGCACATACGTCTACCGCACTACATAGTTCACAACAATCATGCTAGAAAAGATAGGAAGAGGTTCACATACCTCGACGATTTATCGACAATAAGCAAAATGCTCCAAGTACTACAACCCTGCTAGCCCTTTCCACTCCTTGAGTAGAATACGCTACTCTTAGTACTTTCACCTATAAAGGTCAAAACGTCTATTAACCCCAAAACACAAGTTTCTATCTTTCTATAGAAAATTCGGCAAAGACTCTCCCCGCAATGGCAGAAATCTCCTCCTCTATCGAGGCCGGCTACCAAGCCAACCAGGGGTTTACACGCCTACCCTGACGTGTACAATTCTACTCGAGAATACTACACAAGTCTCTTCGCAATACATCTATGTAAATACATTCGATTCGATTCTTTATTCTTCAGCTTAAGTCAAAAGACATTGCGAATACTAAGTATAGTTCCATATACAGATACTTCAACTATATATTCTAACAAACATGTAATTTCCAATTACAATAGAGGACAAGATAATTACCTCGACAAGCCAAAAATTATCCAAGTTATAATGTCGATCCTGAGCAAGGTTTAGCTCCACTCCGTGCGCTCCAAACCACTCCAAACAACCCTTAGAAGTTCTAACAAACTTCTACTCAAATACTTCAACCAACTATGAAGATTTCCTTAGGGTTTCGGTTTGAGACTAAAAGGACAAAAGGTAGTATTTCCGGGCTCTACGTAAAGAGGTATCTTTGGAATACTACCAGGTACAAGTCTAAGGGATTTTGGGCATTATAACAATAGTATGGGAGTATTTCAATACCACCAGGGAGGGGTATTATACGAAAACAACTAGGCTAGGGGTACCCCACTAGCACCACAAAGGGGAGGGGACTCTCTACCAAAGGCCTTAACTAGGAGGAGGGCTCTTGGGCGAGAGTCAAACAAGAGGAGAGGAAGGATAGCAAGACTTGGAACATTTTGGATGAATGAAGTCTTGGCCAGGGTATTTATAGCAAAACCAAAAGCCAACCAACGGCCAAGATCAAGCCATGTGCAAGGCAAGTGTAAGGCCAAGATCAAGCCAAGTGCACCTAGACCCTACTCCTTAAAACCCTCACAAATATCTACACAAATATCTACCACAACTTGCCCGCCAATTCGGCCAAGTCGCCCACAACTTCCATTGTGAGGGTGACACATGTCACCTCCCGCTGGTCGAATGTTTCGTCTCTCGGAAAAATCCGCAAAATACAAAATGACATAGCCGAATTTTCCTTCGCAGCTACGCAAAACGCTTAAAAACGACTCTAACCGTGTTGTGCACAATTGTAAAATCGGCCAAGGGTGCCACATGGGGTGACACGTGTCGCCCCGATTCGCCTGCAATATTTCGTCTTCCAAAATATCCAAAATACCGAAATCTCAAAACAAAGCGGGCCCACAAAATAGAATTTCTCCGTGGGCCCACGTGACCATTTCCGAAAATAAAATCTCAAAATTCTAATATAATCTATGAAGTCCAAATACCAAATCTGGGAATCCAATTCCCATTAACGAACCTTTTTCTTCACAAATAACCTAAACTTTTCCGTGAAAACTCACATCTTTCTTTCTTTTCAACATTTTCTCACTGCACTCGTGACGTGCGTCCTCACATACATACCTCGCAACTACGGGTATAACATTCTCCCCTCCTTAGAAACATTCGTCCCGAATGTTGCTGCTCAAGACGGATATCGATGACGTTCCTCTGACAAGTGGTCAGCGCCACAGCTTGGCCAGGAAATAACACCCGGTATCTTCCTTGCTTACTCGTCGTGCCCTTCTCGAACACTTGAACTCTCCCAGTACGTACCATACTTCAGTCATTACTTCCGGCCCCGAAAATCTGCGAGTCACTACCTCCAAACTTGGTCATCTTACTAACCTCAAACTTCCTTAAGGCCATTCCCGCCTTTACGAACCGCTTCGTCGAACGCGTCCACGAACTCATACGTTGGTCACACAAACTTGGGCCTAGCATCCTCGTGACCCTACCACCTGGCGGGACCACCAGAACTGACCCCACCTTAATCCGGCTCACGGTTGACCCGTATCACGCCCTCAACCCGACCACAACCGCGCCAAACTCTTGTTCCCCGATCCGGAACAATCTTACTAATTCACATCATGAAAGCTACCACTTCCATCTCACACTACCCACGGACTTATCACACAAATAAATCCCACGTATACTACTACTCTGATAAGGGTCAAAAATAAATCTTTAACTCAAGACGACCTTACCCCTAAGGTCTCAGTCGTGACATAGTCTAAGGTTCACACTTACCATGCCCCCATACGTATCCTCCCAACTAAGCATGTTTTCTAACTCACAATTAACACAACGCTATCCGAACATAACACTTAACACATCACTAACATCAATACATACAAGTATCTAAAGGGTTAAGGATATACCTGAAACTAGGCGGTTCAAGGACCGCTAAAACTGGGAACTTCCACCGCGACCTCTCCCGTGGCCACGGCCGGTGTATGAACATCCGCCTAGGCGTGGAAGGTGAAGAACCCACAACCATCTCAGAGCTGTGCTATCCTACCGTGCTACCCACAGTGGACAGTTTCTCCCAAAATGGACCTGCTGGCCGCATGTAAAACAAACTCCCGGACTAGCACGACACTCCCACCGTGGAGTCTACCACAGCCGTCAACGAGGTAGGGTGGCTTGGTTGGCTAACACCCTTCTCCGAAAATCTGAACCTCGAGCCCCGACCGCTCGAATACTCTGGATGCCTTGAAGATTGTGGAGGACCACTATGCACCGGGCGGAGGCGCATAACTAGTCTCTGGCGAGGCGGTGCGCCTCGAAAGTCACCAAAGGACCTCGCTGTTCGCCTCTTTTGCGACCTCGTCATTCCGTCGATCTCTCCGTGCCTCACATCCCGGTCATGAGCTCGCATGCGGGCAATGTCCATGCCCGGCTGAAGAGCTACACCCGAACAAGCCTCTGCCAAGTAATCATCTAGCCCGGTGACGTAGCGGTGCACTCTATCCTCCATGGTTGCCACTAGTGCGGGGACATAGCGAGCCAACGAGTCAAACTCCACGTTGTACTCCCGGAATCAGACGCTCGCTCGGCAGATCATAAATCTGTCGGCGTGCCCTCCTCATCTGCGGAGGCAAGAAGTGAGTGAGAATGCCTCTCGAGAACTCGTCCCATCTGCTGAAGCGCATGCTCTCCCGACAACTCCCACGAATCAAACCGATCGTGCGGTATCACGCACCGATGCGAACCTAAGACCACCGACTCGGTCTCGAAGCCTTGATCACTCGCGACCAGAATCGCCGGATGAACTCCTGCGGATCATCCTCGTGCCTCGACCCATAAAACTCGCGGCTCTGACTCGTAAAGTCCCGTAGCCTCAAACTATCTCGCTCGGGGTGAACGGCTGGTGCTCGAACTGGGCAGGCTACTGCATCCGGCTGTCCTCATATCTGCCACAACCACGCCAATAATCGCCATCTCCTTGTACCCGTCTCATCGCTCCGGTGTGGGACCGAGGCTCGTGTAATGTGGTCTCGGCAGCCCCGCTGCGCTCTAAACTTCTGGCGGGCGGCGTCACAAAACCCGCCGTCTGAAGCACAACCTCAGGTACTGTCCGGGCCTGCGCCCTCGTACTCCTCTGTATCTCACTAGCAGCACCCTCGGCTGCCTTGCCCTTCTGGGCACTGGTCGCCTTGCGCGGAGGCATAACTGGTAAAAACGAGATACGTCAGAGGGGTCCAACTTACAACACATCTCTAAGGCACGATCTCAGAATGAGAAGAATGGAAACCAATCCTAAATGTCCTATAGCCTCCTGATTATAGATGTGGTGCACAACACACCGATAATCAAGACTCTACTGACACGATGCGTAGACACTTTCCGAGGATTAATCGCTCGATACCACTTTTGTAACGACCCGTTCAGGTGCCAGTTACTGGTGACTTATCCCGGGCACCCTAGTGATACAATCATCAGAGAAAACCAGCGGAAAATAAAACTTTAACAAGAAACAAGATATATGAACATAAAACAGGCCAACCCAACGGTTACCTTCCAATAACATAAATAAATACAACTTCTTTCAAAACGAACAGTTTAATCCTTTTTTTACAACCCCGCCACAATAAAGATTCTACACTCTAAGATTTACAACAACTATGACGGACAGGGGCCCGCCATACCACGAATGTACAAGAACCTACAACTCGGGGAACACATACCGAAAGATAAGCCTCCGAGAAACGGAGCTTCCCAACGCTGGCGAGATCCTAGAGCGAGGATCCACGACCGATGTACCTCTACTGCGGCATAAACGCAGCCCGAAGGAGGTCGATAACAGTACCAAGTATGTGAAATCGTAAAATCGTAAATGAAATCATAGCGATCATATAAAGCAGGAGACATGAATGATAACCAAACTACAGTGCACACATATATCAGTTATATCAAGTCAGGGTCTCACGCCCTCCACATCAATCATGCCCGTGGAATGCCTTCCTCCGATCTTGGCGATCATGATATGATAACACCAAGAAGTACACCAAAGACACCAAGTCCTACCGATGCCAAAGTCAGTATTATCAATTCAAATGGAAGCATACCCGTGCGCTACGCATCGTGTCAGTATGTCCAAAAGCGAAACACAATACAAAAATCAAAATGGAAGCATACCCGTGCGCTACGATCGCGTGTCAGTATGTCCAAAAGGAAACAATAGGACAGCATTCCAAATGGAAACATACCCGTGCGCTACGCATCGTGTCAGTATGCCCAAAGGGAAACAATAAGGCAGTATCAACATGGAAGCATACCCGTGCGCTACGCATCGTGTCAGTATGTCCAAAGCGATTAGCAAAAGTAACACAATCACCGCGAACGCGTGCGTGGAATTTCTCCATCACTGCCGGCATGTCCAAGTAAGTTCTCAACAAGTCAACCGACCCTCTATCGAGAGACGCGGTAACACAGAAATACAACACTTGTACAACAAAGGCTATCATCACAAGCATAGGCAAGTTTCACACAACTCACAGTACTTTCACATAAGCCACACAATACCCGTAGTATAAAAATCGTGACTATCTTTTTAAGTAAACAAGACACTTCCCCTTTTGTAAAATCAAGTAACAACATTATTTTCCAAACGTTCAAATTTGCCTAATTTCAAATGCTCAAGTCACTTATTTTAGAAAGGTTTCATAACTCATAGTCTTAATCTCTTTTAAAACAATTGAGTAACATATGTCATATATGTGAGTAGTTTATTCTTGTTTATAACGATCTTATTACAGCAGCCATGATCTAGAAAATGTAATATCATTTTGTCTCATCTTAGCTTCTATGCAGATGGAGGTTTCTACTGGTTTTAATACAACACATCATTATTCAATACATTTTCCTTTATTAACGCTGCAATGGTCTGTCGATACATATTCCGATTCCCGAAATCAGTAAAACATTATCCCTTTAAAAACCAAGTACTCATTACTCACGAATGAGGTTTCACACAACATCCACATTAAAACAAATAAGTTAAGTCTCTTATCTTATAAGATCAAGTCTCTTAACTTCTAACATCGGTAAACCATTTTCACCTACATAAGGTCGTTATAACTAACTTCCCATAAAGCTATTATAACACCCTATGTTTTAAACCAACCAAATCACTTAGCACATGTACGTCTACCGTACTACATAGTTCACAACAATCATGCTAGAAAAGATAGGAAGAGGTTCACATACCTCGCGACGATTTATCGACAATAAGCAAAATGCTCCAAGTACTACAACCTTGCTAGCCCTTTCCACTCCTTGAGTAGAATACGCTACTCTTAGTACTTTCACCTATAAAGGTCAAAACGTCTATTAACCCCAAAACACAAGTTTCTATCTTTCTATAGAAAATTCGGCTGCACCCTCCCCCGCAAACAGCGTAAATCTCCTCCTCTATCGAGGCCGGCCAAGCCAACCAGTGTGGTTTACACGCCTACGGACGTGTACAATTCTACTCGAGAATACTACACAAGTCTCATCGCACACACCCTATGTAAATACAGATTCGATTCGATTCTTTATTCTTCAGCTTAAGTCAAAAGACATTGCGAATACTAAGTATAGTTCCATATACAGATACTTCAACTATATATTCTAACAAACATGTAATTTCCAATTACAATAGAGGACAAGATAATTACCTCGACAAGCCCAAAATTATCCAAGTTATAATGTCGATCCCGAGCAAGGTTTAGCTCCCTCAGTGCGCTCAAACCACTCCAAACAACCCTAAGTTCTAACCAACTTCTACTCAAATACTTCAACCAACTATGAAGATTTCCTTAGGGTTTCGGTTTGAGACTAAAAAGGACAAAAGGTAGTATTTCCGGACTCTACGTAAAGAGGTATCTATGGAATACTACAAGGTACAAGGCTATGGTATTTTGGGCATTATAACAATACTAGGAGTATTTCAATACCACAAGGAGGGTATTATCTGAAACAACTAGGCAGGGGTACCCACGGCTAGCACCTGAGGGAGGGGACTCCTCGGCCAACGGCCTTAACTTGGGAGGAGGGGGGCTCTTGGACGAGAGTCAAACAAGAGGAGCGGGGACGGATAGCCCGACTGGGACCATGTTTGGATGAATGAAGTCTTGAGCGAGGGTATTTATAGCAAAACCAAAAGCCAACCAATGGCCAAGATCAAGCCATGTGCAAGGCAAGTGTAAGGCCAAGATCAAGCCAAGTGCACCCTAGACCCTACTCCTTAAAACCCTCACAAATATCTACACAAATATCTACCACAACTTGCCCCCTCAATTCGGCCAAGTGCCGCCCCACATGCTTCCATTGTGAGGGTGACACATGTCACCCTCCCGTTGGTCCAGAATGTTTCGTCTCTCGGAAAAATCCGCAAAAATACAAAACGACATAGCCGGAATTTTCCCTTCGCAAGCTACGCAAAACGTTTCGTCGAAAAACGACTCTAACCGGGTGTTGTGCACAATTGTAAAATCGGCCAAGGGTGCCACATGGGGGTGACACGTGTCGCCCCCCGATTCGCCCAGAATATTTCGTCTTCCGAAAATATCCAAAATACCGGAAATCTCAAAAACAAAGCGGGCCCCACAAAACCGTAAATTTCTCCCGTGGGCCCCACGTGACCATTTCCGAAAATAAAATCTCAAAATTCTAATATAATCTATGAAGTCCAAATACCAAATCTGGGAATCCAATTCCCATTAACGAACCTTTTTCTTCACAAATAACCGGAAACTTTTCCGTCGAAAACTCACATCTTTCTTTCTTTTCAACATTTTCTGCCGTACTCTCGTACGTACGTCCTCACATACATACCCTGCAACTACGGGGTATAACAGTATTGCTACTTTTCATATGGGTTAGTTGCCAATGAGGTATGTGAACTCCTTCCTTCTATCGTCATGATTGTTTCTTGAAGTATACTTGCCCTATTATTAACGCACGACGTGATAGTACCATGGGATTTCTAAATAAAAGTTAGTGTATGGGGAACTTCTTCTACCTTCTTTGACCATGACTTTTATAAAAACGAGCGCACGATGAACGTACATGTTTTAAATGAAATCGGATTCATTATAGTACTTGATTTGAGAAGTACAAAGCTTATTTGATTTTAAAGAGATAGGAGTAACGTAATAGGAAAGAATGAGTCTTTGACATGAAAAGAGACTAAGTGATAAGGAAAAAATGTAGATTTCGGGTACAGGGCCGCGGTGCCAAGTGTCAGGGCCGCGGCTCGGCAACTTCAGAGGACTGCAGATGTTCCGGCGCCGCGGCGCCATAGTGCAGGGCCGCGGCGCTACCTCTACTGAAGGGGGCCCGAGGTTAGTCAGGGGGCGGAGTGGTGTTTCAATGCCACGGTATCGACCCTAGTGAGTACAAGTGACTTGATGATTAAAAGAATAGGTCACTTGAAGTTAAACATACACTTAACTTGATTTTAGAAAGTGGAAGTGTCTTGATAGTACGGGTGTTAGAATCTTGGGGTCTTACAAAGGAAAGAATGTATGGTGAATGTACATAATACTATTGGGTTTAACTCCCTAATAATATTACTTGATATGTACGGTGAATGTACATAGTACTTTTGGGTTTAACTCCCTTATATTGCATGATGTGATTCTTTGTATAAAGAATAGATGTACATAGTACTTTGGGTTTCATTCCCTAATATTACATGACATGACAATACCTTGGTTTTATAAAAAGGAAAGATGTGGTAGTGCTTTAGTTTTCTAAAACGAAAGATGTTATAAAGGCTTTATGGGAAGTTGGTTATAACAGTTTGTGGAAAGTCAAGAGATAGTATAAAAGGTTATAAGGAAATCATGTGAGAATGTCCATGATTAAGTCCTTAATATAGTACATGAAATGAAAGTGCCTTGAGTTTATAAAGTGAATGTACGGCGGACGTACATTGTTGTAATGGATCTTAATCCTTAATAAACTATGTGATAGTGCCTTGGTGTTATAAAATGAAAGACTTGTTAGTGTCTTGGTTTATCTAAAAATGATAGTTCATTCTATTTGTGCTAATGAGACTTGAAGATGATTTAAATGGTACATAGTTGCTTGTGATAGCTATATGTGTACAATCCTTTATATTTGCACCAAGTCCCAAAAATGGGCTGGGACATGTCGTACCTCGCATGATGGTATTGTCTTGGTCATTTTAGAAAGGAAGGCATGGTATTGTCTTGGTTATTTAGAAAGGAAGGCATGGTATTGTCTTGTTTATTTTAAAAGAAAGGCATGGTATTTGCCTTGGTTGTTTTAAAATGAAAGATATGATAGTGCCTTGGTCGTCTAAAATGGTGGTTCATTCACTTGGATCTAATGAGAGTTAAAGATTACTTAACTTGCATATGTTGTTCATGATAGCCAGTAGTGCAAGTGTTATATTATTTATTGCGGGGTCAATCCCCGGGACATTACATATCCGTAGATTTGCTCTCCACGATGCGAGTATGGTGTATATGCTCATTGCGGGTCCGTAGGGCCTATGCGGGTGAAATAGTCCTATACGGGTGAAATAGTCCTATGGGGGGCAAATTGCTCCATTGCGGGTCCTCAAGACCTATGCGGGGAAAATTGCTCCATTGCGGGTCCACAAGACCTATGCGGGTGAAATAGTCCCTTGAATAGGATTGCATAATGATACTACGGGAGGGCGACCCTAAATTAATCATAAGCTTCCTATTTTAAAACGGTAAAGTTTACTCTTATTACTCTCATTGTTAAAAAGGCACAGTGTACTGGTAGTTGATTATTATACTTATTACATGCCGATAGTGATGTGGGAATTCCACGGGCATGCTTATCTGATGATGGTTGTATATTATACTTGTTACATGCTGACAGTGATGTTGTATTACATGAGCATGCTTCTGTGATATTATATGCTGAGGGCAGGTGTCCCGGATTTTGACATGGCTTTCATATTTGAAAGTGGTACGGTATTCTGATGAGTCTGATGACACAAGGTCTGATTGGCTCACGATTTTATATGACACGGTAGGATCTGGTATTTGATTTTCATACTTGCCCATGTCATTCCCTTGTACAGTTATGATCTTATTTGATGTACTTTATTTCCGTTCCATACTTAGTACCTGTTGTACTGACCCCCTTCGGGGGGCTGCGTTCATGCTCGCATGTAATAGGTACTCAGTTGGGTGATCCGCGAGCTTAGGATCTCCACTCAGCTTTCAGTGAGACAACTCCACTACTCCGGAGTCTTGTCATGTTGGTACAGAGTTTGTATTAGAGTCTTGTACAGTTATGGGTACGGCGGGGCCTTGTCCCATTATAGTAATTGTCCAAACTCTTAGAGGTTTGTATTCATATGTGGGCTGGACTGACGTGAGTTGTATTTACATTGTTGTACGGTTGTAGACCCATTCGGGTGTTATGTATATTATGGCAGCCTTGCCCGCTTTGCCCTTGTTTAAAAAGAAAAAAAAGTGTTATTTATCTTCCGCGGTTTACTTGTGTTGTACGGGTAGAAGGGTGCCCAGTTAGGGCACCAGTCGCGGGCCCGGGGTTCGGAGCATGACAGAGTGGTATCAGAGCAGTTAGTCCTCGCAATGTCTAGAGACCGTGTATAGTAGAGTCTTGTTTATCGGTGTGTTGTGCACCACATCTATAAACATGAGGCTATAGTACATTTAGAATTGGTTTCCCTTCTTCTCACTCTGAGATCGTGCGATAGAGCTGTGTTGTTAGGTAGTCTCTCCCTAACGTATTATTGTGATTGTAGCTATGAGAAAGGCAACAGTGGCCCAGAAAGGATTATGTGGACTTCGTATCCAGGTTGGTAGAATTGTTGTATAGTTGGTATAATGATGTACATCTATACGAATATATTTATTAAGGCCATATGTGCGTTGCCTAGAATGATTGTGAATTACCATGAGTTGATTAAGCCTTAACAATTACTTGGAAGGTGTGAAACAGTTTATAGAATCCACACCTAGGCTTTATATATGTACTGATTTGGAATAGTCAGAATGTAATGATCTGTCTAAGATTGTGATAGACTCTTAGAAGATCAAGTTCAATTGACTTAAGGACATACCATGCTGTTGTGATATGTATGAATAATATTGGTATGAAGTAATTAGGGTTGTTATGGTTAAGACAACGTAATTTTGAGATTATGAGAAGCTACCTTACTCGTATGTGGGGACTGATAAGGTAAACTTAGGACATGAAATAATTGTGAACCTTAGAATATTGATAACCGCTGAGACCTTAGATGTATAAGGCCTTCTCGGGTAGTAAGATTTATTTCAGACCAAGAATGAGAGATAAGTGCGATGATGGGTCGGGTTGTGGGTCAATTTAGGGTCAACCTGTTAATCGTTGTACGGGTTCGTGGACGCGTTCCACCAGAACCGGGTCATGGGAGCCGAAAATGGCCTTAAATTGTTGGATGTAGTAACTCCAAGGATTGGAAAACAGAAGCAATACTTGAAATTTTGTACGTATACTAGAATAATTTTGGAAGTACGAAAAGAGTACGACAAGTAAGAAAAGGAGCGAACAAGTGTCAAAGGAGTTGAAGTGTTTATAGTATGAGAAATGAAGGTACGAAAAGAGAATCCTTTTTGGCCATGAATGAGAGTTAATAGTGATGATATACACTCTAGATTTGATTCCTCGTTAGGTCTTTGATTGATGTATACGCATGTGTGATGTATTGTGGCCATGTGTGGCATATTCGATTGTGTAGGGTATAGTTAAAAGGGGACTATACCGAGATCTGTTCAGATTGAACCTAGTATGAACATTCAGGACGAATGTTTCTAAGGGGGAAGAATGTTACACCCCGTAACCCCACGGCACGTAAGTGAGAACGTGACTAAGAATATAGGATTTGAAAGTTGGAAAGAAGGTGTAGTTACATTTTTGATTTAGAGCAAATTTAGTGTCACGCCCCGAACCCCGCGCCCGTGACTGCTGCCCTACCTGGGCAACCTTCTAACTTAACAACACAAGTAAACTGCGGAATTTAAATAACACCTCATTTTTTTTTCAAACCAACATACGTGCAAGGGCAAAGCCGACAAGGCTGCCATATAATATACGTAATAAAAAGACACTACACTGTACATGAGTCCAATCCCACATATGAATACAGACCTCTAAGAGTTTTACTGAACTAAGACGGGACAAGGCCCCGTCGTACCCATCTTGTACAAAGCACATCAAGGATCTATACCAAAAAGATAAACTTCTGAACAGATGGAGCTATCCAAAAACTCTGAGCAGGGTCCTACACCTGCAGATCACCAAACTGCGTATCTAAACCTGCGGCATGAACGCAGCCCCCCGAAGGAGGTCAGTACGAAGAATGTACCAAGTATGTGAAACAGTAAGTACTGTAATGAAATCATAATAGTCTAAACAAAACAGGAGACATGTATGATAGCCAACCTACAGTACACAATACATAAGCAGTCATATCAAGTCAGGGACGCATGCCCTCAAAGTCATTACTCAAATATAACCATGGGTCTCACGCCCATAATATCAATCATGCCCGTGGAATCCTTCCTCATGGCGATCCATGATATAATACATCGAAGTTAATCAACCTTGAACGCATGAGAGTAATGCAATCATTTTTTTTATCTTTTAAGTTATGTCTTTAACAATGAGAATTACTGTTCCACTTTAAATCATACACACACTGCACCCTTTCATTAATGAAATCACTACCGTTTCAAAACATGAAGGTCGTGCCAGTGCCAGGGTCAACCACCCTCTGTGTTATAATGCAACCTATCATAGGACTATTTCACCCGCAAGGGACTATTTCACCCGCTTAGGTCATGTGGACCCGCAATGAGTCATCGGTACACGATACTCGCATCACGGATAGCTAATCCATGGCTTATATATATCCCGGGAATTTAACCCGCCCGAGTCAAATACCGACCCGTCGTGAGTGTGTACCACTCACCCCCATGGGGAGCTAATCCATGGTATCCTTGAAAAAATTGTCGGCCCTTTATGGAGGGACGCGGAGATGTGGAAATATGACACTTGCACGAATGTCTATATGAGCAATCCATATGCAAGCAAACCAAGGCAAAACCATGCCTTTACACAAATCAAGACAATTACCATGCCTTTCTTTTTGTCATAAACCAAGACAATACCATGCATTTCCTTTTTACATAAACCAAGACAATACCATGCCTTTACACAAACTAAGACAATTACCATGCCTTCTTTTCACATAAACCAAGACAACTACCATGCCTTCTTTTTACATAAACCAAGAGAAATCCTTATTTAAGCAAGCCAAAGTACTATCAAGGCACACATAGAATAATTCTCAATTAACAAGCCAAAGTACTATCAAGGCACACATAGAATAATTCTCGTTTAAACCAGCCAAAGTACTATCAAGGCACAAATGGAAAAATTCTCATTTAAACAATCCAAAGTACTACGTACATTCTTTTCAAAAGACTCATTTTTATGTAAAACCCCAAGATACTAACACCTGTAGTATCAAGATATGTCTATTTTTCAAAATAGGTTACTACACCCTTAGAAATTCATTTCAAGGCTTTGAAACCAAGTAACTTCAATTTTTACAATCTAGGCAACTCATGCCCATTAATCAAAATAGACAACTTTCTTAACCTTCCATAAAGCCGTTATAACCAACTTCCCATAAAGCCGTTATAACCCTTTATGGTTTTAGACCAATTCATTCCTTTTTATAACCAAGGGACTTACACTTTTAAAACCAAGTATCACGTACTTACAAATCAAGTTTCTTAACTTTCAAAAAAACTTCAAGTATCTTAATCTTTAGAAATCAAGTTTTCTTAACTTTCAAAGTACTTCAAGTCCCTTAACCTTAAATCATGTCATTTCTCCTCTTTTTAAATCAATTAAGTAAATCACTCATTTAACTCCCCTAAAGTCATTATAACAACCTTTAGGTTTTGGAACTAAGGCACTAGCCAAAAGATTTGGAAACCACTTCCTTTTCAAGACTCTATGTACTTTAAGTAAAATACTTTCACTTTTAAGAATCCAAACTTCAGTAAGGAAATGGATTATAACAACTTACAATTTAAACATCAAAGTACAATCAAGGAAGTACATAGAACAAATTCTATATTAGGCAATCCAAGTACAACCAAGGAATGGATCATTTAAGGAGTAGGACTTTACTTTCTTTATCTTAAGGAATCATGCTAGAAGAAGAGGAGATGGTTCACATACCTTTTCGGCTTAATCCACAAGCTAAGTCGAATACGCCGCACGTAGAATTGTCAACCTATAATGGCCACAACATGACTATCAATTTCTATCTTCTAACGTAGAATAATACTAAGTATACGGTCTCTTATTCTACGGAAAATCGGGCAGCACTTCCTTTGTTTCTACATACTTTTCCACATTTTTCAAGGCCCGATAATCAATAACCAAAATGCCACATTTAAGGCTCAATACATCAACCAACAAAGGGGATTACACGTCTTACAATACGTGTAAAATTCTGCCCCACAATTAATACCAACTAAGTCCATAATCAAAGCCATTCTCGGCTAACTTATTCAACAACACAAAGTTCTTTCCAATTCTTTTTCAATCCAACTCCTTAGTTCTAATATGTTATATAGTCATAAACAACTTTAACAACTACAATTCCTTCTTTATATAACATGTGACGACCTAAACTAATAATCAAATTGAATTGTAATCTTAAGGGCTAAACATGCTAGTTTTCGGATTAGGGTTCCAATAGACAATACACTTATCAAACTTCATACTATATACTTCATGCTTGCTAATATCCGTAGCTACAACAATAAGTAATCTTAATTACTAAAACGACAAGAATTGTTACCTTTATAAGCCCTTATAAATTCCAAGATTCAAAGTCGCTCCTTAGCAATTCTTAGATCCTTTCCTTTACGCTCCAATCCGCTATTTGAAGCCTTTAGAAGCTCACAACCAACTTCTCTTCCATTTCCAATCCAAAACTAGGAAAACGACTTAGGTTTTCGCCTTGCGACTAACGTGAAAACGTCGTTTTTCCGAAATCTTTCTATTGAGATGTCCTTACAATAACCTTAGGGACCTTGGGTTAAAGTCTTGTGAATAATGGATCAAAACTACAAAATTTTTGTGTTGAAATAATGACAAAGCCGAGAGCTCAATGAAGAACAAGAATTGTTGTGAAATTTTCTAAGTGTTGGAGACCTTGTATTGCACTAGTGTAGTGTATATATAACACAATGGAGGGTCAAGATAATCACATATGTGTGGCTAGGATGAAGATCATTAATGTAAAGCCAAGTGGACAAGTTGACAAGTCAACAATCTCAAGCTTTGAAGACTTGTTCATCTACCATGCTCAATGACCATTTTACCCTTGCAATATTTCGTCCAAGACCATATGAGGGGGTGCCATGTGTCGCCCTCTCATTCGTCCATAAAATTCCGTAACCCTCGTGGGCCCCGCAAAACGTAAAATTCCTCGGGTGGGCCCCACACGACCAAATCCGTAAAAATAAATTTCCATAATGTTAATAAGTTCCATATTCTTCAAATAATGCATTTTGAGAATCCAATTCTCATCAACGAACATTTTTCCTTTCCGACGTTCGGAAGATTTTCCGTCGAAAAAACAATTCTTCCTTTCGTACCAATTTTCAAGTCTTGTGTTCTCGCGTCTATTCTCTTATACATGTTTTGGACTTATGGGGTGTAACATTTAGTCACAACGAACGTGACGCCGTAATTTCTTCACGAGGGGTCGGATTCATTCCAAATTTAAGATGTGAGCTTAGAATATTAGGGTGAAAACTCGGGACTAATAATATGGGGTCCGCCGAGAATTTCACAATTTCGCGCGACCCTTCGAGAAATTAGATATTTTCCAAGTCTTGAGATATTTATTTTTGGGAAGACTTATTTGGACCAATGGGAGGGTGACATGTGTCCCCTCCACTTGTCATTACACTTGGCTTCATATTGGATAAGTCTTGAAGACTTAGCTCACAAGTTCAATCTCAAGACTTTGAGACTTCATCTTTTCTTCATTTCTCTCCTAATTTTCGAGAATCCCTAAGACCAAAAGTGAAGTTCAAGAATCACTAATCTTCTTGGATTAAGCTCATTGATTAGGTGCTAAGCCAAGTTAACTCTCCAAGCCCTTGAAGCCTTGGTTGGGCCGAGAATGGTGAAGGGAAAACACTAAGGTTCCGTCGACTTTTTGAAAGTGAAATACAAAGTAAAGTTGTGTATAAGCTCATAGGGTCACATATATGTGATTGGAACTTGAAGAAGTGGAGCAAAGCGAAAACTGTGGACCAATAAAAACCGGACTGTTTTGGGGCGTTTTTGGGCACCAAATGAGATAAAAGTCCTTCTTCTTTTAAAGTAAGTGGATATTACTTATTGTTATAATGTATGGATGAACTTTTACTAAAAAGAATGAGGATTAAAAAGTGTTTGGACAATTTTTTAAGGCTTGGCCGAGAGCTAGACTAATTTTGAGGTTTTCGGATTTCGTTGGTTATTGTCGTTATTTACACTTGGTACATGTTATATAATGAAGGAAATATTGTAGTTGATAGTTTATATAACTTATATAACATGTTGTAATGTGAATTGGATTAAAAGAAATTAAGGAAAAGGACTTTGGATTGTCGTAGTTGTTGTTGGCTGAAAACTGCCTAAAACTGTTAGACGCCGTTGTGTCATTTTGATGGACTATTTTGGTAGATTAAGGGGCTGAATTTTACACGTACAGTTAGGTGTGTAATCCCCTTTGGTTAACTGTTGGTTGTTCCTTAAAGGTGGCTTGTTGGTTGATGAATTCGAGCCTTGGAAAAGGTGAAAAATTACGTAGAAACAAAGGAAATGCTGCCCAATTTTCCGTAGAATAAGAGGGCCATTATTTGGTATAAGTCTTATACTAGTAAGTATGATATTGATATAAGTGCTATCGTCATTATAGGTTGAAGTACTACGTGTAGCATATTCTTCTTGGAATGTGGAATAAACGATAAAGTTGAAGTACATTGGAGCGTATTGCTACTTGTCGTATGGGTTAGTTGCCAATGAGGTATGTGAACTCCTTCCTTCTATCAGCATGATTGTTTCTTGAAGTATACTTGACCTATTATTGACGCACGACGTGACAGTACCATGGGATTTCTAAATGAAAGTTAGTGTATGTGGAACTTCTTCTACATTCTTTGAGCATGACTTTTATAAAAACGAGCGCACGATGAACGTACAAGTTTTAAATGAAATCAGATTCATTATAGTACTTGATTTGATAAGTGTTACACCCCGTAGTTCCAGGACATGTATATAAGGACGTGCGTGAGAAGACACGACTTTAAGTTTGAAACGAAAGACATATTACTTTTTCCTACGGAAAATTATTTCAAGCCTCGTGAAGAAAAACGGTTTATAAAGTGGAGTTTGATTCTCAAAATTTATATTTGGGACTTAGAGAATTTATTAGAATTATGGAATTTTAATTTCGGATTTGGTCACGTGGGGTCCACCCGAGAAATTTTACGTTTTTGTGGGGCCCACAAGGTTTTCGATATTTTGACTAATTATGAAAATTTTGGAAAATGAAATATTTTAGACCAATCGGAGGGCGACACGTGTCACCCTCCACATGCCCATGTTGGGCGAAAATATCATGCCAAGTGGGCAAAGTTGTGGCTTGACATTGTTGACCTCAATCTTAGCCATCCATATGTTTTAATCCTAGCCATTGGTTGTATTATATATATCTACATACTACTAGTGCAAGACTAGAATTCCATACTTAGAAAAATCAAGAAAACTTGTTGTGCACCTAGAGGTGCTCTCGGCCAAGTTCATCAAGCAACAAGAAAATTCTTCATTTGTTGTTGATAAATCCCAATATTCAAACCCAAGATCCCTAAAGGTATTCTAAGGATATCCCAACACAAAATCCCGGAAATACTACGTTATTACGTTAGTCGCAACATGAAACCTAAGGGGTTTTTCATAGCTTGAGCTAGAACTTGAAGAGGAGTTCTTCATAAGCTCCTAAGGGTTGCTTGGAGTGGATTGGAACGTAAAGATTTGGAGCTAAGACTATCCGGAGAACCGACTTGGAACCTGGATTAATTTTGGGCATTTTGTGGTAATGTACTTTTTCCCCTTGATGTAAGTTGATATTACTCATTATTATGGATAGTAGATGAACTTGTGTTAAGCAAGATATGGAAAATAAGGTGTACTTGTCCCATTTTTATGTTAAAGCCGAGACTAGGGGGTTTTCGGCATCGTTGGATTCGTTGGTTATAATCGTTGTTAACTTCACTTGTCGCATGTCAAAATGAAGTAATCATGTTAGTAATATGTGTTATGGAGCACATGTAAGTGTCGAAATGTAATTTGAATCATAAATAATTAAGGAAAAAGGATCTTTGGAAGGTGGAAGTTGTTGTGACAATTTTGGACAGTTTTGTCGCCTTAATATTTCGTTGATTAATGTGGTTGTTACCTTCATTAATTTCATGTCATATGTTGAAGGGAATCATGTCATTAAATGTTGGTATGAATTATGTATAAGTTTGGATGTATGACTTGAAGTATAATGGATTTAAGGAAGGCTTATGTTGTTGTTGTTAGAAGCCGAGAATGGACTAGAATTTGGAATATTTTGGTACAGTTTTGTGGCAGTTTTACGGGATGTTTTACACTTGTATGTATGCAGGAAATTGGTTGTTAATTTCGGGCCTTGAAAAAGGTGGAAAAGTACGTAGAAACAAAGGAAATGCTGCCCAATTTTCCGTAGAATAAGAGACCTTACACTTAGTATTATTCTACGTTAAAAAGCTAGGAGTTGATAGACGTATTATGGTTATTATAGGTTGAAGTACTACGTGTAGCGTATTCTACTTGAATGGTGGAATAGCTAACAAGGTTGAAGTACTTTGGAGCATTTTGCTACTTGTCGTTAGTCGTCACATGGTATGTGAACCTCTTCATTCTTTTGGCATGTTCTACGTATGAAATATACATGTGGTGTTATTTCATGATTCCTTCTACTCTTAGAAGTTAAGAGGTACGTATGTTGATTTACTCTATGTAAAAGGTATGTCTAAGTTATCCTAAGTCCTTACCAAGTCTTATGGGGGATGTTGGTAAGAGTCGTTAGGAAGTATTGGAGTCGAGTTGACCTTGCTAATTTACTGCACTAATGAGAATATGTGTCGAACGAGCCATTGCAACGTTAATAAAAATGTATCGACAATCAATTATATTGAAATGAGTAGAATTCTCCATCCGCATAGAAACTAAGATAAGACAAAATTGTATTACATTTTTTTAGATCATGGTTGCTTTAACAAGATCATTATAAACTAGTATAACCTATTCACAACTCATAAAAGCATTAATTTTGAAAGTACACGAGACTTGAATTTCGAGAGTATAAATGAATTGAGTTTTGAAAAAGGTGTAGTAACTTGATTTGAAAAGTATATGTTACTTAATTTAAAGAGTAGAAGTAACTTGATTTAAAGGCATAAGTTACTTGGTTTTAAAAGTGTAAGTTACTTGATTTCATAAGAGTATGTAACTTGAGTTTTAAAAAGAAGAAGTTTATTGATTTAAAAGAGAAAGTGTGGCATGATTCTTTTATAAGTATGCATGTACGTAGTACTTTTGGGTTTAGTTTTCCCTAATGTTGTAAGAAATGAAAGTGCCTTAAGTTCTCCAAATTGAAAGGTCGTTACAATAGCTTTATGAGAAATTGTTATAACGACTTAAGAAGAAGTAAGAAAAGATGGTTTAAAATGTTATATGATACACCGTGTCCCATAAATGGGCCGGGTTGCGTTATGTGATACACCGCGTCCCACAAATGGGCCGGGTTACGTTATGTGATACACCACGTTCCACAAATGGGCCGGGTTACGTTATGTGATACACCGCGTCCCACAAATGGGCCGGGTTACATTATGTGATACACCGCGTCCCACAAATGGGCCTGGTTACGTTATGTGATACACCGCATCCCACAAATGGGCCGGGTTACGTTATGTGATACACCTCATCCCACAAATGGGCCCGTTACGTTATGTGATACACCGCGTCCCACAAATGGGCTGGGTTACGTTATGTGATACACCGCGTCCCACAAATGGACCGGGTTATGTTATGTGATACATCGAGTCCCATAAATGGGCCGAGTTATGTTATGTGATACACCGAGTCCCACAAATGGGCCGAGTTATGTTATGTGATACACCGAGTCCCACAAATGGGCCGACTTATGTTATGTGACTTTACCGCGTCCCAAAATGGGCCGGGAAGTATACCTTTATGGGCAGACTTACGTGACTTTACCGCGTCCCAGAATGGGCCGGGCAGTATACCTTTATGGGAAGACTTATGTGACTTTACCGCGTTCCAGAATGGGCCGGGCAGTATACCTTTGTGGGCAGATTTAAATGGCTTTACCTCGTCCCAGAATGGGCCGGGCAGTATACCTTCATGGGAAGACTTTTTATGACTTCACCGTGTCCCGTAAATGGGTCGGGTTACGTTATCACGTATGGATAATCAGAGTGAACTCCAAAATGAGACGTCCCTCCATAAAGGGCCGGATTATGTTATGCAAGATACGTAAGTTATGTGTTTATGAACTTGATGATTTTTCCTAAGTATGTATATAAGAATTTGATTTAACTCTTATTGAAAATGGGAAAAGATAATAATATGTGATTAAGTTCATGAGTTGTAATGGCACGGTAGGATCTGGTATTTACTTTTTTTTATACTTGCCCCTGTCATTCTTTTGTACAGTTATGATTTGTTTACTGTACATTATTTCCGTTCCATACTCGGTACCTGTTGTACTGACCCCCTTCAGGGGGATGCATTCATGCCCGCAAGTATTAGGTACACAGGTTGGTGATCATCGCTCTTAGGATCTCTGTTCAGTTTTGGGTAAAAGCTCCATTCACTCCGGAGGCTTATCTCTTGGTATGAATACCTGTTGTTGTAGATTATGTACATTCAGGGGTATGACGGGGCCTGTCCGTCCACGATTGTTATGTCAAAACTCTTAGAGGTCTGTAGTCATGTATGTGGGTTGTATTTTAAAAAGATGTAAGTTCTTTTGTTACGTAGGTATGTATAGTGGCAGCCTATTCGACTTTGTCTTTGTTTTTTAAAAAAAGAGTGATATTTATCTTTCGCATTTTACTTATGATGTATGATTAGAAGGGTTCCCAGGCAGGGCACCAGTCACGAGCCCGGGATTTGGGGCGTGACAATAAGTACAAAGCTTACTTGATTTTAAAGAGATAGGAGTAACGTAATAGGAAAGAATGAGTCCTTGACATGAAAAAAGACTAAGTGATAAGGCGAAAATGTAGATTTGAGTGCAGGGCGCGGCTCGGCAAGCCAGGGCTGCGGATGTTCGTGGCGCGGCCTAGTGCGAGGGGCGGCGCTACCTGCGAAGGGTGCCGAGGTTAGTTAGGGGGCGGAGTGGTGTTTCAATGCCACAGTATCGACCCTAGTGAGTACAAGTGACTTGATGAATAAAAGAATAGGTTACTTGAAGTTAAACGTACACTTAACTTGATTTTAGAAAGTGGAAGTGTCTTGATAGTACAGGTGTTAGAATCTTGGGGTCTTATAAAGGAAAGAATGTATGGTGAATGTACATAATACTTTTGGGTTTACTCCCTAATAATATTACATGATATGTACGGTGAATGTACATAGTACTTTTGGGTTTAACTCCCTTATATTGCATGATGTGATTCTTTGTATAAAGAATAGATGTACATAGTACTTTGGGTTTCATTCCCTAATATTACATGACATGACAATACCTTGGTTTTATAAAAAGGAAAGATGTGGTAGTGCTTTAGTTTTCTAAAACGAAAGATGTTATAACGGCTTTATGGGAAGTTGGTTATAACAGTTTGTGGAAAGTCAAGAGATAGTATAAAAGGTTATAAGGAAATCATGTGAGAATGTCCGTGATTAATTCCTTAATATAGTACATGAAATGAAAGTGCCTTGAGTTTATAAAGTGAATGTACGGCAGACGTACATTGTTGTAATGGATCTTAATCCTTAATGAACTATGTGATAGTGCCTTGGTGTTATAAAATGAAAGACTTGTTAGTGTCTTGGTTTCTCTAAAAATGATAGTTCATTCTATTTGTGCTAATGAGACTTGAAGATGATTTAAATGGTACATAGTTGCTTGTGATAGCTATATGTGTACAGTCCTTATAGGTACATAGTTGCTTGTGATAGCTATATGTGTACAGTCCTTTATATTTGCACCATGTCACAAAAATGGACCGGGACATGTCGTACCTCGCATGATGGTATTGTCTTGGTCATTTTAGAAAGGAAGGCATGATATTGTCTTGGTTATTTAGAAAGGAAGACATGGTATTGTCTTGTTTATTTTAAAAGGAAGGCATGATATTTGCCTTGGTTGTTTTAAAATGAAAGATATGATAGTGCCTTGGTCGTCTAAAATGGTGGTTCATTCACTTGGATCTAATGAGAGTTAAAGATTACTTAACTTGCATATGTTGTTCATGATATCTAGTAGTGCAAGTGTTATATTATTTATTGCGGGGTCAATCCCCGGGACATTACATATCCGTGGATTTGCTCTCCACGATGCGAGTATGGCGTATATGCTCATTGCGGGTCCGTAGGGCCTATGCGGGTGAAATAGTCCTATGCGGGTTAAATAGTCCTATGGGCGGCAAATTGCTCCATTGCGGGTCCACAAGACCTATGCAGGTGAAATAGTCCCTTGAATAAGATTGCATAATGATACTACGGGCGGGCGGCCCTAAATTAATCATAAGCTTCCTATTTTAAAACGATAAAGTTTACTCTTATTACTCTCATTGTTAAAAAGGAACAGTGTACTGGTAGTTGATTATTATACTTATTATATGCCGACAGTGATGTGGGAATTCCACGGGCATGCTTATCTGATGATGATTGTATATTATACTTGTGACATGCTGACAGTGATGTTGTATTCCACTGGCGTACGTGATATTATATCTTTGAGGCGGTGTCCCGAATTTTGACATGGCTTTCATATTTGAAAGTGATGCGGTGAAAGCTTGATGTCTGATGACACAAGTCTGATTGGCTCACGATTTTATATGACACGGTAGGATCTGATATTTGATTTTCATACTTTCCCCTGTCATTCTCTTGTACAGTTATGATCTTATTTGCTGTACTTTATTTCCGTTCCATACTTAGTACTGTTATGCGGACCCCGCCGAGTGCGTTTATGCCAGTAATAGGTACTCAGTTGGGTGATCCGCGAGCTTAGGATCTCCACTCAGCTTTCAGTGAGACAACTCCACTACTCCGGAGTCTTGTCATGTTGGTACGGAGTTTGTATTAGAGTTTTGTACAGTTATGGGTACGGCGAGGCCTTGTCCCATCATAGTAATTGTCCAAACTCTTAGTGGTCTGTATTCATGTTACACCCCAGAATTTCAGGACAAGTATACGAGAATAGACGCGAGAACACAAGACTTGAAAATTGGTACGAAAGAAAAAAAATTGTTTTCCCGAAGGGAAATCTTCCGAACGTCGGAAAGGAAAAGTATTCGTTGATGAGAATTAAATTCTCAAAATGCATTATTTGAAGAGTATGATACTTATTAACATTATGGAAATTTATTTTTACAGATTTGGTCACGTGGGGCCCACCCGAGAAATTTTACGTTTTGTGGGGCCCACGAGGGTTACGAAATTTTATGGACGAATGGGAGGGCGACACGTGGCACCCCCACATGGTCTTGGACGAAATTGGGCAAGGGTAGAATGGTCATTGACCTATGTGGAAGATCAAGTCTTCAAAGCTTGAGAAAATTGACCAAGTCAACTTGTCCACTTGGCTAATTAATTAATGTTCTTCATCCTAGCCTCACATTTGTTATAATCTAATCCCTCCATTGTGTTATATATACACTACACTAGTGCAAGACTTGTCTTCAACACTTAGAAAAATAGAAACCTTGTTCTTCACTTATGAGTCCTCTCGGCTTTAGTGTTTTTCTCACAAGAAAAATTTGCAATTTTGGTCCATTATTCACAAGACTTTAACCCAAGGTCCCTAAGGGTATTGTAAGTATATCTCAATAGAAAGATCTCGGAAAAACGGCGTTTTCATGTTAGTCGCAAGGCGAAAACCTAAGTCATTTTCATAGGTTTTGATTGGAAATGGAAGGGAAGTTGGTTGTGAACTTCTAAAGACTTCAAATAGCGGATTGGAGCGTAAAGGAAAGGAGCTAAGAATTGCTAAGGAGCAACTTTGAATCTTGGAATTTATAAGGGCTTATAAAGGTAAAAATCTTGTCGTTTTAGTAATTAAGATTACTTATTGTTGTAGCTATGGATATTAACAAGCATGAGGTATATATTATGAAGTTTGATAAGTGTTATGGATATTGGAAACCCTAATCCAAAAGTTGCATGATTAACCCTAAGATTGTAATTCAATTTGGTTATTAGTTTTAGTCGTCGCATGTTATATAAAGAAAGGATTATAGTTTTTTGAATTGTTTGCGACTATATAACATGATTAGGACGATATTATGGATTGAAAGGAATTGGAAAGAAATAGATGTTGTTGTTGTCCTTGATATTGCCGAATATTGCCTAAGGTTATTGGATTGTTTTGTATTATTGTGGGGCAGAATTTTACACGTCCTATTAAGGCGTGTAATCCCCTTTGAATTGTTGGATTGTTGCGCCTTAAATGTGGCGTGTTGGTTATTGATTACGGGGCCTTGAAAAAAGTGGAAACGTATGTAGAAACAAAGGAGGTGCTGCCCAATTTTCCGTAGAATAAGAGACCGTATACTTAGTATGATTCTACGTTAAAAAGCTAGGAGTTGATAGACATGTTATGATTAATATAGGTTGAAGTACTACGCGTAGCGTATTCTACTTGAAGGGTGAAAAAGCTAGCAAGGATAAAGTACTTGGGAACATTTTGCAACTTGTCGCTAGTCGTCGCGAGGTATGTGAACCTCTTCTGTTACACCCCGTAATTATAGGACATGTTTTAAGAACGTACGTGAGAATCCCAAATGTTAAGATTGGAGATTAGTAAATGGCACTCGCATACTAAATGCCCGCCTCTTTCCCTACCCTCCCAAATGGAACTCGCAAAATATCTCCAGATGCGGGCCCAAGCTCCACCCCCTCTAACCCTATCCCTCAGTCTACACTACCAAGAAGGACAGTAGGCAACATGCCCACTGATAATTCCAGATTTCATAATGCGCATCCATCCGGTGAGACTTCAAAGGGAGAAGTACCCCCCTCTCAACGCAATGGTCCCAATCCGCAAAAGAAAACCTATGCGGGTTCCAGACTTGAAGCAAAAGGAATGAAACTTCATTTCATTGATCAACAAGGAGACGATGTAGAACTAGACGCTATGGATGAAGTCCCGCCATTTGAAACACAGGATATTGTCTCATAAGCTGCTTCACGGGTCCTTTCCCGGGAAGAGAAGCGCTGAATTCTATTGTAAAGGGGTGGGGAGTTAAGTGTCGTATCATCCCACACGGCAAAGGATGTACAATATTCAAATTCATGACGGAGGAGGAACGCACGAATGTGCTCCACGGAGGCCCTTATATGGCCTTTGGCAAAACTATGATGTTAAAACCAATTGATAAAGTAGTATTACTAACGGATGACTTATTCATGGATATCCCGATTTGGGTCACTTTCCATGACATCCCCCTTTTAGTTTGGAGTGCCTCGGGCCTTAGTAAGATTGCATCACGTGTAGGGAAGCCTCTATACACGGATCAATTTACCAAGGAAAGGTCTAAGATGAACTATGCAAGAGTCTTGGTGGAAGTTGATGTTAGTAAAGAACCGGTCACAGAATTTGGAGTTAAACTGCCCGACAATCGAAGATACATCCAAAAGGTCAAATATGAGAACTACCCTAATTTTTGTTATCATTGCGCCTGTTTTGGTCACAACCATTTGAAGTGTAAGATTCTGATGCAAGACAACACCTCTCATGAAGCCCGGAAATCCGACAACCCTTTAGTACCGCCTTGCAATGGAGTCGTTTCTTCTAGATCTGGCCATCCTATGGTTGCGGGTCACTCTGGCCCTCCTAACACTGATCCACCTCCCCCTCATCAACCCGTGGGTAGTGTTAACTTGATGGAGGTTGAAAATATTGTGCATTTTGTACCGCATATTCCCGGAAGTGTTGGGGAGACACTAAACCTTCAAATCCCTCCGGCTGCGGGTCTTCCTGGCTCTTCGAGCTTACGGGTATCACTTGAGGGGTCCTCTGATCAGAATCTCTACACTGCTATTGTGCAACATGAGAGGCTAAGTAAAGACACTTTGCAAACTGAAAAGAGCACATCATCTGACCCGCAGACTCCTCTAGATGCGGGTTCTTGTAGGAATTCTAAAGAAGAGCTTATCCTCGCAACACGTTGCATAAACTTTGAGCGCGGTGAGCATAGCAACTTTGAGACCCCTGCCTTGGCTTCTAATGACAAGGATGAAGGATGGACAGAAGTCATTCCAAGGAGAAATAGCAGTTTGGCATGAAATGCGAAGCGCGGGGGTGCTACTAAACCCTCCATTGTTTCCTAATGAAAATTCTTTGTTGGAATGTCCGTGGTCTTTGCAGACAGAGGGATAGGGCAGCCACACAAACTCTTGTGTGTAGGCTTGCAAAACAGCATGATGTGGCTTTGATTTTCCTAATAGAAACTAAATTCAACCGATTGCGGATGGACTCTTTTGCTTCTCAAAGATTCCGTGCTTGGAAATTTTGCTCCAACAAAGATTTCATTGATGACGGGAGATTGCTAGTACTATGGGACCCCTCCAGAGTTAGTTGTGATGTGCTTGGTATGGACTCTCAACATATCCATGTCCAAGCACGTTGTAACATTTCTCAAGTGTCCTTTCTTGCTACGTTTGTGTATCCGGTCTATAGCATTCCGGAATGAAGGAAACTTTGGCACCACCTCACTCACTTGGTTACGGGTATTGTCATGCCTTGGATGATCATTGGAGATTTTAACACTTATTGCTACCTTCAAGACAAGGCCGGTGGTCCTCCACTCACGCCTTATGCACTTAGGGACCTCGGAGAATTCAGAAATGCTCGCGGACTTGATGACACTCCTTCTAAGGGGTCCTACTACACTTGGACGAATGGCTCAATTTGGTCCAAGCTTGATAGAGTGTTAATGAACCAGCATTGGAGTGACTTGAACCTTGAATGCTCAGCAAGCTTTTTGCCTATGGAACCAGTCTCGGATCATTGCCCCGTGATTGCTTCGGTAATCACATCTTGTAGTATTGGGAAACGGCCTTTCAAGTTTATGAACATGTGGCTCTCACGCCCCGCCTTTGAGAACATCCTATCGTCATGCTGGAGGCATCAAGTCTTTGGAACTGCCCAATTCTCATTGGTCACAAAACTGAAGTCGTTAAAGAAACCATTGAGGGATCTAAACTCTAGTGAATTCGGGAGTATTGAACAAAGAGCAAATGCGGCCAACATGGAATTTAAGGAAGCTATAAATGAGCATATGGAGAATCCCTTTGATGAAGAATTAAAAGCCAAGGTCAAGTCCTTAAGAGCTAAAGCCAATCACCTCCTTGAATCCGAGAGACACTTCTTAAGACAAAAGGCGAGGCAAAAACATTTGATTGGAAGTGATAGGTGCTCCAAATACTTCCATAGTCTGATCAAGAGAAGCAATGTTAAGAACTCGATTACTTATCTTGTAAAAGACAACGACAATACCACAACATCTCCCGGTGAAGTAATAGACATGCTGGTTGAGTTCTATAAAGGACTTCTTGGCTCCTCTCAACCCGTAACAAGCATCGACCTTGCGGTACTTGATTGTGGTCCGAAACTAGGGGAGGAGGATGGTTCATTCCTTCTACATACTGTCTCCCCAAAGGAGGTTTGAGATGCTCTATCCGATATTGGCAATGACAAAACACCTGGCCCGGATGGTTTTTCAGCCGCCTTCTTCAAGAATAGATGGAAGGATGTGGGACATGATGTAGTAAGGAGTATACAATAATTCTTCTCTTCCGGTGTGCTCTTGAAGCAATTGAACCATACTATAATCACCCTTCTACCCAAAACTGATCGGGAACCCAAGGTGAGTGACTTTAGACCAATTGGATTAACAAATGTGGTATACAAGATCATTACTAAGATACTAGCTAACCGGATGGCAAGGTTTCTTCCTTCTTTAGTTGATAAATGCCAAGGTGCTTTTGTGAAAGGAAGAAACATGGTTGAAAATGTCTTCATTGCCCAAGAACTCGTGAGAGGCTATAACAGAACTAGAATTTCCCCAAGGTGTATGCTCATGATAGATCTTCGGAAAGCTTTTGACACAGTCTCCTGGAATTTCCTCGAATCGGTGCTAAAAGGTCTCGGGTTCCCGGACAGATTTATAAGGTGGATTATGGAATGTGTAAGCTCAACTTTTTTCTCACTTTCAATCAATGAAGAGTTACATGGCTACTTTACGGGTAAACGCGACTTGAGGAAAGGTGATCCTATGTCTCCCATGCGCTTTATCCTATGCATTGAATACCTATCCAGATTGCTCAAGCTCAAAACTTCGGATAGATCCTTTTCTTTTCATCCTAAGTGCAAAAGACTAGGCGTCTCTCACCTTGCCTTTGCGGATGATCTCATGCTTTTTGCCAAAGGTGATTTATCTTCCGTTGGTGTCCTTATGGATTGTCTTGAAGATTTGGAGGCAGTTTCTGGCCTAACACTAAACCCGACAAAATCATCCATCTACATTGCGGGAGTGCAATATTTTATCCGCGACTTGATCTTGGCAAGAGTTGGCTGCCCTTTAGGAGTCTTTCCTGTGCGGTACTTAGGTGTCCCTTTGTCTCCAATCTCTGTCTCTGTGGATCAGTTTGCCCCTTTCACTAGTGCAATCTCAGGTTACATTTAGAAATGGGGACACCACTCGCTCTCATATGCGGGTAAATTGGAACTTATCAGATCGGTGGTTCAGGGGGTTGAGAGCTTTTGGTTTCGAGCTCTACCCATTAGCTCATCAGTGCTCAACAAGGTTCGTTCTGCTTGCATCCAGTTCTTATGGGGTGGCAAGCCACCTATATTCGCTTGGGATGAAATTTGTGTGCCTCAATCTGAGGGAGGCTTAGGCCTCATGTACATCAAGGTATGGAATCACGCCTTACTCTCTCAAACCATCTGGCAAGCTCACACTAAGGCGGACACATTATGGGTTCAATGGATTAATAGCCACTACTTAAGGAATCAATCCATTTGGGATTATGAGGTACGCTCTAGAGATTCTCCTTTATTCAAGAAGCTTTGTTGCATCCGTGACACTTTCTTAAGCATCTCAGGAATCGAAACACTATTAGGCTTGGAAAAGTGTTGCATCAATGGAAGATTTGATTCGGGTCTTGTGTCTGACGTCTTGCGTGCCAGAGAGAACCTGACTTTGGATGTCTCAAATATGGAAAGGTTACATTCCTCCTAAATTCTCATTCACGGTTTGGCTCACTTGTAGGAAGCGTCTTGCTACTAAAGATACTCTCTCCTTCCTCAACATAGAAGATAAAACTTGCGGATTCTGCAAGCGTGCTAATGAGACAAGGTCTCATCTCTTCTTTTCATGCCCCTTCACTCACAAGATTTGGAAGCACACAAAAGAATGGTTGGGAATTAGAAGAGAAATGACAACAATTGAAAGTGCACTCAAGTGGATCAAGAAAGAACACCGTGGGACTAGCTTTCGATTCAAAGCCATCCTACTAGCTTTTTGCATAGTGGTATATGAGATTTGGAGAGCAAGGAATGAAATGCTATTTGCGGACACTAGGTCAACAGTGGTGGAAGTTGTGGCAAAAGTTCAAACAACTACATATAGAGTTCTTTAAGATTTAATCCCCTCTTGTAACGTCACCTCTGAGTGAACACCCCTTCCCTCCTTCATTTCTTGCTTTTTGTTACGTTGAGGATTGAGAACCCTCAATGATAGATTGTAAGTTTCCAGTTTCTTCTTAGTAATAATATTTCCATTTACCCGAAAAATGTTATACTAAACAACTTGGATTGAAAAGGAAATTGGATAAGAATTGGTGTTGTTGTATCTCAAGTTGCCGGATTTACACTTGTAGTTTGTACTAGTTTGATATCAATTGTGGGGCGGAATTTTACACATCTAGTAGGCGTGTAATCCCCTATTGTTAACTACATTGTTGGGCCTTAAATGTGGCATGTTTGGTTATTGAATTCGGGCCTTGAAAAAGGTGGTAAAGTATGCAGAAACAAAGGAAGTGCTGTCCGATTTTCCGTAGAATTTAGTGACTTTGCACTTATTATATTCTACGTTTGAAGTAAGAAGTTAATAGACGTATTATGGTCATTATCGGTTGACATACTACGTGCGGTATATTGGACTTAGCGAGTGGATTGATGATGCGCGGTAAGATGCACACACTTTAAACGCAAGTGCACGTTATCGTATCAAGTAGTATAGTCTTTGATAAGACCGAATATCGTCCTCTGGGATTAGGGTTCAAGTACCAACTATCTATTTTCTAGTATCTATTTGGCAAATTGATAATTGATTTGGTTGTTTATAACTAAGAATTATGAAAACTATTTAAAGTATAAAGGTTTACTTCAGATGTGATGAGAATAGGGCTTCTATGTATCCTCACTATCCGCTTATGCTACTTACTAATGCATTACTTATGGTATTCTTCTTTTGGAGAAAGCGGTTTCTGAAATCGTTTTATACTCCGTTAGGTTATATAAACACTCAACCCGATGTCGTTCCTTACCTACCTTCGGTGATAATGATAACTTTATATGAGGATTAAGAACTAAAAGCTAGTTGACCGTCACGAACAATGCGCAAAATTTGGGTTGTTAAGCCTCTCATCAACGCTACATAAATAATTGAGGTATTTTCATCCCCAATCCAAGAATGTCTACCCAACTTACAAAGATATTCACAATCCCCTTTTGAATCGATTAGAAATCATATAGTGATAATTAGTCGTCAATTAATTACCAAGAATTCAACTCAATTATTGGATAGATCTCACAATAAGAACAATAACCATAAGCATGCATTAATTTATAACATAAGTTTCAAGCAATTCAACATAGAAAGCCCTATAAGAGAATTAGTTCCTAGCCATTGACATGACAAGAACTAATTACATGTTCATCATACAAAACTGAAATAAAGTAAAGAAAGGTAAAAGAAATGACTAAATTAATGGTATCGATCTCAAGCAAAAGTCTTGAGTTGTGCAAGAAGGGGAACCCTTAAAAACTGCCTAGGGTTCTCCTTTAATAGGCTGAAAACCGCCTCAACCTTTCCCTGCAGGCCTGGCCCAAAATCCGTCTAAAAACCTATTTTTTCGCGTCGGCGCGCGCCTGCGACAGCGCGCGGCCGAAGTTCTGCAATCCGTCGGGTGTTTTGGCGCGCGGCCACGCTATCTGCTATGCGAGGCGCGCGCGCCTGTATCTTCTGTAGCTCGCCGGATGTTTAGCGCGCGGCCGCATCTGTTGTGCGAGCGCGCCAGCGCAGTCTGCCTCTACGAATAGTGGCGCGCGGCCCTACTTTTAGGCTGCGAGGCGCGTGCTGATGCAGATTTCGCCCTCGTTCGCCACTTTCTGTTTTCGGCTTTGGCATCTCTCTTTTGCCCTCTTTTTGCTCCTTTTCCGCCATTTGGCCATTTTAACCACTTTGACTCAAAAGAAAGAAAAACTATCCTAATACGACACTTATATGTGCAAAAGCGGGACAAAAGACTAACTAAAAGCGTGAAAAGGTGTATATAAAATACACCGATCAAATACCCCCAAACTTAACCTTTGCTCGCCTCGAGCAAAGATAGAAAGAAATAAAATAAAGACTCAAAGAAACGAAAAATAAAAGACTCCTGTCATTAATCACTTTTCTTTGCATAAATGTTAACTAGAAAAACATGAAGGTTAGCGAGAATAACATCAGAACATATAGCATGAAATTTTAGACACTAAACACGTGAAGCTAAATATTTATAAACTCATATTCATCATGCTTAATGGAAGTCAATATACTAAATCATGCATATAAATTCAAGAATTCCTATGGCATGCTTACTTGCTATTCTCCACTAATTCTGGATATGCATAAAAGAGATCTTCAGGACTTTAAGGGTTGTAATGTAGGCTTAGGTAGGGGTTGGTAAAGATAGGCATTTAGGCTCATTTTTCTGTACCATAAGCTCTTTGGCTTTTCAATTTTTCCCTTTTTCTTTTGATTCTTTCCTTCACTTCAATTCTATCCTTCCCCTCTTTTGTTTTGGGAGAGTGAAGTGTATTATACTAATAGGCACCCCCAAACTTAGGCTTTTGCCTCTTTCTTATTACTTTTCCATTGGGGTGCATCAAACTTGTTCACTCTTTTTGTTTCTTCTTTTTAACACAATGTACTCCACTATTTCATATTTTTACTTATGGCACAATTTGTGGGAATATAGGGTGTCAAAGAAGAAGTTTCAAATTTAGGCTCAATGGGGCTGACTAGGGATATTTTTTTAAAGTACAGGATAGAAAAGAATGGTAAGAATTGACTATCAAAGAAATGTCTGAGTCATCTCCCTAACATGCATATCCTAACTATTTCGCCTCAAATAGCAAGCAATCATAACACATAAGCTTTTATCATTTAGCATGCATAACTCAAGCAAGAAACTTCAAATAGACAGATTCTGTGAGTTTTTGGCATATCTAACCTAAGTGTTTAGATAGTTGCTTCAATTCCTTTACATTATTCCACCTTACTTCACTAGGTGTTTCTAGAAACTACAGCATACATGATCTTTGACAGGCAATTATGACTCAAAAAGAGAAATTTTTGGTGACTCAAAATAGACATAAAACAAATAAAACGATTTAAATAAAACATAACATGACACACAAATAAAACACCCCCAAACTTAAATCACACATTGTCCCCAATGTGTGCAAGACTCAAAGAAAATAAAAGAAAAAGACACTTACAGACTTTGGCTAGAATGGTGGTGGTGGCGGTGGATAATGCATCGACCATTGGTTGAACAAGGCACTCAGCTCGTCGATTTGTTGCCTTGTTTCTTGCTGTCCTTGTACTACTGTTTGCAAGGTCTGCATCATCTCCCTCTGATGTTGGTACAATTGCCCCATTGTGGGCTCTGAAGGTTCTGCTCTTGTGGTTGGCCGGTGGCTGGGTCCTGCCTCATATTGAGCCCCTATTTCAGGCTCATCTTCATCCATGGCGGCCTCTGCTGCTGCTGCTGCTGGGGGTTGTACTCTCCGTCTGGCTGCTGGGGGGCTGGGGTCTGGGAAAGAGTGCACTATCCCATAGGACACCGGCAGTTGGTTTCTTTCATGAGTATCTGTGGGTAGTTGTGGGACCGCACTCATGTGGCATAGACTGGTAATAAGCGAGCCGTGTCCCAATCCACCTGTTGTCACCAACCTGCTGATTTCTTCAATGCTCTGCACTATTTCTTTCCCCACATCAATTGTCGACCCATATAATTCCATAAATCAACTTAATCTATCTTCGGCACTCTGGTGAAGTGCGTGGATGGAATCATGCGAACGGCAATCTGACCAAGCCTTGCGCCTTGTTAGTGGCACCGCTCGGTGCTCTAGATCCATTTTCCAATCTCAAAAGCGGCTCGAGTAGGTAGCGGTGTTTCTGCGGTATCGATTGATGTTGTCGGTGCTCTAGACCGTGTTCTAAAATGGCTCCGATCACCAATTCCTCCTTCAACATCAACCGTCTCCACTTGTGCATTCTGACTCCTGTCATCGCGAACCATAAACTCCCCTTACAAAGCACCCCCTTTCCACTATCTCTGAAAAGTTCGCATAAAATTCACGCACCATTGTTGTGTTTACTGGTGCTATCTTCGCCGGATTGACAAATCTCTTCCACCCCCTTAGCTCAATCATAGCCCGGATGGGCTCATAAACGTCTTCTTCCCCATATGACCCCCTCTGGTAGTCCATTCCCCTTTCTGGTATTAGGGGTCTGGTATCAAGCTTTTTGTATCTTTGGTAGGCTTGGTAGCTCACAAACCTATTTTCGTCGTATTGTGGGGTTGGGGTGGATGTGGAGCCTCTTCTCTTCCTGGTGGCCATGGTTTAAAATAGTTTCTGGATCTTTCAATTTAGTGGCACAAATGACTCCTACACAATCTACAACTAGCAGCGAACACAACACCCCCAAACTTCAACTTTTCTACTCAATACCCACAACCTCCTCTTCTACTCTTTTCTCCAACTTCACAATCACTTTTCGGCACCCAAACTATTCCAACTACAATACTCCTCCAAACTACTACCTCCTATAACTTCAGTAAAAGGATTCAAGAACAAAGAAAGGGATTACCTTTTTATGAGAGCTTCAAGCTGTTCTTGTTTCAATTGGTAGGTTGAGGCTATGGAATGGAGCTTTGTTGTTTGGGATAGTTGGGGGTTTTGAGGAATTTAAGAGTTTAGGTTGTGGTTGTGTTGGATTTGTGGAGGATTTGTGGGCAAACTTCTGGAATTTTGTGGGTTTTTGGAGAGGGAAAGTTAGGTTTTTGATTTTTGAATTGGGGAAAATCTGATTTTTGGGCATTTTAAGTTTCTGGATTCCCGCTTGGCGCGCGCTTTTAGCGCGCGGCTGATCATCTGCGCTCGCTTCGGGACTTTCGGCCGCGACCACATTCTTGGCGCCGGCGCAAAACTTCAGCACCTCTTCAGATATTTTGGCGCCGCGCTGCTCTGGCGCGCGGCTTAAACTTCAGTGTCTGTTCAGTTCTTTTGGCGCCGCGCCACGCTCTTGTCTTGTGCCAAGGCTACCCGCTTTCTGGAAATCCTTGCTTGTCTTCAGTTTATTTCCCTGTACCTGTCAATCACAGCTCAAACACAAGCCCCCAAGACCGTGAGATTGTTCTAGACAAAATAAAATAAACTAAAGACAGAAATTAAAATGACATAATTGAAAAACGTTGGGTTGCCTCCCAACTAGCGCTGTCTTTAACGTCTTTTAGCCGGACGCAAGTTCCTTAGCCTTAATAACCTTGGGGAGGATTAAGCCCCCAACCTATCCATTTCCTCCACATTTGGCGTTTTCTTTTTCTTCTTTTCTTTTTAGCATTATCAGTAATAGGGAGTTCAGGAACACTTACCTCCTTTAGTGGCATTTCGGCAAACCATGCCTGCTTTCTTGGGCTCATCGCTCTTTGGTTGACTTGTAATGGCTGGCATGGGGGTTTGATGGTGCTGATTGCAAAGCACCCACTTATTGTTGGTGGCTCAATGATGTGTTTAAAAACTTTAAACACCATTTCTTCATTCTCCACCCTTAGTGTTAGTTCCCCTCTTTCAACATCAATCAAAGCTCTCCCCGTTGCTAGGAATGACCTCCCCAATATGATCGGGATTTCCGCGTCTTCTTCCATATCGAGGATGAGGAAATCTGCAGGAAAGAAGAATTTCCCTACTTTCACAATTACGTCCTCGATCTTGCCTCTTGGATGAACCACTGTCCTGTCGGCTAGCTGCAGGCTTACTGTGGTTGGTTTGGCCTCACCTAACTCCAATCTCTTGAATACTAATAGGGGCATTAGATTTATACTTGCCCCTAAATCACATAGCGTTCTGTTGCAAGTTACCCTGCCCACTGTGCAAGGTAGTGTGAAGCTCCCTGGATCTTTTAGCTTAGGTGGCAACTTCTTCTGCAAGATAGCACTACACTCTTCTGTTAGTGCTACTATTTCGTACTCTGCCAGCTTTTTCTTCTTCCCTAAAATCTCCTTCATAAACTTGAAATAGGAGGACATCTGCTCTAATGCTTCTATGAAAGGTATGTTGATATCGACTTTCAATGTCTCCAAAAATTTGGAGAATTGTTTATCAACCGCCTTTCATTGTAGTCTCTGGGGAAAGGGATCTTCTCTGTATACTCCTTCTGCAGAGTTTTCTCTCTTGTCGGGCTAGGCTCAATCACCTTCTCTTTTCTAACTCGCTTGCTTCTCAACTCTTTGGTTGAGGTATTTCGCTCAATCTTCCACTTCTCAACTGCACTGCCTGACACTGCTCTCTCGGATTTACCTCTGTATTGCTTGGCAGTGCCCCCGGTGGCCTGATGTTTGCTTGCTTTGCGAGCTGACCCACTTGAGTTTCCAGGTTCCTGAATGAGGATCTAGCTTCGCATGAATTGGAGTGCAGGCATTGGCAAGTCTTTGTCCATACTTCGGCTCGTCGCTTTTCTTTACGGCGTGCATTGAGCTGATCTTTGCGGGGCTTGAGTGAAGGGCTGTTGATTACATGCTGCTGGTTACGATCGCCCCTATACTGATTCTGCCCCTGATATTGATTCTGCTGGCCCTGATCTCCTTTCCATGAGAAATTTGGGTGATTCCCCCACCCTGGATTATAAGTGTTTGAGTAGGGGTTGTTCTGTTGCCTGGTAATTACCTACCGCTGACACTCTGCCTGCTCCATTGGTATATTGTTGGGATCCGCTGAAGGACACCTATCAAATGTATGTGGGCCACCACATATCTCACAGCTTTTAGGCATCATGCGGCATTTCACGACCTTTGTATGTTCTTTGCAATCGTTTATTAGAAGAGCCACTGGGCATTGGCGAGAATAGCATCTATCTCGTGGACTCCCACGGTTCTTCTCCCACTAGTCGCCCTCTCTTCAGTGACATGGTTGTTAGTGGCCATGATTGATGATTTGTTTGACCAGTTGCAGGGTGCGAGGTGTTTCTCCAAGATAGACCTGCGGTCTGGTTATCATCAGGTGCGAGTTCGAGAGGCAGATATCCCAAAGACTGCATTCAGGACCCGGTATGGGCACTATGAGTTCAGGGTGATGTCTTTCGGTTTGACAAACGCTCGGCGGTATTTATGGATCGATGAACCGGGTGTTCAAGCCATTTTGGATACATTTGTTATAGTATTCATTGATGACATCTGGTTTATTCGCGTCTGAGTAGGAGCATGCGATCACTTGAGGCGGTGCCAGGGTCCTCGGTGGCGATTTTCGCCAAGTTCTCCAAGTGTGAGTTTTGTTTGGCCTCGGTAGCATTCACAGGGCACATTATTGGGGCGATGGTGTTGAGTTGATACGGCAAAGATTGAGGCGATCAAGTCTTGGTGAGACCTACTACTCCGACCGAGTGCGCATTTCTTAGAATTGGCGAGTTATTATCGTAGGTTTGTGGAAGCGGTTGCTTGATATCGGCACCTGACTAGGCCCGACTCGAAAGCGGCTAAGTTCCGGTGGGCGAGGCTTGCGAGAAGGGCTTCCGATTCTTGAAGGAAACGTTGACGACGGCTCCAGTTCTTACTCTTCCTGAGGGGTTAGAGGGATACGTGATTTATTGTGATGCCTCGGGTATTGGGCTAGGGTGCGTTTTGATGCAGCATGACAAGGTTATAGCCTATGCTTCCGTGATTCTGAAAGCATGAGAGGAATTACCTACCCACGACTTAGAGTTGGCGCGATTATTCATGCCTTGAAAATTTGGAGACATTATTTATATGGGGTTCATGTGGATATTTATACGACCACAAGAGCCTCGTATATCTTCAGCGAAGGAGAGTGAACTTGCGGCGAGACGGTGGTTAGAGTTGTTGAAAGATTATGATGTTGATATTCTATACCATCCGGGGAAAGCCAACGTGGTTGCAGATGCTTTGAGTCGTAGATCGATGGGAGTGCATCGAGGTGCGGCCGAGAGACAGGACATGGTCCGTCGGATCCATCACCTAGCGGTATTATACCGTATTTCCGAGTATGCGTGAGGGCGTACGTAGAAAAGTTGAACTTTAAAGTAGGCTTTGCCGAAAACTTTTGTGCACAACACCCGATTAGAATCGTTTTTCGACGAAACGTTTTACATAACTTGCGAAGGGAAAATTCCGGCTATGTCATTTTTAATTTTTGCGGATTTTTCCGAGAGACGAAATGTTTTGGACCAACGAGAGGGCAACACTTGGCACCCTCTCATTGGTGGGCGTGTGGGGCGGCTTGGACGAAAAGGGAGAGTGGGAGTAGGTAGGATATTTTGTGATATTTGTGTGGTAGATGGATAAGGTACACATGGATGAATCTTGACCCTACACTTGCCTTGCACTTGGCATGATCTTGGCCATTGGTTGGCCATTGCTTGACCTATAAATACCCCCCTAACTTGAAGAGTTCTTCATCCACTCCTCACTTCCTCAAGTCTTGAAACCCCTCCCCCATTTTCGTGAGGCCCCTTGGCCGAGAGCCCCTCCCCCTTGGCCGAGAGTACCCCCCCTCCTAGTGGGGTTGGCCGAGGGGTACACACCCCCACCTTGTGGTGTTGTCTCGTATAAATACCCCCCCTCTTGGTAGGAATACTCTCCATAGTATTGTTATTATACCCAAAATACCTTAGCCGTATACCTTGTAGTATTCCAAAGATACCTCTATATGTAGAGCCCGAAAATACTACCTTATGTCCTTTTTGTCTCAAACCGAAACCCTAGGGAAAATCTTCACAGTTGGTTGAAGTATTAAGAAGAAGTTGCGTAGAACTTCTAAGGGTTGTTTGGAGCGGGTTGGAGCACCCGGAGTAGGAGCTAAGCGTTGCTCAGGATCGACATTTAACTTGGATAATTATGGGCTTATCGAGGTAAATATATTGTCTCCCTATTGTATTTGAGTTTACATACTTTTTATGTATAAGTATAAGTATATACAAGGAAAGTATATAAGAAGGGGAAATGAACTGTACTTACATAGGACTGTATTACAGTAGACTTGTGAAGTTTGACGGGTAGGGAAGGGCTGCCCAATTTTCCGTAGAATCTTGTATCTAGATTTAATCTACAGAGTAGTCTAGACATTGATAGACTCGTATAACCTTTATAGGTTGAATGTTCTGCGAGTAGCATGTGCTACTTGAAAGGTGGACAAGGCTAGCCGGGTTATAGCCGTGGAGCGTTTTGCTAATAGTGGATAATCGTCGCGAGGTATGTGATTCTTCCTATCCTCTTGAGCATGATATTTTAAATGAATATATATATAGTACGGTAGACGTACGTGTGTTAACTGAGTAATAATTACGGCAATGTCTTCGGACTTAAGCCTGAATAATAACTACGGCAATGTCTTTTGACTTAAGCCTGAATAATAAGAATCTTGAAGTATTTCAAAAGAGTTAAGAAACCTTTTTGAAAGAAGAGTAATACTTGGTTTTGAAAACATAAGAGTTATACTAGCTTTATGGGAAGTTAGGTATAACGTCTTAAGAGAAATAAAGAGAATGGTTTTACTGATTTTAAAAGTTAAGAGACTTGATCTTATAAGATAAGAGGCTTAACTTAATTAAACTGATTTGAAAGTTGTAAGATGTATGAAACCTCATTCGTGAGTACTGAGTACTTGGTTTTTAAAAGGAATAATGTTTTACTGATTTCGGAAATCAGAATAAGTATCGAACGAACCACTGCAGCGTTAATAAAGGAAAATGTATCGAATAATGAAGTATTATTAAAACCAGTAGAAACCTCCATCAGCATAGAAGCTAAGATGAGACAAAATGATATTACATTTCCTAGATCATGGCTGCTTAATAAGATTGATTATGAACAAGAATAACCTACTCACATATAAGACATATGTTTCTCAGATTGTTTAAAAGAGAATTATATTCTTAAATGAATAAGACTATGAACTACGAAACCTTTCTAAAATAAGAAACGTGAACATTTGAAATTAGGCAAACTTGAACGTTTGGAAAATAATGTTGTTACTTGATTTTACAAAGGGAAGTGTTTAGGTTTACTTAAAAAGATAGTCACTCTATTTTATACTACGGGTATTGTGTGACTTCTGTGAAAGAAACGGATCTTTTAAAAGAGTTAATGTATAAAGTACTTTGGGGATAGATACCCGAACTTATTAGCATAAAGTACCTTGTGTGAATAACTTGATTTTGTTGGTTTGTGATAGCCTTGTAATACTTTCTTGTTGATTTGATAAGTAAACATGTTAGGATGCTACGTGTGTTAGTATCTTGTGATTATTGTGTAAGGGGGTCATTCTTGCTGTGCTTACGTTGCTACCCGGTAAGTCCGTTGTACTATTATTATATCACCTACCCATCGACTTGTTATACCGGGGCTTGCCACTCTTGATGCGGTCTATACGGCTATGCGGTCTGTGAGACTATGCGGGCGGCGGTATGCTCGTGATTGATCATTCCGGTGTTTAGCCCGACGCGGGGATGCCTATGCGGTCCATAGGACTATGCGGTCTATTGAGACTATGCGGGCTGCGGAGTCGAGCGGATACGGGGTTAAGGCTGCCTCCGATGCGGGTATACCTCGGTGATGCAGGACCGTGATTCGAGAGTACCTCATGCGGGTGCATGTGTGACCTATGCGGAGTGCGGTAAGTTCGGGAATAGACGCGCACATTGATCTGCGCGCGAGTGGCGGCCGATCATGTGGTGCGGTCTAGAAAGACCTCGTGATACAGTTTTATAGCATTGTTGGTACTGTGGGTTTTAGTAGTCGGCTATGCCTTCGTACTTACCCCGTACGGTTTTATTATGACACAGGTGGGACCTGGTGTTTATGTGTATTCCTTGGTGCTTTTATATCATGGACTGCCGGCAGTGAGGAAGGTATTCCACGGGCATGATTGATGTTGTGGGCGTGAGACCCATAGTTATATTTGAGTGATGACTTTGAGGGCGTGAGTCCCTGACTTAACATGACTGCTTATTTATTGTGAACTGTAGTTTGGTTATCATACATGTCTCCTGCTTATATAGACTACTATGATTTCATTTACAGTATTTTTCAGTTTCACATACTTGGTACCTGTTGTACTGACCTCCTTCGGGGGGCTGCGTTCATGCCGCAGGTAGAGGTACACCAGTGTTGATCCTCGCTCATAGGGTCACAGTTCAGCGTTTGGGAAGCTCCGTTTCTCCGGAGGCTTATCAGTGGTATAGTCCCCTGTCGTTGTAGGTACTTACATTCAGGGGTATGGCGGGGCCCTGTCCCGCCATTGTTGTCGTATCATTCTTAGAGGTCTGTAGTACTGTTGTGGGCAGAGTTGTAGAAAGGGATGTAACTGTTCAAATTGTTATTTATATATATACTGAAGGTAACCGTTTTTGGTTAGCCTGTCTTCTTATTTCACTGTCTTATTACATTGGTTTCATGTATTGTCTTTATATTCCGCTGATTTCTCTGATGTATGACTACTGGGGTGCCCGGGTAAGGCACCAGTCACGGGCCCCGGTTCGGGTCGTGACAAAAGTGGTATCAGAGCAGTTAATCCTCGGAAAGTGTCTACAGACCGTATCCAGTAGAGTCTTGATTATCGGTGTGTTGTGCACCACACCAATAATCAGGAGGCTATAGGATATTTAGGATTGGTTTCCATTCTTCTCACTCTGAGATCGTGCCTTAGAGCTGTGTTGTAAGTTGGACCCTCTAACGTATTTCTTTCCCTTACCGTTATGCCTCCGCGTAGGGCAAACCCGGGCCCAGGAGGGCAAGGCAGCCGAGGGAGCTGCGAGTAGAGTGCAGAGGGTTACGAGGGCACAGGCCCAACCATCACCTGAGTTAGGTGCTTCATTCGGGGAGTTCTGCGACGTCACTAGCCCCAGCAGAGTTTAGCACGGCGGCGGCAGTTCCTACTGCGGCCATGATATTTGAACCTTCAGTTCCACGACCGGGAACAGAGAATATAGATTGCAAAGAGGCGACCCTGTTACTAGCTATGGATTTGGCTACCAGAGAGTATACCGATGTACCGCGAGTCTTGATGACTATCTAAGAGAGGGTTGGACAAGAGTAATTCTTCAGTTAGGCGTGAGCATGGCCTGTGTACGGGCTTATGCGCAGCAGACCAAGAAACATAGAGATCGACGAGTTAACGAAGGACATCAGAAGAGGGACAGAACAACAGGGTCCTTTGGTAACTTTCGAGGCGAATCGCCTCACCAGCAGATTAGATATGCACCTCGCCCGGTCGAGTGGTCTTCCACGGATTTGAGACTTTCGGTATGCGGAGTTGGTCGAGCTCGGGACTTAGGTTCACACATGTGACAGCGTCATTCGGAATGTCGTCTTTTAGTTACTTGTTTTACTGCGGCAGCGGGGCCATGTGTGGAAAGGATGTCCTAGTAGGAAGGATGCAAGTAGGAGGACTCAGCCTTCATGATCAGTGACCAGTTCGTCACCTTCCTTAGCTATGGGCCCTACGGGGTAGATTTAATTAGAACGACTAAGGGGAGCGAAGCAGTAGATTCAGATATATCCTTAACCCTCTAGAGATTAGTATGTGTGATAAGATGAGTATATCTTAAGTGTTATGTTCAGATAACATAAGTGTAAAACTGTGGTTGGAAATCATGGTTAGTAACCGGGTAAGATTTGGGGGATAGAGAAAGTGTGAGCCTTAAAATGTTATACGTGGAGACCTTAGAGGTAAGGCCAGCTCGAGTAATGATGTATTGTTATGTTGATCCTTATCGGAGTACATAGTGCACGTGAGTCATGTTTGTGGGATAAGTCCCTGAGTAGTGTGGAATGAAAGAGGGTAGTTGAGCTAAGAAGACCGCTAGGTTTTCGTAACGTGATTAGTGAGATTATTCCGGATCAGGGAGCTAGTGTTTTGCGCGAAAGTGGGTCGAGTTGAGGCCATGTTGCGGGTCAACCCGCGGCCTGTTTGGTGGTAGGGTCATGAGGGTGTTAGGCCTAAGTTTAGTTAACCAGCGTACGAGTTCGTGGATGCGTTCGACCAGTAGTCGGGCCGATAAGGTCGGTCCCTCTTGTCTTTTAGTCAGGACCGTTTACTCGGCAGAGGGTTATGCGAGATGATTATATCAGAAAGGTTGTAAGGCTGCACGGGGTGCCTACCTTCACCTTATGACAGACAGTGGAGCCAGTGCAGTGTTTCTTTTTCTGGAGGTTTTACCAGGCAGGGTTAGGAACTCAGGTAAGTCTCAGAATCGCATTCGCCCTCGGGCCAATGTTTGGATTTCAGGGGTAGTTGTGAGGATTGTTGTCTCCTGTCGAGGGAGTGTTTTATAGCTACCGTTTCAGTTTTAGGATGTCGCCTTATGAAGCCTTAGGGGCGGAAGTGTAATTTGCCGGTCGATTGGTTCGATGTTGGCAAGGTTCAGATTGTTGGTTCATAACCGGTTTCAGCAGAATATGGCTAGGGTGTGCCGAGTTTTGTGGAAACTTAGCCCGAGTTACCTTGGGCCTTTCAGATCATGTGAGAATAGGCGGGTTGCGTATAGTTAGCTTTGCCGTCCGACTTAGGAGGCGATGCGTCCGATCTTTCGTGTTGCTATGTTCGAAAGTATCGAGATCCATCAGTGTTCCCTTAATGATGACCAAGTTAGAGATAGTAACCCGAGATTTGGAAACCGAATCGATATGAAATATGGTAAGTTATGAGAAAGAGTTCGAGTGTATGCGAGAAGAAAGTGCGGCAGCGTAAGGGAAGAAACGAGCATGTATTGCGAGCATAGATGTGATCATTTCTTTTGTATGGAGAAGGTGTGAAGGAAGTATATTTTAGACCTCGGGTGAGTGCTTTTGTGATGTTAGAGGTGTTTCCTCGTGGACTTGGATGTAAGTATTTGCGCAGGTGTTTCTGTGGCCAGTTGTGGCAGGATTGTTCTCGTAAGTATAGTAGTGAAGACTATACTGGCGCACGTTTGTTTTGAGACTTAGAAGGAACATTCGGGACGAATGTTTCTAAGGAGGGGAGAATGTTATACCCCGTATTTCCAGAGTATGTACGTGAGGGCGTATGTAGAAAAGTTGAACTTTAAAGTAGTCTTTGCCGAAAACTTTTGTGCACAACACCCGATTAGAATCGTTTTTCGACGAAACGTTTTACATAACTTGCGAAGGGAAAATTCCGGCTATGTCATTTTTAATTTTTGCGGATTTTTCCGAGAGACGAAATGTTTTGGACCAACGAGAGGGCAACACTTGGCACCCTCTCATTGGTGGGCGTGTGGGGCGGCTTGGACGAAAAGGGAGAGTGGGAGTAGGTAGGATATTTTGTGATATTTGTGTGGTAGATGGATAAAGTACACATGGATGAATCTTGACCCTACACTTGCCTTGCACTTGGCATGATCTTGGCTATTGGTTGGCCATTGCTTGACCTATAAATACCCCCCCTAACTTGAAGAGTTCTTCATCCACTCCTCACTTCCTCAAGTCTTGAAACCCCTCCCCCATTTTCGTGAGGCCCCTTGGCCGAGAGCCCCTCCCATGGCCGAGTACCACTCCTAGTGGGGTTGGCCGAGGGGTACACACCCCCCCTTGTGGTGTTGTCTCGTATAAATACCCCCCCCTCTTGGTAGGAATACTCTCCATAGTATTATTATTATACCCAAAATACCTTAGCCGTATACCTTGTAGTATTCCAAAGATACCTCTATACGTAGAGCCCGGAAATACTACCTTATGTCCTTTTTGTCTCAAACCGAAACCCTAGGGAAAATCTTCACAGTTGGTTGAAGTATTAAAAAGAAGTTGCGTAGAACTTCTAAGGGTTGTTTGGAGCGGGTTGGAGCACCCGGAGTAGGAGCTAAGCGTTGCTCAGGATCAACATTTAACTTGGATAATTATGGGCTTATCGAGGTAAATATATTGTCTCCCTATTGTATTTGAGTTTACATACTTTTTATGTATAAGTATAAGTATATACAAGGAAAGTATATAAGAAGGGGAAATGAACTGTACTTACATAGGGTGTATTCTGATGACTTGTGAAGTTTGTGGTAGGGAAGAACGCCAATTTTCCGTAGAATCTTGTATCTAGATTTAATCTACAGAGTAGTCTAGACATTGATAGACTCGTATAACCTTTATAGGTTGAATGTTCTGCGAGTAGCATGTGCTACTTGAAAGGTGGACAAGGCTAGCCGGGTTATAGCCGTGGAGCGTTTTGCTAATAGTGGATAATCGTCGCGAGGTATGTGATTCTTCCTATCCTCTTGAGCATGATATTTTAAATGAATATATATATAGTACGGTAGACGTACGTGTGTTAACTGAGTAATAATTACGGCAATGTCTTCGGACTTAAGCCTGAATAATAACTACGGCAATGTCTTTTGACTTAAGCCTGAATAATAAGAATCTTGAAGTATTTCAAAAGAGTTAAGAAACCTTTTTGAAAGAAGAGTAATACTTGGTTTTGAAAACATAAGAGTTATACTAGCTTTATGGGAAGTTAGGTATAACGTCTTAAGAGAAATAAAGAGAATGGTTTTACTGATTTTAAAAGTTAAGAGACTTAATCTTATAAGATAAGAGGCTTAACTTAATTAAACTGATTTGAAAGTTGTAAGATGTATGAAACCTCATTCGTGAGTACTGAGTACTGAGTACTTGGTTTTTAAAAGGAATAATGTTTCTTGATTTGAATCGAATAAGTATCGAGCGAACCATGCGAGCGTTAATAAAGGAAAATGTATCGAATAATGAAGTATTATTAAAACCAGTAGAAACCTCCATCTGCATAGAAGCTAAGATGAGACAAAATGATATTACATTTCCTAGATCATGGCTGCTTAATAAGATTGATTATGAACAAGACTAACCTACTCACATATAAGGCATATGTTTCTCAGATTGTTTAAAAGAGAATTATATTCTTAAATGAATAAGACTATGAACTACGAAACCTTTCTAAAATAAGAAACGTGAACATTTGAAATTAGGCAAACTTGAACGTTTGGAAAATAATGTTGTTACTTGATTTTACAAAGGGAAGTGTTTAGGTTTACTTAAAAAGATAGTCACTCTATTTTATACTACGGGTATTGTGTGACTTCTGTGAAAGAAACGGATCTTTTAAAAGAGTTAATGTATAAAGTACTTTGGGGATAGATACCCGAATTTATTAGCATAAAGTACCTTGTGTGAATAACTTGATTTTGTTGGTTTGTGATAGCCTTGTAATACTTTCTTGTTGATTTGATAAGTAAACATGTTAGGATGCTACGTGTGTTAGTATCTTGTGATTGTTGTGTAAGGGGGTCATTCTTGCTGTGCTTACGTTGCTAACCGGTAAGTCCGTTGTACTATTATTATATCACCTACCCCCTTGACTTGTTATACCGAGGGCTTGCCACCCTTGATGCGGGTCTATACGGCCTATGCGGTCTGTGAGACTATGCGGAGCAGCGGTATGCTCCAGGATTGATCATTCCGGGTGTTTAGCCCGATGTGGGGGATGCCCTATGCGGTCCATGGGACTATGCGGTCTATTGAGACTATGCGGGCTGCGGGAGTCCAGGCGGATACCGGGGGTTAAGCTGCCTCCGATGCGGGGTATACCTCGAGCGATGCAGGACCGTGATTCGAGGAGTACCTCATGCGGTGCGTGTGTGACCTATGCGAGCTGCGGTAAGTTCGAGAATAGACGCACATTGATCTGCGAGCGGTGGCGGCCGATCATGTGGTGCGGTCTAGAAAGACCTCGTGATACAGTTTTATAGCATTGTTGGTACTGTGGGTTTTAGTAGTCGGCTATGCCTTCGTACTTACCCCGTACGGTTTTATTATGACACAGGTGGGACCTGGTGTTTATGTGTATTCCTTGGTGCTTTTATATCATGGACTGCCGGCAGTGAGGAAGGTATTCCACGGGCATGATTGATGTGGTGGGCGTGAGACCCATAGTTATATTTGAGTGATGACTTTGAGGGCGTGAGTCCACAGATTAACATATTTGCTATTTATTGTGAATCGTAGTTTGGTTATCATACATGTCTCACCTTATATAGACTACTATGATTTCATTTATAGTATTTTTCGATTTCACATACTTGGTACTGTTGTCTTGACCTCGCCCGAGGCTGCGTTCATCTGCGCAGTAGAGGTACACCGATGTTGATCCTCGCTCATAGGGTCACGATTCAGCGTTTGGGAAGCTCCGTTTCTCGGAGGCTTATCGATGGTATAGTCCCTGTCGTTGTAGGTACTTACATTCGGGGTATGGCGGGAACGCCCCGCCATTGTTGTTGTATCATTCTTAAGTGCATGTAATCTTGTTGTAGGCGAGTTGTAGAAAGGGATGTAGCTGTTCAAATTGTTATTTATATATATCGAAAGGTAACCGTTTTAGTTGCTTTGTCTTCTTATTTCACTGTCTTATTACATTGGTTTCATGTATTGTCTTTATATTCCGCTGATTTCTCTGATGTATGACTACTGGGGTGCCCGGGTAAGACACCAGTCACGGGCCCCGGTTCGGGTCGTGACACGAGCCTTGGGGTTCGATTGATCGATACCGATGATAGTGAGGTACGGGTTCGTGAGGTTTCCGAGTCTTCCATCGTTGATGAGGTAAAGAGGCGACCGTATGAGGACCCAGTGTTGGTACGGTATCGAGATGCAACTCTTCTGGATGAGAAGAGTCTATTCGAGGTAGCGCCTGATGGGGTGCTAAGATTTGAGGGCCGGTTGTGTGTTCCCGATGTGACAGGACTTCGTCAGTGGTCGAGGAGGCACCACGGTGCTCGTTGTTCTATTCATCGGGTCGACCAAGATGTACCATGACCTCAGTGTATGTATTGGTGGGATGGCACGAAGAGGGCGTGGCGGGTTTTGTTGCAGATGTCCTAATTGCCGCCAGTCGAGTTGAGCACGAGGCGGTGGACTATTGCGGCTATTGATATTCCGGCGTGGAAGTGGGAGGTGATCAACATGGACTTTGTTACTGAGGTTACCTCGTACTCGGAGGAAGTATGACTCCATCCGGTTATTGTTGTGGTGACGAAATCAGCCCACTTTCTTCCAGTCAGGACTACGTATTCGGCTGAGGATTATACCAGATTGTATATCAGGGAGATTGTGAGGCTGCACGGAGTCCCTATATCGATTATATCAGACAGAGGGGACCAGTTTATGGCTAACTTCTGGAGGTCTTTTCAGAAGGGATTAGGGACACAAGTGAGTCTCGATCTGATGTTTCATCCTCGGTGGCAGGCGAGGCGAGCGTACTATCCGAACAACGAGGATATCTTTGAGCTGCGTGATTGATTTCAGGGGTAGCTGGGAGGATCATTTGCCTCTTGTGTAGTTTGCTTATAACAACAACTACCATTCTAGTATACAGATGTCGCCATACGAGGCTTTGTATGAGCGGAAATGTAGGTCGCCGATTGGTTGGTTCGACGTGGGCGAGGTGCAGTTAGTTGGCCCATACTTGATTCAGGTGTGGATAAGGTGAAACTTATCCGGGAGACTGATAGCGGCTTCGAGTCGGCGAAGTCTTATACGCAGAATGTCGGCGTCGACATTTGGAGTTTCAGGTAGACGATTGGGTCTTCTTGAAGGTATCACCCATGAAGGGTGTGATGAGATTCGAAAAGAAGGGGAAACTTAGCCCAAGGTACATTGGGCCCTACCAGATCATCCGTAGAGTAGGCAAGGTTGCCTATGAGTTGGATCTGCCATCAGAGTTAGAGGCGGTACATCCGGTCTTCCATGTTTCTATGTTGCGGAAGTGTATCGGAGATCCATCTAGAGTTTTCCCAGCTAGTGAGGTCCAGGTGACAGAGGGGTTATCGTATGAGGAGAGTCCCATAGCGATACTCGATCGCCAGGTCAGGCGACTGCGGACCAAGGATGTGGCTTCCGTCAAAGTCTTGTGGCGGAATGATAACAGGGAGGAGATGACTTGGGAAGCGGAGGAGGACATGTTGAGGAAGTATCCTCACTTATTCCCTACACCTTCAGGTAATTCATTTTCCCTTACTTGTCAAGTTTTAATTGAAGTTTTTTTTTTTTTTTGCTTAAGTGCTATTATGTGGACATGTGTGGCATTATTGGTATGTCGGGGTTGTGAAAGGAAACTATGTCGCTAATTATAAGTTTGACTCCGAAAGAACATTCGGGGACGAATGTTTCTAAGGGGGGAAGAATGTTACACCCCGTAATTACAGGACATGTTTTAAGAACGTACGTGAGAATCCCAAATGTTAAGATTGGAGACTAGTAAAAATTTATCGGAATTATGGAATTGTCGGAAAACGTAATATTGTGACGAATGGGAGGGCGACACGTGTCACCCCCCTTAAGTGGTCTTGGACGAAAATTACATGGGCAAAAGGTTCATTTGACCATTATTAAGATGACCAAGTCTTGCAAGTAGTAGAGCTTGATATATTTGACTTAGTCAATGGGGCCACTTAGCTTGATATTTAAAAGAATTTCATCCAAACCACACATTTGTGCAAATCTTGACCCTCCATGTTACTATATAAGTATACTAGTAGTGAGACAAGCATTCCATACTTAGAAAATTTTCAAGAAATTGGATGAACAAAGCTTGAAGCTCTCGGGTTCCACATTTTCAAAAAGGAAAAAAATTTGTTTGTTGTCCAATAAGCTTCACACTTTAAACCAAGGTTCATGAGGGTATTGTAAGGGTATCTCAATAGAAATATCCCGGAAAAAGATTGTTTTCGTATTAGTCGCAAGGTGAAAACCTAGTTGCTTTCCTAGGTTTTGATTGGAAGATTAAAGGAAAGTTGTTTGTGATATTCTAAGGCTCTCAAGTGGCGGATTGAAGTGTCAAGAAGAGGCTCTAAGTTGCTAGGGAGCGACTTCGGATTTGAATTTGGACTAAGGCTCGTTGAGGTAACAATCTTGTTCTCTTAAAGTGTTACAAGATTATATATTGTTGTTAGCCTTACATTTTTACTAGCATGAATTATATGTGTTGAAGATTTATAAGTGATATGGATTGTTGTAGCCTAAAATCCGAAATGTCATATAAGCCATTTGAAGTTGGATTACAATTTGGTCGTTAATTAGAATCGTCGCATGTTACTTACTTGAAGATTTTAGTAGTTATAATCGATTGCGACTTGATATCATGTTATACTAAACAACTTGGATTGAAAAGGAAATTGGATAAGAATTGGTGTTGTTGTATCTCAAGTTGCCGGATTTACACTTGTAGTTTGTACTAGTTTGATATCAATTGTAGGGCGGAATTTTACATGTCTAGTAGGCGTGTAATCCCCTATTGTTAACTACATTGTTGGGCCTTAAATGTGGCGTGTTTGGTTATTGAATTTGGGCCTTGAAAAAGGTGGTAAAGTATGTAGAAACAAAGGAAGTGCTGTCCGATTTTCCGTAGAATTTAGTGACTTTGCACTTATTATATTCTATGTTTGAAGTAAGAAGTTAATAGACGTATTATGGTCATTATAGGTTGACATACTACGTGCGGTATATTGGACTTAGCGAGTGGATTGACCCGAAGAGGTATGTGGAACTTTGCTATCTCTTGAGCATGAATAGTTGTACTTATATAGTACGGTAGACATACAAGACTTTGATATCCTTTACTTGTTTTAAGAATGTCCAAGTCGGTTGAGTTAGGAGGTTAACTCACTTGTTTAAAAGTAGTAAGGATGTCTTAGTTTTCAAAGTTAAGGGACTTGAAGTGTTTTAAAGTATAAGATACTTGTTTTGTTTTAAACATATACGTCCCTTGGATATAGGAAAATGTAATTTAGTAATGTATAAAGTTAATATAACGACTTTATGGGAAGTTGGTTTTATTAGCTTTATGGAAAGTTAAAAAAAAAAAGAAAGATTTACTCTAAGTAAAATAAGTAAGGATAAATGATTTGAATTTATGATACTTGTTTCGTTTTAAACATATACGTCCCTTGGATATAGGAAAATGTAATTTAGTAATGTATAAAGTTAATATAACGATTTTATGGGAAGTTGGTTTTATTAGCTTTATGGAAAGTTAAAAAAAAGAAGAAAGATTTACTCTAAGTAAAATAGTACTTTGGGTTAAATTCCCGGATTTTTAAAAATGACATGTTAGTGCCTTAAGTAAACTAAAATGAGAGGGTATAATAATAAGGTTAATAAGAAGTTAGGGGTTTTTTTTTTTTAGGTAAATGCAAATATTATTACTAATAACGAAAAGAAAAGTGGCTACAATCAGTCGTTGAGGTATCTCAAGCCTCAACGTAAAGTAAACAAGAAGTTAGGGAGGAGAGGGGTGGTCACTCAAATGGTGCCATTACAAGAGGGGATAAAATCATAGAGAACTCTATAAGATGTTGTTTTGATTCTTGCAATGACCTCTTCTGCCGGAAAGCTTGTGCCTTCAAAGAGCAATGTGTTTCTTGCCCTCCAAATCTCAAAGACCACTATGCAAAAAGTAAGCAAAATAGCTTTGGCTCGAATGCTTGTCCCGCGGTGATCTTTCTTAATCCACTTAAGGGAGCTTTCAACAGTTGTCATCGCTCTTCTAATGCCCAACCAATCTTTTATGTGTTTCCAAATCATGTGTGTGTAGGGGCAAGTAAAGAAGAGGTGTTCCCTTGTTTCATTAGCTTGCTTGCAGAACCCGCAAGACTTATCCTCCAAGTTGAGATATGAAAGAGTATCCTTTGTAGCTAGTCGCTTTCTGCAATTTAGCCACACAGTGAAAGAGAATTTGGGAGGAATGAAGCCTTTCCAAATTTGTGACATCCAAGGCTTTTTAACTTGCGGTCTGCAAGATATCATACACTAGGCTTGAATCAAATTCTGGTTGGTACAACACTTTGTAAAGCCCTCAATAGCATTACCATGGCTACCAAAGATAGAAACAAATTTGTCGCGAATTCCACAAATCTTTTGAGTAAGGGGGAGTCTCTAGGACGTACCTCATAGTCCCAAATTGTATTACCTCTCAAATAGTGGCTATTGATCCATTGGACCCATAGAGAATCAGCATCCGTGTGAGTTTGCCAAATAGTCCTGGATAGCAAGGCATGATTCCATTCCTTGATGTTCATTAGACCAAGCCACCTTCGGTTTGAGGCAAGCAAATGATATCGGCGACTCTTGGTGGTTTCCCTCCCCATAAGAACTGAATACAAGCAGACCGTACCTTGTTGATAATAGTGGCCGGGATAGGAAGTGCCCGGAACCAAAAGCTCTCAACCCCTTGGACAACCGACTTGATAAGTTCGGCTTGCGCATAAGAAAGAGTGTGATGTCCCCATTTCTGAATGTAATTCGAAATTGCACTAGTGAATGGAGCAAATTGGTCCACCGAGACTGAAATTGGGGACAAAGGGATCCCCAAGTATCGTACCGGAAAGCTACCAATGGCGAATCCCACTCTGGACAATATCAATTCACGACGTAATATGCATTCCGCTAAGTAGACAGAGGATTTGGGCGGGTTAAGAGTTAGCCAGGCGATCTCAACTCTTTCAGACAATTCATAAGAATCCCAACTGAAGATATATCTCCTTTGGCAAAGAGCATGAGGTCATCCGCAAAAGCAAGATGAGTAATGCCCAAATTCTTGCACTTTGGAAAATATGAGAAAGCTCTTGCCACAGCCTTCATTTTAAGCAGCCTTGAGAGGTATTCCATGCATAAGATAAAGAGAGTAGGGGACATAGGATCACCTTGTCTAAGGCCGCGCTTACCTTTGAAGTATCCATGTAGCTCACCGTTGATAGAGAGGGAGAAGGAGGTTGAGCTAACACATTCCATGATCCAACTTATAAATCTGTCTGGAAATTTTAGACTTCTTAGTACCAATTCGAGGAAACTCCAAGAGACTGTATCAAATGCTTTCCGAAGGTACACCATAAGCATACATCTTGGTGAGACTCTGGCTCTATTAAATCCTCTCACAAGCTCTTGTGCCACATATACGTTGTCCATCATGTTTCTTCCTTTCACAAAAGCCCGCGGATTTGTCAATGAGAGAAGGAAGGATCAATGCCATTCTGTTAGCTAGAATCTTTGTGATGATCTTATAGACCACATTAGTCAATCCGATGGGCACAAATCATTTACCTTAGGATCATGATCAGTCTTTGGTAGTAGGGTAATGATGGTATGATTCACCTGCTTCAAAAGAACTCCAGTAGAGAAGAACTCTTGGACACTTCTTACAACATCATGGCCCACATCTCTCCATCTATTCTTGAAGAAGGCAGCCGAATAACCATCCGGTCCAGGTGCCTTGTCATTGCCTATATCAGAAAGAGCTTCCCAAATCTCCTTTGGGGTGATGAAATGCAAAAGCTGTAATCTCTCCTCTTCACTTAGCTTCGGGCCATAGTTGAATACTTCAGGATCAAAGTTGGTAGTGGATCTGGAAGTACCTAATAGATCTTTGTAAAATTCAAAAAGCAACTTCCTAACTTCTTCTGGTGATGTAGTGATAGTACCATTAGCTTTAACAAGAAAGTTAATTGAGTTCCTGACATTACTCCTCTTGATCAAGCTATGAAAGTATTTGGAGCATCTATCACTTCCAATCAAGTGTTTCTGTCTTGACTTCTGCCTTATGAAGTGTCTTTCTGCTTCCAGTAAGGTGTTTGCTCTATCTCTTGAGGACTTAACCTTGGCTTTTAGCTCCTCATCAAAGGGATTTTCCATGTGTGCATTGATGGCCTCCTTAAACTCCATGTTTGCCCCTTTTGCTCTTTGTTCAATACCCCCAAAGTCACTTATGTTCAATGCCCTTAATGGTTGCTTTAAGGCTTTCAATTTTGAGGCAAGGACGAATTGGCGATTCCCAATATGTCTTGTCTCCAACATGAAGTCAATATGTGCTCAAAGGCTGGGTGAGAAAGCCACATATTCATGAACTTGAAAGGGCGCTTCCCAACATTATAGGATGCAATAACCGTGGCTATTACATGACAGTGGTCCGAGACAGGTTCCATAGGCATGAAATTGGCCGTGCATTCCAGGGTCAAATCACTCCAATTTTGATTCATCAACACTCTATCAAGCTTGGACCAAATCGAACCATTTGTCCAAGTGTAGAAGGAACCGGAAGAAGGAGCGTCTTCTAGTCCATGAGAAATCCTGAAATTACCAAGATCCCTAAGTGCATAAGGCATGAGAGGAGGACCCCCCACCTTATCATTAAGGTTGCAATAAGTGTTGAAATCTCCCATAATCATCCAAGGCTTAGTGATGCCAATGCCCAAGTGAGTAAGGTGATGCCAAAGCTTCCTTCTATCCGAGATGCTATAAACTGGGTACACAAATGTGGCAAGGAATGACACTTGTGTTATATTGCAACTTGCCTGGACATGGATATGCTGAGAGTCCATACCAAGCACTTCGCAACAAACCCTAGAGGGATCCCAAAGTAATAGCATTCTTCCGCCTCCAATGAATTCCAAATTTGAGCAAAACTTCCAAGCTTTGAATCTTTGAGTAGAAAGATTACGTCCGCCGAGAAAGTTTAGTTTCCAATAGACAAATCATAGCCGCGTCATGCTGTTTTGTGATACTACACACTATAGCTTGCGTGGCTGCCTTATCCCTTTGTTCGCAAAGACCACGGACATTCCAACAAAGTATTTTCATTAGGAAACAAAGGAGGTTTTGTTAGCACCTCCGCGCTTGGCTGCCTTCGCTTTCCCACTGCTTTTCGGCCCATTCTTTTTTGACAAAACTTCTTTCCATCCATCATCTTTGTTGTTGGAAGCCACAGCATGAGATTCAGCCAAGCTATGTTCCCCGCGTTCAAAGGTAACGTTGTGTGACACAATTTGAGCCCTTTCCGTAGCACCCTTGTATGTATCTCCATCCAATGAAGGTTGCGGCTTCAGAGGCATCTCAGAATGAGAATGTATTGTCTCACAGCTTATCCTAACATGTTGTGCACTGCCATGGTGAGAATTAGGCAGTGAGGACCTTGCTTGAGAATCCCGCAAACATGGTGGGCCAGGATGACCCAAAACCGGAGGACCCGCGTCATGTGATGCTTCTCCCAAACTTCCGGTACCAGGAGGTGTTGTGTGCTCACTTTCTTCAATGTCCATCAAGTTATTAGCATCTACGGGATGTTGAGAAGTTGGTGGATGAGGGGGAGGAGGGTTAGTTCCACCCGTACCTCTGTTGACCTCCAAACAAGTAGAATCTTCCTTATTGTTAGGGGGTACCTCAGTATTGCGTTTTTTGGGAGCTTCTTCATTGTTGTCATCATCCCTCAGCTTCCTACACTTCAAATGGTTGTGCCCAAAAGCCGCACAATGATAGCAAAAGTCCGGGTAATTCTCATAGTTTACCCTTTGAGTATACCTACATTATCGGGAGTTTGTGACAAAATCCATTATTGGCTCCTTGCTAACATCCACTTCCACTAGAACTCTTGCATAGTTCATTTTAGATCTTTCCTTAGTATATTGGTCCGTGTAAAGAGGTTTTCCTACACGTGAAACAATCTTACTAAGGCGTTACACTCGAATAGAAGGGGAATGTCCGGAAAAGTGACCCAAATAGGAATGTCCATGAATAAGTCATCCATTATTAGAACTCCTTTATTGATAGCCTTGAGCATCATAGTTTTCCCGTAGACCATATAAGGGCCTCCGTGAAGTACATTAGTGCGATCCTCCTCCGTCATGAATTTGAACACTGTCCAGCCTTTGCCATATGGTATAATACGACATTTAACTCCCCATCCTTTCACAATGGTATTCAATGCTTCTCTTCCCGGGAAAGGACCCGTGAAGCAACCTATTAGGCAATAGCCCCATGTTTCTATGAAAGGAACTTCATCTTCAACTTCTATATCTACTTCTGCCCCTTGTTGTTCAATAAATTGTAACTTCATACCCTTTGCCTCAATCCTAGTTCCCGCAAAGACTCCAGCATAAGTCTTTTTGGGAGGGAAGGTACCTTTGCCATGGTTTGGGGGAAGATTGTTATGAGTAGTAGCCGCGGCAGGAATATGATGTGGTTTAGAAGATGCATTAGTGTGTAAATCATTGGGAGGTATATCTGGAGGTATAGGCAGAGGGGGTTGAGTAGGAGGAACTGAGCTTGGGCCCGCGATAGGAGAGAGGATTCGCATACCATTTGGGAGGGTAGGGAATTTGTGTTGGGTTTCAGGAGTAAAAGAAGGAAGAGAATATAGAAGGGGTGAGGTGTTGTGTAATTCAGAGGGTAGTGAAGGGGTATTAGATGAGAGAGGAGGTATGTTCAAGACTTTACTCGAATCCAAGGAAGTATTAAAGACGAAAGGTTTGTTGTGATTCTTGACATTGACTCCACTTAGAAAACTATCTAAAGTAGGGAAGGCTTCATTAGTGACACTTAAAGAAATCTGGGGTTGTTGTCTTAAAACACGAGAGGACTCTTTGGATCATGACATTCAAGGTGACCCTCGTCTCGCGTTATTAATGGTCATGTAGTTCCTAGGCTCCTTGGAAATAGAATTAGCTTTGTTTCTCCCAACTGACTTAGCTCTTTGCTTTACGGGAATAGTTAATGACCCATGGTTATCCACCTGCCCCGTCTTGGAAATCAGACCATCATAAAGACCCGCTGCATTTAAGTCTAACATATTGGTTCCCGAGATATTAATGTTCATGGTTTGCCGAGGCACCTTGGAATTAGAAGTAACTTCGTGCCCCACAACTGACCTTTGTCCTTGCAATGCGGGAATATCCCTCGACCCTTGGACTCCCTTATGAACCGGTTTAGAATTCTGTCCCACGAAATGGCCCGTAATTGATGGAGACTCCTTGATACCCGCAGCATTAAATGGCGATGCCTCGGCTCCCGCGGCATTAATGTTAGGTACCTTGGGGAAATAGAACTCTTCTTTTCCACCAACTGAACTCGATCCAAGCATAATGGGAATGCTCAAAGGCTCAATAACTCCCGTCTGCCCCGCCTTAGCTTTATGTCCCATGCAATGTCCCGTAATTGAAGGGGGCTCTTCGATACCCACAATATTAAATTGTGACGCCTCGGCTCCCGCAGCATTAATGTTAGGCACTTTGTTTCCACCAACAGAACTCGATCCAAGCATAATGGGAATGCACAAAGTCTCATGGACTCCCTTTGCCCGCCAGCCTTACGCCTCACGCCTCGTCCCGTTCTACGAAGAGGTTCCTTGGTATCCGCGACATTAAATTGAGACACTTTGGCACCCGTGAAAGGTTCTTTGGGATTAGAAGTCTCTTCAATACTCCCAACTGATCTAGATCTAAGCATAACGGGATAATTCCTGAACCCATGGGCACCCACCTGACCCGCCCTGAACCGCTGACCCGCGACTTGACCCGGTTTGGACCCGAGTATGCCAGCACTCCTATCATCAACAATTGCAATTCCTGACCCATCCCCTTCAAACTCACTATTATCCAAGCCCTCGACTTCTATACTTTTTCCCCATTCATGTATCTTTTGCAGCATAGAATCGTCTGCTACATTCTCAAGTAGGATACGGGAATCAGGTGTGACATGAACTAGCACTGTTGGAGTGCAAGCAGACGGATCAGATTTTCTTCAACAATGATTGGACTTAGCCATTTTTTCTTTTTCTTAGTTACGCCGTCGAACTTCCTGAGCCTCCTGAATCAGTGTTGGAGCGTGTGTAACGTTTAGACCTTTTCATGCTGTGTACATTAAACTTCAAATCGTGGTGAAACAATGGTAGAATATAGGGGGGGAAGATGGGAAAAACCGAAGGAGCAACTAAGGGAAAACGTTGAGAGCGTTTTCCTTAGTGAGAGAAACTTCTCTCTAACTCCTTGTTTAAGTTAGGGGATTTCTTAACTTGCTTATATTATGATAAGCCGGTAGCGCTTATGTTATGTATGATAGCCGGTTGTGCTAGTTTAAGTTATTCTTACGGGGGAAAGCCCCGGGTTACTACTAATTCTATGGATTTGCTACCCATGATGCAAGTGCGACGTTTGTACTCATTGCGGGCCCACCGGGCCCAAGCGGGTGAAATAGTCCTGTGCGGGTGAAATAGTCCCATGCGGAGCGCATCGCTCCATTGCGGGTCCATAGGACCTATGCGGGTGAAATAGTCCCAAGAGTAGGATTGCTTAATGATACTACGGGCGAATGACCCTACTTTGATCATGAGCCTCCTATTTTTATGCAGTAAAGTTTATACTTGTTACTCTCATTGTTAGTAAGACACAGTGTACTGAAATTTGATTATCTTACATGTCTCAAGCTTTATTTAGACTTATGATATAATTACAGTATTTTTACAGTTTTACATACTTAGTACATATTGTGTACTGACCCCCTTCCTCGAAGTGCGTTAAATCTGCGGTAGGGAGTAGCGGTGGTGGATCCTCATTCTTAGGATCACTGATCAGGTGTCGGAAGCTCCATTTCTCCGGAGGATTGCCTTTTGGTACGGTTTTCCCTAATGTTGTGGATATTATTTACATTCAGGGGTATGGCGGGGCCCTGTCCACGATTATTATTCTAAGTGCAGTAGTCACAGTTGTGGTTTGGGCTGTAAGAACAAAGTTGTACTGTTTTACCTTTGGTTATGTATATTTTATGGAAGACGGCCTTATCGGCTAGCCTGTGATGTTTATTGTCTAAACATGTTTATGTTTTGAGTATGTTCCGCTGCTATTCTCTGATGTATACCTGAAAGGGGTGCCCAGGTAGGGCACCAGTCGCGGCCCGGGGTCGGGCCGTGACATCTTCTTTCTTTGGCATGATCCTACGTATGAAATATCCATGTGATAGTATTTCATGATTCCTTCTACTCTTAGAAGTTAAGAAGTATTCACATTGTTGATTCTAAGTTAAAAGTATGTTTAAATTGTCCTAAGTCCTTACCAAGTCTTATGGGAGATGTTGGTAAGAATGGTTAGGAAGTTATGAGATTTGATTTAAAGCTACGTGTCTTGATTTATTTAAAGTAAGCAAGTTGATTTTATGTTTAAAAATGACTTGAATTTATATGTGAAAAGGGGATTGATTTTAAAAGTGGAAGTGTTATACCCCGTAGTTCCAGGGTATGTATGTGGGGACGTACGTACGAGAATACGACAGAAGTTTTGGAAAGAAAGAAAGGTGTGATTTTTCGACGGAAAAGTTTTCGGGTTTTGTGAAGGAAAAAGGTTCGTTAGTGGGAATTGGATTCCCGGATTTGGTATTTGTACTTCTTGGATTATATTAGAATTATGAGATTTTATTTTCGGAAATGTTCACGTGGGGCCCACGGGAGAAATTTACGGTTTTGTGGGGCCCACTTTGTTTTTGAGATTTTCGGTATTTTGGATATTTTCGGAAGACGAAATATTTTGGAGGAGTAAGGGGGCGACACGTGTCACCCCCTTGAGTGGCCATGTGGGCGGGTGGAGGAGACAGTGGCTAGCTTGTCATGGCCGAATGGCCATGACACTTGTAAGCCCAAATCGTTGGCCATGTGGTGTGGTGGGACCCACACACACATGGCCCAATCTTGACCATACACTTACATTGATCTTGGCCCTTGATTCTTCTATAAATACCCCCTTAGCTTGAAGCATAATTTCATCCACACTTAAGAGCTTTCAAGGCAAAAATAATACTCCCTCCTTTGTAGTTTTCGTCCCCCTCCCACCTCTTGTGTAGAAAATACTTTGTGTATTGTTGTATAATCCCAAATACCTTAGCCTAGTATCCCTAGTAGTATTCCAAAGTTGTTTTAATACTAGGAGCCCGGAAATACTACTTTATTCGATAGTCATGAGTGAAACCCTAGAAAAATCTTCCTAGCTTGGTTGAAGTGTTAAGAGAAGTTATTTAGAAACTTCTAAGGGTCACTTGGAGAAGGTTGGAGCGTAAGGAGTTGGAGCTAAACGTTGCTCAGGATCGACATATATCTTGGATAATTTTGGGCTTATCGAGGTAATGATCTATGTCCCCCTATTGTAATTGGATATTACATATTGTAGTAATTTAGAATTGAGTATAAGATTTATTAGAAGGATGATTATAAAGTTGAATCGTATTTACATTGGATTGTATTCTGATGGCGGTGTAGTATTATTATGAAGTAGAATTGTACGTCAGGTTAGGCGTGTAACCTCCCCAGGAGTTGTTGGCACGGTAGCGGGCCGAGTAGAGAGGAGATTTATGTGGTTGTGGGGAGGTCTTTGCCGAATTTTCCGTAGAATAAAGGAATCTTGTATTTAGAATATTCTACGAAGAGATCTAGAAGTTGATAGACGTTTTATGGCCAGTATAGGTGGAAGTACTACGAGTAGCGTATTCTACTTGAAGGGTGGAAAAGGCTAGCAAGGTTGTAGTACTTGGAGCAATTTGCTAATTGTCGATAATCGTCGCGAGGTATGTGAACCTCTTCCTATCTTTTCTAGCATGATTGTTGTGAACTATGTAGTACGGTAGACGTACATGTTCTAAGTGAATTTGGTTGGTTTACTGATTTTAAAAGATAAAGGACTTGACTTATATTTGACTTGATATGATATATGAAGAACTCGAATTGTGTCGAAAGTTGTGAAATCTCATTCGCGAGAAATGAGTATTTGGTCTTTAAAAGGAACTTGATTTCTAAAAGAAAAGAGACTTGAGGAATTGAAGAGTTTTTGGTTTAAAAGAGAGACATGGTTTTGTCTTAAATTGGTTTAAAACATAAAGTGTTATAACAGCTTTATGGGAAGTTAGTTATAACGACTTTATGAAAGCAAAATAATGGTTTTATCATTGGTTTTAAAATGGTAACTTGATTTAAGTATAGGTTACTTGTTTTGAAAAGAGTAAGTATTTGAGTTTTAAAGAGTATACTTGATGTTGTTTTAAAAGAAAGACACTTGGTTTAAAAAGTATAGAGTACTTGATTTTAAAAGTCTTGTAAAGGTTTTTACGAAAGTAAGGTAATTTGGTTTGAAAAGGAAATGTGTTTTTGATACTACGAGTATTAGTATCTTTTACGTAAAAAAAGGTCATTTTGAAAGAATGGAAGTGGGTATTATTTTTGGGGTTGAAACCCGTATTGTTGACATAAAATGAAAGTACCTTGAGTTGTGTGTAACTTTCCTATGTTTGCGTGTGATAGCCTTGTTGTGCCAGTATTGTATTTCTATACCACCGCGTCTCTCAATGCAGGGCCGGTTGATTTGTTATGATCTTACTTGGGCGTCTTGGCGGTGTGGAGGATTCCAGGTGCGCTCGTTGATAGCATTATTCCATGGACTAGCTCTCCACGAGGTTTCTTGATCGGCCTTGGTATCCGTGGTTGGCTTTCGTGCTTGCCGTCTCGTGGTGATTCGGCCTTGGTACACAGTAGTTAGCCTTGCACTTGCCGCTCGGTTTAGTGGCGAAGTCTCGTGATCTGACCTTGGTATCCGGTAGTTGGCTTTCGTGCTTGCCTGTATCGACCGTGGCGGAGTCTCGTGATCGCGACCTTGGTATCCGTAGTTAGCCCTCGTACTTGCCCGGTCGACTCGTGACACGGCTTTGGTATCCGTAGTTGGCTTCGTACTTTCCCGTCGGAACCGTGGTTTGGTTGTATAGTATTGTTAGTACGGCTTTGGTATCCGGTAGTTGGCTTTCGTACTTGCCGTCGATTGATGATCGGCTTTGGTATCAGTAGTTAGCCTTCGTACTTGCCCGTCACGGTTGTTATGACACAGTGGGACCGGTGTTCATGTGTATTCCTTCGTGTTGCTATATCATAGGTATCGGCGATGAGGAAGGTATTCCACGGGCATGATTGATGTTGTGGCGTGAGACCCATAGTTATATTTGAGTGATGACTTTGAGGCGTGAGTCCACGACTTGACATATTCGCTTATATGTTGTGTCTTGTAGTTTGGTTATCATACATGTCTCGCTTTATATAGACTATTATGATTTTATTTCTGATATTTTGATTTCACATACTTGGTACTGTTATCGACCTCGCCCGAGGCTGCGTTCATCTGCGAGTAGAGGTACATTGGTTGTGGATCCTCGCTCATAGGATCACAGTTCAACGTTTTGGGAAGCTCCGTTTCTCCGGAGGCTCATCTTTGGTATAGTCCCCTGTCAGTGTAGTTACTTGTACATTCAGGGGTATGGCGGGGCCCTGTCCCGTCATAGTTATGGTTACATTCTTAGAGGTATGTAGTACTGTTGTGGGCAGGGTTTGTAAAAGGATTTAACTATTCAGGTTGATATATATATGTATATTTTCAGGAAGGTGACCGTTTTGGTTAGCCTGTTTCATACTTTATGTCTTGTCTCATGTTTTAGTTTTTTTATTCCCGCTGATTTTCTCTGATGTTGTATCACTAGGGTGCCCGGGGTAAGGCACCAGTCACGGGCCCGGGATCGGGTTGTGACAAAAGTGGTATCAGAGCAGTTAGTCCTCGGAAAGTGTCTACAAACCGTATCTAGTAGAGTCTTGATTATCGGCGTGTTGTACACCACACCTATAATCAGGAGGCTGCAGGATATTTAGGATTGGTTTCTATTCTTCTCACTCTGAGATCGTGCCTTAGAGCTGTGTTGTAAGTTGGACTCCCTCTGACGTACTCTTTTGTACCAGTTATGCCTCCACGCAAGGCAACCAGAGCCCAGAAGGGCAAGCGCGAGAGGCTGCGAGTAAACACGGAGGTTACGAGCGAGGCTAATTTTTACCCAGGTGGTGCTACAGACGGCGGATTCTGATGCCGCCCGGCCCAGCAGATTTAGAGCGCGGCGGTGGGCTGCCGAGACCACGATACGAGCCTCGGTCCACGGCTGGAAGCGAGAGGAGTTGGGTACAAAGAGATGGCCCGATTACTAGCCGTGATCGTGGCGAACATGAGATAAATTTGGATCAGATTCAGTTCGATGGTACCCGTGGTTCACCCGAGAGCGGATAGTTTGAGGCTACGGGACTTTCACGAAATGTAGCCGCGAGTTCTATGGATCGAGGCGTGGATGACCTCGTGAGTTTATCCGAAGCGATTCTGGATCGTGAGTGATCAAGGCCTCAGAGGCAGAGTCGGTGATATTGGGTTCGCATCGGCTGCGTGATACTGCAGTCGACTGGTTTGATTCATGGGAACTGTCCCGGGGGGAGCATGCACTTCCAGCTGTATGGGACGAGTTCTCAAGGGCATTTCTTGCACACTTCTTGCCCGCGAGATGAGAGGGCTCGGCCGCAATTTTTGATATTGAGGCAGGACGGGCGTACGGTTCGGGAGTACAACGTAGAGTTCGACTCGTTGGCCCGTTATGTCCCCGCGTTAGTAGCGTATGGAGGACAAAGTGCACCGCTATGTCACAGGGCTAGACGATTATTTGGCAGAGAGTTGCTCGGACGTAGCTCTTCAGCCGGGCATGGACATTGCCCGCATGCAGGCTTATGCACTTGGATGTGAGGCACGGAGAGGTCGACGGAATGATCGGGATCAGAAAAAGAGGGCCAGAACAGCAGGGTCTTTTGGCGACTTTCGAGGCGGACCGCCTCAGCAGCAGACTAGTTATGCTCCTCCGCCAGTACCGAGTGGCCCTCCACCGTCTTCGGGACGTTCGGGATATTCAGGCAGTCGGGGCTCCCGTGTTTGACTTTCGAGGAGTAAGTGCTCGCCGGATAAGGTCACCCTTGTCTCAGTGTGGCCGTTGTGGAAAACTTCATAAGGGAGAGTGTCGTACTAATTTAGGAGATTGTTATTCTTGCGGCCAACATGGCCATTTGGCGAGAGACTTTCCGACGAGGGGTAGCACTGGTGGATTAGCACAGACTACGAGATCAGTTGCGGGTTCTTCACCTTCCATAACTAGGCAGGATGTTCATGCACGGCGTGTACGGCGGTCGCGGTGGAAGTTCCCAGTTTTAGCGGTCCTTTGAACCGCCTATTTACAGGTATATCCTTAACCCTCTAGAGACTGGTATGTATTGATGTTATGATGATGTGTTAAGTGTTATGATCGGATAGCTTTGAGTTAAAAGGTGATTTAGAAGCCTGGTTAGTGAAAAGGGTAAGTCTGGGGATGAGAAAATTGCGAACCTTAGAATATTACACGTTGAGACCTTAGATGTAAGGCCGTCTTGAGTAAAGGATTTTGCAGAAGATCCTTGTCGGAGTGCATTATATGCATAAGGTGTATTAGTGTGATAATTCCTTGGGTTGTGTAAGATGGAAGTGGTAGCTTTCAGGACTTGTATAGGTAAGATTGTTCCGGATCGGGGAACAAGAGTCTGGTGCGATTACGGGTCGGGTTGAGGACCATTCGCGGGTCAACCCGCAGCCCGGTTTGGGGTGGGGTCAGTTCGAGGTTGTCCCTCCAGGTGGTAGGGTCACGAGGGTGCTAAGCCCAGGTTTAGGTAACCATCGTACGAGTTCGTGGATATGTGCGACCAGAATCGGGTCGTGAAGGCCGGGAATGGCCTTAAAGGAATTCGAGGCTAGTTAGATGACCAAGTTTGGAGGTAGTGACTCCAAAGATTTTGGAAACTGAAGTGACGACTGAGGTATGGTACGTGTACTAGAAAGAGTTCGAGTGTTCGAGAAGGGTACGACGAGAAAGGAAAGAAGTGAACATGTGCTGAGAGATGGAAGTGATCATTTCTTTGTGAGGTAAAGATGCGAAGGGAGTATCCTTTGGACAAGGAACGAGATTTAGTATCGTTTTACATCTTGGAGGTAATTCCTCGTGGACTTGGATTTAAGTATTTGCGCGTATTTTTTTTTTTTTTGTGGCCAGGTGTGGCATGATTGGTTTCGTAGTATAGTAGTGAAGACTATACCGGCGCAGGTATGTTTTGGAGACTTAGAAGGAACATTCGGGACGAATGTTTCTAAGGGGGGAAGAATGTTATACCCGTAGTTCGTGGTATGTATGTGGGGACGTGCGTGCGAGAATACGACGAAATTTTGGAAAGAAAGAAAGGTGTGATTTTTCGGAAAAGTTTAGGGTTTTGTGAAGGAAAAAGGTTCGTTAGTGGGGTGGATTCCCAGTTTGGTATTTGGAATTCTTGGATTATATTAGAACTATGAGATTTTATTTTCGGAAATGTTCACGTGGGGCCACGGAGAAATTCTGATTTTGTGGCCCACTTTGTTTTGAGATTTTCGGTATTTTGGATATTTTGGAAGACGAAATATTTTGGGCAGTAAGGGAGACACGTGTCAACCAGCGAGTGGCCGTGTGGGCGGGTGGAGGACAGTGGCTAGCTTGTCCCTTGGCCGAATGGCCATGACACTTGGAAGCCCAAATCGTTGGCCATGTGGTGTGGTGGGACCCACACACACATGGCCCAATCTTGACCATACACTTACATTGATCTTGGCCCTTGATTCTTCTATAAATACCCCCTTAGCTTGAAGCATAATTTCATCCACACTTAAGAGCTTTCAAGGCAAAAATAATACTCCCTCCTTTGTAGTTTTCGTCCCCCTCCCCCCTCTTGTGTAGAAAATACTTTGTGTATTGTTGTATAATCCCAAATACCTTAGCCTAGTATCCCTAGTAGTATTCCAAAGTTGTTTTAATACTAGGAGCCCGGAAATACTACTTTATTCCAATAGTCGCAAAGTGAAACCCTAGAAAAATCTTCCTAGCTTGGTAGAAGTGTTAAGAGAAGTTGTTTAGAAACTTCTAAGGGTCGCTTGGAGCGGGTTGGAGCGTAAGGAGTTGGAGCTAAACGTTGCTCAGGATCGACATATATCTTGGATAATTTTGGACTTATCGAGGTAATGATCTATGTCCCCCTATTGTAATTGGATATTACATATTGTAGTAATTTAGAATTGAGTATAAGATTTATTGGAAGGATGATTATAAAGGATTGAACTGTATTTACATTGGATTGTATTTACAGTAGACTGGTGTAGTATTATTGTGAAGTAGAATTGTACACGTCCGGTTAGACGTGTAACCCTCCCCCCTGGGAGTTGTTGGCCTGGTAGCGGGCCTGAGTAGAGGAGGAGATTTATGTGGTTGAGGAAGGGGGGGAGGTGCTGCCGAATTTTCTGTAGAATAAAGGAATCTTGTATTTAGAATATTCTACGAAGAGATCTAGAAGTTGATAGACGTTTTATGGACAGTATAGGTGGAAGTACTACGAGTAGCGTATTCTACTTGAAGGGTGGAAAAGGCTAGCAAGGTTGTAGTACTTGGAGAAATTTGCTAATTGTCGATAATCGTCGCGAGGTATGTGAACCTCTTCCTATCTTTTCTAGCATGATTGTTGTGAACTATGTAGTACGGTAGACGTACATGTTCTAAGTGAATTTGGTTGGTTTACTGATTTTAAAAGATAAAGGACTTGACTTATATTTGACTTGATATGATATATGAAGAACTCGAATTGTGTAGAAAGTTGTGAAATCTCATTCGCGAGAAATGAGTATTTGGTCTTTAAAAGGAACTTGATTTCTAAAAGAAAAGAGACTTGAGGAATTGAAGAGTTTTTGGTTTAAAAGAGAGACATGGTTTTGTCTTAAATTGGTTTAAAACATAAAGTGTTATAACAGCTTTATGGGAAGTTAGTTATAACGACTTTATGAAAGCAAAAGAATGGTTTTATCATTGGTTTTAAAATGGTAACTTGATTTAAGTATAGGTTACTTGTTTTGAAAAGAGTAAGTATTTGAGTTTTAAAGAGTATACTTGATGTTGTTTTAAAAGAAAGGCACTTGGTTTAAAAAGTATAGAGTACTTGATTTTAAAAGTCTTGTAAAGGTTTTTACGAAAGTAAGGTAATTTGGTTTGAAAAGGAAATGTGTTTTTGATACTACGAGTATTAGTATCTTTTACGTAAAAAGAGGTCTTTTTGAAAGAATGGAAGTGGGTATTATTTTTGGGGTTGAAACCCGTATTGTTGACATAAAATGAAAGTACCTTGAGTTGTGTGTAACTTGCCTATGTTTGCGTGTGATAGCCTTGTTGTGCCAGTATTGTATTTCTATACCACCGCGTCTCTCAATGGAGGGCAGTGACGGAGGATTCCACGGGTGCGCTCCTATTGATAGCATTATTCCATGGACTAGCTCTCCATGAGGTTTTACTGATTCGGCCTTGGTATCTGGTGGTTGGCTTTCGTACTTGCCCCGTCTCGTGGCTGATTCGGCCTTGGTACCTGGTAGTTAGCCTTCGCTTGCCCGCTCGGTTTAGTGGCGAAGTCTCGTGATACTGACGCGGTATCGGTAGTTGGCCTTCGTACTTGCCGTGCTCGGCCGTGGCGAGTCTCGTGATCGGACCTTGGTATCCGTAGTTAGCCCTCGTACTTGCCCGGTCACACGTGACACGGCTTTGGTATCTAGTAGTTGGCTTTCGTGCTTGCCGTGTCGAACCGTGGTTTGGTTGTATAGTATTGTTAGTGCGGCTTTGGTATCGGTAGTTGGCTTTCGTACTTGCCCCGGTCAGTTGAGGATGCGGCTTTGGTATCTGGTAGTTAGCCTTCGTACTTGCCCCGTACGGTTGTTATGACACATGTGGGACCGGTGTTCATGTGTACTCCTTAGTGTTGCTATATCATGATCGCCGGCTGAGGAAGGTATTCCACCGCATGATTGATGTTGTGGGCGTGAGACCCATAGTTATATTTGAGTGATGACTTTGAGGGCGTGAGTCCCTGACTTGACATGACTGCTTATATGTTGTGTACTGTAGTTTGGTTATCATACATGTCTCCTGCTTTATATAGACTATTATGATTTCATTTACAGATTTTCGCCACATACTGCAATTGCCAGATCGACCTCTTGAGCTGCGTTCATGCCGCAGGTAGAGGTACATTGGTTGTGGATCCTCGCTCATAGGATCACAGTTCAACGTTTTGGGAAGCTCCGTTTCTTCGGAGGCTCATCTTTGGTATAGTCCCCTGTCAGTGTAGTTACTTGTACATTCAGGGGTATGGCGGGGCCCTGTCCCGTCATAGTTATGGTTACATTCTTAGAGGTCTGTAGTACTGTTGTGGGCAGGGTTTGTAAAAGGATTTAACTGTTCAGGTTGATATATATATGTATATATTCAGGAAGGTGACCGTTTTGGTTAGCCTGTTTCATACTTTATGTCTTGTCTCATGTTTTAGTTTTTATTTCCGCTGATTTTCTCTGATGTTGTATCACTAGGGTGCCCGGGGTAAGGCACCAGTCACGGGCCCGGGATCGGGTCATGACAGGAAGTTATATAGTTTTAAAGAGAATAAGTTACTTGGTTTTGGAAGTGTATGAAACTTTATTTTTCAAGTTATGGGACTTGATTTCTAAAATGTAGATTATATGATTTTATAAGTATAAGTAAATGGACTTTAAAGAATGTATGTTATGAAGTTTAAAGACTATGAACTTTGATTGTCTTTTAAGGATTATGAAGTTTTAAGCGATATGATTTTAAAGAGTGTATGCTACGAGGGGTTAATACTATAAGCCTTGATTTTATGAGTGGAAATGACTAAACTTTAAAAAGTATGGCTTCTTAATTTATTTCAAAAGTTAAGAAGATGGTTTCCAAACGAGTGTGTGACTTGAGCTTTAAAAAGAAAGGAGTTTTATGATTCTTTTTAAGTATGTATGTACGTAGTATTTTTGGGTCTAGTTTTCCTAATGTTGTAAGAATAAAAGTGTCTTAAGTTCTCTAAAATGAAAGGTTGTTATAATAGCTTTATGGGAAGTTGTTATGACGACTTAAGAAGAAGTGAAAAGATGGTTTAAAAATGTTATGTAAGGAAAAATACACCGAGCCTACAAATTCGTCGGATTACGTTATGAGATACACCGAGCCTACACATAGGCCGGATTACGCCATATTACCCCGTGCCTACACATAGGCCGGGTTACGTCATCTTACACCGAGCTCCACAAGCGGGCCAGATTATGCTACATGATTCCACAGTACACCAAGCTCCACAGGCGGGCCGGATTATGCTACATGATTCCACAGTACACCGAGCTCTACATGCGGGCCGGATTATGCTACATGATTCCACAGTACACCGAGCTCCACAGGCGGGCCGGATTATGCCACATGATTCATCAGTACACCATGTCCCGCAAATGGGCCGGATTACATTATCACGTATGGATAATCAAAGTAAGCTCCCAAACAAGAGATCCCTCCATAAAGGGTCGGATTATGTTATGTAAGATATGTAAGTTATGTGAAAAAACTTGACTAAATCCTTAAAGTAAGTACGTAAGAATATGATGTTAATTTTTATTGAAAGAAGAAAAAGAACGGTTAATATACGATTGATTTCAGGAGTTAAAATGGCACAGTAGGATCTGGTATTTCATTTTTATACTTGCCCTTGTCATTTTTTTTATACAGTTATGATTTGGTTACTGTACCTTGTTTCTGTTCCATACTCGGTACCTGTTGTACTGACTCCCTTCGGGAGGCTGCATTCATGCCCGCAAGTGTTAGGTACACAGGTTGGTGATCTCTGTTCACTTTTTGGGAAGAAGCTCCATTCACTCCGGAGGCTTATCTTTTGGGTACGGTTTCCCTGATATTGTAGATTATGTACATTCAGGGGTATGGCGGGGCCCTGTCCCACCACAGTTGTAATTCTTAGAGGTCTGTAGTCATATCTTGTGGGTCAGTTTGTAAAAAAAGAAGGATGTAACTGCGGTTGTTTAAGTATATGTATATGTGTCCAGGGAGGTGGCCTTATCGGCTAACCTGTTGTTTAAATTCTTGTTGTTTTATTTTATCAGTTTCATGTATGTTCCGCTGATTATCTCTGATGTGTACCTGTAAGGGTGCCCAGGTAGGGCACCAGTCGCGGGCCCGGGGTCGGGTCGTGACAAAAGTGGTATCAGAGCAGTTAGTCCTCAGAAAGTGTCTACAGACCGTGTCTAGTAGAGTCTTGATTATCGGTGTGTTGTGCACCACATCTATAATCAGGAGGCTGCAGGACATTTAGGATTGGTTTCCATTCTTCTTACTCTGAGATCGTGCAATAGAGCTGTGTTATTAGGTTGATCCGTCTCTGACGTATTCTTATGTGTATGAATCAGCTATGCCTCCACGGAAGGCGACTAGGGCCCAGAAGGGCAAGGCAGCAACAGGAGTTGCTAGTGGTGCGCAGAGGGTTACTAGGACTCAAGCCCAGACTATGCCTGAGGTTGTGGTCCAGCGAAGTTCGCCACGTCGGCAATATTAGAGAGCAGAGCACCGCAGCCTCCGGGTTACGATACCTGAGCCTCCAGTCCCTCAGCCAGGGGCGGAGTATAGAGATTATAGAGGGCAGATCAGGTTATTGACTAGCATAGTGGTAGGGAAGCGCCTACAGGAGCAGGTAGCTAACCCTAGAACCGACAGTTTCAGGATTCAGGATTTTCTGGGTTGTAGTCCACCCGAGATCTATGGTTCGAGATCTGAGGAGGATCCTCAGGAGTTTATTCGGCAGATACAACGGACTATGCATGTGCTTAGGGTCTCGGAGACCGAGTCAGTGGTGCTAGCTTCTTACCGGTTACGCGATATTGCGTTGAACTGGTTTGAGTCATGGGAACTGTCTAGGGGTGTGGGTGCTCCTCCAACTGTTTGGGATGAGTTCACAGAGGCCTTTCTTGATCACTTTTTGCCTCCTGAGATGAGGAGAGCCCGTGTTGATAGGTTCTTGTCATTGAGGCAGAATGGGAGAACCATCAGGGAGTACAACCTGGAATTTGACTCGTTGGCCAGGTATGCGCTGTTATACCCCGTATTTCCAGAGTATGTACGTAAGGACGTACGTAGAAAAGTTTGGGCTTTAAAAGTAGGCTTGGCCGAAATACTTTGTGCACAACACCCGGTTAGAGTCGTTTTTCGACGAAACGTTTTACATAACTTGCGAAGGGAAAATTCCGGTTATGTCATTTTATATTTTTGCGGATTTTTCCGAGAGACGAAACATTTTGGACCAACGGGAGGGTGACAAGTGTCACCCTCATAGTGAAGCGTTGTGCGGGCGCATACGTGGGACGATTTCAAGATAAGGTTGGGCAAGATATTTTTGAGGGTTTTAAGGAGTAGGGTCTAGGGGGCACTTGGGCATATCTTGGCCCTCCACTTGCCCCCCACTTGGCTAGATCTTGACCCTTGGTCTTCCTATAAATACCCCTGCCCCTTTGAAGACTTCTTCATCCAAAAACTTTCCTAAGTATAAAATCCTTCCCCTCTCTCCTTGTAGTGTTTCGTCCAAACCCCCCCTCCCCCTTTGAGAAGGCCCTTTGGCCGAGAGCCCCTCCCCCCTTGGCCGAGAGCACCCCCCCTCCTAGTGGGGTTGGCCGAGGGGTATACACCCCCCCTTGTGGTGTTGTCTCGTATAAATACCCCCCCTCTTGGTAGAAATACTCTCCATAGTATTGTTACTATACCCAAATTACCTTAGCCGTATACCTTGTAGTATTCCAAAGATACCTCTATACGTAGAGCCCGGAAATACTACCAAATGTCCTTTTAGTCTCAAACCGAAACCCTAGGGAAAACCTTCATAGTTGGTTGAAGTGTTAAGTAGAAGTTACGTAGAACTTCTAAGGGTTGTTTGGAGCGGGTTGGAGCGCACGGAGTAAGAGCTAAACCTTGCTCAGGATCGACATTATAACTTGGATAATTTTGGGCTTATCGAGGTAAATATTCTTGTTCCCTTATTGTAATTGGAAATTACATGTTGTAGGATTATATAGTTGAAGTATACTATGAGATCTAGATGTTAATAGGCGCCTTGTGGCCTCAATAGGTTGAAGTACTACGTATGGCGTGATCTACTTGGCTTAAGGAGTAGCCGACGGTTTGAGGTACTTGGAGCGTTTTGCTATTAGTCGATAATCGTCGCGAGGTATGTGAACCTCTTCCTATCCTTTCTAGCATGATGTTTTGTAAACTATGTAGTACGGTAGACGTACATGTGCTAAATGAGTTGGTTGGTTTAAAACATAGGGTGTTATAATAGCTTTATGGGAAGTTAGTTATAACGACTCTATGTAGGTAAAAGAATGGTTTATTGATTGTAGAAGTTAAGAGACTTGATCTTGAAAGATAAGAGACTTAACTTGTTTTACTTGGTAATTAACATTTTGTTAAAAAAGTTGAAAAACCTCATTCGCGGGTAATGAGTACTTGGTTTTAAAAGAATAATGTTTTTACTGATTTCGGAAATCAGAATGAGTATCGACAAACCACTGCAGCGTTAATAAAGGGAAATGTTTTAATTAATGAAGTATTATTAAAACCAGTAGAAACCTCCATCTGCATAGAAGCTAAGATGAGACAAAATGATATTACATTTCCTAGATCATGGTTGCTTAATAAGATTGATTATGAACAAGAATAACCTACTCACACATAAGACATATGTTACTCGATTGTTTTAAAAAGGGATTAAGACTATGAGTTATGAAACCTTTCTAAAATGAGAAACTTGAGCATTTGAAATTAGGCAAACTTGAACGTCTGGAAAATAATGTTGTTACTTGATTTTACAAAGGGAAGTATTTTGGTTTACTTAAAAAGATAGTCACTCTATTTTATACTACGTATCAGTGACTTCTGTGAAAGAAACGAATCTTTTAAAAGAGTTAATGTATGAAGTACTTTGGGGATAGATACCCGAACTTATTAGCATAAAGTACCTTGTGTGAATAACTTGATTTTGTTGGTTTGTGATAGCCTTGTAATACTTTCTTGTTGATTTGATAAGTAAACATGTTAGGATGCTACGTGTGTTAGTATCTTGTGATTGTTGTGTAAGGGGGTCATTCTTGCTGTGCTTACGTTGCTAACCGGTAAGTCCATTGTACTATTATTATATCACCTACCCTCGATCGTTATACCGAGGGCTTGCCACCCTTGACGCGGTCTATACGGCCTATGCGGTCTCGCGAGACTATGCGAGCGCCGGTATGCTCGAGATTGATCATTCCGGTGTTTAGCCCGACGCGGGATGCCCTATGCGGTCCACGGACTATGCGGTCTTTTGAGACTATGCGGCCGCGGAGTCGGCGGATACCGGGTTAAGTCGCCGACGGGTATACCTCAGCGATGCAGGACCACGATTCGAGGAATACCTCACGCGGTCCTGTGTGACCTGCGCGAGTCGCGGTAAGTTCCAGAATAGACGCGCACATTGATATCGCGGGCGAAGCCGCCTTCGATCATGTGCGGTCTAGAAAGACCTCGTGATACGCTTTATAGCATTATTGGTACCGTGGTTTTAGTAGTCGGCTATGCCTTCGCATTTACCCCGCACGGTTTTATTATGACACGTAGGACTCGTGTTTACGTGTATTCCTTGGTGCTTTTATATCATGGATCACGGCAGTGGCGGAAGGTATTCCACGGGCATGATTGATGTTGTGGCGTGAGACCCATTGTTATACTTGAGTAATGACTGAGGCGTGAGTCCCCGACTTGACATGATCGCTATTTATTGGAATCGTAGTTTGGTTATCATACATGTCTCCTGCTTTATATAGACTACTATGATTTCATTTACAGTATTTATTTTCAGTTTCACATACTTGGTACCTGTTGTACTGACCTCCTTCGGGGGGCTGCATTCATACCGCAGGTAGAGGTACACCAGTGTTGATCCTCGCCATGTGGTCACCAGCGTTGGGAAGCTCCGTTTCTCCGGAGGCTTATCAGTGGTATAGTCCCCTATCGTTGTAGGTTCTTACATTCAGGGGTATGGCGGGCCCCGTCCCGCCATTGTTGTCATATCATTCTGTAGGTCCAGTAGTACCGCTGGGAGGGATGTAATCGTCGGATCTAATTGTTATTTATATATATGCCGAAAGGCAAGTTTTCTGTTATGAACTGTTTCATATTTCATGTTGTTGTGTTATGTTCGATTACTCGATGTTGTATCACTAGGGTGCCCGGTAGGCACCACCACGCCCGGTTCGGTCGTGACAAAAGTGGTATCGAGCGCTTAATCCTCTGAAAGTGTCTACGCATCGTATCCAAGAGAGTCTTGATTATCGGTGTGTTGTGCACTACACCAATAATCGTGAGGCTATAGGATATTTAGGATTGGTTTCCATTCTTCTCACTCGAGATCGTGCCTTAGAGTGTTGTAAGTTGGACCTCTAACATATTTCTTTCCCTTACCGCTATGCTCGCGCAGTGGCAAACCCGCCCAGAGAGGCAAGGCACCGAGGAGCTGCGAGTAGAGTACAGAGGGTTACGTGGGCACAGACCCAATCATCACCTAGGGTAGTGCTTCATACAGGGAGTTATGCTACGTCACCAGCCCCAGAGTTTAGCGCAGCAAAGCAGCGCTCATCGCGACCATAATATTTGAACCTTCGCCCACGATCGGGACGTAGAATATAGATTGCAAAGAGGCGACCACATTAGCTATGGATTTGGCTGCCAGAGTGTATACCGATGTACCGCGAGTCTTGATGACTATCTAAGAGAGGGTTGGACAAGAGTAATTCTTCAGTTAGGCGTGAGCATGGCCTGTGTACGGGCTTATGCGCAGCAGGCCAAGAAACGTAGAGATCGACGGGTTAACGGCGACGCGAAGAGGCCGTAATGCAGGGTCCTTTGGTAACTTTCGAGGCGAACCGCCTCAGCAGCAGATTAGATATGCACATCCACCAGTGCAGAGTGGTCCTCCACAGGTTCGTGACGTTCGTACGCAGGAGTTGGTCAGAGCTCCAGAGCTTCCGGTTCACAGCTACACGTAGGTTCCAGCCAGCCGGATTCAGTTTTTGCCCAGTGTTCACAATGTGACAGGCATCATCCCGGGGAATGTCGTCTTTTAGTTGGTACTTGTTGTACCTACGGCCGTCAGGGCCAGGTGTCGAAAGGATGTCCAAGTAGGAGGACTCAGCCTTCAGGATCGGTGTGTAGTTCGTCACCTCCCTTAGCTATGCGCCTTACGGGGCAGGTTTGATTAGAACGACCTAGGGGAGTGAAGCAGTAGATTCAGGCATATCTTCAACCCTCTAGGGATTAGCATGTGTGATAAGATGAGTATATCTTAAGTGTGATGTTCAGATAACATGAGTGTAATTGTGATTAGAAATCATGGTTAGTTAAAAGGGTAAGATTTGGGGGATAGAGAAAGTGTAAGCCTTAGAGCTTTATACGTGGAGACCTTAGAGGCAAGGCAATCTTGAGTAAAAGATTACATTTGTGTTTGACCCTTATCGGAGTGCATAGTGCACGTAAGATATGTTGTGTGATAAGTCCCTGAGTAGAGTGGAAGGAAAGAGGGTAGTTGAGCTAAGAAGACCGCTAGGATTTCGTAACGTGATTAGTGAGATTGTTCCGGATCGGGGAGCTAGTGTTTTGCGCGTTGCCGGGTCGGGTTGAGGCCATGTTGCGGGTCAACCCGCGACCTGTTTTATGGTGGGGTCAGTTTGTGGTGGTCCCGCCGGGTGGTAGGGTCACGAGGGTGTTAGGCCCAAGTTTAGTTAACCAGCGTACGAGTTCGTTGATGCGTTCGACCAGTAGTCGGGCCGATGAGGTCAGCCCGTCTTATCTTTTAGTCAAAACCGTGTACTCGGTAGTAAGTTGCGAGATGATTATTTCAGGAAGGTTGTAAGGCTGCACGAGGTGCCTACCTTCACCTTATGGCGCATGTGGAGCCCAAGTTATGGGTGTTTCTTTTCCGAGGTTTTACCAGCAGGTTAGGAACTCGCGAGTCTCCGTGATCGTATTCATCCTCGCCGTTGTTTTAATTTCAGGGGTAGCTGTGAGGATTGTTGCCTCCTGTAGAGGGAGTGTTGTAGCTACCATTTCAGCGTTCGGATATTGCCTTATGAAGCCTTGTAGGGGCGGAAGTGTAAGTTGCCGGTCGATTGGTTCGATGTTGGCAAAGATTCAGATAGTGGGTTTATACTTATTCAACAGAAATGTGGTAGGTTATGAGAAAGAGTTCGAGTGTACAAGAAGGGTACGACACGTAAGGGAAGAAGCGAGCATGTATGGCGAGCATAGATGTGATCATTTCTTTTGTGAAGAGAAGGTGCGAAGGAGGTATGTTTTAGACCCCGGAGAGAGGTATTTGTGGTGATGTTAGAGGTGTTTCCTCGTGGACATGGATGGAAGTATTGGCGCGGGTGTTTCTGTGGCCAGGTGTGGCAGGATTGTTCTCGTAAGTATAGTAGTGAAGACTATACTGGCGCGCGTTTGTTTTGAGACTTAGAAGGAACATTCGGGACGAATGTTTCTAAGGAGGGGAGAATGTTATACCCCGTATTTCCAGAGTATGTACGTAAGGACGTACGTAGAAAAGTTTGGGCTTTAAAAGTAGGCTTGGCCGAAATACTTTGTGCACAACACCCGGTTAGAGTCGTTTTTCGACGAAACGTTTTACATAACTTGCAAAGGGAAAATTCCGGCTATGTCATTTTAAATTTTTGCGGATTTTTCCGAGAGACGAAACATTTTGGACCAACGGGAGGGTGACAAGTGTCACCCTCATAGTGGCGCGCGTGGCGCACATGGGACGATTTCAAGATAAGGTTGGGCAAGATATTTGTGAGGGTTTTAAGGAGTAGGTCTAGGGGCACTGGGCATATCTTGGCCTCCACTTGCCCCTCACTTGGCTAGATCTTGACCCTTGGTCTTCCTATAAATATCCCTCCCCCTTTGAAGACTTCTTCATCCAAAAACTTTCCTAAGTCTAAAATCCTTCCCCCCTCTCCTTGTAGTGTTTCGTCCAAACACCCCCTCCCCTTCGAGAAGGCCCTTGGCCGAGAGCCCTCCCTTGGTCGAAAGCACCCCTCCTAGTGGGGTTGGCCGAGGGGTATACACCCCCCCCTTGTGGTGTTGTCTCGTATAAATACCCCCCCTCTTGGTAGAAATACTCTCCATAGTATTGTTACTATACCCAAATTACCTTAGCTGTATACCTTGTAGTATTCCAAAGATACCTCTATACGTAGAGCCCGAAAATACTACCAAATGTCCTTTTAGTCTCAAACCGAAACCCTAGGGAAAACCTTCATAGTTGGTTGAAGTGTTAAGTAGAAGTTGCGTAGAACTTCTAAGGGTTGTTTGGAGCGGGTTGGAGCGCACGGAGTAGGAGCTAAACCTTGCTCAGGATCGACATTATAACTTGGATAATTTTGGGCTTATCGAGGTAAATATTCTTGTTCCCTTATTGTAATTGGAAATTACATGTTGTAGGATTATATAGTTGAAGTATACTATGTATAGAACTGAACATAGCTTTGCGGCAATGTCCTTTGACTTAAGCCTGAATATAAAGAAGAGAATCGAATCAGTAATTACATAGGGTGTATCAGACATGAAGCTTGTGTGGTTTTCTGTTTAGTATAATTGTACACGTCCGCTTATACGTATAACCCCTCGGTTGGCTTGGTAGCCGATAGAGAGAGATTTACGCGGCCATGTGGGGATGTGCTGCCGAATTTTCTGTAGAATATTCTACGTTGAGATCTAGATGTTAATAGGCGCCTTATGGCCTCTATAGGTTGAAGTACTAGGTATGGCGTGATCTACTTGGCTTAAGGAGTAGCCGACGGTTTGAGGTACTTGGAGCGTTTTGCTATTAGTCGATAATCGTCGCGAGGTATGTGAACCTCTTCCTATCCTTTCTAGCATGATGTTTTGTAAACTATGTAGTACGGTAGACGTACATGTGCTAAATGAGTTGGTTGGTTTAAAACATAGGGTGTTATAATAGATTTATGGGAAGTTAGTTATAACGACTCTATGTAGGTAAAAGAATGATTTATTGATTGTAGAAGTTAAGAGACTTGATCTTGAAAGATAAGAGACTTAACTTGTTTTACTTGGTAATTAACATTTTGTTAAAAAAGTTGAAAAACCTCATTCGTGGGTAATGAGTACTTGGTTTTAAAAGAATAATGTTTTACTGATTTCGGAAATCAGAATGAGTATCGACAAACCACTGCAGCGTTAATAAAGGGAAATATTTTAATTCATGAAGTATTATTAAAACCAGTAGAAACCTCCATCTGCATAGAAGCTAAGATGAGACAAAATGATATTACATTTCCTAGATCATGGCTGCTTAATAAGATTGATTATGAACAAGAATAACCTACTCACACATAAGACATATGTTACTCGATTGTTTTAAAAAGGGATTAAGACTATGAGTTATGAAACCTTTCTAAAATGAGAAACTTGAGCATTTGAAATTAGGCAAACTTGAACGTCTGGAAAATAATGTTGTTACTTGATTTTACAAAGGGAAGTATTTTGGTTTACTTAAAAAGATAGTCACTCTATTTTATACTACGGGTATTGTGTGACTTCTGTGAAAGAAACGAATCTTTTAAAAGAGTTAATGTATGAAGTACTTTGGGGATAGATACCCGAACTTATTAGCATAAAGTACCTTGTGTGAATAACTTGATTTTGTTGGTTTGTGATAGCCTTGTAATACTTTCTTGTTGATTTGATAAGTAAACATGTTAGGATGCTACGTGTGTTAGTATCTTGTGATTGTTGTAAAGGGTCATTCTTTGTGCTTACATTGCTAACCGGTAAGTCCATTGTACTATTATTATATCACCTACCCTCGATCGTTATACCGGTGGTCACACCCTTGATGCGGGTCTATACGGCCTACGCGGTCTGAGACTATGCGAGCAGCGGTATGCTCCGAGATTGATCATTCCGGTGTTTAGCCCGACGCGGATGCCCTATGCGGTCCACGGACTATGCGGTCTTTTGAGACTATGCGGCTGCGGAGTCCAGCGGATACCGGGGTTAAGCCGCACGATGCGGGGTATACCTCAGCGATGCAGGACCGTGATTCGAGGAATACCTCACGCGGGTCAGGTGTGACCTATGCGCGAGTCGCGGTAAGTTCGTGAATAGACGCGCGACATTGATATCGCGGGCGAGTGCCGCTTCGATCATGTGCGCGTCTAGAAAGACCTCGTGATACGCTTTTATAGCATTATTGGTACCGTGGTTTTAGTAGTCGCTATGCCTTCGCATTTACCCCGTGCGGTTTTATTATGACACGTAGGACACGTGTTTACGTGTATTCCTTGGTGCTTTTATATCATGGATCGCGGTGGCGGAAGGTATTCCACGCATGATTGATGTTGTGGCGTGAGACCCATGTTATACTTCGAGTAATGACTGAGGCGTGAGTCCACGACTTGACATGATCGCTTATCAGGAATCGTAGTTTGGTTATCATACATGTCTCCCGCTTTATATAGACTACTATGATTTCATTTACTGATTTATTTTCGCCACATACTTGGTACTGTTGCTCGACTCCTTCGGGCCGTGTTCATGCCGCAAGTAGAGGTACACCGTGTTGATCCTCGCCATGTGGTCACATTCGCCGTTTGGGAAGCTCCGTTTCTCGAGGCTTATCGATGGTATAGTCTCTGTCGTTGTAGGTTCTTACATTCGTGGTATGGCGGGCCCCGCCCCGCCATTGTTGTCATATCATTCTTAAGTCCGTAGTAATCTTTGTGGCGAGGATGTAAATCGTTTCGGATCTAATTGTTATTTATATATATGCCGAAAGGCAAGTTTTCTGTTATGAACTGTTTCATATTTCATGTTGTTGTGTTATGTTCCGCTGATTACTCTGATGTTGTATCACTAGGGTGCCCGGGGTAAGGCACCAGTCACGGGCCCGGCTTCGGGTCGTGACATGCGCACACTATTGTGGCTGACATGGCTGATAGAGTTCATCGCTATGTTATGGGGCTAGACCGTTTTATGATCACTGCTTGCCTGGGAGTGGCCCTTCAGCCAGGTATGGATATTGCCAGGATGCAGACATATGCACAGGGGATTGAGGACAGGGAGAGAGAGGACCAGCCAGACCAAGGCCAGCCCAAGAGGGCCAGGACGGCAGGGGTTCAGGGTGATTTTCGAGGCGGAGAGCCTCAGCAGCAGGCTAGGTCTACATTTCAGCCGGCACAGAGTGCTCCTTCCTAGTTTTCTGGCAGGAGGTTGGATCAGCCGGGTAATTCAGGAGCTGGTCAGAGCTCAAGATTTTCAGATTCGCACGTGCACATGGGTTCTAGGCAGTCGGGACCACTCTTCCCTCAGTGTTCACAGTGTGGCCGACATCACCATGGGGAATGTCGTCGTGCTACTGGTGCCTGTTTTACCTGTGGCCGTCAGGGCCATATGTTGAGGGATTGTCCTAGTAGGAAGGTTATAGGTGGGATAGCACAGTCTACTGGATTGGTTGCGGGTTCTTCGCCTTCAATATCTAGGCAGGATGTTCATACACCGGCAGACCGTGGCAGAGGTCGTGGTGGAGGTTCCCAGTTTTAGCGGTCCTTTGAACCACCTATATGATTTCAGGTATATCTTTAACCCTATAGAGATTTGTATGCATGATAATGTTGTTGTATGTTTAAGTATCATGAACGGATAATATTAAGATTATGTATGTATGCTAGAAGTAAGTTGGAAGTACGAAAAGATAATCCTTTTAGGCCATGAATGGGAGTAAATAGTGATGGTGCACACTTTGGATTTGTTTCCTCGTTTGGTTTATGATGGGTGGATATGCAAGTATGGTGTATTAGGGCCATATGTGACATAATTAGGTTTCACTAAGTGCAGTTTTATGAGACTATGCCAAGAAATGATAGATTGAGCTCCGAAAGAACATTCAGGGACGAATGTTTCTAAGGGGGTAAGAATGTTACACCCCGGAATTTCAGGACAAGTATACGAGAATAGACGCGAGAACACAAGACTTGAAAATTGGTACGAAAGAAAAAAAAAATTGTTTTTCCGAAAGTCGGAAAGGAAAAATATTCGTTGATGAGAATTAGATTCTCAAAATGCATTATTTGAAGAGTATGATACTTATTAACATTATGGAAATTTATTTTTACGGATTTGGTCACGTGGGGCCCACCCGAGAAATTTTACGTTTTGTGGGGGCCACGAGGGTTACAAAATTTTATGGACGAATGAGAGGGTGACACGTGGCACCCCCACATGGTCTTGGACGAAATTGGGCAAGGGTAGAATGGTCATTGACCTATGTGGAAGATCAAGTCTTCAAAGCTTAAGAAAATTGACCAAGTCAACTTGTCCACTTGGCTAATTAATTAATGCTCTTCATTCTAGCCTCACATTTGTTATAATCTAAGCCCTCCATTGTGTTATATATACACTACACTAGTGCAAGACTTGTCTTCCACACTTAGAAAAATTAGAAACCTTGTTTTTCACTTATGAGTGCTCTCGGCTTTAGTGTTTTTCTCACAAGAAATTTTTTCAATTTTGGTCCATTATTCACAAGACTAACAAAAGGTCCCTAAGGGTATTGTAAGGATATCTCAATAGAAAGATCTCGGAAAAACGGCGTTTTCACGTTAGTCGCAAGGCGAAAACCTAAGTCGTTTTCATAGGTTTTGATTGGAAATGGAAGGGAAGTTGGTTGGGAACTTCTAAAGACTTCAAATAGCGGATTGGAGCGTAAAGGAAAGGAGCTAAGAATTGCTAAGGAACAACTTGGAATTTATAAGGGCTTATAAAGGTAAAAATCTTGTCGTTTTAGTAATTAAGATTACTTATTGTTGTAGCTATGGATATTAGCAAGCATGAGGTATATATTATGAAGTTTGATAAGTGTTATGGATATTGGAAACCCTAATCCGAAAGTTGCATGATTAACCCTAAGATTGTAATTCAATTTGGTTATTAGTTTTAGTCGTCGCATGTTATATAAAGATAGGATTATAGTTATTTGAATTGTTTGTGACTATATAACATGATTAGGACGACATTATGGATTGAAAGGAATTGGAAAGAAATAGATGTTGTTGTTGTCCTTGATATTGCCGAATATTGCCTAAGGTTATTGGATTGTTTTGTATTATTGTGGGGCAGAATTTTACACGTCCTATTAAGGCGTGTAATCCCCTTTGAATTGTTGGATTGTTGCGCCTTAAATGTGGCATGTTGGTTATTGATTACGGGGCCTTGAAAAAGATGGAAAAGTATGTAGAAACAAAGGAGGTGCTGCCCAATTTTCCGTAGAATAAGAGACCGTATACTTAGTATGATTCTACGTTAAAAAGCTAGGAGTTGATAGACATGTTATGATTAATATAGGTTGAAGTACTACGAGTAACGTATTCTACTTGAAGGGTGAAAAAGCTAGCAAGGATAAAGTACTTGGGAGCATTTTGCAACTTGTCGCTAGTCGTCGCGAGGTATGTGAACCTCTTCTTTCTTTGGCATGATCCTACGTATGAAATGTCCATGTGATAGTATTTCATGATTCCTTCTACTCTTAGAAGTTAAGAAGTATTCACATTATTGATTCTAAGTTAAAAGTATGTTTAAATTGTCCTAAGTCCTTACCAAGTCTTATGGGAGATGTTGGTAAGAATGGTTATGAAGTTATGAGATTTGATTTAAAACTATGTGTCTTGATTTATTTAAAGTAAGTAAGTTGATTTTATTTTTAAAAATGACTTGAATTTATATGTGAAAAGGGGATTGATTTTAAAAGTGGAAGTTATATGGTTTTAAAGAGAATAAGTTACTTGGTTTTGGAAGTGTATGAAACTTTATTTTTCAAGTTATGGGACTTGATTTCTAAAGTGTAGATGATATGATTTTATAAGTATAAGTAAATGGACTTTAAAGAATGTATGTTATGAAGTTTTAAGACTATGAACTTTGATTGTATTTTAAGGATTATGAAGTTTTAAGCGATATGATTTTAAAGAGTGTATGCTACGAGGGGTTAATACTATAAGCCTTGATTTTATGAGTGGAAATGACTAAACTTTAAAAAGTAAGGCTTCTTAATTTATTTCAAAAGTTAAGAAGATGGTTTCCAAAAGAGTGTGTGACTTGAGCTTTAAAAAGAAAGGAGTTTTATGATTCTTTTTAAGTATGTATGTACGTAGTATTTTTGGGTCTAGTTTTCCTAATGTTGTAAGAATAAAAGTGTCTTAAGTTCTCTAAAATGAAAGGTTGTTATAATAACTTTATGGAAAGTTGTTATGACGACTTAAGAAGAAGTGAAAAGATGGTTTAAAAATGTTATGTGAAAAATACACCGAGCCTACAAATTGGCCGGATTACGTTATGAGATACACCGAGCCTACACATAGGCCGGATTACGCCATATTACCCCGAGCCTACACATAGGTCGGGTTACGTCATCTTACACCGAGCTCCACCGGCGGGCCGAATTATGCTACATGATTCCATAGTACACCTAGCTCCACAGGCGGGCCGAATTATGGTACATGATTCCACAGTACACCGAGCTCCACAGGCGGGCCGGATTATGCTACATGATTCCACAGTACACCGTGCTCCACAGGCGGGCCGGATTATGCCACATGATTCATCAGTACACCGTGTCCCGCAAATGGGCCGGATTACGTTATCACGTATGGATAATCAAAGTAAGCTCCCAAACAAGAGGTCCCTCCATAAAGGGCCGAATTATGTTATGTAAGATATGTAAGTTATGTGGAAAAACTTGACTAAATCCTTAAAGTAAGTACGTACGAATATGATGTTAATTTTTATTGAAAGAAGGAAAAGAACGGTTAATATACGATTGATTTCAGGAGTTAAAATGGCACGGTAGGATCTGGTATTTCATTTTTATACTTGCGCTATTTTTTTTTATACGATTATGATTTGGTCATTGTACCTTGTTTCGTTCCATACTAAGACTGTTAGACCGACTTCTTCTGGGTTGCGTTCATGCCCGCATGTGTTAGGTACACAGGTTGGTGATCTCTGTTCAGTTTTTGGGAAGAAGCTCCATTCACTCCGGAGGCTTATCTTTTGGGTACGGTTTCCCTGATATTGTAGATTATGTACATTCAGGGGTATGACGGGGCCATGTCCCGCCACAATTGTAATTCTTAGAGGTCTGTAGTCATATCTTGTGGGTCAGTTTGTAAAAAAAGAAGGTGTTATACCCCGTATTTCCAGAGTATGTACGTAAGGGAATACGTACAAAAAGTTTGGCCTTAAAGTTAGCCTTGGACGTTTTTATTTGTGCACAACTCACTAAAAGAATCGTTTTCCGACGAAACGTTTCCACAGCTTTCGTAGGGAAAATTCCGGCTATGCCATTTCTAATTTTTGCGGATTTTTCCGAGAGACGAAACATTTTGGACCAACGGGAGGGCGACACTTGGCACCCTCCAATTGGTGGACTTGAATCGTCCATTGGACGAATTGGAGAACCTTGGCACGTTTTTTGTGCCTTGTGCACAAGTCAAGGAGTTGGTAGGATATTTGTGTGGAGTAAATCTTCACCCTACACTTGCCTTGCACTTGTCTTAATCTTGGCCATTGGTTGGCCACTTCTTGACCTATAAATACCCCCCTTAAGATGAAGAGTTCTTCATCCACAAATCTTTCCAAGTCTTGAAAAATCCTCTCCTCTCCCTTAAGCCTTTTCGTCCAACACCTCCCCCCCCCCCTTTGAGTGAGTTTGGCCGAGGGCCTACCCCCCCTAGCCTAGCCGAAATCTACCCCCCTCCCTTGGTAGAAAAGTTGTCTTCTAGTATTGTTATAATGCCCAAAATACCCTAGCCCAAATCCCTTAGTCCTTAGTAGAAGTTGTGAAGAACTTCTAAGGTTTCTCGAGCATACAACTTAGCAGCAAAACCTTGCTCAGGCGCGACTTTATCTAGGATATTATTGGGCTTACCGAGGTAACTAATCCTAACCCTCTTTTGAATTAGAGAATACTTACTGTTGTAGTATAAGAATAAGTATAAATACTTAGAAGAATATTGCAGAATAGAATTGAACTGTTATCACAGTAGGCGGTTTAAAAGAAGAATAATTGAACTATGCTTATATAGGACGGTTTTCACAGTAGACTTATATAGCTCACCGGGTAGGGAAGTGCTGCCCGACTTTCCGTAGAATTGTGAACCCTTTGTTTAGAATGGCCTTCAGAGTAGTCTTTGATAGATGTCTGTGACTATTATAGGCTGACTCTGCGCGCGACATATTCAACTCGCGGTGGTTTTCAGAAGGTATGTGATTCTTCCTAAAGCATGATATTTTACAATATATATATAGTACGTGACGTGCATGTGTTAATCGAATAATACTTACGGAATGCCTCACGGCTTAAGCTCGAATAATACTTACGAATGCCTCACGGCTTAAGCCCGAATAATAAAGAATCAAAGCATTTCAAAAGAATATCAATCATTTTTAATGTAAGAGAACTATTTGGTTTTTAAAACAAAAGCTTAAGAGTTATACTAGCTTTATGGGAAGTTAGGTATAACAACTTAAGAAAGATAAAAAGGAATTGTTTACTTGTTTGTTTATAAAAGCCTTGTATTGATTTCTGTTAAGTGTAGTAAGATTTGTTTGATAAGTAGACATATTATGATGCTACCTGTGTTAGTATCTTGAAATCTTTGTGTAAGGGGTCATTCTTTGTGCTTACGTTGCTAACCGTAAGTCCGTTGTCTTGTTATTGTATCACCTACCCTCGATCGTTATATCGAGGGCTTGCCCTTGATCGGTCTATACGGCCTATGCGGTCTGTGAGACTATGCGGAGCAGCGGTATGCTCCAGGATTGATCATTCCGGGTGTTTAGCCTGATGCGGGGGATTCCCTATGCGGTCTGTTGAGACTATGCGGTCTTTTGAGGCTATGCGGGTTGCGGGAGCCTAGGCGGATGCCGGGGGTTGGCTGCCCCCGATGCGAGGAATACCTCATGCGGGTCTGTGTGTGACCTATGCGGACTGCGGAAGTCCAGGACTAGGCACGCAGAATGATACTATGGGCGATTGGCCTTGCTTCGATCATTCGCGGCCTAGAATAGACCTGTTACAGTTTTCCTATTACTGTTGTTGTTTGTGATGTGGCACTATGTGCAATTGAACTGATTGTATTTGTGAAAAGGTTTTAAATACTTTGATTTCATTTCAGTTCTTTATAGTTTCACATACTTGGTACCTGTTGTACTGACCTCCTTCGGGGGGCTGCGTTCATGCCGCAGGTAAAGGCAAGCAGGTGCTAGATCCGCATCCTTAGGATCCTTTGCGTTGGTGTCAGGAGCTCCATCTTCTCCGGAGGCTCTACTTTTGGGTATGATCTCCCTGTTGTAGATAGTTTTGTACAGTCAGGGTATGGCGGGGCCCTGTCCCGCCATAGTTGTATATTTTCCTTAGAGGTCTCAGAGTCATGTTGTACAAGATTCGGATGTAATCGCTAAAACCATGTTTTTATATATATCTAGAAAGGCGATGTTTTCACATAAAGCGTGTCTTATTTTATAAATGTTTCATGTCTTGTTTTATATTTCCGCCGATTACTCGATGTATGACTACTGGGTGCCCTTAAGGCACCACACGCCCCGAATGGGTCGTGACAAAAGTGGTATCGAGCGATTAATCCTCGGAAAGTGTCTACGACCGTATCTAGTAAGTCTTGATTATCGGTGTGTTGTGCACCACACCAATAATCGTGAGGCTATAGGATATTTAGGATTGGTTTCCATTCTTCTCATTCCGAGATCGTGCTTTAGAGTCATGTTATAGGTTGGACCCTCTAACGTATTCCTTTCCGTAATGATTATGCCTCCACGTAAGGCAACCCGCCCGTGAAGGGCAAGCGTAGGAGGCTGCTAGCAGACACCCAAAGTCACGAGGCTCGTGCCCGCCTATACCAGACGGCGAGTTCTATGACGCCGCCGGCCCCAAAGAGACCACAGTACCCACACCTCGCCCCATCCCGCGGCTGGCGGAGTTAGTACAAGGAGATGGCCGGCCTTTTGGCTAGAGTTGTGGCGGATACGAGGATAGGCCGGATGCGGCGATTCAGCTCGGCTCGATCGCAGTGGTGCAGGCGAATAGTTTGAGACTACGGATTTCTTAGTTGTAGCCCGCCGAGTTTTACGGTCGAGGCGGAGGATGATCCGCAGAGTTCATCCGTCACCGAAGAGATCATCGCGGTGATCAAGGCTTCAGAGACTGAGTCTGTGATATTCGGTTCGCATCGGCTGCGTGAAACCGCAGTCGATTGGTTAGATTCAAGTGAGCATAACCGGGTAGAGCATGCAACTCCAGCAGTATGGGATGAGTATTCAGAGGCTATTCTCACACACTAATTGCCTCCGCACATGGCGAGGGCAGCCGATAGATTCTTGTTGCTGAGACATGGAGGACGCACAGTGAGGGAGTACAATGTCGAGTTTGATTCTTTGGCTCGATATGTCCCTGCATTGGTAGCGGATATGGAGGACAGGGTGCATCGCTACGTCACCGGGCAAGATGATTACATGGCCGAGTCTTGTGCGGGTGTGTCCCTTCAGCCAGGTATGGACATTACCCGTATGCAGGCTCATACACTGGGATGCGAGGCGTAGACCGCGGGTAAGCGATATCAGCGAAGAAGGCGCCAAGACGGCCGGTTCTTTGGTGGTTCTCGTGGTGGGCGGCATCGAAGTCGGTGCACCACGCCGGGCAGAGCGCTCTACCTCATTTTGATACCAGAGCGATCGGCGGTCGGGCCCCGGACTTGATTTCGAGTAGCAGGTGCTAACTGCTCGAGGTCCGCTCGGTGTGCGTTGTGGTAGATACCATTCGGGAGCTGTACTCGAGCTGCTATACTTGTGGCCAGCAGGTCATTTCGCGAGTTTGTCAAGCCGAAGCGGCGCTGTAGTAGGCCCGATCCATAAGTGGTCTGCCGCTTCTTCATCCTCGACGATTACTCGCCCGAGGGCAAGGTACTCATGGACCAGCAGTCGCGGCAGGTCGTGGCGCGGTCCCGATTCTAGCGGTCCTCGAATCGTATTTATGCTTTGTCGGTAACCGACAGATCGTGAGGCCTCACCGATGTCGCCACAGTACCTTATCGGTTTGGTTTGATGTGTATGCTTTGATAGATCCGGTTCTACTGCCCCATATATCTCCCTTGTTGCTAGTAGGATAGGGATAGAGCACGAGTCCATATACCCTTTCGAGGTAGCTACACGATGGGTGATTCGTGGTAGCTCGGCGGGTATATAGAGCTTGTCCGGTGACTATTTACATCGTCGGACCAGCCGACTTGATAGAGTTGGAGATGATTGACTTCGACGTGATCACGGGATGGATTGGCTAGCTTGCTACGCCAATGTAGACCGCAGAGAGAGTAATGCGTTCCAGTTTTACGAGGAGCCGGTTGTTGAGTGGGAGGAGCACGGTATCGCCGGGGTAGGTTTATTTCCTACCTCGGCTAGGAAGATGATGCAAGGGTATATCTACCATCTCGTTCGGGTGTTTGATATCAAGTTGCGGTACCAGATTTTCCGTCGCCCAAAGGTCGAGAGTTCCCGCACGTGTTTCAGACGACCTCGGGTATCCTCCGAGAGGGAGATTGAGTTTTGTATTGACATATTGCGGACACTACCTATTTCCATTCCGCCATACGTAATGGCACCGCCGAGTTGAGAGAGTTGAAGGATCACTTAGGGATTTCTTGGAGAAGCGGCTTCATCAGCCTAGTGTTTCTCCCGGGAGCGCCGTATTGTTCGTGAAGAAGAAGGGCGGACGCGCATGTGTTGATTACAGGCAGCTGAACAAGGTGACCATTAAGAACAGATATCCCCTTCCCAGGATTGATGATTTGTTCGACCAGTTGCAGGGTGCGAAATATTTCTCCAAGATTGATCTGCGATCGGGCTATCATCAGGTGCGAGTCAGAGAGGTGGATGTCCCAGGATCGCATTCCGCATCTTGACGCATTATGAGTTCGTGGTCATGTCTTTTGGGTTGACCAATGCTCGGCAGATTCATGGATTTGATGAACCGAGTGTTCAAACCATTTTGGACACGTTTGTGATAGTGTTCATTGATGATATCTTGGTTTATTCTCGCCGAGAGTGAGCATACGCGAGCACTTGAGGCTGGCTTGTGATTCTCAGACCAGCGATTTATGCGCCAAGTTTTCCAAATGTGAGTTTTGGTTGACTTTAGTGGCGTTTCTTGGGCATATTGTCGGGTGATGGCATTCGGTGATACGCCAAGATCGAGACGATCGAGACTTGGCTGAACCTACTACTCCGGCAGAGGTTCGCGATTTTACGGGCCTTGCGAGTTATTATCGGTTCGTAGAAGTTTGCTTTATCTTCGCACCATTGACTAGGCCGACTCGTAAGCGCAAGTTTCAATGGATGATGCTTGTGGCGGGGTTTCGATTCTTTGAAAGAGGCGGCCGCCCCGTTCTTACTCTTCCGAGGTCCAGATGGTTATGTCGTGTATTGTGATCGTCGGGCATCGGGTTGGGATGTGTGTTGATGCAGCATGGCGGGGTTATAGCATATGCATCCCGACGGTGAAGAAACACGAGGAACTACCCCACCCATGATTTAGAGTTGGCGGTGTGATTCACGCTTTGAAGATCTGGAGGCACTATTTGTATGGGGTTCACGTGGATATTTATACGCACCACAAGAGCCTCCAAGATATCTTCACCAGTGTTATACCGTATTTCCGAGTAATATGCGTATGGACGACGTCTGAAATTGAGCCTTAAGTTAGGCATTGGATTCGAAATTTGGGCACAAGTGCCGAGTAAAGTCGTTTCCGACGAAAGCGTTTCCACGCTTTCGTAGGAAAATTCGCTATGACATTTTTAATTTTTGCGGATTTTTCCGAGTGACGAAACATTTTGGACCAACGGGAGGGTGACACATGTCACCTCACATTGGAAGCAAGTGGGTGCTTGGACGATTTGGGCGCCCAAGAGGCATCGTTGGCCTTGGCCGATTGGCTCCTCTTTTGGCCTAGTTTTGTGCCATGTTTTGTGGAGTGTTTTGTGGAGTAGGGGTTAGGGTGCACTTGGCTTGATCTTGGCCTTACACTTGCCTTGCACTTGGCTAGATCTTGGCCATTGGTTGGCCTTTGGTTTTGCTATAAATACCCCTCTTTGAAGACTTCTTCATCCAAAACCTTCCAAGTCTTGAGTCCTCTCCTCCTCTTTCGTCCCAAGAGCCCCCTCTCCCCCTTGTGAAGGCCTTGGGCCGAAACCCTCCCCCCTTTGTGAGCCTAACGCCGAGAACACCCCCCCTTTTTTGTGGTGTTGAAATACTCCTCCAAGTATTGTTATAATGCCCAAAATACCTTAGCCTTGTACCTTGTAGTATTCCAAAGATACCTCTATACGTAGAGCCCGGAAATACTACATTTTGTCCTTTTTAGTCTCAAACCGAAACCCTAAGGAATCTCCATTGTTAGTTGAAGGATTTAAGTAGAAGTTGGATAGAACTTCTAAGGGTTGTTTGGAGCGGGATGGAGCACCGAGTGGAGCTAAACGCGTTGCTAAGGATCGACATTTAACTTGGATAATTATGGGCTTATCGAGGTAATTATCTTGTCCCTTTATTGTAATTGGAAATTACATGTTTGTTAGAATATATATAGTTGAAGTATACTATATATGGAACTATACTTAGTATTCGGCAATGTCTTTTGACTTAAGCCTGAAGAATAAAGAAAAGAATCAATCAGTATTTACATGGGTCGTATTGCGAGAGACTTGTGTAGTGTTACTGAGTAGGATGGTACACGTCCGGTTAGACGTGTAAACCCCCCCCCTGGTTGGCTTGGTAGCCGGCCTCGATAGAGGAGGAGATTTACGCTGTTGCGGGAGAATGCCGAATTTTCTGTAGAAAGATAGAAACTTGTGTTTTGGGGTTAATAGACGTTTGTGACCTTTATAGGTGAAAGTACTAAGAGTAGCGTATTCTACTCGAGGAGTGGAAAGGGCTAGCAGGGTTGTAGTACTTGGAGCATTTTGCTTATTGTCGATAAATCGTCGCGAGGTATGTGAACCTCTTCCTATCCTTTCTAGCATGATATGTGTGAACTATGTAGTACGGTAGACGTACATGTGCTAAGTGTATTTGTTTGGCTTAAACATAAAGTGTTATAACGGCTTTATGGGAAGTTGGTTATAACAGCTTTATGTAGGTAAGAAAATGGGTTGTGGTTTTCGAAAGGTAATTGATTTGATTATAACTGGCTTGTTATGTGTTAATGAAGAAGTTGAAGTATTTCAAAAGATTTGTGAATCGTTTTGAAAGAAAGAGTAGTACTTGGTTTTTGAAAACTTAAGAGTTATACTAGCTTTATGGGAAGTTAGGTATAACGGCTTAAGAATGTTTTACTGATTTCGGAAATCAGGATGTGTATCGACAAACCACTGCAGCGTTAATAAAAAAGGAAATGTTTTGACTATTTAAATATTATTAAAACCAGTAGAAACTTCCATCTGCATAGAAGCTAAGATAAGACAAAATGATATTACATTTTCTAGATCATCATGTTCTTTGTAATAAGAATGTTGTAAACAAGAATAACCTACTCTCACGTGAGACATATATTACTCAATTGTTCTAAAAAGGAATCAAGTGATTAAGTTTGGGAACTATGAAACCATTTGAAAATGAGAAGCTTAAGTAATTGAAACTAGGCAAACTGGAACTTAGGAAAAGAATGTTGTTACTTGATTTTGAAAAGGAATGTGGGTTGGTCATTCTAATACTACGGGTATCGGGTGACTTTTATAAAAGTAATGGATCTCTTTTAAAAGAACTTAACGTATGTAGTACTTTGGGGTTAAAAACCGGACTTTGGCATAAAATGAAAGTACTTTGAGTTGTGTGAAACTTGCTATGCTTGTTGTTGTGAAACTTGCCTATGCTTGTGATGATAGCCTTTGTTGTGCAAGTGTGGTATTTACGTTACCGCGTCTCTCGATAGAGGCGGTCGACTTGTTGAGAACTTACTTGGACGTCTTTGGCGATGATGGAGAATTCCACGGGTATGTTTCCATTTTGATTATCGTCTTGTTGTTGATGTCACATGGACATGTCTACACCGTCGCAAGATTCCGGCACGCGCCACGCGGCCGGGTTGATTACGATATATGGTTATTACGCAACATGGACGCGTCTACACCGTCAGATTCCGGGGCACGTGGCCATGCGGCAGGTTGACCACCCAAAGATATTGTTATTGAGGTTACATGGGCATGTCTACACCGTCGCGATTCCGGGCATGTGGCCACGCGGCCTTATTATTGTTGCATCATGGACATGTCTACACCGATGCAGTATTCCGGGGGCATGCGACCATGATGCGAACATGATGGATGTTGTGGGCGTGAGACCCATAGTTATATTTGAGTGGTGACTTTGAGGGCGTGAGTCCCTGACTTGATTGCTTCTATGTTGCGTACTGTATTTTGGTTATCATACATGTCTCCTGCTTTTTAGGCTATTATGATTTCATTTACTGATGTTGTGATTTCACATACTTGGTACTGTTATCGACCTCCTTGGGCTGCGTTCATGCCGCAGGTAGGTACATCGGCCGTGGATCCCGCTCTTAGGATCTCATTTCAGCGTGTTGGAAAGCTCCGTTCCTTCGGAGGCTTATCTTTGGTATGTTTCCCTGAGTTGTAGGTTCTTGTACATTCAGGGGTATGGAGGGGCCCTGTCCCGTCATAGTTGTTGTAAATCTTAGAGGTCAGAGTAATCGCTGTGGCGGGTGGTTTGTAAAAGGATAAGCTCGGTTTTTATGTATATATACCAAGGCAACTGCTTTTGGTTGGCCTGTTTATTTATCATGTCTCTCATTTCATGTTTAAAGTTTTTATTTCCGCTGGTTTTCTCGATGTTGTATCGCTAGGTGCCAGGGTAAGGCACGATCCACGCCCAATTTCGGGGTGTGACATAGTGGTATCGAGCGCTTAGTCTCGGAAAGTGTCTGCATCGTGTCAGTAGAGTCTTGATTATCGATGTGTTGTGCACCACATCTATAATCGTGAGGCTATAGGACATGTAGGATTGGTTTCTATTCTTCTCATTCGAGATCGTGCCTTAGAGTGAGTGGTAAGTTGGACCCTCGATGTGTTTCATTTTACCGATTATGCCTCCGCGCAGGCGACGGTGCGAGAAGGGCAAGGCGGTGAGGAGTCGCTAGTGGGATCTGAGGAGTACGAGGCGCAGCGGTCAAGACTGAGACAGTGCTTCCGACGGCGAAGTTTCGCGACGCCCAAAGACCAAAGCAGTTTAGAGCGCGGCCGTGGCGATGAGACTACAAGACTGAGCCTCCACCCCACACCGGAGCAGGAGATGGGTCACGCGAGATGGCGATTATCGGGGTTGTGGCGATATGAGCGACAGTGGATGCGGCGATTCGATTCAGAAGACCGTGGTGCACCCGGAGCGAATAGTTTGAGGCTACGAGATTTTCTCGAGTTGTAGCCCGCCAGAGTTCTACGGTCGAGGCACGAGGATGATCCGCAGGAGTTCATCCGTCGATTCTGCAGGATCACGCGTGATCAAGGCTTCAGAGACCGAGTCTGTGACCTTCGGTTCGCATCGGCTGCGTGATACCGCAGTCGATTGGTTTGATTCGTGGGAGCTTTCCCGGGGAGAGCATGCACCTCCAGCAGTATGGAATGAGTTTTCGGGGGCTTTCCTCACGCACTTCTTGCCTCCGCAGATGAGGAGGGCACGGGCCGACAGATTTTTGTTACTGAGACAGAGAGGGCGCACTGTCAGGGAGTACAATGTCGAGTTCGATTCTTTGGCTCGATATGTCCCTGCGCTAGTTGCAGATATGGAAGATAGGGTGCATCGCTACGTCACCGGGCTAGATGATTATATGGCCGAGTCTTGTGCGGGTGTTTCTCTTCAGCCGGGCATGGACATTGCCCGCATTCAGGCTCATGCACTTGGGTGCGAGGAGCGCAGAGATCGACGGGTGGACCGCTTTCAGCAGAAGAAGGCCAAGACGGCCGGATATTTTGGCGACTTTCGAGGCGGACCGCCTCAGCAGCAGACTAGTTATGTACCTCCGCCATTGCAGAGTGGTCCTTCGCAGCCTTCGGGACCCTTGGGATATTCAGGAGCAGGTCAGGGCTCCTGGTTTTCGATGTTCGAGGAGTAGGGTGTTGGCGGATCGATCACCCCTACCTCGGTGTGGTCGATGTGGTAGACCGCATTTCGGGGAGTGTCGTAGTACCAAGGGAGCTTGTTATTCTTGCGGCCAACAGGGCCATATGACGAGAGACTGTCCGACCAGGGGTAGCGCTGGTAGGATAGCACAGACTACTAGAGCAGTTGCAGATTCTTCACCTTCCATAGCTAGGCAGGATGTTCATACACCAGCGGGCCACGGTAGAGGTCGCGGTGGAAGTTCCCAGTTTTAGCGGTCCTTGAACCGCCTAGTTTCAGGTATATCCTTAACCCTGTAGATACTTGTATGTATTGATGTTAATGATGTGTTAAGTGTTATGTTCGGATAGCCTTGTGCTATAGTGTGATTTAAAAATCTGGTTAGTGTGAGATGGAAGTGGTAGCTTCCATGATGTGTTCCGTGTCGAGGAGCGGGAGTTGGCGCTACAGTGGGTCGGGTTGGGGCGTTGCGGGCCAACCCGCGTCCGTTCGGTAGGGTCGGTTAGGTGGTCCCGCCGGTGGTGGTCACGAGGGTGCTAGGCCCAAGTTTAGATGACCATCGTATGAGTTCGTGGATACGTTCGACCAGAATCAGTTCGTGAAGGCCGGGAATGGCCTTAGGGGAAATCGAGGTTAGTGAGATGACCAAGTTGGGAGGTGGTGATTCCAAGGGTTGGAAACAGAAGCGTTGACAGAAGTGTGATACGGATACTAGAACGAGTTCGAGTGTTCGAGACGAGTACTACGAGAAAAGGGAGAAGAGAACGTGTGTTTTGTGGCCAGCGTGGCATGATCGTTTCGTAAGTATAGCTGAAGACTATCGCACCGCTTGTTTGTTTGAGACCTAGAAGGAACATTCGTGACGAATGTTTCTAAGGGGAAGAATGTTATACCCGTATTTCCAGTATGCGTATGGACGACGTCGAAATTTGAGCCTTAAGTTAGGCATTGGATTCGAAATTTGGGCACAAGTGCCGAGTAAAGTCGTTTTCCGACGAAACGTTTCCACAGCTTTCGTAGGGAAAATTCCGGCTATGACATTTTTAATTTTTGCGGATTTTTCCGAGTGACGAAACATTTTGGACCAACGGGAGGTGATACGTGTCACCTCACATTGAAGCAAGTGTGCTTGGACGATTTGGGCGCCCAAGAGGCATGGTTGGCCTCGCCGATTGGCTCCTCTTTTGGCCTAGTTTTGTGCCATGTTTTGTGGAGTGTTTTGTGGAGTAGGGGTTAGAGTGCACTTGGCTTGATCTTGGCCTTACACTTGCCTTGCACTTGGCTAGATCTTGGCCATTGGTTGGCCTTTGGTTTTGCTATAAATACCCCCCATCTTTGAAGACTTCTTCATCCAAAACCTTCCAAGTCTTGAGTCCCTCTCCTCCTCTTTCGCCCAAGAGCCCCCTCTCCCCTGTGAAGGCCTGGGCAAAAACCTCCCCTTTGTGAGCCTAACGCCGAGAACACCCCCCCTTTTTTGTGGTGTTGAAATACTCCTCCAAGTATTGTTATAATGCCCAAAATACCTTAGCCTTGTACCTTGTAGTATTCCAAAGATACCTCTATACGTAGAGCCCGGAAATACTACCTTTTGTCCTTTTTAGTCTCAAACCGAAACCCTAAGGAATCTCCATTGTTAGTTGAAGGATTTAAGTAGAAGTTGGATAGAACTTCTAAGGGTTGTTTGGAGCGGGATGGAGCACCCGGAGTTGGAGCTAAACGTTGCTAAGGATCGACATTTAACTTGGATAATTATGGGCTTATCGAGGTAATTATCTTGTCCCTTTATTGTAATTGGAAATTACATGTTTGTTAGAATATATATAGTTGAAGTATACTATATATGGAACTATACTTAGTATTCGGCAATGTCTTTTGACTTAAGCCTGAAGAATAAAGAAAAGAATCGAATCAGATTTACATAGATGTATTGCAAGAGACTTGTGTAGTGTTCTTGAGTAGGATGGTACACGTCCAGGTTAGGCGTGTAAACCCCCTGGTTGGCTTGGTAGCCACTCGATAGAGAGGAGATTTACGCCATGTTGCGGGAGTCTTTGCGAATTTTCGTAGAAAGATAGAAACTTGTGTTTTGGGGTTAATAGACGTTTGTGACCTTTATAGGTGAAAGTACTAAGAGTAGCGTATTCTACTCGAGGAGTGGAAAGGGCTAGCAAGGTTGTAGTACTTGGAGCATTTTGCTTATTGTCGATAAATCGTCGCGAGGTATGTGAACCTCTTCCTATCCTTTCTAGCATGATATGTGTGAACTATGTAGTACGGTAGACGTACATGTGCTAAGTGTATTTGTTTGGCTTAAACATAAAGTGTTATAACGGCTTTATGGGAAGTTGGTTATAACAGCTTTATGTAGGTAAGAAAATGGGTTGTGGTTTTCGAAAGGTAATTGATTTGATTATAACTGGCTTGTTATGTGTTAATGAAGAAGTTGAAGTATTTCAAAAGATTTGTGAATCGTTTTGAAAGAAAGAGTAGTACTTGGTTTTTGAAAACTTAAGAGTTATACTAGCTTTATGGGAAGTTAGGTATAACGGCTTAAGAATGTTTTACTGATTTCGGAAATCAGGATGTGTATCGACAAACCACTGCAGCGTTAATAAAAAAGGAAATGTTTTGACTATTTAAGTATTATTAAAACCAGTAGAAACTTCCATCTGCATAGAAGCTAAGATAAGACAAAATGATATTACATTTTCTAGATCATGGCTGCTGTAATAAGAATGTTGTAAACAAGAATAACCTACTCTCACGTGAGACATATATTACTCAATTGTTCTAAAAAGGAATCAAGTGATTAAGTTTGGGAACTATGAAACCATTTGAAAATGAGAAGCTTAAGTAATTGAAACTAGGCAAACTGGAACTTAGGAAAAGAATGTTGTTACTTGATTTTGAAAAGGAATGTGGGTTGGTCATTCTAATACTACGGGTATCGGGTGACTTTTATAAAAGTAATGGATCTCTTTTAAAAGAACTTAACGATGTAGTACTTTGGGGTTAAAACCCGACTTTGGCATAAAATGAAAGTACTTTGAGTTGTGTGAAACTTGCCTATGCTTGTTGTTGTGAAACTTGCCTATGCTTGTGATGATAGCCTTTGTTGTGCAAGTGTGGTATTTCTGTGTTACCGCGTCTCTCGATAGAGGGCCGGTCGACTTGTTGAGAACTTACTGACGCGTCCGCGGTGATGGAGAATTCCACGGGTATGTTTCCATTTTGATTCTTGTCTTGTTGATGTCACATGGACATGTCTACACCGACGCAAAGATTCCGGCACGCGCCACGCGGCCGTTGATTACCCGATATATGGTTATTACTGCAACATGGACGTGTCTACACCGTCGCGATTCGGGGCATGTGGCCACGCGCGTGGTTGACCACCCAAGATATTGTTATTGAGGTTACATGGGCATGTCTACACCGTCGCAGATTCGGGGTACGTGGCCACGCGGCTTGTTATTATTGTTGCATCATGGACATGTCTACACCGGCGCAGATTCCCGGCACGCGCCATGATGCGAACATGATGGATGTTGTGGGCGTGAGACCCATAGTTATATTTGAGTGGTGACTTTGAGGCGTGAGTCCCACGACTTGATTGCTTCTATGTCATGCATCGTATTTTGGTTATCATACATGTCTCACGCTTTTAGGCTATTATGATTTCATTTACAGTATTTGACAGTTTCACATACTTGGTACCTGTTGTACTGACCTCCTTCGGGGGGCTGCGTTCATGCCGCAGGTAGAGGTACATCGGTCGTGGATCCCCGCTCTTAGGATCTCATTTCAGCGTGTTGGAAAGCTCCGTTCCTTCGGAGGCTTATCTTTGGTATGTTTCCCTGAGTTGTAGGTTCTTGTACATTCAGGGGTATGGCGGGGCCCTGTCCCGTCATAGTTGTTGTAAATCTTAGAGGTCCAGAGTAATCGTTGTGTGGTTTGTAAAGGATAACCGTTTCGGGTTTTTATGTATATATACTGAAGGCAACTGTTTTGGTTGGCCTGTTTATTTATCATGTCTCTCATTTCATGTTTAAAGTTTTTATTTCCGCTGGTTTTCTCTGATGTTGTATCGCTAGGGTGCCCGGGGTAAGGCACCAGTCACGGGCCCGAATTTCGGGGTGTGACACAGAGGGAGCTGAACTTACGACAGAGACGGTGGATAGAGTTGCTTAAGGATTATGATGTTGATATCCTGTACCACCCGGGGAAGGCCAATGTTGTGGCAGATGCTCTTAGTCGTAGGTCGATGGGGAGCCTATCAGATGTGCAGCTAGAGAGAAGGGACATGGTTCGTGATTTGCACCGCCAGCGAGCCTCGTGTCCGCTTGATTGATTCTCGATAGCGGTGGGGTTAGAGTTCGTGAGGTTGCCGAGTCTTCCATCGTCGAGGAGGTGAAGAGGCAACATTCGAGGATCCACTTTGATTCGATATCGCGATCTGACTCTTCGTGAGGCAAGCGGTCCTTGAGTAGCACCATGGGGTGCTAAGGTTTGAGGCGTGTTGTGTGTTCCAGATGTTTCAGGACTTCGGCAGCAGGTTCTTGGGGAAGCACACATCGCGCGTTACTCTATCCATCCGGGGTCGACCAAGATGTACCACGACCTTAGATCTGTGTATTGGTGGGATGGCTTGAAGAGGGACGTTGCAGAGTTCGTAGCTCAGTGCCCGTGTTGTCAGCAGGTGAAGGTAGAGCACCGCAGGCCCGGTGGTTTGTTGCAGACGATAGAGATCCCGACCTGGAAGTGGGAGGTGATCAACATGGACTTTATCACAGGATTACCTCGCACTCAGAGGAGACATGATTCTATATGGGTTATCGTCGACAGGCTGACGAAATCAGCCCACTTTCTTCCCGTCAGGACGACTTTTTCGGCTGAGGATTATGCCAGACTTTACATCCGAGAGATCGTCAGACTGCATGGAGTCCCTACTTCGATCATATCGCATGCAGGAGCCCGCACGGCTAACTTCTGGAGGTCCTTTCAGAGAGGTTTAGGGACGCAGGTGAGCCTGAGTACTGCATTCCATCCACAGACAGACGACAAAGCGCACTATCATCCGCACGAGGATATGCGCGAGCCCGTGTTATCGACTTCGTGGGTAGTGGGAGGATCATTTGCCTCTAGTTGAGTTCGCGTACAATAATAGCTACCACTCCGATTCGGATGGCGCCTTATGAGGCCTTGTATGGGAGGAAGTGCATATCGCCTATAGGTTGGTTCGATGTGGGCGAGTGCGGCTAGTGGGACCAGATTTGGTGCGAAAGCGATGGATAAGGCGGCTTATCCGAGGCGGCTATCGACAGTCGTAGTCGTAAGTCGATGCAGATCATCGTCGTCGATCTTGAGTTCGAGGTTCATGATTGGGTTTTCCTAGCGTGTCACCCATGGCGGTGTGATGAGATTCGGGAAGAAGGAAACTCGGCCCAGTACATCGGGCGCTTCAGATTGTCCGCAGGTAGGCAAGGTTGCCTATGAGTTGATCTGCCGTCCGATCCGAGGCGGCATCCGGTTTTTCACGTATCTACGCCGGCGAGATGTATCGGATCCATCTAGGTACACCCGACGACGATGTCGTGTGACCGAGGTTATCGTATGAGAGATTCCCATAGCGATAGTTGATCGTCGAGTTAGGCGTCTGACCGCGGACGTGGCTTCCACAAAGTTCCGTGGCGAACGAGCTCGGGAGGAGATGACGTGGAAGTCGGGAGGACATGAGGCAGAAGTATCCTCACCTATTCCCCACACCTCCAGGTAATTCACTTTCCTACTTGTAAATTTCCATTATCTTATATGCCTAAGTGTTAATTTGTGGCCATGTGTGGCACTTATAAACTGTTTAAGCTTCTTCGATAACTGTCTTGAGAAGGAACATTCGGGACGAATGTTTCTAAGGAGGGGAGAATGTTATACCCCGTATTTCCAGAGTATGTACGTAAGGGAATACGTACAAAAAGTTTGGCCTTAAAGTTAGCCTTGGACGTTTTTATTTGTGCACAACTCACTAAAAGAATCGTTTTCCGACGAAACGTTTCCACTTTCGTAGGAAAATTCCGCTATGCCATTTCTAATTTTTGCGGATTTTTCCGAGAGAAAACATTTTGGACCAACGGGAGGCGACACTTGGCACCCTCCAATTGGTGGACTTGAATCGCCCATGGACGAATTGGAGAACCTTGGCACGTTTTTGTGCCTCAGGCACAAGTCAAGAGTTGGTAGGATATTTGTGTGAGTAAATCTTCACCCTACACTTGCCTTGCACTTGTCTTAATCTTGGCCATTGGTTGGCCACTTGACCTATAAATACCCCTTAAGATAAAGAGTTCTTCATCCACAAATCTTTCCAAGTCTTGAAAAATCCTCTCCTCTCCCTTAAGCCTTTTCGTCCAACACCTCCCCTTTGAGTGAGTTTGGCCGAGGCCTACCCCCTAGCCTAGCCGAAATCTACCCCCCTCCCTTGGTAGAAAAGTTGTCTTCTAGTATTGTTATAATGCCCAAAATACCCTAGCCCAAATCCCTTAGTCCTTAGTAGAAGTTGTGAAGAACTTCTAAGGTTTCCTTGGAGCATACAACTTAGGAGCAAAACCTTGCTCAGGCGCGACTTTATCTAGGATATTATTGGGCTTACTGAGGTAACTAATCCTAACCCTCTTTTGAATTAGAGAATACTTACTGTTGTAGTATAAGAATAAGTATAAATACTTAGAAGAATATTGCAGAATAGAATTGAACTGTTATCACAGTAGAAGGGTTTAAAAGAAGAATAATTGAACTATGCTTATATAGGAAGGTTTTCACAGTAGACTTATATAGCTCACCGGGTAGGGAAGTGCTGCCCGACTTTCCGTAGAATTGTGAACCCTCTGTTTAGAATGGCCTTCAGAGTAGTCTTTGATAGATGTCTGTGACTATTATAGGCTGACTCTCTGCGCGCGACATATTCAACTTGGCAGGTGGTTTTCATTTGAGAAGGTATGTGATTCTTCCTAAAGCATGATATTTTACAATATATATATATAGTGCGTGACGTATACGTGTTAACTGAATAATACTTACGGAATGCCTCACGCTTAAGCTGAATAATACTGACGGAAATGCATCACGGCTTAAGCCTGAATAATAAAGAACTGAAAGCATTTCAAAAGAATACTGAATCATTTTTAACAGAAGAGAACTATTTGGTTTTTAAAACAAAAGCTTAAGAGTTATACTAGCTTTATGGGAAGTTAGGTATAACAACTTAAGAAAGATAAAAAGGAATTGTTTACCTGTTTGTTTATAAAAGCCTTGTATTGATTTCTGTTAAGTGTAGTAAGATTTGTTTGATAAGTAGACATATTATGATGCTACCTGTGTTAGTATCTTGAAATGTTGTGTAAGGGGGTCATTCTTGATGTGCTTACGTTGCTAACCGGTAAGTCCGTTGTACTGTTATTGGATCACCTACCCTCGATTGTTATCAGGGCTTGCCCTCGACGCGGTCTATACGGCCTACGCGGTCTGTGAGACTATGCGAGCAGCGGTATGCTCGAGATTGATCATTCCGGTGTTTAGCCCGATGCGGGATTCTATGCGATCCTGTTGAGACTACGCGGTCTTTTGAGGCTATGCGGCTGCGGGAGCCTAGGCGACGCCGGGGGCTGCCCCGACGCGAGGAATACCTCGTGCGGGTCTGTGTGACCTATCGCGATCGCGGAAGTCGGGACTAGGCACGCAGAATGATACTATGGGCGATTGGCCTTGCTTCGATCATTCGCGGCCTAGAATAGACCTATTACAGTTTTCCTATTACTGTTGTTGTTTGTGATGTGGCACTATGTGCAATTGAACTGATTGTATTTGTGAAAAGGTTTTAAATACTTTGATTTCATTTCGATTCTTTATAGTTTCACATACTTGGTACTGTTGTCTCGACTCTCGAGGGCTGCGTTCATGCCGCAGTAAAGGCAAAGAAAGTGCTAGATCCGCATCCTTAGGATCCTTTGCGTTGGTGTCGTGAGCTCCATCTTCTCCGAGGCTCTACTTTTAGGTATGATCTCCTGTTGTAGATAGTTTTATCTGATCGGGTATGGCGGGCCCGCCCCGCCATAGTTGTATATTTTCCTTAGAGGTCAGAGTCATGTTGCAAGATCGGATGAATCGCTAAAACCATGTTTTTATATATATGCCGAAAGGCGATGTTTTCTCACATAAACTGGTCTTATTTTATAAATCGTTTCATGTCTTGTTTTATATTTCACGATTACTCGATGTATGACTACTTGGGTGCCGATGAGGCACGATCCACGGCCCGAATGGGTCGTGAGAAGGAATGTAATCGCGTTGTTTAAGTATATGTATATGTGTCCGGGAGGTGGCCTTATCGCTAACTCGTTGTTTAAATTCTTGTTGTTTTATTTTATCCATTTCATGTATGTTCACGATTATCTCTTATGTGTACAGTAGCGGTGCCAGTAGGGCACCCGCGCGGCCTGGTCGGGTCGTGACAATTCATATATGGGCTGGACTCACATGAGTTGTATTTACATTATTGTACGGTTGTAGACCCATTCGGGTGTTATGTATATTATGGCAGCCTTGCCGGCGTTGCCTTTGTTTAAAAAGAAAAAAAATGAGTGTTATTTATCTTCCGCGGTTTACTTGTGTTGTACGGGTAGAAGGGTGCCCAGGTAGGGCACCAGTCGCGGGCCCGGGGTTCGGGGCGTGACAAATTGAAAACCTTAGAATATTGATAACCGTTGAGACCTTAGATATACAAGGCCTTCTTGAGTAAAAGACTTTACGATTAATCTTGGTTAAAGTACATGGTATGTATGAAGTGTATTAGTTGTGATTATTCCGTGGTTTGTGTGAAATGAATATGAGTATATGATCTAAGAAGATCACTAGACTTTCATGAATGGAGTATTTTACCTCTGTTTGAAATTAAATACACAATATGGCAAGTGTGTTAGGGTTCTAATTGTTTACCAAGTTGTTAGAATGTGACGTAAAGGTACAAGAGGTTAGTTTGGTGTGGCACCATGGCCACAGTATTTCGAAGTATCCCAAGTTAATACACAGAATAAGATAAGTACAAGTGTTACCGAGGAAAAACAAAAGACATTATTGGAAGGTTATGTAGGTTATGAAAATCACATGTCTTAAGGTGATACTTGATGATTAGAATTATAAAGGAAACTGCAATAAGACCTTAAAAAGGTGACTTTGATTACACGGGAAGATTATGAAAGGGAGATAAGCCCTCTTCCTCGCGTAAAGGGCGATATCGTGTATTATTAAGAATTTCAGGTATCAAGGCTAGTAAGCTAAGGTATGCTATAGATATTGGACTGGTGAGATCCTCGGCTTCGGCTACGTTGTGCGATATCTACACTTGTACATAACCTTGGAAAAATAGTGTGTTGAAGGTAATTGAGGACAATACTATAGAGTAATCGAAGAAGTGTTGTAAGATTATGAAGCAGTTAATAAGTATGAATAGAACCATATGATAGGGTATCGAGGTAGAAGTACTTGGTATAATAATAAGTAGAATGAAGGAATATGACAAGGATGATGAAGGTGAATGAAACTCTAATTATGTGGCTTTCACAAGGTATGATTACTCCGGGACAGTGTAAGGACCAATAGTAGAGTAATGGGTTACTACTTAACGAGATCAAGGAAATATTTTCCGAAACACCATTAACAGAAAGTCTTAGCCATGAGGCAAGTGAAAGAATTGAAATCTGAGTATATGACCAAGTTGGGATGTAGTAACGCCAAGGATGTGAAACATAAGCGATATTTTAGTATACGTATGTGTACCAGAATATCTTGGAATTATGAAGAGTACGACAAGTAATAAAAGGAATGAACAAGTGTTAAAATAATTTAAGTTGTTTTAATTACGAATAGTGAGAAGTCGTGATGATACACACACTCTAGACTCGACGGCTCCAGTTCTGACCCTTCCTGAGGGATTAGAGGGTTATGTCGTGTATTGTGATGCTTCAGGTGTTAGGATAGGTTGTATGTTGATGCAGCATGGTAAGGTGATAGCTTACGCGTCCCGACAGCTCAAGAAGCATGAGAGGAACTACCCTACTCATGATTTGGAGTTAGCGGCAGTTATACATGCTTTGAAGTTATGGAGACACTATCTATATGGGGTTCATGTTGACATTTATACAGATCACAAGAGTCTCCAATATATCTTCATACAGAAGAAGCTGAACTTACGACAACGACGGTGGTTAGAGTTACTGAAAGATTATGATGTTGATATTCTATACCACCCAGGGAAAGCCAATGTGGTTGCAGATGCTCTTAGTCATAGATCTATGGGTAGCCTGATAGATGTACAACCAGACAGAAGGGAAATGATTCGTGAGATACATCAGCTGGCGAGCCTTGGGATCCGGTTGGTTGATTCCGATGACAGTGGAGTTCGGGTTCGAGAGGTTGCCGAGTCTTCCATCGTAGAAGAGGTAAAGGGGCACCAGTATGACGATCCGGTTCTGGTACGGTATAGATATGCAACTCTCTGGAAGGAGAAGACTCTATTTGAGGTTGCACCCGATGGGGTGCTACGGTACGAAGGAAGGCTGTGTGTGCCTGATGTTGCAGGGCTACGGCAGCAGTTTATGGGAGAGGCACACAGTGCTCGGTATTCAATTCATCCGGAGTCAACAAAGATGTATCATGACCTTAGATGCGTGTATTGGTGGGACGGCCCGAAAAAGGACGTAATAGGGTTTGTTGCTCAATGTTCGAATTATCAGCAGGTCAATGTAGAGCACCAGAAGCCTGGTGGGTTATTATAGGCGATAGAAATCCCGACTTAGAAGTGGGAGGTGATTAATATGGATTTTGTTACAGGGTTGCCTCGTACTCAGCGAAAGTGTGACTCCATTTAGGTTATTGTGGATAGGCTGATGAAATTAACCCATTTTCTTCCGGTCAGGACTACTTACTCGGCTGAGGACTATGCTAGGTTATATGTCGGGGAGATTGTGAGACTGCACGGGGTTCCTACATCTATTATATCTGACAGAGGGGCTCAGTTTACAGCTAACTTCTGGAGGTCATTCCAGAAGGGATTGGGGACACAGGTGAGTCTCAGTAGAACATTCCATCCTTAGACCGATGGGCAGACATAACGTATTATTCAGACACTTGAGGATATGTTGATAGCCTGTGTTATCGATTTCAGGGGTAGCTAGGAAGATCATTTGCCACTCGTTGAGTTTGCGTATAACAACAACTACCTTTTCGAGTATTCAGATGGCCCCGTATGAGGCCTTATATGGGAGGAAGTGCAGGTCACTTATTGGGTGGTTCGATATGGGCGAGACTAAGTTACTCAGCCCAGACATGATTCAACAGGTTGTGGATAAGGTGAAGCTTATCCAGCCGGAGGTACATTGGGCCTTACCAGGTTATTCGTAGAGTAGGAAAGGTTGCCTATATGAGCTGGATCTACCAGCAGATTTAGAGACGGTACATCCGGTCTTCCACGTATCGATGCTATGCAAGTGTATTAGTGATCCATCCAGAGTCTTCCCCATTGATGATGTCCAGGTGATAGAGGTGTTGTCTTATGAGAAGAGTCCCATAGTCATACTTGATCTCCAGGTTAGACGGTTGCGGACTAAGGATGTGGTTTCCGTCAAGGTATTGTGGAGGAATGATAATAGGGAAGAGATGACGTGGGAATCAGAAGATGAGATGATGAGGAAGTATCCTCACTTATTCCCGGTGCCTACAGGTAATTCCAATACCTACTTGATTGTTTTGATTTATTAATGAGACTGTGTGTTGTATTATGGCCATGTGAGACATCTTTGTGTATAACTTGAAACTTATTGTGAACATTCTGGACGAATGTTTCTAGGGGGGGGGGGGGGGGGAATGTTAAAACCCAAAATTTAATAGCAAAAAATTTATAACATTATTATAGAAATAAGATTGGAATGTCGGAAGGAAAGGATTTTTACATTTCCTTATACGGAAAATTTTCGAGTTTAATGTGATGACAAGAATTAATTCTAGTAATTGAATTATTTCCAATAGAATTGTGGACTAAGTGTTAAATAATTAAGTCTTGGCATTGGAAGACTTGGGTCCATCGAAATTTCATGAAAAAAATGGCTAAGTGTGGAGATAATTTTTGTGAAGAGAAATACTTGGCCAATAGGAGGGTGGCAAATGCTCCCTCCACTTGTCTTGCAAAGACTCCACATAATTATATATAGATAAGTCTTGAAAGACTTAGAACAAATATCTTCATCCATACAAACCCTCATATCTCTCCTTTCTCTTGAGATTTTTGAAAACCACTTATCCAAAGACAAGAACAAGATCAACTTATTTTCTTTCCAAGATTAAGCACCAAGACTAAGTTCTAAGCCAATTTAACCTTGCAATATAGTAAGTCACGGTTTTGGCAAGAAAATATCTTTAAACCCTAAGTTTATATATGAACTTATGGAAGGAAAAACATGAAGGCAAGATGAATACAAGCTTGTAGAGGTTACATGTGTATTTGTAACGTAAAGAAGTAGTGCTAAAGTGAAGTAGTGTGTGCCGTGTGTGTGGACTTTTTTTTGGCTAAGATTTTGGTATGTTTTCTTCTTCCTCTTGAAGTAATTATATATTACATGTTGTGGTAGTTAGGGGAAGAAGTTGTAACAAGAAAAATGGAGTATAAGAAACCTTTGTGACATTTAGGGTGATTACCGATTTGGGGACAGTTTTGTCGCTTTAAATTTCGTTGGTTATTGTTGTTATTTAACATATATAATCGCATGTTAAAATGAAGGAAATCATGTTGTTACAAGTTGTTATGATTTATATAAACATGTTGGAATGTAAGTTGGATTATAAGGAATTGTGAAAAGGGCTTTAGGGTGTGTTGGCCGCAAACTGCCTAAAACTGTTGGATATTGTTGTGAAATTTCAGGGACTATTTTGGGGTGTTTTAATGCTGAAAATTCAGTATCATTATGCATCTTTAATGTGGTAAATTACTAACGTAAGTCCTAAAGAAATAAGGGTATATAAAGGTGTTGTAAGCTTCACATTTTACCCTCATTGTCGTAGAAGTATGGACTGTTTTTATGGACTGTTTGTATATGGATTAAGGGGCTGAATTTTACACGTAAAGTAGGCGTGTAATCCCCTTTGGTTGCTGTTTTGTTGTGCCCTTAATTGGTGTCTTGGTTATCGTTGAAATTGGCCTTCTTGAAAGGTGGAAAAGTACGTATAAGCAGGGGAAGTGCTGCCCGAATTTTTATACGAAAGGAGATTCATTATGTAGTATAAGTCTATATTAGTATCATAGAATTGATAGACGTGTTATTGGTATTTATAGGTTGAAGTATTACATGAGACGTATTCTAGTTGTCAAGTTGGTGTAGCCTATAAGGTATGTGAACTATCCTTTCTCCTTTGGCATGATATTTGATTTTCTAAAATGAAAGTCCATTGTATTGTTAGTTGTATAAAGTAAGTGTACGATGGACGTACATAGTTTTATTGGATCTTAATTCTAAATTGGAAGGCATAGTATTGTCTTGGGTTTTCTAAAATGGAAGATGTGAAAGTGCCACGATTTGAAAAGTATAAGTCACTTAGTTTCAAAGGTGTAAGTTACTTGATTTTGAAAGTATACTTGACTTGATTTTCAAAGAGTAAGTGACTTGATGTTTCAAGGCTAGTGCCTTGGGGTTTATAAAGAAAAGGATGTACGGCGGACGTATATGGTGCTTTTGGGTTCAAGTCCCTAATATTACATGACATGATAGTGCCTTGAGTTTTCTAAAATAATAGTTCATTCATTTTATTCTAGTGAGAGTCAAAGATGATTTAACTTGCACAAGGTTGCCTTGATAGTTATCTGTATATCTATTGAGACGGGTTGCACGATCCGCAACACTTTTATACATATATTGGGACGGGTTGCACGATCCGCAACACTTATATATTTATTGGGACGGATTGCACGATCCGCAACACTATTATATAATGGGATGGGTTGCACGATTCGAAACACTGATATAGATATAAATGCATTTGATGAGTATATGGGCCGACGTCCCATGATGTTGACATGACTCTATGTTAGTTTAAAAGGTACAGTTAGCCCTGATTTTTATATGACACGATTTGATCTAGTATTTGATATTTATACTTGTCCCTGTCATTCTTTGGCCAGTTATGATTTTCATTACTGTACTTTATGTTTACATACTTAGTACCTGTTGTACTGACCCCCTTAGGGGGACTTCGTTCATGTCTGCATGGATGAAACCAAATGGATGGCTAAGATTGGTCAATTAAATCAAGCTTCAACTTGCCCTTTGACATGGTCCATTTTATCAAGCTAAATGGCCATTTTTTTCTTATCATTTTCGTCCCATGATGACCATGTGGAGGGTGACACGTGTCGCCCTCCCATTGGTCCATAACATTCCGTTTCCCAAAATTTCCATAATTGGTCAAAATATCGGAAACCTCGTGGGCCCCACAAAAACGTAAAATTTCTCGGATGGGCCCCACGTATCCAACTCTGTAAATAAAATTCCATAATTTCGATAAACTCTTAAAAGTCTTAAATAACAATTTGAGAATCCAATTCTCCTTAACGAACCATTTTCCTTCCCGGGGTTCGGAAGATTTTCCTTAGAATTTACAACTCTTTCTTTCGTTCAAATTTATAAGTCTTGTGCTCTCACGTCTATTCTCGCAAACACATGTCCTGGAATTACGGGGTGTAACATTCTTCCCCCTTAGAAACATTCGTCCCCGAATGTTCTTTTGGAGTCAACTAATTAGATAGCGACATAGTATCCTTTTACTACACACTTCATACAAAAATATGCCACCCATGGCCACATAACAATACTTATACTAAAACGTCAACCTGAACTCCAAGTGTCGACGTCGGTTATCTGCATAAAGCTTTTATCGACTATGAGCTTGCTAATAATCTTTCCTGGATAAGCTTCGCCTTATCCATAGCCCGCTGAATCAAGTCTGGGCCAATTAACTGGACCTCGCCTACGTCGAACCAACCAATCGGCGATCTACACTTCCTTTCATACAAAGCCTCATACAGGGCCATCTGGATACTGGAATGGTAGCTTTTGTTATACGCAAACTCAACAAGAGGCAAATAATCCTTCCAGCTATCTCTGAAATCAATAACACTGGACCGCAACCTATCCTCAAGTGCCTGGATAGTATGCTCTTCCTGTCCGTCGGTCTGAGGGTGAAATGCAACACTGAGACTCACCTGTGTCCCTAATACCTTCTGGAAAACCTCCAGAAGTTAGCCGTAAACTGAGCTCATCTGTCTGACATCATAAATGTAGGAACCCCGTGCAATCTCACAATCTCCCTACTATATAATATAGCATAATCCTCAGCCGAGTAAGTGGTCCTGACCGAAAGAAAAATGGACTGATTTCGTCAGCCTGCTTACTATGACCCACAAGGAATCACACTTCTTCTGAGCATGATGCAACCCTATAACAAACTCCATATTAATCACCTCTCACTACCAAGTCGGGATCTCAATCGTCGATAATAGCCCACTGGGCATCTGGTGCTCACCCTTGACCTGCTGCCAACTCGGACACTGAGCAACAAACTCTGCAACGTCCCTATTCAGTCCATCTTACCAATACATACATCTGAGGTCGTGATACATCTTAGTCGACCCCGAACAAATAGAGCAATAAGCACTGCGTGCCTCCACTAAAACCTGCTGACAAGTCCTGCAGTATCGGGCACACACAATCTATTCTCATATCACAGCACTGTATCCGGTGCTACCCAAATAGGTTCTTTTCCTCTTGGAGAGCCGTATCTCAGTTTTGCCCTAGAACTGGATCCTTATACTATCGCCTTTTCACCCCCCTCAACGAGGGAAGACTCGACAACCTCTCGAATCTGAGCTCCACTATCGTGCTCCCGTAGTTGCCGAGAAAATATAGGTTGTTACCTTATCGCATTGCATCCGCACACAACCCATCCAAACACTCAAAGTGTTACTATAATAACCTAACCCTCTAGTACCTCAGGCCTCATGAGGGGTTAGAACTGTAGTCGTAGTCAGCTTATCTTCCAATAACTGGAAGCCTGTCTCATACTTCGAAATATTCGGGGATATAATCTCAATTATGATTCCTGTTTCCATTTCTCTATTGCAACCAGACTTGGTCACTATACTTAGATTCGATTCCTTTACTTGACTCATGGCTAAGACTTCCTGTCAATCGCAATTTAGGGGGAGACTTCCTTGATCTCGTCAAGTAGTAATCCTATCATAGAGCTTATAGTCAGGTGTTCAACCTCAATTCATGGTATTACATAGTCTAATGGCTTGCCAAGATTTCTTATCGTTCGAGTATCTACTCGTCTTACCTTTATTTTTCATTACAAGTTGCCCTAGGGTCTCTTACCTCCCCGTATATATATGGTCTGGCCCGTCATTACAGGCTTGCCACCTATCGTCGAGGTGTTCCTAACTGCCCATCATTTCTAATGGTCTTTACACTAGTCTGGGTAATTATGCCTTGGGAAACCTTCATAACTGTAATTGCATTCTACTTATTATTCTGGTCATAACCCTTCATCATACTAATTACTAACCCAAAATATTTCTACCTCGCTCCTGGGTCATACATTTCCATTTATTCTTATAACCAGCATTTATATACTTAAGACACATCCTCGACCATTTCCTAATGTCGTTCTCAATTACCCCAACACAATACCTTTTTCCAAGGTTATTTAAAATTGTAACTTATTGCATAACGAAGCTGGGGACTTTACCAGTCTCATATCTATGGCTGAAATAAAAGGGTACGCATAACCCTTAATAATACGTACAACTATCCTGTTACGTGGGGGAGAGAGCTTATCTCCCTTTATTAATCTTTCCTTGAAGTCACAAACCTAATCACAGGGTCCTCTTGCGGTCCTGTAAATATCTAATCATCAAGCACCGCCTTAAAAATCGTGTAGATTCTCAAAACCTACCAAATATGTCTTCAGTTTCCCGCAGGCAGCACTCATACTTATCTTATTCTTGCCTCGCGCATTTTCCTGAAATTATTCGGGAAGTCGCGGCCTTGACCGCCATACTAGACAACTCCAAGCACCTCCAATGACACTTAACATAAAATCCTTCAATGATCATACGTTCTTATCTCCGTCTCTAAGCTTTCAAATTCACGTACCACATACTTCCAACATCAATTTATTTACTTCAACCGAACAAGTCACATAGACTTACTAAAATCAAGTCTGCCAATCGTATATCATCACCGGGCAATCCCTATTTACCCGCTCAGTTACAACCCAAACACCCACTGGTGTGGCTACCTCGAAAGGTTCTCATGGATTCAGGATCTATTCCTTTACACTAGTTTGCTCTCTTTCTTACTGGTTGTACTCTTCCCGTACTTCCAAACTTATACTTGTATACGTACATAACTTTCATACTAATTCTGGCCTCCAATCTTTGGAGCTACCTACATTGAACAATTTAAGGCCATTTCCGGTTCTCACGACCTGGTTCCGGTGGAACGTGTCCACGAACCCGTAAAACGATTAACTAGACTTAGACCTTGCCTCCTCGTGACCTTGTCACGTATCGGGACTACTACCAACTGATCCCAATATATTTTAGGTTATGGGCGACCCGTAATAGGTCCTCAACCCGACCCACCGTCGCACTTAACTCTTACCCTTAGTCTGAATTAAATCTTATTTCCCGAGAAAGCCTTATATACCTAAGGTCTCGGCGGTTATCAATATTCTTAGGCTCGCAATTTCCATGCTCCAAGCATACCCTATCAGTCCCCCCGTAAATGGGTACAATAACTTCTCACAATACCATAATCATGGTGTCTTGATCACAACAGCCATTACTTACTCCATACAGATCTCATTCGTATAATTCTCTTAAGCATACTACGTAGCTTAATCTATTAACATAGTCTTCCCTTAAGTCCCTTAATCATAACTTCTTAAGGGTTCATTTCCTTCTCAGACAGCTCATCATCTCCTAATTTCTCAAATTAGCACGTAAAACTTTGATGAGAATTCATTAAACTATTTCATACCTTTCCGATATCTATTTAGTCCTTACCAATTCCTGGTAATCTAAAATCATTCTAGGCAACACATATATGACCCTCATACACAACCCCATATAGCTGTATGTCATTATACCAACTATACAACAAGTATTACCAACCTGGATACGCAATCCACATAATCCTTCCTGGGTCACTGCTGCCTTTCTCGTAGCTGCAATCAACATAACTTGTTAGGCAGAGACGACCCTAACAACACAACTCTATCGCATGATCTTAGAGTGAGAAGAATGGAAACCAATCCTAAATGTCCTGCAGCCTCCTGGTTATAGATGTGGTGCACAACACACCGATAACCAAGACTCTACTAGACACGGTCTGTAGACACTTTCCGAGGACTAACTGCTCTGATACCACTTTTGTCACGACCCGACCCCGGGCTCGCGACTGGTGCCCTACCTTGGCACCCCTTACAGGTATACATCAGAGAATAGCAGCGGAACATACATAAACTCATAAAATACTAGACAGTAAATATCAATAGGCTAGCCGATAAGGCCACCTTCCGAAAAATATACATCTTTGTTCTTACAACCCAATCCACAAGATATGACTACAGACCTCTAAGAATAACAACTGTGACGGGACAGGGCCCCGCCATACCCCTGAATGTACAACAACCGATAATACCAGGGATCTGAACCAAGGATAAACCTCCGGACTAATGGAGCTTCTCAACAGCTGAACAATGATCCTAAGAGTGAGGATCAGCAACCTGTATAACTCTACATGCGGCATGAACGCAGCCCCCCGAAGGAGGTCAGTACAACAGGTACCAAGTATGTGAAATCAGCATCAGAATGAAATCATAAAGTCTAAAATAAAGCTGGAGACATGTATGATAACTCAAATAATAGTACATTGTGCCTTACTAACAATGACAGTAACAAGAGTATACTTTACTGCATAAAAATAGGAGGCTCATGATCAAAGTAGGGCCACCCGCCCGTAGTATCATTAAGCAATCCTACTCCTTGGACTATTTCACCCGCATAGGTCCAGTGGACCCGCAATGAGGTCATCCGCCTCGCATGAGACTATTTCACCCGCATAGGACTATTTCACCCGCATGGGCCCGGTGGACCCGCAATGAGTACAAACGCCGCACTCGCATCATGGGTAGCAAATCCATGGAATAAGTAGTAACCCGGGGGTTTACCCCGCAAGAATAACATAACCTAGCACAACCGGCTATCATATATAACATAAGCACCACCGACTTATCATACATAACATAAGCACCACCGGCTTATCATACATAACATAAGCAAGTTAAGAAATCCCCTAAGTTCTTATTAGCCTTATTTATATACACTCTCATTTTAGTTTACTTAAGGCACTAACATGTCATTATAAAATCCGGGAATTTAACCCAAAGTACTATGTACTTCCGGTCCTTTAAAAAGAACCCTTTTTATATAAAAACCCCAAGATACTAACACCCGTAGTATCAAGGCATGTCTATTTTTCAAATCAAGTTACTACACCTTTAGAAATTCATTTCAAGGCTTTAAAACCAAGTAACTTCTACTTTTACAACCTAGGCAACTCGTGCCTATAAATCAAATAGACCACTCTCTTAATCTTCCATAAAATCGTTATAACTAACTTCCCATAAAGCCGTTATAACTCTTTATGTTTTAGACAAATTCATTCTTTTTATAACCAATAGACTTATACTTTTAAAACCAAGTATCATATACTTTCAAATCAAGTTTCATAACTTTCAGAATACTTCAAGTCTCTTAACTTTAGGAATCAAGTTTCTTAACTTTATAAATCAAGTTTCTTAACTTTAGAAATCAAGTTTCTTAACTTTAGAATAGTTCAAGTAATCAATACTTTCCAAACCAAGTATTCTATACCTTTTCAAGTCAAGAAATTTTTGTTTACCTTATTAGAATAAACCATTCTTTTAACCTTTAAAACAAGTGAGTTAATTCTCTAACTCAACCAACTTTGGACATTCTTAAACAAGTCAAGGATATCAAATGAAACTAAATTCATTTAAATATCGTATGTCTACCGTACTATACATTTATAGCTACTCATGCTCAAGAGATAAGGAAAGTTCCACATACCTCTCCGACTCAATCCACTTGCCAAGTTGAATACGCCGCACGTAGAATGTCAACATATAATGACCATAATACGTCCATCAACTAATAGCTTTCAACGTAGAATATTCCTAGGTATAAGGACTCTTAATTCTACGGAAAATCGGGCAACACTTCCTTTGTTAAGAAAGACCCCACGTTAAAAGAATCCCGACTGAAAGCTTTTAGTTAAGTGCAGCAGGAAAGAGAGAGAAAGAGAGTTAATTAAGGAAGGCGGTTCTACGTACTTTTCCACCTTTTTCAAGGCCCGAAAATCAATAACCAAATGTCACATTTAAGGCTCAACAATTCAGAAATTCAAAGGGGATTACACGCCTAATAGGACGTGTAAAATTCTGCCCCACAATTAATATAAAACTGTCCAACAACTTAAGCCATTCTCGACTACCATCAATATCAACAACAATGTCAATTTCCGTTCAATTCCTTTTTAATCCAAGTTGTTATTTCATCATGTTATATACATAATAACAATTACAAAAACTATAAATCATTTCTTCCTTAACATGCGACGATTGTATCTAACAATTAAATTGAATTACAAACTTAATGGCTAACATGTCCAATTTCGGTTTTCAACATGTCGACATGATCCAAATCGTTTCAAACTTCATAATATGTATCACATGATCATTCCTAACTTATCATAACATGGAATCTTTAATCACATCAATAAGACGAAGATTTTACCTCAAAAAGCCCTAATAATGTCCAAGCGTAAAAGTCGATCCTTAGCAACTTTTAGCTCATCTTCTTACGTTCCAATCCACTCCAAGAACTCATTAGAAGCTCATGATCAACTTCTCTTCAATTTCCAACTTCAAAGTTGAAGAACACCTTAGGTTTTCATCATGCGACTAACGTGAAAACGTAGTTTTTCCGGGATCTTTCTATTGAGATGACCTTAGAATACCTTTAAGAACCTTGGGTTTGAATATTGGGAATTATGGAGCAAGATTGCAAAAAATTTCTTTTATTTTCCTTGCTTGGCCGAGAGCCTCCATAAGAGCACCTAAAGTTTCTTGAAATTTTTCTAAGTATAGAATCCTAGTCTTGCACTAGTAGTGATATGTATTTATAACACCACCAAGGGCTTGGATGAAACCAAATGGATGGCTAAGATTGGTCAATTAAATCAAGCTTCAACTTGCCCTTTGACTTGGTCCATTTTATCAAGCTAAATGTCTATTCTTTTCTTATCATTTTCGTCCCATGATGACCATGTGGAGGGTGACACGTGTGGCCCTCCCATTGGTCCATAACATTCCGTTTCCCGAAATTTTCATAATTGGTCAAAATATCGGAAACCTCGTGGGCCCCACAAAAACGTAAAATTTCTCGGGTGGGCCCCACGTATCCAACTCTGTAAATAAAATTCCATAATTCCGATAAACTCTTAAAAGTCTTAAATAACAATTTGAGAATCCAATTCTCCTTAACGAACCATTTTCCTTCCCGGGGTTCGGAAGATTTTCCTTAGAAATTACAACTCTTTCTTTCGTTCAAATTTATAAGTCTCGTGCTCTCACGTCTATTCTCGCAAACACATGTCCTGGAATTACGGGGTGTAACAAGGTGTAGGTACTCAGTTTGCTGATCCGCGTGCTTAGGATCTTTGCTCAGCTGTTGAGATAACTCCATTATCCCGGAGTCTAGTCTTTTGGTACATTTTTGCTATTACAGGCTTATGTACATTCAGGGGTACGGCGGGGCCTTGTCCCGTCATAGTTATTGTTATACTCTTAGAGGTATGTAGTCATGTGTGGGTTGGACATATGTACATTTGCAGTTATTTGGGTATTTTATATATACTGTGGCGGCCTTGTCGGCTTGCCAGTTTTATCATGTGAGTTGTGTTATTATTTGAGTTTTATTCGCTTCCGTTGGTTATACGGGAGGTACGGGTATAAGGGTGCCCACGTATGACACCAATCGCGGGCTCGGGGTTCGGGTCGTGACACTAATCTATTAGAACAATTATGTATTCGAGAAAATCGATCCAAAATATAACTCTTCTAAGTTGATATGCGTTATCCGGCTTAAAGCATGGAGCATTGAAACAAAGAACGAGAACAAATTTGGATTTGATGGTCGATGAACATATTGTTTTAATGGTGATGGTAATACAAGTGATATATCTGAAAGATCTGGATCTAAACCAGTTTTAGGGGCTCGAAAATTTCAGTTTTGTGTTTCTGGGGATAAGGCACCGCGGTTTCACGATTGTGCACCGCGGTGCCTGCTAGGGTTTTGGCGGAGGCACCGAGGTTCCATAATGGAGCACTGCGGTGCTGCCCAGATGAAGCCAGAGGCACCGCATTCTTATTCATGGGAGTCGCGGTGCTGTTCATCCAGAAGCTTAAAATTAATTTTTCAGACAATCTGCCTTCAAGGCACCACGGTTCCACCTGTTAGGACCGCAGTGCCTGTGACGATAATTATGAGGCACCGCGGTGTAACTTGTTAGGACCGCGGTGCTAATTAATTTGCATATTTCAGTGGCTTACTGCCTCAGAGGCACCGCAGTGCCACCTGTTGGAACCGCGGTGCCGACGATGAATTTTTTTTTTAAAAATCGAAAATCAGAAATAGAGACTTAAAAGTTTCAGATTATGAATCTGAAGTTTTAGAAGTTTCAGTTTCTGAAAATAAAGTTTTGAATCGAACAAATTTGGTCCTTTCGAGCAAATCTGTTATTAAAAAAAGTTCTCTGAAAGTAGATTTTAGGTTCTGGAAATTGCAAACAGGTTCCAGAAGTTTGAAAATATTTTTTGAAGTTTAGATTGCATTTTTATGAATTTATAAGGGTTCATAATTGAATTTTAAATTCTTAAGGGACTAAAGTGTAAATTCTAAAAATTTACAGAGATCCCGAAAATCAGAATTTTAAAATCAGAAAATGTTTAGGGACTGTTTGGAATTTACATAGATTATAGAGTTTAGACAAATAGACCCATAGTTATCATTAATAGTATATTATTGAATAATATACAAATGTGCTAAGTGTTAAATGTGATACATTTAAATTATTAGCATAGCGTCCGCAATTATTGTCTGGGTAGGCGACGCCCAGTAATTGTTTAATTTTAAATGACCGCTATAACTGTCTGGGGATACGGCGCCCAGTTTGTGATTAAAACCATCTTTTATCATGCCTATTGGGGTTGATGGTTTCCCATCTAATTGTGTTTAGAAATTGCATGATAGGATGTCATATGATGTATGACTTGATTGTTGATCTTGAATAAATGCCCGAAAACTAAAATGTTACCCAAACGTTAAATACAAGTCTAATTATAACGCGTCGTCCATTATAATGGTTAGGGTGCTAAGTCCTTTTCGGCGATAAAAGTATTTATGCCAAAAGATTTTTGCTCTAAGTCTAAGGGGACCGAGACCCTTTCATAGATGTGTTACAATGAAAGTAGATAATAAACTTTTGTAGGTATTTACACCAAAGTGTTTTCTTGCAAAGAATAAATTTACTTAGGCATTTAAACGCAGTCGTGTAATGGGGTTGACTTGTTTAGATGAATCTTGGCGCCAAAGTGTCGGACTAGTCTAAAGACGTAAGATTAAAATGAAAGATATTTAATCAAATCAAGAGTTGTAGAGTTGCTTTACAATTGGTTGAGGACCTACCAAAGTAAGCTATTGAAGTTATCAGCCAAAGAAAAAGCGGATATAACATATGTTTGGATCTTGGCCCATTATGACCTTTATATTGATTTAGGTCCGTATTCTACCATGGGGTCGTAGAAGTATGCAAAATAGTGGGAGCTAATTTAAAACAAAAAGACCATGTTAAAATTAACAAATTATGAATGTGTATAAATTATTAGAAGAATAAATTATTGATTGCATTTTTTTATATTCTATCTATTATCTTCAGATCTTCAGAAATGTCAAACTTTTCATTGAAAATGCTCATAGAGTCAAACAGACTCACCGGACCCAACTTCATTGACTGACTAAGAAATGTTAGAATTGTTCTAAGACAGGATGAAATTGAGTATACATTGGACAAAGTGTTCCCCACCGCTCCAGCGGAGGACTCTGCAGAGTATGCAACTTTCGACAAGGCTGCTTACCAGAAATATTATAAGGATGCCACCTCAGCTGAATGCTTAATGTTGTCTTCTATGTCACCACAATTGCAAAGACAACATAAAACTATGGGGACCAACGAAATGTTAGCTCATTTGAAGAGTCTTTATGATTCGCAGAGTCAGACAATGGAGTATGACCTGCTCATAGAACTTTTCAAGTGTACTAAATGAAGGGGGCCAAGTTTCACCTCATGTGTTGAGTATGATTGAGTTGATTGAGAGGTTATCTTCTATAGACATAGGTGTCACGACCCGAACCCGGGCCCGTGACTGGTGCCTTACCCCGGGCACCCTAGTGATCTTACCGGCCCAACCCGGGCGTGGATCGTGCCCTACACAGGCACCCTTCTACCTTAACAATACAAGTAAGTGCGGAACTGAAATAACACCTCATTTTTTTAAAACAAGCGTCGTGCGAGGAAAAGCAGACAAGGCTGCCATATATACATAAAAAAAAGACACTACACCGCATACGAGTCAATCCCACATATGAATACTGCACTGCAGGAGTTAAATCGAACTATGACGACAAGGCCCCGCCGTACCCAAAACTATACAAAGCTGCATCAAGGACATATACCAAAGATAAACTCCGAATAGAAGAAGCTTATCCAAAACCCCGAGCGGGATCCTACACTGCCGATCACCGAATCATGCACCTAAACTGCGGCGTGAACGCACCGAAGGAGGTCGAGACGAAGAATGTACCAACTATGTGAGCGATGAAATGCTTGTAATAAAATCATAGCGATCTAAATAACACAGGAGACATGTATGATATCCAACCTACGCATAACACATAAGCGATCATATCACGCCGTGACGCAGCCCTCAAAGTCATTACTCAATATAACCATGGGTCTCACGCCCGTAATATCAATCATGCGTGGAATCCTTCCTCACCGCGGCATCCATGATGTAATAACACCAATAAGGATACATGAACACCAAGTCCCACATGTGTCCTCGATACTCGTGGTCCCATGCCCGAATCCCACCTCGTAAAGCATGACCAAAGGGTAACACAAACAAATCCGGGACGTATATGATAATCAAAATACAACACATTGTGCCTTACTAACAATGAGAGTAAGCGAGTATCCTTACAATATAAACTAGGAAGCTCATGATCAAACAGACCATCCGCGCGGTATCATTTAGCAATCCTATTCACGGGACTATTTCACCCGCATAGGTCGCGTGGACCGCGTGGTATTCTCGCATAGGTTGGACCCGCCCGCGTGGGACTATTTCACCCGCGTAAGCCCTTTCCGGACCCGCGTGAGGTATTCCTCACATAGGACTATTTCACCCGCGTAAGCCCTTACGGACTCGCATGAGGTATTCCTCGTAATATTTGGACCCGCCCGCACGGGACTATTTCACCCGCATAAGCCCTACGGACTCGCGTGAGGTATTCCTCGCATCGTGGGTAGCAAATCCACGAATTATGCAAATGCCACAAACCCGGGAATGACAAAACGATCGATATACCAATAGCACACAACCGCTATTTCCGGCACATAGGCAATTCTCGATTAACAAGCCCAAGTACTTATCACGGCATACTTAGACAAATTCTCAATTTATCAAGCCAAAGTACTAATCAAGGCAGACATAGACAAATTCTCTATTAACAATCCCAAGTACTTATCAAGGCACTCATAGAATAATTCTCTTTAACAAGCCAAAGTACTTATCAAGGCACACTTAGACAAATCCTCAATTTATCAAGCCAAATTACTAATCAAGTTATACATAGAATAATTCTCTTTTAACAAGCCAAAGTACTTATCAAGGCACACTTAGAATAATTCTTTTTAACAAGCCAAAGTATTAATCAAGGCATACATAGAATAATTCTCTTTTAACAAGCCAAAGTACTTATCAAGGCACACTTAGAATAATTCTCTTTTAACAAGCCAAAGTACTTATCAAGGCACACTTAGACAAATCCTCAATTTATCAAGCCAAAGTACTAATCAAGTTATACATAGAATAATTCTCTTTTAACAAGCCAAAGTACTTATCAAGGCACACTTAGAATAATTCTCTTTAACAAGCCAAAGTACTTATCAAGGCACACTTAGACAAATCCTCAATTTATCAAGCCAAAGTACTAATCAAGTTATACATAGAATAATTCTCTTTTAACAAGCCAAAGTACTTATCAAGGCACACTTAGAATAATTCTCTTTAACAAGCCAAAGTACTAATCAAGGCATACATAGAATAATTCTCTTTTAACAAGCCAAAGTACTTATCAAGGCACACTTAGAATAATTCTCTTTTAACAAGCCAAAGTACTTATCAAGGCACACTTAGACAAATCCTCAATTTATCAAGCCAAAGTACTAATCAAGTTATACATAGAATAATTCTCTTTTAACAAGCCAAAGTACTTATCAAGGCACACTTATAATAATTCTCTTTAACAAGCCAAAGTACTACGACGTGCATTCCTTTTAAAAGACTCCTTTCTATGTAAAGCCCCAAGATACTAACACCAGTAGTATCAGCGTGTCTATTTTTCAAAGTAAGTTACTACACTTTTAGAAAACTCATTTCAAAGCTTGAAATCAAGTAACTCCAAATTTTCACAATCTAGGCAACTTATGCCGATTTAATCAAAATAGACAACTTTCTAAACCTTCCATAAAGCCGTTATAACCAACTTCCCATAAAGCCGTTATAACCCTTTATGGTTTTAGGCGTATCCATTCCTTCAATAACCAAGAGACTTATACTATTAAAACCAAGCATCACATACTTACAAATCAAGTTCTTAACTTTCAAAATACTTCAAGTCTCTTAATAGTTAGAAAACAAGTTTTCTTCTACTTTTTAAACCTCAAGTAACTTCACCCTTAACGCAAGTTACTTGTCTTAAATCATGTCATTTCTCCTCTTTTAAATCAAATAAGTAAATCACTCATTTGACACCCCTAAAGTCATTATAATGACCTTTAGGTTTTAGAACTAAGGCACTAGCCAAAAGATTTGGAAACCATTTCCTTTTCAAGTCTCTATGTACTTTAAGAAAAATACCTTCACTTTTAAGAATCCAAACTTCCCTAAGGAAATGGATTATACTACTTACAATTTAAACATCAAAGTACACTCAAGGAAGTACATAGAACAAATTCTATTTTAGGCAATCCAAATACAAGCAAGGAATGGATCATTCAAGGAGTAGAACTTACTTTCTTTATTCTAAGGAATCATGCTAGAAGAGGAGATAGTTCACATACCTTTTCGGCTAATATCCACAAGCTAAGCGAATCGCGTGCGTAGAAGTGTCAACCTATAATGGTCACAACAAGACTATCAACTTTTAGTCTCTACGTAGAATAATACTAAGTATACGGTCTCTAATTCTACGGAAAATCGGGCAGCATCTCCTTTGTTTCTACTTACTTTGCCACCTTTTTCAAGGCCGAATACAATAACCAACAAGCCACATTTAAGGCTCCAAACAACAACCAAACAAAGGGGATTACACGCCTTACAATACGTGTAAAATTCCGCCCCACAATTCATACGAAATAGTGAATATGCCAAAAGCCATTCTCGGCCAACCTCTAGAACAACACTAAGTCTTTTTCAATCCTTCTTACAACTCCAAGTTCTAAGGTCTAACATGTTATATAGTCTAAACAACTTCAACAACTACAATTTCCTTCTTTATACAACATGCGACGCTTAGACTAATAATCGACTAGAATTGAAATCTTAAAGTTAAACATGCTAGATTTCGGATTAGGGTTCCAATAGCCAATAAACATATCAAACTTCATACTATATAACTCATGCTTGCTAAAACCATAGCTACAATGATAAGTAAACCTTAATTGCTAAAGCAGCGAAATTTATACCTTTCAAGCCCTTAAAATTTCCAAGAATCAAAGTCGCGCCTTAGCAATTCTTAGCTCCTTTCCTTAAGTTCCAATCCGCTCCAAGCACTCCTTAGAGGCCTATGAAGAACCCATCTTCAAGTTCCAACTTCAAAGTTGAAGAACTCCCTTAGTTTCCGCCTTGCGACTAACGTAAAAATGCGTTTTTTCCGAAATCTTTCTATTGATATAACCTTACAATACCCTTGGGGACATTGGGTTAAAGTCTTGTGGCTAATGGATCAAAACTATAAATATTTTGTGTGGAATTACATGAAAGCCGAGAGCTTCTCTCCTCTCTCTAAGGGTTCTAATTTTTTCTAAGTGTAGAAAATGCCAAGTCTTGCACTAACTATGTATATATAACACATTGGAGGGTTTAGATGTCCACAAATGTGAGGTTAGGATGGGTTTCACTTGGATCAAGCCTAGGTGGACAAGTTGACTTGTCAACAATATCAAGCTTAGAAGACTTATCATCTACATAGGTCAAATGACCATAACACCCTTGCAATATTTCGTCCAACATCATGGAGGGGTGCCACGTGTCGCCCTCTCATTCGTCCATAAAATTCCGTAACCCTCGTGGGCCCCACAAAAATGTAAAATTCCTCGGGTGGGCCCCACGTGACCAAATCCTTAAAAATAAATTTCCATAAATATAATAAGTTCCATACTTTACAAATATTGTCTTTTGAGAATCCAATTCTCAACAACGAACATTTTTCCTTTCCGACGTTCGGAACATTTTCCGTCGGAAAAACAATTCTTCCTTTCGTATCAATTTCCAAGTCTTGTTTCCTTTCGTACATTCTCTTTTACATGTCCTGGACTTACGGGGTGTAACATTCTTCCCCCCTTAGAAACATTCGTCCCCGAATGTTCTTAGTCGGTTGCCAAGCTATACACACTCCGGCACAATCTCTATACTATGCCTATCGATCAAAACTGCACAAGACCAACGATGCCACACATGGCCACCACAACATACGTAAACATAACAATGGACCTTCCGTCCGCGACCCCCTTCTCACAAAACTCGAAGGTTCTGATCTTTAAAACACGGGATCCTTAGAGGTTCCTTTCTTTCCTTACTAGTCATACTTTCTCGTACTTTCAAACTTATCTAGTACACGTACAAACTCTCAATATCGCTTACGTTCTCCACTTGGAGTTACTAATCAAACCTGGCCATTAAGCTACTTGAATTTCCGCTAAGGCTCTTCTCGGTCCTTACGACCTAGTTCCGGTGGAACGCGTCCACAAACTAGTACAACGATTAACTAAACTTGGGCCTGACATCCCCAGGACCCTATCACTTAACGGGACTATTTCTAACTGACATCACCCGATTCCATACTATCGGTTGACCCGAAATGAGTCTATAACCCGACTCATCGTCACACTTAACTTCTCGTTCTTAGTCTGGAATAAATCTCTCTTATCTCAAGGTACTTCTTACCCTATCCCCTATTCACTAGAGGTTCGTCACATAAGCCAAAGTATTTCTACTGTACAATCTTCCCTATTGGTCTTACACTGTCATGGGGCAATTACAACTTGTGAACTTTATACAACTATAGTCTCAGTTCACCTATCATTCTTGTCAACATTCTTACTTCTCACTTACTAATCAAAGTATCCCTACCTCTGGGGTACTATCACTTACAACTGCTAGCACCGCTATCTTGGTCAATAACACAACGGCTTTCCTCATGACCCTATAGTCTTCTCCTAACCGAGAAACTGGAGGCTCTGGTGCTGGGGCCTCAAAACTCAGCGCAAGAACTCGCCGATCGCGAACAACATCCGGTGTACCCTGGGCATAAGCCCTATCAACTCTCTGAGTCTGACTAGTAGCTCCTGCTACTCCTTTGCCCTTCTGGGCGGCTGTTGCCCTCCTTGGAGGCATAACTGTAACGCAACAAAACGTCAGAGAGGAATTATCTTACTAACACAGCTCTAGGGCACGATCTTAGAGTGAGAAGAATAGAAACCAACTCCTAAATGTCCTGTAGCCTCCTGTTTTTTGGTTTGGCGCTCTACACTGCGATAATCAAGACTCTACTAGACACGGTCGTAGACATTCCGAGGACGATCGCTCGATACCACTCTGTCACTCAACCCCGAGCCCGTGGATCGGTGTCCTACCCAGGCACCCTTCTACCTTAACAATACAAGTAAGTCATGAATGAAATAACACCTCATTTTTTTAAAACAAGCGTGCGTGCAAGGGCAAAGCCAAGGCTGCCATATATACACAAACAAAAGACACTACACCGCATACGAGTCCAATCCCACATATGAATACTGCACCTGCGAGTTAAACTGAACTATGACGGGACAAGGCCCCGCCGTACCCAAAACTATACAAAGCCTGTACTGAAGGACATATACCAAAGATAAACTCCGGAATAGAAGGAGCTTATCCAAAACCCTGAGCATGATCCTACACCTGCCGATCACCGAACTGCACCTAAACTCATGCGGCATGAACGCAGCCCAAGGAGGTCGATGCGAAGAATGTACCAAGTATGTGAATGAAGTGCGTAATAAAATCATAGCAGTCTAAATAACACAGGAGACATGTATGATATCCAACCTACAGTACATAACACATAAGCAGTCATATCAAGTCAGGGACGCAGGCCCTCAAAGTCATTACTCAATATAACCATGGGTCTCACGCCCATAATATCAATCATGCCCGTGGAATCCTTCCTCACTGCCGGCAGTCCATGATGTAATAACACCAATAAGGATACATGAACACCAAGTCCCACCTGTGTCCTCAATACCTCGTGGTCCCATGCCCCGGAATCCCACCTCGTAAAAGCATGACCAAAGGGTAACACAAACAAATCCGGGGACATATATGATAATCAAAATACAACACATTGTGCCTTACTAACAATGAGAGTAAACAGTAGTATCCTTACAATATAAACTAGGAAGCTCATGATCAAGCAGGACCATCCGCCGCGGTATCATTTAGCAATCCTAGTCCTGGGACTATTTCACCTGCATAGGTCGCGTGGACCCGCGTGAGGTATTCCTCGCATAGGCTGGACCCGCCCGCATGGGACTATTTCACCCGCATAAGCCCTTTCGGACCCGCATGAGGTATTCCTCGCATAGGACTATTTCACCCGCATAAGCCCTTACGGACTCGCATGAGGTATTCCTCGTGATAGTGGACCCGCCAGCGGGACTATTTCATATACCCCAGATTTCCGGTATGTACGTAAGGGAATACGCATGAAAGTTTGGCCTTAAAGTTAGCCTTGGGCGTTTTTATTTGTACACAACTCACTAAAAGAATCGCTTTCCACAAACGCTTCCAATTCGTAGGGAAAATTCCGCTATGCCATTACTAATTTTGCGGATTTTTCCGAGAGACGAAACATTTTGGACCAACGGGAGGCGACACTTGGCACCCTCCCATTGATGGACTTGAATCGTCCATTGACGAAATTGGAGAAGGCGCACGTTTTTGTGCCTTGTGCACAAGTCAAGGAGTTGGTAGGATATTTGTGTGGAGTAAATCTTCACCCTACACTTGCCTTGCACTTGTCTTAATCTTGGCCATTGGTTGGCCACTTCTTGACCTATAAATACCCCTTAAAGATGAAGAGTTCTTCATCCACAAAGTTATCTTCCAAGTCTAAAAATCCTCTCCTCTCCCTTAGTCTTTCGTCCAACACCTCCCCTTTGAGTGAGTTTGGCGAGGGCCTACCCCTACCCTAGCCCAAATCCCTTAGTCCTTTGTAGAAGTTGTGAAGAACTTCTAAGGTTTCTTGGTGCTCTGAGCGTACAACTTAGGAGCTAAACCTTGCTCAGCGCGACTTTATCTAGGATATTATGGGCTTACCGAGGTAACTAATCCTAACCTCTTTTGAATTAGAGAATACTTCTGTAGTAGTATAAGAATAAGTATAAATACTTAGAAGAATATCACGAATAGAATTGAATGTTATCACAGAGAAGGGTTTAAAAGAAGAATAATCAAACTGCATTTACATAGACTGCTTTCATGATGAACTTATATAACTCGCCGCAGGGAAGTCTTTGCCCAATTTCCGTAGAATTGTGAACCCTCTGTTTAGAATGACCTTCAGAGTAGTCTTTGATAGATGTCTGTGACTATTATAGGCTGACTCTCTGCGCGCGACATATTCAACTTGGCAGGTGGTTTTCGCTGAGAAGGTATGTGATTCTTCCTAAAGCATGATATTTTTACAATATATATATAGTACGGTAGACGTACATGTGTTAACTGAATAATACTTACGGCAATGCCTCACGGCTTAAGCCTGAATAATACTTACGCAATGCCTCACGCTAAGCTGAATAATAAAGAATCAAAGCATTTCAAAAGAATATCGAATTATTTTTTAATGAAGATAAATATTTGGTTTTTAAAACAAAAGCTTAAGAGTTATACTAGCTTTATGGGAAGTTAGGTATAACAACTTAAGAAAGATAAGAAGGAATTTACTTGTTTGTTTATAAAAGCCTTGTATTGATTTCTAAGTGTAATAAGATTTGTGTGATAAGTAGACCTATTATGATGCTACCAGGTTATTGTCTTGAAATCTTGTGTAAGGGGTCATTTTTTGTGCTTACGCCGCTAACCTAAGTCCGTTGTTCATATTGTATCACCTACCCTTGATTGTTATACCGAGGGCTTGCCTTGATCGCGGTCTATACGGCTATGCGGTCTGTGAGACTATGCGAGCGGTATGCTCCGGATTGATCATTACGGTGTTTTAGCCGACGCGGGGATTCTATGCGGTCTGTTGAGACTACGCGGTCTTTTGAGGCTATGCGGCTGCGGAGCCTAGGCGGATGCTGGGGTGGCTGCCCCGGCGCGAGAATACCTCATGCGGTGCGTGTGTGACCTATGCGATCGCGAAGTCCGTGACTAGGCACGCAGAATGATACTATGGGCGATTGGCCTTGCTTCGATCATTCGCGCCTAGAATAGACACATTCTGATCTTCCTATTCTTGTTGTTTGTGATGTGGCACTATGTGCAATTGAACTGATTGTATTTGTGAAAAGGTTTTAAATACTTTGATTTCATTTCAGTTCTTTATAGTTTCACATACTTGGTACCTGTTGTACTGACCTCCTTCGGGGGGCTGCGTTCATGCCGCAGGTAAGGGCAAGCAGGTGCTAGATCCGCATCCTTAGGATCTCTACGTTGGTGTCGGGAGCTCCATCTCTTCCGGAGGCTCTACTCTTTGGTATGATCTCCCTGTTGTAGATAGTTTTGTACAGTCAGGGTATGGCGGGGCCCTGTCCCGCCATAGTTGTTTATTTCCTTAGAGGTCTGTAGTCATGTTGTACAGTGTCGGATGTAACTACTAAACCTTGTTTATATATATATGCCGAAAGGCGACGTTTGTTCACATAAACTGTGTCTTATTTTATAAACTGTTTCATGTCTTGTTTTATATTTCCGCTGATTACTCTGATGTATGACTACTTGGGTGCCCCGGTAAGGCACCAGTCACGGGCCCCGGAACGGGTCGTGACAAAAGTGGTATCAGAGCAGTTAATCCTCGGAAAGTGTCTACAGACCGTATCTAGTAGAGTCTTGATTATCGGTGTGTTGTGCACCACACCAATAATCAGGAGGCTATAGGATATTTAGGATTGGTTTCCATTCTTCATTCTGAGATCGTGCTTTAGAGCTGTGTTATAGGTTGGACCCCTCTAACGTATTCCTTTCCTGTAACAGTTATGCCTCCACGTAAGGCAACCCGCCCGAGGCGGCAAGGCAGCCGAGGGAGCTGCTAGCAGGACACCCAGAGTCACGAGGGCTCAGGCCCAGTCTATACCAGAGACGGCGAGTTCTATGACGCCGCCGGCCCCAGCAGAGACCACAGTACCCACACCTCCTGTCCCACAGCCTGGGGCGGAGGAGTTAGGGTACAAGGAGATGGCCCAGCTATTGGCTAGAGTTGTGGCCCGATACGAGGAGAGGCTGGATGCGGCAGTTCCAGTTCCAGCTCCAGCTCCAGTCGCACCCGTGGTGCACCCGAGGGCAGATAGTTTGAGGCTACGAGATTTCTTGAGTTGTAGCCCGCCAGAGTTTTACGGGTCGAGGCCGGAGGATGATCCGCAGGAGTTCATCCGTCAGCTACAGAGGATCATGCGGGTGATCAAGGCCTCAGAGACAGAGTCTGTGACCTTCGGTTCGCATCGGCTGCGTGATACCGCAGTCGATTGGTTTGATTCATGGGAGCTTTCCCGGGGAGAGCATGCACCTCCAGCAGTATGGGATGAGTTTTCAGAGGCTTTTCTCACACACTTCTTGCCTCCGCAGATGAGGAGGGCACGAGCTGATAGATTCTTGTTCCTGAGACAGGAGGACGCGGTGAGGAGTACAATGTCGAGTTTGATTCTTTGGCTCGATATGTCCCTCGTGCCGTAGCGAGATGGAGGACCGTGCATCGCTATGTCATCGGGCTAGATGATTACATGGCCGAGTCTTGTGCGGTGTGTCCTTCACCGAGCATGGACATAACCCGTATGCAGCTCATGCACTAGATGCGGCGAGCGTAGAGACCGCCGGTAGAGCGATATCGCAGCAGGAAGGCCAAGACGGCCGGTTCTTTTGGTGGTCCTCGTGGTGGGCGCATCGCCAGGTCGATTTGCACCACAGCCAGCGCAGAGCGCTCCTACCTCATTTTCGGTACAGCCAGAGCAGTCGGGGGCAGGTCAGGGCCCCAGGACTTCGGATTTCCAGGGTAGCAGGGGTGCTAACCGTTCGAGGTCTGCTCAGTGTGCCCGTTGTGGTAGATACCATTCTGGGAGCTGTACTCCGGGAGCCTGCTATACTTGTGGCCAGCAGGGTCATTTCGCGAGAGTTTGTCCGACCGGGAGCGGCGCTGGTAGTAGGGCCCAGTCTACAGGGTCTGTTGCCGCTTCTTCATCCCCGACAGTTACTCGCCCCGGAGGGCAAGGTACTCATGGACCAGCGGTGCGCGGCAGTGGTCGTGGCGCGGTCTCAGCCTAGCGGTCCTCAGAACCGCATTTATGCTTTGTCCAGCCGATAGGATCAGGAGGCCTCACCTGATGTCGTCACAGGTACTTTATCGGTTTCTGGGTTTGATGTGTATGCGTTGATAGATCCGGGTTCTACTGGCCCCATATATCTCCCCTTGTTGCTAGTAGGATAGGGATAGAGCCTGAGTCCATAGACCCTTTCGAGGTAGCTACGCCAGTGGGTGATTCGGTGGTAGCTCGGCGGGTATATAGAGCTTGTCCTGTGACCATTTACAGTCGTCAGACCCTGGCCGACTTGATAGAGTTGGAGATGTTTGACTTCGACGTGATCATGGGGATGGATTGGCTAGCTTCCTGCTACGCCAATGTAGACTGCAGAGAGAGAATAGTACGGTTCCAGTTTCCTGAGGAGCCGGTTGTTGAGTGGGAGGGGAGCACGGTATCGCCGAGGGGTAGGTTTATTTCCTACCTCAAGGCTAGGAAGATGGTGCAGAAGGGGTATATCTACCATCTCGTTCGGGTGTTTGATACTGAAGCTGGGTACCAGATTTTCGGGCCGAGAGTCACGAGTTCCCGACGTGTTTCGGATGACCTTCCCGTATCCTCCCGAGAGGATATTGAGTTTTGTATTGACATATTACCAGACACTCGGCCTATTTCTATTCCGCCATACAGAATGGCACCTGCCGAGTTGAGAGAGTTGAAGGATCAGCTTAGGGATTTGCTGGAGAAGGGCTTCATCAGGCCTAGTGTTTCTCCCTGGGGAGCGTCGGTATTGTTCGTGAAGAAGAAGGACGGGACGCTGCGCATGTGTGTTGATTACAGCACGAACAAGGTGACCATTAAGAACGATACCGCTTCCCGGGATTGATGATTTGTTCGACCGGTTGCGAGGTGCGAGATGTTTCTCCAAGATTGATCTACGGTCGGGCTATCATCAGTGCAGTCGAGAGGTGGATGTCCTAGGATCGCATTCCGGACCCGGTACGGGCATTATGAGTTCAGGGTCATGTCTTTTGGGTTGACCAATGCTCCGGCGGTATTCATGGATTTGATGAACCGAGTGTTCAAACCATTTTTGGACACGTTTGTGATAGTGTTCATTGATGATATCTTGGTTTATTCTCGCTCAGAGCAGGAGCACGCGAGCATTTGGCGACTGTGGCCGACGCTTCTCAGACCAGCTGTGCACGCCAAGTTTTCCAAATGTGAGTTTTGGTTGACTTGATGGCGTTTCTTGGGCATATTGTCGGGCTGATGGCATTCAGTGGATACGGCCAAGATCGAAGCGAGGACTTGGCCTGGACCTACTACTCCGGCAGAGGTTCGCAGCTCGGGCCTTGCAGATATTATCGCGGTTCGTAGAAGTTTGCTTCTATCTCGCACCATTGACTAGGGTGACTCGTAAAGCCAAGTTTGATGGACCGATGCTTGTGGCGGGGTTTCGATTCTTGAAAGAGAGATCGACGAGCGCCGCTTCTTACTCTTCCGGAGGTCCGGATGGTTATGTCGTGTATTGTGATGCGTCGCCGCATCGGGTTGGGATGTGTAATGATGCAGAATGGCATGGTTATAGCATATGCATCCCGACATCTTAAGAAACACGAGAGGAACTACCCCACACATGATTAGGAGTTGGCAGCCGTGATTAACGCTTTGAAGATCCGAGGCACTATTTGTATGGGGTTCACGTGGATATTTTTACGCACCACAAGAGCCTCCAGATATCTTCACCAGAGGAGCCGAACTTACGGCGAGACGGTGGTTAGAGTTGCTTAAGGATTACGAAGTTGATATCCTGTACCACCCGGGGAAGGCCAATGATGTCGCAGATGCTCTTAGTCGGAGATCGATGGCGAGCCTATCAGATGTGTAGCTAGAGAGGAGGACATGGTTCGTGATTTGCACCGATTAGCGAGCCTTGGTGTCCGTTTGATTGATTACGATAGCGATGGGGTTAGAGTTCGTGAGGTTGCCGAGTCTTCCATCGCTGGCGAGGTGAAGAGGCAACAGCCGAGGATCCCGCTTTGATTCGATATCGATCTGACTCTTCGTGAGGCGCGGTCTTTTGAGGTAGCACCGATGGGGTGCTAAGGTTTGAGGCGATTGTGTTCCGGATGTTTGAGACTTCGGCAGGTTTTGGGTAGCACACAGCGGGCGTTACTCTATCGATCCAGGGTCGACCAAGTTGTTCCACGACCTTATATCTGTGTATTGGTGGGATTGCTTGAAGATGGACTTTGCAGAGTTCGTAGCTCAGTGCCCATGTTGTCAGCAGGTGAAGGTAGAGCACCAGGCACGGTGGTTTATTACTGACGATTGAGATCCCGACCGGAAGTGGGAGGTAATCAACATGGACTTCATCACGGGATTACCTCGCACTCGGAGGAGACATGATTCTATATGGGTTATCGTCGACGGTGACGAAATCAGCCCACTTTCTTCCGTCGGGGACGACTTTTTCTGAGGATTATGCGAACTTTACATCCGAGAGATCGTCGATCGCATGGAGTCCCTACTTCAATCATATCGCATGCAGGAGCCCGCCACGGCTAACTTCCTGAGGTCCTTCCAGAGGGGTTTAGGGACGCAGTGATCCCGAGTGATCGCATTTCATCCTGACGCAGGCACGACAGGCAGAGCGCACTATCCAGACTCTTGAGGATATGCTGCGAGCCTGTGTTATTGACTTCGTGGTAGTTGGGAGGATCATTTGCATCTAGTTGAGTTTGCGTATAATAATAGCTACCACTCCAAAGATTCGGATGGCGCCTTATGAGGCCTTGTATGGGAGGAAGTGCAGATCGCCTATAGGTTGGTTCGATGTGGGCGAGGTGCGGCTAGTGGGACCAGATTTGGTGCGCAAAGCGTGTGGATAAGGTGAAGCTTATCCGAGGCGCTATCGACTCGTAGTCGGCAAGTCGTATGCAGATCATCGTCGTCGGCATCTTGAGTTCGAGGTTCATGATTGGGTTTTCCTAAAGGTGTCACCCATGAAGGGTGTGATGAGATTTGGGAAGAAGGGGAAACTCAGCCCAAGGTACATTGGGCCGTTTCAGATTGTCCGCAGGGTAGGCAAGGTTGCCTATGAGTTGGATCTGCCGTCCGATCTGGAGGCAGTGCATCCGGTTTTTCACGTATCTATCTTGGAGAGATGTATCGGGGATCCATCTAGGTGCACCCGATTGGCGATGTCCAGTGGCCAGGGGTTATCGTATGAGGAGATTCCCATAGCGATAATCGATCGCCGTTAGCGTCTGCGGACGAGGACGCGCTCAGTCAAAGTCTTGTGGCGGAACGAGCTTAGGGAGGAGATGACGTGGGAAGCTGAGGAGGACATGAGGCAGAGGTACCCTCACCTATTCCCCACACCGCCAGGTAATTCACTTTCCTACTTGTAAATTTTCATTATCGTTTTTGCCTAAGTGTTGTTTTGTGGCCGCGTGTGGCTTTTGCAAACTGTTTAAGTTATGAAGAACCTTATCGTTATCTGTCTTGGGAAGGAACATTCGGGACGAATGTTTCTAAGGAGGGGAGAATGTTATACCCCGTATTTCCAGAGTATGTACGTAAGGGAATACGTACAAAAAGTTTGGCCTTAAAGTTAGCCTTGGACGTTTTTATTTGTACACAACTCACTAAAAGAATCGTTTTCCGACGAAACGTTTCCACAGCTTTCGTAGGGAAAATTCCGGCTATGCCATTACTAATTTTTGCGGATTTTTCCGAGAGACGAAACATTTTGGACCAACGGGAGGGCGACACTTGGCACCCTCCCATTGATGGACTTGAATCGTCCATTGGACGAAATTGGAGAGGAAGTGCACGTTTTTTGTGCCTTGTGCACAAGTCAAGGAGTTGGTAGGATATTTGTGTGGAGTAAATCTTCACCCTACACTTGCCTTGCACTTGTCTTAATCTTGGCCATTGGTTGGCCACTTCTTGACCTATAAATACCCCCTTAAAGATGAAGAGTTCTTCATCCACAAAGTTATCTTCCAAGTCTAAAAATCCTCTCCTCTCCCTTAGCCTTTCGTCCAACACCTCCCCCCCCCCTTTGAGTGAGTTTGGCCGAGGGCCTACCCCCCCTAGCCTAGCCCAAATCCCTTAGTCCTTTGTAGAAGTTGTGAAGAACTTCTAAGGTTTCTTGGTGCTACCGGAGCGTACAACTTAGGAGCTAAACCTTGCTCGGGCGCGACTTTATCTAGGATATTATTGGGCTTACCGAGGTAACTAATCCTAACCCTCTTTTGAATTAGAGAATACTTACTGTTGTAGTATAAGAATAAGTATAAATACTTAGAAGAATATCACAGAATAGAATTGAATTGTTATCACAAAGAAGGGTTTAAAGAAGAATAATCAAACTGTACTTACATAGAATTTGTTTCGCATGAACTTATATAACTCGCCGGGTAGGGAAGTGCTGCCCGACTTTCTGTAGAATTGTGAACCCTCTGTTTAGAATGACCTTCAGAGTAGTCTTTGATAGATGTCTGTGACTATTATAGGCTGACTCTCTGCGCGACATATTCAACTCGGTGGTTTTATTTGAGAAGATATGTGATTCTTCCTAAAGCATGATATTTTTACAATATATATATAGTACGAGAGACGCATGTGTTAACTGAATAATACTTACGGCAATGCCTCACGGCTTAAGCCTGAATAATACTTACGGCAATGCCTCACGGCTTAAGCCTGAATAATAAAGAACTGAAAGCATTTCAAAAGAATACTGAATCATTTTTTAACAGAAGATAAATATTTGGTTTTTAAAAACAAAAGCTTAAGAGTTATACTAGCTTTATGGGAAGTTAGGTATAACAACTTAAGAAAGATAAGAAGGAACTGTTTACTTGTTTGTTTATAAAAGCCTTGTATTGATTTCTATTAAGTGTAGTAAGATTTGTGTGATAAGTAGACCTATTATGATGCTACAGGTTATTGTCTTGAAATCTTTGTAAAGGGGTCATTTTCTTTGGCTTACGTTGCTAACCGTAAGTCCGTTGTCTTATTGTATCACCTACCCCCTTGACTGTTATACCGAGGGCTTGCCCCCCTTGATGCGGGTCTATACGGCCTATGCGGTCTGTGAGACTATGCGGAGCAGCGGTATGCTCCAGGATTGATCATTCCGGGTGTTTTAGCCTGATGCGGGGGATTCCCTATGCGGTCTGTTGAGACTATGCGGTCTTTTGAGGCTATGCGGGCTGCGGGAGCCTAGGCGGATGCCGGGGGTTGGCTGCCCCCGATGCGAGGAATACCTCATGCGGGTCTGTGTGTGACCTATGCGGGCTGCGGAAGTCCAGGACTAGGCACGCAGAATGATACTATGGGCGATTGGCCTTGCTTCGATCATTCGCGGCCTAGAATAGACTATTCTGATCTTCCTACTGTTGTTGTTTGTGATGTGGCACTATGTGCAATTGAACTGATTGTATTTGTGAAAAGGTTTTAAATACTTTGATTTCATTTCAGTTCTTTATAGTTTCACATACTTGGTACCTGTTGTACTGACCTCCTTCGGGGGGCTGCGTTCATGCCGCAGGTAAGGGCAAGCAGGTGCTAGATCCGCATCCTTAGGATCTCTACGTTGGTGTCGGGAGCTCCATCTCTTCCGGAGGCTCTACTCTTTGGTATGATCTCCCTGTTGTAGATAGTTTTGTACAGTCAGGGTATGGCGGGGCCCTGTCCCGCCATAGTTGTTTATTTCCTTAGAGGTCTGTAGTCATGTTGTACAGTGTCGGATGTAACTGCTAAACCCTGTTTATATATATATGCCGAAAGGCGACGTTTGTTCACATAAACTGTGTCTTATTTTATAAACTGTTTCATGTCTTGTTTTATATTTCCGCTGATTACTCTGATGTATGACTACTTGGGTGCCCCGGTAAGGCACCAGTTACGGGCCCCGGAATGGGTCGTGACAATTTCACCCGCATAAGCCCTACGGACTCGCATGAGGTATTCCTCGCATCGTGGGTAGCAAATCCACGGAATTATGCAAATGCTACAAACCCGGGGAATGACACCGAAACGACTGATATACCAATAGCACACAACCGGCTATTTCCAGCACACATAGGCAATTCTCAATTAACAAGCCCAAGTACTTATCACGGCATACTTAGACAAATTCTCAATTTATCAAGCCAAAGTACTAATCAAGTTATACATAGAATAATTCTCTTTTAACAAGCCAAAGTACTTATCAAGGCACACTTAGAATAATTCTCTTTTAACAAGCCAAAGTACTTATCAAGACACACTTAGACAAATCCTCAATTTATCAAGCCAAAGTACTAATCAAGTTATACATAGAATAATTCTCTTTTAACAAGCCAAAGTACTTATCAAGGCACACTTAGAATAATTCTCTTTTAACAAGCCAAAGTACTAATCAAGGCATACATAGAATAATTCTCTTTTAACAAGCCAAAGTACTTATCAAGGCACACTTAGAATAATTCTCTTTTAACAAGCCAAAGTACTTATCAAGGCACACTTAGACAAATCCTCAATTTATCAAGCCAAAGTACTAATCAAGTTATACATAGAATAATTCTCTTTTAACAAGCCAAAGTACTTATCAAGGCACACTTAGAATAATTCTCTTTTAACAAGCCAAAGTACTACGTACGTACATTCCTTTTTAAAAGACTCTTTTCTATGTAAAGCCCAAGATACTAACACCCGTAGTATCAAGGCGTGTCTATTTTTCAAAGTAAGTTACTACACTTTTAGAAAACTCATTTCAAAGCTTGAAATCAAGTAACTCCAAATTTTCACAATCTAGGCAACTTATGCCGATTTAATCAAAATAGACAACTTTCTAAACCTTCCATAAAGCCGTTATAACCAACTTCCCATAAAGCCGTTATAACCCTTTTATGGTTTTAGCGTATCCATTCCTTGATAACCAAGAGACTTATACTATTAAAACCAAGTATCACATACTTACAAATCAAGTTCTTAACTTTCAAAATACTTCAAGTCTCTTAATAGTTAGAAAACAAGTTTTCTTCTACTTTTTAAACCTCAAGTAACTTCACCCTTAACGCAAGTTACTTCTCTTAAATCATGTCATTTCTCCTCTTTTAAATCAAATAAGTAAATCACTCCTTTGACTCTGTCACGACCCGATCCCGGGCCCGTGACTGGTGCCTTACCCCGGGCACCCTAGTGATACAACATCAGAGAAAACCAGCGGAAATAAAAACTTAAACATGAACATGAGACAAGATAATGAAACAGGCAAACCAAACGGTTACCTTCCAATAAAATATATATAAACAACTCTTTTTAAAACGAACAGTTTAATCCTTTTTACAAAACCACCTTGCCACACAAAGCATGCACTTAAGAGTTTATACAACAACTATGACGGGACAGGGCCCCGCCATACCCCTGAATGTACAAGAACCTACAGACTCAGGGTAACATACCAACAGATAAGCCTCCGAAGGAACGAAGCTTCCCAAAATGCTGAAATGAGATCCTAAACGCGGGGATCGGCGGTGATGTACTCTACTGCGCAGATGAACGCAGCCTCCAAGGAGGTCGATGACAACAGTACCAAGTATGTGAAATCAGAAAATACGTAAATGAAATCATAATAGTCTATAAAAGCGAGACGGTATGATACCAAACTACGATACACATAATGATTATATCAATTCGGTCTCACGCCCACAACATCAATCCCGCCGTGAGTACCTTCTCATCACGGCAGCCTATGATATGATAACAACAAGACAAGAATCCAAATGGGAGCATACCCGCGCGCGCTACGATCGTGTCAGTATGTCCAAAGGGAATAAATAAGACAACATTCCAAATGGAAGCATACCCGTGCGCTACGCATCGTGTCAGCATGTCCAAAGGGAAACAATAAGACAGCATTCCAAATGGAAGCATACCCGTGCGCTACGCATCGTGTCAGTATGTCCAAAGGGAACAAATAAGACAACATTCCAAATGGAAGCATACCCGTGCGCTACGCATCGTGTCAGTATGTCCAAAGCGATTAACAAAAGTAACACTATCAGCGAGAACGCATGCGGAATTTATCCGTCACCGCTTGGCCACGTCCAAGTAAGTTCTCAACAAGTCAACCGACCCTCCATCGAGAGACGCGGTAGTATAGAAACACAATTCTTGCACAACAAAGGCTATCACAACAAGCATAGGCAAGTTTCACAACAACAAGCATAGGCAAGTTTCACAACAACAAGCATAGGCAAGTTTATACACAACTCGAAGTACTTCCATTTTATGCCCAAGTTCGGTTTTAACCTAAAGTACTACGTACGTTAAATTCCTTTTAAAGAGATTTATTCCTTTTATAAAAGTCACCCGATACCCGTAGTATAAAAATAGAGTGACTTATATCTTTTAAGTAAACCAAAACAACTTCCATACTTTCTTTTTTAAAGTCAAGTTACCACGTTAAAACCAATGATAAAACCTTTCTTTTGTTTTCATAAGGTCGTTATAACCCACTTCCCATAAAGCTGTTATAACACCTTATGCTTTAAACCATTTTAAGACAACACAATGCCTTTCTTTTCCCTAAGGTTCCAGTTTGCCTAATTTAATTACGCAAGTCTCTTTTTGAAAAGTTTCATAGTTCAATGTCTTAATCTCTTTTAAAACAATTGAGTAACATATGCCATAGGCGAGTAGGTTATTCTTGTTCATAATCAATCTTATTAAGCAACCATGATCTAGAAAATGTAATATCATTTTGTCTCATCTAGAGAATGTCGATACACATTCTGATTTCCGAAATCAGTAAAACATTATTCCTTCCAAAAACCAAGTACTCATTACTCACGAATGAGGTTTCACACAAACATCCATATTAAGTCAAGTCTCTTATCCTTTAAGAATAAGTCTCTTAACTTCTAAACCATTAAACCATTCTTTTTATCTCTCTTAAGGCGTTACACCTAACTTCTCATAAAGCTGGTATAACTCTTATGTTTTCAAACCAAGTACACACTTCTTTCAAAAAGGTTTCTTAATCTTTTAGAATACTCCAAGGTTCTTTTACATCCAGTCGGTTATAAGTCAAATCAGTTATCTTTTAAAAACCACAAAGCATTTCTCATTTACATAGAGCTGTTATAACCAACTTACCATAAAGCCTTTATAACACATTATGTTTAAAGACAATCAAATACATTTAACACACGTATGCGTCACCGCATTTACATAGTTATACACATATCATGCTAGAACATATAGGAAGAGGTTCACATACCTCGCGACGGTTATCGACTAAATAGCAAAACGCTCCAAGTACCTCAAACCGTCGGCTACACCTTAAGCCAAGCAGATCACTCCACACGTAGTACTTCAACCTATAGAGGCCACAAGGCGCCTATTAATATCTTTAGATCCCGACTTAGAAAATTCTACAGAAAATTCGGCAGCACCTCCCCCCCCCCGCAACAGCGTAAATCTCCTCCCTTATCGAGGCCGGCTACCAAGCCAACCAGGGGGGGGGGTTAACACGTCTAACCGGACGTGTACAATTCTACTACACAGTAATGCTACACAAGTCTACTGTAATACAGCCCTATGTAATTACAGTTCAGTTCAGTTCTTAAAATTCAGGCTTAAGTCGCAAGACATTGCCGTAAGTATTATTCAGGCTTAAGTCAAAAGACATTGCCGCACAGTGTTGTTCAGTTCTATATATATAGTATACTTAACTATATACTCCTACAACATGTAATTTCCAATTACAACAGAAGGTCAAGAATGTTTACCTCGATAAGCCCAAAATTATCCGAGTTTATATGTCGATCCTGAGCAAGGTTTAGCTCCTACTCCGTGCGCTCCAACCCGCTCTAAACCACCCTTAGAAGTTCTAACCAACTTCTACTTAAAACTTCAACTACGGGTGAAGATTTACTTAGGGTTTCGTTTTTGTGGTTGAGGAAGTATAATAGTATTTCTGGCCTTTTGTAGAAGTGTAACCTTGGGAATACTACAATGGATTTGGCTATAGTATATTGGGAATTATCAACATACTAGGAGTGTATTTCTATACCACAACAAGGGTATTATCTGAAAACAACTAGGCTAGGGGGGGTGTGTACCCCACGGCCAAGCCTCTACAAAGGGGGGGGTAGGTTTCGGCCAAGGGGCCTTCAAGAGGGGGAGGGGTGTTTCGGCTAGGCTACCAATAAGGGGGAGGGGTGTGTGGCGGACGAGATCACAAGAGGGAGAGGGAGGGTTTGAGACTTAGAAAGATTGCTCAATTTTTGGATGAAGAATGTCTTCAACTAGAGGGGTATTTATAGGTCAAGTGAAAGCCAACCAATGGCCAAGATGTAGACAAGTGTGGTGCAAGTGTAGGGCTAGATTTCAACCATGTGGACCTTATCCATCTACCACACCAACTTGCACAAATATCCTACCTAACCCAAGGCACAAAAAACGTGCCTTTGCTTGCCTTTGCCGTCCACTTCTCACGTCCAATGTGAGGGTGACACATGTCACCCTCCCGTTGGTCCAAAATGTTTCGTCTCTCGGAAAAATCCGCAAAAATTATAAATGACATAGCCGGAATTTTCCTTCAAAGTGGAAATGTTTCGTTTAAAAACGACTCCTTTTGGTAGCTATGCACAAATTCGAACCTATGCCTACTTTAAGGCTCAAATTGTATCGCACGCCTCACGTATATACTCTGGAAATACGGGGTATAACATTCTCCCCTCCTTAGAAACATTCGTCCCGAATGTTTCTTCTCGAGACGGATAACGAAGAATTTCTTCTAACAAGTTGCCAACGCCACACCTAGCCACGAAACATCACACGTTCTCTTCCTTCCTTACTCGTCGTGCCCTTCTGACACTTGAACTCCTCTAGTATCGTACCATACTTCATCATCGCTTTAGTTCCAAAACTTTGGAGTCACTACCTCCAACTTGGTCATCTTACTAACCGCAATCTCCCTTAAGGCCATTCCCGGCCTTCATGATCCGCTTCTGGTCGAACATAACCACGAACTCATACGACGGTCATCTAAACTTGGGCCTAGCACCCTCGTGACCCTACCACCGGAGGACCACCTCGATCTGAACCCACCTCATTCCCCGCTACGCGTTGACACGCAACACGTCCTCAACCCGAGCTCACACGCCGACTCTCTCGTTTCTCGATCCGGAACAATCTTACCTATACAGGTCATGAAAAACTACCACTTCCATTTCACACTACCCATGGACTTATCCCACAACATATGTATATGCAAACCAAGTATTTCAACAAGGACTAACCGTAAAATCTTTTATTCAAGATGACCTTACATCTAAGGTCTCAACATGAAATATTCTTAAGTTCACACTTTCCATGCCCCCATACATAACCATTCAACTAGCCAAGCTTTCTAACTCATAACCAACATAATGCTAAACACATCATCAACATCAATACATATAAGTCTCTAGAGGGTTAAGGATATACCTGAAAATAGGCGGTTCAAAGGACCGCTAAAACTGGGAACTCCCACCGCGACCTCTACCGGGGCCCGCCGGTGTACGAACATCCTGCCTAGCTGTGGAAGGTGAAGAACCCGCAACTGCTCTAGTAGTCCGTGCTATCCTACCAGTGCTACCCCTGGTCGGACAGTTTCTCCCAAAATGGCCCTGCTGGCCGCATGTAAAACAAACTCCCGGACTAGCACGACACTCCCCACTGTGGAGTCTACCACAGCGGTCACAACGAGGTAGGGGTGGCTTCAGCTGGTTAACACCCCTGCTCTCCCGAAAATCTGAACCCTTGGAGCCCTGACCTGCTCCTGAAACCTCTGGACGCTCTGAAGATTGTAGAGGACCACTCTGTACTGGCGGAGGCGCATAACTAGCCTGTTACTGAGGCGGTCCGCCTCGAAAGTCACCAAAGGACCTGCTTTGTTCGACCTCTTCTCGCCGACTGGTCATTCCGCCGATTTATCCGCCTCACATCCAAGTGCATACGCCGCATGCGGCAATGTCCATGCCCTGAAGAGCTACACCAACAACTCTCGCTAGGTGATCATTGAGCCACAGAACATATCGGTGCACTCGATCCTCCATACTAGCTACCAACGCGGACGCACTGGCCAATGAGTCGAACTCCACATTGTACTCCCGAACCGCACGCCGCTCGCCGCAACACCAAAAACTGCTTACCGAGCCCTCCTCATCCGCGAGGCAAGAAATTTGCAAGAAAGGCCTCTGAGAACTCGTCCCATAAAGCTGGAAGTGCATGCTCTCCCCGGGACAGCTCCCACAAATCAAACCAGTCGTCTGCGGTATCACGCAGCCGATGCGAACCTAGGACCACCGACTCGGTCTCCGTTGCCTTGATCACTCTCATGATCCACAGAATCGCCGGATGAATCGCGGATCATCCTCGTGTCTCGACCCATAAAACTCGCGGGTTACACTCGAGAAAATCCCGTAGTCTCAAATCGCTCGCCGGGTTGAATTACGGTGCTACTTGGGATCGAATCGCTGCGTCGGCTTATCTCAAGTTCGCCACAACACGGCCATTAATCGCCCACTCTTGTGACTCATCTCTCTCGCTGCATCGCGGATCGAGGCTCAGTATCGTGGTCTCGCCACGCTTTACTCGCAGCCTCCTCTCATTGCCTTGCCCTTCGGCCGGGTTGTCTTACGCGAGGCATAATCGTAAAAACGGTATGTCGAGAGGGTCCAATCTTATTACACTCTAAGGCACGATCTCGTAATGAGAAGAATGGAAACCAACCCTAAATGTCTGCGGCCTCCACGATTATAGATGTGGTGCACAACACACCGATAATCAAGACTCTACTAGACACGGTCATGGACACTTTCCGAGGACTAATCGCTCGATACCACTTTGTCACGACCCGATCCGGCCCGTGGATCGTGCCTTACCGGGCACCCTAGTGATACAACATCGAGAAAACCAATGAAATAAAAACTTAAACATGAACATGAGACAAGATAATGAAACAAAGCCAACCAAACGGTTACCTTCCAATAAAATATATATAAACAACTCTTTTTAAAACGAGCAGTTTAATCCTTTTTACAAAACCCCGCCCACACAAAGGCTGCACCTCTAAGAGTTTATATAACAACTATGACGGACAGGGGCCCCGCCATACCCCGAATGTACAAGAACCTACTGCACTGTGGTAACATACCAACAGATAAGCCTCCAAGGAACGGAGCTTCCCAAAACGCTGAAATGAGATCCTAAACGCGGATCGATAGATGTACTCCTACCGCGGCATGAACGCAGCCCCGGGCGAGGTCGATAACAGTACCAAGTATGTGAAATCAGAAATAATCAGAATGAAATCATAATAGTCTATAAAGCAGAGACATGTATGATAACCAAACTACGATACACACATAACAGATTATATCAATTCGTGGTCTCACGCCCACAACATCAATCCCGCCTGGAGTACCTTCTCATCACGGCAGCCTATGATATGATAACAACAAGACAAGAATCCAAATGGGAGCATACCCGCGCGCTACGATCGTGTCGTGATGTCCAAAGGGAACAAATAAGACAACATTCCAAATGGAAGCATACCCGTGCGCTACGATCGTGTCGCGTGTCCAAAGGGAAACAATAAGACAAAGATTCCAAATGGAAGCATACCCGTGCGCTACGCATCGTGTCAGTATGTCCAAAGGGAACAAATAAGACAACCTTCCAAATGGAAGCATACCCGTGCGCTACGCATCGTGTCAGTATGTCCAAAGGGAAACAATAAGACCACAAGGCGGTAATCAAAGTGGAAGCATACCCGTGCGCTACGCATCGTGTCAGTATGTCCAAAGCGATTAAAAAAAGTAACACTATCAACAGAACGCACTGCGGAATTTATCCGTCACCGCTTGGCCACGTCCAAGTAAGTTCTCAACAAGTCAACCGACCTCCATCGAGAGACGCCAGAGTATAGAAACACAATTCTTGCACAACAAAGGCTATCACAACAAGCATAGACAAGTTTCACAACAACAAGCATAGGCAAGTTTCACAACAACAAGCATAGGCAAGTTTATACACAACTCGAAGTACTTCCATTTTATGCCCAAGTTCGGTTTTTAACCCTAAAGTACTACGTACGTTAAATTCCTTTTAAAGAGATTTATTCCTTTTATAAAAGTCACCCGATACCCGTAGTATAAAAATAGAGTGACTTATATCTTTTAAGTAAACCAAAACAACTTCCATACTTTCTTTTTTAAAGTCAAGTTACCACGTTAAAACCAATGATAAAACCTTTCTTTTGTTTTCATAAGGTCGTTATAACCCACTTCCCATAAAGCTGTTATAACACCTTATGCTTTAAACCATTTTAAGACAACACAATGCCTTTCTTTTCCCTAAGGTTCCAGTTTGCCTAATTTAATTACGCAAGTCTCTTTTTGAAAAGTTTCATAGTTCAATGTCTTAATCTCTTTTAAAACAATTGAGTAACATATGCCATAAAGTAGTAGGTTATTCTTGTTCATAATCAATCTTATTAAGCGACCATGATCTAGAAAATGTAATATCATTTTGTCTCATCTTAGCTTCTATGCGGATGGAGGTTTCTACTGGTTTTAATAATACTTAATTATTCAATACATTTTCCTTTATTAACGCCGCAGGTGGTTTGTCGATACACATTCGATTTCCAAATCAAGAAACATTATTCCTTCCAAAACCAAGTACTCATTACTCACGAATGAGGTTTCACACAAACATCCATATTAAGTCAAGTCTCTTATCCTTTAAGAATAAGTCTCTTAACTTCTAAACCATTAAACCATTCTTTTTATCTCTATTAAGGCGTTACACCTAACTTCTCATAAAGCTGGTATAACTCTTATGTTTTCAAACCAAGTACACACTTCTTTCAAAAAGGTTTCTTAATCTTTTAGAATACTCCAAGGTTCTTTTACATCCGATCGGTTATAAGTCAAATCGTTATCTTTAAAACCACAAAGCATTTCTCATTTACATAGAGTCATATAACTAACTTCCCATAAAGCCGTTATAACACTTTATGTTTAAAGACAATCAAATACATTTAACACATGCGCTCACCGACTACATAGTTATACACATATCATGCTAGAACAGATAGGAAGAGGTTCACATACCTCGCGACGGTTATCGACTAAATAGCAAAACGCTCCAAGTACCTCAAACCGTCGGCTACACCTTAAGCCAAGCAGATTACTCCACACGTAGTACTTCAACCTATAGAGGCCACAAGACGCCTATTAATATCTTTAGATCCCGACTTAGAAAATTCTACAGAAAATTCGGCAGCACCTCCCCCCCCTGCAACAGCGTAAAACTCCTCCCTTATCGAGGCCGGCTACCAAGCCAACCAGGGGGGGGGGTTAACACGTCTAACCGGACGTGTACAATTCTACTACACAGTAATGCTACACAAGTCTACTGTAATACAGCCCTATGTAATTACAGTTCAGTTCAGTTCTTAAAATTCAGGCTTAAGTCGCAAGACATTGTCGTAAGTATTATTCAGGCTTAAGTCAAAAGACATTGCCGCACAGTGTTGTTCAGTTCTATATATATAGTATACTTAACTATATACTCCTACAACATGTAATTTCCAATTACAACAGAAGGTCAAGAATGTTTACCTCGATAAGCCCAAAATTATCCGAGTTTATATGTCGATCCTGAGCAAGGTTTAGCTCCTACTCCGTGCGCTCCAACCCGCTCCAAACAACCCTTAGAAGTTCTAACCAACTTCTACTTAAAACTTCAACTACGGGTGAAGATTTACTTAGGGTTTCGTTTTTGTGACTGAGGGAAGTATAATAGTATTTCCTGGGCTTTTGTATAAGTGTAACCTTGGGAATACTACAAGGTATTTGGCTAAAGTATTTTGGGCATTATAACAATACTAGGAGAGTATTTCTATACCACAACAAGGGGTATTATACGAAACAACAACTAGGGGTGTACCCCACCACCAAGCCTCTACACAGGGGTAGGTTTCTGCCAAGGGCCTTCAAGAGGGAGGGTGTTTGGCTAGGCTACCAATAAGGGGAGGTGTGTGGCGGACGAGATCACAAGAGGAGAGAGGAGGGTTTGAGACTTAGAAAGATTGCTCAATTTTTTGGATGAAGAATGTCTTCAACTAGAGGGTATTTATAGGTCAAGTGAAAGCCAACCAATGGCCAAGATGTAGACAAGTGTGGTGCAAGTGTAGGGCTAGATTTCAACCATGTGGACCTTATCCATCTACCACACCAACTTGCACAAATATCCTACCTAACCCAAGACACAAAAACGCGGCCTTTGCTTGCCTTTGCCGTCCACTTCACGCCCAATGTGAGGGTGACACATGTCACCCTCCCGTTGGTCCAAAATGTTTCGCCTCTCGGAAAAATCCGCAAAATTATAAATGACATAGCCGAATTTTCCTTCGAAAGTCTGGAAACGTTTAAAAAACGACTCCTTTTGGTAGCTATGCACAAATTCGAACCTATGCCTACTTTAAGGCTCAAATTGTATACGTACGCCCTCACGTATATACTCTGGAAATACGGGGTATAACAGACTCCCCTAAAGTCATTATAATGACCTTTAGGTTTTAGAACTAAGGCACTAGCCAAAAGATTTGGAAACCACTTCCTTTTCAAGTCTCTATGTACTTTAAGAAAAATACCTTCACTTTTAAGAATCCAAACTTCCCTAAGGAAATGGATTATACTACTTACAATTTAAACATCAAAGTACACTCAAGGAAGTACATAGAACAAATTCTATTTTAGGCAATCCAAATACAAGCAAGGAATGGATCATTCAAGGAGTAGAACTTACTTTCTTTATTCTAAGGAATCATGCTAGAAGAGGAGATAGTTCACATACCTTTCGCTAATATCCACAAGCTAAGCGAATCACTGCACGAAGTGTCAACCTATAATGGTCACAACAAGACTATCAACTTTTAGTCTCTACGTAGAATAATACTAAGTATACGGTCTCTAATTCTACGGAAAATCGGGCAGCATCTCCTTTGTTTCTACTTACTTTGCCACCTTTTTCAAGGCCGAATACAATAACCAACAAGCCACATTTAAGGCTCCAAACAAAGGGGATTACACGCCTTACAATACGTGTAAAATTCCGCCCCACAATTCATACGAAATAGTGAATATGCCAAAAGCCATTCTCGGCCAACCTCTAGAACAACACTAAGTCTTTTTCAATCTTTCTTACAATTCCAAGTTCTAAGGTCTAACATGTTATATAGTCTAAACAACTTCAACAACTACAATTTCCTTCTTTATACAACATGCGACGCTTAGACTAATAATCGACTAGAATTGAAATCTTAAAGTTAAACATGCTAGATTTCGGATTAGGGTTCCAATAGCCAATAAACATATCAAACTTCATACTATATAACTCATGCTTGCTAAAACCATAGCTACAATGATAAGTAAACCTTAATTGCTAAAACGACGAAATTTATACCTTTTCAAGCCCTTAAAATTTTCAAGAATCAAAGTCGCGCCTTAGCAATTCTTAGCTCCTTTCCTTAAGTTCCAATCCGCTCCAAGCACTCCTTAGAGGCCTATGAAGAACCCATCTTCAAGTTCCAACTTCAAAGTTGAAGAACTCCCTTAGTTTCCGCCTTGCGACTAACGTAAAAATGCGTTTTTTCCAAAATCTTTCTATTGATATAACCTTACAATACCCTTGGGGACATTGGGTTAAAGTCTTGTGGCTAATGGATCAAAACTATAAAAATTTTGTGTGGGAATTACATGAAAGCCGAGAGCTTCTCTCCTCTCTCTAAGGGTTCTAATTTTTTCTAAGTGTAGAAAATGCCAAGTCTTGCACTAACTATGTATATATAACACATTGGAGGGTTTAGATGTCCACAAATGTGAGGTTAGGATGGGTTTCACTTGGATCAAGCCTAGGTGGACAAGTTGACTTGTCAACAATATCAAGCTTAGAAGACTTATCATCTACATAGGTCAAATGACCATAACACCCTTGCAATATTTCGTCCAACATCATGGAGGGGTGCCACGTGTCGCCCTCTCATTCGTCCATAAAATTTCGTAACCCTCGTGGGCCCCACAAAAATGTAAAATTCCTCGGGTGGGCCCCACGTGACCAAATCCTTAAAAATAAATTTCCATAAATATAATAAGTTCCATACTTTACAAATATTGTCTTTTGAGAATCCAATTCTCAACAACGAACATTTTTCCTTTCCGACGTTCGGAACATTTTCCGTCGGAAAAACAATTCTTCCTTTCGTATCAATTTCCAAGTCTTGTTTCCTTTCGTACATTCTCTTTTACATGTCCTGGACTTACGGGGTGTAACAGATATAACATCAGAGAAAAACCAGCGGAAATATAAACTTAAACATTTAAATAGACATGGATCAAGATAAAAGAAAATAGGCCAACCAAAACGGTTGCCTTTCAACATATATATATAGACATTTGAACAGTTACAATCCTTACAACCCTGCCCACAACAGTGCTACAGACCTCTAAGATTTTTACAACAACTATGACGGACAGTGGCCCGCCATACCCCGAATGTACAAGAACCTGCTGCACTGTGGTAACATACCAAAAGATAAGCCTCCAAGGAACTGAGCTTCCCGACACGAAAGGTGATCCTATGTCGGGGATCGACAGCCGATGTACCTCTACCTGCGGCATGAACGCAGCCCCCCGAAGGAGGTCAGTACAACAGGTACCAAGTATGTGAAACTGTAAATACTGTAAATGAAATCATAATAGTCTATATAAAGGTGAGACATGTATGATAACCAAACTACGATACAACATATAAACAAATATATCAAGTCGTGGACTCACGCCTCCAAATCATCACTGTGCGTGGAATTCTTCCTCACCGGCAGCCTATGATATAACAATACCAAGGAGTATATGTGAACACCGTGTCCCACTCGGTCATAAAACCGTGACGGCAAGTATAACTACCGATCCGACCGTACTAATAATACCGCATAACCATATCATGAAGCTGACACGTGGCAAGTGCAATAGCCTCCACCAGCTCCTCCCTGCGCCACGTAGCTGACGGGGGCAAGTGAATCGGCTACGCACCAGATCACAACCGTAAGTCACGAAGCTCCATCCAAACACTGACTCGCGAAGCTGACACGTGGCAAGTGCAATAACCTCTACCAGATCCACCTGCGTCACGTAGCTGACGGGGGCAAGTAAATAGGCTACGCACCCGATCACAACCGTAAGTCACGATACTTCGCCATAAATAACCAAATAGTCACATGTCCACATAATCTATCATCGGTGTAGACATGCCCATGTAACAATAATAATGGAAGCATACCCGTGGAATCTCCCGTCACTGCCGGCACGTCCAAGTAAGTTCTCAACAAGTCAACCGGCCCTCCATCGAAAGACGCGATAGTATAGAAACACAATTCTTGCACACCAAGGCTATCAAAGCAAGCATAGGCAAGTTACACAACAACAAGCATAGGCAAGTTACACAATAACAAGCATAGGCAAGTTACACACAACTCAAGGTACTTTCATTTTATGCCAAAGTTCGGGTTTTAACCCTAAAGTACTACATACGTAAAATTCCTTTTAAAGATCCATTTCTTTTATAAAGGTCACCCGATACCCGTAGTATTAAAATAGAGTGACTCACATTTTTAGGTAAACCAAAACACTTTCTTTTTTCAACAACATTATTTTCCCCTAAGTTCAAGTTTGCCTAATTTCAAGTACTTAAGTCTCTTATTTTAGAAAGGTTTCGTAGTTCATAGTCTTAATCACTTAAGAGTATAATTCTCTTTAAACAATTTGAGAAACATATGCCTTATATGTGAGTAGGTTATTCTTGTTCATAATCAATCTTATTAAGCAGCCATGATCTAGGAAATGTAATATCATTTTGTCTCATCTTAGCTTCTATGCAGATGGAGGTTTCTACTGGTTTTAATATCATTACTTAATTAGTCAAATCATTTCCCTTTATTAACGCTGCAGTGGTTTTGTCGATACTCATTCTGATTTCCGAAATCAGTAAAACATTATCCCTTTTATCTTCCTTAAGACGTTATACCTAACTCCCCATAAAGCTAGTATAACTCTTAAGCTTTCAAAAACCAAATATTACTCTTCTTTCAAAATGATTCTTTTGAAATACTTCAAGTTCTTTATTATCACACATCAAGTCAGTTATAAGTCACATCAATTATCTTTTAAAAACCACAAAGCATTTCTTACCTACATAAAGCTGTTATAACCAACTTCCCATAAAGCCGTTATAACACTTTATGTTTTAAACCAATCAAATACATTTAACACATGTACGTCTACCGTACTACATAGTTATACACATATTGTTATACCCCGTATTTCCAGAGTATGTACGTAAGGGAATATGTACAAAAAGTTTGGCCTTAAAGTTAGCCTTGGACGTTTTTATTTGTGCACAACTCACTAAAAGAATCGTTTTCCGACGAAACGTTTCCACAGCTTTCGTAGGGAAAATTCCGACTATGTCATTTAGTATTTTTGCGGATTTTTCCGAGAGACGAAACATTTTGGACCAACGGGAGGGCGACACTTGGCACCCTCCAATTGGTGGGCTTGAAATCGTCCATTTGGACGAAATGGACTATCATGGCACGTTTTTTGTGCCTTGTGCACAAGTCAAGGAGTTGGTAGGATATTTGTGTGGAGTAAATCTTCACCCTACACTTGCCTTGCACTTGTCTTAATCTTGGCCATTGGTTGGCCACTTCTTGACCTATAAATACCCCTCTTAAGATGAAGAGTTCTTCATCCACAAATCTTTCCAAGTCTTGAAAATCCTCTCCTCTCCCTTAAGCCTTTTCGTCCAACACCTCCCCCCCCCCTCTTTGAGTGAGTTTGGCCGAGGGCCTACCCCCCCTAGCCTAGCCGAAATCTACCCCCCCTCCCTTGGTAGAAAAGTTGTCTTCTAGTATTGTTTTAATGCCCAAAATACCCTAGCCCAAATCCCTTAGTCCTTTGTAGAAGTTGTGAAGAACTTCTAAGGTTTCTTGGAGCTCTGAGCGCATAACTTAGGAGCTAAACCTTGCTCAGCGCGACTTTATCTAGGATATTATTGGGCTTACCGAGGTAACTAATCCTAACCCTCTTACGAATTAGAGAATACTTCGTTGTAGTATAAGAATAAGTATAAATACTTAGAAGAATATTGCGAATAGAATTGAATCGTTATCACAGTAGAAGGTTTAAAGAAGAATAATTGAACTATGCTTATATAGAATTTGTTTCACAATGAGACTTATATAGCTCACCGGTAGGGAAGTGCTGCCCGACTTTCCGTAGAATTGTGAACCCTCTGTTTAGAATGACCTTGAGTAGTCTTTGATAGATGTGCGTGACTATTATAGGTTGACTCTGCGCGACATATTCAACTCGCGGTGGTTTTCATTTGAGAAGGTATGTGATTCTTCCTAAAGCATGATATTTTACAATATATATATATAGTACGGTGACGCATACGTGTTAATCGAATAATACTTACGGAATGCCTCACGCTTAAGCCCGATAATACTTACGGAATGCCTCACGCTTAAGCTGAATAATAAAGAATCAAAGCATTTCAAAAGAATATCGAATCATTTTTAATGTAAGAGAACTATTTGATTTTTAAAACAAAAGCTTAAGAGTTATACTAGCTTTATGGGAAGTTAGGTATAACAACTTAAGAAAGATAAAAAGGAATCATTTACTTGTTTGTTTATAAAAGCCTTGTATTGATTTACATTAAGTGTAGTAAGATTTGTTTGATAAGTAGACATATTATGATGCTACTGTGTTAGTGTCTTGAAATGTTGTGTAAGGGTCATTCTTGCTGGCTTACGTTGCTAACCGGTAAGTCCGTGTATCGTTATTGTATCACCTACCCTCGATCGTTATACCGGGCTTGCCCTCGATCTTGGTCTATACGGCCTACGCGTCTGTGAGACTATGCGAGCAGCGGTATGCTCCGTGATTGATCATTCCGTGTTTAGCCCGACGCGGGGATTCCTATGCGGTCTGTTGAGACTATGCGGTCTTTTGAGGCTATGCGCTGCGGGAGCCTAGGCGGATGCCGGGGTTAGCTGCCCCGATGCGAGGAATACCTACGCGCGGTGCATGTGTGACCTATGCGATCGCGGAAGTCGAGACTAGGCACGCAGAATGATACTATGGGCGATTGGCCTTGCTTCGATCATTCGCGGCCTAGAATAGACCTGTTACAGTTTTCATATTACTATTGTTGTTTGTGATGTGGCACTATGTGCAATTGAACTGATTGTATTTGTGAAAGGGTTTTAAATACTTTGATTTCATTTCAGTTCTTTATAGTTTCACATACTTGGTACCTGTTGTACTGACCTCCTTCGGGGGGCTGCGTTCATGCCGCAGGTAAAGGCAAGCAGGTGCTAGATCCGCATCCTTAGGATCCTTTGCGTTGGTGTCAGGAGCTCCATCTTCTCCGGAGGCTCTACTTTTGGGTATGATCTCCCTGTTGTAGATAGTTTTGTACGATCGGTATGGCGGGGGCCCTGTCCGCCATAGTTGTATATTTTCCTTAGAGGTCTGTAGTCATGTTGTATGCAGTTTGGGATGTAATCACTGAACCATGTTTATTTATATATGCGAAAGGCGACGTTTTCACATAAACGTGTCTTATTTTATAAATCGTTTCTGTCTTGTTTTATATTCAGCCGTTACTCGATGTATGACTACTTGGGTGCCCGGCAGGCACGATCCACGCCCCGAACGGGTCGTGACAAAAGTGGTATCAGAGCAGTTAATCCTCGGAAAGTGTCTACAGACCGTATCTAGTAGAGTCTTGATTATCGGTGTGTTGTGCACCACACCAATAATCAGGAGGCTATAGGATATTTAGGATTGGTTTCCATTCTTCTCATTCTGAGATCGTGCTTTAGAGCTGTGTTATAGGTTGGACCCCTCTAACGTATTCCTTTCCTGTAACAGTTATGCCTCCACGTAAGGCAACCCGGGCCCAGAAGGGCAAGGCAGCCGAGGGAGCTGCTAGCAGGACACCCAGAGTCACGAGGGCTCAGGCCCAGTCTATACCAGAGACGGCGAGTTCTATGACGCCGCCGGCCCCAGCAGAGACCACAGTACCCACACCTCCTGTCCCACAGCCTGGGGCGGAGGAGTTAGGGTACAAGGAGATGGCCCAGCTTTTGGCTAGAGTTGTGGCCAGATACGAGGATAGGCTGGATGCGGCAGTTCCAGCTCCAGCTCCAGTCGCACCCGTGGTGCACCCGAGGGCAGATAGTTTGAGACTACGGGATTTCCTTAGTTGTAGCCCGCCAGAGTTTTACGGGTCGAGGCCGGAGGATGATCCGCAGGAGTTCATCCGTCAGCTGCAGAGGATCATGCGGGTGATCAAGGCTTCAGAGACTGAGTCTGTGACATTCGGTTCGCATCGGCTGCGTGATACCGCAGTCGATTGGTTTGATTCATGGGAGCTTTCCCGGGGAGAGCATGCACCTCCAGCAGTATGGGATGAGTTTTCAGAGGCTTTTCTCACACACTTCTTGCCTCCGCAGATGAGGAGGGCACGAGCTGATAGATTCTTGTTGCTGAGACAGGGAGGACGCACAGTGAGGGAGTACAATGTCGAGTTTGATTCTTTGGCTCGATATGTCCCTGCACTGGTAGCAGATATGGAGGACCGGGTGCATCGCTATGTCACTGGACTAGATGATTACATGGCCGAGTCTTGTGCGGGTGTGTCCCTTCAGCCAGGCATGGACATTACCCGTATGCAGGCTCATGCACTAGGATGCGAGGAGCGTAGAGACCGCCGGGTAGAGCGATATCAGCAGCAGAAGAAGGCCAAGACGGCCGGTTCTTTTGGTGGTTCTCAGGGTGGGCGGCATCAGCAGAAGTCCAGATTTGCACCACAGCCAGCGCAGAGCGCTCCTACCTCATTTTCGGTACAGCCAGAGCAGTCGGGGGCAGGTCAGGGCCCCAGGACTTCGGATTTCCAGGGTAGCAGGGGTGCTAACCGTTCGAGGTCTGCTCAGTGTGCCCGTTGTGGTAGATACCATTCTGGGAGTCAGACCGAGCTGCTATACTTGGCGGCAGGTCATTTCGCGAGTTTGTCCGACCGGGCGGCACGGTAGTAGGGCCGCCATGTGCATTGCCGCTTCTTCATCCCCGACAGTTACTCGCCCCGGAGGGCAAGGTACTCATGGACCAGCGGGTCGCGGCAGAGGTCGTGGCGCGTGTCACGACCCGAACCGGGGCCCGTGACTGGTGCCTTACCCCGGGCACCCTCGTGATACAACATCAGAGAAAATCAGCGGAAATAAAAACATAAACATGAAACAAGAGACATGATAAATAAACAGCAACCAAAAGCTTTGCATACAATACATAAAAACCCAAACAGCTTATCCTTTTACAAACTCGCCACAACAAGATTACTGCACTTCTAAGAAGTGATAACAACTATGACGGACAGTGGCCCCGCCATACCCCGAATGTACAAGAACCTCTGGACTGTGGTAACATACCAAAAGATAAGCCTCCGAAGAAACGGGGCTTCCTAACACTGAATCGTGATCCTATGGCGAGGATCCACAACCGATGTACCTCTACTGCGGCATGACGCAGCCCCGGGCGAGGTCAAGATAACAGTACCAAGTATGTGAAATCGAAATATCAGTAAATGAAATCATGATACTATATAAAACAGAGACATGTATGATAACCAAACTACGGTTTACAACATAAAAGTAGTCATGTCAAGTCGTGGACTCACGCCTCAAAGTCATCCTCACGCCCGTGGAACTCCTTTCTCACCGCCATCTAGGTATAAATCATGTGGAATACGTTTCCCGGACCATCCCATGGGACTCGATAAAGAACCAGTGGAATACGTGTCTCGCCCATCTCATGGGACTCGATAAAAAAATCGTGGAATCGTGTCTCGCCCATCTCATGGGACTCGATAAAGAATCGGTGGAATACGTGTCTCGCCCATCTCGTGGGACTCGATAAAGAATCGGTGGAATACGTGTCTCGGCCCATCCCATGGGACTCGATAAAGAATCATACATAACAAATCAGCCGGCCCTCCATCGAGAGACGCGGTAGCACAGAAATACAACACTTGCACAACAAAGGCTATCACCACAAGCATAGGCAAGTTCAACATACTCATGGACTTATATTTACAACAAAACCGGGTTTTAACCCCAAAGTACTACATACATTAACTCCTTTTAAAAGATCCGTTTCTTTCACAAAAGTCACACGATATCCGTAGTATGAAAAATAGAGTGACTATCTTTTTAAGTAAACCAAAACACTTCCCTTTGTAACATCAAGTAACAACATTATTTTCCAAACGTTCAAGTTTGCCTAATTTCAAATGCTCAAGTCTCTTATTTTAGAAAGGTTTCATAACTTATAGTCTTAATCTCTTTTAAAACAATTGAGTAACATAAGTCTTATGTGTGAGCCGTTTATTCTTGTTTATAACAATCTTGTTACAGCAGCCATGATCTAGGAAATGTAATACAATCTTGTCTTATCTTAGCTTCTATGCAGATGGAGGTTTCTACTGGTTTTAATAACAATTAGTCAATACATTTCCTTTGTTAACGCTGCAATGGTTTGATCGATACTTATTCTCATTTCCGAAATCAGTAAAACATTATTCTTTAAAAGCCAAGTACTCATTACTCACGAATGAGGTTTCACAACTTTAACAAAATTCATATCAAGTCAAATAAGTTAAGTCTCTTATCTTTCAAGATCAAGTCTCTTAACTTCTACAATCAATAACCCATTCTTTTACCTACATGAGTCGTTATAACTAACTTCCCATAAAGCTATTATAACACCCTATGTTTTGAACCAACCAAACTCATTTAGCACATGTACGTCTACCGTACTACATAGTTACAAAACATCATGCTAGAAAGGATAGGAAGAGGTTCACATACCTCGCGACGATTATCGACAAATAGCAAAACGCTCCAAGTACTTCAACCCGTCGGCTACTCCTTAAGCCAAGTAGATCACGCCACACGTAGTACTCCACTCCTAAAATGGTCATAGTACTTTTATCAAACCTTTCTCACCATTTAAGACTTATACCAATAAAAGCCCTCTAATTCTACGGAAAATTCGAAGACTTCCTCGCTTTACTCACTTTTCCATCTTTCTCCAAGGCCCGAATAACCGTAATATATATACCATATATATATATAAGGCGTAATAATTAAACAACATAAAGAAGGGGATTACACGCCCAAACGGTAACGCGGTTTACTATCACGCCTTCATAACAACAATAAGTAAAAGAAGGGGATTACGCGGCCAACCGGTAACGCGGTTTACTATCACGCCTTCATAACAACAATAAGTAAAAAGGGGATCACACGCCCAAACGGAACGCGATTGAAAAATCTTCCCCTTAACAGAAATGTAAATACAGTCCAATGTAAATACAGTCCAAAGTAAATACGGTCCAAAGTAAATACAGTCCTTAAGTTGGGGTCCTTGGCCAACTTTGTCCATTTTACTTATCCAATTACTCATTAGTCATCCAACTTATATTTCCATTCTTAATATAAGTTATAGTTACTTTGTTAATTACTTCTTCACAAGTAAGATACGTTTTTACCATTTTAATGGCAAACGGCCAATCCTTTCTTTTAACAAGTTAACAAGATCCAACTCTTCCAAACTTTACTCCATATATTACATACTCCATAATATACTTATAATATATGTATAATGACCAAATCACAAAGAGGTTAAGATTCACTACCTCAAATAGCCCAAAATCTATCCAAGAACTTAATGTCGATCCAAGCAAGTCTTAGCTCCAATCTTTGCGTACAAACCCACCACAAATCACCCTAAGAAGCTCCTAACCATCATCTCTTCAAGAACCAACTCAAACAAGTGAAGAACACCTAGATTTTTCCTCCAAGAGCTCTCGCCAACGTGTGTCTTTTTAAGGCAAGGGATGTGAAATCTTTTCTAACTTTTGGTTAAGAGTCTTCCTAATAAACTAGGGAAGAACACTTAAGAGTTTAGGAATTATTGGACAAGGTTTGGTTAGGGAGTGTTCGACGAACAACAAGTGAAGGAGGGAGAGGGAAAATATTTCTCAAGTCTTGCATTCTCTAAGTGTGGAAGATTTCATCAACTAAGGGTGCATATATAGGACAACCAAGGGATAGGATGAAGGCAAGTGTGTGGTTGAGATTGGGGACAAGTGTGGGTGGGACCCACAAGCCACTTGTCTTCACAAAAATATCTTGCAAGACAAGGCCACTTGTCTTGCCACTTGTCTTGCTCAAATCGGCCAAGCCACCTAGGGGGGTGACATGTGTCGCCCTCCTATTCGTCCAAAATAATTCATCTTCCGAAAATATCCATAATGGCCAAAATCTCAAAAACAAAGCGGGCCCCACAAAACCGTAAATTTCTCCCGTGGGCCCCACGTGACCAATTCCGGAAATAAAATTCCAAAATTCTAATATAATTCAAGAAGCCCGAATACCAAATCTGGGAATCCAATTCCCATTAACGAACCTTTTTCCTTCACAAAAACCGGAAACTTTTCCGTCGAAAAAAATCACATCTTTCATCCTTTCCATTTTTAAAGTCGTATTCTCGTACGTACGTCCTCGCATACATACCCTGGAACTACGGGGTATAACATTCTTCCCCCCTTAGAAACATTCGTCCCGAATGTTCCTTCTAAGTCTCCAAACATACAAGTCAGATATAGTCTCCATCAGCATTTACTTAAACCAAATATGCCACACATGGCCATAATATCACATACGCGCGAAACCCAAATCCAAACCAACGAGAAGTCACCTCAAATGTGTATCACAACACTACCGCTTCCACCCTTGGTCATCTTACTAGCCTCAAATTCCTTTAAGGCCATTCCCGGCCTTCACGATCCGCTTCTGGTCGAACATATCCACGAACTCATACGATGGTCATCTAAACTTGGGCCTAGCACCCTCGTGACCCTACCATCTGGCGGGACCACCCAGAACTGACCCCACCTAAAATCGGGCTACGGGTTGACCCGCAATCATGCCTCAACCCGACCTGTAATCGCGCCAAACCCTTGTTCCCCGATACGGAACAATCTTACTAAATCACGCCATGAAAGCTACCACTTCCATCTCACACTTTCTATGTACCCAACTTCCCCTTTACTAACTGTTATACCCCGTAGTTCCAGGGTATGTATGCGAGGACATACGTACGAGAATACGACATAAATATTGGAAAGAAAGGAAGATGTGATTTTTTTTCGACGGAAAAGTTTCCGGTTTTTGTGAAGAAAAAGGTTCGTTAATGGGAATTGGATTCCCAGATTTGGTATTTGAACTTCTCGGATTATATTAGAATTTTGAGATTTTATTTTCGGAAATGGCCACGTGGGCCCACGAGAAATTTACGTTTTGTGGGCCCGCTTTGTTTTTGAGGTTTCCGCTTTTGGATATTTTCTAAGACGTAATATTTTGATTTAATCGGGCGACACGTGTCACCCTTGTGTGGCCATGTGGTCGAATGGTGTGTCAAGTGGCGAGCCACTTGTCACCTACTCACCTTGGCCGAAATGGCCTTACACTTGGCACCCAATTTCGTTGGCCATGTGGTGTGGTGGGACCCACACACACATGGCCCAATCTTGGCCATACACTTAGATGGATCTTGACCTCCATTGTTCTATAAATAGACCCTTGGTTGATGAATAAGTTCATCTCACTAAAGCTTCCAAGAGCAAAATACTTCCTCCCTTTGTATTGGTTTCTGTCCCACCCTCCCCTTGTGTAGAATACTTGGTGTATTGTGGTATAATTCCAAATACACTAGCCTAGTATCCCTAGTAGTATTCCAAAGTTGTTTAAATACTAGAGCCCTAAATCCTACTTTATTAGAAAGTCGCAAATGAAACCCTAGAAAAACCTTCATAGCTTGGTTGAAGTGTTTAGAGAAGTTGTTTAGAAACTTCTAAGGGTCGCTGAGCGGGTTGGAGCGTAGGACTGGAGCTAAACGTTGCTCGGGATCGACATTTAATCTTGGATAATTTTGGGTTTATCGAGGTAATGATTTATGCCTATCTATTGTAATTGGATATTACATGTCAGAGTAATGTATAGTTGAGTATACTATATTTAGAATGAGTATTGAATCGTATTTACATAGGGTCAGACATGAGATCGTTGTATTATTGTGAAGCGATTTGAACACGTCAGGTTAGGCGTGTAATCCTGGGAGTTATCGCCCAGTAGCGGGCCTTGTTAGGAGAGATTTATGTGATTTCGGGAGGTCTTTCGAATTTTCTCAGAGAAAATGGAACCGTGTGTTTAGAAGTTAATAGACGTTTGGCCTATATAGGTGGAAGATTACGAGTAGCGTATTATACTTGATGATTGGAAAAGGCTCGCAGGGTTACAGTACTTTTTAGCGTTTTGCTTATTGTCGATAATCGTCGCGAGTTATGTGAACCTCTTCCTATCCTTTCAAGCAAGATGTTTTGGAAACTTTGTAGTACGGTAGACGTACATGTGCTAAGTGATTTGGTTGGTTTAAACATAGGGTGTTATAATAGCTTTATGGGAAGTTAGTTATAACGACTTTATGTAGGTAAAAGAATGGTTTATTGATTCGAAAGTTAAGAGACTTGATCTTCAAAGATAAGAGACTTGACTTATAGACGACTTGATTTTGAAAGTTAAGAGACTTGATCTTCAAAGATAAGAGACTTGACTTATAACGACTTGTTTTCGGAAAAAGAGAAGTAACTTGATTTTAAGTATAGGTTACTTATTTTGAAAAAAGTACATTATTTGGGTTTTAAAAGAATACTTATTGTTGTTTTAAAAGGAAAGAGACTTGTAGAATTGAAGAGTTTTTTGTTAGAACATAAAGTGTTATAACAGCTTTATGGGAAGTTAGTTATAACGACTTTATGAAAACAAAGGAATGGTTTTATCATTGGTTTTAAAATGGTAATTTGACTTTAAAGGGAGAAGTGTTTTGGTCTAAAAAGGAAGGCATGTTATTGTCTTAATTTGGTTTAAAAGGAAAGTCTGGACGTTGTTTTGGTTTAATTAAAATATTAGTCACTTTATTTTCTTATACTACGGGTATTGTGTGACTTTTGTGAAAGTAACGTATCTTTTAAAGAGTTAATGTAGAAAGTACCTTGTGTGTATAACTTGATTGTGTTGGTTTGTGATAGCCTTGTAATACTTTCTTGTTGATTTGTTAAGTAAACATGCTAGGATGCTACGTGTGTTAGTATCTTGTGATGTTTGTGTAAAGGGGTTTCCCCTCGACTGCGCTTAAGTTGTTTAACTATCAGCCGTTATGTTGGTATTGTACCGCTCACCTTGACATGTTTCCGGAGGTTAAGCTGCCTCCGACGCGGTAGACTCGGCGATGCAGGACCATGATTCGAGAATACCTACGCGGGTCCAGGGGACCTATGCGAGCTACGAGTTCCAGTTAGTGTGCGGCCTTTATAGTCATGCGTCTATGTGGCCGTGCGGATCGCGAGTCCAGCGGACGCCGGAGTAGCTACCCTCGATGCGGGTTATACCTCACGCGCCTATGAGGTTGGCCTATGCGGAGTGCGAGGAGTTCGGGGCTAGACGCGCACATCGATATCGCGCGTGTGACCGGCTTTGATCATGTGATGGTCTAGACAGATCTCATGATACAATTTATGACCTTGTTAGTACTATGGGTGTTAGTAGTCGGCTATGCCTTCGTTTACTCCCATGCGGTTTTATTATGACACGTGGGACACGTGTTCATGTGTACTCCTTGAATGTTTTATATCATGGATCGCCAGGTGAGGAAGGTATTCCACGGGCATGATTGATATTATGGGCGTGAGACCCATGGTTATATTTGAGTAATGACTTTGAGGGCATGCGTCCCTGACTTGGTATGACTGCTTATGTATTGTGGACTGTAGTTTGGTTATCATACATGTCTCCTGCTTTATATAGACTATTATGATTTCATTTACGATTTTTACAAGTTTCACATACTTGGTACTGTTATCGACCTCCTTCGGGGCTGCGTTCATGCCGCAGGTAGAAGTACATCGGCTGTCGATCCCCGCGTTTAGGATCTCATTTCAGCGTTTTGGGAAGCTCCGTTTCTCCGGAGGCTTGTCTTTGGTATAGTCCCCTGTCAGTGTAGTTACTTGTACATTCAGGGGTATGGCGGGGCCCTGTCCCGTCATAGTTATGGTTACATTCTTAGAGGTCTGTAGTACTGTTGTGGGCAGGGTTGTAAAAGGATTTAACTGTTCAGGTTGATATATATATGTATATATTTCAGGAAGGTGACCGTTTTGGTTAGCCTAGTTCATGCTTTATGACTTGTCTCATGTTTTAGTTTTTTTTATTTCCGCTGATTTTCTCTGATGTTGTATCACTAGGGTGCCCGGGGTAAGGCACCAGTCACGGGCCCGGGATCGGGTCGTGACAAAAGTGGTATCAGAGCAGTTAGTCCTCGGAAAGTGTCTGACGCACTGTCTAGTAGAGTCTTGATTATCGGTGTGTTGTGCACCACATCTATAATCAGGAGGCTGCAGGACATTTAGGATTGGTTTCCATTCTTCTCATTCTGAGATCGTGCCTTAGAGTTGTGTTGTAAGTTGGAATCCCTCTGGCGTATTCTTATGTACCCGTTATGCCTCCGCGCAAGGCAACCAGGGCCCAGATGGGCAAGGCAGCAGAGGGAGCTACGAGTTGAACACAGAGGGTTACGAGGGCACAGGCCTGGTTCTTACCTGAGATAGTACTTCAGACGACGAGTTTTTATGATGCCGCTAGCCCAGCAGAGTTAGAGCGGCAGCAGTTTCTATTGAGGCCACGATACCTGAGCCTCCAGTTCCACGGCCAGGAGCCGAGGATATGAGTTCAAGGTGATAGCCCAGTTACTAGCTAGGCTAGTGGCTGGGAATGAGGACGGACGGGAGCCGGTGGTTCCGGCAGTATCAGTGATTCCCCCTAGATCCGATAGTCTGAGACTTAGGGATTTCTTGAGTTGCAGTTCGCCAGAATTCTATGGATAGAAAGCTGAGGATGATCCTCAGGGTGTCGTACTTGTTGGGAGATTGTTATACCTGTGGCCGTCAGGGCCATGTGATGGGAGGATGTCCAGGTAGGAGGGTTACCAGAGGGATGACTCACCGCCGTCGGGCCATGGGTTCGATTGTTCGAGAAGGGTGTTAGTCGGATGAGGTCACCCCTACCTCGTTTCGCCATAGTAGTAGACTCCATTATGAGGAGTGTCGCATCGCCGACAACTTTTGTGTTTGCGCCAATAGGGCAATTTGGTGAGAGTTTGTCCGACTGCAGGTAGCAGATGTAGAGCCTCACGCCGGGATCGATGGCTGGTTCAACGCCTTATATAGCTAGGCGCCCTGCAGGGCAGGATTATGATTAGAACGGCAAAGGGAAAGTGAGGCAGTAGTTGCAGAGATATCTTTAGCCCTTAGGAGATTTTGTTTATGATATTATGGTGGGTACATGTTAGGTGCTATGTACGGATAGCATTGTGTTAAGTGTGAATTAGAAAACATGGTTAGTGGAAAGGATAAGTATGGGGTCATGGAAGGTGTGAACCTTAGAATAGTACACGTTGAGACCTTAGATGTAAGGCCGTCTTGAGAAAAGGATTTTACGGTTAATCTTTGTCGAAACACTTGGTATGCGTGAAATGTTTTGAGGGATATTTTCATTGGGATGTGTAAGGTGAAAGTGGTAGCTTTCATGACTTGGATAGGTAAGATTGTTCCGGATCGGGGAACAAGAGTTTGGTGCGATTATGGTCGGGTTGAGGACCTCGCGGGTCAACCCGCACTCGAAAGGAGATGTGGTCAATTTGTGGTGATCCCGCTTTGTGATAGGATTACGAGGGTGTTAGGTCCAAGGTTAGTTAACCATCGTACGAGTTCGAGGATGCGTTCGACCGATGGTCGGTGATGAGGTCACCATCTCGTCTTTCAGCGAGACTATTTACTCGGCGAGGGTGGCGATATGTTATATATCGGGAAGGTTGTAAGGCTGCACGGATTCCTACTTTTATGACAGCGGTGGAGCCCAATTTTTCGGCTATGTCTTTTGTGTCTGAAGGTGTTACCAGGCAGGGTTGGAACTCAGGTGAGTCTCAGTATTGCATTCACCCTCGGGCCGACAGAAGAACAACGCGTTTTACCCAGATAGTTAAGAATAGGTTGTGGGCGATGTTTTGATTTCGTGGGTAGCCGTGAGGATTGTGTGCCTCTTGGGTAAGTGAGTTTTATGATAGCTACCTTTACAAGATTCGGATGTCGCCTTATGAATCCTTGTATAAGGCGGAAGTGTAGGTTGCCGATCGATTGGTTCAAGGTTGGCAAGGTTCAGATAGTTGGTCCCTACTTGTTTCACCGTGATGTGGATAGGTGAAGCTTATCCGAGGAAATTGTTAGCACTGTAGTCACCGTAAGCGTGGTACGTTTATTAGGAGGAGTTCGAGTTACGGCGAGGTACGACGAGTAAGGAAGAAGTGAACATATGTTATGAGAACTAAGTGGTCATTCCGTGAAGATGCGAAGGAGTATCGTTTGATCATGGGTGAGAGCTTTTGAGATGATTGAGGTGATTCCTCGTTAGCATGAAATGGAGTTTTGCGCATGTTATATTCTCGCCATGGTGGCATGATCGGTTTGTAAGTGTAGTAGTGGAGACTACACCGCATATGTATGTTTAGAGACTTAGAAGGAACATTCGACGAATGTTTCTAGGGGAAGAATGTTATACCCGTAGTTCCAGGGTATGTATGCGAGGACATACGTACGAGAATACGACATAAATATTGGAAAGAAAGGAAGATGTGATTTTTTCGACGGAAAAGTTTCCGGTTTTTGTGAAGAAAAAGGTTCGTTAATGGGAATTGGATTCCCAGTTTGGTATTTGAACTTCTGATTATATTAGAATTTTGAGATTTTATTTTCTGAATGGCCACGTGGGCCCACGGAGAAATTTACGGTTTTGTGGGGCCCGCTTTGTTTTTGAGGTTTCCGCTTTTTGGATATTTTCTAAGACGTAATATTTTGATTTAATCGTGGGCGACACGTGTCACCCCCTGTGTGGCCATGTGGGCGAAATGGTGTGACAAGTGGCTAGCCACTTGTCACCTACTCACCTCGCCGAAATGGCCTTACACTTGGTACCCATTTCGTTGGCCATGTGGTGTGGTGGACCCACACACACATGGCCCAATCTTGGCCATACACTTAGATGGATCTTGACCTCCATTGTTCTATAAATAGACCCTTGGTTGATGAATAAGTTCATCTCACCAGAAAGCTTCCAAGAGCAAAATACTTCCCTCCCTTTGTATTGGTTTCGCCCCACCCTCCCCTTGTGTAGAATACTTGGTGTATTGTGGTATAATTCCAAATACACTAGCCTAGTATCCCTAGTAGTATTCCAAAGTTGTTTAAATACTAGAGCCCTGAAATCCTACTTTATTAGAAAGTCGCAAATGAAACCCTAAAAACCTTCATAGCTTGGTTGAAGTGTTTAGAGAAGTTGTTTAGAAACTTCTAAGGGTCGCTGAGCGGGTTGGAGCGTAAGGACTGGAGCTAAACGTTGCTCGGAGATCGACATTTAATCTTGGATAATTTTGGGTTTATCGAGGTAATGATTTATGCCCCTATTGTAATTGGATAATACATGTTGTAGTAATGTATAGTTGAGTATACTATAATTATAATGTGTATTGAACTTTATTTACATAGGGCTGTATTTACATGATCGTTGTATTATTGTGAAGCGATTTGAACACGCCCGGTTAGGCGTGTAATCCCCGGAGTTATTGGCACAGTAGCGGGCCTTGTTGTGAGAGAGATTTATGTGATTTCGGGAGGTCGCCGAATTTTCTCGTAGAAAATGGAACCGTGTGTTTAGAAGTTAATAGGCGTTTGTGGCCTATATAGGTGGAAGTACTACGAGTAGCGTATTCTACTGATGAGTGGAAAAGGCTAGCAGGTTACTGATATTGTGGGCGTTTTGCTTATTATCGATAATCGTCGCGAGGTATGTGAACCTCTTCATATCCTTTCTAGCATGATGTTTTGTAAACTATGTAGTACGGTGACGACATGTGCTAAGTGTTTTGGTTGGTTTAAACATAGGGTGTTATAATAGCTTTATGGGAAGTTAGTTATAACGACTTTATGTAGGTAAAAGAATGGTTTATTGATTACGAAAGTTAAGAGACTTGATCTTCAAAGATAAGAGACTTGACTTATAGGCGACTTGATTTTGAAAGTTAAGAGACTTGATCTTCAAAGATAAGAGACTTGACTTATAACGACTTGTTTTCTAAAAAGAGAAGTAACTTGATTTTAAGTATAGGTTACTTATTTTGAAAAAGTACATTATTTGGGTTTTAAAAGAATACTTATTGTTGTTTTAAAAGGAAAGAGACTTGTAGAATTGAAGAGTTTTTGTTTAGAACATAAAGTGTTATAACGACTTTATGGGAAGTTAGTTATAACGACTTTATGAAAACAAAGGAATGGTTTTATCATTGGTTTTAAAATGGTAATTTGACTTTAAAGGGAGAAGTGTTTTGGTCTAAAAGGAAGGCATGTTATTGTCTTAATTTGGTTTAAAAGGAAAGTCCGACGTTGTTTTGGTTTAATTAAAATATTAGTCACTTTATTTTCTTATACTACGTATTGTGTGACTTTTGTGAAAGTAACGATCTTTTAAAGAGTTAATGTAGAAAGTACCTTGTGTATAACTTGATTGTGTTGGTTTGTGATAGCCTTGTAATACTTTCTTGTTGATTTGTTAAGTAAACATGCTAGGATGCTACGTGTGTTAGTATCTTGTGATGTTTGTGTAAAGGGGTTTCCCCTCGACTGCGCTTAAGTTGTTTAACTATCAGCCGTTATGTTGGTATTGTACCGCTCACCTTGACATGTTTCCGGAGGTTAAGCTGCCCTCCGTCACGCGGGTAGACTCAGCGATGCAGGACCATGATTCGAGAATACATCATGCGGGTCCAGGGGACCTATGCGGAGCTACGAGAGTTCCAGGTTAGTGTGCGGCCGGTATGGTCATGCGGTCTATGTGGCCACGCGCACTGCGAGTCGAGCGGATGCGGGAGTAGCTACCGACGGGGTTATACCTCATGCGGGCCTATGAGGTTGGCCTATGCGGAGCTGCGAGGAGTTCCAGGGCTAGACGCGCACATTGGATACTGCGGGCGTGTGACCAGCTTTGATCATGTGATGGTCTAGACAGATCTCATGATACAGTTTATGACCTTGTTAGTACTATGGGTGTTAGTAGTCGGCTATGCCTTCGTACTTACCCTGTACGGTTTTATTATGACACAGGTGGGACCTGGTGTTCATGTGTACTCCTTGAATGTTTTATATCATGGACTGCCGGCAGTGAGGAAGGTATTCCACGGGCATGAGTGATGTTGTGGGCGTGAGACCCATTGTTATATTTGAGTAATGACTTTGAGGGCATGAGTCCCTGACTTGACATGACTATTTATGTATTGTGGACTGTAGTTTGGTTATCATACATGTCTCCTGCTTTATATAGACTATTATGATTTCATTTACAGTATTTTTACAAGTTTCACATACTTGGTACCTGTTGTACTGACCTCCTTCGGGGGGCTGCGTTCATGCCGCAGGTAGAGGTACATCGGTTGTTGATCCGCGCTCTTAGGATCACAGCCACTTTTAGGGAAGCTCCGTTTCTCCGGAGGCTTGTCTTTGGTATAGTCCCCTGTCAGTGTAGTTACTTGTACATTCAGGGGTATGGCGGGGCCCTGTCCCGTCATAGTTATGGTTACATTCTTAGAGGTCTGTAGTACTGTTGTGGGCAGGGTTGTAAAAGGATTTAACTGTTCAGGTTGATATATATATGTATATATTTCAGGAAGGTGACCGTTTTGGTTAGCCTAGTTCATGCTTTATGACTTGTCTCATGTTTTAGTTTTTATTTCCGCTGATTTTCTCTGATGTTGTATCACTAGGGTGCCCGGGGTAAGGCACCAGTCACGGGCCCGGGATCGGGTCGTGACACTAACCATGTCTCTAAATCACAATTTAACATAATGCTATCTGAACATAACACTTAAAATATACTCATCTTATCACATATACAAATCTCTAGAGGGTTAAGGATATACCTGTATCTACCGCTTCACTCTAATCATAGGCACGCCTGCGGTATGGTATGAAGGTGATGAACACTTGCGGACCGTAGGCTGAGTCCTGCTGCCTGTATCCTTCCTATTAGGACAGTTTCTCGTCACATGGCCCTGATGGCCGCAGGTAAAACAAGCACCAGTAAAAAGACGACATTCCCCGGGATGACGTCTGCCGCATCGTGCACACTGAGGGAAACATGAACCCGACTGGCTAGAACCCGGTATACCGTGAACGAAACCACGGAGCCACGACCAGCTCGAATACCAAACGTCACGAAGGCGAGGAGGACCACTGCATCTTGGCGGAGGTGCATAACTAACACGCGAGGCGGCCGCCTCGAAAGTTACCAAAGGACCTGTTCGGCCTCTTCTGCTGATCCGGTCATTCCGTCGACCTCTCGTGCCTCACACCCAGTGCATGAGCTGCGTGCGGGCAATGTCCATGCCGGTGAAGAGCTACACCGAACAAGCCTCGCCCGTAATCATCGAGCCGGTGACATAGCGGTGCACTCGTCCTCATACAAGCTACTAACGCGGAACATACCGAGCGATGAGTCGAACTCACATTGTACTCCGTCAGACGCCCGATGCGCCTCAGCGTCAAAAATCGCCGGCCCGTGCCCTCGCCATCTGCGGAGGCAAGAAATGTGCAAGAAATGCCGCGAGAACTTCGTCCCAAACTGCGGGGCGCATGCTCCTCGGGACGATTCCCGTGAATCAAACCCGATCATTGCGGTATCACGCCGCCGATGCGAACCGAAGGTCACTGACTCGGTCTCCGATGCCTTGATCACTCTCATGATTCAGTATCGCGTGGATGAACTCCTGCGGATCATCCTCGAGCCTCGACCCATAGAACTCGCGGTGCGGCTCGAGAAAGTCCGTAGTCTCAAATGCGCTCGGGGGTGAACTGCGGTACTACAGGAATCGAGGCTGCTGCATCCGGCCTATCTCATATCGCCACGACCACGGCGATGGCGGGCCATCTCCTTGTACCCCATCTCCTCCGCTCCGTGGGGTGGAGGCTCAGTCTTGTGGTCTCACTGCCCGCTGCGACTCTAACTTCTTTGCTGGCGGCGTCGCAAAACTTCGCCGTCGGAAGCTCTCAGTCTTGGCCAGGGCTGCGCCTCGTACCCCTCGTATCCACTAGCGGCTCCCTCGGCCTCGCCTCTGGGCGGGGTTGCCTTGCGCGGAGGCATAATCGTAAAAAGCGAAATACGTCGGAGGGTCGACTTATCGCCTGACTCTAAGGCACGATCTCGGAATGAGAAGAATGAAACCAATCCTAAATGTCCCGCGACCTCACGATTATAGATGTGGTGCACAACACACCGATAATCAAGACTCTACTAGACACGGATGCGTAGACACTTTCCGAGGACTAAGCGCTCACGATACCACTTTTGTCACGACCGACCGGGGCCGTGGATCGTGCCTTACCGGGCACCGCTTGTGATACAACATCGAGAAAATCAGCGGAAATAAAAACATAAACATGAAACAAGAGACATGATAAATAAGCAGGCCAAAGCGATTTGCCTTACAGCAATACATAAAAACCCAAGCGGTTATCCTTTTACAAACTCGCCCAACAAGCACTACGGACCTAAGAAGTGATAACAACTATGACGGACAGGGCCCGCCATACCACGAATGTACAAGAACCTCTGCACTCAGTGGTAACATACCAAAAGATAAGCCTCAAGAAAAGCGGGGCTTCCCAACACGTTGGCTGTGATCCTATGAGCGAGGATCCACAACCGATGTACCTACTGCGGCATGAACGCGGCCCCGAGAGGTCGATAACAGGTACCAAGTATGTGAAACTGAAATACTGTAAATGAAATCATGACAGTCTATATAAAACAGGAGACATGTATGATAACCAAACTACAGTTTACAACATAAAAGTAGTCATGTCAAGTCAGGGACTCACGCCCTCAAAGTCATCCCTCATGCCCGTGGAACTCCTTTCTCACTGCCGGCAGTCTAGGTATAAATCATGTGGAATACGTGTCTCGGCCCATCCCATGGGACTCGATAAAGAACCAGGTGGAATACGTGTCTCGGCCCATCTCATGGGACTCGATAAAAAAATCAGGTGGAATACGTGTCTCGGCCCATCTCATGGGACTCGATAAAGAATCAGGTGGAATACGTGTCTCGGCCCATCTCATGGGACTCGATAAAGAATCAGGTGGAATACGTGTCTCGGCCCATCCCATGGGACTCGATAAAGAATCATACATAACAAATCAGCCGGCCCTCCATCGAGAGACGCGGTAGCACAGAAATACAACACTTGCACAACAAAGGCTATCACCACAAGCATAGGCAAGTTCAACATACTCATGGACTTATATTTACAACAAAACCGGGTTTTAACCCCAAAGTACTACATACATTAACTCCTTTTAAAAGATCCGTTTCTTTCACAAAAGTCACACGATATCCGTAGTATGAAAAATAGAGTGACTATCTTTTTAAGTAAACCAAAACACTTCCCTTTGTAAAATCAAGTAACAACATTATTTTCCAAACGTTCAAGTTTGCCTAATTTCAAATGCTCAAGTCTCTTATTTTAGAAAGGTTTCATAACTTATAGTCTTAATCTCTTTTAAAACAATTGAGTAACATAAGTCTTATGTGTGAGCCGTTTATTCTTGTTTATAACAATCTTGTTCTGTGACCATGATCTAGGAAATGTAATACAATCTTGTCTTATCTTAGCTTCTATGCAGATGGAGGTTTCTACTGGTTTTAATAACAATTAGTCAATACATTTCCTTTGTTAACGCTGCAATGGTTTGATCGATACTTATTCTCATTTCCGAAATCAGTAAAACATTATTCTTTAAAAGCCAAGTACACATTACTCACGAATGAGGTTTCACAACTTTAACAAAATTCATATCAAGTCAAATAAGTTAAGTCTCTTATCTTTCAAGATCAAGTCTCTTAACTTCTACAATCAATAACCCATTCTTTTACCTACATAGAGTCGTTATAACTAACTTCCCATAAAGCTATTATAACACCCTATGTTTTGAACCAACCAAACTCATTTAGCACATGTACGTCTACCGTACTACATAGTTACAAAACATCATGCTAGAAAGGATAGGAAGAGGTTCACATACCTCGCGACGATTATCGACAAATAGCAAAACGCTCCAAGTACTTCAACCCGTCGGCTACTCCTAAGCCAAGTAGATCACGCCACACGTAGTACTCCACTCCTAAAATGGTCATAGTACTTTTATCAAACCTTTCTCACCATTTAAGACTTATACCAATAAAAGCCCTCTAATTCTACGGAAAATTCGGCAGCACTTCCCTCGCTTTTACTCACTTTTCCATCTTTCTCCAAGGCCCGAATAACCGTAATATATATACCATATATATATATAAGGCGTAATAATTAAACAACATAAAGAAGGGGATTACACGCCCAAACGGTAACGCGGTTTACTATCACGCCTTCATAACAACAATAAGTAAAAGAAGGGGATTACGCTTACAACCTGTAACGCGTTTTAATATCACGCCTTAATAACAACAATAAGTAAAAGAAGGGGATCACACGCCCAAACGGAACGCGATTGAAAAATCTTCCCCTTAACAGAAATGTAAATACAGTCCAATGTAAATACAGTCCAAAGTAAATACGGTCCAAAGTAAATACAGTCCTTAAGTTGGGGTCCTTGGCCAACTTTGTCCATTTTACTTATCCAATTACTCATTAGTCATCCAACTTATATTTCCATTCTTAATATAAGTTATAGTTACTTTGTTAATTACTTCTTCACAAGTAAGATACGTTTTTACCATTTTAATGGCAAACGGCCAATCCTTTCTTTTAACAAGTTAACAAGATCCAACTCTTCCAAACTTTACTCCATATATTACATACTCCATAATATACTTATAATATATGTATAATGACCAAATCACAAAGAGGTTAAGATTCACTACCTCAAATAGCCCAAAATCTATCCAAGAACTTAATGTCGATCCAAGCAAGTCTTAGCTCCAATCTTTGCGTACAAACCCACCACAAATCACCCTAAGAAGCTCCTAACCATCATCTCTTCAAGAACCAACTCAAACAAGTGAAGAACACCTAGATTTTTCCTCCAAGAGCTCTACCAATGTGTCTTTTTAAGGCAAGGGATGTGAAATCTTTTCTAACTTTTGGTTAAGAGTCTTCCTAATAAACTAGGGAATAACACTTAAGATTTTAGGAATTATTGGACAAGGTTTGGTTAGGGGGGGGGGGGTGTGTTCGACGAACAACAAGTGAAGGAGGGAGAGGGAAAATATTTCTCAAGTCTTGCATTCTCTAAGTGTGGAAGATTTCATCAACTAAGGGTGCATATATAGGACAACCAAGGGATAGGATGAAGGCAAGTGTGTGGTTGAGATTGGGGACAAGTGTGGGTGGGACCCACAAGCCACTTGTCTTCACAAAAATATCTTGCAAGACAAGGCCACTTGTCTTGCCACTTGTCTTGCTCAAATCGGCCAAGCCACCTAGGGGGGTGACACGTGTCGCCCTCCTATTCGTCCAAAATAATTCATCTTCCGAAAATATCCATAATGGCCAAAATCTCAAAAACAAAGCGGGCCCCACAAAACCGTAAATTTCTCCCGTGGGCCCCACGTGACCAATTCCGGAAATAAAATTCCAAAATTCTAATATAATTCAAGAAGCCCGAATACCAAATCTGGGAATCCAATTCCCATTAACGAACCTTTTTCCTTCACAAAAACCGGAAACTTTTCCGTCGAAAAAAATCACATCTTTCATCCTTTCCATTTTTAAAGTCGTATTCTCGTACGTACGTCCTCGCATACATACCCTGGAACTACGGGGTATAACATTGGGTCCCAGTTCTAGCGGTCCTCAGAACCGCATTTATGCTTTGTCCGGTAAGCGGATCGGGAGGCCTACCGATGTCGTCACGCAGTACCTTATCGGTTCAGGTTTGATGTGTATGCTTTGATAGATCCGGGTTCTACTCTGTCCTATATATCTCCTCTTGTTGCTAGTAGGATAGGGATAGAGCCTGAGTCCATAGACCCTTTTGAGGTAGCTACGCCAGTGGGTGATTCGGTGGTAGCTCGGCGGGTATATAGAGCTTGTCCTGTGACCATTCTGATCGTCGGACCTAGCCGACTTGATAGAGTTGGAGATGATTGACTTGACGTGATCATGGGGATGGATTGGCTAGCTTCTTGCTATGCCAATGTAGACCGCAGAGAAAGTAATGCAGATTCGGTTTCTGAGCCAGGTTGTTGAGTGGGAGAACGCGGTATCGCGAGGTAGGTTTATTTCCTATCTCAAGGCTAGGAAGATGAGTACGAAGGGTATATCTACCATCTCGTTCGGGTGTTTGATCATGAAGGCTGCGTACCAGATTTTCCGTCGGTTCCGATGGTCGAGAGTTCCAGGCGTATTTCCGCGACTCCGGGTATCCCTCCCGAGAGGAGATTGAGTTTTGTATTGACATATTGCGGACACTCGGCCTATTTCCATTCCGCCATACAGAATGACACCTGTCGAGTTGAGAGAGTTGAAGGATCAGCTTAGGGATTTGCTGGAGAAGGGCTTCATCCGGCCTAGTGTTTCTCCCCGGGAGCGCCGTATTGTTCGTGAAGAAGAAGGGCGGGGACGCTGCGCATGTGTGTTGATTACGGTGAACAAGGTGACCATTAAACGAATACCCCGCTTCCCGGGATTGATGATTTGTTCGACCCGATTCTGCGCGAGATGTTTCTCCAAGATTGATCTGCGTTCGCTATCATCGTTCGTGTCGAGAGAGGTGGATGTCCTAGATCGCATTCGGACGATGCGGGCATTATGAGTTCGTGGTCATGTCTTTTGGGTTGACAATGCTCGTGGTATTCATGGATTTGATGAACCGAGTGTTCAAACCATTTTGGACACGCTTGTGATAGTGTTCATTGATGATATCTTGGTTTATTCTCGCCGAGCGAGGAGCATGCGGAGCATTTGAGGCTGTCTTGGCGATTCTCGGGACAGGTATGCGCCAAGTTTTCCAAATGTGAGTTTTGGTTAACCGGTGGCTTTTCTTGGGCACATTGTCGGGCCGATGGTATTGGTAGATACGGCCAAGATCGGCGTCCGGAGTTGGCTAGACCTACTACTCCGGCGAGGTTCGCGATTTTACGGGCCTTGCGAGGATATTATCCGGTTCGTGGAGAAGTTTGCTTCTATCTGCACCATTGACTAGGTGACTCGAAGGCAGCCAAGTTTGATGGTGATGCTTATGGCGGGGTTTCGATTCTTGAAAGAGGCGACGACCGCCCCGTTCTTACTCTTCCGGAGGTCCGGATGGTTATGTCGTGTATTGTGATCGTCGGGCATCGGGTTGGGATGTGTGTTGATGCGGCATGGCGGGGTTATAGCATATATGCATCCCGGTGAAGAAACACGGAGGAACTAGCCCACCCATGATTTAGAGTTGGCAGCTGTGATTCACGCTTTGAAGATCTGGAGGCACTATTTGTATGGGGTTCACGTGGATATTTATACAGACCACAAGAGCCTCGGTATATCTTCACGGAGGAGCCGAACTTACGGCGAGACGGTGGTTAGAGTTGCTTAAGGATTACGATGTTGATATCCTGTACCACCCGGGGAAGGCCAATGTTGTGGCAGATGCTCTTAGTCGTAGGTCGATGGGGAGCCTATCAGATGTGCAGCTAGAGAGAAGGGACATGGTTCGTGATTTGCACCAGTTAGCGAGCCTTGGTGTCCGTTTGATTGATTCTGATAGCAGTGGGGTTAGAGTTCGTGAGGTTGCGAGTCTTCCATCGTCGAGAGGTGAAGAGGCAACGATTCGAGATCGGCTTTGATTCGATATCGTGATCTGACTCTTCGTGAGGTAAGGGTCCTTTTGAGGTAGCACGATGGGGTGCTAAGGTTTGAGCGCGGTGTGTGTCCCGGATATTTGAGACTTGGCAGAGTTCTTGGGAAGCACACGCGGCGTTACTATCCATCCGTGGTCGACCAAGATGTACCACGACCTTAGATCTGTGTATTGGTGGGATGGCTTGAAGAGGGCGTTGCGAGTTCGTAGCTCGGTGCGTGTTGTCGGCGGTGAAGGTAGAGCACGGAGGCCTGGTGGTTTGTTGCGGCGATAGAGATCCCGACCGGAAGTGGGAGGTGATCAACATGGACTTCATCACGGGATTACCTCGCACTCGGAGGAGACATGATTCTATATGGGTTATCGTCGACGGTGACGAAATCAGCCCAATTTCTTCCGTCGGACGACTTTTGGTGAGGATTATGCGGACTTTACATCCAGAGATCGTCGGTGCATGGAGTCCCTATTTCGATCATATCGCATGCAGGAGCCCGGTTCGGCTAACTTCGAGGTCCTTCCGAGGGTTTAGGGGCAGCGGTGAGCACGAGTCGCATTTCATCCACGCATGCATGACGGCGAGCGCACTATCCGCACTCTTGAGGATATCTTTGCGAGCCCGTGTTATTGACCGATGGTAGTTGGGAGGATCATTTGCCTCTAGTTGAGTTTGCGTATAATAATAGCTACCACTCCGGTATTCGGATGGCGCCTTATGAGGCCTTGTATGAGGAAGTGCGGTCGCCTATAGGTTGGTTCGATGTGGGCGAGTGCGGCTAGTGGGACCAGATTTGGTGCACGGCGATGGATAAGGTGAAGCTTATCCGAGGCGGCTATTGACTGTAGTCGGCGAAGTCGTATGCAGATCATCGTCGTCGGCATCTTGAGTTCGAGGTTCATGATTGGGTTTTCTAAAGGTGTCACCCATGAAGGTGTGATGAGATTCGGGAAGAAAGGAAACTCGGCCCAAGGTACATTGGGCGTTTGATTGTCCGCAGGTAGGCAAGGTTGCTATGAGTTGATCTGCCGTCCGATCGGAGGCGGTGCATCGATTTTCATGTATCTATCTTTGAGAGATGTATCGGGATCCATCTAGGGTACACCGATTGACGATGTCAGTGTGAGGGGTTATCGTATGAGGAGATTCCCATAGCGATAGTCGATCGTCAGGTTAGGCGTCTGCGGACGAAGGACGTGGCTTCCGTCAAAGTCTTGTGGCGGAACGAGCTCATGGAGGAGATGACGTGGGAAGCCGAGGAGGACATGAGGCAGAAGTATCCTCACCTATTCCCCACACCTCCAGGTAATTCACTTTCCTACTTGTAAATTTCCATTATCATATATGCCTAAGTGTTATTTTATGGCCATGTGTGGCACTTACAAACTGTTTAAGCTTCTTCGATAACTGTCTTGAGAAGGAACATTCGGGACGAATGTTTCTAAGGAGGGGAGAATGTTATACCCCGTATTTCCAGAGTATGCGTGGGGAATACGTACCAACAGTTTGGCCTTAAAGTTAGCCTTGGACGTTTTTATTTGTGCACAACTCACTAAAAGAATCGTTTTCCGACGAAACGTTTCCACAACTTTCGTAGGGAAAATTCCGACTATGTCATTTAGTATTTTTGCGGATTTTTCCGAGAGACGAAACATTTTGGACCAACGGGAGGGCGACACTTGGCACCCTCCAATTGGTGGGCTTGAAATCGTCCATTTGGACGAAATGGACTATCATGGCACGTTTTTTGTGCCTTGTGCACAAGTCAAGGAGTTGGTAGGATATTTCTGTGGAGTAAATCTTCACCCTACACTTGCCTTGCACTTGTCTTAATCTTGGCCATTGGTTGGCCACTTCTTGACCTATAAATACCCCCCTTAAGATGAAGAGTTCTTCATCCACAAATCTTTCCAAGTCTTGAAAATCCTCTCCTCTCCCTTAAGCCTTTTCGTCCAACACCTCCCCCCCCTCTTTGAGTGAGTTTGGCCGAGGGCCTACCCCCCCTAGCCTAGCCGAAATCTACCCCCCCTCCCTTGGTAGAAAAGTTGTCTTCTAGTATTGTTTTAATGCCCAAAATACCCTAGCCCAAATCCCTTAGTCCTTTGTAGAAGTTGTGAAGAACTTCTAAGGTTTCTTGGAGCTACCGGAGCGTACAACTTAGGAGCTAAACCTTGCTCAGGCGCGACTTTATCTAGGATATTATTGGGCTTACCGAGGTAACTAATCCTAACCCTCTTCTGAATTAGAGAATACTTCTTTGTTGTAGTATAAGAATAAGTATAAATACTTAGAAGAATATTGCAGAATAGAATTGAACTATTATCACGATGAAGGTTTAAAAGAAGAATAATTGAACTATGCTTATATAGAATTTGTTTTCCTGATGAACTTATATAGCTCACCGGTAGGAAGTGCTGCCCGACTTTCCGTAAATTGTGAACCCTCTGTTTAGAATGACCTTGAGTAGTCTTTGATAGATGTGCGTGACTATTATAGGTGACTCTGCGCGCGACATATTGACTTGGCGGTGGTTTTATTTGAGAAGGTATGTGATTCTTCCTAAAGCATGATATTTTACAATATATATAGTACGGTAGACGTACATGTGTTAATCGAATAATACTTACGGCAATGCCTCGGCTTAAGCCGAATAATACTTACGGCAATGCCTCACGGCTTAAGCTGAATAATAAGAATGAAAGCATTTCAAAGAATCTATTGAATCATTTTTAATGTAAGATAAATATTTGGTTTTTAAACAAAAGCTTAAGAGTTATACTAGCTTTATGGGAAGTTAGGTATAACAACTTAAGAAAGATAAGAAGGCTGTTTACTTGTTTGTTTATAAAAGCCTTGTATTGATTTCATTAAGTGTAATAAGATTTGTTTGATAAGTAGACATATTATGATGCTACGTGTTAGTGTCTTGAAATCTTTGTGTAAAGGGGTCATTCTTGCGTGCTTACGTTGCTAACCAGTAAGTCCGTTGCATCGTTATTGTATCACCTACCCTCGATTGTTATACCGGAGGCTTGCCCCTTCGATCTTGGTCTATACGGCCTATGCGGGTTGAGACTATGCGAGCAGCGGTATGCTCCGGATTGATCATTCGGGTGTTTAGCCTGACGCGGGGATTCCTATGCGATCTGTTGAGACTACGCGGTCTTTTGAGGCTATGCGGCTGCGGAGCCTAGGCGGATGCCGGGGTTGGCTGCCCCGATGCGAGAATACCTCATGCGGTCTGCGGTGTGACCTATGCGGACTGCGGAAGTCCAGGACTAGGCACGCAGAATGATACTATGGGCGATTGGCCTTGCTTCGATCATTCGCGGCCTAGAATAGACCTGTTACAGTTTTTTCCTATTACTATTGTTGTTTGTGATGTGGCACTATGTGCAATTGAACTGATTGTATTTGTGAAAGGGTTTTAAATACTTTGATTTCATTTCAGTTCTTTATAGTTTCACATACTTGGTACTGTTATCGACCTCCTTCGGCCGCGTTCTGCCGCAGTAAAGGCAAGCAGTGCTAGATCCGCATCCTTAGGATCCTGCGTTGGTGTCGAGCTCCATCTTCTCCGAGGCTCTACTTTGGGTATGATCTCCTGTTGTAGATAGTTTTGTCTGATCGAGGTATGGCGGAACCTGTCCCGCCATAGTTGTATATTTTCCTTAAGTGCTGTAGTCATGTTATACGATTTGGGATGTAAATCACGAACCATGTTTATTTATATATGCCGAAAGGCGACGTTTTCTCACATAAACTGTGTCTTATTTTATAAAATGTTTCCTGTCTTGTTTTATATTCCGCTGGTTACTCTGATGTATGACTACTTGGGTGCCCCGGTAAGGCACCAGTCACGGGCCCCGGAACGGGTCGTGACACATATCATGCTAGAAAAGATAGGAAGAGGTTCACATACCTCGCGACGATTATCGACTAATAGCAAAACGCTCCAAGTACCTCAAACCGTCGGCTACACCTTAAGCCAAGTAGATCACGCCACACGTAGTACTTCAACCTATAAAGGTCACAAGGCGCCTATTATCATCTAGATCTCAACGTAGAATATTCTACAGAAAATTCGGCAGCACCTCCCCCCCCGCAACCGTGTAATTCTCCTCCTCTATCGAGGCCTGCTAACAGGCCAACAACTCCCGAGAGGGGGGGGGGGGGGTTGTACGTCTAATCCGGACGTGTACAATTCTACTTCACAGTAAAGTTACACAAGTCTCAGAATACGTCCTATGTAATTACAGCTTCTCTTCTTTAAATTCAGGCTTAAGTCAAAAGACATTGCCGCAAAACTATGTTCAGTTCTATATATAGTATACTTCAACTATATATTCCTACAACATATAATTCCAATAACAATAGGCGGACAAGATGATTTACCTCGATAAGCCCAAAATTATCCAAGTTTAAAGTCGATCCTGAGCAAGGTATAGCCCACAACAGTGCTACAGACCTCTAAGATTTTTACAACAACTATGACGGGACAGGGCCCCGCCATACCCCTGAATGTACAAGAACCTACAGACTCAGGGTAACATACCAAAGATAAGCCTCCGAAGGAACGGAGCTTCCCAATACGCTGAAAGGTGATCCTAAAAGCGGGGATCGACAACCGATGTACCTCTACCTGCGGCATGAACGCAGCCCCCCGAAGGAGGTCAGTACGACAGGTACCAAGTATGTGAAACTGTAAAGTACTATAAATGAAATCATAGCAGTCTATATAAAGCAGGAGACATACATGATAACCAAACTACAGTACACAACATATAAACAGTCATATCAAGTCAGGGACTCACGCCCTCCAAATCATCACTCGTGCCCGTGGAATTCCTTCCTCACTGCCGGCAGTCTATGATATAACAACACCAAGGAGTACACCTGAACACCAAGTCCTACCTGATGCCAAAGCCGTACCACGAGACCTCGTCACTATACTGACTCGCGAAGCTGACACGTGGCAAGTGCAATAACCTATACCCGATCCACCTGCGCCACGTAGCTGACGGGGGCAAGTAACGGCTACGCACCCGATCCAACCGTAAGTCACGATACTTCGCCGCGAAGCTGACACGTGGTAAGTGCAACAACCTGTACCAGATCCACCTGCGCCACGTAGCTGACGGGGGCAAGTAAACAGGCTACGCACCCAATCACAACCGTAAGTCACGATACTTCGCCATAACCAAAAATGGTCACATGTCCGCAGAATCCATCAACGGTGTAGACATGCCCATGTAACAATGCTAATGGAAGCATACCCGTGGAATTTCCCGTCACTGCCGGTACGTCTAAGTAAGTTCTCAACAAGTCAATCGGCCCTCCATCGAGAGACGCGGTAGAATAGAAACACAATTCTTGCATAACAAAGACTATTTTCAATAAGCATAGGCAAGTTACACAACAACAAGTATAGGCAAGTTACACAACAACAAGCATAGGCAAGTTACACAACAACAAGCATAGACAAGTTATACATAACTCAAAGTACTTTCATTCCATGTCAAAGTCCGGGGTTTAACCCTAAAGTACTACGTACGTTAAATTCCTTTTAAGAGATCCATTCCTTTTATGAAAATCACCCGATACCCGTAGTATAAAATAGAGTGACTTACATCTTTTTAGGTAAACTAAAACACTTCCCTTTTTAAAGTTAAGTTACCACATTAAAACCAATGATAAAACCATTCTTTTGTTTTCATAAAGTCGTTATAACCAACTTCCCATAAAGCTGTTATAACACTGTAAGTTTTAAACCATTTTAAGACAACACAATGCCTTTCTTTTCCCTAAAGTTCCAGTTTGCCTAATTTCAATTACTCAAGTTTCTTTTTAGAAAAGTTTCATAGTTCAATGTCTTAATCTCTTTTTTAAAACAATTGAGTAACATATGCCATAGGCGAGTAGGTTATTCTTGTTCATAAATCTTATTAAGCAGCCATGATCTAGGAAATGTAATATCATTTTGTCTCATCTTAGCTTCTATGCAGATGGAGGTTTCTACTGGTTTTAATAATACTTCATTATTCAATACATTTTCCTTTATTAACGCTGCAGTGGTTTGTCGTTACACATTCTGATTTCCGAAATCAGTAAAACATTATTCCTTTTAAGAAGCACGTACTCATTACTCGCGAATGAGGTTTCACACAAAACTCATTTTAATTCATTTAAGTTAAGTCTCTTATCTTATAAGATCAAGTCTCTTAACTTCTAAATTCAGTAAACCATTTTCTTTACCTCTCTTAAGACGTTATACCTAATTCCCCCTAAAGCTAGTATAACTCTTTTTTAAAACCTGTAAAACCAAGTGTTACTCTTCTTTCAAAAATGGGTTCTTAACTCTTGTGACATACTTCAAGTTTCTTGTTATTCAGACTTAAGTCAAAAGACATTGCCGTACAACTACGTTCAATTAGCACACGTACGTCTACCGTACTATATATTATTCAGACTTAAGTCAAAAGACATTGCCGTACAACTACGTTCAATTAGCACACGTACGTCTACCGTACTATATATTATTCAGGCTTAAGTCAAAAGACATTGCCGTACTATATATATCTTCCTTTAAAATATCATGCTCAAGAGTATAGGAAGAATCACATACCTCGCGACGATTATCGACTATAAGCAAAACGCTCCACGGCTATAACCCGGCTAGCCTTGTCCACCTTCTAAGTAGCACATGCTACTTGCAAAACATTCAACCAATAAAGGTTATCGACCATGTCTGATCTATGTAAATGCGATTAAACTTCTACTTATATTCTTCTGAAGTGATTTCAGTTCAAGTCTATTCTGTAATATCCTTCTATTACAGTTCAATTCTCTTCTATGAATCTTATATTCATTTCTACTATGACAGTATGTAATTTCCAATTACAATAGAAGGACAGTAGTATTTACCTCGATGAGCCCAAAATTATCCGAGTTTAAAGTCGCTCCTGAGCAACGCTTAGCTCCTACTCTGAGTGCTCCAATCCGCTCCAAACAACCCTTAGAAGTTCTAACCAACTTCTACTTAAATACTTCAACTATCAATGAAGATTTTCCTTAGGGTTTCGTTTAGTGGCTAAAGAAAGTATAATAGTATTTTCTGGGCTTTTGTATAAGTGTAACCTTGGGAATACTACAAGGTATTTGGGCCAAGGTATTTGGGCATTATAACAATACTAGGAGAGTATTTCTATACCACAACAAGGGGTATTATACGAAAACAACTAGGCTAGGAGGGGGGGTACCCCTCGGCTAGGGCACCACAAAGGGGGGAGGGGGAGGCTCTCGGCCAAGGGCCTTTCTCAAAGGGGAGTGTGGTGGGACGAGAGCAACAAGAGGGAGGGAGTATTTGAGACTTAGAAAGATTGCTCAAGTTTTTGGATGAAGAAAGTCTTCAAGTAAGGGGAGTATTTATAGGCTAACCAAAGGCCAACCAATGGCCAAGATGAAGACAAGTGTGGTGCAAGTGTAGGGCTAGATTTTAACCATGTGGACCTTATCCATCTACCACACAACTTGCACAAAAATATCCTACCTAACCATGCCACCTTGTTCGTCCCTTTGTCGCTTCACTGCCCAATGTGAGGGTGACACTTGTCACCCTCCCATTGGTCCAACATGTTTCGTCTCTCGGAAAAATCCGCAAAAATTATAAATGACATAGCCGGAATTTTCCCTTTGCAAGTTTAGAAAAACGTTTCGTCGAAAAACGATTCTTTTCGGCACTTGTGCCCAAATTTCGAACTTGCCAAATCTTTAAGGCTCAAATTTTATACGTACGCCCTTATGTACATACTCTGGAAATACGGGGTATAACATTCTCCCCTCCTTAGAAACATTCGTCCCGAATGTTCCTTCTCAAGACGGATAACGATGAAGTTCTTCTAACAAGTTGCCAATGCCACAACTGGCCACGAAACAACACACGTTCTCTTTCTTCCTTACTCGTCGCGCCCTTCTCGAACACTTGAACTCTTCTAGTACGTACCCCACTTCAGTCATCGCTTCAGTTGCCAAAACTTTGGAGTTACCACCTCCAAACTTGGTCCTCTTACTAGCCTCAATTTCCCTTAAGGCCATTCCTCGGCCTTCACGAACTGATTCTGGTCGAACATATCCACAAACTCATACGATGGTCATCTAAACTTGGGCCTAGCACCCTCGTGACCCTACCACCTGGCGGGACCACCCAGAGGTGACCCCACCTCGAAACTGACCGCGGGTTGGCCCTCAACATGGCCCCAACCCGACCCACTTAACGCATCATGCTCTTGTTCCCCGATCCGAAACAATCTTACCTAAACAGGTCATGAAAGCTACCACTTCCATTTCACATAACCCAAGGAAATTTTCACACAATACATTCTAGGCATAAAATGCACTCCGACAAGGATCACTCGCAAAATCTTGTACTCAAGACGGCCTTACCTCTAAGGTCCCAACTGTAATATTCTAAGGTTCATCATTTCCTCACCCCCCAGGCTTACCCTTTTTCACTAACCAGGCTTCTAAATCACATTTTAGCACAAAGCTATCCGACATAACACTAAACACATCATTAATATCAATACATACAAAACTCTAGAGGGTTAAGGATATACCTGAAAAATAGGCGGTTCAAAGGACCGCTAAAACTGGGAACTTCCACCGCGACCTCTACCGTGGCCTGCCGGTGTATGAACATCCTGCCTAGCTATGGAAGGTGAAGGACCCACAACTGATCTAGTAGTCTGTGCTATCCCACCAGTGCTACTCGCCTGGACAGCTTCTCACAAATGGCCCCGCGCCACAAGTATAGCAATCTCCCAAACCAGTACGACATTCCCCTCTATGGGCTTTACCACAATGGTCACACTGAGATACGGGTGGCCTCATCCGGCGAGTACTCCTACTCCCCTGAAAATCTGAACCCTGGGAGCCCTGACCTGCTCCTGAATATTCCAAACGTCCCGACGACGGTGGGGGACCACTTGGTATTGGTGGAGGGGCATAACTGGCCTGCTGCTGAGGCGGTCCGCCTCGAAAGCCATCAAAGGACCCTGCTGTTCGCCTCTTCACGATCTCGGCCATTCCGCCGATTTCTCCGCCTCACATCCAAGTGCATACGCTGCACGCGGCAATGTCCATGCCCGGCCAAGAGCTACACCAACAACTTTCGCTAGGCAATCATCGAGCCTCAGAACATATCGGTGCACTCGATCCTCCATACTAGCTACTAATGCGGGGACGATCGCCAATGAGTCGAACTCCACATTGTACTCTGAATCGCGCGCTCGTTTCGCCGCAACACCAAAAATTTGTCCCGAGCCCTCCTCATCTGCGAGGCAAGAAATGTGCAAGAAATGTCTCGAGAACTCGTCCCATATAGCGGAAGTGCATTCTCTCCCGACAGCTCCCACAAATCAAACGATCATTGCGGTATCACGCGGCCGATGCGAACCTAGGACCACCGACTCGGTCTCCGATGCCTTGATCACTCTCGCGATCCGTCAGAATCGCTTGATGAACTCTCGCGATCATCCTCCGCCTCGAACCATAAAACTCGCGGATTACAACTCGTAAAATCCCGTAGCCTCGAACTATCTCGATGCAGGGTAAACCACTCAGCATCGAACCGCCGGCCCTATCCTCAAGTCTCGCCTGACCACGGCCATTAATCGCCCACTTTGTAACTCATCTCTCTCGCCTGCTCGGCTGCGGATCGAGGCTCAGTATCGTGGTCTACAATGCTTACTCGCAGCCTCCTTCGCCGCTTTGCCCTTCGCCCGGCCGGGTTTTACGCGGAGGCATAATCGTAAAAACAAAGTACGTCGAGGGTCCAACTTACAACACAGCTCTACGGCACGATCTCAGAATGAGAAGAAGGGAAACCAATCCTAAATGTCCTATAGCCTCCTGATTATAGATGTGGTGCACAACACATCGATAATCAAGACTATACTAGACACGGTCTGTAGACACTTTCCGAGGACTAACTGCTCTGATACCACTTTTGTCACGAACCGAATCCGGGCCCGTGACTGGTGCCTTACCCCGGGCACCCTAGTGATACAACATCATAGAAACACCAGCGGAAATAAAAACTTAAACATGCAAATAGACATGGATTAAGATGAAATAAAATAGGCCAACCAAAACGGTTGTCTTTCAGCATATATATATATATATCGACCTTTGAACAGTTACAATCCTTACAACCCTGCCCACAACAAAGCATGCACTTAAGATTTTTACAACAACTATGACGACGGGGCCCCGCCATACCCACGAATGTACAAGAACCTACGACTGTGGTAACATACCAAAGATAAGCCTCCAAGGAACGAGCTTCCCAATCTGTTGAAAGGTGATCCTAAAAGCGGATCGACAATGACGATGTACCTACTGCGGCATGAACGCAGCCCAAGGAGGTCAAGACAACAGTACCAAGTATGTGAAATCAGAAAGTACTATAAATGAAATCATAGCGCTATATAAAGCAGAGACATGCATGATAACCAAACTACAAGACACAACATATAAGCAATATATCAAGTCGGGGACTCACGCCCAAATCATCACTCGTGCTCGTGGAATTCCTTCCTCATCACGGCAGTGATGATATAACAACACCGGAGTACACCGAACACCAAGTCCTACACGATGCCAAAGCCGTACCACGAGACCTCGTCACTATCTTGACTCGAAGGCGACACGTGGCAAGTGCAATAACCTATACCCGATCCACCGCGCCACGTACCGACGGGGCAAGTAACGGCTACGCACCCGGTCCAACCGTAAGTCACGATACTTCACCGCGAAGCTGACACGTGGTAAGTGCAACAACTCGTATGCGGATCCACCGCGCCACGTAGGCGGCGGGGCAAGTAAACAGCTACGCGCAATCACAACCGTAAGTCACGATACTTCGCCATAACCAAAAATGGTCACATGTCCGCAGAATCCATCAACGGTGTAGACATGCCCATGTAACAATGCTAATGGAAGCATACCCGTGGAATTTCCCGTCACTGCCGGTACGTCTAAGTAAGTTCTCAACAAGTCAATCGGCCCTCCATCGAGAGACGCGGTAGAATAGAAACACAATTCTTGCATAACAAAGACTATTTTCAATAAGCATAGGCAAGTTACACAACAACAAGTATAGGCAAGTTACACAACAACAAGCATAGGCAAGTTACACAACAACAAGTATAGGCAAGTTACACAACAACAAACATAGGCAAGTTACGCAACAACAAGCATAGGCAAGTTATACATAACTCAAAGTACTTTCATTCCATGTCAAAGTCCGGGTTTTAACCCTAAAGTACTACGTACGTTAAATTCCTTTTAAGAGATCCATTCCTTTTATGAAAAGCACCCGATACCCGTAGTATAAAATAGAGTGACTTACATCTTTTTAGGTAAACTAAAACACTTCCCTTTTTAAAGTTAAGTTACCACATTAAAACCAATGATAAAACCCTTCTTTTGTTTTCATAAAATCGTTATAACCAACTTCCCATAAAGCTGTTATAACACTGTAAGTTTTAAACCATTTTAAGACAACACAATGCCTTTCTTTTCCCTAAAGTTCCAGTTTGCCTAATTTCAATTACTCAAGTTTCTTTTTAGAAAAGTTTCATAGTTCAATGTCTTAATCTCTTTTTTAAAACAATTGAGTAACATATGCCATAAAGTAGTAGGTTATTCTTGTTCATAAATCTTATTAAGCGCCATGATCTAGAAATGTAATATCATTTTGTCTCATCTTAGCTTCTATGCAGATGGAGGTTTCTACTGGTTTTAATAATACTTCATTATTCAATACATTTTCCTTTATTAACGCTGCAGTGGTTTGTCGTTACACATTCTGATTTCCGAAATCAGTAACACATTATTCCTTTTAAAAAGCACGTACTCATTACTCGCGAATGAGGTTTCACACAAAACTCATTTTAATTCATTTAAGTTAAGTCTCTTATCTTATAAGATCAAGTCTCTTAACTTCTAAAATCAGTAAACCATTTTCTTTACCTCTCTTAAGACGTTATACCTAATTCCCCCTAAAGCTAGTATAACTCTTTTTTAAAACCTGTAAAAACCAAGTGTTACTCTTCTTTCAAAAATGGGTTCTTAACTCTTGTGACATACTTCAAGTTTCTTGTTATTCAGGCTTAAGTCAAAAGACATTGCCGTACAACTACGTTCAATTAGCACACGTACGTCTACCGTACTATATATTATTCAGGCTTAAGTCAAAAGACATTGCCGTACAACTACGTTCAATTATCACACGTACGTCTACCGTACTATATATTATTCAGGCTTAAGTCAAAAGACATTGCCGTACTATATATATCTTCCTTTAAAATATCATGCTCAAGAGTATAGGAAGAATCACATACCTCGCGACGATTATCGACTATAAGCAAAACGCTCCACGGCTATAACCCGGCTAGCCTTGTCCACCTTCTAAGTAGCACATGCTACTTGCAAAACATTCAACCAATAAAGGTTATCAGTCTACTGTAATACAGTCCTATGTAAGTACAGTTAAACTTCTACTTATATACTTCTGAAGTGATTTCAGTTCAAGTCTATTCTGTAATATCCTTCTATTACAGTTCAATTCTCTTCTAAGAATCTTATATTCATTTCTACTATGACAGTATGTAATTTCCAATTACAATAGAAGGATAGTAGTATTTACCTCGATGAGCCCAAAAATTATCCGAGTTTAAAGTCGCTCATGAGCAACGCTTAGCTCCTACTCCGAGTGCTCCAATCCGCTCCAAACAACCCTTAGAAGTTCTAACCAACTTCTACTTAAATACTTCAACTATCAATGAAGATTTTCCTTAGGGTTTCGTCTAGTGGCTAAAGAAAGTATAATAGTATTTTCTGGGCTTTTGTATAAGTGTAACCTTGGGAATACTACAAGGTATTTGGGCCAAGGTATTTGGGCATTATAACAATACTAGGAGATTATTTCTATACCACAACAAGGGGTATTATACGAAAACAACTAGGCTAGGAGGGGGGGTACCCCTCGGCTTAGGGCACCACAAAGGGGGGAGAGGGAGGCTCTCGGCCAAGGGCCTTTCTCAAAGGGGGAGGGGGTGTGGTGGACGAGAGCAACAAGAGGGAGGGAGTATTTGAGACTTAGAAAGATTGCTCAAGGTTTTGGATGAAGAAAGTCTTCAAGTAAGGGGAGTATTTATAGGCTAACCAAAGGCCAACCAATGGCCAAGATGAAGACAAGTGTGGTGCAAGTGTAGGGCTAGATTTTAACCATGTGGACCTTATCCATCTACCACACAACTTGCACAAAAATATCCTACCTAACCATGCCACCTTGTTCGTCCCTTTTGCCGCCCACTCAAGCCCAATGTGAGGGTGACACTTGTCACCCTCCCGTTGGTCCAACATGTTTCGTCTCTCGGAAAAATCCGCAAAAATTATAAATGACATAGCCGGAATTTTCCCTTTGCAAGTTTAGAAAACGCGTTTAGAAAACGATTCTTTCGCACTTGTGCCCAAATTTCGAACTTGCCAAATCTTTAAGGCTCAAATTTTATACGCACGCCTTACGCATACTGGAAATACGGGGTATAACATTCTCCCCTCCTTAGAAACATTCGTCCCGAATGTTCCTTCTCAAGACGGATAACGATGAAGTTCTTCTAACAAGTTGCCAATGCCACAACTGGCCACGAAACAACACACGTTCTCTTTCTTCCTTACTCGTCGCGCCCTTCTCGAACACTTGAACTCTTCTAGTGCGTACTTCACTTCGGCCCATCGCCAAAACTTTGGAGTTACCACTCCAAACTTGGTCCTCTTACTAGCCTCAATTTCCCTTAAGGCCATTCCTCGCCTTCACGAACCGATTCTCGAACATATCCACAAACTCATCGATGGTCATCTAAACTTGGGCCTAGCACCGTGACCTACCACCTGGCGGGACCACCCGAGGTGACCCCACCGAATCGCCGCGGTTGGCCTCAACATAGCCAACCCGAACCACTTAACGCATCACGCTCTTGTTCCCCGATCCGAAACAATCTTACCTAAACAGGTCATGAAAGCTACCACTTCCATTTCACATAACCCAAGGAAATTTTCACACAATACATTCTAGGCATAAAATGCACTCCGACAAGGATCACTCGCAAAATCTTGTACTCAAGACGGCCTTACCTCTAAGGTCCCAACTGTAATATTCTAAGGTTCATCATTTCCTCACCCCCCAGGCTTACCCTTTTTCACTAACCAGGCTTCTAAATCACATTTTAGCACAAAGCTATCCGACATAACACTAAACACATCATTAATATCAATACATACAAAACTCTAGAGGGTTAAGGATATACCTGAAAAATAGGCGGTTCAAAGGACCGCTAAAATCGAACTTCCACCGCGACCTACCGGTGGCTGTAGGTGTATGAACATCCTGCCTAGCTATGGAAGGTGAAGGACCCATGAATCGATCTAGTAGTCAGGCTATCCCACCAAGCTACCCCGGCCTGACAAGCCTCACAAATGGCCCCCGCGCCGCAAGTATAGCAATCTCCCAAACCAGTACGACATTACCCTCTATGGGCTTTACCACAATGGTCACACTGAGATACGGGTGGCCTCATCCGACGAGTACTCCTACTCCCCTGAAAATCTGGACCCTGGGAGCCCCGACCTGCTCCTGAATATTCCAAACGTCCCGACGACGGTGGGGGACCACTTGGTATTGGTGGAGGGCATAAGCGGCTCGCCTTTGGCGGTCGCCTCGAAAGCCATCAAAGGACCTCATTGCTCGCCTCTTCTCGCGATCTCGGTCATTCCGTCGATTTCTCGCCTCACATCCAGTGCATACGCTGCACGCGGAAATGTCCATGCCCTGAAGAGCTACACGAACAACTTTCGCTAGGCAATCATCGAGCCTCAGTAACATATCGGTGCACTCGATCCTCCATACTAGCTACTAATGCGGGACGCACGCCAATGAGTCGAACTCCACATTGTACTCCGAATCGACGCTGATTACGCCGCAACACCAAAAATTTGTCGGCCGAGCCCTCCTCATCTCGCGAGGCAAGAAATGTGCAAGAAATGCCTCGAGAACTCGTCCCGTATAGCGGAAGTGCATTCTCTCCCGACGGCTCCCACGAATCAAACCCGATCATGCGGTATCACGCAATGATGCGAACCTAGGACCACCGACTCGGTCTCCGATGCTTGATCACTCACGATCCGTAATCGCTTCGGATGAACTGCGGATCATCCTCCGCTCGAACCATAAAACTCGGCGGTTTACAACTCGGAAAATCCCGTAGCCTCGAACTATCTCGATGCGGGGTGAACCATCAGCATCGAACCGCCGGCCCACTTATCCTCAAGTTCGCCACAACCTCGCCATTAATCGCCCACTTGTAACTCATCTCCTCTCGCCTGCATCGCGGATCGAGGCTCAGTATCGTGGTCTCTACAATGCTCTACTCGCGCCTCCTTCGCCGCTTTGCCCTTCGGGCCCTGCCGCTTTACGCGAGGCATAATCGGTAAAAACGGCACGCCGTCGGAGGTCCAACTTATAACACAGCTCTACGGCACGATCTCAGAATGAGAAGAAGGGAAACCAATCCTAAATGTCCTATAGCCTCCTGATTATAGATGTGGTGCACAACACATCGATAATCAAGACTCTACTAGACACGGTCTGTAGACACTTTCCGAGGACTAACTGCTCTGATACCACTTTTGTCACGACCCGAATCCGGGCCCGTGACTGGTGCCTTACCCCGGGCACCCTAGTGATACAACATCAGAGAAACACCAGCGGAAATAAAAACTTAAACATGCAAATAGACATGGATTAAACATGCAAATAGACATGGGAATACTACAAGGTATTTGGGCCAAGGTATTTGGGCATTATAACAATACTAGGAGAGTATTTCTATACCACAACAAGGGGTATTATACGAAAACAACTAGGCTAGGGGGGGGGTACCCCTCGGCTTAGGGCACCACAATGGGGGGAGGGGGAGGCTCTCGGCCAAGGGCCTTTCTCAAAGGGGGAGGGGGTGTGGTGGACGAGAGCAACAAGAGGGAGGGAGTATTTGAGACTTAGAAAGATTGCTCAAGTTTTTGGATGAAGAAAGTCTTCAAGTAAGGGGAGTATTTATAGGCTAACCAAAGGCCAACCAATGGCCAAGATGAAGACAAGTGTGGTGCAAGTGTAGGGCTAGATTTTAACCATGTGGACCTTATCCATCTACCACAAAACTTGCACAAAAATATCCTACCTAACCATGTCACCTTGTTCGTCCCTTTTGCCGTCTACTCAAGCCCAATGTGAGGGTGACACTTGTCACCCTCCCGTTGGTCCAACATGTTTCGTCTCTCGGAAAAATCCACAAAAATTATAAATGACATAGCCGGAATTTTCCCTTTGCAAGTTTAGAAAAACGTTTCGTCGAAAAACGATTCTTTTCGGCACTTGTGCCCAAATTTCGAACTTGCCAAATCTTAAAGGCTCAAATTTTATACGTACGCCCTTACGTACATACTCTGGAAATACGGGGTATAACACCCGGCGAGGTCAAGACAACAGTACCAAGTATATGAACGAAAATATCAGAAATGAAATCATAGCGATCTATAAAGCGGGAGACATGTATGATAACCAAACTACGATTCACCATAAATAGCGATCATGTAAGTCGTGACTCACGCCTCGTAGTCATCACTCAAATATAACTATGGGTCTCACGCCCGCAACATCAATCATGCCCGTGGAATACCTTCCTCATCGCGATCTATGATATAGTAACACCACGAGTACACATGAACACCAAGTCCGTACTAACAATACTATACAACCAAACCACGGCCGACACGGCAAGTACGAAGCCGACTACCGATACCAAGGCCGTGTCACGAAATGGCCGGGGCAAGTACGAGGGCTAACTACGGTACCAAGGTCGTGGTCACGAGACTTCGTCACTACACCGAGCGGCAAGTGCGAGGGCTAACTACCGTGTACCAAGGCCGAATCAGCCACGAGACGGGCAAGTACGAAGCCACCACCGATACCAAGGCCGATCAAGAAAAACCTCATGGAGAGCTAGTCCATGGAATAACACTATCACCGTGGAAACGAACCCTCATCGTGGCGCGATACCCGCGACCATCCATCGAGTCAGTATGCCCATGGACTATCATAGTGGAAGCATACCCGTGGGCCACCCATCGTGTCAGTATGTCCAAAATGATCAAGAATAACACGACCGGTCCTCCACCGAGAGACGCGGTAACATAAGAATACAACACTTGCACAACAAGGCTACCACACACAAACATAGGAAAGTTACACACAACTCAAAGTACTTTCATTTTATGCCAAAGTCCAAGTTTTAACTCCAAAGTACTACGTATGTTAAACTCTTTTTAAAGGATCCATTTCTTTTACAAAGGTCACCCGATACCCGCAGTATAGAGTGACTAACATCTTTTAAGTAAACCAAAACAACTTCCATACTTTCCTTTTAAAACCAAATTAAGGCAATACCATGCCTTCTTTTTAGACCAAAACACTTCTCCATTTAAAGTCAAGTTACCACTTTAAAACCAATGATAAAACCATTCTTTCATTTTCATAAAGTCGTTATAACTAACTTCCCATAAAGCTGTTATAACACTTTATGTTTTAACCCAATTTTTAAGACAAAACAATGCCTTTCTTTTAAACCAAAAACTCTTTAATTTCCTCAAGTCTCTTTTTAGAAATCAAGTTCCTTACTTATTCTCATTTCCGAAATCAGTAAAACATTTATTCTTTAAAAACCAAGTACTCATTACTCACGAATGAGGTTTCACACTTCTTAACAACTTTCACATTAATTCAATTAAGTCAAGTCTCTTATCTTTTAAGATCAAGTCTCTTAACTTCTTAAAAGCAATAAACCATTCTTTTTATCTCTCTTAAGTCGTTATACCTAACTTCCCATAAAGCTAGTATAACTCTTAAGCTTTCAAACCAAGTATTATTCTTCTTTCAAAAAGGATTCTTAATTCTTTTGAAATACTTCAAGATTCTTATTATTCAGGCTTAAGTCAAAAGACATTGCCGTAAAACTATATTCAGTTAACACACGTACGTCTACCGTACTATATATATATTCTTGTAAAATACTTCCAGATTCTTATTATTCAGGCTTAAGTCAAAAGACATTGCAACACGTACGTCTACCGTACTATATATATTCCTTTAAAATATCATGCTCAAGAGTATAGGAAGAATCACATACCTCGCGACGATTATCGACTATCAGCAAATAGCTCCAAAGTACTGTAATCCTGCTAGCCTTTTCCACCCTTCGAGTAGAATACGCTACTCGCAGTACTTCAACCTATAATGGTTATACAAGTCTATCAATGTCTAGACTACTCGGTAGGATAATTCTAGATACAAGATTCTAAGGAAAATTGGCACGACTTCCTACCCACAAACTTCACAAGTCTCATCAGAGATACAGTTCAATACTCTTCTTATATACCTTCCTTGTATATAACTTATACTTAATTCTTATACTTCAATAGTATGTAAACTTTAATTACAAAAGAAGGTCAAGCGTATTTACCTCGATAAGCCCAAAATTATCCAAGTTTAAATGTCGATCCTGAGCAACGTTTAGCTCCAACTCTGGGCGCTCCAACCCGCTCCAAACAACCCTTAGAAGTTCTACGCAACTTATACTTAATACTTCAACTCGCTATGAAGATTTTCCTTAGGGTTTCGGTTTGAGACTAAAAGGACAAAAAGGTAGTATTTCCTCTCACGATAGAGGTAACTTTGGAATACGACAAGGTATACGGATACGGTATTTTGGTATAGTAACAATACTTGGAGAATACTTTCTACCAAGGGGGGGGGGTGTATTTCACGATAACTTCTCAAGAGGGGGGGGGTATACTCTCGGCCAAGGGGCCTCTACTAGGGAGGGGGGAGACTCTCGGCCAAGGGGCCTCTCAAAGGGGGAGGGGTGCTCTAGGACGAGAGCATCAAGAAGAGGGGGGGGGGGGAGGATTTCAAGACTTAGAAACATTTGGGGATGAAGAAGTCTTCACAAAGGGAGGGGGGTATTTATAAGGAAACCAAGGGCCATGATCAAGCCAAGTGGGGGGCAAGTGGAGGGCCAAGATTTGCCCAAGTGCCCCCTAACCTACTCCTCAAATCACTCCACAAACAATGGCCCATGTTTTAGGCCCCAAAACCCTCCCAATCGTCCAAGGCAAAAGCCCCCATTGCCGTCCACTTGAGGATGACAAGTGTCGCCCTCTCGTTGGTCCAAAATATTTCATCTCTCGGAAAAATCCGCAAAAAATATAAATGACATAGCCGGAATTTTCCCTTCGCAAGTTCTGTAAAACGTTTCGTCGAAAAACGATTCTTTTCGGGGGTTGTGTACAAATTTCGAATCTTGCCTAACTTTAAGGCTCAAAATTTCTACGTACGCCCACACGTACATACTCTGGAAATACGGGGTATAACATTTCCCCTCCTTAGAAATATTCGTCCCGAATGTTCCTTCTCATGACAGATAACGATAAGTTCCTCTTAACTTTAAACAAGTTTCCAAAGCCACACCTGGCCACAAAACAACACTCGCGCAAATACTTAACCCAAGTCAACGAGGAATCACTCCTACATCACAAAAGCTTCCACCCTGGTATAAAGGATACTTCCTTCGCAATTTCACTTCACAACAAAATTATCACTTCTATGCTCTCAACACATGCTCGCTTCTTCCCTTACTCGTTGTACTCTTCTCGAACACTTGAACTCTTCTAGTATACGTACCATACTTCAGTTATTACTTCAGTTTCCAAAATCTCTGGAGTCACTACCTCCAAACTTGGTCATCTTACTAGCCTCGATCTTCTTTAAGGCCAATCCCGGCCTTCACGATCCGCTTCTGGTTGAACATATCCACGAACTCATACGATGGTCATCTAAACTTGGGCCTAGCACCCTCGTGACCCTACCACTTGGCGGGACCACCCAGAACTGACCCCACCTACATCCGGGCTACGGGTTGATCCGCAATACGCCCTCAACCCGATCCTCCGTCGCGCCAACTCTTGCTCCTCGATACGGAACAATCTTACTAATTCACATCAGGAAAGCTACCACTTTCATTTTACACAACTCACGGAATTAACCCACAATACATTATACGCAAACCAAGTATTTCGACAAAGACTAACCGTAAAATATTTTATTCAAGCCGGCCTTACATCTAAGGTCTCAACGTGTAATATTCTAAGGTTCATACCTTCCCTGCCCCCATACTTATTCTTTCAACTATCCATGTCTCTAAACCACAATACACACAAAGCCATCTGTACATAGCACTCAACATACAATCATCATAACACGCATGCAAAACTCTAGAGGGTTAAGGATATACCTGAAAAGATAGGCGGTTCAAAGGACCGCTAAAACTGGGAATTTCCACCGCGACCTGGCCGTGGCTCGCCGGTATGAACATCACGCCTAGCTATGGAAGGTGAAGAACCCGCAATCGATCTCGTAGTCAGGCTATCCTACCGCTACCCCGGTCGGACAAGCCAGATGGCCTCGCGGGCCGCAAGAATAACAATCTCCCAAGTTAGTACGACACTTTCCTTATGAAGTTTTCCACAACGACCACACCGAGACAAAGGCGACTCATCCGTGAGCATTCCTACTCGAAAATCAAACACAGGATCACGACCGCTCCCGAATATCCCGGCGTCCCGGCGTGTGGAGGACCACTGCATCGGGCGGAGGTACATAACTAGTTCGCTGCGCGCGGTCCGCCTCGAAAGTTATCAAAGGACCACGCTTCCGCCCTCTTCGCGATCTTGGTCATTCCGCCGACCTCTACGCCTCACATCCAAGTGCATAAGCTGCGTGCGGCAATGTCCATGCCCGGCCAAGAGCTACACCAACAAGCCTCGCCAAGTAGTCATCGAGCCGTGGCGTGGCGGTGCACTCGCCCTCCATATCGCTACTACGGGGACATACCGAGCCAAAGAGTCGAACTCACATTGTACTCCCGAATCAGACGCCTGCTCGCCTCAACGTCAAAAATCGCCGGCCGAGCCCTCTCGCCGTGGAGGCAAGAAATGTGCAAGAAATGCCTCGAGAACTCGTTCCATACGGCCGGAAGTGCATGCTCTCCCGACAGCTCCCACGAATCAAACGATCGATCGGCAGATCACGCACCGATGCAAACCCAAGACCACCGACTCGGTCTCAAGCCTTGATCACTCATGATCCAGAATCGCTTCGGATGAACTCGCGGATCATCCTCGTGCCTCGACCGTAGAACTCGCGGGCTACAACTCGTAAAGTCCCGTAGCCTCAAACTATCCGATCTCGGGTGAACCACGGTGCATCTTGAACTGGCCGCCCAAAGATATCCTCGTTCGCCACAACTCGCTAGCAATCGTATCTCCTTGTAACCCATCTCTCTCGCCTGTGGGACCGAGGCTCAGTCTTCGTTGTCTCATCGCCACCGCCGCGCTCTAAACTCTCTGGGCCGGGCGGTGTCGCAAAATTCGTCGTCAAGCACTATCTCGTCTCGACCGGCTCGCGCTCGCATTCTCAGATCTCACTAGCGCCTCCTGCTGCCTTGCCCACTGGGCCGGGTTGCTCAGCAGGCATAATCGGTAAAAACGAGATACGTCGAGGGGTCCAACTTACAACACGGCTCTAAGGCACGATCTCGTAATGAGAAGAAGGAAACCAATCCTAAATGTCTCTGCCTCACGATTATAGATGTGGTGCACAACACATCGATAATCAAGACTCTACTAGACACGGTCAGAGACACTTTCCGAGGATTAACTACTCGATACCACTTTTGTCACGACCGATCCGGGCCGTGATCGTGCCTTACCCCGCACCCTAGTGATACAAAATCAGAGAAAATCAGAGGAAATAAAACTTTAAACATGAAACAAGAGATAAGATCATAAAACAGGCCAACCAAACGGTTACCTTCCAATAAATATATGTATACAAATCTTTCAAACCGAACAATTTAATCCTTTTTACAAACCCTGCCCACAACAGTACTACAAACCTCTAAGAGTTTTTATACAACATGACGGACGAGGCCCGCCATACCCCCGAATGTACAGAACCTACAACTCGTGGTAACATACCAAAGATAAGCCTCCGAGAAACGGAGCTTCCCAACGCCGAATCGTGATCCTAAGAGCGAGGATCGGAATCGATGTACTCTACCGCGGCATGAACGCAGCCCGGGCGAGGTCGATCAACAGTACCAAGTATATGAAATCGAAATATCAGAAATGAAATCATAGCGCTATATAAAGCGGAGACATATATGATAACCAAACTACGATTCACCATAAATAGCGATCATGTAAGTCGTGACTCACGCCTCGTAGTCATCACTCAAATATAACTATGGGTCTCACGCCGCAACATCATTCATGCCCGTGGAATACCTTCCTCATCGCGAGCATGATATAGTAACACCACAGAGTACACATGAACACCAAGTCTGTACTAACAATACTATACAACCAAACCACGAAGCTGACACGGGGCAAGTACGAAAGCCGACTACCAGATACCAAGGCCGTGTCACGTAGCTGACCGGGGCAAGTACGAGGGCTAACTACCAGGTACCAAGGTCGTGTCACGAGACTTCGTCACTACACTGAACGGGGCAAGTGCGAGGGCTAACTACCAGGTACCAAGGCCGAATCAGCCACGAGACGGGGCAAGTACGAAAGCCGACCACCAGATACCAAGGCCGATCAGTAAAAAACCTCATGGAGAGCTAGTCCATGGAATAACACTATCAACAGGGAAACGAACCCTCATCATGGCCGCATACCCGTGGACCATCCATCGAGTCAGTATGCCCATGGACTATCATAGTGGAAGCATACCCGTGGGCCACCCATCGTGTCAGTATGTCCAAAATGATCAAGAATAACACGACCGGCCCTCCACCGAGAGACGCGGTAACATAAGAATACAACACTTGCACAACAAGGCTACCACACACAAACATAGGAAAGTTACACACAACTCAAAGTACTTTCATTTTATGCCAAAGTCCAAGTTTTAACCCCAAAGTACTACGTATGTTAAACTCTTTTTAAAGGATCCATTTCTTTTACAAAGGTCACCCGATACATGATGTAGAGTGACTAACATCTTTTAAGTAAACCAAAACAACTTCCATACTTTCCTTTTAAAACCAAATTAAGGCAATACCATGCCTTCTTTTTAGACCAAAACACTTCTCCTTTTAAAGTCAAGTTACCACTTTAAAACCAATGATAAAACCATTCTTTCATTTTCATAAAGTCGTTATAACTAACTTCCCATAAAGCTGTTATAACACTTTATGTTTTAACCCAATTTTTAAGACAAAACAATGCCTTTCTTTTAAACCAAAAACTCTTTAATTTCTCAAGTCTCTTTAGAAATCAAGTTCCTTACTTATTCTCATTTCCGAAATCAGTAAAACATTTATTCTTTAAAAACCAAGTACTCATTACTCACGAATGAGGTTTCACACTTCTTAACAACTTTCACATTAATTCAATTAATTCAAGTCTCTTATCTTTTAAGATCAAGTCTCTTAACTTCTTAAAAGCAATAAACCATTCTTTTTATCTCTCTTAAGTCGTTATACCTAACTTCCCATAAAGCTAGTATAACTCTTAAGCTTTCAAACCAAGTATTATTCTTCTTTCAAAAAGGATTCTTAATTCTTTTGAAATACTTCAAGATTCTTATTATTCAGGATTAAGTCAAAAGACATCACAGAAACTATATTCGTTAACACACGTCGTCTACCGTACTATATATATATTCTTGTAAAATACTTCCATTCTTATTATTCAGCTTAAGTCAAAAGACATTGCCACACGCGGCCTACCGTACTATATATATTCCTTTAAAATATCATGCTCAAGAGTATAGGAAAATCACATACCTCGCGACGATTATCGACTATCAAAGAAATAGCTCCAAAGCATCAGAATCCTGCTAGCCTTTTCCACCCTTCGAGTAGAATACGCTACTCGCAGTACTTCAACCTATAATGGTTATACAAGTCTATCAAAGTCTAGACTACTCTGTAGGATAATTCTAGATACAAGATTCTAAGGAAAATTGGGCGGCACTTCCCTACCCGTCAAACTTCACAAGTCTCATCAGATACACCCTATGTAAATCTGATTCAATACTCTTCTTATATACCTTCCTTGTATATAACTTATACTTAATTCTTATACTTCAACAGTATGTAAACTCTAATTACAAAAGAAGGTCAAGCGTATTTACCTCGATAAGCCCAAAATTATCCAAGTTTAAATGTCGATCCTGAGCAACGTTTAGCTCCAACTCTGGGCGCTCCAACCCGCTCCAAACAACCCTTAGAAGTTCTACGCAACTTCTACTTAATACTTCAACTCGCTATGAAGATTTTCCTTAGGGTTTCGGTTTGAGACTAAAAGGACAAAAAGGTAGTATTTCCGGGCTCTACGTATAGAGGTAACTTTGGAATACGACAAGGTATAAGGCTAAGGTATTTTGGTATAGTAACAATACTTGGAGAATACTTTCTACCAAGGGGGGGGGGTGTATTTCACGATAACTTCTCAAGAGGGGTATACTGCCAAGGGGCCTCTACTAGGAGTGGAGACTCTCGCCGGGGCCTCTCAAAGGGGAGGGTGCTCTAGGGCGAGCATCAAGAAGAGGGGAGGATTTCAAGACTTAGAAACATTTGGGGATGAAGAAGTCTTCACAGCGGGTGGGTATTTATAGGGAAACCAAGGGCCATGATCAAGCCAAGTGGGGGGCAAGTGGAGGGCCAAGATTTGCCCAAGTGCCCCCTAACCTAATCCTCAAATCACTCCACAAACAATGGCCCATGTTTTAGGCCCCAAAACCCTCCCAATCGTCCAAGGCAAAAGCCCCCATTGCCGTCCACTTGAGGGTGACAAGTGTCGCCCTCTCGTTGGTCCAAAATATTTCATCTCTCGGAAAAATCCGCAAAAAATATAAATGACATAGCCGGAATTTTCCCTTCGCAAGTTCTGTAAAACGTTTCGTCGAAAAATGATTCTTTTCGGGGGTTGTGTACAAATTTCGAATCTTGCCTAACTTTAAGGCTCAAACTTTCTACGTACGCCCACACGTACATACTCTGGAAATACGGGGTATAACAGATGAAGTGCTAAGTATTATGTTCAAATAGCATTATGTTAGAATTATGTTTAGAAAACATGGTTAATTAGAAGGGTAAGTTTGGGGACAGGGAAATTGTGAACCTTAGAATATTACACGTAGAGACCTTAGATGCGAGGCCATCTTGAGTAAAAGATTTATGTTTGTGTTGACCTTTATCGGAGTGCATAGTATATGTGGAATAATTCCATGGGTTGTGTAAGATGGAAGTAGTAGCCTTCAGGACTTGAATAGGTAAGATTGTTCCGGATCAGGAGAACAAGTGTTTGACGCGATAGCGGGTCGGGTTGAGGACGTATTGCGGGTCAACCCGTAGCCTTGTTTAAGGTGGGGTCAGTTCTGGGTGGTTCCGCCAGGTGGTAGGGTCACGTGGGTGCTAGGCCCAAGTTTAGATGACCATCGTATGAGTTCGTGGATATGTTCGACCAGAATCGGATCGTGAAGGCCGGGAATGGCCTTAAAGGAGATTGAGGCTAGTAAGATGACCAAGTTTGGAGGTAGTGACTCCAGAGATTGTAGAAACTGAAGCAATGAATGAAGTATGGTACATATACTAGAAAGAGTTCAAGTGTTCAAGAACAGTACGGCGAGTAAGGAAAGAAGTGAACATGTGCTAAGAAAATAGAAACGATCATTTTGTTGTGAAGTGAAGATGCGAAGGGAGTATCTTTTAGACCGGGGTGGAAGCTTTTGTGATGTAGGAATGATTTCTCGTGGACTTGGGTTAAGTATTTTCGCGTATGTTGTTTTGTGGCCAGGTGTGGCGTTGGCAACTTGTTAGAGGAACTTTATCGTTATCCGTCTTGAGAAGGAACATTCAGGACGAATGTTTCTAAGGAGGGGAGAATGTTATACCCCGTATTTCTAGAGTATGTACGTGAGGGCGTACGTACAAAAGTTTAAGCCTTAAGTAGGCAAAGTGGCGAAATTTGCGCACAACTAGCGAAAAGAGTCGTTTTCCGACGAAACGTTTTCCGGACTTTGCGAAGGGAAAAATACGGCTATGTCATTTATTATTTTTGCGAATTTTTCCGAGAGATGAAATATTTTGGACCAACGAGAGGGTGACAAGTGTCACCCTCAAGTGGACGTGAAAGTTGGGACGAAACTTGGGCGGTTTGCCTTGGCTATTTTGTCAAGTAGTTGGTAGGATATTTTGTGTAGTTGATGAGCAAGTGGGACCCACAAACACATGTCCAAATCCCTACCCTACACTTGCCTACCACTTGGCTTGATCTTGGCCCTTGAATGTCCTATAAATACCCCCTTAGTTGAAGACTTATTCTTCATCCACACTTGTGAAATTCCAAGGAAAATACTCCCTCCCCTTTGTGTAGTTTTTCGTCCAAAGCCCCCCCTCCCCCTTGTGAGCCTTGGCCGAGAGTACCCCCCCCCCCTTGCCTAGTTGTTTTCGTATAATACACCCCCCCCCCCTTGGTAGAAAAGTATTCTCCAAGTATTGTTACTATTCCCAAATACCTTGGCCCAAATACCTTATAGTATTCCAAGGTTACACCTATACTAAAAGCCCAGAAATACTATTATACTTCCCTTCAATCACAAAAACGAAACCCTAAGGAAATCTTCATAGCCAGTTGAAGTATTAAGAAGAAGTTGCGTAGAACTTCTAAAGGTTGTTTGGAGCGGGTTGGAGCGCACGGAGTAGGAGCTTAACGTTGCTCAGGATCGACATTTAACTTGGATAATTTTGGGCTTATCGAGGTAAATAACCCTATCTGTCACGACCCGTTCCGGGGCCCGTGACTGGTGCCTTACCGGGGCACCCAAGTAGTCATACATCAGAGTAATCAGCGGAAACATAAAGCAAGACATGAAACAGTTTATAAAACAAGACACGACATGTGAGAAAACATCGCCTTCTAAGATATATATATAATCATGTTTTAGCAAGCTACATCCGACATCGCATAACATGACTACGCACTTAAGGAAATATACAACTATGGCGGACAGGCCCCGCCATACCTCGATCGCATAAAACTATCTACAACAGGAGATCATACCAAAAGTAGAGCCTCCAAGAGATGGAGCTCCCGACACCAACGTAGAGATCCTAAGGATGCGGATCTAGCACTGCTGCCTTACCGCGGCATGAACGCAGCCCGGCGAGGTCGACAACAGTACTAAGTATGCGAAATCGTAAAGTACTTAAATGAAAACATATCATTTTTAAAACCGGTTTACAAATATGTGTGAAACAACTAAGAAACCGCACATAGTGCCACATCACAAACAAGAGCAACAATAGGTAATCGTAATACGTCTTGTCTAGGCCGCGAATGATCGAAACAGGGCCACTCGCCACATCCTCATTCTCGCAAGCCTAATCTCGACTCCGAGTCCGTGATAGGCCACTCGCGTGGGCCCGCATGAGGTATAACCCGCATCGGCGGTAGCTACTCCTCATCGCCCCGACTCGCTGTCCGCATGGCCACATAGACCGCATGAGGCATAACCCCGCATACTAACTCGAACTCTCAGAGCCCGCATAGGCCCCCGACCCGCACGAGGTATTCTCGAATCATGGTCCTGCATCACCGAGTCTACCCCAGACGGAGGCGACTTAACCCCTGTGATCATCTCAAGAGGTGAGTGATAGTATACTAACATAACAACTTATCTTTAAGTAACATAAGCACAACAAGGATACTCACCTATACAAACGTTACAAGATACTAACACACATAGCATCATATCATGTCTACTTATCAAACCATCTTATTATTCTTTTCACAATATAAGTCCATTATAAACACATAGGCAAACTTGTTTCTTTTATCAATCTTAAGTGGTTATACTTACTTCCCATAAAGCTAGTATAACTCTTAAGCTTCGCTTAAAAACCAATTAGTTCTCTTCTAATAAATGGTTCAAGAGTCCTTTTGAAATGTTTTCGGTTCTTTATTATTCGTGCTTAAGCGTGAGGCATCACAGACGTATTATCCGAGCTTAAGCCAGGCATTGCCGTAAGTATTATTCGATTAACACATGTACGCTCACCGTACTATATACATATTGTAAAATATCATGCTTTAGGAAGAATCACATACCTTCCTACGAAATCCACCGCCAAGTCGAGTATGTCGCGCAAGCAGAGAATCAGCCTATAATAGTCACAGATATCTATCAAAGTCTAGACTATTCTGTAGGTCATTCTAAACAGAGGGTCCTCAATTCTACGGAAAGTCGGGCAGACAACCCTACCCGTGAGCTATATAAGTTCATCAGTGAAAACAAATTCTATGTAAGTACAACAGATATTCTTCTTTTATACCCTTCTAAGGTGTTACACCAATTCTATTCCTTAACAACCTTCTAAGTATTTATACTTATTCTTATTCTACAACAAGAAGTATTCTCTAATTCAAAAGAGGGTTAGGATTAGTTACCTCGGAAGCCCAATAATATCCTAGAAAAGTCGCTACCGAGCAAGGTTTTGCTCCTAAGTTGTATGCTCCAGGAAACCTTAGAAGTTCTTCACAACTTCTACTAAGTACTAAGGTATTTGGGCTAGGTATTTTGGGCATTATAACAATACAAGAAGGCAACTTTTCTACCAAGGGGGGTAGGTTTCGGCTAGGCTAGGGGTAGCCTCGCCAAGCTTCTCGGGAGGGGTGTGTTGGACGAATTGCTTACAAAGGGAGAGGAAGGATTTTTAGACTTGAAAGCTTTTGTGGATGAAGAACTCTTCATCTCAAGAGGGTATTTATAGGCAAGACATGGCCAACCAATGGCCAAGATTTAGCCAAGTGCTAGGCAAGTGTGTAAGGTCAAGATTAGGGCAAGTGTACCTAGCCAACTTGCACACAAAATATCTAACCAACTTTATGACAAGGATGGTCATCCATTTGGCCCTATTGCCGTGACAAGTCCACCAATGAGAGGGTGGCAAATGTCGCCCTCTCGTTGGTCCAAAGTGTTACGCCTCTAAAAATCCGCAAAAATTAGAAATGACATAGCCGAATTTATCCTACGAAAGTCGTGGAAACGCTTCGCCTGAAACCGTCGCTTGTGAGTCAGGCCTAAAAATCGTCCAAGGCCTAACTTTAAGACCAAACTTTTCAGACGTATTCCTTTACGTACATACTGGAAATACGGGTATAACATTCTCCTTCCTTATAAACATTCGTCCCGAATGGTCCTTCCCCAGACAGATAACGATAAGGTTCTTCAACACTTAAACAGTTTGCAAAAGCCACACACGGCCATAAACAACACTTAGGCATAAACGATAATGAAGATTTACAAGTAGGAAAGTGAATTACGGAGGGTGGGAACAGTGAGGATACTTCGCCTCATGTCCTCCTCGGCTTCCCACGCCATCTCCTCCTCGAGCTCGTTCGCCACAAGACTTTGACTGCCACGCCCTTCGTCCGCAGACGCCTAACTCGACGATCGATTATCGCTATGGGAATCTCCTCATACGATAACCCATCTGGCCACCGACATCGTCAATCGGATGTACTCTAGATGGATCCCGATACATCTCCTCAAAGATAGAAACGTGAAACACCGATGCACCGCCTCCGATCGGACGGCAGATCCAACTCATAGGCAACTTTGCTTACCTCGCGACAATCTAAACGCCCAATGTACTGGGCCGAAGTTTCCTTCTTCCCGAATCTCATCACACCTTCATGGGTGACACCTTCAGAAAACCCAATCATCAATCAGAAACCTGGATGTCGACGACGATGATCTCAGATACGACTTTTGTCGACTCGAGTCAATAGCCGCCTCGATAAGCTTCACCTTATCCATCGCTGCTGCACCAAATCTGGTCCCACTAGCCGCACTCGCCCACCTCGAACCAACCTATAGGCGACCGCACTTCCTCCCATACAAGGCCTCATAAGGCGCCATCCGAATCCGAGTGGTAGCTATTATTATACGCGAACTCAACTAGAGGCAAATGATCCTCCCAACTACCACTGAAGTCAATAACACAAAGCTCGCAGATATCCTCGAGTCCGGATAGTGCGCTCGCCCGTCCGTCTGCGTGGATGAAATGCAAGACTGTGCTCACCAAGGCCCCTAAACCCTCTCGAAGGACCTCTGTTGGCCGTAAACCGGCCTCTGCGATATGATCAAGTAGGGACTCCATGCATCGACGATCTCTGATGTAAAGTCCGCATAATCCTCACCAAAAGTCGCCCCGACGGAAGAAAGTGGGCTGATTTCACACCGGCCGACGATAACCCATATAGAATCATGTCTCCTCCGAGTGCGAGGTAATCCCGTGATGAAGTCCATGTTGATTACCTCCCACTTCCGTGTCGATCTCTATCGTCAGAACAAACCACCGTGTCTCTCGTGCTCTACCTTCACCGCTGACAACACGCATCGAGCTACGAACTCGCAATGCCCCTCTTCAAGCCATCCCACCAATACACGATCTAAGGTCGTGGTACATCTTGGTCGACCGGATGGATAGAGTAACGCGCTACCGTGCTTCCCAAGAACTCCGCCAAGTCCTCAAACATCCGAACACACAACTCGCTCAAACCTTAGCACCCCATCAAAGTGCTACCTCAAAAGGACCCTTGCCCTCACGAAGAGTCAGATCACGATATCGAATCAAAGCCGGATCCTCGAATCGCCTCTTCACCTCTCAACGATGGAAGACTCGCAACCTCACGAACTCTAACCCCATTGCTATCGTAATCAATCAAACGGACACCAAGGCTCGCTAATCGTGCAAATTACGAACCATGTCCCTTCTCTCTAGCCGCACATCCGATAGGCTCCCATCGACCTACGACTGGCGGCATCCGCCACAACATCGCCTTGCCCGTGGTACAGATGTCCACATCGTAATCCTTAAGCAACTCTAACCACCGCCTCGCCGTAAGTTCACTCCTCCGTCAAGATATACCGGAGGCTCTTGTGGTCCGTAAAAATATCCACGTGAACCCCATACAAATAGTGCCTCCGCATCTTCAAAGCGAATCACACCGCCAACTCCAAATCACGCGGGTAGTTCCTCTCGTGTTTCTTCACCGCCGACGCATATGCTATAACTCGCCATGCCGCATCAACACACATCCCAACCCGATGCCCGACGATCACAATACACGACATAACCATCCGACCTCCGGAAGAGTAAGAACGGGGTGGTCGCCGCTTCTTTCAAAGAATCGAAACCCCGCCACAAGCATCACCATCAAACTTGGCCGCTCGAGTCACCTAGTCAACGGTGCGTAGATAGAAGCAAACTTCTCCACGAACCGATAATACCCTGCAAGGCCCGTGAAATCGCGAACCTCGGTGAGTAAGAGTTCAGGCAAGTCTCGATCGCTTCGATTCGCCAGACAACTCGAATGCCATCACCGGCTAATATGCCCAAGAAACGCCATCAAGTTAACCAAAACTCACATTTGGAAAACTTGGCGCATAAATCGGGTCTCGAGAACTCACAAGACAGCCCTCAAATGCTCGCATGCCTCGCTTCCGAGCGAATAAACCAAGATATCATCAATGAACACTATCACAAACGTGTCCAAAAATAGTTTGAACACTCGGTTCATCAAATCCATGAATACCGCACGAGCATGGTCAACCCAAAAGACATGACCGAACTCATAATGCCCGCATCGTCCGAATGCGCCCTAGGGACATCCACCTCTCTCGACTCGCACTGATGATAGCCCGATCGCAGATCAATCTTGAGAAACATCTCGCACTCGCAATCGGTCGAACAAATCATCAATCCTAGGAAGGGGGTATTCGTTTTAATGGTCACCTTGTTCACCGTCAGATCGACACACGCGCAGCTGGCCCCGCCCTTCTTCTTCACGAACAATACCGGCGCCCTCAGGAGAAACACTAGGCCTAATGAAGCCCTTCTCTAGCAAATCCCTAAGCCGATCCTTCAACTCTCTCAACTCGGCAGTGCCATTCGTATGGCGGAATGGAAATAGGCCGAGTATCCGCAACACATCTATACAAAACTCGATCTCCTCTCGTGAGGGATACCCGAGGTCATCTCGAAACACGTCTGGGAACTCATGACCATCGAATCGACGGAAAATCTGTACCGCAGCCTTCAGATCAAACACCCGAACGAGATGGTAGATATACCCCTTCTCGCACCATCTTCCTAGCCTTGAGGTAGGAAATAAACCTACCCTCTACGATACCGCGTGCTCTCCCACTCAACAACCGCCTCAGAAACCGAACCGCATTATTCTCTCTTCAGCCTACATTGGCGTAGGGAAGCTAGCCAATCCATCCCCATGATCACATCAAGTCAATCATCTCCAACTCTATCAAGTCGCCGGTCCGACGATCGAAATGATCACAGACAAGCTCTATATACCCGCCGAGCTACCACCGAATCACCCATCGCGTAGCTACCTCGAAAGTGGTCTATGGACTCGTGCTCTATCCCTATCCTACTAGCAACAAGGGAGATATATAGGACAGTAGAACCCGGATCTATCAAAGCATACATATCAAACCCAGAACCGATAAGGTACCGTGACGACATCGTGAGGCCTCCCGATCCCGCTTACCGGACAAAGCATAAATGCGCTCGAGGACCGCTAGAATCGGGACCGAGCCACGCCGCCGCGACCGCTGACCCACGAGCACCCCGCCCGGGCGAGTAATCGTAGGAGATGATGAAGCGGCAATGTAACTCAAGGCCGAGCCCTACCACCACGCCTGGCCTGACATCCTCGCAAAGTGACCTGCCGCCACAATCAGAATAAGATCCAAAAGTAGTACCACACTTCCGTAATGGGATCTACCGATCGCCACACCGGGTGGTCCCGATCGCCGCACTTCGCTACTCGACGCTCAAGCCTGGGCCCCGGCCCGCCTCAAAACCGTGGGTCAGGCCGAGGACGCGCAGAGTGCTCAGGCCGGCCGGTGCGACCCAGATCGCCGCGAGGCCGCCACCACGATAACCACCGTAAGACCCTCCCGCCCCGCCTTCTTCTCGCCGCTCGCCCACTCGCCGACCTTCGCGCCTCGCATCCAAGGGCGTGAGCTCGCATGCGGTAATGTCCATACCCGGCCGAGAGAAACCCCGCACATGACTTCGGCCATATAGTCGCTTCAGCCCTGACATAGCGGTGCACCCTATCCTCCATATCGCTACCAATGCCGGGACATATCGAGCCAATGAATCAAACTCGACATTGTACTCGACAAGGCCCTCTCGCCTCGCAGTAAAAATCTATCACCGCGCCTCCTCATCCGCGAGGCAAGAAGTGAGCGAGGAAAGCCTCCGAGAACTCATCCCAGTAGCCGGGACGCGGTTTCCCGATAACTCCCATGAATCAAACCAATCGATCGCGTATCACGCAATTTATGTGACCCAAAGATCACGGACTCGGTCTCCGACGCTCGATCACTCTCAAAATCTCAAGCCGACGGATGAACTCCTCGCGGATCATCCTCCGCCTCGATCCATAAAACTCCGGCGGCTACACCAAAAGTCTCGTAGCCTCAAACTCTCGCCTCGGGTGAACAACGGTGCGACTGCATCGAGCCGAATCGAATCGCCAGATTCAGCCTCTCTCGACGGGCCACAACTTTAGCCAAAAGTCCATCTCTCTTGTATTCCTAACTCCTCCGCCCTGCATCGCGGGATGCGAGGTGTGGTACTGCGTGGTCTCGCTGGGCCGGGCGGCGTCATAGAACTCGCCGCCTCGTATAGACCGGGCCCGAGCCTCGTGACTCGGGTGTCTCGCTAGCGACTCTCCGCTTTGCCTTCTCGGGCTCGGGTTGCCTTACGCGAGGCATAATCATAAGAAAGGAATACGTTAGAGGGTCCAACCTATAACACGCCTCTAAAGCACGATCTCTGAATGAGAAGAACGGAAACCAATCCTAAATATCCTATAGCCTCCTCGATTATTGGTGTGGTGCACAACACACCGATAATCAAGACTTACTAGATACGGTCAGACACTTTCCGAGGATTAATCGCTCGATACCACTTTTGTCACGACCGCCTGGGCTCGTGGATCGTGCCTTACCGGCACCCAAGTAGTCATACATCGAGTAATCAATAAACATACAGCAAGACATGAAACAGCTTATCACACAAGACCCAGATTATGTGAGAAAACATCGCCTTTCTAAGATATATATATAATCATGTTTTAGCGCTACATCCGACATCGCATAACATGACTACGCACTCTAAGGAAATATACAACTATGGCGACAGTGGCCCCGCCATACCCCGATCGCATAAAAACTATCTACAACAGGAGATCATACCAAAAGTAGAGCCTCCAAGAGATGGAGCTCGACACCAACGTAGAGATCCTAAGGATGCGGATCTAGCACCGCTTGCCCTTACCGCGGCATGAACGCAGCTCAAGGAGGTCAAGATAACAGTACTAAGTATGCGAAATCAGAAGTACTTAAATGAAAACATATCATTTTTAAAACCAGTTTACAAATATGTGTGAAACAACCAAGGAAACCGCACATAGTGCCACATCACAAACAAGAGCAACAATAGGTAACTGTAATACGTCTTGTCTAGGCTGCGAATGATCGAAACAGGCCACTCGCCATATCCTCATTCTCGCAAGCCTAACTCGACTCCCGAGTCCGCATAGGCCACTCGCGTGGGCCCGCATGAGGTATAACCCCGCATCGAGGGTAGCTACTCCTGCATCGCCCCGACTCACGTCCGCATGGCCACATAGACGCGTGAGGCATAACCCCGCATACTAACTCGAACTCGTAGCCCGCATAGGCCCTCGACCCGCATGAGGTATTCTCGAATCATGGTCCCAGACCGCCTGAGTCTACCCCGCATCGGAGGGCAGCTTAACCCCCGGTATCATCTCAAGAGGTGAGTGATAGTATACTAACATAACAACTTATCTTTAAGTAACATAAGCACAACAAGGATACTCACCTATACAAACGTTACAAGATACTAACACACATAGCATCATATCATGTCTACTTATCAAACCATCTTATTATTCTTTTCACAATATAAGTCCGTTATAAACACATAGGCAAACTTGTTTCTTTTATCAATCTTAAGTGGTTATACTTACTTCCCATAAAGCTAGTATAACTCTTAAGCTTCTGTTTAAAAACCAATTAGTTCTCTTCTGTTAATAAATGGTTCAGTAGTCCTTTGAAATGTTTTCGCTTCTTTATTATTCAAAGCTTAAGCCGAGGCATTGCCAGACGTATTATTCAGCTTAAGCCGTGAGGCATTGCCGTAAGTATTATTCAGTTAACACATGTACGCCTACCGCACTATATACATATTGTAAAATATCATGCTTTAGGAAGAATCACATACCTTCTCTACGAAATCCACCGCCAAGTCGAGTATGTCGCGCAGAGAATCAGCCTATAATAGTCACAGATATCTATCAAAGTCTAGACTATTCTGAGGTCATTCTAAACAGAGGGTCCTCAATTCTACTAAAGTCGGGCAGCACAACCCTACCCATGAGCTATATAAGTTCATCAGTGAAAACAAATTCCATGTAAGTACAACAGATATTCTTCTTTTATACCCTTCTAAGGTGTTACAGTTCAATTCTATTCCTTAACAACCTTCTAAGTATTTATACTTATTCTTATTCTACAACAAAGAAGTATTCTCTAATTCAAAAGAGGTTAGGATTAGTTACCCTGGTAAGCCCAATAATATCCTAGAAAAGTCGCGCTGAGCAAGGTTTTGCTCCTAAGTTGTATGCTCCATGAAACCTTAGAAGTTCTTCACAACTTCTACTAAGTACTAAGGTATTTGGGCTAGGTATTTGGGCATTATAACAATACAAGAAGGCAACTTTTCTACCAGGGGGTAGGTTTCGGCTAGGCTGGGGTAGCCTCGCCAAGCTTCTCGGGAGGGGGTGTGTTGGACTAATTGCTTACAAAGGGAGAGGAAGGATTTTTAGACTTGAAAGCTTTTGTGGATGAAGAACTCTTCATCTCAAGAGGGGTATTTATAGGGCAAGACATGGCCAACCAATGGCCAATATTTAGCCAAGTGCTAGGCAAGTGTAAGGTCAAGATTAGGGCAAGTGTACCTAGCCAACTTGCACACAAAATATCTAACCAACTTTATGACAAGGATGGTCATCCATTTGGCCCTATTGCCGTGACAAGTCCACCAATGAGAGGGTGGCAAATGTCGCCCTCTCGTTGGTCCAAAGTGTTACGTCTCTCGGAAAAATCCGCAAAAATTAGAAATGACATAGCCGGAATTTATCCTACGAAAGTCGTGGAAACGCTTCGCTCGAAACCGTTCGCTTTGTGAGTTGTGCCTAAAAATCGTCCAAGGCCTAACTTTAAGACCAAACTTTTTGTACGTATTCCTTTACGTACATACTCTGGAAATACGGGGTATAACACTATCCTTCTAGTGTAATTGGAAATTACATACTGTAGTAGTGTAGAAATGAGTATAGGATATATAGAAGGATATTACAGAAGAGAATTGAACTGTAATAGAAGGATATTACAGAAAAGGAATTGAATCAAATCACATCGTAAGAATATTAAAGAAGAAGATCGAATCAGATTTACATAGGATCGTATTTACTGAGAATTGTATAGTTTGACGGTAGGAAGTGCTGCCCAATTTTCCGTAGATTAAAGGAATCAGATCTAGAAATGTTTTACGAATAGTCTAGACGTTGATAGACTTGTATGACCGTTATAGGTTGAAGATCGCAAGTAGCGTATTCTACTCGGCGGTGGAAAGGGCTAGCGGACATGCATTTGAAGCTATTTGCTTATAGTCGATAATCGTCGCGAGGTATGTGATTCTTCCTATACTCTTGAGCATGATATTTTAAAAGTATATATATATATATATATATATATATATAGTACGGTAGACGTACGTGCGTTAACTAAACGTAGTTTTACGGCAATGTCTTTTGACTTAAGCCTGAATAATAAGAATCTTGAAGTATTTCAAAAGAATTAAGAAACCTTTTTGAAAGAAGAGTAACACTTGGTTTTGAAAGTTAAGAGTTATACTAGCTTTATGGGAAGTGGGGTATAACGACTTAAGAGTAATAAAAGGAATGGTTTATTGATTTTAAAAGTTAAGAGACTTGATCTCAGAAGATAAGAGACTTGACTTAATTGATTTAATATGAATTTTGTTAAAAAGTGTGAAACCTCATTCGTGAGTAATGAGTACTTGGTTTGTAAAAGGAATAATGTTTTACTGATTTCGGAAATGAGAATAAGTATCGAACAAACCACAGCAGCGTTAATAAAGGGAAATGTAATAACTAATAAAGTATTATTAAAACCAGTAGAAACCTCCATCTACATAGAAGCTAAGATGAGACAAAATGATATTACATTTCCTAGATCATGGCTGCTTTAATAAGATTGTTATGAACAAGAATAACCTACTCACAGATAAGGCATATATTACTCAACTGTTTTAAAAGAGAATTATGTTATTAAATGATTAAGACTATGAACTATGAAATCTTTCGGAAATAAGAGATGTGAATAGTTGAAGTTAGACAAACTTGAACTTTTGAAAAAGAATGTTGTTACTTGACTTTAAGAAGGAAAGTGTTTTGGTTTAACAAGAAGGGCATAATATTACCTTAGTTGTTTAAAGGGAAAATATGGTATTATCTTAATCTGTCTTAAATGAGCGTTTAAATGTTATGGCCACTCGACTACCGCGTTCATGGGATGAACCGGGAATGTATTTCACTCGACTACCGCGTTCATGGGATGAACCGGGAATGTATTTCACTCGACTACCGCGTTCATGAGATGAACCGGGAATGTATTTCACTCGACTACCGCGTTCATGGGATGAACCGGGAATGTATTTCACTCGACTACCGCGTTCATGAGATGAACCGGGAATGTATTTCACTCGACTACCGCGTTCATGGGATGAACCGGGAATGTATTTCACCACGATACCGAGTCCATGAGATGGACCGGGAATGTATTTCATGCGACACCGCGTTCATGGGATGAACCGGGAATGTATACCACCTGATTTGATACCGAGTCCATGAGATGGACCGGGAATGTATTCCATACGATTTCACCTCGAGTCCATGAGATGGGCCGAAACATGTTACACGTATCACATACTAATACCTAGATCGCCAGCGGGAGGAAGGAGTTCCACGGGCATGAGGATGACTTTGAGGCGTGAGTCCACGACTTGACATGATCGCTTATGTTATGAATCGTAGTTTTGTTATCATACATGTCTCCCGCTTTATATAGACTACTATGATTTCATTTACGTGATTCTTCGGCCACATACTGTACTGCAGATCGACTCCTTCGGCCGCGCCATGCCGCAGGTAGAGGTACACCGGTTGTTGGTCCTCGCTCATAGGATCACAGTTCAGCGTATTGGGAAGCTCCGTTTCTCCGGAGGCTTATCTTTTGGTATGTTTCCCTGAGTTGTAGGTTCTGTACATTCAGGGGTATGGCGGGGCCCTGTCCCGTCATAGGTGTTGTTACATTCTTAGAGGTCTGTAGTACTGTTGTGGGTGGGGTTTGTAAAAAGGATGTAACTGTTCAAAATTTCTGTATATATGCAAGGAGGCAACCGTTTTGGTTGTCCGGTTTTATTATCTTATCTCTTGTTTCATATCTGTATGTTTTATATTCCGCTGATTTCTCTGATGTATGACTACTTGGGTGCCCGGGTAAGGTACCAGTCACGGGCCCCGGAACGGGTCGTGACAGCGTCATCTGAATGCAAGAATGGTAGATGTTGTTATAAGCGAACCCAACAAGAGGGAAATAATCCTCCCGGCTACCCCTGAAATCAAAAACACAGGCCCGCCACCTATCCTCAAGTTCCTGGATAGTACGCTCTGCCTGTCCGTCGGTCTGAGGGTGTAATGCAACACTGAGACTCACCTGTGTCCCTAACCCCTCCTGGAAAACCCCCAAAAGTCAGTCGTAAACTGAGCTCATCTGTCTGACATCATAAATATAGGAACCCCGTGCAGTCTCACAATCTCCCTGCTATACGCTAGCATAATCCTCAGCCGAGTAAGTTGTCCTAATCGGAAGAACACGACTGGTTTCGTCAGCCTGTTACTATGACCCCCAGGGAGTCGCACTTCCCCTGAGTACGATGCCGCCCTGTAACAAAATCCATATTAATCACCTCTCATATCTAAGTCGGGATCTAAATTGCCTGTAATAGCCCACTGGGCTCCTGGTGTTCAACCTTGACCTGCTACCAATTCGGACATTAAGCAACAACTCTGCTACGTCCCTCTTCAGGCCATCTTACCAATACATACATCTGAGGTCACGACACAACTTAGTCGACCCCGAACAATTAGAGCAATAAGCACTGCGTGCCTCCCCTAAAACCTGCTGACAAGTCCTGCGCAAAGACCGGTACACACAATCTATCCTCATATCACAAAGACTTATCCGTGCTACTCAAACAAGCTCTTCTCTTCTCGGAGAGCCGTATCTCGATACCATATCATAACTGGATCCTCATACTGTCGCCTCTTTACCTCCTCAACGACGGAAAACTCGGCAACCTCTCGGATCTAAACTTCATTAACCTTGGAAACAAATAATCGAACCCTTGGCTCGGTAGCTGAAGAATCTCACGGACCACGTCCTGTCTATCTGGCTGCCCATCTGACCGACTACCCATAGATCCACGACTAAGAGCATCTGTAACTGTCTTGGCTTTCCCCGGATGGTATAGGATATCAATATCACAATCCTTGAGTAACTCTAACCACCGTCTCTGTCGCAAATTCAACCGCCTCTGTCAGAAGATATACCGGAGGCTCTCGTGGTCTGCACAAATATCCACATGAAGTCTATATATACGTCATGCTTCCAAATTTTCAAGGCAAGATTAACTGCCGCCAACTCTAAATCCTGAGTGGCGTAATTTCCTTTCATGCTTCCCTAACTGCCGGGAAACATAGGCTCTAACATTATCGTGCTGCGTCAGCCCACAACCTAGCCCAACACCCAACGTGTTACAATAAATACCTAACCCTCTAGTCTCTCAGGAGGGGCTAGAACTGTAGTCGTGGTTAACTTATCTTCCAATAACTGGAGGTTTTCCTCATACTTGCGAAGTATTCGGCATCCTTAATCTCAATTATGGTTCCTGTTTCCCTTCCTCTGTTGCAACCAACTTGGTCACCAGCTTAGATTTGATTCCTTTGCTTGCCTCATGGCTAAGACTTCCTGTCAATCACAATTTAGGGGGGAGATTTCCTTGATTTCGTCAAGTGGTAACCCAATTATTCTCTCCCAGCTCGTAGAGCTTATAGTCAGTGTTACACCCCGGAATTTCAGGATATGTTTATAAGAACGAAGGTAAGAACCCAAAAATGTTAAGATTTGAGACGAATAAAAATTTATCGGAATTATGGAATTGTCGGAAAACGAAATATTGCGACGAATGAGAGGGAGACACGTGTCACCCCCTTAGTGGTCTTGGTCGAATTTGTGCATGGGTAGAATGGTCATTTGACCATATTTATGAAGAAAGTCTTGCTAGACTAAGAGCTTGACAACATTGACCAAGTCAATGAGCCCACATAGCATGATATTTTAATAAAATGCATCCAAGCCATCCATTTGTTTTAATCCTAACCCTTCCTTGTGTAATATAAGCTTACTAGTAGTGCAAGACTTTGTCATTCTCAACACTTAGAAATTTTTTGAAATTGTTCTTGCTCACTAAGTGAAGCTCACGGCTAAGGGATTTTTCCAAGAGGAAAATTTCCAATTGTTGTCCAATAATCTCCCCACTTTAAACCAAGGTACCTAAGGGTATTGTAAGTGTATCTCAATAGAAAGATCCCGGAAATATGGTGTTTTCGTATTAGTCGCAAGGCGAAAACCTAAGGAGTTTTTCAACTTTGAAGATGGAACTTGAAGATGAGTTCTTCATAAGCTTCTAAAGGTTGCTTGGAGTGGATTGGAATGTCGAAAGGAGGAGCTAAGGTTGCTAAGGATCGACTTGTAATCTTGGATCATATTTGGGCTAAATGAGGTATAATCTTCGTCTTACTTTTGTAATTGAAGATTCCATATTTTTATAAGTTAGAATTGATCATGTGATATGTGTTATGAAGATTGATAAGTGTTATGGAAATTTGTAAGCTCAAATCCGAAAATGACATGTTGAGTCATTTGAAGTTGAATTACAATTTGGTCGTTAACTAGAATCGTCGCATGTTATCTACTTGAAGATTATAGTTGTTATAATCAATTGCGGCTTTATAACATGTTATACTAAACAACTTGGATTGAATAGAAATTGGAAAAAGAATTGGTATTGTTGTCCCTAATTACCGAATGGACATTGTATTTTTGGACTAGTTTAATGTCAATTGTGAGGCGGAATTTTACACGTCTTGATTAAGAGTGTAATCCCCTATTGTTAACTACTTTGTTGAGCCTTAAATGTGGCGTGTTTGGTTATTGAATCCGGCCTTGAAAAAGGTGGCAAAGTATGTAGAAACAAAGGAAGTGTTGTCCGATTTTCCGTAGAATTTAGTGACTTTGCACTTGGAATATTCTACGTTTGAAGTAAGAAGTTAATAGACGTATTATGGTCATTATAGTCTGACATACTACGTACGACGAATTGGACTTAGCAAGTGGATTAAACCGAAGAGGTATGTGGAACTTTCTTATCTCTTGAGCATGAATAAGTTGTAAATGTATAGTACGGTAGACGTACAAGATTTTGACAATCTAGGTCCATTTGATATCCTTGGCTTATTTTAAGAATGTCCAAGTTGATTGAGTTAGGGAATTAACTCACTTGTTTAAATATTAAGGATATCTTGGTTTTCAAAAGTTAAGAGACTTTAAGTATGTTGAAAGTATTATTGATACTTGTTTTGTTGGAAAGTTTAAGTCTCTTGGTTATAAAGAAGTATGTAAGTTGCTAATGTATAAAGCTAGTATAACAGCTTTATGGGAAGTTGGTTATAATAGCTTTATGGAAAGTTAAAAAGAGTGGTTTACTCTAAGTAATTTAAGTATGTTAAATGACTTGAAATAACGAAAGGCAAATTGATTTAAAGGCATCAATTGCTTAAGGTTTTAAAAGAAAGAAGTCACTTGATTTAGAAGCCCGAAAATGTATTTTCTAAAAAGGTATTGTGACTTGTCTTAAAATGTAGTTATGACTTGATACTACGGTTATTAGTATCTTGGAAGTTTTATATGAAAATGAGTCATTTTAAAAGAATAGAAGTACGTAGTACTTTGGGTTAAACTCCCGGATTTATAATGACATGTTAGTGCCTTAAGTAAACTAATATGAGAGTGTATATGAATAAGGCTAATAAGAAGTTAGGGGGATTTCTTAACTTGCTTATTTATTGTATGATGTTTGGTAGTGCTTATGTTATGTATGATGTTTCGGTAGGGCTTATGTTATGTATGATGGCCATTGAGATAGGGTAAGAGTATAAACGGAGGGTAAACCCCCAAGACGTTATACCACATTCTTCAGGGTAAGAGTATAAATGAGGGGTAAATCCCCAAGATCGTTATACCACCTGCTTCAGGGTAAGAGTATAAATGAGGGGTAAATCCCCAATATCGTTATACCATCTGTTTTCGTGGATTTGCTACCCATGATGCGAGGAATACCTTATGCGAGTCCTTATGGGCTTATGTGGGTGAAATAGTCCCATGCGGGCGGGTACAGCCTATGCGAGGAATACCTCACGCGGTCCACACGACTATGCGGGTGAAATAGTCCCGCGAGTAGGATTGTAATGATCATTGCGGCGGTCCCGCTTTGATCGCGAGCTTCCTATTTTTATGTTGTAAGTATACTTTTGATTACTCTCATTGTTAGTAAGGCAATCGCGTAATCGTTAATTGAGTTATCATACCATCTCGCTTTATTATAGACTTATGATTTCATTACGCATTTTCGGGCCACATATTTGGTACATGTTAGATCGACCTCCTTGAAGGCCGTTCACGCCGCAGGTAGAGTACTGATTCTTGATCCTCGCCTTAGGATCACCGTTCACCGTTGAGAAGCTCCTTTATTCCGAGGATTATCTCTGTATTGTCGGTTGTTGTACATTCGTGGTATGGCGGCCCCGCCCCACCGAGTTGTTATTCTTAAGGTCTGTAGTCATATTGTGGTTTGGGTTGTAAAAAAATGTCTGCTTTATTTGTATAGTTTACGGAAGGTGGCCTTATCGGCTAGCCTGTTGTTATTTTATGTTTAAGCATTTTATCAGTTGTGTATGTTCCGCTGCTATTCTTTGATGTATACCGAAAGGGGTGCCCAGGTAGGGCACCGCATGGCCCGGGTCAGTCGTGACAAAAGTGGTATCGAGCGATTAGTCCTCGGAAAGTGTCTCATGCACCGTGTCTAGTAGAGTCTTGGTTATCGGTGTGTTGTGCACCACATCTATAACCGGAGGTCTGCAGGACATTTAGGATTGGTTTCATTCTTCTCATTCTAAGATCGTGCGATAAATGCCGTGGTTAGGGTCGTCTCTCCCTAACAAGTTATGTTGTTTGCAGCTACGAGAAAGGCAGCAGTGACCCAAGAAAGATTTTGTGGATTGCGTATCCAGGTTGGTAATATTAGTAGTATAGTTGGTATCGTGACATACATCTATACGGATTTATGTATGAGGGTCAGACGCGTGTTGCCTAGAATGATTTTAGATTACCAGGATTTGGTAAGGACTAAATAAATACCGGGAAGGTATGAAACAGTTTAATGAATTATCATCAAGGTTTTACGTACTAATTTGAGATAATTAGGAAATGATGAGTTGTCTGAGAAGGGAATTGTTACACCCCGTATTTCCGGATACGTTTATAAGAGCATATGTAAGAACTCAAAATGATAAGATTTGGAGACGAGTAAAAATTTATCGGAATTATGGAATTGTCGGAAAACGAAATATTGCGACGAATGGGAGGGCGACACGTGTCACCCCCCCTTTTGTGGACTTGGACGAAATTTTCATGGTTAGAATGGTCATTTGACCATAATTTAAATGACCAAGTCTTGCAAAGACAAAGAGCTTGACATTGTTGACTTGTCAAATGCCACTTGGCTTGATCCTTGTGAAAAGCATCCTAACCACCCATTTGTTCTAATCTTGACCCTCCATCTGGTTATATATGTATACTAGTGCAAGACAAGCTTCAACACTTAGACAAATTTTACAAAAATCTTGAAGAACACAATGGGTGCTCTCGGGTTTGCACTAGGGTTTCAAGAGAAAATTTTTGTTTGTTGTCCAATAATCTCCCCACTTTAAACCAAGGTTCCTAAGGGTATTGTAAGGGTATCTCAACAGAAAGATCCCGGAAAAATGGCGTTTTCGTATTAGTCGCAAGGCGGAAAGTTAAGGAGTTCTTCAACTTTGAAGTTGGAACTTGAATATAAGTTCTTCATAAGTTTCTAAGGGTTTCTTGGAGTGGATTGGAATGTCGAAAAGAGGAGCTAAAGTTGCTAAGGATCGACTTGTAAACTTGGATCATATTTGGGCTAAATGAGGTATAATCTTCGTCTTACTTTTGTAATTGAAGATTCCATGTTATTATAAGTTAGAAATGATCATGTGATATGTGTTATGAAGATTGATAAGTGTTATGGAAATTTGGAAGCTCAACCAAAATGACATGTTAAGCCATTTGAAATTGAAATACAATTTGGTCGATAATTAGAATCGTCGCATGTTTACCTACTTGAGGATTGTAGTAGTTATAATCAATTGTGGCTAGATAACATGTTATATTAAACCACTTGGATTGAAAAGAAATTGGAAGAAGTATTGGTATTGTTGCCCTAATTGCCGAATTGACATCAGAGTTTAGACTAGTTTGTTTTATATTGTGGGCGGAATTTTACATGTCTTGATTAGGCGTGTAATCCCCTATTGTTAACTACTTTGTTGGGCCTTAAATGTGGCGTGTTTGGTTATTGAATTCGCCTTGAAAAAGGTGGCAAAGTATGTAGAAACAAAGGAAGTCTTTGTCCGATTTTCCGTAGAATTTAGTGACTTTGCACTTGGAATATTCTACGTTTGAAGTAAGAATTTAATAGACGACTATGGTCATTATAGGTTGACATACTACGACGCGAATTGGACTTAGCAAGTGGATTAAACCGAAGAGGTATGTGGAACTTTCTTATCTCTTGAGCATGAATAAGTTGTAAATGTATAGTACGGTAGACGTACAAGTTTTTGACAATCTAGGTCCATTTGATATCCTTGGCTTATTTTAAGAATGTCCAAGTTGATTGAGTTAGGGAATTAACTCACTTGTTTAAATATTAAGGATATCTTGGTTTTCAAAAGTTAAGAGACTTTAAGTATGTTGAAAGTATTATTGATACTTGTTTTGTTGGAAAGTTTAAGTCTCTTGGTTATAAAGAAGTATGTAAGTTGCTAATGTATAAAGCTAGTATAACGGCTTTATGGAAAGTTGGTTATAATAGCTTTATGGAAAGTTAAAAGAGTGGTTTACTCTAAGTAATTTAAGTATGTTAAATGACTTGAAATAACGAAAGGCAAATTGATTTAAAGGCATCAATTGCTTAAGGTTTTAAAAGAAAGAAGTCACTTGATTTAGAAGCCCAAAAATGTATTTTCTAAAAAGGTATTGTGACTTGTCTTAAAATGTAGTTATGACTTGATACTACGGTTATTAGTATCTTGGAAGTTTTATATGAAAATGAGTCATTTTAAAAGAATAGAAGTACGTAGTACTTTGGGTTAAACTCCCGGATTTATAATGACATGTTAGTGCCTTAAGTAAACTAATATGAAAGTGTATATGAATAAGGCTAATAAGAAGTTAGGGGGATTTCTTAACTTGCTTATTTATTGTATGATAAGCCGGTAGTGCATATGTTATGTATGATAAGCCGGTAGGGCTTATGTTATGTATGATGGCCGGTTGAGATAGGGTAAGAGTATAAATGAGGGGTAAACCCCCAAGATGTTATACCACATTCTTCAGGGTAAGAGTATAAATGAGGGGTAAATCCCCAAGATCGTTATACCACCTGCTTCAGGGTAAGAGTATAAATGAGGGGTAAATCCCCAATATCGTTATACCACCTGTTTCCGTGGATTTGCTACCCATGATGCGAGGAATACCTTATGCGAGTCCTTATGGGCTTATGTGGGTGAAATAGTCCCATGCGGGCGGGTACAAATTTATGCGAGGAATACCTCACGCGTCCACACGACCTACGCGGTGAAATAGTCCCAGGAGTAGGATTGCTTAATGATACTGCGGGCGGGTGGTCCTGCTTTGATCGCGAGCTTCCTATTTTTATGTTGTAAGTATACTTTTGATTACTCTCATTGTTAGTAAGGGACTGTGTACTGTTAATTGAGTTATCATACCATCTCCGCTTTATTATAGACTTATGATTTCATTCTGATGCTTTCGGTCCACATATTTGGTACATGTTGTGCGACCTCCTTGGCCGCTCATGCCGCAGGTAGAGTACAGGTTGCTGATCCTCGCTCTTAGGATCACTGTTCAGTGTTATACCCCGTATTTCCAGAGTATGTACGTAAGGGAATACGTACAAAAAGTTTAGCCTTAAAGTTTAGGCTTAGACGATTTTTTGGGCACAACTCACAAAACGAATAGTTTTCCGACGAAACGTTTCCACATCTTTCGTAGGGTAAATTCCGGCTATGCCATTTCTAATTTTTGCGGATTTTTCCGAGAGACGAAACATTTTGGACCAACGGGAGGGCGACACTTGTCACCCTCCAATTGATGGACTTGAAATCGTCCATTTGGACGAATTGGACAAAGGTGAGCACGTTTTTTGTGCCTTGTGCACAAGTCAAGGAGTTGGTAGGATATTTGTGTGGAGTAAATCTTCACCCTACACTTGCCTTGCACTTGTCTTAATCTTGGCCATTGGTTGGCCACTTCTTGACCTATAAATACCCCCCTTAAGATGAAGAGTTCTTCATCCACAAATCTTTCCAAGTCTTGAAAATCCTCTCCTCTCCCTTTGTAGCTCTTTCGTCCAACACTCCCCCCCCCTCCCCTTGGGAAGTTTGGCCGAGGCCTCCCCCTAGCCTAGCCAAAACCTACCCCCCTCCCTTGGTAGAAAGTTGCCTTCTTGTATTGTTATAATGCCCAAAGTACCCTAGCCCAAATACCTTAGTACTTAGTAGAAGTTGTGAAGAACTTCTAAGGTTTCCTCGAGCATACAACTTAGAGCAAAACCTTGCTCAGCGCGACTTTTCTAGGATATTATTGGGCTTACCGAGGTAACTAATCCTAACCCTCTTTGAATTAGAGAATACATCGTAGTAGTATTAGAATAAGTATTAAATACTTAGAAGAATATCACGTAATAGAATTGAATCAACTGCTACCACAGTAGGCGGTTTAAAAGAAGAATAATCAAATCAGACTTACATAGACTGCTTTCACAATGAACTTATATAGCTCACCGGTAGGGAAGTGCTGCCCAACTTTCCATAGAATTGTGAACCCTCTGCTTAGAATGACCTTGAGTAGTCTTTGATAGATGTCTGTGACTATTATAGTCGACTCTCTTGCGACATATTCAACTGGCAGTGGTTTTCACGAGAAGGTATGTGATTCTTCCTAAAGCATGATATTTTACAATATATATGTAGTGCGGTAGACGCATACGTGTTAACTGAATAATAACTACGGCAATGTCTTTGACTTAAGCCCGAATAACACTTACGGCAATGCCTCCGCTTAAGCTCGAATAACACTTACTGCAATGCCTCACGGCTTAAGCTGAATAATAAAGAATCGAAAACATTTCAAAAGAATCTTGAATCATTTTTAATGTAAGAGAACTAATTGGTTTTTAAATGAAGCTTAAGAGTTATACTAGCTTTATGGGAAGTTAAGTATAACCACTTAAGATTGATAAAAGAAACAGTTTGCCTATGTGTTTATAATGCACTTATATTGAATTGTGAAAAGAATAATAAGATGGTTTGATAAGTAGACATGATATGATGCTACGTGTTAGTGTCTTGTAACGTTTGTGTAAAAGAGTATTCTTGTTGTGCTTATGTTGTTTAACGATAAGTCGTTAGGTTAGTGTAACATCACTCACCTCTTGACATATTACAGGGGTTAAGCCGCCTCCGATGCGGTAGACTCAGCGATGCAGGACCATGATTCGAGAATACCTCATGCGGGTCCAGGGACCTATGCGGAGCTACGGGAGTTCCGTGTTAGTGTGCGGGTTATACCTCACGCGTCTATGTGGCCATGCGGACTACGAGTCGGGGCGATGCCGAGGAGTAGCTACCGATGCGGTTATATACCCTATGCGGGCCTATGTGATTGGCCTATGCGACTACGGAGTCCGAGATTAGGCCTGCGTGGTGATACTACGCAATTGGCCCTCTGCCGATCATTCGCAGCCTAGAAAAGACACATTACGATTTACCTATTCACGCTCTTGTTTGTGATGTGGCACTATGCGCGTTTCCTGGTTGTTTCATACATACTTGCAAAACTGCTTTTAAAATGATATGTTTCATTTAAGTATTTTACGATTTCATATACTTAGTACTGTTATCGACCTCCTTCGGGGCCGTTCATGCCGCGGTAGGCAAGGTGTGCTAGATCCACATTCTTAGGATCTCTACGTTGGTGTCGAGCTCCATCTTTCCTGAGGCTCTACTTTGGGTATGATCTCCTGTTGTAGATAGTTTTGTACTGTCGGTATGGCGGGCCCCGTCCGCCATAGTTGTATATTTCCTTAGAGGTGCAGTAGTCATGTTATGCGATGTCGGATGTAAATCGCTAAGCCATGTTTATATATATATGCCGAAAGGCGATGTTTTCTCACATAAAGCGTGTCTTATTTTATAAATGTTTCATGTCTTGCTTTATATTTCCGCTGATTACTCGATGTATGACTACTGGGTGCCCCAGGCACGATCCACGCCCCGAACAGTCGTGACAAAAGTGGTATCGAGAAGTTAATCCTCGGAAAGTGTCTACGCATCGTATCTAGTAGAGTTTGATTATCGGTGTTTGTGCACCACACCAATAATCGTGAGGCTATAGGATATTTAGGATTGGTTTCCATTCTTCTCATTACGAGATCGTGCTTTAGAGTCGTGTTATAGGTGGACCTCTAACGTATTCCTTTCCCGTACGCTTATGCCTCCACGTAAGGCAACCCGCCCGGCGGCAAGGCAACGAGGAGGCGCTAGCAGACACCCAGAGTCACGAGGGCTCGGGGCCGCCTATACGAGACGGCGAGTTCTATGACGCCACTTTCAAAGAGACCACAGTACCCACACCTCCCGCCCCACACCGGGCGAGGAGTTAGGGTACAAGGAGATGGCCCACTATTGGCTAAAGTTGTGGCCCGACACGCGAGAGGCCGGATGCGGTTCAGCCTCGCCTCGGCTCAGTCGCACCCGTGCACCCGAGGCGAATAGTTTGAGACTACTAGATTTCTTGAGTTGTAGCCCGCCAGAGTTTTACTGTCGAGGCGGAGGATGATCCGCAGGAGTTCATCCGTCACCATGAAGGATCATGAGGTGATCAAGGCCTCGAGACAGTGTGTGACTCGGTTCGCATCGGCCGCGTGATACCGCGATCGATTGGTTTGATTCATGGAGTTATCCCGGGAGAGCACGCGTCCCAACTACTGGGATGAGTTCTCGAGGCTTTCCTCACCCACTTCTTGCCTCCACAGATGGCGAGGCGCGGCTGATAGATTTTTACTGCCGAGGCGCAGAGGATGCACCGCCGGGAGTACAATGTCGAGTTTGATTCATTGGCTCGATATGTCCCAAAGATTGGTAGCGATTATGAGGATAGGGTGCACCGCCACGCCACCGCTAGATGACTATATGGCCGAGTCATGTGCGGTGTTTCTCTTCAGCCGTATGGACATTACCCGCACGCAGCTCATGCTCTTGGATGTGCGAGCGTAGATCGCCGCCGACAGCGAAGCAGGAAGACCAGACGGCAGGTCGTTTGGTGGCTATCGTGGTGGCGGCCTCGGCAGGCCTAGATTTGCACCACGATTCAGAGCACTCGCACTATCCTCAAGACACCAGATATTCGAGGCGCACTCGGCCCCGTGACTTGCACATCCAGAGCAGCAGAGGTTCTGGCCGATCGGGACCACCCCCCCCCCCCCGCAGTGGGGCCGATGCGGTGGATCCCCCTTCGGGAGTTGTGGTTCGGGAGTGTGTTTGAGCCAGGCCGCAGGTCACTACGCGAGGAACCGCCCAACCGCGGCGCTTGATGGTAGGGTCACCACAGGTTCTTTCGCCGGGTCTTCTTCATCTCCTACAGTTACTCGCCCCGGAGGGCAGGGTACTCATGGGTCAGCAGGTCGCGGCAGAGGTCGTGGCTCGGGTCCCAGTTCTAGCGGTCCTCAGAACCGCATTTATGCTTTGTCCAGCCGACAGGATCAGGAGGCCTCACCTGATGTCGTCACAGGTACTTTATCAGTTTCTGGGTTTGATGTGTATGCTTTGATAGATCCGGGTTCTACTGGCCCTATATATCTCCCTTGTTGCTAGTAGGATAGGGATAGAGCACGAGTCCATGACCCTTTCGAGGTAGCTACGCCAGATGGTGATTCGGTGGTAGCTCGGCGGGTATATAGAGCTTGTCCTGTGACCATTTACGCCGTCGGACCCTAGCCGACTTGATAGAGTTGGAGATGATTGACTTCGACGTGATCATGGGGATGGATTGGCTAGCTTCTTGCTACGCCAATGTAGACTGCAGAGAGAGAGTAGTACGGTTCCAGTTTCCTGAGGAGCCGGTTGTTGAGTGGGAGGGGAGCACGGTATCGCCGAGAGGTAGGTTTATTTCCTACCTCAAGGCTAGGAAGATGGTGCGAAGGGTATATCTACCATCTCGTTCGGGTGTTTGATCTCAAGCTGCGTACCAGATTTTCGATTCTGATGAGTCGAAGTTCCGGACGTGTTTCGGATGACCTCCGTATCCTCCCGAGAGGAGATCGAGTTTTGTATAGATGTGTTGCGGATACTCGGCTATTTCCATTCCGCCATACGAATGGCACCTGCCGAGTTGAGAGAGTGAAGAACCAGTGAGGATTTCTTTGGAGAAGGGCTTCATCAGCCTAGTGTTTCTCCCAGGGAGCGCCGGATTGTTCGTAAAGAAGAAGGGCGACGCCGCGCATGTGTGTTGATTCTGACGGTGAACAAGGTGACCATTAAGAACAGATACCTTCCCGTGATTGATGATTTGTTCGACCAGTTGCGAGTGCGAGATGTTTCTCCAAGATTGATCTGCGATCGGGCTATCATCAGTGCGAGTCGAGAGGTGGATGTCCCTAGATCGCATTCGGGACCCGACGGGCATTATGAGTTCGTGGTCATGTCTTTTAGGTTGACCAATGCTCAGTGATATTCATGGATTTGATGAACCGAGTGTTCAAACCATTTTTGGACACGTTTGTGATAGTGTTCATTGATGATATCTTGGTTTATTCTCGCCAGAGCAGAGCACGCGAGCATTTGAGATCTTGCCGATTCTTCGAGACCAGCGATTGTACGCCAAGTTTTCCAAATGTGAGTTTTGTTGACTTGATGGCGTTTCTTGGGCATATTGTCGGCCGATGGCATTCGAGTGGATACGGCCAAGATCGAAGCGATCGAGGACTTGGCCTGACCTACTACTCCGGCAGAGGTTCGCAGCTACGGGCCTTGCGAGATATTATCGGCGTTCTTGGAGAAGTTTGCTTCTATCTCGCACCATTGACTAGATCGACTCGTAAGGCGCCAAGTTTGATGGATCGATGCTTGTGGCGGTGGTTTCCGATTCTGAAAGAGAGATCGACGACCGCCCGTTCTTACTCTTCCGGAGGTCCGGATGGTTATGTCGTGTATTGTGATCGCGTCGCATCGGGTTGGGATGTGTGTTGATGCAGCATGGCGGGGTTATAGCATATGCATCCCGACACCAAGAAACACGGAGGAACTACCCCACCCATGATTTGGAGTTGGCGGCCGTGATTTACGCTTTGAAGATCCAGGCACTATTTGTATGGGGTTCACGTGGATATTTTTACGGACCACAAGAGCCTCCAGATATCTTCACCAGGAGCCGAACTTACGGCAGACGGTGGTTAGAGTTGCTTAAGGATTACGATGTTGATATCCTGTACCACCCAAGGCCAATGTTGTGGCGTATGCCTTAGTCGTAGGTCGATGGGAGCCTATCGGATGTGCAGAGAGGAGGGACATGGTTCGTGATTTGCATCGATTGCGAGCCTTGGTGTCCGCTTGATTGATTACGATAGCGGGGGTTAGAGTTCGTGAGGTTGCCGAGTCTTCCATCATCGGCGAGGTGAAGAGGCAACAGCTCGAGGATCCAGCTTTGGTTCGATATCGTGATACGACTCTTCGTGAGGCAAGGGTCCTTTGAGGTAGCACCATGGGTGCTAAGGTTTGAGGGCGGTGTGTGTTCCGGATGTTTGAGGACTTGGCGCAGGTTCTGGGAAGCACACACAAGCGTTACTCTATCCATCCGGGTCGACCAAGATGTACCACAACCTTAGATCCGTGTATTGGTGGGATGGCGAAGAGGACGTTGCGAGTTCGTAGCTCGGTGCCCGTGTTGTCGCAGTGAAGGTAGAGTACCAGAGGCCTGGTGGTTTGTTACAGACGATTGAGATCCCGACCTGGAAGTGGGAGGTAATCAACATGGACTTCATCACAGGATTACCTCGCACTCAGAGGAGACATGATTTTATATGGGTTATCGTCGACAGGCTGACGAAATCAGCCCACTTTCTTCCCGTCAGGACGACTTTTTCGGCTGAGGATTATGCCAGACTTTACATCCGAGAGATCGTCAGACTGCATGGAGTCCCTACTTCGATCATATCAGACAGGGGAGCCCAGTTTACGACTAACTTCTGGAGGTCCTTCCAGAGGGGTTTAGGGACGCAGGTGAGCACGAGCATCGCATTTCATCCACGCATGCAGCGACAGCAGAGCGCACTATCCGGACTCTTGAGGATATGCCGCGAGCCCGTGTTATTGACTTCCGATGGTAGTTGGGAGGATCATTTGCCTCTAGTTGAGTTCGCGTATAATAATAGCTACCACTCAGATTCGGATGGCGCCTTATGAGGCCTTGTATGGGAGGAAGTGCGATCGCCTATAGGTTGGTTCGATGTGGGCGAGGTGCAAAGTGGGACCAGATTTGGTACAGCAGTGGATAAGTGAAGCTTATCCGAGAGCGCTATCGACACCGTAGTCGCAAGTCGTATGCAGATCATCGTCGTCGGCATCTTGAGTTCGAGGTTCATGATTGGGTTTTCCTAAGGTGTCACCCATGAAGGGTGTGATGAGATTCGGAAGAAGGGAAACTCACCCAAGGTACATCGGGCGCTTGATTGTCCGCAGGTAGGAAAGGTTGCCTATGAGTTGGATCCGCCGTCCGATCCGAGGCGATGCATCCGGTTTTCACGTATCTATCTTTGAGAGATGTATCGGGGATCCATCTAGTGGTACACCCGATTGACGATGTCCGGTGACCGAGGGTATATCGTATGAGGATATACCCATAGCGATAGTCGATCGTCGGAGTTAGGCGTCTGCGACCAAGGGCGTGGCTTCACAAAGTCTTGTGGCGAACGAGCTCGGGAGAGATGGCGGGAAGCCGAGGAGGACATGAGGCAGAAGTATCCTCACCTATTCCCCACACCTCCAGGTAATTCACTTTCCTACTTGTAAATTTTCATTATCGTTTATGCCTAAGTGTTGTTTTGTGGCCGTGTGTGGCATTTGCAAACTGTTTAAGTTATGAAGAACCTTATCGTTATCTGTCTTGGGAAGGAACATTCGGGACGAATGTTTCTAAGGAGGGGAGAATGTTATACCCCGTATTTCCAGAGTATGTACGTAAGGGAATACGTACAAAAAGTTTAGCCTTAAAGTTTAGGCTTGGACGATTTTTTGGGCACAACTCACAAAACGAATAGTTTTCCGACGAAACGTTTCCACAGCTTTCGTAGGGTAAATTCCGGCTATGCCATTTCTAATTTTTGCGGATTTTTCCGAGAGACGAAACATTTTGGACCAACGGGAGGGCGACACTTGTCACCCTCCAATTGATGGACTTGAAATCGTCCATTTGGACGAATTGGACAAAGGTGAGCACGTTTTTTGTGCCTTGTGCACAAGTCAAGGAGTTGGTAGGATATTTGTGTGGAGTAAATCTTCACCCTACACTTGCCTTGCACTTGTCTTAATCTTGGCCATTGGTTGGCCACTTCTTGACCTATAAATACCCCCCTTAAGATGAAGAGTTCTTCATCCACAAATCTTTCCAAGTCTTGAAAATCCTCTCCTCTCCCTTTGTAGCTCTTTCGTCCAACACTCCCCCCCTCCCCTTGTGAAGTTTGGCCGAGGGCCTACCCCCCCTAGCCTAGCCAAAACCTACCCCCCCTCCCTTGGTAGAAAAGTTGCCTTCTTGTATTGTTATAATGCCCAAAGTACCCTAGCCCAAATACCTTAGTACTTAGTAGAAGTTGTGAAGAACTTCTAAGGTTTCCTTGGAGCATACAACTTAGAGCAAAACCTTGCTCAGCGCGACTTTTCTAGGATATTATTGGGGCTTACCGAGGTAACTAATCCTAACCCTCTTTTGAATCAGAGAATACTTACTGGAGTAGTATTAGAATAAGTATTAAATACTTAGAAGAATATCACGAATAGAATTGAATCATACCACAGAAGGGTTTAAAAGAAGAATAATCAAATCAGACTTACATAGACTGTTTTCACATGAACTTATATAGCTCACCTTAGGGAAGTGTGCCCAACTTTCTATAGAATTGTGAACCCTCTGTTTAGAATGACCTTGAGTAGTCTTTGATAGATGTCTGTGACTATTATAGTGACTCTGCTGCGACATATTCAACTTGGCGGTGGTTTTCACGAGAAGGTATGTGATTCTTCCTAAAGCATGATATTTTACAATATATATGTAGTACGGTAGGCGTACATGTGTTAATCGAATAATAACTACGCAATGTCTTTGACTTAAGCTGAATAACACTTACGGCAATGCCTCACGCTTAAGCCCGATAACACTTACTGCAATGCCTCACGCTTAAGCCTGAATAATAAAGAATCAAAACATTTCAAAGAATCTTGAATCATTTTTAACAGAAGAGAACTAATTGGTTTTTAAACAGAAGCTTAAGAGTTATACTAGCTTTATGGGAAGTTAAGTATAACCACTTAAGATTGATAAAAGAAACAGTTTGCCTATGTGTTTATAACAGACTTATATTGAATTGTGAAAAGAATAATAAGATGGTTTGATAAGTAGACATGATATGATGCTATGTGTGTTAGTGTCTTGTAACGTTTGTGTAAAAGAGTATTCTTGTTGTGCTTATGTTGTTTAACGATAAACTGTTAGGTTAGTGTAACATCACTCACCTCTTGACATATTACCGGGGGTTAAGCTGCCCTCCGATGCGGGGTAGACTCAGGCGGTCTGGGACCATGATTCGAGAATACCTCATGCAGGTCCAAGGGACCTATGCGGAGCTACGGGAGTTCCAGGTTAGTGTGCGGGGTTATACCTCATGCGTGCATGTGGCCACGCGGACTACGAGTCCGGGGCGATGCCGAGCAGGAGCTACCCTCGATGCGGGGTTATATACCCTATGCGGGCCTATGTGATTGGCCTACGCGACTACGGAGTCCGAGATTAGGCTGCGTGGTGATACTACGCAATTGGCCTGCTTCGATCATTCGCACTAGAAAAGACTGCTACGCTTACCTATCACGCTCTTGTTTGTGATGTGGCACTATGCGGTTTCATGGTTGTTTCATACATACTTGCAAAACTGCTTTTTAAAATGATATGTTTCATTTAAGTATTTTGATTTCATATACTTAGTACTGTTATCTTGACCTCCTTCGGCCGCGTTCATGCCGCAGGTGGCAGCAGTGCTAGATCCACATTCTTAGGATCTCTACGTTGGTGTCGGGAGCTCCATCTTTTCCGAGGCTCTACTTTTGGGTATGATCTCCCTGTTGTAGATAGTTTTATCTGATCGGTATGGCGGGGCCCTGTCCCGCCATAGTTGTATATTTCCTTAGATGTCTGTAGTCATGTTGTACAGTGTCGGATGTAACTGCTAAGCCATGTTTATATATATATGCCGAAAGGCGATGTTTTCTCACATAAACTGTGTCTTATTTTATAAACTGTTTCATGTCTTGCTTTATATTTCCGCTGATTACTCTGATGTATGACTACTTGGGTGCCCCGGTAAGGCACCAGTCACGGGCCCCGGAACGGGTCGTGACATTCAGCTGTTGAGAAGCTCCTTTATTCCGAAGGATTATATCTGGTATTGTCGGTTGTTGTACATTCAGGGGTATGGCGGGGCCCTGTCCCACCAGAGTTGTTATTCTTAGAGGTCTGTAGTCACATTGTGGTTTGGGTTGTAAAGAAAAAAAAATGTACTGTTTTATTTGTATAGTTTACGGAAGGTGGCCTTATCGGCTAGCCTGTTGTTATTTTATGTTTAAGCATTTTATCAGTTGTGTATGTTCCGCTGCTATTCTCTGATGTATACCGAAAGGGGTGCCCAGGTAGGGTACCTGTCGCGGGCCTGGGGTTAGGTCGTGACAAAAGTGGTATTAGAGCAGTTAGTCCTCGGAAAGTGTCTACAGACCGTGTCTAGTAGAGTCTTGGTTATCGGTGTGTTGTGCACCACATCTATAACCAGGAGGCTGCAGGACATTTAGGATTGGTTTCCATTCTTCTCATTCTAAGATCGTGCGATAGAGCTGTGTGGTTAGGGTCGTCTCTCCCTAACAAGTTATGTTGTTTGCAGCTACGAGAAAGGCAACAGTGACCCAAGAAAGATTTTGTGGATTGCGTATCCAGGTTGGTAATATTAGTAGTATAGTTGGTATCGTGACATACATCTATACGGATTTATGTATGAGAGTCAGACGCGTGTTGCCTAGAATGATTTTAGATTACCAGGATTTGGTAAGGACTAAATAAATACCGGGAAGGTATGAAACAGTTTAATGAATTCTCATCAAGGTTTTACGTACTAATTTGAGATAATTAGGAAATGATGAGTTGTCTGAGAAGGGAATTGTTACACCCCGTATTTCCGGATACGTTTATAAGAGCATATGTAAGAACTCAAAATGTTAAGATTTGGAGACGAGTAAAAATTTATCGGAATTATGGAATTGTCGGAAAACGAAATATTGCGACGAATGGGAGGGCGACACGTGTCACCCCCCTTTTGTGGACTTGGACGAAATTGTCATGGTTAGAATGGTCATTTGACCATAATTTAAATGACCAAGTCTTGCAAAGACAAAGAGCTTGACATTGTTGACTTGTCAAATGCCACTTGGCTTGATCCTTGTGAAAAGCATCCTAACCACCCATTTGTTCTAATCTTGACCCTCCATCTTGTTATATATGTATACTAGTGCAAGACAAGCTTCAACACTTAGACAAATTTTACAAAAATCTTGAAGAACACAATGGGTGCTCTCGGGTTTGCACTAGGGTTTCAAGAGAAATTTTTTGTTTGTTGTCCAATAATCTCCCCACTTTAAACCAAGGTTCCTAAGGGTATTGTAAGGGTATCTCAATAGAAAGATCCCGGAAAAATGGCGTTTTCGTATTAGTCGCAAGGCGGAAAGTTAAGGAGTACTTCAACTTTAAAGTTGGAACTTGAAGATAAGTTCTTCATAAGTTTCTAAGGGTTGCTTGGAGTGGATTGGAATGTCGAAAAGAGGAGCTAAAGTTGCTAAGGATCGACTTGTAAACTTGGATCATATTTGGGCTAAATGAGGTATAATCTTCGTCTTACTTTTGTAATTGAAGATTCCATGTTATTATAAGTTAGAAATGATCATGTGATATGTGTTATGAAGATTGATAAGTGTTATGGAAATTTGGAAGCTCAACCAAAATGACATGTTAAGCCATTTGAAATTGAAATACAATTTGGTCGATAATTAGAATCGTCGCATGTTTACCTACTTGAGGATTGTAGTAGTTATAATCAATTGTGGCTAGATAACATGTTATATTAAACCACTTGGATTGAAAAGAAATTGGAAGAAGTATTGGTATTGTTGCCCTAATTGCCGAATTGACATTGTAGTTTAGACTAGTTTGTTTTATATTGTGGGGCGGAATTTTACATGTCTTGATTAAGCGTGTAATCCCCTATTGTTAACTACTTTGTTGGGCCTTAAATGTGGCGTGTTTGGTTATTGAATTCGGCCTTGAAAAAGGTGGCAAAGTATGTAGAAACAAAGGAAGTGCTGTCCGATTTTCCGTAGAATTTAGTGACTTTGCACTTGGAATATTCTACGTTTGAAGTAAGAAGTTAATAGACGTACTATGGTCATTATAGGTTGACATACTACGTACGGCGAATTGGACTTAGCAAGTGGATTAAACCGAAGAGGTATGTGGAACTTTCTTATCTCTTGAGCATGAATAAGTTGTAAATGTATAGTACGGTAGACGTACAAGATTTTGACAATCTAGGTCCATTTGATATCCTTGGCTTATTTTAAGAATGTCCAAGTTGATTGAGTTAGGGAATTAACTCACTTGTTTAAATATTAAGGATATCTTGGTTTTCAAAAGTTAAGAGACTTTAAGTATGTTGAAAGTATTATTGATACTTGTTTTGTTGGAAAGTTTAAGTCTCTTGGTTATAAAGAAGTATGTAAGTTGCTAATGTATAAAGCTAGTATAACGGCTTTATGTGAAGTTGGTTATAATAGCTTTATGGAAAGTTAAAAAGAGTGGTTTACTCTAAGTAATTTAAGTATGTTAAATACCTTGAAATAACGAAAGGCAAATTGATTTAAAGGCATCAATTGCTTAAGGTTTTAAAAGAAAGAAGTCACTTGATTTAGAAGCCCGAAAATGTATTTTCTAAAAAAGTATTGTGACTTGTCTTAAAATGTAGTTATGACTTGATACTACGGTTATTAGTATCTTGGAAGTTTTATATGAAAACGAGTCATTTTAAAAGAATAGAAGTACGTAGTACTTTGGGTTAAACTCCCGGATTTATAATGACACGTTAGTGCCTTAAGTAAAACTAAAATGAGAGTGTATATGAATAAGACTAATAAGAAGTTAGGGGGATTTCTTAACTTGCTTATTTATTGTATGATAAGCCGGTAGTGCTTATGTTATGTATGATAAGCCGGTAGGGCTTATGTTATGTATGATGGCCAGTTGAGATAGGGTAAGAGTATATCTGAGGGGTAAATCCCCAAGATCGTTATACCACCTTCTCCAGGGTAAGAGTATATCTGAGGGGTAGATCCCCAAGATAGTTATACCACCTGCTTTACCACCTTCTCCAGGGTAAGAGTATATCTGAGGGGTAGCTCCCCAAGATAGTTATACCACCTGCTTTACCACCTTCTTCAGGGTAAGAGTATATCTGAGGGGTAGATCCCCAAGATCGTTATACCACCTGCTTCAGGGTAAGAGTATAAATGAGGGGTAAATCCCCAAGATCGTTATACCACCTGTTTCCGTGGATTTGCTACCTATACTTTTGATTACTCTCATTGTTAGTAAGGCACTGTGTACTGTTAATTGAGTTATCATACCTGTCTCCAGTTTTATTATAGACTTATGATTTCATTCTGATTTCGGGCCACATATTTGGTACATGTTGTACTGACCTCCTTCGGGGGGCTGCGTTCATGCCGCAGGTAGAGTACAGGTTGCTGATCCTCGCTCTTAGGATCACTGTTCAGCTGTTGAGAAGCTCCTTTATTCCGGAGGCTTATCCCTGGTATTGTCGGTTGTTGTACATTCAGGGGTATGGCGGGGCCCTGTCCCGCCAGAGTTGTTATTCTTAGAGGTCTGTAGTCACATTGTGGTTTGGGTTGTAAAGAAAAAAAATGTACTGTTTTATTTGTATAGTTTACGGAAGGTGGCCTTATCGGCTAGCCTGTTGTTATTTTATGTTTAAGTATTTTATTAGTTGTGTATGTTCCACGCTATTCTCTCGATGTATACCGGTGGGGTGCCCAGTAGGCACGATCGCCGCGGGTCGGGTCGTGACAAAAGTGGTATCAGAGCAGTTAGTCCTCGGAAAGTGTCTACAGACCGTGTCTAGTAGAGTCTTGATTATCGGTGTGTTGTGCACCACATCTATAATCAGGAGGCTGCAGGACATTTAGGATTGGTTTCCATTCTTCTCACTCTAAGATCGTGCGATAGAGCTGTATGGTTAGTGTCATCCCTCCCTAACAAGTTATGTTGTTTGCAGCTACGAGAAAGGCAGCAGTGACCCAGGAAAGATTATGTGGATTGCGTATCCAGGTTGGTAATGTTTGTAGTATAGTTGGTATTGGGACATACAACTATACATATTTATGTATGGGGGTCACATATGTGTTGCCTAGGAATGTTGATAACCACCGAGACCTTAGATATATAAGGCCTTCTCGGGTAGTAAAGTTAAGACAGACCAAGGAAAAGAGTTAATACGACGCCGAGTCGGGTTGGGGATCTATTAAGGGTCGCCCCATAGCTTGAAATGAAATGGGATCAGTTGGTAGTAGTCCCGCTATGTGACAGGGTCACGAGGGTGCAAGGCCCAAGTTTAGCTAATCATTTTACGGGTTGTGGACGTGTTCCACCGGAACCAGGTTGTGAGAGCCGGAATGTGCCTTATATTGTTTAATTTAGTAACTCCAAAGAGTGGAGGCCAGAGTTAGTATGGAATCTATGTACGTCTGCTAGTATAAGTTTGGGAGTACGAAAAGAGTACGACCAATGAAAAAGAGAGAAACCAAGTGTAAAGAAATGGAGCCTGAATCCATGAGGACCTTTCGTGGTGACTACACCCGTGAGTGTTGGGTGGTAGCTGAGCGGGTAGATAATAATTACCGGTAACGATACAGTCGTTGGACCCTAGCAGACCTAGCAGAGCTGTTATGACAGACGTTGAGGTCATTATGAGTACGAACTAGTTGGCCTCTTGTTATGCCAACGTGGACTACAGAAGAGAGATTGATTCGGTACCAGTTCCCGATAAGCCGGTTATCGAGTGGAAAGGAAGAGAAGTGGTGGTAACCAGTGAATTATCCTTCCTTCTTTGACATTGTTGATTTTATTAAGTCTGTGTGACTTGTTCATTTGAGGTAAATTGACGCAGAAAGTAAGTAATAATTGTATTTGAAGGAATTTATGTTAAGTTGCCCTTGGAGGTACTTGGAGTTGGTTTGGTGTGGCGGTCAGGGCCACGACCTTCCGGATAAATTCAGGAAAATGTGCAAGGCATGAATAAAATAAGTACGAGTGCTGCCGGCAGAAAGCTGAGGGCATCTTTGGTAGGTTTTGAAAATCTACATGACTTTAAGGCGGTGCGTGATGATTAGATATTTACTGGACCGCAAGAGGACCCTGTGATTAGGGTTGTGACTCCAAGGAAAGTTTAAGAAAGGGAGATAAGTTCTCTCCCACGTAAAGGACAATTTTACGTATTATGGGGTCATGTACCCATGTTGTTAGACGCAGGATATGAGGCTGTAAGGTCTTGGTATCGTCGTACCATAGGTTCTGATTGTAGATAGCCGTGGGAAAAGTGTTGTGTTGGGGAAATTAAGAACGACGCATTTAATTGGGAAGTATCGTAAAGATATAAATGCAGGTTATGCGCTTGTATGAAAGCATGCGATTATGAATCAAGATAGAAATATTTTTGCTAATAATAAACATAAGGTAAGGTTATGACCGGAATGATAAAGGAGAATACGATCGTGGTTATGTAAGTTGCACGAGATATAATTACCCCCGACTAGTGTAAGACCATTAGTAAATAATGGGCAGTGAGAACACCTCGAGGAAAGGTGGTAGCATCGGGTTACTACTTGACGAGATCAAGGAAATCTTTCCCCCCTAAATTATGTTTGACAGGAAGTCTTAGCCAGGAGGCAAGCAAAAGAATCAATTCTAAGTTAGTGACCAAGTTTGGTTGCAACAGAAAAGGAAACAGGAACCATAAGTGAGATTAAGGATACCCGAATATTTCGCAGAATAAGAAAGGCTTTCGTTATTGGAAGATAAGTGACCCGACTACAGATTCTAACCCTCCCGTGAGACTAGAGGTTAAGTTATTATGATAACACGTTGGGTGTTAGGCTAGGTTGTGTCTTGCAACCCGATCAGGATAGAGCCTATGTTTTTCCCGGTAGTTAGGGAAACAGGAAAGGAAATTATGCCACTCACGATTTAGAGTTGGCGGCAGTTAAATCATGCCTTGAAGATTTGGGGGCATGACGTATATACAGACTTCATGTGGATATTTGTGCGGACCACAAAAGACTCAGATATCTGCAGATCGAGGCGAGAATTTGCGGCAAAGAATGGTGGTTAGAGTTACTCAAGAATTGTGATGTTGATATCCTATACCATCCGGAAAGCCAAGATTCTGAGATACTCTTTGTCGTGGATCTAAGGGGAGTCTTCCAGATGGGCAGCCATATAGACATGACTTGGTCCGTGAGATTCATCAGCTACCGAGCCTGTGGATTCGATCAATTGTTTCCAAGGTTAATGAAGTTTAGATCCGAGAGGTTGCCGAGTCTTCCATCATTGAGGAAGTAAAGAGGCGACAGTATGAGGATCCAGCTATGATACGGTATCGAGATACGGCTCTCCAAGAAGAGAAGAGCACATGTTGGGTAGCACGGATGGGTGTCGTGAGATGAGGATATCGTGTACGATGCTTTGCAGACTAGTCTGCAGGTCTTAGGGGTGGCACGCTATGCTTATTGTTCTAATTGTTCGGAGTCGACTAAGTTGTGTCGTGACCTCAGATGTATGTATGGGTAAGATGACCTAAAAGGGACATAGCGGAGTTTCTTGCTTAGTGTCCGAGTTAGTAGCAGTCATGGTTGAGCACCGAAGCCCAAATGGCTATTGCGAGCGATTGAAATCCCAACCTAGTTATGAGAGGTAACTAATATGGATCTTGTTACGGTGGCATCGTACTCGGAGGAAGTGCGACTCCACAGGGTCATGGTTAGTAATGGCGAAACGATCGTGTTCTTCCTTAGGACCACTTACTCTACCGAGGATTATGCTAGCTTGTATAGCGAGAGATTATGAGACCGCACGGGTTCTTACGTTTATGATGTCGCATGATGGCGATTACAGATAACTTCTGGAGGTTTTTCAGAAGGGTTTTTAGGTACACAGATGAGTCTCAGTGTTGCATTACGCCTCGATCGACGTGACAGCAGGCGTACTATCCAGGCACTTGAGGATAGGTTGCGGGCATGTGTTCTTGATTTCAGAACTATCCGGGAGGGTTAATTGCCTCTTGTTGTGTTACGTACGATAACAGATACCCTTCCAGTATTCTGATGGCCCTGTATGAGGCCTTGTATGTAAGATAGTGTAGATCGCCGGTTGGATGGTTCGACATAGGCGAGGTTCTGTTATTTGGTCCAGACTTGATTCAGCGGGCTGTGGATAAGGCGAAGCTTATCCGGGAAAGATTATTAATAAGCTTAGAGTCAGCAGAAGCTTTATGCAGATAACCGACGTTGACACGTGGGGTTCAGCTTGACATTTTAGCATGAGTATTATTATGTGGCCTCGTGTGGTACTATTGGTATTTAGGGGTTGTAAAAGAAGACTATGTCGCTATCTTTCCGGATACGTTTATAAGAGCATATGTAAGAACTCAAAATGTTAAGATTTGGAGACGAGTAAAAATTTATCGGAATTATGGAATTGTCGGAAAATGAAATATTGCGACGAATGGGAGGGAGACACGTGTCACCCCCCTTTTGTGGACTTGGACGAAATTGTCATGGTTAGAATGGTCATTTGACCATAATTTAAATGACCAAGTCTTGCAATGACAAAGAGCTTGACATTGTTGACTTGTCAAATTGTCACGACCCGACCCCGGGCCGCGACTGGTGCCTTACCCCGGGCACCCTAGTGATACAACATCAGAGAAAACCAGCGGAAAATAAAACACGAGTCATGAAACAAGAGATATAATAAATAAACAGGCCAACCAAAACAGTTGCCTTCAGTATATACATAAAAACCCGAACAGTTATCCTTTTTACAAACCCTGCCCACAACAGTGCTACAGACCTCTAAGATTTACAACAACTATGACGGGACAGGGCCCCGCCATACCCCTGAATGTACAAGAACCTACAACTCAGGGAAACATACCAAAGATAAGCCTCCGAAGGAACGGAGCTTTCCAACACGCTGAAATGAGATCCTAAGAGCGGGGATCCACGACCGATGTACCTCTACCTGCGGCATGAACGCAGCCCCCCGAAGGAGGTCAGTACAACAGGTACCAAGTATGTGAAATCACAACATCGTAAATGAAATCATAATAGCTTAAAAGCGGGAGACATGTATGATAACCTAAATACAGTAAGCAACATAAAAGCCAAGTCGTGACTCACGCCTCAAAGTCACCACTCAAATATAACTATGGGTCTCACGCCCACAACATCCATCATGTTCGCATCATGGCCGCGTGCCCCGAATATCGTGACGGCAGTATACGTCCATGATGCAACAATAACAAGCGCCGCACGGCCACATGCCCCGGAATCTGCGACGGTGTAGACATGCCCATGTAACCGCAATAACCATATAGTGGGTGGTCAACCCTGCCGCATGTCCACATGCCGGAATCTCAGACGGTGTAGACACGTCCATGTTGCGCAATAACCATATATCGGGTAATCAACCCACGCGTGGCCGTGCCCGAATCTTTGATTTGTAGACATGTCCATGTGACATCAACAACAAGACAGTAATCAAAATGGAAACATACCCGTGGAATTCTCCATCACTGCCAGCACGTCCAAGTAAGTTCTCAACAAGTCAACCGGCCCTCTATCGAGAGACGCGGTAACACAGAAATACCACACTTGCACAACAAAGGCTATCATCACAAGCATAGGCAAGTTTCACAACAACAAGCATAGGCAAATTTCACAACAACAAGCAAAGGCAAGTTTCACAATAACAAGCAAAGGCAAGTTTCACAACAACTCAAAGTACTTTCATTTTATGCCAAGGTCCGGGTTTTTAACCCCAAAGTACTACATACGTTAAGTTCTTTTAAAAGAGATCCATTACTTTTATAAAAGTCACCCGATACCCGTAGTATTAGAATGACCAACCCACATTCCCTTTTCAAAATCAAGTAACAACATTCTTTTCCTAAGTTCCAGTTTGCCTAGTTTCAATAACTCAAGCATCTCATTTACAAATGGTTTCATAGTTTCCAAACTTAATCACTGATTCCTTTTAGAACAATTGAGTAATATATGTCTCACGTGAGAGTAGGTTATTCTTGTTTACAACATTCTTATTACAGAAGCCATGATCTAGAAAATGTATATCATTTTGTCTCATCTTAGTTTCTATGCAGATGGAGGTTTCTACTGGTTTTAATACAATTCATCATTATTCAATACATTTTCCTTTATTAACGCTGCAGTTGGTGCAGCCGATACACATTCGATTCAAATCAAGAAACATTATCCCTTTAAATAAAACCAAGTACTCATTACTCACGAATGAGGTTTCACATTAAAACAAATAAGTTAAGTCTCTTATCTTATAAGATCAAGTCTCTTAACTTCTAACATCAGTAAACCATTTTCTTTACCTCTCTTAAGACATTATACCTAACTCCCCATAAAGCTAGTATAACTCTTTTTAAAACCTTTTAAAACCAAGTGTTACTCTCCCTTCCAAAACGATTTATAAATCTTTTGAAATACATCAAGTTCTTTATTATAACTAGCCAGTTATAATTCACATCAGTTACCTTTTAAAACCACAAAGTATTTTCTTACCTACATAAAGCTGTTATAACCAACTTCCCATAAAGCCGTTATAACACTTTATGTTTTAAGAACAATCAAACACAGTTAACACATGTACGTCTACCGTACTACATAGTTCACACATATCATGCTAGAAGAGATAGGAAGAGGTTCACATACCTCGCGACGATTATCGACAAGTAGCAAAATGCTCCAAAGTACTTTAACCTTGATAGCTATTCCATCCTTTAAGTAGAATACGCTATACGTAGTACTTCAACCAAAGTTACACTGACACCCCGGAAAGAGAGGAGTGCTTCCAAAAGTTCACTGAAATCTGCAACCTACTCACGTGGACCGTTGTCCTGCCTGTGTGAACCTCGAATCCAAGCTTAATAATTCGAATTTCACTTAAAATGGAAACTTCCGTTTATTGTTGTTGAACGTAGCTTGACCAATCCTTTTTTCCAAATGTTTCGTTCAATCAAGGACTATGTACGAATTGTTTATCACCTTAATGAATTCAGTGGTCAGTCTCTTACTCTCTATCACGAGAAAGTGAAATGTTTAAAGAGGTTACTAGAGGTCTTTGATATTTGGAAGCAAAAGTTGTATAAATGAGTGTTAAGTGTTGCTGCCTCTCAACTCTATTGCAGCATATGTATACATATCTATTCTTAAAATTCAGATGCGAATATGTATATATTGAGATAAGAGACATTATTATGAGATTCCCTTATTACACACAATACCCACCCAAATCCACGTGTCCTGTCATATGTATGACATTATTTTGCCACCTAACTATTAATCATCTTGCCAACTAGACTCCAATATTGAACTTCCCTGTGCCCTTATACGTGACTAACACATCAAACATATATGCCTCATTAATATGTTAAACACCTTATATAATGCCACCTAAACACACCACTGAAAAATAGTAAAACAAATCCATTAACTCCCTAGCCATGTACCATTTGATACATATAATCCTTATCCACATAATCACACTTATCTAATAATTAATTAATCAAGTGACCTGTCTCCGTATAATTTATCAACCGCACACATAATTGATTCTAGATCCCACTTCATTTAAATCCTAAAAACTCATAAAACCTTCGTATACTTGATGTCATAATTCCTATAATATGACACTAATCCATAACTTCTTTATGCATATGCCAAATAATATGACACGTGTCGCCCTCCGGTTGGTCTAAAATATTTCATCTCCCAAAATTCCGATAAATTCTATAAGTCTCAAATATCAAATTCGGGAACTCAATTCTCGTTAACGAATAATTTTCCTTCCCGATGCTCGAAATCATTTTTCATAGGAAAAATAAATCCTTCTTTCGTTTCAATTTTTTTTAAAGTCGTACTTTCTCACGTACATTCTCTTAAACACATGTCCTAGAATTATGGGGTGTAACACAAATGCCACTTGGCTTGATCCTTGTGAAAAGCATCCTAACCACCCATTTGATCTAATCTTGACCCTCCATCTTGTTATATATGTATACTAGTGCAATACAAGCTTCAACACTTAGACAAATTTTACAAAAATCTTGAAGAACACAATGGGTGCTCTCGGGTTTGCACTAGGGTTTCAAGAGAATTTTTTTGTTTGTTGTCCAATAATCTCCCCACTTTAAACCAAGGTTCCTAAGGGTATTGTATGGGTATCTCAATAGAAAGATCCCGGAAAAATGGCGTTTTCGTATTAGTCGCAAGGCGGAAAGTTAAGGAGTTCTTCAACTTTGAAGTTGGAACTTGAAGATAAGTTCTTCATAAGTTTCTAAGGGTTGCTTGGAGTGGATTGGAATGTCTAAAAGAGGAGCTAAAGTTGCTAAGGATCGACTTGTAAACTTGGATCATATTTGGGCTAAATGAGGTATAATCTTCGTCTTACTTTTGTAATTGAAGATTCCATGTTATTATAAGTTAGAAATGATCATGTGATATGTGTTATGAAGATTGATAAGTGTTATGGAAATTTGGAAGCTCAATCAAAATGACATGTTAAGCCATTTGAAATTGAAATACAATTTGGTCGATAATTAGAATCGTCGCATGTTTACCTACTTGAGGATTGTAGTAGTTATAATCAATTGTGGCTAGATAACATGTTATATTAAACCACTTGGATTGAAAAGAAATTGGAAGAAGTATTGGTATTGTTGCCCTAATTGCGAATTGACATTGTAGTTTAGACTAGTTTGTTATATATTGTGGGCGGAATTTTACATGTCTTGATTAAGCGTGTAATCCCCTATTGTTAACTACTTTGTTGGGCCTTAAATGTGGCGTGTTTGGTTATTGAATTCGGCCTTGAAAAAGGTGGCAAAGTATGTAGAAACAAAGGAAGTGCTGTCCGATTTTCCGTAGAATTTAGTGACTTTGCACTTGGAATATTCTACGTTTGAAGTAAGAAGTTAATAGGCGTATTATGGTCATTATAGGTTGACATACTACGACGCGAATTGGACTTAGCAAGTGGATTAAACCGAAGAGGTATGTGGAACTTTCTTATCTCTTGAGCATGAATAAGTTGTAAATGTATAGTACGGTAGACGTACAAGATTTTGACAATCTAGGTCCATTTGATATCCTTGGCTTATTTTAAGAATGTCCAAGTTGATTGAGTTAGGGAATTAACTCACTTGTTTAAATATTAAGGATATCTTGGTTTTCAAAAGTTAAGAGACTTTAAGTATGTTGAAAGTATTATTGATACTTGTTTTGTTGGAAAGTTTAAGTCTCTTGGTTATAAAGAAGTATGTAAGTTGCTAATGTATAAAGCTAGTATAACGGCTTTATGTGAAGTTGGTTATAATAGCTTTATGGAAAGTTAAAAAGAGTGGTTTACTCTAAGTAATTTAAGTATGTTAAATACCTTGAAATAACGAAAGGCAAATTGATTTAAAGGCATCAATTGCTTAAGGTTTTAAAAGAAAGAAGTCACTTGATTTAGAAGCCCGAAAATGTATTTTCTAAAAAAGTATTGTGACTTGTCTTAAAATGTAGTTATGACTTGATACTACGGTTATTAGTATCTTGGAAGTTTTATATGAAAACGAGTCATTTTAAAAGAATAGAAGTACGTAGTACTTTGGGTTAAACTCCCGGATTTATAATGACACGTTAGTGCCTTAAGTAAAACTAAAATGAGAGTGTATATGAATAAGACTAATAAGAAGTTAGGGGGATTTCTTAACTTGCTTATTTATTGTATGATAAGCCGGTAGTGCTTATGTTATGTATGATAAGCCGGTAGGGCTTATGTTATGTATGATGGCCAATTGAGATAGGGTAAGAGTATATCTGAGGGGTAAATCTCCAAGATCGTTATACCACCTTCTCCAGGGTAAGAGTATATCTGAGGGGTAGATCCCCAAGATAGTTATACCACCTGCTTTACCACCTTCTCCAGGGTAAGAGTATATCTGAGGGGTAGCTCCCCAAGATAGTTATACCACCTGCTTTACCACCTTCTTCAGGGTAAGAGTATATCTGAGGGGTAGATCCCCAAGATCGTTATACCACCTGCTTCAGGGTAAGAGTATAAATGAGGGGTAAATCCCCAAGATCGTTATACCACCTGTTTCCGTGGATTTGCTACCTATACTTTTGATTACTCTCATTGTTAGTAAGACACTGTGTACTGTTAATTGAGTTATCATACCTGTCTCCAGTTTTATTATAGACTTATGATTTCATTCTGATTTCTCTGGCCACATATTTGGTACATGTTGTACTGACCTCCTTCGGGGGGCTACGTTCATGCCGCAGGTAGAGTACAGGTTGCTGATCCTCGCTCTTAGGATCACTGTTCAGCTGTTGAGAAGCTCATTTATTCCGGAGGCTTATCCCTAGTATTGTCGGTTGTTGTACATTCAGGGGTATGGCGGGGCCCTGTCCCGCCAGAGTTGTTATTCTTAGAGGTCTGTAGTCACATTGTGGTTTGGGTTGTAAAGAAAAAAAATGTACTGTTTTATGTGTATAGTTTACGGAAGGTGGCCTTATCGGCTAGCCTGTTGTTATTTTATGTTTAAGTATTTTATTAGTTGTGTATGTTCCGCTGCTATTCTCTGATGTATACCGAAAAGGGGTGCCCAGGTAGGCACCAGTCGCGGGCCCGGGGTCGGGTCGTGACAAAAGTGGTATCAGAGCAGTTAGTCCTCGGAAAGTGTCTACAGACCGTGTCTAGTAGAGTCTTGATTATCGGTGTGTTGTGCACCACATCTATAATCAGGAGGCTGCAGGACATTTAGGATTGGTTTCCATTCTTCTCACTCTAAGATCGTGCGATAGAGCTGTATGGTTAGGGTCGTCTCTCCCTAACAAGTTATGTTGTTTGCAGCTACGAGAAAGGCAGCAGTGACCCAGGAAAGATTATGTGGATTGCGTATCCAGGTTGGTAATGTTTGTAGTATAGTTGGTATTGGGACATACAACTATACATATTTATGTATGGGGGTCACATATGTGTTGCCTAGGAATGTTGATAACCACCGAGACCTTAGATATATAAGGCCTTCTCGGGTAGTAAAGTTAAGACAGACCAAGGAAAAGAGTTAAATACGACGCCGAGTCGGGTTGGGGATCTATTAAGGGTCGTCCCATAGCTTGAAATGAAATGGGATCAGTTGGTAGTAGTCCCGCTATGTGACAGCGTCACGAGGGTGCAAGGCCCAAGTTTAGCTAATCATTTTACGGGTTCGTGGACGTGTTCCACCGGAACCAGGTTGTGAGAGCCGGAATGGGCCTTATATTGTTTAATTTAGTAACTCCAAAGAGTGGAGGCCAGAGTTAGTATGGAATTTATGTACGCATGATAGTATAAGTTTGGGAGTACGGAAAGAGTATGACCAATGAAAAAGAGAGCAACCAAGTGTAAAGAAATGGAGCCTGAATCCATGAGGACCTTTCGTGGTGACTACACCCGTGAGTGTTGGGTGGTAGCTGAGCGGGTAGATAATAATTACCGGTAACGATACAGTCGTTGGACCCTAGCAGACCTAGTAGAGCTGTTATGACAGACGTTGAGGTCATTATGAGTACGAACTAGTTGGCCTCTTGTTATGCCAACGTGGACTACAGAAGAGAGATTGATTCGGTACCAGTTCCCGATAAGCCGGTTATCGAGTGGAAAGGAAGAGAAGTGGTGGTAACCAGTGAATTATCCTTCCTTCTTTGACATTGTTGATTTTATTAAGTATGTGTGACTTGTTCATTTGAGGTAAATTGACGCAGAAAGTAAGTAATAATTGTATTTGAAGGAATGTATGTTAAGTTGCCCTTGGAGGTACTTGGAGTTGGTTTGGTGTGGTGGTCAGGGCCACGACCTACCGGATAAATTCAGGAAAATGTGCAAGGCATGAATAAAATAAGTACGAGTGCTGCCGGCAGAAAGCTGAGGGCATCTTTGGTAGGTTTTGAAATTCTACATGACTTTAAGGTGGTGCGTGATGATTAGATATTTACTGGACCGCAAGAGGACCCTGTGATTAGGGTTGTGACTCCAAGGAAAGTTTAAGAAAGGGAGATAAGTTCTCTCCCCCACGTAAAAGGACAGTTTTACGTATTATGGGGTTGCGTGTACCCATGTTGTTAGACGCAGGATATGAGACTGGTAAGGTCTTCGGTATCGTCATGCCATAGGTTACAGTTGTAGATAACCGTGGGAAAAGTGTTGTGTTGGGGAAATTAAGAACGACGTACGAATTGGTCGAGGAAGTATCGTAAAGATATAAATGCAGGTTGTACGCTTGTATGAAACTGTACGATTATGAATCAAGATAGAAATATTTTTGCTAATAATAAACATAAGGTAAGGTTATGACCAGAATGATAAAGGAGAATACGACTGTGGTTATGTAAGTTGCACGAGATATGATTACCCCCTACTAGTGTAAGACCATTAGTAAATAATGGGCAGTGAGAACACCTCGAGGAAAGGTGGTAGCATCGGGTTACTACTTGACGAGATCAAGGAAATCTTTCCCCCCTAAATTATGTTTGACAGGAAGTCTTAGCCAGGAGGCAAGCAAAAGAATCAATTCTAAGTTAGTGACCAAGTTTGGTTGCAACAGAGAAAAGGGAAACAGGAACCATAAGTGAGATTAAGGATACCCGAATATTTCGCAGGAATAAGAAAGGCTTTCAGTTATTGGAAGATAAGCTGACCCCGACTACAGTTCTAACCCCTCCTGTGAGACTAGAGGGTTAAGTTATTATGATAACACGTTGGGTGTTGGGCTAGGTTGTGTGCTGACGCAACCCGATCAGGATAGAGCCTATGTTTTTCCCGGTAGTTAGGGAAACAGGAAAGGAAATTATGCCACTCACGATTTAGAGTTGGCGGCAGTTAAATCATGCCTTGAAGATTTGGGGGCATGACGTATATACAGACTTCATGTGGATATTTGTGCAGACCACAAAAGACTCCGGTATATCTGCAGACTGAGGCAGTAGAATTTGCGACAGCAATGGTGGTTAGAGTTACTCAAGAATTGTGATGTTGATATTGATGCGCGTAATATGCACACACTTTAAACGCAAGTGCACGTTATCGTATCAAGTAGTATAGTCTTAGATAAGACCGAATATCGTCCTCTAGGATTAGGGTCCAAGTATCAGTTATCTATTTTCTAGTATCTATTTGGTGAATTAATGATTGATTGTTTGGTTTGTAACTAAGAGTTATGAAAGCTAATTAAATATAAAGATTTAATTCAGATGTGATGAGAATAGGGCTTCTATGTATCCTTACTATCCGCTTATGTTACTTACTAATGCATTACTTATGGTATTCTTCTTTTGGAGAAAGCAGGTTTACGAAATCGTTTTATACTCCCGTTAGGGTTATATAAACACTCAACCCCAGTATTGTTCCTTACCTAACTTTCGCTGATAAGGGTAACGCTATAGGAGGATTAAGCACAAAAACCTAGTTGACCGTCACGCACAATGCGCAAAATTAGGGTTGTTAAGCCTCTCATCAACGCTACAAATCTAATTGAGGTATTTTCATCCCCAATTCAAGACCGTCTACCCAACTTACAGCATATTCACAATCCTCCTTTTCGTAACTGATTAGAAATCATATAGTGATAACTAGTTGTCAATTAGCTACCAAGAATTCAACTCAATTATTGGATAGATCTCTCAATAAGAATAATAACCATAAGCATGCATTACTTTATAACATAAGGTTCAAGAATTCAACATAGAAAGCCCTATAAGAGAATTAGTTCTAGCCATGAATATGACAAGAACTAATTCAAAGTTCATCATGCAAAACTGAATTAAAGAAAAGAAAAAGGACAGAAATTACTAATGTTTAGGTCTCCAATCTCCTAGGCAAGAAAACCTTGTGTTTGGCAAGAAAGGGAACCTTGAAAACCGCCTAGGTTCTCCTTTTATAGGTTTAAAACGTCTCCTCTTTTCCTGCAGCTCGACCCAAAAATCCGTCAAAAGACCTAATTTTTCCGCGTGCGCGCGCTGCGAGATGGGCGCGCGCCTAAAGTTCTGCAATACTGGTGTTTTGGCGCGCGCCCCGATATCTGGCTGCGAGCGCGCGCCACTGGCTCTGTGGCTTCTCGGATGTTTAGGCGCCGCGCCCTGCTTTCGTCTTCAGAGCCATGCGCTGGATCTTCGCAGCTTCTTCGAATAATAGCGCCGCGCCCTGCTTCGATCAGGAGGCCATGGCAGTCCGATTTCAGCCTCGTTTGCCACTTTCTCCGTTTCGCTCTAGTACTCCTCTTTTCCTCTTTTCGCTCCTTTTCCGCCATTTGGCCACTTTAGCCACTTTGACTCAAAAGAAAGAAAATCTATCCTAATACGACACTTTGTATGTACAAAACGGGACAAAAGACTAACTAGACTGACTCAAAAGGTGTATATAAAATACACCGATCAAATACCCCCCAACTTAACCTTTGCTCGCCCTCGAGCAAAGATAGAAAGAAATACAATAAAAGACTCAAAAGAATGAAAAATAAAGGACTCTCTGTCATTAATCACTTTTGCTGCATAAATGTTAACTAGAAAAACATGAAGGTTAGCAGAATAATATGCAGGAACATATAGCATGAAATTTTCAGCACACTAAACACATGAAGCTAAATATTTCGCAAACTCATATTCATCATGCTTAATGGAAGTCAATATACTAAATCATGCATATAAATTCAAGAATTCCTATGGCATGCTTACTTGCTATTCTCCACTAATTCTGGATATGCATAAAAGAGATCTTGAGGACTTTGAGGTTGTCAGAATGTAGGCTTAGGTAGGAGTTGGTAAAGATATGCATTTAGACTCATTTTTCTGTACCATAAGCTCTTTGGCTTTTCAATTTTTCCCTTTTCTTTTGATTCTTTCCTTCACTTCAATTCTATCATTCCCTCTTTTGTTTTGGGAGAGTGAAGTGTATTATACAAATAGCACCCCCAAACTTAGGCTTTGCCTCTTTCTTATTACTTTTCCATTAGGGTGCCTCAAACTTGTTCACTCTTTTGTTTCTTCTTTTAACACAATGTACTCCACTATTTCATATTTTCACTTATGGCACAATTTTGTGGGAATATGGGGTGTCAAAGAAGAAGTTTCAAATTTAGGCTCAAATGGGTGACTAGGGATATTTTAAAGTACGGGATAGAAAAGAATGGTAAGAATTGGCTATCAAAGAAATGCCTGAGTCATCTCCCTAACATGCATATCCTAACTATTTCGCCTCAAATAGCAAGCACTCATAACACATAAGCATTTATCATTTAGCATGCATAACTTAAGCAAGAAACTCCAAATAGACAGATTATGTGAGCTTTTGGCATATCTAACCTAAGTGTTTAGATAGTTGCTTCAATTCCTTTACATTATTCCACCTTACTTCATTAGGTGTTTCTAGCAACTACAAAGATACATGATCTTTGACAGGCAATTATGACTCAAGAAAGAAAAAAATTTGGTGACTCAAAATAAACATAAAACAAATAGAAAAATTTAAATAAAACATAACATGACACACAAATAAAAACTAAAACACAAAAACACACCCCCAAACTTAAATCACACATTGTCCCCAATGTGTAGACTCAAAGACAGTAAAAGAAAACGACACTTACAAACTTTGGCTAAAATGGTGGTGGTGGCGGTGGATAATGCATCGACCATTGGTTGAACAAGGCACTCAGCTCGTCGATTTGTTGCCTTGTTTCTTGCTGTCCTGGTACTCCTGTTTGCAAGCGTCCGCATCATCTCCTTCGTGTTGGTACAATTGCCCTATTGTGGGCTCTGAAGGTTCTGCTTTGTGGTTGGCGGTGGCTGGGTCTGCCTCATATTGAGCCCCTATTTCGTGCTCATCTTCATCCATGGTTGCCTCTGCTTCGTTGTTGCCGCTGCTGCGGTTGTACTCTTCGTCACCTTTGAGGCGGGTCAGTTTTTGGGCGTTTTAAATTTCTGGATTCCCGCCAGCCGCGCTTCGCTAGCCATGCGCCAAACATCTGCGCTCGCCCGGGACTTTCGAGCCGCGGCCTCTGGCGCCGCGCGCTTAAATTTCTGCGCTGTTCGGCTTTTGGCGCCAGCCGCTTCAGCCATGCGCGCTACCCGCTTTTTCTGAAATCGACTTTCTTTCGCGCTTGATTCGCCTTGATTCCTCTGACTGTCAGTCACAGCTCAAACACAAGACCCCATGACCGTGAGATTGTTCTAGACAAAATAAAATAAACTAAAGACAGAAATTAAAATAACATAATTGAAAACGTTGGGTTGCCTCCCAACAAGCGCTGTCTTTAACGTCTTTTAGCCGGACGCAAGTTCCTTAGACTTACTAGCCCTGGGGTGGATTAAGTCCTCAACGATCCATTTCCGCCACATTTGGCGTTTCCTTTTCTCCTTTTCTTTTAGCATTATCGGTGGTAGGAGTCCCTAACAATTACCTCATTTAGTGTCATCTCAGCAAACCATGCTAGCTTTATTGGGCTCATCACCCTTTGGATGCATTGCAATGGTTCGCATGGGGGTTTGGAGGTGGTGATTGCAAAACACCCACTTACGCTTGGCTCAATGACGTGTTTAAAGACTTTAAACACCATCTCTTCGTTCTCCACTCTTAGCGTTAGCTCTCCTCTTTCAACGTCAATCAAGGCTCTACCCGTTGCTAGGAATGGCCTCCCCAATATGATCGGGATTTCTGCATCTTCTTCCATATCCAGAATGAGGAAATCTGCAGGAAAGAAAAAATTTCCTACCTTCACAATCACATCCTCGATCTTCCCTCGTGGATGAACCACTGTCCTGTCGGCTAGTTGCAGACTCACAGTGGTGGGTTTGGCTTCTCCTAACTCCAATCTTTTGAAAACTGATAGGGGCATCAAATTTATACTCGCCCCTAAATCACACAAGGCTCTGTTGCAAGTCACCCTGCCCACTGTGCATGGTAGTGTAAAGCTTCCAGGGTCCTTTAGCTTTGGTGGCAATTTCTTTTGTAAGATAGCACTACACTCTTCTGTTAGTGCTACTATCTCATATTCGGCCAGTTTCCTCTTTTTCCCCAAGATTTCTTTCATGAACTTGAAATAAGATGGCATCTGCTCCAAAGCCTCTATAAACGGTATGTTGATGTGCAACTTCCTGAATACCTCCAAGAATTTGGAAAATTGTTTATCGACCGCCTTCCTTTGTAATCTCTGGGGGAAAGGAATCTTTTCTGTATACTCCTTCTCCGGAGTTTTCTATCACTGGGCTAGGTTCAGCCACCTTATTTTTTCTAACTCTGCTTCCCTCTCAACTATTGGCTGAGGCGGCTGTTGCTCCAATTGTTTTCCACTTCTCAACTACACTGCCTTACATTGCTCCCTCGGATTTACCTCAGTATTGCTTGGCAATGTCCCCTGTGGCCTGATGTTTGCCTGCTTGCTAGCCGCCCTACTGTGTTTCCAAGTTTCGAGCGAGGATCTAGATTCTCGTTATAAAGCTGTGCGGGCGTTGCGCGTCTTGTCATGGCCGCTAAGCTCATCTGGTTTTTCTTGACGACTGGTGCATTGAAATGCTGAGGCCGGGGCTTGAGTGAAGTCGTTGATTACTGCTGGGTTCTGCATCGCCCCTATACCGATTCTCGCCCACGATATTGGTTCTGCTGCCTGCATGCGATTTTGCCGCCCCGGCATCGATTTTGCTGGCCCTGATCTCCTCTCCATGAGAAGTTTGGGTGATTCCTCCACCCTGGATTATAATTGTTTGAGTAGGGTTGTTCGCTGCCTCGTAGTTACCTCGCTTGACACTCTGCTGCTCCATTGATGCATTGTTGGGATCCATTGGGACACCTATCAAATGTATGGGCCGCCACATATCTCACGCTTTTTCGGCTGCACAAAGATTCACCGACAATATGTTGCTGTAATTGTTTCGCTAGAAGAGCCACTTGTGCGTTCAAAGCAGCAATAGCATCTACTTCATGGACCCCCACAGTTCTTCTCCCACTGGTTGCCCTCTCTTCAGTGACATGGTTGTTAGTGGCCATATCTTCTAATAACTCGTGGCGTCGTGGTCGCTTTCCTCATGAATGCCCCACTGCGCGTGCATCTATGATGGTTACGTTGTCTCTTGCTCGGCCGTTGTAGAAAATATGAACCAAGTTCCACAACTCAATGCAATGGTGTGGACACTTCCTCTGTAGATCCTTGAATCTCTCCCATGCTTCATATAAGGACTCTCCATCAGCTTGATAGAAGTTGTTCAACTCCCCTCTTAATTTTGCTGCTTTACAGGGTGGAAAGAACTTGGCTAGGAATTTACATGTGCTACCGTGCCATGTAAATATCGAATCACCGGCGTGAATTCAACCATACTTTTGCTCTATCCACGAGTGAGAAGGAAAGAGCCTCAATCTGACGGCATCATCGAACGCCGTTATATTCGAAAGTGGCACATAGCTCCAAGAAATTTGCTATGCGTATATGTGGATCCTCAGATGGCGGCGCCTCCGAATCTGTCAGTCCGCACCATGCTCGTAATCATTGGTTTTATCTCGAAATTGTTGGCTCCTATTGTAGGGAGCCTAATGCAAGTCTGTGCTCCATTCACTCTTGGTAGCACATAATCTCCCAGACTTCTTTCTGGCTGGATTCGAACCCTGTCCTCCATATCTATTGGCACTTGCTGAGGATCTCCTGGGTTAAGTTGATTTTCACCTAACCCTTCTCTCATCCTCGTTATTGTTGAGCACCGCCCATTTCTATCAACGTTGCAATTATTGATTCTTTCTGCTCGCTTTGCGGGCTTTCTCAATTTCCGGATTGAAGGAACAAGAGTGTCGACTCTCTTCTCCTTCGCATAAACCGATATCACGAGAAAGATCAAAACAAACAAAGAATCACGCACACGATTTTCGTAGAAACTAAAAAAAATAAAAAAATTAAAAAATTAAATCCAAATTAGAAATTAAAAATAGATAATTTGATATTGAACTATTGCCTAATCCCCGGCAACGGCGCCAAAAACTTGATGCGCGTAATATGCACACACTTTAAACGCAAGTGCACGTTATCGTATCAAGTAGTATAGTCTTAGATAAGACCGAATATCGTCCTCTAGGATTAGGGTCCAAGTATCAGTTATCTATTTTCTAGTATCTATTTGGTGAATTAATGATTGATTGTTTGGTTTGTAACTAAGAGTTATGAAAGCTAATTAAATATAAAGATTTAATTCAGATGTGATGAGAATAGGGCTTCTATGTATCCTTACTATCCGCTTATGTTACTTACTAATGCATTACTTATGGTATTCTTCTTTTGGAGAAAGCAGGTTTACGAAATCGTTTTATACTCCCGTTAGGGTTATATAAACACTCAACCCCAGTATTGTTCCTTACCTAACTTTCGCTGATAAGGGTAACGCTATAGGAGGATTAAGCACAAAAACCTAGTTGACCGTCACGCACAATGCGCAAAATTAGGGTTGTTAAGCCTCTCATCAACGCTACAAATCTAATTGAGGTATTTTCATCCCCAATTCAAGACCGTCTACCCAACTTACAGCATATTCACAATCCCTCATTTTCAGAATCTGATTAGAAATCATATAGTGATAACTAGTTGTCAATTAGCTACCAAGAATTCAACTCAATTATTGGATAGATCTCTCAATAAGAATAATAACCATAAGCATGCATTACTTTATAACATAAGGTTCAAGAATTCAACATAGAAAGCCCTATAAGAGAATTAGTTCCTAGCCATGAATATGACAAGAACTAATTCAAAGTTCATCATGCAAAAACTGAATTAAAGAAAAGAAAAAGGAAAGAAATTACTAATGTTTAGGTCTCCAATCTCCTAGGCAAGAAAACCTTGTGTTTGGCAAGAAAGGGAACCCTTGAAAACTGCCTAGGGTTCTCCTTTTATAGGTTTAAAACGTCTCCCCTCTTTTCCCTGCAGGCCTGGCCCAAAAATCCGTCAAAACACCTAATTTTTCCGCGTCGGCGCCGCGGCGCTGCAACTCCTGTGGCTTCTCGGATGTTTAGGCGCCGCGGCCCTGTTTTTGGTCTCTGAGGGCGCCGCGGTGCTGAATCTTCTGCAGCTTCTCTGAATAATAGGCGCCATGCCCGCTTCGATCGCAGGAGGCGCCATGCGCAGTCTCGATTTCACCTCGTTTGCCACTTTCTCCGTTTGCTCTAGTACCTCTCTTTTCCCTCTTTTCGCTCCTTTTCCGCCATTTGGCCACTTTAGCCACTTTGACTCAAAAGAAAGAAAATCTATCCTAATACGACACTTTGTATGTACAAAACGGGACAAAAGACTAACTAGACCGACTCAAAAGGTGTATATAAAATACACCGATCAGATATCCTATACCATCCGGGGAAAGCCAAGACAGTTACAGATACTCTTTGTCGTGGATCTAAGGGTAGTCTGCCAGATGGGCAGCCATATAGATAGGACGTGGTCCGTGAGATTCATCAGCTACCGAGCCGGGGGATTCGATCATTTGTTTCCAAGGTTAATGAAGTTTAGATCCGAGAGGTTGCCGAGTCTTCCATCGTTGAGGAAGTAAAGAGGCGACAGTATGAGGATCCAGCTATGATACGGTATCGAGATACGGCTCTCCAAGAAGAGAAGAGCCTGTTTGGGTAGCACCGGATGGGGTGCTGTGAGATGAGGATAGATTGCGTGTACCCGGTACTGCAGGACTAGTCAGCAGGTCTTAGGGGAGGCACGCAATGCTTATTGTTCTAATTGTTCGGGGTCGACTAAGTTGTGTCGTGACCTCAGATGTATGTATGGGTAAGATGACCGGAAAAGGGACATAGCGGAGTTTACTGCTTAGTGTCCGAGTTAGTAGCAGGTCATGGTTGAGCACCAGAAGCCCAGTGGGCTATTGCAGGCGATTGAAATCCCAACCTAGTTATGAGAGGTAACTAATATGGATCTTGTTACAGGGTGGCATCGTACTCGGAGGAAGTGCGACTCCCTGGGGGTCATGGTTAGTGGGCTGGCGAAACCAGTCGTGTTCTTCCGGTTAGGACCACTTACTCGGCTGAGGATTATGCTAGCTTGTATAGCAGAGAGATTGTGAGACTGCACGGGGTTCCTACGTTTATGATGTCAGACAGATGAGCGATTACAGATAACTTCTGGAGGTTTTTCAGAAGGGTTTTTAGGTACACAGATGAGTCTCAGTGTTGCATTACGCCCTCAGACCGACGGACAGGCAGAGCGTACTATCCAGGCACTTGAGGATAGGTTGCGGGCATGTGTTCTTGATTTCAGAACTATCCGGGAGGGTTAATTGCCTCTTGTTGTGTTACGTACGATAATGATACCCTTCCGATTCTCGATGGCCTGTATGAGGCCTTGTATGTAAGATAGTGTAGATCGCCGGTTGGATGGTTCGACATAGGCGAGGTTCTGTTATTTGGTCCAGACTTGATTCAGCGGGCTGTGGATAAGGCGAAGCTTATCCGGGAAAGATTATTAATAAGCTTAGAGTCAGCAGAAGCTTTATGCAGATAACCGACGTTGACACGTGGGGTTCAGCTTGACATTTTAGCATGAGTATTATTATGTGGCCTCGTGTGGTACTATTGGTATTTAGGGGTTGTAAAAGAAGACTATGTCGCTATCTTTCCGGATACGTTTATAAGAGCATATGTAAGAACTCAAAATGTTAAGATTTGGAGACGAGTAAAAATTTATCGGAATTATGGAATTGTCGGAAAATGAAATATTGCGACGAATGGGAGGGAGACACGTGTCACCCCCCTTTTGTGGACTTGGACGAAATTGTCATGGTTAGAATGGTAATTTGACCATAATTTAAATGACCAAGTCTTGCAATGACAAAGAGCTTGACATTGTTGACTTGTCAAATGCCACTTGGCTTGATCCTTGTGAAAAGCATCCTAACCACCCATTTGATCTAATCTTGACCCTCCATCTTGTTATATATGTATACTAGTGCAATACAAGCTTCAACACTTAGACAAATTTTACAAAAATCTTGAAGAACACAATGGGTGCTCTCGGGTTTGCACTAGGGTTTCAAGAGAATTTTTTTGTTTGTTGTCCAATAATCTCCCCACTTTAAACCAAGGTTCCTAAGGGTATTGTATGGGTATCTCAATAGAAAGATCCCGGAAAAATGGCGTTTTCGTATTAGTCGCAAGGCGGAAAGTTAAGGAGTTCTTCAACTTTGAAGTTGGAACTTGAAGATAAGTTCTTCATAAGTTTCTAAGGGTTGCTTGGAGTGGATTGGAATGTCTAAAAGAGGAGCTAAAGTTGCTAAGGATCGACTTGTAAACTTGGATCATATTTGGGCTAAATGAGGTATAATCTTCGTCTTACTTTTGTAATTGAAGATTCCATGTTATTATAAGTTAGAAATGATCATGTGATATGTGTTATGAAGATTGATAAGTGTTATGGAAATTTGGAAGCTCAAATCCGAAAATGACATGTTAAGCCATTTGAAATTGAAATACAATTTGGTCGATAATTAGAATCGTCGCATGTTTACCTACTTGAGGATTGTAGTAGTTATAATCAATTGTGGCTAGATAACATGTTATATTAAACCACTTGGATTGAAAAGAAATTGGAAGAAGAATTGGTATTGTTGCCCTAATTGCCGAATTGACATTGTAGTTTAGACTAGTTTGTTTTATATTGTGGGGCGGAATTTTACATGTCTTGATTAAGCGTGTAATCCCCTATTGTTAACTACTTTGTTGGGCCTTAAATGTGGCGTGTTTGGTTATTGAATTCGGCCTTGAAAAAGGTGGCAAAGTATGTAGAAACAAAGGAAGTCTTTGTCGATTTTCCGTAGAATTTAGTGACTTTGCACTTGGAATATTCTACGTTTGAAGTAAGAAGTTAATAGGCGTACTATGGTCATTATAGGTTGACATACTACGTGCGCGAATTGGACTTAGCAAGTGGATTAAACCAAGAGGTATGTGGAACTTTCTTATCTCTTGAGCATGAATAAGTTGTAAATGTATAGTACGGTGACGCGTACGATTTTGACAATCTAGGTCCATTTGATATCCTTGGCTTATTTTAAGAATGTCGAGTTGATTGAGTTAGGGAATTAACTCACTTGTTTAAATATTAAGGATATCTTGGTTTTCAAAAGTTAAGAGACTTTAAGTATGTTGAAAGTATTATTGATACTTGTTTTGTTGGAAAGTTTAAGTCTCTTGGTTATAAAGAAGTATGTAAGTTGCTAATGTATAAAGCTAGTATAACGGCTTTATGAGAAGTTGGTTATAATAGCTTTATGGAAAGTTAAAAAGAGTGGTTTACTCTAAGTAATTTAAGTATATTAAATGACTTGAAATAACGAAAGGCAAATTGATTTAAAGGCATCAATTGCTTAAGGTTTTATAAGAAAGAAGTCACTTGATTTAGAAGCCCGAAAATGTATTTTCTAAAAAGGTATTGTGACTTGTCTTAAAATGTAGTTATGACTTGATACTACGGTTATTAGTATCTTGGAAGTTTTATATGAAAACGAGTCATTTTAAAAGAATAGAAGTACGTAGTACTTTGGGTTAAACTCCCGGATTTATAATGACACGTTAGTGCCTTAAGTAAAACTAAAATGAGAGTGTATATGAATAAGACTAATAAGAAGTTAGGGGGATTTCTTAAATTGCTTATTTATTGTATGATAAGCCGGTAGTGCTTATGTTATGTATGATAAGCCGGTAGGGCTTATGTTATGTATGATGGCCAATTGAGATAGGGTAAGAGTATATCTGAGGGGTAAATCCCCAAGATCGTTATACCACCTTCTCCAGGGTAAGAGTATATCTGAGGGGTAGATCCCCAAGATAGTTATACCACCTGCTTTACCACCTTCTCCAGGGTAAGAGTATATCTGAGGGGTAGCTCCCCAAGATAGTTATACCACCTGCTTTACCACCTTCTTCAGGGTAAGAGTATATCTGAGGGGTAGATCCCCAAGATCGTTATACCACCTGCTTCAGGGTAAGAGTATAAATGAGGGGTAAATCCCCAAGATCGTTATACCACCTGTTTCCGTGGATTTGCTACCTATACTTTTGATTAATCTCATTGTTAGTAAGGCACTGTGTACTGTTAATTGAGTTATCATACCTGTCTCCAGTTTTATTATAGACTTATGATTTCATTCTGATCTTTCGCCACATATTTGGTACATGTTATCGACCTCCTTCGGCTACGTTAAATGTCGCAGTAGTAGTCTGAGTTCTTGATCCTCGCTCTTAGGATCACTTCACCGTTGAGAAGCTCATTTATTCGGAGGCTTATCCCTAGTATTGTCGGTTGTTGTACATTTAGGGGTATGGCGGCCCCACTTGAGTTGTTATTCTTAGAGGTCTGTAGTCACATTGTGGTTTGGGTTGTAAAGAAAAAAAAATGTATTGTTTTATGTGTATAGTTTACGGAAGGTGGCCTTATCGGCTAGCCTGTTGTTATTTTATGTTTAAGTATTTTATTAGTTGTGTATGTTCCGCTGCTATTCTCTGATGTATACCGAAAAGGGGTGCCCAGGTAGGGCACCAGTCGCGGGCCCGGGGTCGGGTCGTGACATGAATGGACCCTTAAGAAGTTATTATTAAGGGAATTAATGGAAGACTATGTTAATAGATTGAGCTACGTAGTAGGATTTCGAGAATGGTACCGGTGAGATCCGTACGGAGTAAGTATGGTTGTTGTGGTCAAGACAACACAATTATGGTATTACGATAAGTTCTGTACCCGTTTACGGGGGGACTGATAAGGTAGGCATGGAGCATGGAAATTGCGAGGCTAAGAATGTGATGACCACCGAGACCTTAGGTATATAAGGCCTTCTCGGGTAGTAAAAAGTTAAGTCAGACCAAGGATAAGAGTTAAATACGACGCCGAGTCGGGTTAAGGACCTATTAAGGGTCGCCCCATAGCCTGTAATGGAATGGGATCAGTTGTTAATAGTACCTCTACGTGACAGGGTCACGAGGGTGCAAGGCCCAAGTCTAGTTAATCATTTTACGGGTTCTTAGACGCATTCCACCGGAACCAGGTTGTGAGAGCCGGAAATGACCTTATGTTGTTTAGAATAGTAACTCCAAAGATAGGAGGCCCGAATCAGTATGATGGCTATGTACGTACGCTAGGATAAGTTTGGAAGTACGGGAAAAGTACGACCAGTAAGAAAAAGAGCAACCAAGTGTAAAGAAATGGAGCCTGAATCCATGGGGACCTTTCGAGGTGACTACACCCGTGAGTGTTGGGTGGTAGCTGAGCGGGTAGATAATAGTTGCCGGTAACGATACAGTCGTTGGACCCTAGCAGACCTAGCAGAGCTGTTATGACAGACATTGAGGTCATTATGAGTACGGGCTAGTTGGCCTCTTGTTATGCCAACGTTGACTGCAGAGAGAGATTGGCTCGATTCCAGTTTTCTGGTAAGCTGATTATCCAGTGTAAAGGAAGAGAAGTGGTAGTAACCAGTGAATTATCCTTCCTTCTTTGGCATCATTGTTTTTCTTTTTAAGTCTGTGTGACTTGTTCACTTGAGGTAAATTGACGCAGAAAGTAAGTAATAATTGAATTTGAAGGAATTTATGTTAAGTGCCCTTGGAGGTACTTGGAGTTGGTTTGGTGTGGCGGTCAGGGCCACGACCTTCCGGATAATTTCAGGAAAATGTGCAAGGCGAGAATAAAATAAGCACGAATGCTGCCGGCGGAAAGCTGAGGGCATCTTTGGTAGGTTGGAAAATCTACACGAACGTAAAAGCGGTGCGTGATGATTAGATAATTACTGAACCGCAAGAGGACCTTGTGATTAGGGTTGTGACTCTAAGGAAAGTTTAAGAAATGGAGATAAGTTCTCTCCCCCACGTAAAAGGACAGTTTTACGTATTATGTGGTTGCGTGTACCCATGTTGTTAGACGGAGGATATGAGACTGGTAAGGTCTTCGGTATCGCCATGCCATAGGTTACAGTTGTAGATAACCGTGGGAAAAGTGTTGTGTTGGGGTAATTAAGAACGACGCATTTAATTGAGGAAGTATCGTAAAGATAAAAATGCAGGTTGTACGCATGTATGAAACTGTACGATTATGAATCAAGATAGAAATACTTTTGCTAATAATAAGCCTAAGGTAAGGATATGGCCAGAATGATAAAGGAGCATACGACTATGGTTATGTAAGTTGCACGAGATATGATTACCCCAGACTAGTGTAAAGACCATTAGTAAATAATGGGAAGTACGAACATTTCGAGGAAATGTGGTAACACCTGGCTATTATCTCTACGAGCTGGGAGAGAATAATAGGATTGTTACTTGACGAGATCAAGGAAACCTCTCCCCTAAATTGTGATTGAAAGTAAGTCTTAGCCATGAGGCAAGCAAAGGAATTAAGTCTAAGTTTAGTGACCAAGTTTGGTTGCAACAGAGAAAGGGAAACAGGAACCATAAGAGAGATTAAGGATACCCGAATATTTCGCAGGAATGAGAAAGGCTTTCAGTTATTGGAAGATAAGTTGACCACGACTACAGTTCTAACCCCTCATGTGAGACTAGAGGGTTAGGTTTTTATTGTAACACGATGGGTGTTGGGCTAGGTTGTGTGCTGATACAACACGATAAGGTTAGAGCCTATGTTTCCCGGCAGTTAGGGAAGCATGAAAGGAATTTACGCCACTCATGATTTAGAGTTGGCAGCAGTTAAATCATGCCTTGAAGATTTGGGGGCATGAAGTATATATAGACTTCATGTGGATATTTGTGCAGACCACAAAAGCCTCCGGTATACCTTCAGACAGAGGTAGTAGAATTTGCGACAGCGACGGTGGTTAGAGTTATTCAAGGATTGTGATATCGATATCCTATACCATCCGGGGAAAGCCAAGACAGTTACAGATACTCTTAGTCGTGGATCTATAGGTAGTTGTCAGATGGACAGCCATATAGACAGGACGTGGTCCGTGAGATTCATTAGCTAATGAGCCGAGGGGTTCGATTTTTTGTTTCCAAGGTTGATGAAGTTTGGATCCGAGAGGTTGCCGAGTCTTCCGTCGTTGAGGAGGTAAAGAGGCGACAGTATGAGGATCCAGTTATGATACGGTATTGAGATACGACTCTCCGAGAAGAGAAGAGCCTGTTTGAGTAGCACCAGATGGGGTGCTGTGAGATGAGGATAGATTGCATGTACCCGGTACTGCAGGACTAGTCAGCAGGTCTTAAGGGAGGCACGCAGTGCTTATTGCTCCAACTGTTCAGGGTCGGCTAAGTTATGTCGTGACCTCAGATGTTGGTATTGGTAAGATGACCGGAAAAGGGACGTAGCAGAGTTGTTTCTTAATATCCGAATTAGTAGCAGGTCATGGTTGAACACCAGAAGCCCAGTGGGCTATTACAGGCGATTTAGACCCCGAATTAGACATGAGAGGTAATTAAAATGGATTTTGTTACAGGGTGGCATCGTACTCGGAGGAAGTGCGACCCCCTGGGGTCATGGTAAATAGGCTGGCGAAACCAGCCGTGTTTTTCCGTATTGGGACTACTTACTGGTGAGGATTATGCGCCAACGTATAGCGGAGAGATTGTGAGACATGCGGGGTTCCTACTCTTATGATGTCAGACAGATGAGTTCTGTTACAACTGACTTCTGGAGGTTTTTCCAGAAGGTATTAGAGACACAGGTGAGTCTCAGTGTGATATTTCGCCCTCAGACCGACGGACAGGCAGAGCATACTATCCAGGTACTTGAGGATAGGTGGCGGGCCTGTGTTTTTGAGTTCAGAGATAGCTGGGAGGGTTAGCTGCCTCTTGATTGAGTTACGTACGATAAAAGATACCCTTCCAGTTTTCGGATGGCCCTGTATGAGGCCTTGTATGAAAGAAAGTGTAGATCGCCGGTTGGATGGTTCGACATAGACGAGGTTCAGTTATTTGGTCCAGACTTGATTCAGCGGGCTGTGGATAAGGCGAAGCTTATCCGGGAAAGATTATTAGTAAGCTTAGAGTCAGCAGAAGCTTTATGCAGATAACCGACGTTGACACATGGGGTTCATCTTGACATTTTAGTATGAGTATTATTATGTGGCCACGTGTGGCATTATTGGTAAGTAGGGGTTGTAAGGGGACTATGTCGCTATCTTTAAGTTTGACTCCCGAAAGAACATTCGGGGACGAATGTTTCTAAGGAGGAAAGAATGTTACACCCCGGAATTTCAGGATATGTTTATAAGAACGAAGGTAAGAACCCAAAAATGTTCAGATTTGAGACGAATAAAAATTTATCGGAATTATGGAATTGTCGGAAAATGAAATATTGCGACGAATGAGAGGGCGACACATGTCACCCCCCCTTAGTGGTCTTGGTCGAATTTGTGCATGGGTAGAATGGTCATTTGACCATATTTATGAAGAAAGTCTTGCTAGACTAAGAGCTTGACAACATTGAACAAGTCAATGAGCCCACATAGCATGATATTTTAATAAAATGCATCCAAGCCATCCATTTGTTTTAATCCTAACCCTTCCTTGTGTAATATAAGCTTACTAGTAGTGCAAGACTTTGTCATTCTCAACACTTAGAAATTTTTTGAAAATGTTCTTGCTCACTAAGTGAAGCTCACGGCTAAGGGATTTTTCCAAGAGGAAAATTTCCAATTGTTTTCCAATAATCTCCCCACTTTAAACCAAGGTACCTAAGGGTATTGTAAGTGTATCTCAATAGAAAGATCCCGGAAATATGGTGTTTTCGTATTAGTCGCAAGGCGAAAACCTAAGGAGTTTTTCAACTTTGAATATGGAACTTGAAGATGAGTTCTTCATAAGCTTCTAAAGGTTGCTTGGAGTGGATTGGAATGTCGAAAGGAGGAGCTAAGGTTGCTAAGGATCGACTTGTAATCTTGGATCATATTTGGGCTAAATGAGGTATAATCTTCGTCTTACTTTTGTAATTGAAGATTCCATATTTTTATAAGTTAGAATTGATCATGTGATATGTGTTATGAAGATTGATAAGTGTTATGGAAATTTGTAAGCTCAAATCCGAAAATGACATGTTGAGTCATTTGAAGTTGAATTACAATTTGGTCGTTAACTAGAATCGTCGCATGTTATCTACTTGAAGATTATAGTTGTTATAATCAATTGCGGCTTTATAACATGTTATACTAAACAACTTGGATTGAATAGAAATTGGAAAAATAATTGGTATTGTTGTCCCTAATTGCCGAATGGACATTGTATTTTTGGACTAGTTTAATGTCAATTGTGGGGTGGAATTTTACACGTCTTGATTAAGCGTGTAATCCCCTATTGTTAACTACTTTGTTGAGCCTTAAATGTGGCGTGTTTGGTTATTGAATTCGGCCTTGAAAAAGGTGGCAAAGTATGTAGAAACAAAGGAAGTGCTGTCCGATTTTCCGTAGAATTTAGTGACTTTGCACTTGGAATATTCTACGTTTGAAGTAAGAAGTTAATAGACGTATTATGGTCATTATAGTTTGACATACTACGTACGGCGAATTGGACTTAGCAAATGGATTAAACCGAAGAGGTATGTGGAACTTTCTTATCTCTTGAGCATGAATAAGTTGTAAATGTATAGTACGGTAGACGTACAAGATTTTGACAATCTAGGTCCATTTGATATCCTTGGCTTATTTTAAGAATGTCCAAGTTGATTGAGTTAGGGAATTAACTCACTTGTTTAAATATTAAGGATATCTTGGTTTTCAAAAGTTAAGAGACTTTAAGTATGTTGAAAGTATTATTGATACTTGTTTTGTTGGAAAGTTTAAGTCTCTTGGTTATAAAGAAGTATGTAAGTTGCTAATGTATAAAGCTAGTATAACGGCTTTATGGGAAGTTGGTTATAATAGCTTTATGGAATGTTAAAAAGAGTGGTTTACTCTAAGTAATTTAAGTATGTTAAATGACTTGAAATAACGAAAGGCAAATTGATTTAAAAGCATCAATTGCTTAAGGTTTTAAAAGAAAGAAGTCACTTGATTTAGAAGCCCCAAAATGTATTTTCTAAAAAGGTATTGTGACTTATCTTAAAATGTAGTTATGACTTGATACTACGGTTATTAGTATCTTGGAAGTTTTATATGAAAATGAGTCATTTTAAAAGAATAGAAGTACGTAATACTTTGGGTTAAACTCCCGGATTTATAATGAAATGTTAGTGCCTTAAGTAAACTAAAATGAGAGTGTATATGAATAAGGCTAATAAGAAGTTAGGGGGATTTCTTAACTTGCTTATTTATTGTATGATAAGCCGGTAGTGCTTATGTTATGTATGATAAGCCGGTAGGGCTTATGTTATGTATGATGGCCGGTTGAGATAGGGTAAGAGTATAAATGAGGGGTAAACCCCCAAGACGTTATACCACCTTCTTCAGGGTAAGAGTATAAATGAGGGGTAAACCCCCAAGACGTTATACCACCTATACCACCTGCTTCAGGGTAAGAGTATAAATAAGGGGTAAATCCCCAAGATCGTTATACCACCTGTTTCCGTGGATTTGCTACCCATGATGCGAGGAATACCTCATGCGAGTCCTTATGGGCTTATACGGGTGAAATAGTCCCATGCGGGCGGGTACAGCCTATGCGAGGAATACCTCATGCGGGTCCACACGACCTATGCGGGTGAAATAGTCCCAGGAGTAGGATTGCTTAATGATACTGCGGGCGGGTGGTCCTGCTTTGATCGCGAGCTTCCTATTTTTATGTTGTAAGTATACTTTTGATTACTCTCATTGTTAGTAAGGGCACCGTATCGTTAATCGAGTTATCATACCGTCTCAGCTTTATTATAGACTTATGATTTCATTACAAGATCTTTTACATATTTGGTACATGTTGTCGACCTCTTGGGCCGCGTTACGCCGCAGTAGTACGTGCTGCTGATCCTCGCTCTTAGGATCACTGTTCAGCTGTTGAGAAACTCCTTTATTCCGGAGGCTTATCCCTGGTATTGTCGGTTGTTGTACATTCAGGGGTATGGCGGGGCCCTGTCCCGCCAGAGTTGTTATTCTTAGAGGTCTGTAGTCACATTGTGGTTTGGGTTGTAAAGAAAAAAAAATGTACTGTTTTATTTGTATAGTTTACGGAAGGTGGCCTTATCGGCTAGCCTGTTGTTATTTTATGTTTAAGCATTTTATCAGTTGTGTATGTTCCGCTGCTATTCTCTGATGTATACCGAAAGGGGTGCCCAGGTAGGGCACCAGTCGCGGGCCCGGGGTCGGGTCGTGACAGTCAGGTGTTCAACCTCAATTCACGGTATTACCTACTCCAATGACTTGTCAAGATTTCTTATCGTTTGAGTGTCTACTCGTCTTTCCTTTATAAGTTATTTCAAGTTGTCCTGGGGTCCCTTACCCCTCCGTATTTTCTTACTATTTTTCTCGTCAGTACAGATGCTACCACCTTTCCTCGAGGTGTTCGTACTGCCCATTATCTACTAATGGTCTTTACACTAGTCTGGGGTAATCATATCTCGTGCAACTTACCTAACCATAGTTGTATTCTCTTTTATCATTCTGGTCATAACCCATCCTTATGCTTATTATTAGCAAAAGTATTTCTATCTTGATTCATAATCGTACAGTTTCATACATGCGTACTACCTGTATTTATATCCTTACGACACTTCCTCGACCATTTCGTAACGTCGTTCACAATTACCCCAACACAAAACTTTTCCCACGGTTATCTAAGACTGTAACCTATGGTAGGATGATACTGAAGACCTTATCCGTCTCCTATCCTTCATCTAACAACATGGGTACACGTAACCCCATAATACGTAAAACTGTCCTTTTACGTGGGGGATAGAACTTATCTCCCATACAAAATCTAAATCATCAAGCGCCCCCTTATAATCGTATAGATTTCAAAACCTACCAATGATGTCTTCTGTTTTCCGTAGGCAGCACTCGTACTTATCTTATTCTTGCTTGCGCGCTTTCCTGAAATTATCCGAAAGGTCGTGGCCCTGACCGCCACACCAAACCAACTCCAAGTACCCCCAAGGGCACTTAAAATAACCTCCTTCAAATTCAAGTACTTCCTACCTTCTGCCTCAATTCACCTCAAATGAACAAGTCATACATGTTTATTAAAATCAACGATGTCAAAGAAGGAAGGATAATTCACTGATTACCACCGCTTCTCTTCCTTTCTACTGGATAATCGGCTTACCGGAAAACTGGAATCGAACAAATCCCTCTCCGCAGTCAACGTTGGCATAACAAGAGGCCAACTAACCCGTACTCATAATGACCTCAAGGTCTGTCATGTCAGCTCTACTATGTCTGCTAGGGTCTGACGACTGTATCGTCACCGGGCAGTTATTATACACCCGCTCAGCTACCACCCATCACTCACGGGTGTAGTTACCTCGAAAGGTTCTCAAGGATTCAGGCTCTATTTCTTTTACACTGGTTGCTCACTTTTTTACCGGTCGTACTCTTTTCCGTACCTCCAATACTTATTCTAACTTACGTACATAACTTCCATAATAAAGCTGGCCTCCAATCTTGGAATTACTAAGTTAAACAATATAAGGCCATTTCCGCTCTCACAACCTGGTTCCGGTGGAATGCGTCCACGAACCCGTAAGACGATTAACTAGACTCGGGCCTTGCACCCTCGTGACCATGTCACGTAGCGGGACTACTACCAACTGATCCCATTTCATTACCGGCTATGGGGTGACCCTTAATAGGCCCTCAACCCGACTCGGCGTCATACTTAACTCTTATCCTTGGTCTGACTTAACATTTTACTATTCGAGAAGGCCTTATATACCTAAGGTCTCGGCGGTTATCAATATTCTTAGGCTCGCAATTTCCATGCTCCAGCCTACCTTATCAGTCCCCCCGTTGATGCGCGATTTAATAAACACACTTACGCAAGTGCACGTGTCGAGTCAAGTAATATAGTCTTGAAGACCGAGTTATCGTCCTCAGGGATTAGTGTTCAAGTACCAACTTCTATTCTTTGTTATCTATTTGGTGACCGATATTTGAGTTGTTGATTATAACTAATAATTATAAAGACTAATTAACTATGTGTTTACTTCAGTGATGATGGAAATAGGGCTTCCAAGTCTCCTCAACTATCCACTTAGATTACTTATTAATGCAATTAACTATGGTTCTTCTTCTTTTGGAGATAGCGGGTTTACTAATTCGTTTTATACTCCCGTTAAGGCTATATAAACACTCAACCCCAGTAGCGCTCCTTTCTACCTTTCGGTGATAAGGATGACTCTATAGGAGGATTAAGAACAAAAACCCTATTAATGCTACACAAGTAATTGATGTATTTTCATCCCCAATTCGACCTATGTCTACCCAACTACAGCATAGTCACAACCTCCTCATTTCGAAGTTTGATTAGAAATCATATAAATAATGATAATTAGTGATCAATTAATTACCAAGCAATCAAATCATCTATTGGATAAATCTCAACAATAAGAAGAACAACCATAACATGCATTAATTCATAAAATAAGGTTCAAGTGAATTGACATGGAAAGACCTATATTAGAATTAGTTCCTAGCCATAGACATGACAAGAACTAATTCAATATCCAACATAAAACTGAAATAAAGTAAAAGAAAGAAAGAAAATTACAATAGAATGGTCTCCAATCTTGAACTCCAAGAATGTGTTGTGAATTGGCAAGAGGGGAACCCTTTAAAACTGCCTAGGGTTCTCTTTTTATAGCTTCCAAACCGCCCTTAAGGTTTTCCTTCAGGCCTGGCCCATAAAATCGTCCAAAACCTGATTTTCCCGCGTCGGCCATGCGCCACGAACTCGCGAATTCGATGATTAGCGCCGCGCGCCAGACTCTCAGATAGCAGCCGCGGCGCTGGAACTTCTGCACGCCTCTGAATGTTGGGCGCCGGGGCGCCTGGTTCTGCTGGCTGGAGGCACCGCGGCGCTGGCCCGTGTCTGGTTTGCCACTTTCTTGCATTTTAAGCTCTGGAACCTCCACTTTTGCCCTCTTTTCGCTCCTTTTCCGCCAAAGAGCCATTTAAACCAATTTGACTCAAAAGAAAGAAAATCTATCCTAAGACGACACATATTTGTACATAAAGGGACAAAAGACTAACTAAAAACGACTCAAAAAGTGTATATAAAATACACCGATCAAATACCCCCAAACTTAACCTTTGCACGCCCTCGAGCAAAGATAAAAAAAAAAGAACAAAAGACTCAAAGAAAAAGAAAATAGAAAGACTCAATGTCATTGATCACTTTGCTGCATTGGTGTTACTTAGAAAAACATGAAGGTTAGCAGAATAATATGCAGGAACATATAACATGAAATTTTTGCATTCTAAACACATTAAGCTAGATATTTCGCAAACTCATTTTTATCATACTTAATGGAAGTCAAAATACTGAATCATGCATGTTAATTTCAAAAATCCTATGACATTTTTACTTGCTATTCTCCACTAATCATGGATATGCATCTAAGAGATCTTCAGGACTTTTAAGGGTTGTAATGTAGGCTTAGGCATGGGTAGGTAAAAATAGGCATATAGGCTCATTTTGTGTACCATAAACTCTTTAGCTTTTCAATGTTTCCCTTTTCTTTTGATTTCTTTCCTTCACTTCAAGTCTATCTTTCCCCTCTTTTGTTTTGAGAGCGTGAAGTGTATTATAATAACAAGCACCCCCAAACTTAGGCTTTTGCCTGTTTCTTATTGCTTTTTTATTGGGGTGCATCAAACTTGTTTGCTCTTTTTGTCTCTTTTTTAACACATCATATTCCAACTATTTCACATTTTTACTTATGACACAAGTATGGAAATATAGGGTGTCAAAGAAAAAGTTTCATTTTTAGGCTCAACGAGGCTGACTAGGGATATTTTTAATGTCAGGGATAGAAAATAGTGGTAAGAATTGGCTAACAAAGAAACTCCTGAGTCATCTCCCTAACATGCATATCCTAACTATTTCGCCTCAAATAGCAAGCAATCATAACACATAGGTTTTAATCATTTAGCATGCACAATTCAAGCAAGAAACCCCAAATAGACAGATTTTGTGAGTTTTTGGCATATCTAACCTAAGTGTTTAGATAGTTGCTTCTAATTCCATTACATTATTCTACCTTACTACACTAGGTGTTTCTAGTAACTACAGCATGCATGATCTTTGACAGACAATTATGACTCAAAAAGAAAAAAATTTATGACTCAAAAATACACAAAACAAATCAAAAAGACTCAAACATACTACAACAATAAGACACAAATAAGACACCCCCCAAACTTAAATCACACATTGTCCCCAATGTGTGCAAGACTCAAAGATAATAAAAGAAATAAGGCACTTACAGACTTGGTTTAAAATGGTGGCGGTGGCGGTGGCGGTGGATAGTGCATTGACCACTGGTTGAACAAGGAACTCATCTCATTAATTTGCTGCCTCATTTCTTGTTGTCCTTGTATCACCGTTTCCAAATTTTGCATCATCCTTATCTCGATTTCGAGTAACCGCTTCCATCATGGCAAGGTTCTGATTACGTGGGTGGTGATGGCCGCTTCTCGCTCATAGTGAGCCTCTGCTTGTGCTCATCTTCATCCATGGCGACCTCTCGCCGCCGCGCGCTGGTGCTCTTCTTCTGGCTGGGGACTTGGTGCGGGAAGGAGTGCACTATCCCATATGACACAGTTGGTTTCTCTCACGAGTATCGATGGTAGGGTTGGGACCCCATTTATGGCGCATAAACTTGTAATAAGTGAGCCATGTCCCAACCCACCTGTTGTTACCAACCTGCTGGTCTCTTCAATACTTTGCACTATCTCCTTTCCCACATCAATCGTCTTTCCCGTCATAATTCCATATATCAATTTGATTCTGTCTTCTGGCACTCTGGTGAAGTGCGTTGATGGAATTAGGCGGGCACTGACGAAATACAACCAACCTCGATCGCTTTGAATCGACACCGCCGATCTTCTTGACCCATTTCTGGAAATATCAAATGCAACCCCAGGGTAGCTCACTGTGCCTGCGACGGTATTCCAGTCGATGCTGTTGGTACTTCTAGACCATGTTCTGAAGTATCTTCGGTCATCACCTCTTTCCTCAACATCAACTGTTTCTAATATCGCATTGACCTCTTCTGCCGTCACAGGCACATATTTTCCCCTCAACCATTGTCCACCTTCTCCGGAAGATTAGCATAAAATTCACGCACCATCACTGTGTTCATTGGTGCTATCTTTCCCGGGTTTACAAATCTTTTCCACCCCATCATCTCAATCATCGCCCGAATGGGCTCATAGACATCCTCCTCCCCAAGTGAATCCCTTCGATAATCCATTCCTCTTTCAGGGATTAAGGGCCTAGTACTAAGCTTTTTGTATCTTTCATGAGCTTGTTGGCTAATAAACCTAGTATCATCATATTGAGGGGCTGAGGTAGATGTGGAGGCTCTTTTCTTTCTTGCAGACATGGTTAGATGCAGCGTTTCCTTAGTATCACAAAAGTTACCCAACACTATCACCCAACACTAGCAGCTACAACACCTATTACCCCCAGACTTCACTCAAGAAGCTTTTACACAACACCCACACCCTCCTTGTATACTCTTACTCAAAATTTCACAACCAATTTTCAACACCCCAACAACTTCACAGACACAACACTCCTCCAAGCTACTACCTCTTCTGACTACAGTAATGCTTTCAAGAAAAGATAAAGATTACCTTTTGACGGTGTTCTTCAAGGTTTTCTTGATTCTAATGGTGATTTGAGACAATGGGATGAAGTTTTGTTGATTGAGATGGTTAAGGGTTTAGGAAATTTAAGAGCTTTGGTTGTGTTTGGGTTTGGTTTATGGAAGATTTTTAGGTAAAGTGTGGATTTTTGTGGGTTTTGTGGAGAAGAAGGGTTAGGTTTCTATTTGGAATTTGGGGAAAAATCGGATTGGGGCGTCTTTTATTTTCTAGGTTTCCGCCTCGGCGCCGCGGCCAGACTTAGCGCGCGCCAATTTATCGCGCTTCGGGATTTCAGCGCTGCTACTGGTGACCGCGGTGCCTAGACTTGGCATTTTTTTCTGGATTTTTGGTGCCGCGACCCTGCTCCTGGGCGCCACGGCGCTTAAACTTCAGCGCCTTTCTGCTCTTTTGGCGCCGCGGCGCTTACCCGATTTTCTGGAAACTCCATTTTTCTTATCTTCAGTTTCTCGCCCTCCAAATTTGTTGGCCCTCAGACTGCCATCACAACACATAAACAAGAACCCAAGACCGTGAGACTGTTCAAGACACAATAAAATAAACTAAAGACAGAAATTAAAATAACATAATTAAAAACATTGGGTTGCCTCCCAACAAGCGCTGTCTTTAACGTCTTTTAGCCGGATGCAATTAACCTTTCCGAGTGCCCATTGGATCCTTCTGCGAACTGCTTGCACTCCGCAGAGTTATTGTTGCAGGTCTCACTTTTCCTACAACCATCTGTTGAAACAAGGGCTTCAAACATAAAATTAACCCCCAAGTACACAAGACAAGCTTGTCTTTTAGGCTCTCTTTAATGTAGGGATCAGTGAAATTCCCTACATCTCTCATCTCTAGGGGGTGCCCTTGATGGTGTGGACTTTCCATTTGGGGATCAACAGTGATAGCTTGTGGTGTTTCTTCTGTAGCAGGTGCAGGAAGAAGAATTTCCACAGAATCCAAAAAGGTGAATAATTGGATCTCAGCGATCTTTTCCTTCTCTACACCAACTATCTCGCCAGAGTCCTCAATAGCTGGGTGTGGTTCAGGTTCCTCAAATTGCTTGCCGCCTCCCATAATGATGTCGCTAGGCAGTTTTTCTTGAGGTGTATTGCTCATCTCATCCATTAGTTGCCTTATGTGGGTCTCCAAATTTTTTAGGGACTCCCTTGTCTCAGCCATAAACTGAGTATGGCACTTGGTGAGCATAAGTATGCCTGCCCGCAACTCATTCCGATCTTCCTCTGGGACCTGTGGGTTAAGCTGCTGTTGATGACTCCACTGTCTCTGATAGTAGTAGTCCATGTGTCCTGTTTTTTTTTTTTTTTTAACCTGCAAAATAAGAAAAACAACAAAAGGTGATAAACAATTGCTCGCAGAAAAAGTTAGAACTTGTTCTTGGAGCAACCAAATTAGACATTAAGAATAGATAAATTGATATTGAACTATGCCAATCCCCGGCAACGGCGCCAAAAACTTGATGCGCGATTTAATGCACACACTTACGCAAGTGCACGTGTCGAGTCAAGTAATATAGTCTTGAAGACCGAGTTATCGTCCTCAGGGATTAGTGTTCAAGTACCAACTTCTATTCTTTGTTATCTATTTGGTGACCGATATTTGAGTTGTTGATTATAACTAATAATTATAAAGACTAATTAACTATGTGTTTACTTCAGTGATGATGGAAATAGGGCTTCCAAGTCTCCTCAACTATCCACTTAGATTACTTATTAATGCAATTAACTATGGTTCTTCTTCTTTTGGAGATAGCGGGTTTACTAATTCATTTTATACTCCCGTTAAGGCTATATAAACACTCAACCCCAGTAGCGCTCCTTTCTACCTTTCGGTGATAAGGATGACTCTATAGGAGGATTAAGAACAAAAACCCTATTAATGCTACACAAGTAATTGAGGTATTTTCATCCCCAATTCGACCTATGTCTACCCAACTACAGCATAGTCACAACCTCCTCCTTTCGAAGTTTGATTAGAAATCATATAAATAATGATAATTAGTGATCAATTAATTACCAAGCAATCAAATCATCTATTGGATAAATCTCAACAATAAGAAGAACAACCATAACATGCATTAATTCATAAAATAAGGTTCAAGTGAATTGACATGGAAAGCCCTATATTAGAATTAGTTCCTAGCCATAGACATGACAAGAACTAATTCAATATCCAACATAAAACTGAAATAAAGTAAAAGAAAGAAAGAAAATTACAATAGAATGGTCTCCAATCTTGAACTCCAAGAATGTGTTGTGAATTGGCAAGAAGGGAACCCTTTAAAACTGCCTAGGGTTCTCTTTTTATAGCCTCCAAACCGCCCTTAAGGTTTTCCTTCAGGCCTGGCCCATAAAATCGTCCAAAACCTGATTTTCCCGCGTCGGCGCCGCGGCGCTGCACTCTGCTGTCTGGAGGCGCCGCGGCGCTGGAACTTCTGCACGCCTCTGAATGTTGGGCGCCGGGGCGCCTGGTTCTCACTGGCCGAGGCACGCGGGCGCCCGTGTCTGGTTTGCCACTTTCTTGCATTTTAAGCTCTGGAACCTCCACTTTTGCCCTCTTTTCGCTCCTTTTCCGCCAAAGAGCCATTTTAACCAATTTGACTCAAAAGAAAGAAAATATATCCTAAGACGACACATATTTGTACATAAAAGGACAAAAGACTAACTAAAAACGACTCAAAAAGTGTATATAAAATACACCGATCACCTGTAAACGGGTACAAAACTTCTCGTAATACCATAATCGTGTTGTCTTGACCACAACAACCATACTTACTCCATACGGATCTCATCCGTACCATTTTCTTAATCATACTGCGTAGCTCAATCTATTAACATAGTCTTCAATTAATTCCCTTAATAATAACTTCTTAAGGGTCCATTACCTTTTCAGACAACTCATCATCTCCTAATTATCTCAAATTAGTACGTAAAACCTTGATGAGAGTTCATTAAACTGTTCATACCTTCCCGGTACCTATTTAGTCCTTACCAATTTCTGGTAATCTATAATCATTCTAGGCAACACATATGTGACCCTCATATATAAATCCGTATAGCTGTATGTCACAATACCAACTATACTACAAATATTACCAACCTGGATACGCAATCCACAATTGTTATATCCCGTATTTCCAGGGTATGTAGGTGAGGACGTACGTACGATTATTCAAGCCCTAATTAGGTTAAGAATGAACTTGTGAACTTTCGACGGAAAAGATTCCGAACATTGTGAAGGAAATTCTACGTTTTTAATATTTTAACCGATTACGGATTTTTTTCCGAGAGACGAAATATTTGGACCAATAGGAGGGCGACATGTGTCACCCTTAGTTGGCATGGGTTGGACGAAAATGTGGCCAAGTGGACAAGGTCAAATGGTCAAGTCTTGCAAAGATATTTTTGGGTAGTGGGGGTAGGTAGGTTGGACGGTTTCCTTGAGATAGTGGAGGCCACATGGCTCATTGTTGTGGGGGACATATGTCCCAATGTTGTGGTGGACACTTGGTTGGAAGACCTCACTCTTCACATGGATCCTAATCCCCACCCTCCATTTGTTTTAATCTTGGCCATTGAGGGCTCTATAAATACCCCCCTCTTGTGCAAGACTTCTTCATCCACAAACACAATTTCCAAGTCTAAAAACTCCTCTCCTCAGTAGTGTTCTCGCCCAAGCCCTCTTTCCCCTTGCCTAGTGGTTCCGTCGAAACACCCCTTCCCCTTCCTAGTTGTTCGCCGAAATACCCCTCCCTTGGTAGAAAATATTCTCCAAGTATTGTTACTATCCCCCAAAATACCCTAGCCATATACCTTGTAGTATTCCAAAGTCACCTCTATACTAAAAGCCCAGAAATACTACCTTATATCCTTTAGTCACAAAACGAATGTTATACCCCGTATTTCCAGAGTATGTATGCGAGGACGTACGTACGAGAATACGGCAGAAATATTGGAAAGGAAGAAAGAGGTGATTTTTCCACGGAAAAGTTTCCGGTTTTTGTGAAGGAAAAAGGTTCGTTAATGGGAATTGGATTCCCAGATTTGGTATTCGGACTTCCTGGAATATTAGAGAATTATGGAATTTTATTTTCGGAAATGGTCACGTGGGGCCCACGGGAGAAATTTACGGTTTTGTGGGGCCCACTTTGTTTTCGAGATTTTGTCCATTGTGGATTTTTTTCGAAAGACGTTTTTTGAGGGCCAATAGGAGGGTGACACGTGTCACCCCCGCCTAGGTGGCTTGGCCGAAATGACATTTGTGCACAACACCCGGTTAGAGTCGTTTTTGACTAAACGTTTGCGTAACTTCGGCGGAAAATTCCGCTATGTCGCTTTGTATTTTTGCGGATTTTTCCGAGAGACGAAACATTTTGGACCAACGGGAGGGTGACATGTGTCACCTCACAACGGAGACAAGTGGGCGCACTTGGCCGAATCGGCGGGCTTGTGGTGCTAGATATTTGTGTAGATATTTGTGAGGGTTTTAAGGAGTAGGGGCTAGGGTGCACTTGGCTTGATCTTGGCCTTACACTTGCCTTGCACTTGGCTAGATCTTGGCCATCGTTGGCCTTTGGGTTTGCTATAAATACCCCTTAGTTGATGAACTTTCTTCATCCAAAAATCATTTTCCAAGTCTTGAAATCTCTCCCTTTGTGAGTTGAAATCGTCCAAAGCCCTCCCTCATGAGCTTTGGCCGAGAGGCCCCCTTGAGCGAGGCTTGGCGTGGGTACCCCTAGCCTAGTTGTTTTCAGATAATACCCTTGTTGTGGTATAGAAATACTCCCTAGTATTGTTATAATGCCCAAAATACCTTAGCCTTGTACCTTGTAGTATTCCAAAGATACCTCTTACGTAGAGTCCTAAATACTACCTTTGTCCTTTTTAGTCTCAAACCGAAACCCTAAGGAAATCTTCATAGTTGGTCAAGTATGTGAGTAGAAGTTGGTTAGAACTTCTAAGGGTTGTTTGGAGTGGTTTGGAGCGCACTGAATGAGCTAAACCTTGCTCAGATCGACATTATAACTTGGATAATTTTGGGCTTATCGAGGTAATTATCTTGTCCTCTATTGTAATTGGAAATTACATGTTTGGTTGAATATATAGTGAAGTATACTATATATGGAACTACTTAGTATTCGCAATGTCTTTTGACTTAAGCTGAAGAATAAAGAACCGAATCGAATCAGATTTACATAGGATCAGATTGCAAGAGACTTGTAGAATTGTACACGTCCGGTAGACGTGTAAACCCTCTGGTTGGCTTGGTAGGCCTCGATAGAGAGAGATTTACGCTGTCATGGGGAGGTGCCGAATTTTCTATAGAAAGATAGAAACTTATGTTTTGGGGTTAATAGACGTTTTGACCTTTATAGGTGAAAGTACTAAGAGTAGCGTATTCTACTCAAGGAGTGGAAAGGGCTAGTGGTTGTAGTACTTGGAGCATTTTGCTTATTGTCGATAAATCGTCGCGAGGTATGTGAACCTCTTCCTATCTTTTCTAGCATGATTGTTGTGAACTATGTAGTACGGTGACGCATACGTGCTAAGTGATTTGGTTGGTTTAAAACATAGGGTGTTATAATAGCTTTATGGGAAGTTAGTTATAACGACCTTATGTAAGTGAAAATGGTTTACTGATGTTAGAAGTTAAGAGACTTGATCTTATAAGATAAGAGACTTAACTTATTTGTTTTAATGTGGATGTTTGTGTGAAACCTCATTCGTGAGTAATGAGTACTTGGTTTTAAAGGGATAATGTTTTACTGATTTCGAATCGTAACGTATCGGCAGCACCACCGCAGCGTTAATAAAGGAAAATGTATTGAATAATGATGTTGTATTAAAACCAAGAAACCTCCATCCGCATGTGCTAAGATGAGACAAAATGATATTACATTTTCTAGATCATGGTCAGTAATAAGATCGTTATAAACAAGAATAAACTACTCACGATATGACATATGTTACTCAATTGTTCTAAAAGGAATCAAGTGATTAAGTTTGGGGAACTATGAAACCATTTGAAAATGAGAAGCTTGAGTAATCAAACTAGGCAAACTGGAACTTAGGAAAAGAATGTTGTTACTTGATTTTGAAAAGGAAGGTGGGTTGGTCATTCTAATGCTACGGGTATCGGGTGACTTTTATAAAAGTAATGGATCTCTTTTAAAAGAACTTAACGTATGTAGTACTTTGGGGTTAAAAACCCGGACTTTGACATAAAATGAAAGTACTTTGAGTTGTGTGAAACTTGCCTATGCTTGTTGTTGTGAAACTTGCCTATGCTTGTTGTTGTGAAACTTGCCTATGCTTGTGATGATAGCCTTTATTGTACAATCGTTGTTTCTGTGTTACCGCGTCTCTCGATAGAGGTCGGTTGATAGTTGAGAACTTACTTGGACGCGTCAGCGATGACGAGAAATTCCACGCACGCCTCGCTGATAGTATTATTGTTGTTAATCGCTTTGGACATACTGACACGATGCGTAGCGCACGGGTATGCTTCCATTTTGGTTAAGGTCTTGTGGTTAATCACTTTGGATATACTGACACGATGCGTAGCGCACGGGTATGTTTCCATTTCGATTAACGCCAGTGATTTCCCTTTGGACATACTGACACGACGCGTAGCGCACGGGTATGCGTCCATTTGGAATGTTGTCTTATTTTTCCTTTCGACATACCGACACGACGCGTAGCGCACGTATGCTTCCATTTGGATTGCCTTGTTGTTGAGGTCACATGGACATGTCTACACCGATGCAGATTCCGGCATGTGGCCATGGGACATTGGTATTATTGTTGCATCATGGACATGTCTACACCGATGCAAGATTCCGGCACGCGCCATAATGCGAACTCGATTGATGTTGTGGCGTGAGACCCATAGTTATATCGAGTGATGATCGCTTTATGTTGTGAATCAGTAGTTTGGTTATCATACATGTCTCCCGCTTTATATAGACTAGTATGATTTCATTTACGCTTTGATGCAGTCACATACTTGGTACTGTTGTCTCGACTCTCTTCGGGCCGCGTTCATGCCGCAGTAGAGGTACATCGGCCGTGGTTCCTCGCCATAGGATCACGCCAACAGATTGAAGCTCCGCTTCTCCGAGGCTTATCTTTTGGTAGGTGTTCTCGAGTTGTAGGTTCTTGTACATTCGTGGTATGGCGGCCCGTCCCGTCATAGTCATCAGATATCTTAGGTCCGTAGTATCGCTGTAGGCGGGGTTGTAAAAGGATTAAACTGCTCGTGTTTTATGTATATACCAAGGCAATCGCTTGTTGGCCTGTTTATTCATTTATCTCTTGTTAAATGACTTCTGTTTTGTGTTCCGCTGATTTTCTCGATGTTTGTATCACTAGGGTGCCTGTGGTAAGGCACCAAGAACGCCCGAACGGGTCGTTACAAAAGTGGTATCGAGCGATTAATCCTCTGAAAGTGTCTACTGCATCGTATCTAGTAGAGTCTTGATTATCGGTGTGTTGTGCACCACATCTATAATCGTGAGGCTATAGGACATTTAGGATTGGTTTCCATTCTTCTCATTTCGAGATCGTGCCTTGTAGAGTCAGAAAGAAGTCAGACCCTCCGACGTATCTCGCTTTTACCGCTATGCCTCCGCGCAAGTGCAAACAGAGCCCGAAGGGCAAGGCAGCCGAGGGTGCCGCTAGTGAGATACTGAGGAGTACGAGGGCGCAGCCCGCACAAGACTGAGGTTGTGCTTCAGACGGCTGGCGACGCCGCCAAAGACCAAAGAGTTTAGAGCCGCAGCAGGGCCGATGACTACAAGACTGAGCCTCCACCCCACACCGAGCAGGGAGATGGGTCACGCGAGATGGCCCGATTATTGCCGTGGTCAGGCGGATATGGCGACAGCCGATGCAGCAGCCTGCCCAGAGCACCAGCCGTTCACCCCGAGCAGATAGTTTGAGGCTACGGACTTTCTCGAGTTGTAGCCCGCCAGAGTTTTATGGGTCGAGGCACGAGGATGATCCGCAGGAGTTCATCCGGCGATTCTGATCACGCGGTGATCAAGGCTTCGTAAACCGAGTCTGCGTGACCTTTGTTCGCGACGGCCGCGTGATACCGCAATGATCGGGTTTGATTCACGAGCTTTCGGGAGAGCATGCACCTCCAGCAGTATGGGATGAGTTTTCGGGCTTTCTCACGCACTTCTTGCCTCCGCAGATGAGGAGGGCACGCCGGCGATTTTTGTTATCGAGACAGAGAGGCGACCGTCGTGGAGTACAATGTCGAGTTCGATTCTTTGGCTCGATATGTCCCGCGCTTAGTTGCAGATATGGAGGATAGGTGCATCGCTACGCCACCGCTAGATGATTATATGGCCGAGTCTTGTGCGGGTGTTTCTCTTCACCGGCATGGACATTGCCCGCACGCAGCTCATGCACTAGGATGTGAGGCACGGAGGGTCGACGGAATGACCGATCGCCAGAAGAGGCCGGGACTCGCAGGTCCTTTGGTGGCTTTCGAGGCGGACCGCCAAGAAGAAGTTAGTTATATACCCCCACCGGCATGCAGTGGTCCTCCACCGCCTTCGTGAGCGGTCGGGGCTCCGAGGTTCAGATTTTCGGCAGAGCGGTGTTAACCACCAAGCCACCCCTACCTCGTTGTGACCATTGTGGTAGACTCCATTTTGGAGAGTGTCGTGCTAGATTGGGAGTTTGTTTTGCATGCGACAGCAGGCCATTTTGCGAGGAACTGTCCCACTGGGAAGCGCGGATGTTACGACTCACCTTCAGATCTGTGGGTGGTTCATCACCTTCATACTATGCGCCTGCAGGCGTGCCTATGATTAGAGTGGAGCGGTAGCTTCAGGTATATCCTTAACCCTCTAGAGTTTTGGTATGCTTGTTATGATGATCTCATTATTGTGTGCTATGTACGGATAGCATTGTGATATGTGTGAGTTAGAATGCATGGTTAGTTGGAAGGATACGATGAGGCATGGTAAGTGTGAACCTTAGACTATTTCACGACTGAGACCTTAGAGGTAAGGTCGTCTTGAGTAAAAGATTCGTTTTATGTTTGACCTTTATAAGGGTGAGTAGTATACGTGAGATTTATTTGTGTGATAAGTCCGTGGGTAGTATGAGATGGTAGTGGTAGCTTTCATGATGTGAATTAGTAAGATTGTTCCGAATCGGGGAACAAGAGTTTGGCACGGTTGGGGGTCGGGTTTAGGACCATTTGCGGTCAACCCAGAACCCGGTTTTGGGGCGGGTCAGTGGTGGTCCCGCCAGTGGTAGGGTCACGAGGGTGCTAGGCCCGAGTTTAGACGACCATCGTATGAGTTTGTGGATGTGTTCGCCGTAATCGTTCGTGAAGGCCGTGAATGGCCTTGGGATATTACGCTAGTAAGATGACCAAGTTTGGAGGTGGTGACTCCAAGGTTTTGGGAACTGGCGATCAAGTGTGTACGTATACTAGAAGAGTTCAAGTGTTCGAGAAGCGGCACGACGAGTAAGGAAGGAAGATAACGTGTGTTATTTCGTGACTGCTGTGGCGTTGGCAATTTGTTAGAAGAGCTTCATCGATATCCGTCTTGTGAAGGAACATTCGGGACGAATGTTTCTAAGGAGGGGAGAATGTTATACCCCGTATTTCCAGAGTATGTATGCGAGGACGTACGTACGAGAATACGGCAGAAATATTGGAAAGGAAGAAAGAGGTGATTTTTCCACGGACAAGTTTCCGGTTTGTGAAGGAAAAGGTTCGTTAATGGGAATTGGATTCCCAGTTTGGTATTCGGACTTCCGAATATTAGAGAATTATGGAATTTTATTTTCTGAATGGTCACGTGGGCCCACGGAGAAATTTACGGCTTTGTGGGCCCACTTTGTTTTCGAGATTGTGTCCATTGTGGATTGTTTTCGAAAGACGTTTTTTGAGGGCCTATAGGAGGGTGACACGTGTCACCCCCGCCTAGGTGGCTGGGCCGAAATGACATTTGTGCACACCACCCGGTTAGAGTCGCTTGACTAAACGCTTGCGTAACTTCATGGCGGAAAATTCCGGCTATGTCGCTTTGTATTTTTGCGGATTTTTCCGAGAGACGAAACATTTTGGACCAACGGAGGGTGACATGTGTCACCCTCACAACGGAGACAAGTGGGCGCACTTGGCCGAATGAGGGCTTGTGGTGCTAGATATTTGTGTAGATATTTGAGGGTTTTAAGGAGTAGGGCTAGGGTGCACTTGGCTTGATCTTGGCCTTACACTTGCCTTGCACTTGGCTAGATCTTGGCCATTGGTGGCCTGGGTTTGCTATAAATACCCCTTAGTTGATGAACTTTCTTCATCCAAAATCATTTTCCAAGTCTTGAAATCTCTCCTCAGGAGTTGAAATCGTCCAAAGCCCTCACCCTTGTGGAGCTTTGGCCGAGGCCCCCTTTGAGTGAGGCTTGGCTGGGTACCCCTAGCCTAGTTGTTTTCAGATAATACCCTTGTTGTGGTATAGAAATACTCCCTAGTATTGTTATAATGCCCAAAATACCTTAGCCTTGTACCTTGTAGTATTCCAAAGATACCTCTTTACGTAGAGTCCTAAATACTACCTTTTGTCCTTTTTAGTCTCAAACCGAAACCCTAAGGAAATCTTCATAGTTGGTCAAGTATGTGAGTAGAAGTTGGTTAGAACTTCTAAGGGTTGTTTGGAGTGGTTTGAGCGCACTGAGCGAGCTAAACCTTGCTCAGATCGACATTATAACTTGGATAATTTTGGGCTTATCGAGGTAATTATCTTGTCCTCTATTGTAATTGGAAATTACATGTTTGGTTGAATATATAGTCAAGTATACTATATATGGAACTACTTAGTATTCGCAATGTCTTTTGACTTAAGCCTCAAGAATAAAGAACCGAATCGAATCAGTATTTACATAGGATCAGACAAAGAGACTTGTGTAGAATTGTACACGTCCGGTAGACGTGTAAACCCCTGGTTGGCTTGTAGCCTACTCGATAGAGAGGAGATTTACGCCATGTGGGGAGGTCCGAATTTTCTATGTAAAGATAGAAACTTATGTTTTGGGGTTAATAGACGTTTTGACCTTTATAGGTGAAAGTACTAAGAGTAGCGTATTCTACTCAAGGAGTGGAAAGGGCTAGTGGTTGTAGTACTTGGAGCATTTTGCTTATTGTCGATAAATCGTCGCGAGGTATGTGAACCTCTTCCTATCTTTTCTAGCATGATTGTTGGAACTATGTAGTACGGTAGACGCATACGTGCTAAGTGATTTGGTTGGTTTAAAACATAGGGTGTTATAATAGCTTTATGGGAAGTTAGTTATAACGACCTTATGTAAGTGAAAATGGTTTATCGATGTTAGAAGTTAAGAGACTTGATCTTATAAGATAAGAGACTTAACTTATTTGTTTTAATGTGGATGTTTGTGTGAAACCTCATTCGTGAGTAATGAGTACTTGGTTTTAAAGGGATAATGTTTTACCGATTTCGAATCGTAACGTATCGACAGCACCACCGCAGCGTTAATAAAGGAAAATGTATTGAATAATGATGTGTTGTATTAAAACCGAGAAACCTCCATCCGCATGAAGCTAAGATGAGACAAAATGATATTACATTTTCTAGATCACGGTCACGTAATAAGATCGTTATAAACAAGAATAAACTACTCACGTATATGACATATGTTACTCAATTGTTCTAAAAGGAATCAAGTGATTAAGTTTGGGAACTATGAAACCATTTGAAAATGAGAAGCTTGAGTAATGAAACTAGGCAAACCGAACTTAGGAAAAGAATGTTGTTACTTGATTTTGAAAAGGAAGGTGGGTTGGTCATTCTAATGCTACGTATCGGGTGACTTTTATAAAAGTAATGGATCTCTTTTAAAAGAACTTAACGTATGTAGTACTTTGGGGTTAAAACCCGGACTTTGACATAAAATGAAAGTACTTTGAGTTGTGTGAAACTTGCCTATGCTTGTTGTTGTGAAACTTGCCTATGCTTGTTGTTGTGAAACTTGCCTATGCTTGTGATGATAGCCTTTATTGTACAATCGTTGTGTTTTACGTGTTACCGCGCGTCTCGATAGGTCGGTTGGTAGTTGAGAACTTACTTGACGCGTCTGGCGATGCGGAGAAATTCCACGCACGCCTCGCTGATAGTATTATTGTTGTTAATCGCTTTGGACATACCGACACGATGCGTAGCGCACGTATGCTTCCATTTTGGTTAAGGTCTTGTGGTTAATCGCTTTGGATATATCGACACGACGCGTAGCGCACGTATGTTTCCATTTTGATTATCGCCAGTGATTTCTTGGACATACCGACACGACGCGTAGCGCACGTATCGTCCATTTGGAATGTTGTCTTATTTTTCCTTTGGACATACCGACACGATCGTAGCGCACGTATGCTTCCATTTGGATTCTTTGTCTTGTTGTTGAGGTCACATGGACATGTCTACACCGGCGCAGACTCGGGGCATGGCCATGGGACATTGGTATTATTGTTGCATCATGGACATGTCTACACCGATGCAAGATTCCGGCATGCGCCATAATGCGAACTCGATTGATGTTGTGGGCGTGAGACCCATAGTTATATCGAGTGATGACTATTTTATGTTGTGAATCGTAGTTTGGTTATCATACATGTCTCTCGCTTTATATAGACTAGTATGATTTCATTTACGCTTTGTAGATTCACATACTTGGTACTGTTATCGACCTCCTTCGGGGCCGTTCATGCCGCAGTAGAGGTACATCGGCCGTGGTTCCTCGCCATAGGATCACGCCAGCAGATTGAAGCTCCGTTTCTCCGAGGCTTATCTTTTGCAGTGTTCCCGAGTTGTAGGTTCTGTACATTCGTGGTATGGGCGGCCCGTCCGTCATAGTCATCAGATATCTTAGAGGTCTGCAGTAATCTTGTTGTGGGCGTGGTTGTAAAAGGATTAAACTGCTCGTGTTTTATGTATATACCAAGGCAACTGCTTGTTGGCTGTTTATTCATTTATCTCTTGTTAAATGACTCTTGTTTTGTGTTCCGCTGATTTTCTCTGATGTTTGTATCACTAGGGTGCCCAGGGTAAGGCACCAGTAACGGGCCCCGGAACGGGTCGTTACAACGAAACCCTAGGAGAAACGTCATAGTTGGTTGAAGTAGTAAGTAGAAGTTGTGTAGAACTTCTAAGGGTTTCTTGGAGCTATCGGAGCATGCAGAATAGGAGCTAAACCTTGCTCAGGATCGACATTTAAACTTGGATAATTTTGGGCTTACCGAGGTAAATATCCTATCCTTCTATTGTAATTGGAGATTACATACTGTAGTAGTATAGAAATAAGTATAAGATACATGTAGGATATTACGTAAGAGAATTGAATCAAATCACATCGTAAGAATATTAAAGAAGATTGAATCATTACATGTGACTGTAATTACTGATGAGACTTGTGTAGTATGACGGGTAGGGAAATACTGCCCAATTTTCCATAGAATTAAGAACCCTCTGCTTAGAATATTCTACAGAATAGTCTAGACGTTGATAGACGTATTTGACTATTATAGGTTGATACTCTGCGCGCGACATATTCAACTTGGCAGGTGGATTTTGCCGAGGAGGTATGTGATTCTTCCTATCCTCTTGAGCATGATATTTTAAAAATATATATATATAGTACGGTAGACGTACGTGTGTTAACTGAACATGGTTTTACTTGACGTCTTTTGACTTGAGTCTAAATAATAAGAATCTTGAAGTATTTCAAAAGAATTATGAATCATTTTTGAAAGAAGAGTAATACTTGGTTTTTAAACAAAAAGCTTAAGAGTTATACTAACTTTATGGGAAGTTAGGTATAACAACTTAAGAAAGATAAAAGGAACGGTTTACTTATTTGTTTATGAAAGTCTTGTATTGATTTCTGAAAAGTGTAGTAAGATGGTTTGATAAGTAAACATGTTATGATGCTACGCGTGTTAGTGTCTTGTGATGTTGTGTAAGGGGGTTATTCTTGTTGTGCTTACGTTGTTAAAAGTTAAGCCCGTTGTACTGTTATTATATCACATACCCCTCTTGACTTGTTATACCGAGGGCTTCCCACCCTTGATGCGGGTCTATACGGCCTATGCGGTCTGTGTGACTATGCGAGTCGCGGAGTTCCGAGATTGATCATTCCGGTGTATTATCCCGACGCGAGGAATGCCTCACGCGATGCAATGTGACTACGCGTCTATATGACTATGCGGACTGCGGGAGTCCAGGAGGGTACCGCGGGTTAGCTACCCCCGATGCGAGGAATACCTCATGCGGGTCTGTGTGTGACCTATGCGGACTGCGGGAGTTCCAGGATTAGGCTCGCATAATGATACTATGGGCGATTGGCCTTGCTTCGATCATTAGCGGCCTAGAAAAGACCAGTTATGTTATATTTATTTTGCTTTTGGTTATGCTATGTGCGGTTACATTGGTTGTTTCGTACATATTTGTAAAATTGGTTTTAAAAAGATATGATTTCATTTAAAGTACTTTACAGTTTCACATACTTGGTACCTGTTGTACTGACCTCCTTCGGGGGGCTACGTTCATGCCGCAGGTAAAGGGAAGTAGGTAGCGGATCCTCAATTTTAGGATCTTTTCTCTGGTGTCAGGAGCTCCATTTCTCCGGAGGCTCGGCTTTTGGGTATGATCTCCCTGTTGTTGTAGATAGTTTTGTACATTCACGGTATGGCGGGGCCCTGTCCCGCCATAGTTGTTTACTTCCTTAGAGGTCTGTAGTCCTATTGTAAAGTTGGGATGTAACTGCCAGACTTGGTACATATATATATGCCGAAAGGCAACTTTTCCTCAGATAAACTGTGTTACATTTTACATTTGTTTCATGTCTTGTTTTTATATTCTGCTGATTACTCTGATGTATGACTACTTGGGTGCCCGGGTAAGGCACCAGTCACGGGCCCCAGAACGGGTCGTGACAAAAGTGGTATCAGAGCAGTTAAATCTTCGGAAAGTGTCTACAGACCGTATCTAGTAGAGTCTTGATTATCGGTGTGTTGTGCACCACACCAATAATCAGGAGGCTATAGGATATTTAGGATTGGTTTCCATTCTTCTCACTCTGAGATCGTGCCTTAGAGCTGTGTTATAAGTTGGACCCCTCTAACGTATTTCCTTTCTTTAACAGTTATTCCTCCACGCAAGGCAACCCGCCCGTAGGGCAAGGCGGCGAGGAGTCGCTAGTAGGACACAGAGGCCACGAGGCCTGTGCCCGCCTATACCGAGGCGATACCTCGACGGCGAAGTTCCACGACGCCGCCCAAAGCAGGTTTAGAGCCGCAACATGGTCGATGAGACCACAAGACTGCGCCTCCAGCCCCACACCGAGCAGAGGAGATGGGTTACTGAGAGATGACCCGCCATCGCCGTGATCGTGGGCCGACATGAGGATAGCCGACGCAGCAGCCCAAAGAGCACCCGTGGTTCACCCGAGATCGGATAGTTTGAGGCTACGGGATTTTATGAGTTGTAGCCTGCTAGAGTTCTACGGGTCGAGGCCTGAGGATGATCTGTAGGAGTTCATTCGTCAGTTACAGAGGATCATGCGAGTGATCAAGGCTTCGGAGGCCGAGTCCGTGATCTTGGTTCAGACGGCCGCGTGATACCGCAATGATCGTTTGATTCGCGAGCTATCCCGGGGAGAGCACGCGCCTCCAGCTATTTGGGACGAGTTCTTAGAGGCTTTTCTCAGCCACTTCTTGCCTCCGCAGATGAGGAGGGCACGGGCCGACAGATTTTTGATGCTGAGACAGAGAGGGCGCACAGTTCGGGAGTACAACGTTGAGTTCTATTCGTTGGCTCGATATGTCCCTGCGTTAGTAGCAGATATGGAGGACCGAGTGCACCGCTATGTTACGGGACTAGATAACTACTTGGCAGAGTCTTGCTCAGGTGTGGCTCTTCAGCCGGGCATGGACATTGCCCGCATGCAGGCTCATGCACTTGGATGCGAGGAGCGTAGAGGCCGACGGGTCGACAAATATCAGCAGCAGAAGGCCAGACGGCAGATCTTTTGGTAGCTCTCGGTGGGCGGCCTCAAAGAGCCTAGATTTGCACCACACCACCAAAGCACTCCTACACCGCCTTGATGCCTGTGGTATTCGGGCGTGTCGGGGCCCGTGACTTGGACTTCCGTGGTAGCAAGAGTGCTAACCGATCGAGGTCCGCTCGGTGTCCGATGTGGTAGATTCCATTCAGGAGTTGTGGTACTACTGAGTTTGCTATACTTGTGGCCGCAGGTCACTACGCGAGCCCGTCCACTGCGGCGCTGATGGAGAGGGTCACCAGTGCAGTCTTGCTGCCTTCATCCCTACGATTACTCGCCCCGGAGGGCAGGGTACTCATGGACCAGCAGGTCGCGGCAGAGGTCGTGGCGCGGGTCCCAGTTCTAGCGGTCCTCAGAACCGCATTTATGCCTTGTCCAACCGGCAGGACCAGGAGGCCTCACCTGATGTCATCACAGGTACTTTATCAGTTTCATGTTGTGATGTGTATGCCTTGATAGATCCGGGTTCTACTCTGTCCTATATATCTCCCCTTATTGCTAGTAGGATAGGGATAGAGCCTGAGTCCATAGACCCTTTCGAGGTAGTGTTATACCCCGTATTTCCAGAGTATGTACGTGAGGGCGTACGTACAAAAGTTTTTAGCCTTAAATAGGCATTAGGGACGAAATTTGGGCACAACTAGCGAAAAGAATCGTTTTCCGACGAAACGTTTTCCGGACTTTGCGAAGGGAAAAATACGGTTGCAACATTTATAATTTTTGCGGATTTTTCTGAGAGTTGAAATATTTTGGACCAACGAGAGGGTGACAAGTGTCACCCACAAGTGGGCGGAAATGTGGGACGAAATTGGCACGTTTTTGGCCTTATTTTTTTGGTCAAGGATTAGGTAGGATATTTTGGGATATTTTGTGTAGTAGATGAGAAAGTGGGACCCACACAACACTTGTATTATACCCCGTATTTCCAGAGTATGTACGTGAGGGCGTACGTATAAAAATTTAAGCCTTAAGATTAGGCAAGGTTCAAAATTTGGGCACAAGTGCCGAAAGGAGTCGTTTTTCGACGAAACGTTTTACTAAACTTGCGAAGGGAAAATTCCGGCTATGTCATTTCTAATTTTTGCGGATTTTTCCGAGAGACGAAACATTTTGGACCAACGGGAGGGTGACATGTGTCACCCTCACATTGGAAGGACTTGGGGCGGCAAAGGGACGAAAGAGAGCACTTTAGTTGGTAGGATATTTTGTGCAAGTTGTGTGGTAGATGGATAAGGTCCACATGGTTAAAATCTAGCCCTACACTTGCACCACACTTGTCTTCATCTTGGCCATTTGTTGGCCTTTGGTTAGCCTATAAATACTCCCCTAAGTTGAAGACTTTCTTCATCCTCACTTGAAAACTTCTAAGGCAAAAACCTCCTCTCCCTCTTGTGCTCTCGTCCGCCACACCCCCTCCCCCTTTGTGGTAGCCTAGCCGAAACACCCTCCCCTCGAGGACCTCGTGAGAATACCCCCTCCCCTAGCCTAGTTGCTAGTCGAAATACTACCCCCTTGGTTGAGAAATACTCTCCTAGTATTGGTATAATGTCCAAAGACCTTGGCCCAAATACCTTGTAGTATTCCCAAGGTTACACTTATACAAAAGCCCAGAAAATACTATTATACTTCCTTTAGCCACTAAACGAAACCCTAAGGAAATCTTCATTGATAGTTGAAGTATTTGAGTAGAAGTTGGTTAGAACTTCTAAGGGTTGTTTGGAGCGGATTGGAGCACTCGGAGTAGGAGCTAAGCATTGCTCAGGAGCGACTTTAAACTCGGATAATTTTGGGCTCATCGAGGTAAATACTACTGTCCTTCTATTGTAATTGGAAATTACATACTGTCGTAGTAGAAATGAATATAAGATTCATAGAAGAGAATTGAAATGTAATAGAAGGATATTACAGAATAGACTTGAACTGAAATCACATCAGAAGAATAAGTAGAAGTTAAACTGTACTTACATAGGACTGTATTACAGTAGACTGATAACCTTTATTGGTTGAATGTTTTGCAAGTAGCATGTGCTACTTAGAAGGTGGGCAAGGCTAGCCGGGTTATAGCCGTAGAGCGTTTTGCTTATAGTCGATAATCGTCGCGAGGTATGTGATTCTTCCTATACTCTTGAGCATGATATTTTTAAAGGAAGATATATATAGTACGGCAATGTCTTTTGACTTAAGCCTGGATAATATATAGTACGGTAGACGTACGTGTGCTAATTGAACGTAGTTGTACGACAATGTCTTTTGACTTAAGCCTGAATAATAAGAAACTTGAAGTATGTCACAAGAGTTAAGAAACCATTTTTGTTAAGAGTAACACTTGGTTTTAAAGGTTTTAAAAAGAGTTATACTAGCTTTATGGGGAGTTAGGTATAACGTCTTAAGAGAGGTAAAGAAAATGGTTTACTGATTTTAGAAGTTAAGAGACTTGATCTTATAAGATAAGAGACTTAACTTAAATGAATTAATATGAGTTTTGTGTGAAACCTCATTCGTGAGTAATGAGTACGTGGTTTTTAAAAGGAATAATGTTTTACTGATTTCGGAAATCAGAATGTGTATCGACAAACCACTGCAACGTTAATAAAGGAAAATGTATTGAATAATGAAGTATTATTAAAACCAGTAGAGACCTCCATCTGCATAGAAGCTAAGATGAGACAAAATGATATTACATTTCCTAGATCATGGCTGCTTAATAAGATTTATGAACAAGAATAACCTACTCGCCTATGGCATATGTTACTCAATTGTTTTAAAAAGAGATTAAGACATTGAACTGTGAAACTTTTCTAAAAAGAGACTTGCGTAATTGAAATTAGGCAAACTGGAACCTTAGGGAAAAGAAAGGCATTGTGTTGTCTTAAAATGGTTTCAAACATAAAGTGTTATAACAGCTTTATGGGAAGTTGGTTATAACGACTTTATGAAGAAAAAAAAAGGGTTTTATCATTGGTTTTAATGTGGTAACTTGACTTTAAAAAGAGAAGTGTTTTGGTCTAAAAAGGAGGCATGCTATTGCCTTAATTGGTTTTAAAAAAGGAAAGTATGAAAGTTGTTTTGGTTTACTTAAAAGATATAAGTCACTCTTTTTTTATACTACGGGTATCGGGTGACTTTTATAAAAGTAATGGATCTCTTAAAAAGAATTTAACGTACGTAGTACTTTAGGGTTAAAACCCGGACTTTATCATAAAATGAAAGTACTTTAAGTTGTAACTTGCCTATGTTTGTGTTATACCCCGTATTTCCGGAGTATGTACGTGAGGGCATACGTACGAAAGTTTGGCCTTAAAAGTTTAGGCATGGCACGTTTTTTTGGGCACAACTCACTCAAGGAATCGTTTTCCGACGAAACGTTTTACAAGACTCGCGTAGGATAAATTCCGGCTATGCCATTTCTAATTTTTGCGGATTTTTCCGAGAGACGTAACACTTTGGACCAACGAGAGGGCGACACTTGTCACCCTCTCATTGATGGACTTGTGGCGGAATTGGACCGAATTGGAGAGCCAATTTTGTCAAGTAGTTGGTAGGATATTTTGTGTGCAAGTTGGCTAGGTACACTTGCCCTAATCTTGGCCTTACACTTGCCTAGGACTTGGCTAAATCTTGGCCATTGGTTGGCCATCCCTTGACCTATAAATACCCCCCTTAAGATGAAGAGTTCTTCATCCACAAATTACTTTCCAAGTCTTGAAAATCCTCCCTTCTCCCTTGTTAGCCATTTCGTCCAAAGCCTTCTCCCCCTCTAGCCTAAGTGGCCCTTGGCCGAGGCAACCCCCCTAGCCTAGCCGAAATCTACCCCCCCTCCCTTGGTAGAAAAGTTGCCTTCTAGTATTGTTATAATGCCCAAAATACCCTAGCCCAAATCCCTTAGTCCTTAGTAGAAGTTGTGAAGAACTTCTAAGGTTTTCTTGGAGCTACCGGAGCGTACAACTTAGGAGCTAAGCCTTGCTCCGGATCGACTTTTATCTAGGATATTATTGGGCTTACCGAGGTAAATAATCCTAACCCTCTTTTGTATTAGAGAATACATACTGTAGTAGTATAAGAATAAGTATTAAATACTTAGAAGAATATTACAGAATAGAATTGAACTGTTATCACAGTAGAAGGGTTTAAAAGAAGAATAATCAAACTGTACTTACATAGGACTGTTTTCACAGTAGACTTATATAAGCTCACCGGGTAGGGAAGTGCTGCCCGACTTTCCGTAGAATTGTGAACCCTCTGTTTAGAATGACCTTCAGAGTAGTCTAGACTTTGATAGATGTCTGTGACTATTATAGGCTGATTCTCTGCGCGCGACATATTCAACTTGGCAGGAGGTTTTCGCCGAGAAGGTATGTGATTCTTCCTAAAGCATGATATTTTAAAATATATATATAGTACGGTAGACGTACACGTGTTAACTGAATAATAACTACGGCAATGTCTTTCGACTTAAGCCTGAATAATACTAACGGCAATGTCTCGCGACTTAAGCCTGAATAATAAGGATCTGAAAGCATTTCAAAAGATTACTGAATCATTTTAACAGAAGAGAACTAATTGGTTTTTAAAACAGAAGCTTAAGAGTTATACTAGCTTTATGGGAAGTTAGGTATAACCACTTAAGAATAATAAAAGGAACAATTTACCTATGTGTTTATAACAGACTTATATTGATTTGTGAAAAGAATAATAAGATGGTTTGATAAGTAGACATGATATGATGCTATGTGTGTTAGTGTCTTGTAACGTTTGTATAAGAGAGTATTCTTGTTGTGCTTATGTTGTTTAACGATAAGCTATTATGTTAGTGTAATATCACTCACCTCTTGACATGTTACCGGGGGTTAAGCTGCCCTCCGATGCGGGGTAGACTCAGGCGGTCTGGGACCATGATTCGAGAATACCTCATGCGGGTCCAGAGGACCTATGCAGAGCTACGGGAGTTCCAGGTTAGTGTGCGGGGTTATACCTCATGCGGTCTATGTGGCCATGCGGACTACGAGTCCAGGACGATGCCGAGGAGTACCTCGATGCGGGTTATATACCCTACGCGGCCTAAGTGAGTGGCCTATGCGGACTACGGAGTCCGAGATTAGGCTTGCATGGTGATACTACGCAATTGGCCCGCTCGATCATTCGCACCTAGAAAAGACTGTCACGCTTACCTATTGTTGCTCTTGTTTATGATGGCACTATGCGGTTACCTCGTTGTTTCATACATATATGTAAATTGATTTTAAAATGATATGTTTTCATTTAACTACTTACAGTTTCACATACTTGGTACCTGTTGTACTGACCTCCTTCGGGGGGCTGCGTTCATGCCGCAGGTAAGGGTAAGCAGGTGCTAGATCCACATCCTTAGGATCTCTTTGCATTGGTGTCAGGAGCTCCATCTTCTCCGGAGGCTCTACTGTTGGGTATGCTCTCCCTGTTGTAATTAGTTTTGTACAGTCAGGGTATGGCGGGGCCCTATCCCGCCATAGTTGTTTACATTCCTAGAGGTCTGTAGTCCTATTGTACATTTGGGATGTAACTGCAAAACTTGGGTTATATATATATGCCGAAAGGCAAGCTTTTCATCAAATAACTGTGTCTCATTTTACAACTGTTTCATGTTTTGTTTTATATTCCGCTGATTACTCTGATGTATGACTACTTGGATGCCCGGGTAAGACACGATCCACGGACTTTAACGTCGTGACAAAAGTGGTATCGAGCGATTAATCCTCGGAAAGTGTCTACAGACCGTATCTAGTAGAGTCTTGATTATCGGTGTGTTGTGTACCACACCAATAATCAGGAGGCTATAGGATATTTAGGATTGGTTTCGATTCTTCTCATTCTGAGATCGTGCCTTAGAGCTGTGTTATAAGTCGGACCCTTCTAACGTATCCCTTTTTCTGTAACAGTTATGCCTCCACGTAAGGCAACCCGCCCGAAGCGGCAAGGCGGAGCTGCTAGTGGGACACCTAGAGTCACGAGGGCTCAGGCCCAGTCTATACCAGAGACGGCGAGTTCCACGACGCCGCCGGGCCCCAAAGAGACTACTGACCCGCACCTCCCGCCCCACACCGGGCGAGGAGATAGGTACAAGGAGATGGCCCAAGAATCGCCGAGATCGTGGCGCACATGAGGACAGCCGATGCGGCAGCTCAGCCCCACTCGTACCGTGGTTCACCCGAGGCGTAGAGTTTGAGGCTACGAGACTTCCCGAGTTGTAGCCCGCGAGTTTTACGGTCGAGGCCGAGGATGATCCGCAGGAGTTCATCCGTCGCCACAGAGGATTTTGAGAGTGATCGTATGCCGAGACCGAGTCCGTGATCTTTGGTTCACATAGCTGCGTGATACCGCAGCCGATTGGTTTGATTCGCGAGTTATCCCGGGAGAGCACGCGCCCCAACTACTGGGATGAGTTCTCGAGGCTTTCTCACTCACTTCTTGCCTCCACAGCGGATGAGGGCGCGGCCGATAGATTTTTACTGCCGAGGCAGAGGACACACCGCCGTGAGTACAATGTCAAGTTTGATTCATTGGCTCGATATGTCCCCGTTGGTAGCAGATATGGAGGATAGGTGCACCGCCACGCCACCGGCTAGATGATTATATGGCCGAGTCGTATGCGGGTGTTTCTTCACCGTATGGACATTACCCGCACGCAGCTCATGCTCTTGGATGCGAGGCGTAGAGACCGAAGCGGGTCGACAGCGGCAGAAAAGAAGACCAGACGACGTGGTCTTTTGGTGGCTATCGTGGGCGGCCTCAGCAGCCTAGATTTGCACCACGCCACCAGAGCACTCCGCACCGCCCTCAGACACCCGAGATATTCGAGGCGCACCGTGGCCCCAGACTTGAGACGCCCGAGCGGCAGAGGTATCGCCGATCAGGACCACCACCTCGGTGGCCGATGCGGTAGATCCCACTTCGGAGTCAGGTGCCGCTACGGAGCTTGTTTCACCAGGCCGCAGGTCACTATGCGCGAGGAACCGTCCGACCGGGCGGCTTGATGGTAAGTCACCTACGAGTTCTTTCACGGTCTTCTTCATCCCCGACAGCTACTCGCCCGAGGGCAAGGTACTTATGGACCCAGGTCGCGCAGAGGTCGTGGCGCTGGTCCCAGATTCTAGCGGTCCTCGAACCGCATTTATGCTTTGTCCACCGACAGATCGTGAGGCCTCACCGATGTCGCCACGGTACCTTATCGCTCGGGTTTGATGTGTATGCTTTGATAGATCCGGTTCTACTGTCCTATATATCTCCCTTGTTGCTAGTAGGATAGGATAGAGCACGAGTCCATAGACCCTTTCGAGGTAGCTACGCCAAATGGTGATTCGGTGGTAGCTTGGCGGGTATATGAGCTTGTCCTGTGACCATTTACGTCGCCGACTTAGCCGACTTGATAGAGTTGGAGATGATTGACTTCGACGTGATCATGGGGATGGATTGGCTAGCTTCTGCCACGCCAATGTAGACCGCAGAGAGAGAGTAGTACGGTTCCAGCTTCTGAGAGCCATTGTTGAGTGGGAGGAGCACCAGACGCCGGTGGTAGGTTTATTTCCTACCTCAAGGCTAGGAAGATGGTGCGAGGGTATATCTACCATCTCGTTCGTGTTTGATATCGAGGCCGCAGCGCGATTTTCATCGATTCCAGTAGTCAGAGAGTTCCCAGACGTGTTTCCAGACGACCTCCCGGGTATCCCTCCTGAGAGGGAGATCGAGTTTTGTATAGACATATTGCCAGACACTCGGCCTATTTCCATTCCGCCATACAGAATGGCACCTGCCGAAGTTGAGAGAGTGAAGGATCAACTTAGGGATTTCTTTGGAGAAGCGGCTTCATCAGCCTAATGTTTCTCCCCGGGAGCGCGGATTGTTCGTGAAGAAGAAGGGCGGACGCCGCATGTGTGTTGATTACGGTGAACAAGGTGACCATTAAGAACAGATACCCCTTCCCGTGATTGATGATTTGTTCGACCAGCCGAGGTGCGAGATGTTTCTCCAAGATTGATCTGCGATCGCTATCATCAAAGTGCGAGTCGAGAGGTGGATGTCCCTAGGATCGCATTCCGACCAGACGCATTATGAGTTCGTGGTCATGTCTTTTGGGTTGACCAATGCTCCGTGGTATTCATGGATTTGATGAACCGAGTGTTCAAACCATTTTTGGACACGCTGTGATAGTGTTCATTGATGATATCTTGGTTTATTCTCGCCAGAGCAGAGCATGCGAGCATTTGGCGATCAGGCCGAGCTTCTCGAGACCAGCTTATGCGCCAAGTTTTCCAAATGTGAGTTTTGGTTGACTTCGTGGCTTTTCGGGCATATTGTCGGGTGATGGCATTCGAGTGGATACGCCAAGATCGAAGCGATCGAGACTTAGCCTGGACCTACTACCCCGAGAGGTTCGCAGCTCGGGCCTTGCAGATATTATCGGCGGTTCGTGGAGAAGTTTGCTTTATCTACGCACCATTGACTAGGCCGACTCGTGGCGGCCAAGTTTCTGGGATCGATGCTTGTGGCGGGGTTTCGATTCTTTGAAAGAGAGATCGACGACCGCCTCGTTCTTACTCTTCCGCAGGTCGACGGTTATGTTGTGTATTGCGACGCGCCGCATCGGGTTGGGATGTGTGTTGACGCAGATGGCAAGGTTATAGCGTATGCATCCCGACATGAAGAAACACGAGAGGAACTACCCCACCCACGATTTGGAGTTAGCGCGTAATTCACGCCAAGATCCGAGGCACTATTTGTATGGGGTTCATGTGGATATTTTTACGCACCACAAGAGCCTCCAGATATCTTCACCAGAGGAGCCGAACTTACACGGCAGACGGTGGTTAGAGTTGCTTAAGGATTACGATGTTGATATCCTGTACCACCCGGGAAAGCCAATGTTGTGGCGGATGCCTTAGTCGTAGGTCGATGGGAGCCTATCGATGTGCAGCTAGAGAGGAGGACATGGTTCGTGATTTGCATCGATTAGCGAGCCTTGGTGTCCGCTTGATTGATTACGATAGCGAGGGTTCGAGTTCGCGAGGTTGCCGAGTCTTCCATCGTCGGCGAGGTGAAGAGGCAACAGCTCGAGATCCGCTTTGACACGTTATCGTGATATAGCTCTTTGTGAGGCAAGGGTCCTTTTGAGGTAGCACCACGGGTGCTAAGGATTGAGGGCGTTGTGTGTTCCGGATGTTTGAGGACTTGGCAGTTCTCGGGAAGCACACAACAAGCGTTACTCTATCCATCCGTGGTCGACCAAGATGTACCACGACCTTAGATCCGTATTGGTGGGATGGCGAAGAGGGCGTTGCGAGTTCGTAGCTCGCCCGTGTTGTCGCAGTAAGGTAGAGCACCGAGGCACGGTGGTTTATTACGCACGATAGAGATCCCGACCGGAAGTGAGGTGATCAACATGGACTTCATCACGATTACCTCGCACTCGGAGGAGACATGATTCTATTTGGGTTATCGTCGACGAAATCAGCCCACTTTCTTCCCGTCAGGACGACTTTTTCGGCTGAGGATTATGCCAGACTTTACATCCGAGAGATCGTCAGACTGCATGGAGTCCCTATTTCGATCATATCAGACAGAGGAGCCCAGTTTACGGCTAACTTCTGGAGGTCTTTCCAGAGAGGTTTAGGACGCAGTGAGCACGAGTAATCGCATTCCATCCACGCACGACGGACAGCAGAGCGCACTATCCGCACTTCGAGGATATCCGCGAGCCTGTGTTATCGACTTCAGGGGTAGCTGGGAGGATCATTTGCCTCTAGTTGAGTTTGCGTACAATAATAGCTACCACTCCAGTATTCAGATGGCGCCTTATGAGGCCTTGTATGGGAGGAAGTGCAGATCGCCTATAGGTTGGTTCGATGTAGGCGAGGTGCAGCTAGTGGGACCAGATTTGGTGAAGCGGTGGATAAGTGAAGCTTATCCAGAGAGGTTGCCGACACCGTAGTCGATGAAGTCATACGCAGATCATCGTCGTCGGCATCTAGAGTTCGAGGTTCATGATTGGGTTTTCCTAAAGGTGTCACCCATGGCGGTGTGATGAGATTCGGGAAGAAGGAAACTCACCCAAGGTACATCGGGCCGTTTCGCATTGTCCGCGAGGTAGGCAAGGTTGCCTATGAGTTGAATCTGCCGTCCGATCTGGAGGCAAGCATCCGATTTTTCACGATCTATGCCGGAGAGATGTATCGGATCCATCTGTGGTACACCCGATTGACGATGTCCGTGTGACCAGGGGTTATCGTATGAGGAGATTCCCATAGCGATAGTCGATCGTCGGGTTAGGCGTCTGGACCAGGACGTGGCTTCCGTCAAAGTCTTGTGGCGAACGAGCTCGAGGAGATGACGTGGGAAACCGGCGAGGACATGAGGCGTAAGTATCCTCACCTATTCCCCACACCTCCGTAATTCACTTTCCTACTTGTAAATTTTCGTTATCGCTTTTGCCTAAGTGTTGTTCTCGGGCCGTGTGGCATTTACAACTGTTTAAGTTATGAAGAACCTTATCGTTAACTGTCTTGGGAAGGAACATTCGGGACGAATGTTTCTAAGGAGGGGAGAATGTTATACCCCGTATTTCCGGAGTATGTATGTGAGGGCGTACGTACGAAAGTTTGGCCTTAAAAGTTTAGGCATGGCACGTTTTTTTGGGCACAACTCACTCAAGGAATCATTTTCCGACGAAACGTTTTACAAGACTCGCGTTGGATAAATTCCGGCTATGCCATTTCTAATTTTTGCGGATTTTTCCGAGAGACGTAATACTTTGGACCAACGAGAGGGCGACACTTGTCACCCTCTAATTGATGGATGTGTGGGCGGTAGTGAGCCGAATTGGATGGACTTTTTTGTCAAGTAGTTGGTAGGATATTTTTGTGTAGTAGATGGATAAGGACACTTGCCCAAATCTTGACCTTACACTTGCCTTGCACATGGCATCATCTTGGCCATTGGTTGGCCTTGGCTTGACCTATAAATACCCCCCTTAAGATGAAGAGTTCTTCATCCACAAATTACTTTCCAAGTCTTGAAAATCCTCCCTTCTCCCTTCTTAGCCATTTCGTCCAAAGCCTTCTCCCCCTCTAGCCTAAGTGGCCCTTGGCCGAGGCAACCCCCCTAGCCTAGCCGAAATCTACCCCCCCTCCCTTGGTAGAAAAGTTGCCTTCTAGTATTGTTATAATGCCCAAAATACCCTAGCCCAAATCCCTTAGTCCTTAGTAGAAGTTGTGAAGAACTTCTAAGGTTTTCTTGGAGCTACCGGAGCGTACAACTTAGGAGCTAAGCCTTGCTCCGGATAGACTTTTATCTAGGATATTATTGGGCTTACCGAGGTAAATAATCCTAACCCTCTTTTGTATTAGAGAATACATACTGTAGTAGTATAAGAATAAGTATTAAATACTTTGAAGAATATTACAGAATAGAATTGAACTGTTATCACAGTAGAAGGGTTTAAAAGAAGAATAATCAAACTGTACTTCTGCGGACCAAGGACGTGGCTTCCGTCAAAGTCTTGTGGCGGAACGAGCTCAGGGAGGAGATGACGTGGGAAGCCGAGGAGGACATGAGGCAGAAGTATCCTCACCTATTCCCCACACCTCCAGGTAATTCACTTTCCTACTTGTAAATTTTCGTTATCGTTTTTGCCTAAGTGTTGTTCTGTGGCCGTGTGTGGCATTTACAACTGTTTAAGTTATGAAGAACCTTATCGTTAACTGTCTTGGGAAGGAACATTCGGGACGAATGTTTCTAAGGAGGGGAGAATGTTATACCCCGTATTTCCGGAGTATGTATGTGAGGGCGTACGTACGAAAGTTTGGCCTTAAAAGTTTAGGCATGGCACGTTTTTTTGGGCACAACTCACTCAAGGAATCGTTTTCCGACGAAACGTTTTACAAGACTCGCGTAGGATAAATTCCGGCTATGCCATTTCTAATTTTTGCGGATTTTTCCGAGAGACGTAACACTTTGGACCAACGAGAGGGCGACACTTGTCACCCTCTCATTGATGGACTTGTGGCGGAATTGGACCGAATTGGAGAGCCAATTTTGTCAAGTAGTTGGTAGGATATTTTGTGTGCAAGTTGGCTAGGTACACTTGCCCTAATCTTGGCCTTACACTTGCCTAGCACTTGGCTAAATCTTGGCCATTGGTTGGCCATCCCTTGACCTATAAATACCCCCCTTAAGATGAAGAGTTCTTCATCCACAAATTACTTTCCAAGTCTTGAAAATCCTCCCTTCTCCCTTGTTAGCCATTTCGTCCAAAGCCTTCTCCCCCTCTAGCCTAAGTGGCCCTGGGCCGAGGCAACCCCCCTAGCCTAGCCGAAATCTACCCCCCCTCCCGTGGTAGAAAAGTTGCCTTCTAGTATTGTTATAATGCCCAAAATACCCTAGCCCAAATCCCTTAGTCCTTAGTAGAAGTTGTGAAGAACTTCTAAGGTTTTCTTGGAGCTACCGGAGCGTACAACTTAGGAGCTAAGCCTTGCTCCGGATCGACTTTTATCTAGGATATTATTGGGCTTACCGAGGTAAATAATCCTAACCCTCTTTTGTATTAGAGAATACATACTGTAGTAGTATAAGAATAAGTATTAAATACTTAGAAGAATATTACAGAATAGAATTGAATCATATCACAGTAGAAGGGTTTAAAAGAAGAATAATCAAACTGTACTTACATAGGACTGTTTTCACAGTAGACTTATATAAGCTCACCGGGTAGGGAAGTGCTGCCCGACTTTCCGTAGAATTGTGAACCCTCTGTTTAGAATGACCTTCAGAGTAGTCTAGACTTTGATAGATGTCTGTGACTATTATAGTCTGATTCTCTGCGCGCGACATATTCAACTTGGCAGGAGGTTTTCGCCGAGAAGGTATGTGATTCTTCCTAAAGCATGATATTTTAAAATATATATATAGTACGGTAGACGTACACGTGTTAACTGAATAATAACTACGGCAATGTCTTTCGACTTAAGCCTGAATAATACTAACGGCAATGTCTCGCGACTTAAGCCTGAATAATAAGGATCTGAAAGCATTTCGAAAGATTACTGAATCATTTTAACAGAAGAGAACTAATTGGTTTTTAAAACAGAAGCTTAAGAGTTATACTAGCTTTATGGGAAGTTAGGTATAACCACTTAAGAATAATAAAAGGAACAATTTACATATGTGTTTATAATGACTTATATTGATTTGTGAAAAGAATAATAAGATGGTTTGATAAGTAGACATGATATGATGCTATGTGTGTGTTGTCTTGTAACGTTTGTATAAGAGAGTATTCTTGTTGTGCTTATGTTGTTTAACGATAAGCTATTATGTTAGTGTAATATCACTCACCTCTTGACATGTTAAGGGTTGCCGCCTCCGACGGGGTAGACTCGGCGATGCAGGACCATGATTCGAGAATACCTCATGCGGGTCCAGGGGGACCTATGCGGAGCTACGGGAGTTCCAGGTTAGTGTACGGGGTTATACCTCATGCGGTCTATGTGGCCATGCGGACTACGAGTCCAGGACGATGCCGAGGAGTAGCTACCCTCGATGCGGGGTTATATACCCTATGCGGGCCTACGTGAGTGGCCTATGCGGACTACGGGAGTCCAGGATTAGGCTTGCATGGTGATACTACGGGCAATTGGCCCTGCTTCGATCATTCGCAGCCTAGAAAAGACCTGTCACAGTTTACCTATTGTTGCTCTTGTTTATGATGTGGCACTATGTGTGGTTACCTTGGTTGTTTCATACATATATGTAAATTGATTTTAAAATGATATGTTTTCATTTAAGTACTTACAGTTTCACATACTTGGTACCTGTTGTATCGACTCCTTCGGCCGCGTTCACGCCGCAGTGGTAAGTAGCAGTGCTAGATCCACATCCCAGGATCTCTTTGCATTGGTGTCGTGAGCTCCATCTTCTCCGAGGCTCTACCGTTGGGTATGCTCTCCGTTGTAATTAGTTTTGTACAGATCGGTATGGCGGGCCCCGCCATAGTTGTTACATTCCTGAGGTGCAGAGTCCTATTGTACATTTGGGATGTAACTGCAAAACTTGGGTTATATATATATGCCGAAAGGCAAGCTTTTCATCAAATAACTGTGTCTCATTTTACAACTGTTTCATGTCTTGTTTTATATTCCGCTGATTACTCTGATGTATGACTACTTGGATGCCCGGGTAAGGCACCAGTCACGGACCCCGGAACGGGTCGTGACAGTTTGCGTGTGATAGAATTGTTGTGCAAGGAATGTATTTCACTCGACTACCGTGTTCATGGGATGAACCGAGAATGTATTTCACTCGACTACCGTGTTCATGGGATGAACCGGGAATGTATTTCACTCGACTACCGTGTTCATGGGATGAACCGGGAATGTATTTCACTCGACTACCGTGTTCATGGGATGAACCGGGAATGTATTTCACTCGACTACCGCGTCCACGGGATGGACCGGGAATGTATTCCATCCGACTACCGTATTCATGAGATGAACCGGGAATGTATTCCTCACGTTTCTATACTGGGTCCATGAGATGAGCCGAGACATGTTATACGTATCACATGATTTGTACCTAGATCACGGCATGGCGAAGGAGTTCCACGGGCATGAGGGATGACTTTGAGGGCGTGAGTCCCTGACTTGACATGACTGCTTTTATGTTGTGAACTGTAGTTTGGTTATCATACATGTCTCCTGCTTTATATAGACTATTATGATTTCATTTACAGTGTTTACAGTGTTTACAGTTTCACATACTTGGTACCTGTTGTACTGACCTCTTTCGGGGGGCTGCGTTCATGCCGCAGGTAGAAGTACATCGGTTGTCGATCCCCGCTTTTAGGATCACCTTTCAACGTATTGGGAAGCTCTGTTCCTTCAGAGGCTTATCTTTGGTATGTTACCCTGAGTCTGTAGGTTCTTGTACATTCAGGGGTATGGCGGGGCCCTGTCCCGTCATAGTTGTTGTAAAAATCTTAGAGGTCTGTAACACTGTGGTGGGCAGGGTTGTAAGGATTGTAACTGTTCAAATGTTATATATATATATATGTTGAAAGGCAACCGTTTTGGTTGGCCTATTTTCTTTTATCTTGATCCATGTCTATTTAAAATGTTTAAGTTTTTATTTCCGCTGGTTTTCTCTGATGTTGTATCACTAGGGTGCCCGGGGTAAGGCACCAGTCACGGGCCCGGGTTCGGGTCGTGACAACTTGTCCAAATCTTCACCCTCCACTTGCCCACCACTTGCCTTAATCTTGGCCATTGATTGGCCTATAAATACCCCTCAAATGCAAGACTTATTCTTCATCCACAAATCATTTTCCAAGTCTAAAAACCCTCTCCCCCTTAGTGTAAGTTTTCGTCCAAGGTTCCCCTCCCCCTTTGAGAGGCCTTGGCCGAAACAAACCCCCCTCCTCTTGACTTGTTCTCGTGAAATACCCCCCCCCCCCCCTTGGTAGAAAAGTATTGTTACTATTCCAAAATACCTTGGCCCAAATACCTTGTAGTATTCCAAGGTTACACCTATACTAAAAGCCCAGAAATACTATTATACTTCCCTTCAGTCACAAAAACGAAACCCTAAGGAAAATCTTCATAGTAGGTTGAAGTATTAAGTAGAAGTTGTGTAGAACTTCTAAGGGTTTCTTGGAGCGTATTGGAGCGTACAGAATATGAGCTAAACGTTGCTCAGGATCGACATATAACTTGGATAATTTTGGGCTTGTCGAGGTAAATATCTTTGTCCTTCTATTGTAATTGGAAATTACATACTGTAGTAGTATAGAAATGAGTATAAGATATATAGAAGGATGGTATAAGAGAAGCGAATTGAATTGAAATCACATCAGAAGAATATTAAAGAAGAAGATTGAACTGTATTTTACATAGACCAGATTTACTGAGACTTGTAGTTTGTCGGGTAGGGAAGTGCTGCCTAATTTTCCGTAAAGCAAGGAATCTGTATCTAGAATTATTATACAGAGTAGTCTAGACGTTGATAGACTTGTATGACCGTTATAGGTTGAAGTACTGCAAGTAGCGTATTCTACTCGAAGGGTAGAAAAGGCTAGCAGGATTATAGTACTTTGGAGCGTTTTGCTAATAGTCGATAATCGTCGCGAGGTATGTGATTCTTCCTATCCTCTTGAGCATGATATTTTAAAAGAATATATATAGTACGGTAGACGTACGTGTGTTAACTGAACGTGGTTTTACTCCGATGTCTTTGACTTGAGTTTTAAATAATAAGAATCTTGAAGTATTTCAAAAGAATTAAGAATCGTTTTTTAAAGAAGATTAATACTTGGTTTTGAAAGCTTAAGAATTATACTAGCTTTATGGGAAGTTAGGTATAACGACTTAAGAGAGATAAAAAGAATGGTTTATTGACTTTAGAAGTTAAGAGACTTGATCTTAAAAGATAAGCGACTTGACTTAATTGAATTGATATGAATTTTGTTAAAAAGTGTGAAACCTCATTCGTGAGTAATGAGTACTTGGTTTTTAAAAGAAATAATGTTTTTGATTTCTAAATGAGAATAAGTATCGAAGCGAACCATCCGCGTTAATAAAGGAAAATGTATTGACAAATAAGTAATTATATTAAAACCAGAGAAACCTCCATCCGCATGTAAGCTAAGATAAGACAAAATTGTATTACATTTCCTAGATCATGGCTGCTTTAATAAGGATTGTTATAAACAAGAATAACCTACTCACACATAAGGCATATGTTACTCAAATTGTTTTAAAAGAGAATTATGTTATTAAGTGATTAAGACTATGAACTACGAAACCTTTCGAAAATGAGAAACTTGAGTATTTGAAATTAGGCAAACTTGAACTTTTGGAAAAGAATGTTGTTACTTGACTGTAAGAAGGAAAGTGTTTTGGTTTAAAAAGAAGGGCATAATATTTCCTTAGTTGATTTTAAAAAGGAAAACATGGTATTATCTTAATCGGTCTTAAAAGAGCGTTTAAGGGAAGCAGGTAGCGGATCCTCAGTTTTAGGATCTTTTCTCTGGTGTCAGGAGCTCCATTTCTCCGGATGCTCGACTTTTGGGTATGATCTCCCTGTTGCTGTAGATAGTTTTGTACATTCAGGGTATGGCGGGGCCCTGTCCCGCCATAGTTGTTTACTTCCTTAGAGGTATGTAGTCCTATTGTAAAGTTGGGATGTAACTGCCAGACTTGGTACATATATATATGCCGAAAGGCAACTTTTCCTCAGATAAACTGTGTTACATTTTACATTTGTTTCATGTATTGTTTTTATATTCCGCTGATTACTCGGATGTATGACTACTTGGGTGCCCGGGTAAGGCACCAGTCACGGGCCCCGGAACGGGTCGTGACAACAATATCTTTCCTGGTCATCGCTTAGCACTGCTGCCTTTACCGCGCATTTAACGCAAATGCCAAGGAGGTCGATAACAGTACCAAGTATGTGAAACTGTAAAGTACTTAAATGAAATCAAGTATTTAAAACCATTTGCAAATCAGTTCAATTGCACATAGTGCCATATCACAAACAAAAACAATAATAGGTAAATCAGAATGTGTCTTTTCTAGGCCGCGAATGATCGGGCAAGCGCGCCATAGTATCATTATGCTGCGTTTCAACCTCGACTTCGCAGTCCGCATAGTCACACACGCACCGCATGAGGTATTCCTCGCGACGGGGTAGCTAACCCTGCATTCTCCTGGACTCCCGCAGTCCGCATAGTCTCAATAGACCGCATAGTCACACAGACCGCATAGGGCATCCCCCGCATCGGGATAAAACACCCGGAATGATCAATCCTGGAACTCCCGCAGCTCCGCATAGTCACATAGACTGCATAGGCCGTATAGACCCGCATCAAGGGTGGCAAGCCCTCGGTATAATAAGTCAAGGGGGTAGGTGATATAATAACAGTACAACAGACTTACCGTTTAGCAACGTAAGCACAACAAGAATGACCCCCTTTCACAACATCACAAGACACTAACACACGTAGCATCATAATATGTCTATTTATCAACAATCTTACTACGCCTTACAGAAATTAATACAAGGTTTTTATAAGCAATTAAGTAAACAGTTCTTTTTATCTTTCTTAAGTTGTTATACCTAACTTCCCATAAAGCTAGTATAACTCGTAAGCTTTTGTTTAAAAACCAATTGTTTCTCTTCTGTTAAAAATGATTCAGTATTCTTTTGAAATGCTTCAAGATCTTTATTATTCAGGCTTAAGTCAAAAGACATTGCCGTAGTTATTATTCAGGCTTAAGTCAAAAGACATTGCCGTAATTATTATTCAGTTAACACACGTACGTCTACCGTACTATATACATATTTAAAATATCATGCTCAAGAGTATAGGAAGAATCACATACCTTCTCGGCGAAAACCACCTGCCAAGTTGAATATGTCGCGCGCAGAGTATCGACCTATATCAGTCAAATACGTCTATCAACGTCTAGATCAGATCGTATAAAGCTCTAGCAGGGTTCTCTATTCTATGGAAATTGGGCAGCGCTTCCCTACCCTGAGTCAGCATGCGATCAGAAAAACAGTCCTAAGTGAGTACAGATTCAATTATTCTTCTTTATACCCTTCTACGGATAATAGCTCAATTCTATTCAGAATATCCTTCTAAGTATTTATACTTATTCCTATACTTCTACAGTATGTATTCTCTAATTACAAAAGAAGGATAAGTTATTTACCTCGATAAGCCCAATATTATCCAAGTATAAACGTCGATCCTGAGCGAGGTTTAGCTCCTAATTTGTACGCTCCGATAGCTCCAAGAACCCTTAGAAGTTTCCAACAACTTCTACTAAATACTATACGGGATTTGGGCTAGGTATTTTGGTATAGTAACTACACTTGGAAGACAACTTTTCTACCAAGGAGGGGGTAGGTTTCGCTAGGCTAGGGGTTGCTTCGCTAAGCTTCACTCGAGGGGGGAGGCTTGGACGAAAAAGGCTCACAAGGGAGAGGGGAGGATTTTCAAGACTTGGAGAAAGATTTGTGGATGAAGAACTCTTCATCTTAAGTGGGGGTATTTATAGGTCAAGCCAAGGCCAACCAATGGCCAAGATGATGCCAAGTGAAAGGCAAGTGTAAGGTCAAGATTTGGGCAAGTGTCCTTATCCATCTACTACACAAAAATATCCTACCAACTACTTGACAAAAAAGGCCATCCAATTCGGCTCACTACCGCCCACACATCCATCAATTAGAGGGTGACAAGTGTCGCCCTCTCGTTGGTCCAAAGTATTACTGTTATACCCCGTATTTCCAGAGTATGTACGTAAAGGAATACGTACAAAAAGTTTGGTCTTAAAGTTAGGCCTTGGACGATTTTTAGGCACAACTCACAAAGCGAACAGTTTTCCGACGAAACGTTTCCACAGCTTTCGTAGGATAAATTCCGGCTATGTCATTTCTAATTTTTGCGGATTTTTCCGAGAGACGTAACACTTTGGACCAACGAGAGGGCGACACTTGCCACCCTCTCATTGGTGGACTTGTCACGGCAATAGGGCCGAATGGATGACCATCCTTGTCATAAAGTTGGTTAGATATTTTGTGTGCAAGTTGGCTAGGTACACTTGCCCTAATCTTGACCTTACACTTGCCTAGCACTTACAAATTGGCCATTGGTTGGCCATGTCTTGACCTATAAATACCTCTCTGAGATGAAGAGTTCTTCATCCACAAAAGCTTTCAAGTCTAAAAATCCTTCCTCTCCCTTTGTAAGCAATTCGTCCAACACACCCTCCCTCGAGAAGCTCGCCGAGGCTACCCCACCCCCAGCCTAGCCGAAACCTACCCCTCCCTTGGTAGAAAAGTTGCCTTCTTGTATTGTTATAATGCCCAAAATACCCAGCCCAAATACCTTAGTACTTAGTAGAAGTTGTGAAGAACTTCTAAGGTTTCTGGAGCATACAACTTGTGAGCAAAACCTTGCTCAAGCGACTTTTCTAGGATATTATTGGGCTTACCGAGGTAACTAATCCTAACCTCTTTTGAATTAGAGAATACTTCATTTGTAGAATAAGAATAAGTATAAATACTGTAAGGTTATTAAGGAATAGAATTGAACCAGAACACCTTAGAAGGGTATAAAGAAGTGTCACGACCCAACCCGGGCGGATCGTGCCTTACCAGGCACCCAAGTAGACATACGTCGAGTAATCACGAACATAAAGACAATACATGAAACCAGTGTAATAAGACAGTGAAATAAAAAGACAGGCTAACCAAAAACGGTTACCTTCAGTATATATATAAATAGCAACTTTTTCAACATGAACAGTTTAATCCTTTTTACAAACCCTGCCCACAACAGTAATACAGAACTCTACGAAAGATATGTCAACAACGACGGACGGGGCCGTCATACCTCGAATGTAAGCACCTACGACAACAGGGACTATACCAAGATAAGCCTCCGAGAAACGGAGCTTCCCAAAAGTCGAATGTGACCCTAAGAGCGAGGATCAACGATCGTGTACCTTTACTGCGGATGAACGCAGCCCCAAGGAGGTCGATAACAGTACCAAGTATGTGAAATCAGAAATATCAGAAATGAAATCATAATAGTCTATAAAGCAGAGACATATATGATAACCAAACTACGCTCACAACATAAGAGCAAATATGTCAAGTCGTGACTCACGCCCTAAAAGTCATCCTCATGCCCGTGGAACTCCTTCCTCACCGCCAGCCTAGGTATAAATCATGTGATACGATAATGTGTCTCGCCCATCTTATGGATCCAATATAGAAAAGGGTGGAATACATTCCGGATGAACCGTAGTCAAGTGAAATACATTCTGATGAACCGGTCCTCAAGTGAAATACATTCCGGATGAACCTGGCCTCAAGTGAAATACATTCTGATGAACCGGTCCTCAAGTGAAATACATTCCGGATGAACCGGTCCTCAAGTGAAATACATTCTGATGAACCGGTCCTCAAGTGAAATACATTCCGGATGACCCAGAGTCAAGTGATATACATTCCCGGATGAACCTAGTCGAGTAGGACACAAGATTTACACAACAAGGCTATCACACGTAACATGGTCAAGTTTCATAACAACAAGTATAAGCAAGTTACACACGACTCAAGGTACTTTCATTTTATATCAAAGTCCTGATTTTAACCTTAAAGTACTACGTCCGTTAAATTCCTTTTAAGATCCATTTCTTTACAAAGGTCACCCGATAATTCGTAGTATAAAATTTGAGTGACTAACATTGTTAAGTAAACCAAAATGCTTTCCTTTGTAAAATCAAGTGACAACCTTATTTTCCAAACGCTCAAGTTGCCTAATTTCAATGCTCAAGTTTCTCATTTTAGAAAAAGGTTTCAGAGTTCATAGTTTTAAATCCTTTAAAACATAATTCTCCTTTAAACGCTTTGAGAAACCTATGTCTTATAAGTGAGTAGGTATTCTTTGTTTATAATCAATCTTATTAAGCACCATGATCTAGGAAATGTAATATCATTTTGTCTCATCTTAGCTTCTATGCAGATGGAGGTTTCTACCGGTTTTAATAATACTTCTTTAGTCAATACATTTTCCTTTTATTAACGCCGCAGTTGGTTTGTCGATGCACATTCGATTTCCAAATCAAGATAACATTCTTAAGCCGTTATACCTAACTTCCCATAAAGCTAGTATAACTCTTAAGCTTTCAAAACCCAAGTAATACTCATTCTTTCAAAACGATTCATAGATCTTTTGAAATGCTTCAAGTTCTTTATTAACACATATCAAGCCGCTATTATTCAAATCGCTACCTTTTAAAACCACAAGGTATGTGCTTATCCACATAAAGCTATTATAACCAACTTCCCATAAAGCCGTTATAACACTTTATGTTTTAAATCAATCAAATACATTTAGCACACGACGCTCACCGTACTACATAGTTCACACATATCATGCTAGAAGAGATAGGAAGAGGTCCACATACCTCGCGACGAGTATCGACTAATAGCAAAACGCTCCAAGTACATCCAACCGTCGGCTACTCCTTAAGCCAAGTAGGTCGCGCCACACGTAGTACTTCAACCTATAAGGCCACAAGGCGCTTATTAACATTTAGATCTCATCGTAGAACATTCTACCAAAATTCAAAGACTCTCCCCGCAACAACAGAAATCTCCTCCTCTATCGAGGCCGCTACCAAGACAACCAGGGGTTATACATCTAACCCTAACTGTACAATTCTACTTCACTGCACTACTACACAAGTTCATCGTAATACACCCTATGTAATTACCTCAAGATTCTTCTTTCAATTCAGCTTAAGTCGCAAGACATCGCTGTAAGTATTATTCGGGCTTAAGTCAAAAGACATTGCCGATACTACGCTCGATTCTATATATAGTATACTTCAACTATATATTCTAACAACATGTAATTTCCAATTGCAATAGAGGACAAGATATTTACCTCGATAAGCCCATAATTATCCTAGCTTAAAGTCGATCCCAGGCAATCGCTTAGCTCCAACTCGAGCGCCCAACCCGCTCTAAACCACCCTTAGAAGTTCTAACCAACTTCTACACAATACTCCAACGGACTATGGAGATTTTCCTAGGTTTCGGTTTTGTGGACCGACTAAGTATAATAGTATTTTCTGGCTTTTCAGATAGGTATAACCTTAGAATACAATAAGGTATATGGCTAAGGTAATTTGGGCATTATAACAATACTTTTGAGAGTATTTCTACACCACAAAGAGGGGTATTATACGAAAGCAACAAGGCTAGTGGGGTACCCCACTACCACACTACTAGAGTGGGTGGCTACCCTCTACTACCCCACTGTGGGAAAACTCTGCCAAGGGGCCTCACGAAAAGTGAGTGGGGAAGGCTCTCAAGACTTAGGCATTTTGGATGAAAGTCTTCAACCTTAGAGGGTATTTATAGCACAAGCCAAGGCCAACCAATGGCCAAGATCTAGCCAAGTGCCTAGCAAGTGTAGGCCAAGATCTTGCCAAGGCCCCTTAACCAACTAACACACAAATATCCTACCAACTAAAGCCATTCCAATCGGCACAACCGAGCCTCACGTCCGCCAATGGGAGGTGCCAAGTGGCGCCTCTTGTTGGCCCAACACGCTTCGCCTCTAAAAATCCGCAAAAATAAAAATGACATAGCCGAAATTCCCTACGAAAGTCGTGGAAAACGCTTCGTCGAAAAACGACTCTAAACGGGTGTCAGGCACAAATAATTTTCGCCAAGCCAATATTAAAAGTTTCAAAATTTCTACGCACGCCCCACGCATATACTTTGGAAATACGGTATAACATTCTCCTTCCTTAGAAACATTCGTCCCGAATGTTCCTTCTAAATCTCAAAAATAAACATGCGCCAGTATAGGCTTCCCTACTATACTTACGAGAACAATCCTTGCCACACATGGCCACAGAAACAACTTGCGCAAAAAGCTTACATCCAAGTCCACGAGGAAACACCTCTAACATCACCATAAAACACTTCTCACCGGTTTAAAATATACCTCCTTCGACCTTCTCTTTACAAAAGAAATGATCACATCTATGCCGCCATACATGCTCGCTTCTCTTTACTCGTCGTAGATACCACTTTGTCACTTTGCTCGAGGCATTAACCTTCTCAAAGCGACCCAACAAATGGTACCATCGCATGCGATCCTCGAGGATGTCGTATACTCAAACTCTTTCCACATTTCGAAATCGCTTCGCCCAAAACTCGGTTACTATCTCTAACGTGGTCATCATTGGGGAACACTGATGGATCTCCGATACTTTTCCCGATCATAACAATACGAAAAGACCGACGCATGCCTCCTAAGTCGGACGGCAAAAGCCAATCATATAGGCAACCCGCCTATTCTTCACATGAACTCAAAAGGCCCAAAGTAACTCGTTAAGTTCCTCTGCCTTCCAAAACTCGCCACACCCACCCCGGGTGGTACTTTCAAGAAGACCGACCACAACTCAACTCTGCGTCATCGCCGATTATCCGCACGATTCCTCCGAGCCGCCGTAACTTCTTCTAGACAAGCTTCACTATCCACGACCGGAACAAGCCTGAACCAACCGTCAACCTTGTTAACATCGAACCAATCGATCGCATCTTACACTTCCGCCTCTTACAAGGCTTCATAAGGCGATATCCGAACACCGAAATGGTAGCTTAAACACTACCTCCACAGAGACAACAATCCCCACAACTATCCTCGAAATCCAAACACCGCCCGAGGCGAATGCGATTCGAGACTCACCGAAGTTCTTAACACATGCTTGGCAAAACTTTCGTAAACAAAAACAGCCAGAACTGGCTCCACTGTCGCCATAAGGTGAAGGTAGGCACCTGCAGCCTTACAACCTTTCTCGATAAAACAACACAAATGAGTAAACGGTCCCGATCGGCGACACGATGGGTCGCCCCATCGCCCGACCACCGGTCGAACGCATCCACGAACTCGCACGCCGTTATCTAAACTGGGCCTAACACCCTCGTGACTACCACAAGGCGACCACCACAAACCGACCCCACCACCAAATAGGCCGCGGTTGACCCGCATCATGGCCTCAATCCGACCAACGAGCACAACACTAGTTCCCCAAGGAAAACTCACTAATCACGTTACGAAACCTAGCGGTCTTCATAGCTCAACTACCCTCTTTCATTTCACACTACTCAGGGACTTATCCCACAAACGTAGCTCACGTGCACCATGCACTCCTATAAGGATCAAACATAACACTACACCTTTACTCGAGATGGTCTTACCTCTAAGGTCTTTACGTGAAACATTCTAAGGCTCACACCTTATCTATCCCCAAAATCTTACTCTGCTAACTAACCAAGATTTCTAATCACAACTAACACACCGCTATCGTAACATAACACTTAAGGTATACTCACCTTATCACATAAACAAAACTCTGAGGGTTAAAGATATATCTATATTCATCGCTTCACTCCTCTTAGTCGTCTAATCAAACTCGCCTGTAGGCGCATAGTGAGGAGATGACAAACTACCCACCGATCTCGAAGGCTAAGTCCTCCTACAAGGACACTCTTCGACACTGCACTCGACGGTCATAGTACAACAAGTACCAACCTAAAAGATGACATTCCCGGATGACGCCCGTCACATCGCAACCGAAGCCCCGGAGTTCTCACCAACTCGCACACCCCGAACGCCCCGAAATTTGTAGACCACTCGACCGGGCGGAGGTGCATAATCTAATCACGCGAGGTGACTCGCCAAAGTTACCAAAGGACCTTGCTGCTCGCCTCTTCTCGCCCTCGTTAACCCGCCGATCTCTACGCTTTCTACCGCCGTATAAGCTCGCATACGTGCCATGCTTAAGCCTAATCAAGAACTACTTGCACAACCTCTCGTTGATATTCATCAAGACTCGCGGACATCGGTATACTCTCGTAGTTAAATCCATAGCTAGTAATGTGGTCGCTTCTTGCAATCCATATTCTCGCTCTCGGTCGCGAATCGGCGTTCAAATATCATGGCCGCAGAGGAATCGCCGCCGCGGCTAAACTCACTGGGGCTAGTGACGCCGCAGAACTCCCGAATGAAGCACCACCCAAGGTGATAATTGGGCTGTGCCCACGTAACCTCCTCTCAGATTTACTCGCAGCCTCCTCGCTTGCCGCTCTCCCGGCCCGTGCTTCTACGCGAGGCATAACGATAAGTGGAAAGAATTTACGTTAGAGGTCCAACTTACAACACCTTCTAAGGCACGATCTCGCAGTGAGAAGAATAGAAACCAATCCTAAATATCCTATAGCCTCCTCGATTATCGCGTGCACAACACACCGATAATCAAGACTTCATCGGATACGGTCGTAGACACTTTCCGAGGATTAATCGCTCGATACCACTTTTGTCACGACCAACCTCGCCCGTGGATCGTGCCTTACCTGGCACCCAAGTAGACATACGCCGAGTAATCACGAACATAAAGCCAATACATGAAACCAAAGTAATAAGACAAAGGAAATAAAAAGACAAAGCAACCAAAAACGGTTACCTTCAGATATATATAAATAGCAACTTTTTCAACATGAACGCTTTAACTTTTTACAAACCCCGCCACAACAAGATTTACAGCACTTACGAAAGATATGATAACAACGACGGATGCGGCCCCGCCATACCCTCGAATGTAAGCACCTACGACAACAGGACTATACCAAGATAAGCCTCCGAGAAACGAGCTTCCCAAAGTCGAATCGTGACCCTAAGAGCGAGGATCAACGATCGTGTACCTTTACTCGCGCAGATGAACGCAGCCGGGCGAGGTCAAGACAACAGTACCAAGTATGTGAAATCAGAAATATCAGAATGAAATCATAATAGTCTATAAAGCAGAGACATATATGATAACCAAACTACGCTCACAACATAAGAGCAAATATGTCAAGTCGTGACTCACGCCTAAAAGTCATCCTCATGCCCGTGGAACTCCTTCCTCACCGCCGCAGCCTAGGTATAAATCATGTGATACGTATAATGTGTCTCGCCCATCTTATGGATCCAATATAGAAAAGGGTGGAATACATTCCGGATGAACCAGAGTCAAGTGAAATACATTCCGGATGAACCTGGCCTCAAGTGAAATACATTCCGGATGAACCGGTCCTCAAGTGAAATACATTCCGGATGAACCTGGCCTCAAGTGAAATACATTCTGATGAACCGGTCCTCAAGTGAAATACATTCCGGATGAACCGGTCTCAAGTGAAATACATTCTGATGAACCGGTCCTCAAGTGAAATACATTCTGATGACCCAGAGTCAAGTGATATACATTCCTGATGAACCGTGAGTCGAGTAGGACACAAGATTTACACAACAAGGCTATCACACGTAACATGGTCAAGTTTCATAACAACAAGTATAAGCAAGTTACACACGACTCAAGGTACTTTCATTTTATATCAAAGTCCGGATTTTAACCTTAAAGTACTACGTCCGTTAAATTCCTTTTAAGATCCATTTCTTTTACAAAGGTCACCCGACCCGTAGTATAAAATTTGAGTGACTAACATTGTTAAGTAAACCAAAATGCTTTCCTTTGTAAAATCAAGTGACAACCTTATTTTCCAAACGCTCAAGTTGCCTAATTTCAATGCTCAAGTTTCTCATTTTAGAAAAAGGTTTCAGAGTTCATAGTTTTAAATCCTTTAAAACATAATTCTCCTTTAAACGCTTGAGAAACCTATGTCTTATAAGTGAGTAGGTATTCTTTGTTTATAATCAATCTTATTAAGCGACCATGATCTAGGAAATGTAATATCATTTTGTCTCATCTTAGCTTCTATGCAGATGGAGGTTTCTACTGGTTTTAATAATACTTCTTTAGTCAATACATTTTCCTTTTATTAACGCTGCAGTGGTTTGTCGATGCACATTCTGATTTCCGAAATCAGTATAACATTCTTAAGCCGTTATACCTAACTTCCCATAAAGCTAGTATAACTCTTAAGCTTTCAAAACCCAAGTAATACTCATTCTTTCAAAACGATTCATAGATCTTTTGAAATGCTTCAAGTTCTTTATTAACACATATCAAGCCAGTTATTATTCAAATCAGTTACCTTTTAAAAACCACAAGGTATGTGCTTATCCACATAAAGCTATTATAACCAACTTCCCATAAAGCCGTTATAACACTTTATGTTTTAAATCAATCAAATACATTTAGCACACGACGCCTACCGCACTACATAGTTCACACATATCATGCTAGAAGAGATAGGAAGAGGTCCACATACCTCGCGACGAGTATCGACTAATAGCAAAACGCCCAAGTACATCCAACCGCCGCTACTCCTGCCAAGTAGGTCGCGCCACACGTAGTACTTCAACCTATAAGGCCACAAGGCGCTTATTAACATTTAGATCTCATCGTAGAACATTCTACCAAAATTCGAGACCTCCCCGCAACAACAGAATCTCCTCCTCTATCGAGGCCGGCGACAAAGACAACCAGGTGGGGTTATACCTCTAACCCTAACGGGTACAATTCTACTTCACTGTACTACTACACAAGTTCATCTGAATACAAATTTCATGTAATTACAGTCAAGATTCTTCTTTCAATTCAGCTTAAGTCGCAAGACATCACTGTAAGTATTATTCAGCTTAAGTCAAAAGACATCACGATACTACGTTCGCCTATATATAGTTTAGTGCAACTATATATTGTAACAACATTTAATTTCCAATGGCAATAGAGGGACAAGATATTTACCTCGATAAGCCCATAAGTATCCTAGCTTAATGTCGATCCTGGGCAATCGATTAGCGCCAACTCGAGCGCCCAACCCGCTCTAAACCACCCTTAGAAGTTCTAACCAACTTCTACACAATACTCCAACTGACTATGGAGATTTTCCTGTGGTTTCGTTTTGTGATCGACTAAGTATAATAGTATTTTCTGGCTTTTCAGATAGGTATAACCTTAGAATACAATAAGGTATATGGCTAAGGTAATTGGGCATTATAACAATACTTTGAGAGTATTTCTACACCACAAAGAGGGGTATTATACGAAAGCAACAAGGCTAGTGGGGTACCCCACTACCACACTACTGTGAGTGGTGGCTACCCTCGCCTACCCCACTGTGGGGAAAACTCTCGCCAAGGGGCCTCACGGTGGAGGGGAAGGCTCTCAAGACTTAGGCATTTTGGATGAAGAAGTCTTCAACCTTAGAGGGTATTTATAGCACAAGCCAAGGCCAACCAATGGCCAAGATCTAGCCAAGTGCCTAGCAAGTGTAGGCCAAGATCTTGCCAAGTGCCCCTTAACCAACTAACACACAAATATCCTACCAACTAAAGCCATTCCATCGGCCACAACCGAGCCTCACGCCCGCTAATGGAGGAGGTGCCATGGCGCCTCTTGTTGGCCCAACACGCTTCGCCTCTAAAAATCCGCAAAAATAAAAATGACATAGCCGAAATTCCCTACGAAAGTCGTGGAAAACGCTTTCGAAAAACGACTCTAAACGGGTGTTGTGCACAAATAATTTTCGGCCAAGCCAATATTAAAAGTTTCAAAATTTCTACGTACGTCCTTACGTACATACTTTGGAAATACGGGGTATAACAAGAAGAATATACGAACTGTACTTACATAGGACTGTTTTCACAGTAGACTTATATAGCTCACCGGGTAGGGTTGTCTTTGACTTTCCGTAGAATTGAGGACCCTCGCTTAGAATGACCTCTGAATAGTCTAGACTTTGATAGATATTCGTGACTATTATAGTCGATTCTCTCACGACATACTCGACTTGGCGTGGATTTCACGAGAAGGTATGTGATTCTTCCTAAAGCATGATATTTTACAATATGTATATAGTACGGTGACGCATACATGTGTTAATCGAATAATACTTACGGAATGCCTCACGCTTAAGCTCGAATAATACGTGACGAATGCCTCACGCTTAAGCCTCAATAATAAAGAATCAAAACATTTCAAAAGGACTACGAACCATTTTTTACGTAAGAGAATTAATTGGTTTCTCAAGCGAAGCTTAAGAGTTATACTAGCTTTATGGGAAGTTAAGTATAACCACTTAAGATTGATAAAAGAAACAAGTTGCCTATGTATTTCTAATGCACTTATATGAAATTGTGAAAAGAATAATAAGATGGTTTGATAAGTAGACATGACATGTTGCTCTCTGTGTTAGTACCTTGTAACGTTGAATAAGTGAGTATCCTTGTTGTACTTATGTTGTTTAAAGATAAGTCGTTATGTTAGTGTACTATCACTCACCTCTTGAGATGATACCGGAGGTTGTCGCCTCCGACGCGGTAGACTCAAAGTGTCCAGGACCATGATTCGAGAATACCTCATGCGGGTCCAGGCCTATGCGAGCTACGAGTTCCGTGTTAGTATGCGGGTTATGCCTCATGCGGTCTATGTGGCCATGCGGACAATGAGTCCAGGACGACGCCGAGGAGTAGCTACCTCGACGCGGGTTATACCTCACGCGCCCACGCGAAGTGGCCTATGCGACTCGAGTCCGTGATTAGGCTTGCAGACGAGGATGTGGGCGAGTGGCCTGCTTTCGATCATTCGCAGCCTAGACAAGACGTATTACGCTTACCTATTGTTGCTCTTGTTTGTGATGTGGCACTATGCGCGGCTTCTGGTTGTTTCACACATATTTGTAAACCGGTTTTAAAATGATATGTTTTCATTTAAGTACTTTACGCCGCATACTTAGTACTTGCCAGATCGACTCCTTCGGGGCCGCTCATGCCGCAGTAAGGCAAGCAGTGCTAGATCCGCATCCTTAGATCTCTACGCTGGTGTCGTGAGCTCCATCTCTTCCGAGGCTCTACTTTTTGTATGATCTCCTGTTGTAGATAGTTTTTGTATAGCCAGGTATGGCGGCCCCGTCCCGCCATAGTTGTATATTTCCTTAGAGGTCTGTAGTCATGTACGTTGTCGGATGTAATCGCTAAAACATGATTATATATATACGCCAAAGGCGATGTTTTCTCACATAATCTTTGTCTTGTTTTATAAATCGTTTCATGTCTTGCTTTATGTTTCCGCCGACACTGATGTATGACTACTGGTGCCCCAGAAGGCACTGAACACGCCCCGAACGGTCGTGACAAAAGTGGTATCGAGCGCTTAATCCTCTGAAAGTGTCTACGCACCGTATCTAGTAGTCTTGATTATCGGTGTGTTGTGCACCACACCAATAATCGTGAGGCTATGGGATATTTAGGATTGGTTTCCGCTCTTCTCATTCCAGATCGTGCTTTAGAGTCGTGTTATAGGTCGACCCTCTAACGTATTCCTTTCTCGTAATAGCTTATGCCTCCACGTAAGGCAACCCGCCCGAGGGCAAGGCAATGGAGGAGTCGCTAGCAGACACCCAGAGTCACGAGGGCTCGTGCCCGCCTATACCGTAGACGGCGAGTTCTATGACGCCGCCGCCCCAAAGAGACCACAAGACCCACACCTCCCGCCCCACACCGGGCGAGGAGTTAGGGTACGGAGATGGCCCACTTTTGGCTAAAGTCAGGCCCGACACGAGGAGAGGCCGACGCGCAGCCTGGGCCTAGCCCAGCCACGGCCGCACCGTTGCTCACCCGAGGCGTAGAGTTTGAGGCTACGAGACTTCTTGAGCCAGAGTTCACGGAGTTTTATGGATCGAGGCCGAGGATGATCCGCAGGAGTTCATCCGCCGCCTTCAGAGGATTTTGAGAGTGATCGTATGCCGGAGACCGAGTCCGTGATCTTTGGTTCACATAGGCCGCGCGATACCGCAATGATTGGTTTGATTCATGGAGTTATCCCGGAGAGCACGCGCCCCGCCTACTGGGATGAGTTCTCGAGGCTTTCTCACTCACTTCTTGCCTCCACAGATGGCGAGGGCGCGGCCGATAGATTTTTACCATCGAGGCAGAGGACGACCGCCGTGAGTACAATGTCGAGTTTGATTCATTGGCTCGATATGTCCCAAAGATTGGTAGCAGATATGGAGGATAGGTGCACCGCTATGTCACCGCTAGACGACTATATGGCCGAAGTCATGCGCGGGGTTTTCCACCGTATGGACATTACCCGCACGCAGCTCACGCCTGGATGCGGCGAGCGCAGAGGTCGACGAGTGGATGACAGAGCAGCAGGTTAAGGCCGACGAGGGTCTTCGTGGTTATCGTGGTGGCGGCCTCGAAGAGCCTAGATTCGCACCACACCAAAGACAGAGCACTCGCACCGCCCTCAAGACAACCACGCTGAGGGCGCACTGCGCCCTGTGGCTTCGACGCCCGTGGTAGCAGAGGTATCGCCGATCGACCACCCCAGCCAGGCCGATGCGCAGATCCCATTACGGAAGTGTGGTACTACTTTTGGAGCTTGTTACGCCAGGGCGCAGGTCACTTTGCGGCGATCGTCCGACCGGCGCAACTGTGGTAGGCTCACCTTCGTGTTCGCTGCCGCCATCATCTCCTACGCTACTCGCCCGAGGCGTGGTGCTCGGGTCGCAGGTCGCGCGCAGGCCGTGGCTCGCCCCGATTCTAGCGGTCCTCGTAACCGCATTTATGCTTTGTCCACCGACAGATCGTGAGGCCTCACCGATGTCGCCACGTACTTATCGCTCGGGTTTGATGTATGCTTTGATAGATCCGGTTCTACTGGCCCTATATATCTCCCTTGTTGCTAGTAGGATAGGATAGAGCCCGAGTCCATAGACTTTCGAGGTAGCTACGCCATGCCGTGATTCGGTAGCTCGGCGGTATATAGAGCTTGTCCCGTGATCATTTACGCCGCCGCACCGCCGACTTGATAGAGTTGGAGATGATTGACTTCGATGTGATCATGGGGATGGATTGGCTAGCCTCGCTACGCCAATGTAGACCGCAGAGAGAATAGTACGGTTCCAGCTCGGGAGCGGTTGTTGAGCGAGGAGCACAGACGCCGGCGGTAGGTTTATTTCCTACCTCGGCTAGGAAGATGGTGCGAAGGGTATATCTACCATCTCGCTCGGTGTTTGATATCAAGCCGCGTACCAGATTTTCCGCCGGGCCAGAGTCACGAGTTCCCGCACGTGTTTCGCATGACCTTCCCGTATCCTCCCGAGAGGAGATCGAAGTTTTGTATAGATGTGTTGCGGATACTCGCCTATTTCCATTCCGCCATACGTAATGGCACCGCCGAGTTGAGAGAGTCAAGGATCACTTAGGGATTTGCTAGAAGCGGCTTCATTAGGCCTAGTGTTTCTCCCCGGGAGCGCCAGATTGTTCGTGAAGAAGAAGGACGACGCATGCACGTGTTGATTACAGCACCAACAAGGTGACCATTAAGAACAGATACCCTTCCTGTGATTGATGATTTGTTCGACCAGTTGCGAGGTGCGAGATGTTTCCAAGATTGATCCGCGATCGCTATCATCAAAGTGCGAGTCGAGAGGTGGATGTCCCTAGGATCGCATTCCGACCCAGACGCATTATGAGTTCGTGGTCATGTCTTTTGGTTGACCAATGCTCCGCGTATTCATGGATTTGATGAACCGAGTGTTCAAACCATTTTTGGACACGCTTGTGATAGTGTTCATTGATGATATCTTGGTTTATTCTCGCCAGAGCGAGCACGCGAGCATTTGGCGACTCAGGCCGACGCTTCCAGATCAGCAGCTTGTACGCCAAGTTTTCCAAATGTGAGTTTTGCTGACTTCATGGCATGCTTGGGCATATTGTCGGCCGATGGCATTCGAGTTGATACGCCAAGATCGAGGCCAGACTTGGCCTGCACCTACCATCCGGCGCAGGTTCGCAGCTTTCGGGCCTGCAGGTATTATCGGCGTTCGTGGAGAAGTTTGCTTCTATCTTCGCACCATTGACTAGGCCGACTCGTGGCGCCAAGTTTCAGCGGATCGATGTCAGGAGCGTGGTTTCCATTGCCGAAAGAGAGACCGACGACCGCCTCGCTTCTTACTCTTCCGCAGGTCCAGATGGTTATGTCGTGTATTGTGACGCCGCATCGGGTTGGGATGTGTTGATGCAAAGATGGCAGAGTTATAGCATATACATCCCGACACCAAGAAACACGAGAGAACTACCCCACCCATGATTTGGAGTCGCACCGTGATTCACGCCAAGATCCGAGGCACTATTTGTACGGGTTCACGTGGATATTTTTACGCACCACAAGAGCCTCCAAAGATATCTTCACCAGGGAGCCGAACTTACGGCAGACGGTGGTTAGAGTTGCTTAAGGATTACGATGTGGACATCCTGCACTACCCGCAAGGCCAACGCCAGGCGTATGCCCTTAGTCGTAGGTCGATGGGAGCCTATCGACGTGCAGCAGAGAGAAGGGACATGGTTCGTAATTTGCACCGCCAGCGAGCCTGGTGTCCGCTTGATTGATTCTCGATAGCAATGGGGTTAGAGTTCGTGAGGTTGCCGAGTCTTCCATCGCTGAGGAGGTGAAGAGGCAATTCGAGGATCCAGCTTTGATTCGATATCGCGATACGCCTCTTCGTGAGGCGCGGTCCTGAGGTAGCACCACGGGTGCTAAGGTTTGAGGGCGTTGTGTGTTCCAGATGTTTCAGACTTCGCAGCAGGTTCTGGGAAGCACACAAATACAAGCATTTCTATCCATCCGGTCGACCAAGATGTACCACGACCTTAGATCCGTGTATGGTGGGATGGGAAGAGGACGCTGCGCAGTTCGTAGCTCGGCCCGTTGTCGCCAGTGAAGGTAGAGCACCGCAGACCGTGGTTTGTTACAGCGATAGAGATCCCGACCGAAGTGGAGGTAATCAACACGGACTTCATCACAGATTACCTCGCACTCGCAGGAGACATGATTCTATATGGGTTATCGCCGACAGTCGATTTAAATCAGCCCACTTTCTTCCCGTCAGACGACTTTTTCTACCGAGGATTATGCCGACTTACATCCGAGAGATCGCCGATCGCATGGAGTCCCTACTTCGATCATATCGCATGCAGGAGCCCGCCACGCCAACTTCGAGGTCCTTCCAGAGGGGTTTAGGGACGCAGTGAGCCCGAGTAATCGCATTTCATCCACGCATGCACGGACAGCAGAGCGCACTATCCGCACTCTCGAGGATATGTCGCGAGCCCGTTATTGACTTCAGGTAGTTGGGAGGATCATTTGCCTCTAGTTGAGTTCGCAGATAATAATAGCTACCACTCCAAAGATTCGATGGCGCCTTATGAGGCCTTGTATGAGGAAGTGCGATCGCCTATAGGTTGGTTCGAGGTGGGCGAGGTGCAAGTGGGACCAGATTTGGTGCAGCAGCAGATGGATAAGGTGAAGCTTATCCGAGAGCGGCTATCGATACCGTAGTCGATGTGTCGATGCAGATCATCGCCGCCGACATCCGAGTTTGCAAATGATGATTGGGTTTTCTCGGTGTCACCCATGGCGGTGTGATGAGATTCGGAAGAAGGGGAAACTCACCAAGGTACATCGGGCCGCTTCGCATTGTCCGCAGGTAAGGCGTTGCCTATGAGTTGGATCTGCCGTCCGATCCGAGGCAAAGCATCCGGTGTTTCACGTTTACGCCGAGGAGATGTATCGGGATCCATCTAGTGGTACATCCGATTGACGATGTCCAGTGACCGAGGGTTATCGATGAGGAGATTCCCATAGCGATAATCGATCGCCGGGTTAGCGCTCGCGACGGGGACGTGGCTTCCGCCTAAGTCTGTGGCGGAACGAGCTCGAGGAGATGACGACGGAAGCCGGCGAGGACACGAGGCGTAGTATCTCACCGCTCCCACCTCCGTAATTCACTTTCCTACTTGTAAATCTTCATTATCGCTTATGCCTAAGTGTTGTTTATGGTCGCGTGTGGCTTTTGCAAACTGCTTAAGTTTTGAAGAACCTTATCGTTATCTCTGCTGGGAAGGAACATTCGACGAATGTTTCTGGCGAGGGAGAATGTTATACCTCGTATTTCAGAGTATGTACGTAAAGGAATACGCACAAAAGTTTGGTCTTAAAGTTAGGCCTTGACGATTTTTAGGCACAACTCACAAAGCGAATAGCTTTTCCGACTAAACGCTTTCCACACTTTCGTAGGATAAATTCCGCTATGTCATTTCTAATTTTTATGGATTTTTCCGAGAGACGAACACTTTGGACCAACGAGAGGCGACACTTGCCACCCTCTCATGGTGGACTTGTCACGCAATAGGTAATGGATGACCATCCTTGTCATAAAGTTGGTTAGATATTTTGTGTGCAAGTTGGCTAGGTACACTTGCCCTAATCTTGACCTTACACTTGCCTAGCACTTGGCTAAATCTTCGCCATTGGTTGGCCATGTCTTGACCTATAAATACCCTCTTGAGATGAAGAGTTCTTCATCCACAAAAGCTTTCCAAGTCTAAAAATCCTTCCCTCTCCCTTTGTAAGCAATTCGTCCAACACACCCCCCCTCCCCTTGAGAAGCTTGGCCGAGGCTACCCCACCCCCTAGCCTAGCCAAAAGTCTACCCCCCCTCCCTTGGTAGAAAAGTTACCTTCTTGTATCGTTATAATGCCCAAAATACCCTAGCCCAAATACCTTAGTACTTAGTAGAAGTTGTGAAGAACTTCTAAGGTTTCCTCGAGCATACAACTTAGAGCAAAACCTTGCTCAGCGCGACTTTTCTAGGATATTATTGGGCTTACCGAGGTAACTAATCCTAACCTCTTTTGAATTAGAGAATACTTCATCGTTGTAGAATAAGAATAAGTATAAATACTTAGAAGGTTATTAAGGAATAGAATTGAACTGTAACACCTTAGAAGGGTATAAAAGAAGAATATACGAATCAGATTTACATAGACTGTTTTCACAAGAGACTTATATAGCTCACCGGTAGGTCAGGTGCCCGACTTTCCGTAGAATCGAGGACCCTCTGCTTAGAATGACCTACGTAATAGTCTAGACTTTGATAGATATCTGTGACTATTATAGCTGATTCTCTCACGCGACATACTCGACTTGGCGGTGGATTTCGCGGTAGGTATGTGATTCTTCCTAAAGCATGATATTTTACAATATGTATATAGTACGGTAGACGCATACGTGTTAATCGAATAATACTTACGGAATGTCTCACGCTTAAGCCTGAATAATACCTACTAGAATGCCTCACTGCTTAAGCCCAATAATAAAGAATCGAAACATTTCAAAAGGACTCATCAACCATTTTTTACGTAAGAGAATTAATTGGTTTCTCAAATGCTTAAGAGTTATACTAGCTTTATGGGAAGTTAAGTATAACCACTTAAGATTGATAAAATAAACAAGTTGCCTATGTATTTCTAATGCACTTATATGAAATTGTGAAAAGAATAATAAGATGGTTTGATAAGTAGACATGACATGTTGCTATGTGTGTTAGTACCTTGTAACGCTTGTATACGAGTATCCTTGTTGTACTTATGTTGTTTAAAGATAAGTCGTTATGTTAGTGTACTATCACTCACCTCTTGAGATGATACCGAGGTTGTCGCCTCCGACGCGGGTAGACTCAGCGGTCCAGGACCATGATTCGAGAATACCTCACGCGGTCCAGGGGCCTACGCGAGCTACGAGTTCCGTGTTAGTATGCGGGTTATGCCTCATGCGGTCTATGTGGCCATGCGACAATGAGTCCAGATTTATGCCGAGGAGTAGCTACCCTCGACGCGGGTTATACTCACGCGCCCACGCGAGTGGCCTATGCGGACTCGGAGTCCGTGATTAGGCTTGCAGACGGCGAGGATGTGGGCGAGTGGCCCTGCTTTCGATCATTCGCAGCCTAGACAAGACGACATGCTTACCTATTGTTGCTCTTGTTTGTGATGTGGCACTATGCGCTTTCTCGTTGTTTCACACATATTTGTAAACCGGTTTTAAAAATGATATGTTTTCATTTAAGTACTTTACAGCCGCATACTTAGTACCGCTGTGATCGACTTCCTTCGGGCCGCGCTCATGCCGCAGTAAGGCAAGGTGTGCTAGATCCGCATCCTTAGGATCTCTACGCTGTGTCGTGAGCTCCATCTCTTCCGAGGCTCTACTTTTTGTATGATCTCCTGTCAGAGATAGTTTTGTACATCGAGGTATGGCGGGCCCCGTCCCGCCATAGTTGTATATTTCCTTAGAGGTCTGTAGTCATGTTGTTGCCTGATGTAATCGCTAAAACATGATTATATATATATGCCGAAAGGCGATGTTTTCTCACATAACTGTGTCTTGTTTTATAAACTGCTTATGTCTTGCTTTATGTTTCACGATTACTCGATGTATGACTACTGGGTGCCCCAGAAGGCACTACCACGCCCCGGAACGGGTCGTGACAATTACGTCTCTCGGAAAAATCAGCAAAAATTAGAAATGACATAGCCGGAATTTACCCTACGCGAGTCTAGTAAAACGTTTCGTCGAAAAACGATTCTTTTAGTGAGTTGTGCCCAAAAAAAAACGTCTCATGCCTAAACTTTAAGGCTAACTCAGACGCACGCCTCACGTACATACTCTGGAAATACGGGGTATAACATTCTCCCCTCCTTAGAAACATTCGTCCCGAATGTTCCTTCCCAAGACAGTTAACGATAAGGTTCTTCATAACTTAAACAGTTTGCAAATGCCACATAAGGCCACAAAACAACACTTAGGCATAAACGATAATGAAAAATTACAAGTAGGAAAGTGAATTACCTGGAGGTGTGGGGAATAGCGAGGATATCGCCTCATGTCCTCCTCGCCTTCCCACGCCATCTCCTCCCCGAGCCTGCTCCGCCACAAGACTTTGACGGAAGCCACGTCCTTGGTCCGCAGACGCCTAACCTGACGATCGATTATCGCTATGGAAATCTCCTCATACGATAACCCCTCGGTCACCTGGACATCGTCAATCGGGTGCACCCTAGATGGATCCGCGATACATCTCCTCAGCATAGAAACATGAAACACCGGATACACTGCCTCCAGATCGGACGGCAGATCCAACTCGTAGGCAACCTTGCCTACCTCGCGACAACTGATAGGCCCAATGTACTGGGCCGAAGTTTCCTTTCTTCCCGAATCTCATCACACCCTTCATGGGTGACACCTTCAGAAAACCCAACCATCAACTCGAACTCTGATGCCGACGACGATGATCTCGTGATATGACTTCGCCAACTCGAAGCTGCCAAGAACCGCCTCGGATAAGTTTCACCTTATCCACCGCTCGCTACACCAACCGTCCTACTAATCGTACTCGCCTACATCAAACCATCCTATCGCGACCGCACTTCCTCCCATACAAGGCCTCATAAGGCGCCATCCCAATACCGGAGTGGTAGCTATTATTATACGCAAACTCAACTAGAGGCAAATGATCCTCCCAACACCTCGGTCAATAACACAAAGCTCGCAGATATCCTCAAGAGTCCGATAGTGCGCCACCGTCCGCTCTGCTCAGGATGGAATGCGCACTGTGCTCACTGCGCCCCTAAACTCCTTCTCGAAGGACTTCCGTAAGTTAGCCGTAACCGGGCTCTCCGTCGATATGATCGAAATAGGACTCCATGCATCGATGATCTCTGATGTAAAGTCCGCATAATCCTCACCGAAAAGTCGCCCCGACGGAAGAAAGTGGGTTGATTTCGCCACCGCCGACGATAACCCATATAGAATCATGTCTCCTCCGAAAGTGCGAGGTAATCCCGTGATGAAGTCCATGTTGATCACCTCCCACTTCCGTGTCGGGATCTCTATCGTCAGAATAAACCACCGTGCCTCCGTACTCTACCTTCACCGCCGACAACACGCACCGAGCTACGAACTCGCAACGCCCTCTTCAAGCCATCCCACCAATACACGATCTAAGCGTCGTGGTACATCTTGGTCGACTTCGACGGATAGAGTAACGCGCTACAGTGCTTCCCCAAGAACTCTGCCAAGTCCTCAAACATCCGAACACACAACTCGCCAAACCTTAGCACCCCATCGTGCTACTCAAAGGACCCTTCCTCACGAAGAGTCAGATCACGATAACATGTCAAAACCGATCTCGAATCGCCGCCTCTTCACCTCCTCGACGATGGAAGACTCGCAACCTCACGAACTCGAACCCCACCGCTATCGTAATCAATCAAACGGACACCAAGGCTCGCTAATCGATGCAAATCACGAACCATGTCCTCCTCTTTGGCGCACATCCGATAGGCTCCCATCGACCTACGACTAAGAGCATCCGCCACAACATCGCCTTCCCTGGTGGTACAGATATCAACATCGTAATCCTTAAGCAACTCTAACCACCGCCTCGCCGTAAGTTCAGCTCCTCTGGTCAAGATATACCGAGGCTCTTGTGGTCTCAGATAAATATCCACGAACCCCATAAAAATAGTGCCTCCGCATCTTCGGCGTGAATCACCGCCAACCCAAATCACGCGGGTAGTTCCTCATGCTTCTTAAGCCGCCGACGCTGCGACGCTATAACCTTACCCACCGCATCAACACACAACCGCGTCGACGCCGACGATCACAATACACAACATAACCGCTCGACCTCGTGAAGAGTAAGAACGGGGCTGCCGCCTCATTCAAGAATCGAAACCCCGCCACAAGCATCACCATCAAACTTAGCCGCTTTCTAAGTCACCTAGTCAATGGTGCAGATAGAAGCAAACTTCTACGAACCGATAATAACCTGTAAGGCCCGAAATCGCGAACCTCTCGCTGAGTAAGAGTTCAGGCCAAGTCCTCGATCGCTTCGATCTTGGCCGTATCCACTAATGCCATCACCCGACAATATGCCCAAGAAAAGCCACCGGTTAACCAAAACTCACATTTGGAAAACTTGATAATCGCTGGTCCCGAGAATCACAAGATACCTCAAATGCCCGCATGCTCCCGCTCCGAGCGAGAATAAACCAAGATATCATCAATGAACACTATCACAAACGTGTCCAAAATGGTTTGAACACTCGGTTCATCAAATCCATGAATACCACGAGCATTCGTCAACCCAAAGACATGACCTCAACTCATAATGCCCGCACGTCCGAATGCACCAGGGACATCCGCCTCTCGACTCGTGACTGATGATAGCCCGATCGCAGATTAATTGGAGAAACATCTCGCGCTCGCAACCGTCGAACAAATCATCAATACCGGGAAGGGTATTCGTTTAATGGTCACCTTGTTCACCGTCAGAATCAACACACATGCGCAGCTGGCCCCGCCCTTCTTCTTCACGAACAATACCAAGGCTTCCTGGGAGAAACACTAGGTCCGATGAAGCCCTTCTCCAAAGAAATCTCTCACCGGTCTCAACTCTCTCAACTCGCAGTGCCATTCTGTATGGCGGAATGGAAATAGCCGAGTGTCCGCAAAGACATCGATACAAAACTCTATCTCTCTCGTGAGGATACCCGGAGGTCGTCTGAAACACGCCTGGGAACTCTCGACTACCGGAATCGATCAAAATCGCACCGCAGCCTCGTGATCAACACCCGAATCGCCACGACCCAACTCGCCCGTGATCGTGCCTTACCCCGCACCCTGCTGATAAAACATCGAGTAGCCGGAACATAAAACCAAATACATGAAACAATGTAAAGAGACATGTTTATCTGAAGAAAAGTTGCCTTTCGCATAATATAAAAACTTTAATCCGAATAGCCATATCCCATACAACTCGCCACAACAAGATTTACGCACTTCTAGAATGATATTTACAACAATGGGCGACAGGCCCCGCCATACCCTCAAAGTAAAAACCTACAACGACAGGGACTATACCAAGATAAGCCTCCGAGAAACGGAGCTTCCCAAACGCCGAATCAGACTCCTAAGAGAGAGGATCAACGATCGGCGTACCTTTACTCGCGCAGATGAACGCAGCCCGGGCGAGGTCGATAACAGTACCAAGTATGTGAAATCAAAATATCAGAATGAAATCATAGAGTCTATATAAAGCAGAGACATGTATGATAACCACTACGCTCACAATAAATAAGCGATATGTCAAGTCGTGGACTCACGCCTCAAAGTCATCACAATAGAACCGCACGGTAAGTACGGCGCGTAGCCGACTACTAAGACCCACGCATCAAAAATGCCATAAATTGTATCACGAGGTCTTTCTAGACCGCACCACATGATCGGCCGCCACTCGCTCGCAGATCAATGCGCGCGTCTATCCTCGAACTACCGCACTCGCATAGGTTACACACGCACCGCATGAGGTATTCCTCGAATCATGGTCCTGCATCACCGAGGTATACCCCGACGGAGGCGCTTAACCCCGGTATCCGCCTGGACTACCGCAGCCCGCATAGTCTCAAAAGACCGCGATAGTCCTATGGACCGCATAGGCATCCCCGACGGCTAAACACCCGAATGATCAATCTCGAGCATACCGCCGCCCGCATAGTCTCACAGACCGCATAGCCGTATAGACTGATCGCGGTGGCAAGCCCTGTATAATAAGTCGGGGGTATGTGATACAATAACAAGATAACGGGCTTAACGCTTAACAACAGAAGACAACAAGAATGACCCCCTTATATAACAAACACAAGATACTAACACACGTAGCATCCTAACATGTTTACTTATCAAATCAACAAGAAAGTATTACAAGGCTATCAAAAATCAACACAATCAAGTTATTCACACAAGGTACTTTATGCTAACAAGTTCGGGTATCTATCCCCAAAGTACTTCTTACATTAACTCTTTAAAAGATCCGTTTCTTTCACAGAAGTCACACAATACCCGTAGTATAAAATAGAGTGACTGTCTTTTTAAGTAAACCAAAACACTTCCCTTTGTAAAATCAAGTAACAACATTATTTTCCAAACGTTCAAGTTTGCCTAATTTCAAATGTTCACGTTTCTTATTTTAGAAAGGTTTCAGAGTTCATAGTCTTATCCATTTAAGAATATAATTCTCTTTAAACAACTGAGAAACATATGCCTTATATGTGAGTAGGTTATTCTTGTTCATAATCAATCTTATTAAGCGACATGATCTAGGAAATGTAATATCATTTTGTCTCATCTTAGCTTCTACAGATGGAGGTTTCTACGGTTTTATTAATACTTCATTAATCAAAACATTTCCTTTATTAACGCCGCAGTTGGTTTGTCGATACTCATTCGATTTCCAAATCAAGAAACATTATTCCTTTTAAAAACCAAGTACTCATTACTCACGAATGAGGTTTCACACAAAATTCATATTAATTCATTTAAGTCAAGTCTCTTATCTTTTAAGATCAAGTCTCTTAACTTCTAAAATCAATAAATCGTTCATTTTATCTTTCTTAAGCCGTTATACCTAACTTCCCATAAAGCTAGTATAACTCTTAAGCTTTTAAAACCAAGTATTACTCTTCTTTCAAAAACAGTTCTTAATTCTCTTGAAATACTTCAAGATTCTTATTATTCAGGCTTAAGTCAAAAGACATTGCCGCATAACCACGCTCAATTAGCACGCGTACGTCTACCGTACTATATATATATTCTTTTAAAATATCATGCTCAAGAGGATAGGAAGAATCACATACCTCGCGACGATTATCGACTATAAGCAAATCGCTCCACGGCTATAACCCGGCTAGCCTGGTCCACCTTTCAAGTAGCACATGCTACTCACAGAACATTCAACCTATAAAGGTTATACAAGTCTATCAAAGTCTAGACTACTCGGTAGAATAAATCTAGATACAAGATTCTACGGAAATTTGGGCAGCCCTTCCCTACCCGTCAAACTACACAAGTCTACTGTAATACAGTCCTATGTAATTACAGTTCAGTTCTCTTTCTTTAAATTCAGGCTTAAGTCAAAAGACATTGCCGCAAAACTATGTTCAGTTCTATATATAGTATACTTCAACTATATATTACAGTAACAAGTAATTTCCAATTCCAATAGGGGACAAGATTATTTACCTCGATAAGCCCATAATTATCCAAGTATAAATGTCGGTCCTGGGCAACGCTTAGCTCCTACTCCGGGTGCTCCAACCCGCTCCAAACAACCCTTAGAAGTTCTACGCAACTTCTTTATAAATCCTTCAACCGGCTATGAAGATTTTCCTTAGGGTTTCGGTTTGGGACAAAAAGGACATACGATAGTATTTCCGGGCTCTACGTATAGAGGTATCTTTGGAATACTATAAGGTATACGGCTAAGGTATTTTGGGTATAGTAACAATACTATGGAGAGTATTTCTACCAAGAGGGGGGGTGTATTCTACGAGAACAACAAGGAAAGGGGGGGGGGGGGGGGTACCCCCATGGCTTAGCCCTAAAGTAAGGGGGGTGGGTGTCGGCCACACCCTAAGGGGGTGCTACTCTCGGCTGGGCCTCACGAAAAGGGGAGGGGCTTTCAAGACTTGAGGGAGTGAGGAGAGGATGAAGAAAACTTATCAAAGGGAGGGGTATTTATAGGGAAACCAAGGGCCAAGATCTAGCCAAGTGCTATGCAAGTGTAGGGCCAAGATATGCCCAAGTGCCCCCCTAGTCCCTACTCCTTAAAACCCTCACAAATATCCTACCAACTCCAAGGGTTGGTTCGTCCCATGTGCCGCCCCACTTTTCCGCCAATGAGAGGGTGCCAAGTGGCGCCCTCTCGTTGGTCCAACACGTTTCGCCTCTCGGAAAAATCCGCAAAAATTAAAAATGACATAGCCGGAATTTTCCCTTCGCAAGTTGTGTAAAATGTTTCGTCGAAAAACGACTCTAATCGGGTGTTGTGCACAAAATATTTCGGCCAAGCCAACTTTAAAGTTCAAATTTCTCTACGTACGTCCTCACGTACATACTCTGGAAATACGGGGTATAACATTCTCCCCTCCTTAGAAACATTCGTCCCGAATGTTCGTTCCAAGTTTCAAAAACAAACATGCGCCAGTATAGTCTTCACTACTATACTTACGAGAACGATCCTGCCACACCTGGCCATAGAAACACCTGCGCAAATACTTACATCCAAGTCCACGAGGAAACACCTCTAACATCACCACAAATACCTCTCTCCAGGGTCTAAAATATACTTCCTACGCACCTTCTCTTCCCAAAAGAAATGATCACATCTATGCTCGCCATACATGCTCGCTTCTTCCCTTACGTGTCGTACCCTTCTTGTACACTCGAACTCTTTCTCATAACATACCACATCTCTGTTGAACAGTATAAACCAACTATCAGAATCTTTGTCAACATCGAACCAATCGACCGGCAACTTACACTTCCGCCCCTACAAGGCTTCATAAGGCGACATTCGAAAACCGAAATGGTAGCTATAAAACATTTCCCCAACAGGAGACAACCATCCTCACAACTACCCCTGAAATCCAAACACTGGCCCGAGGGCGAATGCGATACGGAGACTCACCTGAGTTCCTAACCCTGCGTGGTAAAATCTCTAGAAAAAGAAACACTGCACTGGCTCCATCGTCATAAGGTGAAGGTAGGCACCCCGTGCCGCCTTACAACCTTTCTGATATATCAACACTGCTGAGTACACGGTCCCGATCGAAAACCACGATGGGCTGCCCCCATCGGCCCGACTACTGGTTGAACGCATCAACGAACTTGTACGCTGGTTAACTAAACTTGGGCCTAACACCCTCGTGACCGTACCACAAGGCGGGACCACCTCCAACTGACCCCACCACCATACAGGCCGCGGGTTGACCCGCAACATGGCCTCAACCCGACCCGGCAATGCGCAAAACACTAGCTCCCCGATCCGGAACAATTTCACTAATCACGTTACGAAAACCTAGTGGTCTTCTTAGCTCAACTGCCCTCTTTCATTCCACACTACTCAGGGGCTTATCCCATAAACATAGCTCACGTGCACTATGCACTCCGATAAGGGTCAAACACAAATGAAATCTTTTACTCAAGATTGCCTCGCCTCTAAGGTCTCCACGTATAAAGCTCTAAGGCTTACACTTTTCCTATCCCCCAATCTTACCCTTATTACTAACCATGATTTCTAACCACAATTTACACAATGCTATCTGAATATAACACCTAAGGTATACTCACCTTAACACACATACAGATCTCTAGAGGGTTAAGGATATACCTGTATCTACTGCTTCACTCCCCTTAGTCGTTGTAATCAAATCTACCCCGTAGGCGATAGCTGGCGAAGGTGACGAATCTGTCACCGATCATGGCGTCGAGTCCTCCTACTTGCATCCTCCTACTAGGACATCCTTACGACACACGCCCCCGACGGCCAGAAACGAGCACCAACAAAAGACGACATTCCCCGGGATGACACCTGCCACACTATGAAAACTGAGGGAAAATCAATCCGCCGGCCGAGCCTACGTAGCCGTGAACCAAAACTCGGAGTTCGACCAACTCCTCGCATACCCCGAACGCCCCGAACCTCGCGAGGACCTCTCTGACCGTGGATGTGCATAATCTAATCCACGCGAGGCGACTCGCCGAAAGTTACCAAAGGACCTTGCTGCTCGCCTCTCTTCTCGCCCTTCGTTAACCCGCCGATCTCTACGCTTGGCTCGCCGCGCACAAGCCCGCATACGTGCCATGCTCGCCTAATCAAGAATTACTTTCGCACAACCTCTCTTAGATAGTCATCAAGACTCGCAGACATCGGTATACTCTGTAGCCAAATCCATAAGTAATGTGGTCGCCTTTGCAATCTATATTCTCTGTTCTGGCCGCGAACTAAAGGTTCAAATATTATCGTCGCAGCAGGCATCCGCCATTGCAGGTTAAACTCTGCTGGCCGCGACGAGCATAACTCCTCGAATGAAACACCACCCTGTGTGATAATTGGGCCTGTGCCCTCATAACCCTCTCAGATTTACTCGCAGCCTCCTACGCTTCGCTCTTCCTGCCCGGTTTGCCTACGCGAGGCATACTGCAGTGGAAAGAAATACGTTAGAGGTCCAACTTACAACACATCTCTAAGGCACGATCTCGAGTGAGAAGAATAGAACCAATCCTAAATATCCTATAGCGCCCCGATTATTGCGTGGTGCACAACACACCGATAATCAAGACTCTATCGATACGGCCTAGACACTTTCCGAGGATTAACTCGCTCGATACCACTTTGTCACGACCAACCTGCCCGCGATCGTGCCTTACCCTGCACCCCAGGATACAACATCGCAGTAGTCACGAACATAAAACCAAATACATGAAACAATGTAAAGAAGACATGTTTATCTCAAGAAAAGTTGCTTTCGCATAATATAAAAACTTTAATCCGAAGCTACATCCCATACAACTCGCCTACAACAAGATTACATGCACTTAGAATGATACGACAACAATGGCGGACAGTGGCCCCGCCATACCCCGAATGTAAAAACCTACAACGACAGGACTATACTAAGATAAGCCTCCGAGAACCGAGCTTCCAACGCCGAATCGTGACTCCTAAGAGCGAGGATCAACGATCGGCGACTTTACTCGCGGATGAACGCAGCCCCGGGCGAGGTCACTACAACAGTACCAAGTATGTGAAATCAAAATATCAGAATGAAATCATAGTAGTCTATATAAAGCAGAGACATGTATGATAACCACTACAGCCACAATAAATAAGCAATCATGTCAAGTCGTGACTCACTCCTCAAAGTCATCACAATAGAACCGCACGGTAAGTACGGCGCGTAGCCGACTACTAAGACCCACGCATCAAAAATGCCATAAATCAGATCACGAGGTCTTTCTAGACCGCACCACATGATCGGCCGCCACTCGCCCGCAGATCAACGTGCGCGTCTATCCTCGAACTACCGCAGCCCGCATAGGTCACACACGCACCCGCATGAGGTATTCCTCGAATCACGGTCCTGCATCACCGAGGTATACCCCGACGGAGGCAGCTTAACCCCGGTATCCGCTCGACTACCGCAGCCGCATAGTCTCAAAAGACCGCATAGTCCCATGGACCGCATAGGCATCTCGCGTCGGGCTAAACACCAAATGATCAATCTCGAGCATACCGCTGCCCGCATAGTCTCACAGACCGCATAGCCGTATAAACTCGCATCGGGTGGCAAGCCTCCGATAATAAGTCAAGGGGGTATGTGATACAATAACAGTACAACGGGCTTAACGTTTAACAGCGTAAGCACAACAAGAATGACCCCCTTATATAACAAACACAAGATACTAACACACGTAGCATCCTAACATGTTTACTTATCAAATCAACAAGAAAGTATTACAAGGCTATCAAAAATCAACACAATCAAGTTATTCACACAAGGTACTTTATGCTAACAAGTTCGGGTATCTATCCCCAAAGTACTTCTTACATTAACTCTTTAAAAGATCCGTTTCTTTCACAGAAGTCACACAATACCCGTAGTATAAAATAGAGTGATCGTTTTTTAAGTAAACCAAAACACTTCCCTTTGTAAAATCAAGTAACAACATTATTTTCCAAACGTTCAAGTTTGCCTAATTTCAAATGTTCACGTTTCTTATTTTAGAAAGGTTTCGTAGTTCATAGTCTTATCCATTTAAGAATATAATTCTCTTTTAAACAATCTGAGAAACATATGCCTTATATGTGAGTAGGTTATTCTTGTTCATAATCAATCTTATTAAGCAGCCATGATCTAGGAAATGTAATATCATTTTGTCTCATCTTAGCTTCTATGCAGATGGAGGTTTCTACTGGTTTTATTAATACTTCATTAATCAAAACATTTTCCTTTATTAACGCTGCAGTGGTTTGTCGATACTCATTCGATTTCAAATCAAGAAACATTATTCCTTTTAAAAAAAACCAAGTACTCATTACTCACGAATGAGGTTTCACACAAAATTCATATTAATTCATTTAAGTCAAGTCTCTTATCTTTTAAGATCAAGTCTCTTAACTTCTAAAATCAATAAATCGTTCATTTTATCTTTCTTAAGCCGTTATACCTAACTTCCCATAAAGCTAGTATAACTCTTAAGCTTTTAAAACCAAGTATTACTCTTCTTTCAAAAACAGTTCTTAATTCTCTTGAAATACTTCAAGATTCTTATTATTCAGGCTTAAGTCAAAAGACATTGTCAGATAACCACGCTCAATTAGCACGCGTACGTCTACCGTACTATATATATATTCTTTTAAAATATCATGCTCAAGAGGATAGGAAGAATCACATACCTCGCGACGATTATCGACTATAAGCAAATCGCTCCACGACTATAACCCGACTAGCCTGGTCCACCTTTCAAGTAGCACATGCTACTCACAGAACATTCAACCTATAAAGGTTATACAAGTCTATCAAAGTCTAGACTACTCGGTAGAATAAATCTAGATACAAGATTCTACGGAAATTTGGGCAGCCCTTCCCTACCCGTCAAACTACAAGTCTCATCAGAATACACCCATGTAATTACAATTCGCTTCTTTCTTTAAATTCAGACTTAAGTCAAAAGACATTGCCGCAAAACTATGTTCAGTTCTATATATAGTATACTTCAACTATATATTACAGTAACAAGTAATTTCCAATTCCAATAGGGGACAAGATTATTTACCTCGATAAGCCCATAATTATCCAAGTATAAATGTCGGTCCTGGGCAACGCTTAGCTCCTACTCCGAGTGCTCCAACCCGCTCCAAACAACCCTTAGAAGTTCTACGCAACTTCTTTATAAATCCTTCAACCGGCTATGAAGATTTTCCTGTGGTTTCGATTTGGGACAAAAAGGACATACTGAGTATTTCCTGCTCTACGTATAGAGGTATCTTTGGAATACTATAAGGTATACTACTAAGGTATTTTGGGTATAGTAACAATACTATGGAGAGTATTTCTACCAAGAGGGGTATTCTACGAGAACAACAAGGCAAGTGTGGGGTACCACTCACGCTTAGCCCTAGGAAGGGGCGTGTCTCGCCACACCATAAGGAGTGGTGCTACTCTCGGCGAGGGCCTCACGGTGGAGGGCTTTCAAGACTTGAGGAGTGAGGAGAGGATGAAGAAAACTTATCAAAGGAGTGGTATTTATAGGGAAACCAAGGGCCAAGATCTAGCCAAGTGCTATGCAGTTGTAGGGCCAAGATATGCCCAAGTGCCCCCTAGTCCCTACTCCTTAAAACCCTCACAAATATCCTACCAACTCCAAGGGTTGGTTCGTCCCATGTGTCGCCCCACTTTTTCCGCCAATGAGAGGTGCCAAGTGGCGCCTCTCGTTGGTCCAACACGCCGCCTCTGAAAAATCCGCAAAAATTAAAAATGACATAGCCGAATTTTCCTTCGCAAGTCAGTAAAACATTTCGTCTAAAAACGACTCTAATCGGGTGTTGTGCACAAAATATTTCGGCCAAGCCAACTTTAAAGTTCAAATTTCTCTACGTACGTCCTCACGTACATACTCTGGAAATACGGGGTATAACACGAACGAGATGGTAGATGTACCCCTTCTGCACCATCTTCCTAGCCTTGAGGTAGGAAATAAATCTACCCCTCGGCGATACCGTGCTCCCCTCCCACTCAACAACCGGCTCCTCAGAAACCGAACCGTACTCACTCTCTCCCTACGCTACATTGGGGTAGCAAGAAGCTAGCCAATCCATACCCATGATCACATCGAAATCAATCATATCCAACTCTATCAAGTCGGCCAGGTCCGACGATCAGATATGGTCATCGGACAAGCTCCTATATACCCGCCGAGCTACCATCGAATCACCCATCGCGTAGCTACCTCGAAAGTGGTCTATGGACTCGTGCTCTATCCCTATCCTACTAGCAATAAGGGAGATATATAGATGAGTAGAACCCGGATCTATCAAGGCATACACATCATAATCGGAGATCGATAAGGTACCGTGATTTACATCGTGAGGCCTCCGATCTCCGCTACCGACAAGGCATAAATGCGGTTCGAGGACCGCTAGAATCGGGACCGCGCCACGACCTCGCCACACTGCTGGCCCATGAGTACCTCGCCCGGGCGAGTAATCGTAGGAGATGATGAACCGCAATGCACCCGTAGGTCGAGCCCTACCACCGCCGCCCGGCCGGACAAACTCGCATAATGACTCGCTGCCACAAGTATAGCAAGCTCCCGAGTAGTACTACAGCACCGAATGGAATCTACCACAACGGACACACCGAGCAGACTCGATCGGTTAGCACCTTGCTACCCTCGAAATCAAGTCCTGGGCCCCGACCGCCCGAATACTCGGGTCAGATCGACAATGATGTGGGAGTGCTCGAGCTGGCCGGGTGCAAATCTAGATCGCCGCCGAGGCCGCCCACCCCGAGAACCACCAAAAGAACCGGCCGCCTCGCCTTCTTCTCGATGCTGATATCCGCCGACTCGTCGGTCTCGCGCCTCGTGATCCAAGTGCATGAGCTCGCATACGGGTAATGTCCATGCTCGTCAAGAGACACACCCGCACAAGACTCGGTCATATAATCATCTAGCCCGTGATGTAGCGGTACACGGTCTCCATGTTCACATTAGCGCAGTGGACATATCGAGCCAAAGAATCGAACTCGACATTGTACTCCTAATCAGGCGCCTCTCTCGCTCAAAGAATAAAAATCGCCGCGTGCCCTCTCATCCGCGAGGCAAAAATGCGTGAGAAAAGCCTCCAAAACTCATCCCATATCACTGGAGGTGCATGCTCTCCCGAAAGCTCCCACGAATCAAACCAATCGATCACGGTATCACGCAGCCGATGTGAACCGGCGTCACGACTCGGTCTCAAGCCTTGATCACCCGCATGATCCTCTCAGAATCGACGGATGAACTCCTCGGATCATCCTCGTGCCTCGACCAGAACTCGCGCTACAACTCTGGAAATCCCGTAGCCTCAAACTGTCTGCCCTCGGTTGAACCACGGGTACTACTGGGCTGAAATCGAATCGCTGCGATCCATCTCGCCCTCATGTTCGCCACGATCTCGCCAATAGCCGGGCCATCTCCTTGTACTTAACTCTTCCGCCCAGCCGCGGGACGAGGTGCGGTATCGTGGTCTCGCTGGGCCGGCGGCGTCATGGAACTCGCCGTCCTGTATAGATCGGGCCTCGAGCTCGTGACTCGGTGTCCTACTAGCGCCTCCTACGCCGCCTTCTTCGGGCCCGGTTGCCTTACGCGAGGCATAATCACATGTAAAATGAATACGTTAGAGGTCCAACTTATAACACAGCTCTAAGGCACGATCTCAGAGTGAGAAGAATGGAAACCAATCCTAAATATCCTATAGCCTCCTGATTATTGGTGTGGTGCACACCACCGATAATCAAGACTCTACTAGATACGGTCTGTAGACACTTTCCGAGGATTAATCGCTCGATACCACTTTTTCTCACGACTGCCCGGTTCGTGGATCGTGCCTTACCCGCACCCAAGTAGTCATATATCGTAGAAATCGGAATATAAAACAAGACATGAAACAATTGAAAAATGAGACACGCTTATCGATGAAAAGCTTGCCTTTCTAGTATATATATAACCCAAGTTTTGCGATACATCCCAACTGCATAATAGACTACTGCACTTAAGGAAGTAAACAACTATGGAGGACAGGGCCCGCCATACCCCGAATGTACAAAACTATCTACAATACAGGAGATCATACCCAAAAGTACCTCCGAGAAGATGGAGCTCCAGACACCAAAGCAAAGATCCTAAGGATGTGGATCTAGCACTGCTTGCCCTTACTGCGGCATGAACGCAGCCCGGCGAGGTCGATAACAGTACTAAGTATGTGAAATCAGAAGTACTTAAATGAAATCAAGTATTTAAAACCATTTGCAATCAGTTCAATTGCACATAAGTACATATCAAAAACAAGAACAATAATAGTAAATCAGAATGTGTCTTTTCTAGGCCGCGAATGATCAAGCAAGTCCAAGCGCCCATAGTATCATTATACGTGCCTAACCTCGACTCAAGTCCGCATAGTCACACATGCACCCGCATGAGGTATTCTCAGACGGGGTAGCTAACCCCGTATTCTCCTCGACTTCCGCATCCACATAGTCTCAATAGACCGCGTAGTCACACAGCATCGCATAGGCATCCCCGTGACGGATAAAACACCGGAATGATTAATCTGGAACTCCCGCACTCGCGATAGTCACATAGACCGCGTAGCCGTATAGACCGCATCGGCGTGGCAAGCCCTCGGTATAATAAGTCAAGGGGGTAGGTGATATAATAACATTACAACTGTCTTACCGTTTAGCAACGTAAGCACAACAAGAATGACCCCCTTTCACAACATCACAAGACACTAACACACGTAACATCATAATATGTCTATTTATCAACAATCTTACTACGCCTTACAGAAATTAATACAAGGTTTTTATAAGCAATGAAGTAAACAATTCTTTTTATCTTTCTTAAGTTGTTATACCTAACTTCCCATAAAGCTAGTATAACTCTTAAGCTTTTGTTTAAAAACCAACTGTTTCTCTTCTGTTAAAAATGATTCAGTATTCTTTTGAAATGCTTCAAGATCTTTATTATTCAGGCTGAAGTCAAAAGACATTGCCGTAGTTATTATTCAGTCTTAAGTCAAAAGACATTGCCGTAATTATTATTCAGTTAACACACGTACGTCTACCGTACTATATACATATTTAAAATATCATGCTCAAGAGTATAGGAAGAATCACATACCTTCTCGCGAAACCACCGCCAAGTGAATATGTCGCGCAGAGTATCGACTCATATCGACCAAATACGCCTATCAACGTCTAGATCAGATCGTATAAAGCTCTAGCGAGGGTTCTATTCTATGGAAATTTGGGCAGCGCTCCCTACCCTAGTCAGATACCATCAGAAACAAATTCTGAGTACAGCTTCAATTATTCTTCTTTATACCCTTCTACAAAGGATAATAATTCAATTCTATTCAGAATATCCTTCTAAGTATTTATACTTATTCCTATACTTCTACAGATGTATTCTCTAATTACAAAAGAAGGATAAGTTTATTTACCTCGATAAGCCCAATATTATCCAAGTATAAACGTCGATCCTGAACGAGGTTTAGCTCCTAATTTGTACGCTCCGATAGATCCAAGAACCCTTAGAAGTTTCCAACAACTTCTACTAAATACTATACGGAATTTGGGCTAGGGTATTTTGGTATAGTAACTACACTTGGAAGACAACTTTTCTACCAAAGGAGGGGGTAGGTTTCGGCTAGGCTGGGGGTTGCTTCTGGCTAAGCTTCACTCTGGGGGAAGGCTTGGACGAAAAAGGCTCACAAGGGAGAGGGGAGGATTTTCAAGACTTGGAGAAAGATTTGTGGATGAAGAACTCTTCATCTTAAGGGGGGGTATTTATAGGTCAAGCCAAGGACAACCAATGGCCAAGATGATGCCAAGTGCAAGGCAAGTGTAAGGTCAAGATTTGGGCAAGTGTCCTTATCCATCTACTACACAAAAATATCCTACCAACTACTTGACAAAAAAAGCCATCCAATTCGGCTCACTACCGCCCACACATCCATCAATTAGAGGGTGACAAGTGTCGCCCTCTCGTTGGTCCAAAGTGTTACGTCTCTCGGAAAAATCCGCAAAAATTAGAAATGACATAGCCGGAATTTACCCTACGCGAGTCTAGTAAAACGTTTCGTCGAAAAACGATTCTTTTAGTGAGTTGTGCCAAAAAAAAAACGTCCCATGCCTAAACTTTAAGGCTAACTTTCGTACATACGCCCTCACGTACATACTCTGGAAATACGGGGTATAACAACAGTAGTACAATAGTACAATGATACAGTAGTATAGTGGTACAGTGATACAGTGATACATGGGACAGTTGGCTCTTATGGTATATGTGTCACGACCCGACCCCGGGCCCGCGACTGGTGCCCTACCTGGGCACCCTTGCAGGTATACATCAGAGATAATCAGCGGAACATACATAACCACATAACGTATAACAACAAAAATAAACAATAGGCTAGCCGATAAGGCTACCTCCCTGGACATATATAATTACATATCCAAAAGCAGTTACATCCCTTCTTTTACAAAATGACCCACAAGATATGACTACAGACCTCTAAGAGTTTTGACATAACAATTGTGATGGGACAGGGCCTCGCCATACCCCTGAATGTACAAGTCAAGGATATCAAAATGAAACTAAATTCATTTAAATCTCGTACGTCTACCGTACTATACATTTATAACTACTCATGCTCAAGAGATAAGAAAAGTTCCATATACCTCTCCGACTTAATCCACTTGCCAAGTTGAATATGCCGCACGTAGAATGTCAACCTATAATGACCATAATACATCTATCAACTTCTAGCTTTCCAACGTGGAATATTCTAAGTGTAAAGCTCCATATTCTACGGAAAATTGGGCAGCACTTTCTTTGTTTCTACGTACTTTTCCACCTTTTCCAAGGCCCGAAATCAATAACCAACATGCCACATTCAAGGCTCAACAATTCAGCTAACCAAAGGGGATTACACGCCTAAAATGACGTGTAAAATTCTGCCCCACAATTAATATAAAAATTGTCCATTTCCTTAAGGCAATTCTCGGCTCAATGTGTAACAACATAAAATTCATTTCAATTCCTTTTCAATCCATATTGTTATTCTAACATGTTATATAGCCGCAATTGATTATAACAACTATAATCCCTTCTTTCTATAACATGCGACGATCGTAACTAACAATTACATTGAATTAAAATCTTAATGGCTAACATGAAATTTTCGGACTTTAGGCTTCCAAAATTCCATAACACTTATCAATATTCATAATATATATCACATGATCATTTCTAACTTATCATAACATGGAATCTTCAATTACAATAGTAAGACGAAGATTTATACCTCAAATAAGCCCAAATCTACCCCAAGATTTAAAGTCGATCCTTAGCAACTTTAGCTCCTCTTCTCGACGTTCCAATCCACTCCAAGCAACCCTTGGAAGTTTATGAAGAACTCTTCTTCAAGTTCTAACTCCATCTATGAAAAGCCCCTTAGGTTTTCATGTTGCGACTAACGTAAAAACATAGTTTTCCGGGATTTTTGTATTGAGATATCCTTATAATACCCCTAGGAACCTTGGGTTTAGGTATTGGAAAATATGGAACAAGATTGAAGAATTTTTCTTGTTTTATAAGAGCTTAACCGAGAGCATCCCTAACTATCCCCAATATTCTTGATTTTTTTCTAAGTCTTGAAGACTAGTCTTGCACTAGTGTGCAATATATAACAACATCAAGGGCTAGGATTGAACCAAATGTGTGGCCAAGATTTGGATGACTAAGCTTGCAACTTGACCCTAAGACTTGGTCAATAATATCAAGCCAATTGGCTATTCATTAAATGATTAATTTCGTCCAAGGATGACCATGTGGAGGGTGACACGTGTGTCCCTCCCATTGGTCCATAATCGCCGCGACCTGCCCGGCTCGTGGATCGTGCCTTACCCGGGCACCCAAGTAGTCATACATCAGAGAAATCAGCGGAATTATAAAACATACAGATATGAAATAAGAGATAAGATAATAAAACAGGCCAACCAAAACGGTTGCCTTCTTGCATATATACAGAAATTTTGAACAGTTACATCATTTACAACCCTGCCCACAACAGTACTACAGACCTCTAAGAATGAAACAACAACTATGACGGGACAGGGCCCCGCCACACCCCTAAATGTACAAGAACCTACAACTCAGGGAAACATACCAAAAGATAAGCCTCCGGAGAAACGGAGCTTCCCAATATGCTGAATTGTGATCCTAAGAGCGAGGATCAACAACCGTGTACTTACCGCAGATGAATGCAGCCCCCCGAAGGAGGTCAGTACAACAGGTACCAAGTATGTGAAACTGAAAATACTGAAAATGAAATCATAATAGTCTATATAAAACAGAAGACATATATGATAACAAAACTACAGTTTACAGCATAAAAGTAGTCATGTCAAGTCAGGGACTCACGCCCTCAAAGTCATCCCTCATGCCCGTGGAACTCCTTCCTCACTGCCGGCAGTCTAGGTATAAGTCATGTGATACGTGTAACATGTCTCGGCCCATCTCATGGACTCGAGGTGAAATCGTATGGAATACATTCCCGGTCCATCTCATGGACTCGGTATCAAATCAGGTGGTATACATTCCCGGTTCATCCCATGAATGCGGTGTCGCATGAAATACATTCCCGGTCCATCTCATGGACTCGGTGTCGTGTGAAATACATTCCCGGTTCATCCCATGAACGCGGTGTCGTGTGGAATACATTCCCGGTTCATCCCATGAACGCGGTGTCGTGTGGAATACATTCCCGGTTCATCCCATGAACGCGGTATCAAATCAGGTGGAATACATTCCCGGTACATCCCATGAACGCGGTGTCGAGTGAAATAGATTCCCGGTTCATCCCATGAATGCGGTGTCGTGTGGTCATAACATTTAAACGCTCCTTTAAGACAGATTAAGATAATACCATATTTTCCCTTTAAAACAACTAAGGTAATATTATGCCCTTCTTGTTAAACCAAAACACTTTCGTTCTTAAAGTCAAGTAACAACATTCTTTTTCAAAAGTTCAAGTTTGCCTAATTTCAAATATTCACGTCTTTTATTCGAAAGATTTCATAGTTCATAATCTTAATCATTTTAATAACATAACTCTCTTTTAAAACAACTGAGTAATATATGTCTTATGTGTGAGTAGGTTATTCTTGTTCATAACAATCTTATTAAAGCAGTCATGATCTAGGAAATGTAATATCATTTTGTCTCATCTTAGCTTCTTTGCAGATGGAGGTTTCTACTGGTTTTAATAATACTTTATTAGTCAATACATTTCCCTTTATTAACGCTGCTGTGGTTTGTTCGATACTTATTCTCATTTCCGAAATCAGTAAAACATTATTCCTTTTACAAACCAAGTACTCATTACTCACGAGTGAGGTTTCACGTTTTTTTAACAAAATTCATATTAAATCAATTAAGTCAAGTCTCTTATCTTTTAAGATCAAGTCTCTTAACTTCTAAAATCAATAACCCATTCTTTTTATCTCTCTTAAGTCGTTATACCTAACTTCCCATAAAGCTAGTATAACTCTTAAGCTTTTAAAACCAAGTATTACACTTCTTTCAAAACGATTCTTAATTCTTTTGAAATACTTCAAGATTCTTATTATTCAGGCTTAAGTCAAAAGACATTGCCGTAAAACTACGTTCAGTTAACACACGTACGTCATCAGACTATATATATATATATATATATATATATATATATATATATATATATATATTATATATATATATATACTTTTAAAATATCATGCTCAAGAGTATAGGAAGAATCACATACCTCGCGACGATTATCGACTATAAGCAAATAGCTCCAAAGTACTGTAATCCGGCTAGCCCTTTCCACCCTTCGAGTAGAATACGCTACTTGCAGTACTTCAACCTATAATGGTCATACAAGTCTATCAACGTCTAGATACAGATTCCTTATTCTACGGAAAATTTGGGCAGCACTTCCCTACCCGCCAAACTACACAAGTCTCATCAGAATACAAATTCTATGTAAGTACAGTTCAGTCTTCTTCTTTAATATTCTTCTGATGTGATTTCAATTCAATTCTCTTCTTTTATACCATCCTTCTATATATCTTATACTCACTTCTATACAACTACAGTATGTAATTTCCAATTACAATAGAAGGACAAGAGTATTTACCTCGATAAGCCCAAAATTATCCAAGTTTATATGTCGATCCTGAGCAACGTTTAGCTCCTACTCCGAGCGCTCCAACCCGCTCCAAACCACCCTTAGAAGTTCTACGCAACTTCTACTTAACACTTCAACCGGCTATGAAGATTTTCCTTAGGGTTTCGTTTTGTGACTGAAGGGAAGTATAATAGTATTTCTGGGCTTTTAGTATAGGTGTAACCTTGGAATACTACAAGGTATTTGGGCCAAGGTATTTTGGAATAGTAACAATACTTGGAGAATACTCTCTACCAAGGGGGGGGGGGGTGTTTCACGAGAACAACACTCAAGAGAGGGGGGGTACTTTCGGCTAGAACCTCTAGGAAGAGGGGGGAGGGGTTTCGGCCAAGGCCTTCTCAAGGGGAGGGATTTGGACGAGAACCACACTAAGGGAGGGAGGGATTTTTAAGACTTAGAAGTCATTTGAGGGATGAAGAAGTCTTCAACAAAAGGGGGGTATTTATAGGGAAACCAATGGACAAGATCAAGCCAAGTGGTAGGCAAGTGTAGGGTGTGGATTTGCACAAGTGCACCCTAGCCATCTACTCCCCAAATCTCTCCAAACATTGACCCAAGTTTTAGGCCTCAAAACATGGCCAAGAACGTGCACCATTTCGGCCACTTGACCGCCCACTAGAGGGTGACAAGTGTCGCCCTCTCGTTGGTCCAAAATATTTCATCTCTCGGAAAATCCGCAAAAATTATTAATGACATAGCCGTAATTTTCCCTTCGCAAAGTTCGGAAAACGTTTCGTCGGAAAACGATTCTTTTCGCTAGCTGTGCACAAAATTTCGTCCCTTAGTCTACTTTAAGGCTTAAACTTTTGTACGTACGCCCTCACGTACATATTCTGGAAATACGGGGTATAACATCCAATTCCCATTAACGAACCTTTTTCCTTCACAAAAATCGGAAACTTTTCCGTCGAAAAATCACATCTTTCTTCCTTTCCAATATTTATGTCGTCTTCTCGTACGTACGTCCTCACATACATACCCTGGAACTACGGGGTGTAACATTCATCCCCCCTTAGAAACATTCGTCCCGAATGTTCCTTCTAAGTCTCCAAACGTACATGCGCCGGTATAGCCTTCACTACTATATTTACGAAACCAATTATGCCACCAATGGCCATAATATAACATACGCGAAAAACTCAAATCCAAGCCAACAAGGAATCACTTCTAACATCACAAAAAGTTCCACCCAAGGTCTAAAGGATACTCCCTTCGCATCTTCACTTCACAACAAAATGATCACTTTTATTCTGTTAACACACGTTCACTTCTTTCCTTACTCGTCATACCCTTCTCGTACACCCGAACTTTTTCTAGTACACGTACCATACTCCACCATCGCCGACTTTCCAAAACCTTGGAGTCACTACCTCCAACTTGGTCATCTTACTAGCCTCAAATTCCTTCAAGGCCATTCCTGGCTTTCACGATCTGATTCTGGTCGAACACATCCATGAACTCGTACGATTGTCATCTAAACTTGGGCCTAGCACCCTCGTGACCCTACCACCTGGCAGGATCACCTCGAACTGACCCCACCCTAAAACAGGCCACGGGTTGACCCACGAATGGTCCTCAACCCGACCCGCTATCGTGCCAAACACTTGTTCCCCCGATCCGGAACAATCTCACAAATCAAGTCACGTAAACCTAGTGGTCTTCTTAGCTAGACTACCCTCTCATTTTATACCACTCAGGGACTTATCACGCAAATATATCCCACGTATACAATGCACCCCGACAAAGGTCAACATAAACATAGATCTTTTACTCAAGATGGCCTCGCATCTAAGGTCTCTACGTATAAAACTCTAAAACTTACACTTTCCCTGTCCCCAAACTTACCCTTCTAACTAACCATGTTTCTAATCACAATTTTAACATAATGCTATCTGAACATAATACTTAGCACTTCATCATATCATCTACGCATACTAGTCTCTAGAGGGGTAAGAATATACCTGTACCATCTGCTCCACTCTAATCATAGGCACGCCTGCAGGCGCATACCGTAGGCGCGATGATCCTCGCCATCGACCGGTAGGCTGCGTCATTCTGCCAGCACCCTTCCTATAAGCACAGTCTCTCGTCACATGGCCCTGACGGCCGCAGGTGAAACAAGCACCAGTAAGAAGATGACATTCCCCGGGATGACGCCTGCCACATCGTGCACACTGAGGGGGACATGAATCCTGCTGGCTAGAACCCGTGTATCTCAGAAACGAAGCCCCGAGCTCACCAGCTCCGAATACCCCGAACGCCCCAAGATCGTGGAGGACCACTGCATCTTGGCGAGGTACATAACTAACTCACACGAGGCGGTCCGCCTCGAAAGTTACCAGGACCTGCTGTCCCGCCTCTTCTCGCCGATCTCTGGCCATTCCGTCGACCTCTCCGCCTCACATCCCGGCATAAGCTCGCATGCGGGCAATGTCCATGCCCTGAAGAGCTACACCGAACAAGCCTCGCTAAGTAGTCATCGAGCCGGTGGCGTGGCGGTGCACTCGTCCTCCATGTCGCTACCAATGCGGGACGCGTCTGAGCTAATGAGTCAAACTCACATTGTACTCCAACCGTCGCCGGCTCGCCTCAACGCTAAAAATCTGCCGCCCGAGCCCTTCTCATCTGGAGGCAAGAAATGTGCAAGAAATGCCTCGAGAACTTCGTCCCATACGGTGGTAGTGCATACTCTCCCGACAGCTCGCGAATCAAACCGATCGACGGCAGATCACGCAGCCGATGCGAACCTAAGACCACCGACTCGGTCTCCAAGCCTTGATCACTCATGATCTTTGTAATTGTCGGATGAACTCCTGCGGATCATCCTCCGCCGACCGTAGAACTCAAGCGGGCTACAACTCGTAAAGTCCCGTAGCCTCAAACTATCCGATCTCGGGTGAACCATGGGTACTATCGAATCGAATCGCCGATCCAAATTATCTCATGTCTTGCCACTATCCTCGCCAATAATCGGGCCATCTTTGTACCCAACTCTCTCGCTTCCAGCCGTGGACCGAGGCTCGTATCAGTAGTCTCAGCAGCCATCGCTGCGCTCTAAACTCGCTGGGCCGTGGCGTCGCAAAACTCGCCGTCAAGCACTATCTCGTGTAATGTCCGCTCGCGCTCGTACTCTCTCAGATCCCACTAGCGCCGCTCGGCCGCTTGCCCATATGGGCTCGGGTTGCTGCAGAGGCATAATCGTAAAACGAAATGCGTCGAGGGTCCAACTTATAACACATCTCTAAGGCACGATCTCGTAATGAGAAGAATGGAAACCAATCCTAAATGTCTCGCACCTCTCGATTATAGATGGTGCACAACACATCGATAATCAAGACTCTACTAGACACGGCTCGTAGACACTTTCCGAGGATTAATCGCTCGATACCACTTTTGTCACGACCCGTTACGGGGCCCGTGACTGGTGCCTTACCCGGGCACCCAAGTAGTCATATATCAGAGAAATCAGCGGAATTATAAAACATACAGATATGAAATAAGAGATAAGATAATAAAACAGGCCAACCAAAACGGTTGCCTTCTTGCATATATACAGAAATTTTGAACAACATCCTTTACAACCCCGCCACAACAAGATTACATGCACTTCTAAGAATGAAACAACAACTCGACGGACAGGGCCTCGCCACACCTCGAATGTACAAGAACCTACAACTCAGGAAACATACCAAAAGATAAGCCTCCGAGAAACGGAGCTTCCCAATATGTTGAATCGTGATCCTAAGAGCAAGGATCAACAACCGTGTACCTACTCATGCGGCATGAACGCGGCCCCAAGGAGGTCGATAACAGTACCAAGTATGTGAAATCAAAATACGAAAATGAAATCATAATAGTCTATATAAAATGTAAGACATATATGATAACAAAACTACGATTCTGACATAAAAGTAGTCATGTCAAGTCAGGGACTCACGCCCTCAAAGTCATCCCTCATGCCCGTGGAACTCCTTCCTCACTGCCGGCAGTCTAGGTATAAGTCATGTGATACGTGTAACATGTCTCGGCCCATCTCATGGACTCGAGGTGAAATCGTATGGAATACATTCCCGGTCCATCTCATGGACTCGGTATCAAATCAGGTGGTATACATTCCCGGTTCATCCCATGAACGCGGTGTCGCATGAAATACATTCCCGGTCCATCTCATGGACTCGGTGTCGTGTGAAATACATTCCCGGTTCATCCCATGAACGCGGTGTCGTGTGGAATACATTTCCGGTTCATCCCATGAACGCGGTGTCGTGTGGAATACATTCCTGTTTCATCCCATGAACGCGGTATCAAATCAGGTGGAATACATTCCCGGTTCATCCCATGAACGCGGTGTCGAGTGAAATACATTCCCGGTTCATACCATGAACGCGGTATCGTGTGGTCATAACATTTAAACGCTCCTTTAAGACAGATTAAGATAATACCATATTTTCCCTTTAAAACAACTAAGGTAATATTATGCCCTTCTTGTTAAACCAAAACACTTTCCTTCTTAAAGTCAAGTAACAACATTCTTTTTCAAAAGTTCAAGTTTGCCTAATTTCAAATATTCACGTCTTTTATTCGAAAGATTTCATAGTTCATAATCTTAATCATTTTAATAACATAACTCTCTTTTAAAACAACTGAGTAATATATGCCTTATGTGTGAGTAGGTTATTCTTGTTCATAACAATCTTATTAAAGCAGCCATGATCTAGGAAATGTAATATCATTTTGTCTCATCTTAGCTTCTATGCAGATGGAGGTTTCTACTGGTTTTAATAATACTTTATTAGTCAATACATTTCCCTTTATTAACGCTGCTGTGGTTTGTTCGATACTTATTCTCATTTCCGAAATCAGTAAAACATTATTCCTTTTACAAACCAAGTACTCATTAATCACGAGTGAGGTTTCACGTTTTTTTAACAAAATTCATATTAAATCAATTAAGTCAAGTCTCTTATCTTTTAAGATCAAGTCTCTTAACTTCTAAAATCAATAACCCATTCTTTTTATCTCTCTTAAGTCGTTATACCTAACTTCCCATAAAGCTAGTATAACTCTTAAGCTTTTAAAACCAAGTATTACACTTCTTTCAAAATGATTCTTAATTCTTTTGAAATACTTCAAGATTCTTATTATTCAGGCTTAAGTCACATTGCCGTAAAACTACGTTCAGTTAACACACGTACGTCTACCGTACTATATATATATATACTTTTAAAATATCATGCTCAAGAGTATAGGAAGAATCACATACCTCGCGACGATTATCGACTATAAGCAAATAGCTCCAAATCATCAGAATCCGCTAGCCCTTTCCACCCTTCGAGTAGAATACGCTACTTGCAGTACTTCAACCTATAATGGTCATACAAGTCTATCAACGTCTAGATACAGATTCCTTATTCTACGGAAAATTGGGCAGCACTTCCCTACCCGCCAAACTACACAAGTCTACTGTAAATACAGTCCTATGTAAGTACAGTTCAGTCTTCTTCTTTAATATTCTTCTGATGTGATTTCAATTCAATTCTCTTCTTTTATACCATCCTTCTATATATCTTATACTCACTTCTATACAACTACAGTATGTAATTTCCAATTACAATAGAAGGACAAGAGTATTTACCTCGATAAGCCCAAAATTATCCAAGTTTATATGTCGATCCTGAGCAACGTTTAGCTCCTACTCCGAGCGCTCCAACCCGCTCCAAACCACCCTTAGAAGTTCTACGCAACTTCTACTTAACACTTCAACCGGCTATGAAGATTTTCCTTAGGGTTTCGTTTTGTGACTGAAGGGAAGTATAATAGTATTTCTGGGCTTTTAGTATAGGGGTAACCTTGGAATACTACATGGTATTTGAGCCAAGGTATTTTGGAATAGTAACAATACTTGGAGAATATTCTCTACCAAGGGGGGGGGGGTGTTTCACGAGAACAACACTCAAGAGAGGGGGGGTACTTTTGGCTAGAACCTCTAGGAAGAGGGGGGAGGGGTTTCGGGCAAGGGCCTTCTCAAGGGGGAGGGAGATTTGGACGAGAACCACACTAAGGGAGGGAGGGATTTTTAAGACTTAGAAGTCATTTGAGGGATGAAGAAGTCTTCAACAAAAGGGGGTATTTATAGGGAAACCAATGGACAAGATCAAGCCAAGTGGTAGTCAAGTGTAGGGTGTGGATTTGCACAAGTGCACCCTAGCCATCTACTCCCCAAATCACTCCAAACATTGACCCAAGTTTTAGGCCTCAAAACATGGCCAAGAACGTGCACCATTTCGGCCACTTGACCGCTCACTAGAGGGTGACAAGTGTCGCCTTCTCGTTGGTCCAAAATATTTCATCTCTCGGAAAAATCCGCAAAAATTATTAATGACATAGCCGTAATTTTCCCTTCGCAAAGTTCGGAAAACTTTTCGTCGGAAAACGATTCTTTTCGCTAGCTGTGCACAAAATTTCGTCCCTTAGTCTACTTTAAGGCTTAAACTTTTGTACGTACGCCCTCACGTACATATTCTGGAAATACGGGGTATAACATCCAATTCCCATTAACGAACCTTTTTCCTTCACAAAAACCGGAAACTTTTCCGTCGAAAAATCACATCTTTCTTCCTTTCCAATATTTTTGTCGTCTTCTCGTACGTACGTCCTCACATACATACCCTGGAACTACGGGGTGTAACAATAACATTCTGTTTCCCAAAATTTCCATAATTGGTCAAACCATCGAAAACCCCGTGGGCCCCACAAAACGTAAAATTTCCCGAGTGGGCCCCACGTGACCAAATCCGAAAATAATTTTCCATAATTCTAATAATTTCCTTAAGTATCAAATAACGAATTTGAGAATCCAATTCTCATTAACAACCACTTCTCTTTCCCGAAGTTCAGAAGATTCTCCTTAAGAATAACGAATTCTTCTTTCGTTCAAATTTTTTTAAAGTCCAGCTTCCTTACGTACGTTCTCTTAAACATGTCCTGGAATTTACGGGGTGTAACAATATGACATGGTAGGATCTAGTGTTTGATTTTCATACTTGTCCCTGTCATTCTTTTGTATAGTTATTATCTTGTTTGTTGTACTTTATGTTTACATATTTGGTACCTTGTTGTACTGACCCCCTTCGGGGGCTGCGTTCATACCCGCAGGTATTAGGTACTCAGTTGGGTGATCCGCGAGCTTAGGATCCTTGTTCAACGTTTTGGGATAGCTCCAATGTTCCGGAGCTTGTCATTTTGGCACAGGTCTTATATTACGGCTAGGTATATTCATGGGTACGGCGGGGGCCTTGTTCCGTCATAGCTTACTGTCCAAACTCTTAGAGGTCTGTATACATATGTGGGCTGGACTTGCATGAGTTGTATTTGTATTGTTGCACAGTTGTAGTCCCATTCGAGTGTTATATATTATGGCAGCCTTGCCTTTGCAAAAAAAATGATGAGTGTTATTTAGCTTCTGCGGGTTACTTGTGTTGTATGGGTAGAAGTGTGCCTAGGTAGGGCACCAGTCACGGGCCCGAGGTTTGAGTCATGACAATAGGGTTTCATGACAGATTCTCCACCACCCTTATCCTGCACTCACTTCCGAGATAGTTTGAGAATTTCATTGTAAATTATAATATGAATGGAGCTAAAACGACATTGCCATAGTTACATAATATGTTGAAAACTTTTGAATATTTGACCTCTAAGACCAAGCTTGTTCTGATGGTTGGCTCCTCTAGTCGCCCAAAACTGAAAGGTAAGGGACAACAGAATGGTAAAGGCAAAGTTTTTGCTCCGGCAACTGCAATGAAGCCCAAGGAAGGGGCGAAGAAGAAGAAGAAACTGCCGGCATCGGATGTTTGTATGAATTGCAATAGAAAGGGGCATTGGAGAAAGGATTGCACTGCTCCAGGCGGAGGAATGACACAAGGTGCTAATGTGCAAGGTATGTTTGTAATTGAAATTAATCTATCTATAAATGATTCTCATTCCTGTGTACTTGATACCGCTTGTGGCTCACACATTTGTACAAATGTGCAGGGGCTAACTGATAGCAGGAAGGTCGGGCCTCGCGAGGTGGACCTGCGCGTCGGAAATGTAGAACAAGTTATTGCTGATCGCATGGGAACTTATAGGATAGATTTACCTTTTGGCAAAGTTTTAATGTTGAACAATTCTTTTTATGTTCCTTCTTTGACAAGGAATATTATTTTCATTCCTGTACTTGATTTCAGAGGGTTTTTCCTCAAACACGTCTAATGGTAATATGGTTTTGACTTTAGATAATGTTGTGTATGGAATTGCGCCTCTTGTGAATGGATTGTATACATTAAACTGCCACAGGAAAAATTTTAATATACAAAATAAAAGGGCTAAGTTAAATGAAAGAAATTCTACCTACTTGTGGCATTGCAGACTTGGTAATATCAATCAAAAAAGGATAGAACGGTTGAGGAAATTAAATTACCTCGAACCATTTGACTTACAACCTTGTGGTAACTGTGAATCCTGTTTGAAAGGTGTCGAGTGTATTTTGGTACACTCTTTTGAGTCATTTTTAGTTAGTATTTTACTCTTTTCGTTTGTGTTTAGTATAGTATTATGGTTGTTTTTCGTTCTTTTGAGTCACAACGGATCCAAAGAAGGAAATACAGAATTGAGGATGAAATAAGCTCAATGAAGATGAAATTTGCACAAACACAACCCAAGGAATGAAACCTAAAATGTCCCAAGAAGAGTAGAAGAAATCAGGTGAAATCCTGATGAAAATAGGTCAAGGGCCGCGGCGCAAGGCAAGGAAGGGCCGCGACGCTGATGAGCCGCGATTGAAGGAATTAGGGCCGCGGTGTGAGAAATCCAGAGATCAAGAAAAATATTCACCGTGCCAAGAGTTGCGGCGCCTGGACGAAGGGCCGCGGCGCCGTAGCATGCTCCAGTGATTTTTGCCGATTAAGGACCGCGGTGCCTGGACGAAGGGCCGCGGCGCCGACGCGCATAATTTCTAGAATTGAGTCGAATTTGGCCAAGGGTAAAAGGGTACGGAGCAAGGTTTTTCTCAGATATAAATATCCTAAACCCTGTCATACTTTAGAGGATACTTTAGAGAGGAGAACGACGGCTACAAGCTACACAATTGGAGACTTTTGTTCAAGTTCTTTCTCTTTTATTTACTTTTATTCAGTTTATGTTGGATTGTAATTTAGTTCATAGCATGACAATGTTTAGGAGCTAATTACTTTATTAGGGTTTTCCGTCGAATCGCTTGAAACTCTTTCTTATAGTTAATGCATTAGTTATTGATTTCTTCTTCAGGCATATTAAGATTTATTCAACAATTGTTTTGATTGCTTGATAATTAACTGATCACTAATTGTCATCACATATATGATTTCGAATCAAAATTCTGAAAGGTGAGATTTGAATATGTTGTAGTTGAATAGACATAGGTTAAAATCGTGGACGAAAGTACCCCGATACTTGTGTAGTGTTTATAGTTATTGTTCTTAATCCTCATGTGTGGTAAAATATATCATAGAAATATAGAAGGTTTCTGCACATGATTGAGCTCTTGTATGTCCTAATCGGAATATAATGACAGATTAGTTAACCTACTATCTTAATACGAAGAAGAATCATTAGCATTGCATTAACGCGTGAAATAATGGATAGTTGAGGAGATTGGAAGCCCAATCTCCATTGTAACTGTTTTAGTTCCCAAAGTATTTTCAACATTAGTTTAATTTATGTACTTTATTTTAATTTGTAGTTGTAATTGTCAAACAAAATAACGTTAACCAAATAGATACCCATAGAATAGATAATCGACACTTGATAACCAGTCTATGTGGACGATATTCGGTCTTACAGACTATATTACTTGAAGCGATACATACACTTTCTTAAGCACTTGGAAATATCCTAACAAGTTTTTGGCGCCATTGTCGGGGACTGACGTACTTTTAATATCAATTTATCTATTCTTATTTCTAATTTGGTTTTTATTTTCAGTTTTTATTTTTATTTTTTTATTTTATTTTAGTGCTGTTTGCCGTGACTGTTTGTTGTTTTTGATTAGTCTCAGGAACTTAGTTTATGTGAAGTAGGAGAGGAGCATACACTCCTATCCCTCCGAACCCTGAGATTGAAAGATTGTGCAGACATAACAGAAAAGAGAAGAGCAACTAATTCTTTAGCAATGGGAGATCAGCGAAACAACAATGAGGGGAATGATGAGTTACCGACTTTGATGAGACAAGTCCCGCATCCTGCAGAAAAGATCTTAGGGGACTATGTGTTGCCTACTATTACAGGGGTGCAGACTTTCATTAGGCTTCCAGCTGTTGAAGCCAATAATTTTGAAATCAAACCAGCGATCTTGCACATGGTCCAAGGTTCAGTCCAATTTGGGGGATTACCGACAAAAGATCCCCACTTGCATCTTGCAAATTTCCTGGAGCTGTGTGCAACGTTTAAATACAATGGTGTTACTGATGATGTCATTCGGTTGAGGCTCTTCCCATTCTCACTCAGGGAGAGAGCAAAGTGCTGGTTGAATTCATTATAGGCGAACTCCATCACTACATGGCAAGACTTAGCCCAGAAGTTCCTTCCCAAGTTCTTCCCTCCATCCAAAGCAGCAAAGCTCAGAGGAGAGCTTAATAATTACTATCAGATGGATGGAGAGTCGCTCTACGATGCATGTGAGCGTTTCAAAGATCTACAGAGAAAGTGTCCTCATTATGGGATTGAGAAGTGGATGTTAGTCCACATATTCTATAATGAGTTGTGTGGTACAACTCGTACCATTATTGATGCTGCAGCAGGAGGAACATTTATGAAAAAGAGTTCCAATGAGGCACATGATTTGCTAGAGGACATGACCACAAACAATCATGAGGGGACCGATGAGAGAGCAGTGAATGTTAGGAAAGTAGCTGGGATTTATGTGCTAGATGCTATCACTGCATTGACTGCGCATGTGGCCACTTTGACAAAGCAAATGCAGCAGAATACCATGTCCGTCAAAGTTGTCCAGACACCTGTGAGTTGTGAAATTTATGGGGGTCCTCATACTTTTGATAGGTGTACAGCTGTGGACCCAAATAATATGCCTATGGAGCAGGTTCGGGCAGTGGGGAATTTTCAGAGGCCCTACAACAATGCATTCTCCAACACATAATCTGGGGTGGAGAAATCACCCAATTTTTTCATGGAAGAATGACCAGGGGCAGCAACCACAATTTCAAGCCTCATCTTCACAGCAATTCAGCCAACCAACACCACAAGAAAAACTAGATAACTTGGAAGCAACACTGTTAGCCATGGCCAAAACCCAGAACCAATTCATGGCAGAGACCCAATCCTCACTTTCGACCCTGACCAACTCCCAGAATCAGTTCATAATAGAAACAAGACCATCGATTAAAAATCTGGAAGTTCAAATGGGATAGCTGACGAACACACTGAATAAAAGATAGCAAGGTAATCTCCTCAGTAATATAGTGATGAAACCAATGGAGCAATGCCAGGAAGTTAGCTTGAGAAGTGGGATGTAGTTAGAGCAGGTGGGATCTCAACCAGTGAGGGAGAAAGAGAATGAGGTAGAGAAGACAATTGAGGGAGAAAAGGAGGGGGTTACTGATGACCACCCTATTTTAGAGAAGGCTCCGCCCGCAGTTAAGAGGGAATACACAGACAAAATCCCTTACCCTCAAAGGCTGCAGAAGAATTCCTTAGATAAGCAGTTTTCAAATTTTTTGAAGGTATTTAAAAAACTGCATATTAACCTTCCCTTCATTGAAGTATTGGAGAAAATACCAGCATATGTAATGTTTATGAAAGACATACTGTTTAAGAAGAGAAAGTTGGCACGCTATGAGACAGTGGTGCTCACTGAAGAATGCAGTGCTACTTTGCAGAAGAAGCTCCCACTAAAGTTGAGAGATCCGGGGAATTTCACCTTACCTTGCACTATATGGAAGGTGACATGTAAAAGGGCTTTGTGTGACTTAGGGGCTAGTATCAACTTGATGTCTCTCTCTGTGTTCAAAAGACTTGGGTTGGGAGAAGCGAAGCCAACCACAGTCAATTTGCAGTTAGCTGATCGCTCAGTCGTGCATCCCAAAGGTATAATTGAAGATGTGTTAGTGAAAGTGGGAAAATTCATCTTCCCTGCTGATTTCATCATTCTTGATATATAGAGGAAGATGAAAATATGCATATTATCCTTGGAAGACCATTCCTAGCGACATAGATAGCTCTTATTGATGTTGAAAAAGAGAGAATTGAAGCTCCGAGTCCAAGATGATGAGATGACTTTCACTGTTTTCAAACCTTCAACTGATCCACAATTTAATTATAAATGCTTTGTTGTTGGTGTAATTGATAAAAAGACTCCTCATGAAATTTCCAAGGGTACTGATGCCCTTGATGGTAAGAAGTTTGGACTTGTGAATGATGCTGTGAATGATGAAAAAGGAATAAAGTCCACTGAACTCAACCCTATGAAAAAGAAGAGGAAGAGAAAGAGAATGGTGCTGAAATAAATATGTGGAGGGGATAATCTACCCCCTTGAGTGAACATGTATTTGCGTCCGTCTAAAGACGTTAAAGACAGTACTTGGGAGGCAACCCAATGTTTTAATTATGTTATTTCAATTTTCATTTTAGTTTGTTTTAATTTTTTCTTGAACATTCTCACGATCTGATATGTTTAGTGTTTGTGGATGACAGATAAAGAGCAGGGACTAACTCCGAGGAGAAAAAGACGAAAAATGCTGAAAACTGGAAAAATCGAAACTTCATGGAATTAGAGTCGTGGCCCATATTGAGAGAGCCGCGGCGCAAGAGAGGCAGTAGCCTCAGTGAATTCTGTCAGGAAATTAGGGCCGCGACGCACGTTCCAAGGGCCACGGCTCCTCCTTCGGCTTTGTGCACAGTTATTTTTCCATCAACCCAGACCTCCGCTGTGACAGCTGTGTTATGTCTGTAAGTGTCCATTTATTTGTGGTCTTTACACATTGGGTACAATGTGTCAATCATGTTTGGGGGGATCCTACTTTGTTTTGTGTTTTGCTTTGAGTCTATTTGTTTTCTTTTTGTTTCTTTTATGTGTTTGCGAGTCATAATTTTTTTATGAATCATATTGGTTGTAGTTGCTAAAGATATTGAGTGGATACAGTGGGATAATGTAATAGAATTAAAAGCGACAATCTGTGTGCTTAAGTTAGATATGCCAAAAATTCATGATATCTAATTCTTTGGGATATTTGTGCTTAGCCTATGTGTGTCAGTTATGGAAAGAAATGTGGAAAAATGTCTAGAAAATTTGTTTTCTTGTTATTTGAGGAGAAATAGTTAAGATGTACATGTTTAGGGAGATGATTCAGGCATTTCTTTGATAGCCCTTCTGACCATTCATTACCTACCCTGACATAAAATGTATCACTAGTCAGCCCATTTGAGCCTAAATTATATCTTTCTTTGACACCATATGATTCCCTATTTGTGCCATAAGTGATAATTGAAAGTGAGTGGGACGAAAAGTGTTGAAGAATGAACAAAAAGAGAATTAAAAAAATTTGATGCACCCCAATGAAAAATATGCAAAAAAACTAAGTTTGGGGGTGCTTGTTAATTATAATACATCTCATTCTCTCAAAAGAAAAAGAGGGGAGAACAATGGGTATGTGATTGAAAAGAAAGTCAAAAAGAAGGACAAAGAGTTGAATGAAAAATGCTTATGGTACGTAATTTGAGCCTAAATGTCCACTTTTACCTACCCCTGCCTAAGCCTACATTACAACCATTGAAAGTCCTGAAGATCCTTAATGTGTATATCTATGATTAATGGAGAATAACAAATAAATAGATCTATAGCATTTTGGGAAAGATGGAATGAAATTGACATGCATAGGTTAGGTGTTTATGTTTCCATTAATTATGATCTAAGTGAATCTGTGAAATATCTAACTTGAAATTCTAGATTGCTATATATTCATGTTATATGTTCTAACATATTATCCCATATTTCATCCATGATGTTGAAGAAGCATTGCTACAACTACTTGATCCAGTTCATAGAGTCATTGTTTTTGTTTATTGTTTAGTGCTTTACTCGAGGGCGAGTAAAGTGTAAGTTTGGGGGTGCTTGTTGAGTGTATTTTGGTACACTCTTTTGAGTCATTTTTAGTTAGTATTTTACTCTTTTCGTTTGTGTTTAGTATAATATTAGGGTTGTTTTCTTTCTTTTGAGTCACAGCGGTTCCAAAGGAGGAAATACATAATTGAGGATGAAATGAGCTCAATGAAGATGAAATTTGCACAAGCACAGCCCAAGGAATGAAACCTAAACTGTTCCAAGAAGAATAGAAGAAATCAGGTGAAATACGGATGAAAACAGGTCAAGGTCCGCGGCGCTGATGAGCCGTGGCTGAAGGAATTAGGGTCACGGCGTGAGAAATCCAGAGAGCAAGAAAAATATTCACCGTGCCAAGAGCCGCGACGCCTAGACGAAGGGTCGCGGCGCCGACGCACATACTTTCCAGATTTGAGTCGAATTTGGCCAATGGTAAAAGGGTCCGGAGCAATGTTTTTCACAGATATAAATACCCCAAACCCTGTCATACTTTAGAGGATACTTTGGAGAGGAGAACGGTGGCTACAAGCTACACAATTGGAGACTTTTGTTCAAGTTCTTTCTTTTTTCTTTACTTTAATTCAGTTTATGTTGGATTGTAATTTAGTTCTTAGCATGACAATATTTAGGAGCTAATTACTTTATTAGTGTTTTTCGTCGAATCGCTTGAAACTCTTTCATATAGTTAATGCATTAGTTATTGATTTCTTCTTCAGGCATATTAAGATCTATTCAATAATTATTTTAATTGCTTGATAATTAACTGATCACTAATTGTCATCACATATATGATTTCGAATCAAAATTCTGAAAGGTGAGATTTGAATATGATGTAGTTGAATAGACATAGGTTAAAATCATGGATGAAAGTACCTCGATACTTGTGTAGTGTTTAGGGTTATTGTTCTTAATCCTCTTGTGTGGTAAAATCTATCATAGAAATATAGAAAGTTTATGCACATGATTGAGCTCTTGTATGTCCTAACCAGAATATAATGACAGATTAGTTAACCTGCTATCTTAATACGAAGAAGAATCATTAGCATTACATTAACGCTGTCACGACCCGATCCCGGGCCCGTGACTGGTGCCTTACCCCGGGCACCCTAGTGATACAACATCAGAGAAAAACCAGCGGAAATAAAAACTAAAACATGAGACAAGACATAAAGTATGAAACAGGCTAACCCAAACGGTTACCTTTTGACAATAATGAAAACTTAAACAGTTACATCCTTACAAACCCTGCCCACAACAGTGCTACAGACCTCTAAGAATTTTTATAACAATAATGATGGGACAGGGCCCCGCCATGCCCCTGAATGTACAAAAGTCTACTACTTCAGGAAACCGTACCATAGGACAAGCTTCCGGAGGTATGGAGCTTTCCGAGAACCGAATAGCGATCCTAAGAGGGCGGATCAGCAAGCTATGTACCTCAACCTGCGGCATGAACGCAGCCCCCGGGCGAGGTCGACAACAGGTACCAAGTATGTGAAACTGTAAAAATACTGTAAATGAAATCATAATAGTCTATATAAAGCAGGAGACATGTATGATAACCAAACTACAGTACACAACATATAAGCAGTCATGTCAAGTCAGGGACTCATGCCCGTGAAATTATCACTCGAATACAACCCGGGAATTTAACCCGCACAATGGCCGCATGCCCCGGCATCTCACCTCGGTATAAGCATGGCCATGGAACCATCCTAGTGGGCCCATACCCGTGGACCATCCAACGCGTCAGTATGCCCAAAGGAAATAACAAGATGATACTCACTGTGGAAGCATACCCGTGGGCTACCCAACGTGTCAGTATGTCCAAACAAATAACCAGATAACACTCCTAATGAAAGCATACCCGTGGGCTCCCCAACGTGTCAGTATGTCCAAGAGGATCGATACAGTGGAAGCATACCCGTGGGCTACCCAACGTTTCAGTATGTCCAACAATCAACCAGATAGCCGGCCCTCCATCGGGAGACTCGGTAGCACACAACCAAACACTTGCACAACAAAGGCTACCACAACAAGCAGAGGCAAGTTACACACAACTCAAGGTACTATACATACTTCTTACCACTACGTCAAGTATACCATTAAAACCCAAGTATTCAACCCCTTTAAGATCAAGGTACTCCTACCTTATATAAACAAACCACTTATGTTTTTCCATCACAAGGAGTTCAATATTTGAAAACAAGTTACTTCCCTTTTCACAAAATCAAGTTACCATTTTAAATCCAATAATGAATCCATTTCTTTATTTTCCATAAAGTCGTTATAACTAACTTCCCATAAAGCTATTACAACACTTTATGTTTTATAAAACAAGTCAAGAAAAAATCATGCCTTTCTTTTAAACCAAAACACTTCAAATTCCTAAGTCTCTTTTCTTTTAGAAATCGAGTTCCTTACTTTGGAATTTATACGAAAATCAAAACTTGATTACAATAATTCTTATTAGAGCAGCCATGATCTAGGAAATGTAATACAATTTTGTCTTATCTTAGCTTCTATGCAGATGGAGGTTTCTACTGGTTTTAATATAATCAATTGTCATTACATTTTCCTTTATTAACGCTGCATTGGCTTGTTCGATTCTTATTCCCAATTCCGAAATTTATGTAACATTATTCTTTTAAAACACAAGTACTCATTTCTCACGAATGAGGTTTCACACTTTTCAACACCATTTAGGTCAATTATAAGTCAAGTCTCTTATCTTTTGAAATCAGTAAATCATCCTTTTACCTACATAAAGTGGTTATAACCAACTTTCCATAAAGCCGTTATAACACTTTATGTTTTTAACCAACCAATTACAACTATAAGCCCTTATGAGACCAAAAGGGCTTATTCTTTAACCACCGAGTACTTATTACCAACGAATAAGATTTTCCTACTTTTCAAACAATCAAGACCTTTACACTTCATATCAAGTTAAGGCACAAAAGGGAAATCAAATTCCTTTAACACACGTGCATCTACTGCACTATATATTTCACAAATAATCATGCTGAAGAGGATAGGAAGAATCACATACCTCGCGACGATTGTCGACAATAAGCAAAATGCTCCACAGTACTATCTCCCTTAAGAGGAATATGCTACACGTAGTACTTCAATCCTATAAGGGTCATAAAACGTCTATCAATCTTTAGCTTCGAACAATATAACCAATACTAACCCCTTTCAACTCTTTTCCAATTATCTTCTCAATCCAAGTTATTAGGTCTAACATGATATCTAGCCCTAGACATCTTCAACAACTACAATTTCCCCCTTTACAACATGCGACGACCAAATTAGAAATCCAATTTAAGTTACAATCTTAAGGCTAACATGCCCATTTTCGGTTTTAACAAGACAACAAGATCCAAATCTATTCAAATATAACAGCCTCAGGCTCAATTCTAAACTACTAAAATATAACAGCCTCAGGCTCATTTCTAAACTACTAAAACAAGTATAACTCATATCCAAGAGAAGGGGAAACTTTTACCTTTGGAGAAACCCACAAAAGCCCCTTTCTTCCACTTCCTTTCCACAAACTCGCCCACGATGCTCCCACAACTTTGCCCACACTTTTCCTTCTTGTCGCCGCTCCAACAATTTCTCCTAAGGCAAGGTTTTCTTCAAAAAAAACTAGAGAGAAGGGAGAGGATTTCCTTGGGAGGGTTTGAGATGAAATGGCCAAGTCTTCCAAGACTTGGCCCTAAAATAGACCCTATTCTGGTCAAAAGATGGGAGGACACTTGTCACCCTCCCATAGGCTCTTTCGAAAATATCCCCGATTTTCGCCTCTTACCGCATGAAAAATCCCGCCTCGGCCCACTTTCGAAAAGTTCCAGATTCCGCCATGCCCTCGCATTCGGCATGGCGCTGCAACCCCCGCGGACTCCCAATAAAACCGGCGCGCAAGATCGCATTCCGGCGCGCGCAAATGTACCAACCGAGACCATCGCTTTGCACGATTGCGCACCAAACTTGAAACTTCCATAACTTTTGACTCCGATGTCCTATCGACGAACGGTTTGTTGCGTTGGGAACTAGATTTAACGGACTACACACTAGGCTTTTTAAACACCTCGAAATTCTTAACAACGGGGGTACAACACTCCAAGGTAGACTCAAAATCCATCCATCACATGTTTGTCCACTTATCTTTCCACTTTCAAATCTTAATTTTCCTTGGTATGCTCTTATATTAACTTCTTGAATTTACGGGGGTAATATTCTTCCCCCCTTAGAAACATTCATCCCGAATGTTCCTTCTAAGTCTCCAAAACGCAGGCGCTGGGGTAGTCTTCACTACTACACCCACAAAAATCAATTATGCCTCCCATGGCCATAATATCACACAAAACTCCATGTATATAATGCACTTCTGACAAAGTTAACCGTAAACTCTTTTACTCAAGACGGTCTTACATCTAAGGTCTCAACTGTTATAAATTCTAAGGTTCAAATCTTCTCATCCCCAGACTTACCCTTTCCACTAACCAGGCTTCTAAATCACATTTTTAACACAAAGTTATCCGAACATAGCACTTAACACAACACCATAACATCAATACATACTAGTCTCTAGAGGGTTAAGAATATACCTGTAACTATTACTTTACTGTCCCTTCATGCCGTTCTACTCATGTTCCTTCCCTGCACGGCGCACAAAAGGAGGAGATGAATCAGCCACCGATCCCGAAGGCTGAGTCATCCCTCTTGTATCCCTCCTACTTGGACATCCTCCCATCCCATGGCCCTGACGGCCACAGGTATAACAACCTCCCAAACTAGCACGACACCCTTAGGATCATCCTCAGCTCTCTATCCATAGAACTCTGGCGAACTGCAACTCAAGAAATCCCGAAGTCTCAGATTATCGGATCTAGGGTGAATCACTGGTACTGCCGGAACCACCAGCTCTCGTCCGTCCTCATTTCCAGCCACCAGCCTAGCTAGTAACTGGGCCATCTCCTTGAACTCATATCCTCGGCTCCTGGCCGCGAATCGAGGCTCGTATCGTGGCCTCGGAGAAATCGCCGCCGCTCTAAACTCTGCTAGGGCTAGCGGCGTCATAAAACTCATCGTCAGAAGTACTATCTCGAGTAATGACCAGGCCTGTGCCCTCGTAACCCTCTGTGCTCTATTCGCAGCTCCCTCTGCTGCCTTGCCCTCCTGGGCTCTGGTTGCCTTGCGTAGAGGCGTAACGGGTACATAAGAATACGCCAGAGGGAGTCCAACTTATAACACAGCTCTAAGGCACGATCTCAGAGTGAGAAGAATGGAAACCAATCCTAAATATCCTATAGCCTCCTGATTATAGATGTGGTGCACAACACACCGATAATCAAGACTCTACTAGATACGGTCTGTAGACACTTTCTGAGGATTAACTGCTCTGATACCACTTTTGTCACGACCCGATCCCGGGCCCGTGATTGGTGCCTTACCCCGGGCACCCTAGTGATACAACATCAGAGAAAAACCAGCGGAAATAAAAACTAAAACATGAGACAAGACATAAAGTATGAAACAGGCTAACCCAAACGGTTACCTTTTGAACATAATGAAAACTTGAACAGTTACATCCTTACAAACCCTGCCCACAACAGTGCTACAGACCTCTAAGAATTTTTATAACAATAATGACGGGACAGGGCCCCGCCATGCCCCTGAATGTACAAAAGTCTACTACTTCAGGAAACCGTACCATAGGACAAGCTTCCGGAGGTATGTAGCTTTCCGAGAACCGAATAGCGATCCTAAGAGGGCGGATCAGCAAGCTATGTACCTCAACCTGCGGCATGAACGCAGCCCCCCGAAGGAGGTCGATGCAACAGTACCAAGTATGAATCAGAAAAATATCAGAAATGAAATCATAATAGTCTATATAAAGCAGGAGACATGTATGATAACCAAACTACAGTACACAACATATATGTTATACCCCGTATTTCCAGAGTATGTATGCGAGGACGTACGTACGAGAATACGGCAGAAAGATTGGAAAGAAAGAAAGATGTGAGTTTTCGACGGAAAAGTTTCCGGTTATTTGTGAAGAAAAAGGTTCGTTAATGGGAATTGGATTCCCAGATTTGGTATTTGGACTTCATAGATTATATTAGAATTTTGAGATTTTATTTTCGGAAATGGTCACGTGGGCCCACGGAGAAATTTACGGTTTGTAGGGCCCGCTTTGTTTTGAGTTTTCCAGATTTTGGATATTTTCTAAGACGAAATATTCGGCGACCGGGGGCGACACGTGTCACCCCATGTGGCACCCTGGCCGAAATAACATTTGTGCACAACACCTTTGGTTAGAGTCGTTTTTCGGCGAAACGTTTTCGTAACTGCGAAGGAAAATTCCGCTATGTCGTTTTGTATTTTTGCGGATTTTTCCGAGAGACGAAACATTTTGGACCAACGGGAGGGTGATACGTGTCACCTCACAATGGAGACAAGTGGGCGACTGGCCGAATCGGCGGCTTGTGGTGCTAGATATTTGTGTAGATATTTGCAGGGTTTTAAGGAGTAGGGGCTAGGTGCACTTGGCTTGATCTCGCCTTACACTTGCCTTGCACTTGGCTTGATCTTGGCCTTACACTTGCCTCAGACTTGGCTAGATTGGCCATTGGTTGGCCTTTGGGTTTGCTATAAATACCCCTTAGTTGATGAACTTTCTTCATCCAAAAATCATTTTCCAAGTCTTGAAATCTCTCCCCTTTGTGAGTTGAAATCGTCCAAAGCCCTCCCCTGTGGAGCTTTGGAGAGGCCCCCTTTGAGTGAGGCTTGGCCGTGGGTACCCCTAGCCTAGTTGTTTTAAGATAATACCCCTTGTTGTGGTATAGAAATACTCCCTAGTATTGTTATAATGCCCAAAATACCTTAGCCTTGTACCTTGTAGTATTCCAAAGATACCTCTTTCGTAGAGTCCTAAATACTACCTTTTGTCCTTTTTAGTCTCAAACCGAAACCCTAAGGAAATCTTCATAGTTGGTTGAAGTATTTGAGTAGAAGTTAGTTAGAACTTCTAAGGGTTGTTTGGAGTGGTTTGGGCGCACGAGTGGAGCTAAACCTTGCTCGGGATCGACATTATAACTTGGATAATTTTGGGCTTATCGAGGTAATTATCTTGTCCTCTATTGTAATTGGAAATTACATGTTTGTTAGCATATATAGTCAAGTATACTATATATAGAACTACTTAGTATTCGCAATGTCTTTTGACTTAAGCTGAAGAATAAAGAATCGAATCGAATCGTATTTACATAGTGATCAGACGATGAGACTTGTGTAGAATTGTACACGTCCGGTTAGACGTGTAAACCCCCCCCCTGGTTGGCTTGGTAGCCGGCCTCGATAGAGGAGGAGATTTACGCTGTTGCGGGGGGGGGAGGTGCTGCCGAATTTTCTTTAGAAAGATAGAAAACTTGTGTTTTGGGGTTAATAGACGTTTGTGACCTTTATAGGTGAAAGTACTAAGAGTAGCGTATTCTACTCGAGTGGAAAGGGCTAGCAAGGTTGTAGTACTTGGAGCATTTTGCTTATTGTCGATAAATCGTCGCGAGGTATGTGAACCTCTTCCTATCTTTTCTAGCATGATTGTTGTGAACTATGTAGTACGGTGACGCGTACGTGCTAAGTGATTTGGTTGATTTAAAACATAGGGTGTTATAATAGCTTTATGGGAAGTTAGTTATAACGACCTTATGTAAGTGAAAATGGTTTACTGATGTTAGAAGTTAAGAGACTTGATCTTATAAGATAAGAGACTTAACTTATTTGTTTTAATGTGGATGTTTGTGAAACCTCATTCGTGAGTAATGAGTACTTGGTTTTAAAGGGATAATGTTTCTTGATTTGGGAATCGAATGTGTATCGACAGACCACTGCGGCGTTAATAAAGGAAAATGTATTGAATAATGATGTTGTATTAAAACCAAGAGAAACCTCCATCCGCATAGAAGCTAAGATAAGACAAAATGATATTACATTTTCTAGATCATGGTCTTTGTAATAAGATCGTTATAAACAAGAATAAACTACTCACATATATGACATATGTTACTCAATTGCTCTAAAAAGGAATCAAGTGATTAAGTTTGGGAACTATGAAACCATTTGAAAATGAGAAGCTTGAGTAATTGAAACTAGTCAATATCGAACTTAGGAAAAGAATGTTGTTACTTGATTTTGAAAAGGAAGGTGGGTTGGTCATTCTAATACTACGGGTATCGGGTGACTTTTATAAAAGTAATGGATCTCTTTTATAAGAACTTAACGTATGTAGTACTTTGGGGTTAAAAACCCGGACTTTGGCATAAAATGAAAGTACTTTGAGTTGTGTGAAACTTGCCTATGCTTGTTGTTGTGAAACTTGCCTATGCTTGTGATGATAGCCTTTATTGTACAAGCGTTGTGTTTCTGTGTTACCGCGTCTCGATAGAGGCGGTTGGTAGTTGAGAACTTACTTGGACGCTTGCGGTGGCGGAGAAATTCCACGTACATTCTCGCTGATAGTATTATTGTTGTTAATCGCTTTGGACATACCGACACGATCGTAGCGCGGGTATGCTTCCATTTTGGTTAAGGTCTTGCGTTAATCGCTTTGGATATATCGACACGATGCGTAGCGCACGTATGTTTCCATTTTGATTATCGCCAGTGATTTCCTTGGACATACCGACACGATGCGTGGCGCGGGTATGCGTCCATTTGGAATGTTGTCTTATTTTTCCTTTGGACATACCGACACGATGCGTAGCGCGCGGGTATCGTCCATTTGGAATGTTGTCTTATTTTTCCTTTGGACATACCGACACGATCGTAGCGCGCGGGTATGCTTCCATTTGGATTCTTTGTCTTATTGTTGCATCATGGACATGTCTACACCGTCGCAGATTCGGCACGCGCCATAATGCGAACTGATTGATGTTGTGGGCGTGAGACCCATAGTTATATCGAGTGATGATCGTTTTATGTTGTGAATCAGAGTTTGGTTATCATACATGTCTCCTGCTTTATATAGACTAGTATGATTTCATTTCTGATATTATGCGATTTCACATACTTGGTACTGTTGTCTTGACCTCGCGGCCGCGTTCACGCCGCAGTAGAGGTACATCGGCCGTGGTTCCTCGCTCATAGGATCACAATTCAGCATTTGAAGCTCCGTTTCTCGAGGCTTATCTTTTGTAGGTGTTCCTGAGTTGTAGGTTCTTGTACATTCGTGGTATGGCGGGCCCCGTCCCGTCATAGTCATCAGATATCTTAAGTGCAGAGTAATCTTGTTGTGGCGGGGTTGTAAAAGGATTAAACTGCTCGTGTTTTATGTATATACCAAGGCAACTGTTTTGGTTGGCTGTTTATTCATTTATCTCTTGTTAAATGACTTTGTTTTGTGTTCCGCTGATTTTCTCGATGTTTGTATCACTAGGGTGCCAGGTAAGGCACGATGAACCGCCCCGAACGGTCGTTACAAAAGTGGTATCGAGCGATTAATCCTCGGAAAGTGTCTACGCACCGTCTAGTAGAGTCTTGATTATCGATGTGTTGTGCACCACATCTATAATCGTGAGGCTGCAGGACATTTAGGATTAGTTTCCATTCTTCTCATTACGAGATCGTGCGCCTAGAGCCGCAGTGCGAGCCTGGCGCAAGGCAAGGCGAGGAGCCGCTAGTGAGATACTGAGAGGAGTTCGAGGCGCAGCCCGGCCAAGACTGAGACAGTGCCGACGGCGAGTTTTGTGACGCCGCCACCCAGAGAGGTTAGAGCGCAAAGAATGGCTGCTACGCGATACTGAGCCTCCAGATCCCACCGGGGCAGAGGAGATGGGTTACAAGAGATGGCCCGATTCTTGGCGGTCGTGGCAGATATGAGGATAGGCCGGATCAGCAGCCTGGGATTCGATAGCACCATGGTTCACCCCGAGCGATAGTTTGAGGCTACGGGACTTTCGAGTTGTAGCCCGCGAGTTTTATGGGTCGAGGCACGAGGATGATCCGCAGAGTTCATCCGGCATTCTGACGGATCACGCGGGTGATCAAGGCTTGAAACCGAGTCTGTGACCTTTGGTTCGCGGCCGCGCGTGATACCGCTGATCGGGTTTGATTCATGGGAGCTTTCCGGGAGAGCATGCACTCCAGCAGAATGGGATGAGTTTTCGGGCTTTCTCACGCACTTCTTGCCTCCGCGGATGAGGAGGGCACGGCCGGCAGATTTTTGTTCTTGAGACAGAGAGGCGCCGTCGGGAGTACAATGTCGAGTTCGATTCTTTGGCTCGATATGTCCTGCGCTAGTTGCAGATATGGAGGATAGGGTGCATCGCTACGCCACCGCTAGATGATTATATGGTGAGTCTTGTGCGGGTGTTTCTCTTCACCGCATGGACATTGCCCGCACGCAGCTCACGCACTAGGATGTGAGGCACGGAGGGTCGACGGAATGACCAGATCGCGAGAAGAGGCCGGGGCGGCAGGTCCTGGTGGCTTTCGAGGCGGACCGCCTCGAAGAAAGCTAGTTATATACCCCCACCGCATGCAGCAGTGGTCCTCCACCGTCTTCGAGCGGTCGTGGCTCGAGGTTCAGATTTTCGGCAGAGCAGGTGTTAACCATGAAGCCACCCCTACCTCGTTGTGACCATTGTGGTAGACTCCATTTTGGAGAGTGTCGTGCTAGATTGGGAGTTTGTTTTGCATGCGACCAGCGTGGCCATTTTGCGAGGAACCGTCCAGGCCAAGGGTAGCGCGGATGTTACGACTCGACCTTCAGATCTGTGGGCTGGTTTATCACCTTCTATAACATGCACTGCAGGCAGTGCCTATGATTAGAGTGAGCGGTAGCTTGGTATATCCTTAACCCTCTAGAGTTTTGGTATGCTTGTTATGATGATCTCATTATTGTGTGCTATGCGGATAGCATTGTGATATGTGTGAGTTAGAATGCATGGTTAGTTGGAAGGATACGTATGGAGGCATGGTAAGTGTGAACCTTAGACTATTTCACGATCGAGACCTTAGAGGTAAGGTCGTCTTGAGTAAAAGATTCGTTTTATGTTTGACCTTTATAAGGGTGAGTAGTATACGTGGGATTTATTTGTGTGATAAGTCCATGGGTAGTGTGAGATGGAAGTGGTAGCTTTCATGATGTGAATTAGTAAGATTGTTAGGATCGGGAACAAGAGTTTGCGCGATTGGGGTCGGGTTGAGGACCATTTGCGGTCAACCCAGAACCCGGTTTGGGGTCAGTTTCTGGTGGTCCCGCCAGTGGTAGGGTCACGAGGGTGCTAGGCCCAAGTTTGTATGATCATCGTATGAGTTCGTGGACGTTCGACCGAGCGGTTCGTAAAGGCGGGAATGGCCTTAAGGAAGTTTGAGGTTAGTAAGATGACCAAGTTTGGAGGTAGTGACTCCGCAGATTTTCGAACGAGTAATGACCGAAGTATGGTGCGTAATGGGAGAGTTCAAGCGTTCGAGAAGGGCACGACGAGTAAGGAAGGAAGATAACGCGTGTGTTATTTCGTGACGCCGCGTGGCGTTGGCAATTTGTTAGAAGAGCTTCATCGATATCCGTCTTGTGAAGGAACATTCGACGAATGTTTCTAAGAGGAGAATGTTATACCCCGTATTTCCAGAGTATGTATGCGAGGGCGACGCATGCGAGAATACGGCAGAAAGATTGGAAAGAAAGAAAGATGTGAGTTTTCGACGGAAAAGTTTCCGGTTATTTGTGAAGAAAAAGGTTCGTTAATGGGAATTGGATTCCCAGATTTGGTATTTGGACTTCATAGATTATATTAGAATTTTGAGATTTTATTTTCGGAAATGGTCACGTGGGGCCCACGGGAGAAATTTACGGTTTTGTGGGGCCCGCTTTGTTTTTGAGTTTTCCGGTATTTTGGATATTTTCGGAAGACGAAATATTCTGGGCGAATCGGGGGGCGACACGTGTCACCCCCATGTGGCACCCTTGGCCGAAATAACATTTGTGCACAACACCCGGTTAGAGTCGTTTTTCGACGAAACGTTTTGCGTAACTTGCGAAGGGAAAATTCCGGCTATGTCGTTTTGTATTTTTGCGGATTTTTCCGAGAGACGAAACATTTTGGACCAACGGGAGGGTGACATGTGTCACCCTCACAATGGAGACAAGTGGGGCGGCACTTGGCCGAATTGAGGGGGCTTGTGGTGCTAGATATTTGTGTAGATATTTGTGAGGGTTTTAAGGAGTAGGGGCTAGGGTGCACTTGGCTTGATCTTGGCCTTACACTTGCCTTGCACTTGGCTTGATCTTGGCCTTACACTTGCCTTGCACTTGGCTAGATCTTGGCCATTGGTTGGCCTTTGGGTTTGCTATAAATACCCCCTTAGTTGATGAACTTTCTTCATCCAAAAATCATTTTCCAAGTCTTGAAATCTCTCCCCCTTTGTGAGTTGAAATCGTCCAAAGCCCTCCCCCCCCTTGTGGAGCTTTGGCCGAGAGGCCCCCCCCTTTGAGTGAGGCTTGGCCGTGGGGTACCCCCCGCCTAGTTGTTTTCGTATAATACCCTTTGTGGTATAGAAATACTCCCCTAGTATTGTTATCATGCCCACAAGACCTTAGCCTTGGACCTGGTAGTATTCCAAAGATACCTCTTTACGTAGAGTCCTAAATACTACCTTTTGTCCTTTTTAGTCTCAAACCGAAACCCTAAGGAAATCTTCATAGTTGGTCAAGTATTTGAGTAGAAGTTGGTTAGAACTTCTAAGGGTTGTTTGGAGTGGTTTGGAGCGCACGGTGGAGCTAAACCTTGCTCAGATCGACATTATAACTTGGATAATTTTGGGCTTATCGAGGTAATTATCTTGTCCTCTATTGTAATTGGAAATTACATGTTTGTTAGCATATATAGTCAAGTATACTATATATAGAACTACTTAGTATTCGCAATGTCTTTTGACTTAAGCTGAAGAATAAAGAACTGAATCAATCAGATTTACATGTGTGTGCGGTAGACTTGTGTAGAATTGTACACGTCCGGTAGACGTGTAAACCCTGGTTGGCTTAGCCGGCCTCGATAGAGGAGAGATTTACGCTGCGGGGAGGTCTTCCAATTTTGTTTAAAAAGATAAAAAACTTGTGTTTTGGGGTTAATAAACGTTTGTGACCTTTATAGGTGAAAGATTTCAAGAGTAGCGTATTCTACTCGAGGAGTGGAAAGGGCTAGTGCGTTGTAGTACTTGGAGCATTTTGCTTATTGTCGATAAATCGTCGCGAGGTATGTGAACCTCTTCCTATCTTTTCTAGCATGATTGTTGTGAACTATGTAGTACGAGACGCATACGCTAAGTGATTTGGTTGATTTAAAACATAGGGTGTTATAATAGCTTTATGGGAAGTTAGTTATAACGACCTTATGTAAGTGAAAATGGTTTCTTGATGTTAGAAGTTAAGAGACTTGATCTTATAAGATAAGAGACTTAACTTATTTGTTTTAATGTGGATGTTTGTGTGAAACCTCATTCGTGAGTAATGAGTACTTGGTTTTTAAAGGATAATGTTTTACCGATTTCGAATCGAATGTGTATCGACAGCACCACCGCAGCGTTAATAAAGGAAAATGTATTGAATAATGATGTGTTGTATTAAAACCGAGAAACCTCCATCCGCATGAAGCTAAGATAAGACAAAATGATATTACATTTTCTAGATCATGGCTACTGTAATAAGATCGTTATAAACAAGAATAAACTACTCACATATATGACATATGTTACTCAATTGCTCTAAAAAGGAATCAAGTGATTAAGTTTGGGAACTATGAAACCATTTGAAAATGAGAAGCTTGAGTAATGAAACTAGGCAAACCGAACTTAGGAAAAGAATGTTGTTACTTGATTTTGAAAAGGAAGGTGGGTTGGTCATTCTAATACTACGTATCGGGTGACTTTTATAAAAGTAATGGATCTCTTTAAAAGAACTTAACGATGTAGTACTTTGGGGTTAAAACCCGACTTTGGCATAAAATGAAAGTACTTTGAGTCAGGTGAAAAACTTATGCTTGTTGTTATGAAACTTGCCTATGCTTGTGATGATAGCCTTTATTGTACAATCGTTGTGTTTCTGTGTTACCGCGTCTCGATAGAGGTCGGTTGATAGTTGAGAACTTACTTGACGCGTCTGCAGCGACGAGAAATTCCACGCAGTGCGTTCTCGCTGATAGTATTATTGTTGTTAATCGCTTTGGACATACCGACACGACGCGTAGCGCATCGTATGCTTCCATTTTGGTTAAGGTCTTGTGGTTAATCGCTTTGGATATATCGACACGATCGTGGCGCGCGGGTATGTTTCCATTTTGATTATCGCCTTGTGATTTCCCTTTGGACATACCGACACGATGCGTAGCGCACGTATCGTCCATTTGGAATGTTGTCTTATTTTTCCTTTGGACATACGACACGATGCGTAGCGCATCGTATCGTCCATTTGGAATGTTGTCTTATTTTTCCTTTGGACATACCGACACGATGCGTAGCGCACGTATGCTTCCATTTGGATTGTTGTCTTATTGTTGCATCATGGACATGTCTACACCGATGCAAGATTCCGGCACGCGCCATAATGCGAACTCGATTGATGTTGTGGGCGTGAGACCCATAGTTATATCGAGTGATGATCGTTTTATGTTGGAATCAGTTTGGTTATCATACATGTCTCCCGCTTTATATAGACTAGTATGATTTCATTTACGATTATGCAGTTTCACATACTTGGTACTGTCGACCTCCTTGGGGCTGCGTTCATGCCGCAGTAGAGGTACATCGGCCGTGGTTCCTCGCTCATAGGATCACGATTCAGCATTGAAGCTCCGTTTCTCCGAGGCTTATCTTTTAGTAGGTGTTCTCGAGTTGTAGGTTCTTGTACATTCGTGGTATGGCGGGGCCCCGTCCGTCATAGTCATTGATATCTTAAGTGCAGTAATCTTGTTGTAAGCGGGGTTGTAAAAGGATTAAACTGCTCGTGTTTTATGTATATACCGAAGGCAAATGTTTTGGTTGCTTTGTTTATTCATTTATCTCTTGTTAAATGACTCTTGTTTTGTGTTCCGCTGATTTTCTCTCGATGTTTGTATCACTAGGGTGCCGGGTAAGGCACCGAACGCCCCTAACGTCGTTACAATATAAGCGATCATGTCAAGTCGGGACTCGTGCGTGAAATTATCACTCGAATACAACCCGAATTTAACCCGCACAACGCCGCACGCCCAAGATCTCACCTCGGTATAAGCATGGCCATGGAACCATCCTAGTGGGCCCATGCCCGTGGACCATCCAACGCGTCAGTATGCCCAAAGGAAATAACAAGATGATACTCACTGTGGAAGCATACTCGTGGGCTACCCAACGTGTCAGTATGTCCAAACAAATAACCGGATAACACTTAATGAAAGCATACCCGGCTCCCAACGTGTCGGTATGTCCAAGAGGATCGACACGATGGAAGCATACCCGGCTACCCAACGTGTCGGTATGTCCATCAATCAACCAGATAGCCTACTCCATCGAGACTCGGTAGCACACAACCAAACACTTGCACAACAAAGGCTACCACAACAAGCAGAGGCAAGTTACACACAACTCAAGGTACTATACATACTTCTTACCACTACGTCAAGTATACCATTAAAACCCAAGTATTCAACCCCTTTAAGATCAAGGTACTCCTACCTTATATAAACAAGCCACTTATGTTTTTCCATCACAAGGAGTTCAATATTTGAAAACAAGTTACTTCCCTTTTCACAAAATCAAGTTACCATTTTAAATCCAATAATGAATCCATTTCTTTATTTTCCATAAAGTCGTTATAACTAACTTCCCATAAAGCTATTACAACACTTTATGTTTTATAAAACAAGTCAAGACAAAATCATGCCTTTCTTTTAAACCAAAACACTTCAAATTCCTAAGTCTCTTTTCTTTTAGAAATCGAGTTCCTTACTTTGGAATTTATAAGAAAATCAAAACTTGATTACAATAATTCTTATTAGAGCAGCCATGATCTAGGAAATGTAATACAATTTTGTCTTATCTTAGCTTCTGTGCAGATGGAGGTTTCTACTGGTTTTAATATAATCAATTGTCATTACTTTTTCCTTTATTAACGCTGCATTGGCTTGTTCGATTCTTATTCCCAATTCCGAAATTTATGTAACATTATTCTTTTAAAAGCCAAGTACTCATTTCTCACGAATGAGGTTTCACACTTTTCAACACCATTTAGGTCAATTATAAGTCAAGTCTCTTATCTTTTGAAATCAGTAAATCATCCTTTTACCTACATAAAGTGGTTATAACCAACTTCCCATAAAGCCGTTATAACACTTTATGTTTTTAACCAACCAATTACAACTATAAGCCCTTATGAGACCAAGAGGGCTTATTCTTTAACCACCGAGTACTTATTACCAACGAATAAGATTTTCCTACTTTTCAAACAATCAAGACCTTTACACTTCATATCAAGTCAAGGCACAAAAGGGAAATCAAATTCCTTTAACACACGTGCATCTACTGCACTATATATTTCACAAATAATCATGCTGAAGAGGATAGGAAGAATCACATACCTCGCGACGATTGTCGACAATAAGCAAAATGCTCCACAGTACTATCTCCCTTAAGAGGAATATGCTACACGTAGTACTTCAATCCTATAAGGGTCATAAAACGTCTATCAATCTCTAGCTTCGAACGTAGAATAAACTAAGTGCAAGGTCCCTACATTCTACGGAAATTTGGACAGAACTTCCTTTGTTTCTACTAACTTTGCCACCTTTTTCAAGGCCGAATTCAATAACCAAACGCCCCACAATAATACAAAATAAACCAATAATTTCCATGCCATACTTGGCCAACAATATAACCAATACTAACCCCTTTCAACTCTTTTCCAATTATCTTCTCAATCCAAGTTATTAGGTCTAACATGATATCTAGCCCTAGACATCTTCAACAACTACAATTTCCCCCTTTACAACATGCGACGACCAAATTAGAAATCCAATTTAAGTTACAATCTTAAGGCTAACATGCCCATTTTCGGTTTTAACAAGACAACAAGATCCAAATCTATTCAAATATAACAGCCTCAGGCTCAATTCTAAACTACTAAAATATAACAGCCTCAGGCTCATTTCTAAACTACTAAAACAAGTATAACTCATATCCAAGAGAAGGGGAAACTTTTACCTTTGGAGAAACCCACAAAAGCCCCTTTCTTCCACTTCCTTTCCGTCAAACTCGTCCACCAGTGCTCCCCACAAGTTTGCCCACACTTTTCCTTCTTGCCGCCGCTCCAACAATTTCTCCTAAGGCAAGGTTTTCTTCAAAAAAAACTAGAGAGAAGGGAGAGGATTTCCTTGGGAGGGTTTGAGATGAAATGGCCAAGTCTTCCAAGACTTGGCCCTAAAATAGGACCCTATTCTGGTCAAAAATATGGGAGGGACACTTGTCACCCTCCCATAGGCTCTTTTCGAAAATATCCCCTGATTTTCGCCCTTTACCGCAGAAAAATCCCGCCTCGGCGCCGCGGCGCGTCCACTTCCGAAAAGTTCCAGCATTCCGGCGCCGCGGCCCTGCATTCCGGCGCCGCGGCGCTGCAACCCCCGCGGACTCCCAGTACAACCGGCGCCATGCCCTCAGATTCCGGCGCGCGCTGTACCTGAACCGAGACCATCGCTTGCTCGATCACGCACCAAACTTGAAACTTCCATAACTTTTGACTCCGATGTCCTATCGACGAACGGTTTGTTGCGTTGGGAACTAGATTTAACGGACTACACACTAGGCTTTTTAAACACCTCGAAATTCTTAACAACGGGGGTACAACACTCCAAGGTAGACTCAAAATCCGTCCATCACATGTTTGTCCACTTATCTTTCCACTTTCAAATCTTAATTTTCCTTGGTATGCTCTTATATTAACTTCTTGAATTTACGGGCGTAACATTCTTCCCCCCTTAGAAACATTCATCCCGAATGTTCCTTCTAAGTCTTCAAAACGCAGGCGCTGGGGTAGTCTTCACTACTACACCCACAAAAATCAATTATGCCTCTCATGGCCATAATATCACACAAAACTCCATGTATATAATGCACTTCTGACAAAGATAACCGTAAACTCTTTTACTCAAGACGGCCTTACATCTAAGGTCTCAACTGTTATAAATTCTAAGGTTCAAATCTTCTCATCCCCAGACTTACCCTTTCCACTAACCAGGCTTCTAAATCACATTTTTAACACAAAGCTATCCGAACATAGCACTTAACACAACACCATAACATCAATACATACTAGTCTCTAGAGGGTTAAGAATATACATGTAACTATTACTTTACTGTCCCTTCATGCCGTTCTACTCATGTTCCTTCCCTGCACGGCGCACAAAAGGAGGAGATGAATCAGCCACCGATCCCGAAGGCTGAGTCATCCCTCTTGTATCCCTCCTACTTGGACATCCTCCCATCCCATGGCCCTGACGGCCACAGGTATAACAACCTCCCAAACTAGCACGACACCCTGAGGATCAGCTCTCTATCCATAGAACTCTGGCGAACTGCAACTCAAGAAATCCCGAAGTCTCAGATTATCGGATCTAGGGTGAATCATCATCGCTTAACCACCGCCTCCCGTCCGTCCTCATTTCCACCACCACTTAGCTAGTAATCGGGCCATCTCTGAACTCATATCCTCGGCTCTGGCCGTGAATCGAGGCTCGTATCGTGGCCTCGTGAGAAATCGCCGCCGCTCTAAACTCTGCTGGGGCTAGCGGCGTCATAAAACTCATCGTCAGAAGTACTATCTCGAGTAATGACCAGGCCTGTGCCCTCGTAACCCTCTGTGCTCTATTCGCAGCTCCCTCTCGCCGCTTGCTCTCCGGGCTCTGGTTGCCTTGCGTAGGCGTACCCGTATATAAGAATACGCGCAGGAGTCCAACTTATAACACGGCTCTAAGGCACGATCTCAGAGTGAGAAGAATGGAAACCAATCCTAAATATCCTATAGCCTCCGATTATAGATGTGGTGCAACACACCGATAATCAAGACTTACTAGATACGATGTAGACACTTTCTCGAGGATTAATCGCCTGATACCACTTTTGTCACGACCGATCCGGCCCGTGATTGGTGCCTTACCCCGCACCCTAGTGATACAACATCGAGAAAAACCAATAAATAAAACTAAAACATCGACAAGACATAAAGTATGAAACAAAGCAACCCAAACGGTTACCTTTTGAACATAATGAAAACTTGAGCGATACATATCCTTACAAACCCCGCCACAACAAAGCATGCACTTCTAAGAATTTTTATAACAATAATGACGGACAGGCCCCGCCATGCCCCTGAATGTACAAAAGTCTACTACTTCAGGAAACCGTACCATAGGACAAGCTTCCGGAGGTATGGAGCTTTCCGAGAACCGAATAGCGATCCTAAGAGGGCGGATCAGCAAGCTATGTACCTCAACTCGCGCAGATGAACGCAGCCCCGGGCGAGGTCGATAACAGTACCAAGTATGTGAAACTGTAAAAATACTGTAAATGAAATCATAATAGTCTATATAAAGCAGGAGACATATATGATAACCAAACTACAGTACACAACATATAAGCAGTCATGTCAAGTCAGGGACTCATGCCCGTGAAATTATCACTCGAATACAACCCGGGAATTTAACCCGCACAATGGCCGCATGCCCCGGCATCTCACCTCGGTATAAGCATGGCCATGGAACCATCCTAGTGGGCCCATACCCGTGGACCATCCAACGCGTCAGTATGCCCAAAGGAAATAACAAGATGATACTCATCATGGAAGCATACCCGGCTACCCAACGCGGTATGTCCAAACAAATAACCGGATAACATCGCTAATGAAAGCATACCCGTGGGCTCCCAACGTGTCGGTATGTCCAAGAGGATCGATACAATTGGAAGATACCCGCTGGCTACCCAACGTGTCGCATGTCCATCAATCAACCAGATAGCCTACCTCCATCGATGCACTCGTGAGCACACAACCAAACACTTGCACAACAAAGGCTACCACAACAAGCAGAGGCAAGTTACACACAACTCAAGGTACTATACATACTTCTTACCACTACGTCAAGTATACCATTAAAACCCAAGTATTTAACCCCTTTAAGATCAAGGTACTCCTACCTTATATAAACAAGCCACTTATGTTTTTCCATCACAAGGAGTTCAATATTTGAAAACAAGTTACTTCCCTTTTCACAAAATCAAGTTACCATTTTAAATCCAATAATGAATCCATTTCTTTATTTTCCATAAAGTCGTTATAACTAACTTCCCATAAAGCTATTACAACACTTTATGTTTTATAAAACAAGTCAAGACAAAATCATGCCTTTCTTTTAAACCAAAACACTTCAAATTCCTAAGTCTCTTTTCTTTAGAAATCGAGTTCCTTACTTTGGAATTTATAAGAAAATCAAAACTTGATTACAACAATTCTTATTAGAGCAAACATGATCTAGGAAATGTAATACAATTTTGTCTTATCTTAGCTTCATGCGGATGGAGGTTTCTCCGGTTTTAATATAATCAATTGTCATTACTTTTTCCTTTATTAACGCTGCATTGACTTGTTCGATTCTTATTCCCAATTCCGAAATTTATGTAACATTATTCTTTTAAAAGCCAAGTACTCATTTCTCACGAATGAGGTTTCACACTTTTCAACACCATTTAGGTCAATTATAAGTCAAGTCTCTTATCTTTTGAAATCAGTAAATCATCCTTTTACCTACATAAAGTGGTTATAACCAACTTCCCATAAAGCCGTTATAACACTTTATGTTTTTAACCAACCAATTACAACTATAAGCCCTTATGAGACCAAGAAGGCTTATTCTTTAACCACCGAGTACTTATTACCAACGAATAAGATTTTCCTACTTTTCAAACAATCAAGACCTTTACACTTCATATCAAGTCAAGGCACAAAAGGGAAATCAAATTCCTTTAACACACGTGCATCTACTGCACTATATATTTCACAAATAATCATGCTGAAGAGGATAGGAAGAATCACATACCTCGCGACGATTGTCGACAATAAGCAAAATGCTCCACAGTACTATCTCCCTTAAGAGGAATATGCTACACGTAGTACTTCAATCCTATAAGGGTCATAAAACATCTATCAATCTCTAGCTTCGAACGTAGAATAAACTAAGTGCAAGGTCCCTACATTCTACGGAAATTGGACGTAACTTCCTTTGTTTCTACTAACTTTGCCACCTTTTTCAAGGCCGAATTCAATAACCAAACGCCCCACAATAATACAAAATAAACCAATAATTTCCATGCCATACTTGGCCAACAATATAACCAATACTAACCCCTTTCAACTCTTTTCCAATTATCTTCTCAATCCAAGTTATTAGGTCTAACATGATATCTAGCCCTAGACATCTTCAACAACTACAATTTCCCCCTTTACAACATGCGACGACCAAATTAGAAATCCAATTGAAGTTACAATCTTAAGGCTAACATGCCCATTTTCGGTTTCAACAAGACAACAAGATCCAAATCTATTCAAATATAACAGCCTCAGGCTCAATTCTAAACTACTAAAATATAACAGCCTCAGGCTCATTTCTAAACTACTAAAACAAGTATAACTCATATCCAAGAGAAGGGGAAACTTTTACCTTTGGAGAAACCCACAAAAGCCCCTTTCTTCCACTTCCTTCCACAAACTCGTCCACCGTGCTCCCACAAGTTTGCCCACACTTTTCCTTCTTGCCGCAGAAAATCCCGCTGGCCGCTGGCCACTTGGCCGCAAGGCCCACTTCCGGAAAGTTCCAGCATTCCGCGCCATGCCCTCGCATTCCGCGCCACGGCGCTGCAACCCCGCGACTCCCAATACAACCGCGCGCCCTCGCATTCGGCCGCGCGCTGCACTTCAACCGAGACCACTGCTTTGCCTGACTGCGCACCAAACTTGAAACTTCCATAACTTTTGACTCCGATGTCCTATCGATTTAACGGTTTGTTGCGTTGGGAACTAGATTTAACGGACTACACACTAGGCTTTTAAACACCTCGAAATTCTTAACAACGGGGTACAACACTCCAAGTTAGACTCAAAACTGGCCCATCACATGTTTGTCCACTTATCTTTCCACTTTCAAATCTTAATTTTCCTTGGTATGCTCTTATATTAACTTCTTGAATTTACGGGGGTAACATTCTTCCCCCCTTAGAAACATTCATCCCGAATGTTCCTTCTAAGTCTCCAAAACGCAGGCGCTGGGGTAGTCTTCACTACTACACCCACAAAAATCAATTATGCCTCTCATGGCCATAATATCACACAAAACTCCATGTATATAATGCACTTCTGACAAAGATAACCGTAAACTCTTTTACTCAAGACGGCGTTACATCTAAGGTCTCAACTGTTATAAATTCTAAGGTTCAAATCTTCTCATCCCCAGACTTACCCTTTCCACTAACCAGGCTTCTAAATCACATTTTTAACACAAAGCTATCCGAACATAGCACTTAACACAACACCATAACATCAATACAAACTAGTCTCTAGAGGGTTAAGAATATACCTGTAACTATTACTTTATTGTCCCTTCATGTCGTTCTACTCATGTTCCTTCCCTGCACGGCGCACAAAAGGAGGAGATGAATCAGCCACCGATCCCGAAGGCTGAGTCATCCCTCTTGTATCCCTCCTACTTGGACATCCTCCCATCCCATGGCCCTGACGGCCACAGGTATAACAACCTCCCAAACTAGCACGACACCCTGAGGATCATCCTCAGCTCTCTATCCATAGAACTCTGGCGAATTGCAACTCAAGAAATCCCGAAGTCTCAGATTATCGGATCTAGGGTGAATCACTGGTACTGCCGGAACCACCAGCTCCCGTTCGTCCTCATTTCCAGCCACCAGCCTAGCTAGTAACTGGGCCATCTCCTTGAACTCATATCCTCGGCTCCTGGCCGTGGAACCGAGGCTCGTATCGTGGCCTCACAGAAATCGCCGCCGCTCTAAACTCTGCTGGGGCTAGCGGCGTCATAAAACTCGTCGTCAGAAGTACTATCTCGAGTAATGATCAGGCCTGTGCCCTCGTAACCCTCTGTGCTCTATTCGCAGCTCCCTCTGCTGCCTTGCCCTCCTGGACTCTGGTTGTCTTGCGTAGAGGCGTAACGGGTACATAAGAATACGCCAGAGGGAGTCCAACTTATAACACAGCTCTAAGGCACGATCTCAGAGTGAGAAGAATGGAAACCAATCCTAAATATCCTATAGCCTCCTGATTATAGATGTGGTGCACAACACACCGATAATCAAGACTCTACTATATACGGTCTGTAGACACTTTCTGAGGATTAACTGCTCTGATACCACTTTTGTCACGACCCGATCCCGGGCCCGTGATTGGTGCCTTACCCCGGGCACCCTAGTGATACAACATCAGAGAAAAACCAGCGAAAATAAAAACTAAAACATGAGACAAGACATAAAGTATGAAACAGGCTAACCCAAACGGTTACCTTTTGAACATAATGAAAACTTGAACAGTTACATCCTTACAAACCCTGCCCACAACAAGCATGCACCTCTAAGAATTTTTATAACAATAATGACGGGACAGGGCCCCGCCATGCCCCTGAATGTACAAAAGTCTACTACTTCAGGAAACCGTACCATAGGACAAGCTTCCGGAGGTATGGAGCTTTCCGAGAACCGAATAGCGATCCTAAGAGGGCGGATCAGCAAGCTATGTACCTCAACCTGCGGCATGAATGCACTTCCAAGAGGTCAAGATAACAGTACCAAGTATGTGAAACTGTAAAAATACTGCAAATGAAATCATAATAGTCTATATAAAGCAGGAGACATGTATGATAACCAAACTACAGTACACAACATATAAGCAGTCATGTCAAGTCAGGGAATCATGCCCGTGAAATTATCACTCGAATACAACCCGGGAATTTAACCCGCACAATGGCTGCATGCCCCGGCATCTCACCTCGGTATAAGCATGGCCATGGAACCATCCTAGTGGGCCCATACCCGTGGACCATCCAACGCGTCAGTATGCCCAAAGGAAATAACAAGATGATACTCACTGTGGAAGCATACCCGTGGGCTACCCAACGTGTCAGTATGTCCAAACAAATAACCAGATAACACTCCTAATGAAAGCATACCCGTGGGCTCCCCAACGTGTCAGTATGTCCAAGAGGATCGATACAGTGGAAGCATACCCGTGGGCTACCCAACGTGTCAGTATGTCTATCAATCAACCAGATAGCCGGCCCTCCATCGAGATACTCGGTAGCACACAACCAAACACTTGCACAACAAAGGCTACCACAACAAGCAGAGGCAAGTTACACACAACTCAAGGTACTATACATACTTCTTACCACTACGTCAAGTATACCATTAAAACCCAAGTATTCAACCCCTTTAAGATCAAGGTACTCCTACCTTATATAAACAAGCCACTTATGTTTTTCCATCACAAGGAGTTCAATATTTGAAAACAAGTTACTTCCCTTTTCACAAAATCAAGTTACCATTTTAAATCCAATAATGAATCCATTTCTTTATTTCCCATAAAGTCGTTATAACTAACTTCCCATAAAGCTATTACAACACTTTATGTTTTATAAAACAAGTCAAGACAAAATCATGCCTTTCTTTTAAACCAAAACACTTCAAATTCCTAAGTCTCTTTTCTTTTAGAAATCGAGTTCCTTACTTTGGAATTTATAAGAAAATCAAAACTTGATTACAATAATTCTTATTAGAGCAAATGCATGATCTAGGAAATGTAATACAATTTTGTCTTATCTTAGCTTCTGTGCAGATGGAGGTTTCTACTGGTTTTAATATAATCAATTGTCATTACTTTTTCCTTTATTAACGCTGCATTGGCTTGTTCGATTCTTATTCCCAATTCCGAAATTTATGTAACATTATTCTTTTAAAAGCCAAGTACTCATTTCTCACGAATGAGGTTTCACACTTTTCAACACCATTTAGGTCAATTATAAGTCAAGTCTCTTATCTTTTGAAATCAGTAAATCATCCTTTTACCTACATAAAGTGGTTATAACCAACTTCCCATATAGCCGTTATAACACTTTATGTTTTTAACCAACCAATTACAACTATAAGCCCTTATGAGACCAAGAGGGCTTATTCTTTAACCACCGAGTACTTATTACCAACGAATAAGATTTTCCTACTTTTCAAACAATCAAGACCTTTACACTTCATATCAAGTCAAGGCACAAAAGGGAAATCAAATTCCTTTAACACACGTGCATCTACTGCACTATATATTTCACAAATAATCATGCTGAAGAGGATAGGAAGAATCACATACCTCGCGACGATTGTCGACAATAAGCAAAATGCTCCACAGTACTATCTCCCTTAAGAGGAATATGCTACACGTAGTACTTCAATCCTATAAGGGTCATAAAACGTCTATCAATCTCTAGCTTCGAACGTAGAATAAACTAAGTGCAAGGTCCCTACATTCTACGGAAATTTGGACAGAACTTCCTTTGTTTCTACTAACTTTGCCACCTTTTTCAAGTCCAAATTCAATAACCAAACGCCCCACAATAATACAAAATAAACCAATAATTTCCATGTCATACTTGGCCAACAATATAACCAATACTAACCCCTTTCAACTCTTTTCCAATTATCTTCTCAATCCAAGTTATTAGGTCTAACATGATATCTAGCCCTAGACATCTTCAACAACTACAATTTCCCCCTTTACAACGTCGGCGACCAAATTAGAAATCCAATCAAGTTACAATCTTAAGGCTAACATGCCCATTTTCGGTTTCAACAAGACAACAAGATCCAAATCTATTCAAATATAACAGCCTCAGGCTCAATTCTAAACTACTAAAATATAACAGCCTCAGGCTCATTTCTAAACTACTAAAACAAGTATAACTCATATCCAAGAGAAGGGGAAACTTTTACCTTTGGAGAAACCCACAAAAGCCCCTTTCTTCCACTTCCTTTCCGTCAAACTCGTCCACCAGTGCTCCCCACAAGTTTGCCCACACTTTTCCTTCTTGTCGCCGCTCCAACAATTTCTCCTAAGGCAAGGTTTTCTTCAAAAAAAACTAGAGAGAAGGGAGAGGATTTCCTTGGGAGGGTTTGAGATGAAATGGCCAAGTCTTCCAAGACTTGGCCCTAAAATAGGACCCTATTCTGGTCAAAAAGATGGGAGGGACACTTGTCACCCTCCCATAGGCTCTTTTCGAAAATATCCCCTGATTTTCGCCCTTTACCGCAGAAAAATCCCGCCTCGGCGCGTCCACTTTCGAAAAGTTCCAGCATTCCGCGCGCCCAGATTCCGGCCATGGCTGCAACCCCAAGGACTCAAGATAACCGGCGCCGCGACTCTGATTTCAGCCGCGTACTGTACTCGAACCGAGACCATCGCTTGCTCGATCACACCAAACTTGAAACTTCCATAACTTTTGACTCCGATGTCCTATCGACGAACGGTTTGTTGCGTTGGGAACTAGATTTAACGGACTACACACTAGGCTTTTTAAACACCTCGAAATTCTTAACAACTGGGGTACAACACTCCAAGGTAGACTCAAAATCCGTCCATCACATGTTTGTCCACTTATCTTTCCACTTTCAAATCTTAATTTTCCTTGGTATGCTCTTATATTAACTTCTTGAATTTACGGGGTGTAACAAACGCGTGAAAGAGTGGACAGTTGAGGAGATTGGAAGTCCTATCTCCATCGTAACTATTTTAAATCCCAAAGTATTTTCAACATTAGTTTAATTTCTGCACTTTATTTTAATTCGTAGTTGTAATTGTTAAACAAAATAACGTTAACCAAATAGATACCATAGAATAGATAATCGGTACTTGATAACCAGTCTCTGTGGACGATATTCGTTCTTATAGACTATATTACTTGAAGCGATACATACACTTGCGTAAGCACTTGGAAATATCCTAACAAAAGGTAAGATGACCATTAAACCTCTTTCTGGAAAGGGGATCCGTGCCAAAGAGGTGCTTGAGTTGGTACATACGGACGTATGTGAACTATTTTCGACTCAAGCTAGAGAGGGTTTCTTTTACTTCATCACTTTAATAGACAACTTATCAAGGTTAAGATATGTGTATCTTATGAGACATAAATTCGAGGCTTTTGAGAAGTTTAAGTGTGAAGTTGAGAAACAGCTCTCAAAGAGTATAAAGACTCTCCGATCTGATTGTGGGGGTGAATAATTAAGTAAATAATTTATTGTACTTAAAGCTTCATGGAGTTCATTCCGAATGGACACCTCCTGGAACACCACAAATGAATGGTATTGCCGATAGGAGAAACTAAACCTTGCTTGACATGGTTCGTTCCATGATGAGATTTTCAGCTCTTCCTACATACCTTTGGGGATACGCTATTTTGACCTCAGTATATGTTCTAAACAGAGTTCCATCTAAATCAGTCGAAAAGACACCATATGAGGTATGGTGTGGCAAAAATCCATCACTTAGACACATGAGGCCCTGGGGGTGTCCTGCATATGTCAAGAAGTTGATCACTGATAAGTTGGAATCTAAAAGTGAGAAATGTTACTTTGTTGGGTATACGAAGGAAACTAAGGGATACTATTTCTATCTTCCTGGAGAACATAAGATATTTGTTTCTAGGAACGCAACTTCCTTGAAGATGAATATGTCTACAAGGATGAGAGTTGCACAGAGATAGAACTTGAAGAAATTCAAGAACAAGGTAACAGAGAGGTTGAATCCTTGCCCGATGATGAAGGCAAGAATTCAATGGGAGCTTCTGGTGAAGATTGGGTATTTAGGGTACCCCATTCAGTCAGTGGGAGTGCTACGAGGAGTAATGCAGAAATGCAAGATCTTTCGGCACATACCTTGGGAGCAAGTGCACCAATTGCATTTCTTCCCATTTAGGAAAGACATGAAAATGATATTCCTGAAAGCTCTAATGTTGGTGGTTCAACCAGCGCACAAGAACCTACTCACAAATGTAACATACCAGAATCGAATCAAGAAGACAATCAACTCCGTAGGTCTACTATATCTCATCTTCCTCCGGAATGATTAAATCTACTTGTGGAAACACAAAATGAGATAGATATTCCTGATGATGACGAGCCTAGAACCTATAATGAAGCAATGCTAGACATTGATTCGAAGAGATGGCAAGAAGCCATGAAATCATGTCACAACCCGAACCCCGGGCCCGTAACTGGTGCCCTACCTGGGCACCCTTCTACCTAAATGACACAAGTAAACCGCGGAACTAAATAACACCTTGTCTTTTTTTTTAAAACCAACGAACATGCAAAGGCAAAGCCGACAAGGCTGCCATATATATATATAATCAAAAAGCACTACATCGTACACGAGTCCAATCCCATCTATGAATACAAACCTCTAAGAGTTTTACTGAACTATGACGGGACAAGGCCCATCCGTACCCATAACTGTACAAAAGCCTGTACTGAAGGATCTATACCAAAATGATAAGCTCCCGAACAAATGGAGCTATCCAAAACTCTGAGCAAGGGTCCTACACTTGCAGATCACCGAATCAGGTACCTAAACTCGGCATGAACGCAAATTTCACGAGAGCGGGTCGATCTTACACCCCAAAATTCCAGGACATGTTTATAAGAACGTACGTAAGAACTCCAAAAATTTTAAGATTTGAGACTAGTAAAAATTTATCGGAATTATGGAAATGTCGGAAAACGAAATATTGCGACGAATGGGAGGGCGACATGTGTCACCCCCTTAGATGATCATGGTCGAATGGACCATGGGTATAATGGTCATTTGACCAATGTATAGATGACTAAGTCTTGCAAGCTAAGAGCTTGAGTTTATTGACCAAGTCAAAGAGCCACTTGGCTTGATCTCTTAATGAAATGCATCCAAGCCACCCATTTATTCTAATCTTGACCCTCCATATTGTTATATAACCATACTACTAGCAAGACAAGTTCCCATACTTAGAAAAAATTTCAAGAATCTTGTGCTTGTCTAGAGAAGCTCTCGGGTTTGCTAGGGTTTCAACAAGAATTTTTTTTGTTTGTTGTTCAATAATCTCCATACTTTAAACCAAGGTTCCTAAGGGTATTGTAAGGGTATCTCAATAGAAAGATCCCGGAAAAGTGTCATTTTTACATTAGTCGCAAGGTGAAAACCTAAGTCACTTTCATAGGTTTGGATTGGAAATTGAAGGAAAGTTGTTTGTGAACTTCTAAGGGAGTCAAGTGGCGGATTGGAGTGTCAAGGAGGGGCGCTAAGTTGCTAAGGAGCGACTTCGGATCTTGAAATTGGATTGAGGCTCGTCAAGGTAACAATCTTGTTCTCTTAAGTGTTATAAGATTACATATTGTTGTAGCTCTACATTTTAACAAGCATGAGATATATGTATTGGAGATTCATAAGTGTTATGGATATTGGAAGCCTAAATCCGAAATGACCTTGTAAGCCATTTGAAATTGAAATACAATTCGGTCGATAATTAGAATCGTCGCATGTTATCTACTTGAAGATTGTAGTTGTTATAATCGATTGCGGCTTTATAACATGTTATACTAAACAACTTGGATTGGAAAGGAATTGGAAAGGAGGATATATTGTTACACGTATTGGCCGTGAATGGCATTGCCTTTTTGGATTAGTTGATATAAATTGTGGGGCAGAATTTTACACGTCCTATTAGGCGTGTAATCCCCTTTTGTTATCTACATTGTTGAGCCTTAAATGTGGCATGTTTGGTTATTGAATTCGGGCCTTGAAAAAGGTGGAAAAGTACGTAGAAACAAAGGAAGTGTTGTCCGATTTTCCGTAGAATTTGGTGACTTTACACTTAGAATATTCTACATATGAAGTTAGAAGTTAATAGACGTATTATGGTCATTATAGGTTGACATAATACGTGCGGAATATTGGACTTAACAAGTGGATTGAACCGAAGAGGTATGTGGAACTTTCTTATTCTCATGAGCATGAATAGTTGTAAATGTATAGTACGATAGACGTACGAGATTTAAAGGAATTTAGTTTCATTTGATATCCTTGACTTGTTTTGAGAATGTTCAAGTTGGTTGAGTTAGGGAATTAACTCACTTGTTTTAAAGATTAAGGATATCTTGATTTCTAAAGTTAAGAGACTTGAAGTATTTTGAAAGTATACGATACTTGGTTTTCGAAAGTATAAGTCTCTTGGTTATAAAAAGAATGTAAGTGTCTAAAGCATAAAGTTAGTATAACGGCTTTATGGGAAGTTGATTATAATAACTTTATGGAAAGTTAAAAGCATGGTTTACTCTAGTGATGTAAATAAGGATAAATGACTTGAAATGAAGAAAGGAAAATTGATTTGAAGGCATCAATTGCTTAAAGTTTTAAAGAAAGAAGTCACCTGATTTAGAAGCCGATAAATGTATTTCTAAAAGGTATTGTGACTTGTCTTGAAAAGTAGATTTGACTTGATACTACGGTTATTAGTATCTTGGAATTTTATATGAAAAAAAGTCATTTTAAAAGAATAGAAGTACGTAGTACTTTGGGTTAAATTCCCGGATTTTAAAATGACATGTTAGTGCCTTAAGTAAACTAAAATGAGAGTGTATATAAACAAAGCTAACAAGAAGTTGGGGGATTTCTTAACTTGCTTATGTTATGTATGATAAGCCGGTGATGCTTATGTTATGTATGATAAGCCGGTAGTGCTTATGTTATGTATGATAGCCGGTTATGCTAGGTTATGTTATTCTTGCGGGGTAAACCCCCGGGTTACTACTTATTCCATGGATTTTCTACCCATGATGCGAGTGCGGCGTTTGTACTCATCATGGCCCACCGCCCATGCGGTGAAATATTCCTACGGGTGAAATAGTCCCACGCGAGGCGGATGACTCATCATGGGTCCACGGGACCTATGCGGTGAAATAGTCCCAGGAGTAGGATTGCTTAATGATACTACGGGCGGGTGGCCCTACTTTGATCATGAGCCTCCTATTTTTATGCAGTAAAGTATACTCTTGTTTACTCTCATTGTTAGTAAGGCACATTGTACTGTTATTTGAGTTATCATACATGTCTCCAGCTTTATTTTTAGACTTTATGATTTCATTTCGATTTCGCTTACATACTTGGTACACTGTTGTCACGATCGACTTTCTCGGGCCGTTCATGCCGCAGGTAGGTAAAGCGGTGGTGGATCCTCATTCTTAGGATCACCGATCGTGTCGAAGCTCCATTTCTCCGAGGCTTGTCTTTGGTACGGTTTCACGATGTTGTAGATTTATGTACATTCTGAGTACGCGGGCTCATCCCCGTCACACGCTTGTTATTCTTAGGTGCGTAGTCATATCTTGTGGATTGGGTTGTAAGAACAAGGATGTAACTGTTTTTATTTTGGGTTATGTATATTTCCCGGAAGGAGGCCTTATCGGCTAGCCTGTTGATATTTGTTGTTAAGTATTTTATGAGTTTTGTATGTTCCTGTCACGACCCGACCCCGGGCCCGTGACTGGTGCCTTACCCCGGGCACCCTAGTGATACAACATCAGAGAAAAATCAGCGAAAGTAAAAACTTACACATGAGACAAGATATACCATAATGAAATAAGAAAACAGGCTAACCAAAACGGTTACCTTTCTGAATATATAAATAAAACTTGAACCCGAACGATATCCTTTTACAAACTCGCCACAACAAGATTACTGCACTTACGAATATTATAACAACAACGACGGATGTGGCTCGCCATACCCCGAATGTAAGTACCTACAACGACAGGACTATACCAAAGATAAGCCTCCGAGAAACGGCTTCCCAAAACGCTGAATCGTGATCATAAGAGCGAGGATCGATGGATCGTGTACTTACCGCGCATTTAACGCAGCCCGAAGGTCGATAACAGTACCAAGTATGTGAAATCAGAAAGCATCAAATCAAATCATAATATTTTAAAACCAATTACAAATACGCATTTAACAACCAATTTAATCGCACATAGTGCCACAACATAAACAAGAGCAAAATAGATATAACGAATCGTCTTTTCTAGGCCGCTAATGATCGGGCAAGGCCAATCGCCCATAGTATCATTATGCGTGCCTAATCTCGAACTCCCGCAGTCCGCATAGGTCACACATGCACCCGCATGAGGTATTCCTCGCGACGGGTAGCTAACCCGCGCATCCTCCTCGACCCGAAGTCCGCATAGTCACACAGACCGCATGAGGCATTCCACGCATCGGGATAACACACCCGGAATGATCAATCCTGGAACTCCCGCAGCTCCGCATAGGTCACACAGACCCGCATGAGGTATTCCTCGCATCGAGGGTGGCAAGTCCTCGGCATCATAACAATTCAGGGGGGTATGTGATATAATAGTAGTACAACGGGCTTATCGTTTAACAACGTAGGCACAACAAGAATAACCCCCTCACACAAACATCACAAGACACTAACACATGTAGCATCGTAACATGTTTACTTATCAAACCATCTTACTACACTTTCCAGAAATCAATACAAGACTTTCATAAACAAATAAGTAAACCGTTCCTTCTATCTTCCTTAAGTCGTTATACCTAACTTCCCATAAAGCTAGTATAACACTTAAGCTTTTAAAACCAAGTATTTCTTTTCTTTCAAAAATGATTCATAACTCTTTTGAAATACTTCAAGATTCTTTTTATTTAAAACTCAAGTCGAAAGACATCAAAGTAAAACCAAAACAATTTCCATACCTTCTATTTAAACCAATCTTAAGACAAAACCATACCTTCCTTTAAAACAAAGGCACTTTTTCCTTTAAAAGTCAAGTAGCAATATACTTTTTAAACCAAGTGTCTTACTCTTTTAAAAACAAGTAACCTATACCTTTAAATCAAGTTACTTCTCCTTTCCCAAAATCAAGTTGTTTATAAGTCAAGTTATCATTTTAAATCCAATGATAAAACCATTCTTATTTTCGAAATCAAGGTAACTTTATTCTTTAAAAGACCACACACCCATTACTCATGAGTGAGGTTTTACAACTTTTTAACCTAATTCAAGTCCTTAATATTTCATAACAAGTCACTTAACTTTGGAATCAATTCAAGGACACAAAAGGAAAATCAATTTCCTTTAAACACACGCGTCTACCGCACTAAATATATTTCACAAATATCATGCTAGAAAGGATAGGAAGAGGTTCACATACCTCGCGACGATTATCGACAATTAGCAAAACGCTCCAAAGTACTCTAACCTTGCTCGCCTTTTCCACCCTTCAAGTAGAATACGCTACTCGTAGTACTTCAACCTATAATGGCCATAAACCATTTATTCACTTCTCGCTCACTGCGTAGAACCATTCTCAGTACCCGGTTCCTTATTCTACGGAAAATTCGGCAGCACCCCCCCCCCCCCCAACCACATAAATCTCCTCCTCTAACGAGGCCTGCTACCAAACCAACAATCCCAGGGGGGTTACACGTCTAACCGGACGTGTACAATTCTACTCCACAATAATACTACAAGTCTATCAGAATACAAATTCTATGTAAATACAGTTCAATTCTTATCCATATTCATTCTACATATAGTATACTCAACTATACATTACTACAACATGTAATTTCCAATTACAATAGGGGGATAAAGATAATTACCTCGATAAGCCCAAAATTATCCAATTTTAATAAGTCGATCCCGAGCAACGCTTAGCTCCACTTCCCGACGCTCAAGCAACCCTTAGAAGTTTCCAAACAACTTCTCTTAACACGTCATCTAAGATATGAAGATTGTTCTAGGGCTTCATTTTGCGACTATTGGAATAAAGTAGTATTTTTCCTGCTCTTAGTATTGAAATAACTTTGGAATACTACTAGAATACTAGGCTAAGGTATTTGGGATTTATACAACAATACTGGAAGTATTTTCTACACAAAGTGGGGTCTGACGAGCTACACAAGGAGGGAGGGGGACGAAAAACAACTAGAGGGAGGGAGTGTTTGCCTTGGAAAAACTTTAAGTGTGGATGAAGAATTAGTCTTGCACAAAAGGGTATTTATAGGAAAATCAATGGCTAGGATTAAAGCAAGTGTATGGTGAGGATGGGGTACATGTGTGTGGGTAGTTGGCTAACCATTTGTTCACCATAACAATGGGACAAGTGGCAAGCCACTTGTCCCACTCAAAACCGTCCAACACACCCAACAATCTGTCACGACCTGACCTCGGGCCCGCGACTGGTGCCTTACCCCGGGCACCCTAGTGATAATACATCAGAGAAAAACCAGCGGAAATAAAAACTCAAAGATATGAAACACTGAAATATAGAAAACAGGCTAACCAAAACGGTCACCTTTTTGTATATATACATAAAACCCGAACAATTATATCCTTTTACAAACCTTGCCCACAACAGTACTACAGACCTCTAAGAATGTAACCACAACTATGACGGATGTGGCCCGCCATACCCCGAATGTATAAGTACCTACAATGACAGGACTATACCAAAGATAAGCCTCCGAGAAACGGAGCTTCCCAACGCCGAATCGTGATCCTATGAGCGAGGATCAACGATCGCGTACTCTACCGCGACATGAACGCAGCCCCAAGGAGGTCGATAACAGTACCAAGTATGTGAAATCAAAATATCAGAATGAAATCATAATAGTCTATATAAAGCGTGAGACATGTATGATAACCAAACTACAATACACAACATATAAGCCAGTCTAGTCGTGACTCACGCCTCAAGTCATCACTCATGCCCGTGGAATTCCTTCCTCACCGCCAAGAGTCTATGACATAAATCATACTACGTGACGCGCCTGTGGCATCCTACCTCACCGCTTGCATATATAAACAATACATATATATACCTCCTACCCGTGGAATCCTCCACACGCGGCAATGTAGGTGTAACATATAACCATGTGACTTGCCAAAGGCATCCTACCTCACTATCGTCAGACACATATACAAGACATATATATATATATATATATATATATATATATATATATATATATATATATATATATATATATATATATATATATAATACGCACGCATGTCCCTAATCCTCATCTGTAACATGGCCATAACGTGCCTCGGCGTCCTTCATCGCAGTGCAGTCTTCATAGAGCTAGCCCATGGAATAATGATCGACATACCATGCCCCTAATCCTCATCTGTAGACAGGTCTTCATGTGGAGCTAGCCCATGAAATATTAGTAATGGTCACATGCCCCCGGAATCCCTCATCGGTGTAGACATGCCCATGTGACAATAATAATATACCGGGAGTTTAACCCGCTGCATGGCCGCATGCCCCCGGAATCCCTCATCGGTGTAGACATGTCCATGTGATAATAACAATGGAAGTATACCCGTGGAATCCTCCGTCACCGCTTTGCACTCCAATGAAACGTACGGGCATCTAACCCGTATCCTGGTCGCATGCCCCGACATCTCTCATCGGTATAAGCATGGCCAAGATCAAACAAAATAGAAGCATACCCGTGGAATCCTCCGTCACTGCCGGTACGTCCCACAAATTCACAACAAGTCAGCCGGCCCTCCTACCGAGAGACGCGGTAACATAGTAATACCACCAAGGCTATCACAACTAGCATAGGCAAATTTAACATACTCTTAGACTTCCATTTTATGACAACAAATCCGGGTTTTAACCCCAAAGTACTACATACATTAATCCTTTCAAAAATATCTCTTTTTACGTAAAACAACTCGATACTATTATCCGTGGTACCAAACACGTTCATGTTTAAATCAAGTACTTTACATTTTTTTAAATCAAGTGGCTTACACTTTTAAAACAATGTCAAGTATACATTTAAAACCCAGGTAACCAACTCTTTTAATATCAAGGTACTCCTACCTTTTAAAACCAAGCCACTTATATTTTTCTCATCAAGAAAAGTTCGATATTTGAAAATAAGTTACTTATACTTTTAAACTCAAGTTACTTCTCTTTTCCCAAAGTCAAGTTACCATTTTAAATCCAATAATAAAACCATTTTTTTGTTTCCATAAAGTCGTTATAACTAACTTCCCATAAAGTTATTATAACACTTTATGTTATAAACCAATTTAAGACAAAACCATGCCTTTCTTTTAAACCAAAACACTTCAAATTCTTAAGTCTCTTTTCTTTTAGAAATCAAGTTCCTTACTTTGGAATTTTAAGAAAATCAAAACTTGATTATAATAATTCTTATTAGAGCAGCCATGATCTAGGAAATGTAATACAATTTTGTCTTATCTTAGCTTCTATGCAGATGGAGGTTTCTACTGGTTTTAATATAATTAATTATCATTACATTTTCCTTTATTAACGCTGCAATGGCTTGTTCGATAGTTATTCCCATTTCCGAAATTAATATAACTTATTCCTTTTTCTAGACCAAGTACTCATTACTCACGAATGAGGTTTCACCACTTTAACACAATTCAAGTTCTTCACATTTCATATCAAGTCAAAATATAAGTCCATCTCTTATCTTTTAAAATCAACCAAAATTGCTTAGCACACGACGCTCACCGTACTACATAGTTCACAACATCATGCTAGAAAAGATAGGAAGAGGTTCACATACCTCGCGACGATTATCGACAATTAGCAAAATGCTCCAAGTACTATAACCTTGCTAGCCTTTTCCACCCTTCAAGTAGAATACGCTACTCGTAGTACTTCAACCTATAAAAGCCACAAGACGTCTATCAATTTCTCGATCTCTTTGTAGCACAATTCCAAGTACAAGGTTCCTTATTCTACGGAAAATTCGCAAAGACTCTCCCCACCCCCGTAACCACATAAATCTCCTCCTATCAAGGCCCACTACCAAGCCAACAACTCCAAGGGTTACACGCCTAACCTGACGTGTACAACACCGCCCACAATAATACTACAAGTCCATCAGAATACAAATTCAATGTAAATACAGTTCGATTCTATCAATCTTCTTTCCTCATATAATATACTCAAGTATAACTACTACAACATGTAATATCCAATTACAATAGGGGGACATAGATCATTACCTCGATAAGCCCAAAATTATCCAAGATTAATAAGTCGATCCTGAGCAAAGTTTAGCTCCAATTCCTTACGCTTCAACCCGCTCCAAGCAACCCTTAAAAGTTTCTAAACAACTTCTCTTCAAGATCCAACTCCAAAAAGTGAAGAACACTAAGGCTACAATTTGGCAACTTCCGGCCAAGGCAACATTTCTAGGCTAGGGGTGTGAAATCTTTTCCAACTCTTGGTACACAATCTTCCTAACACCCTAAGGAAGAACACTTAAAACTTTATGAATTTTTGGACAACACTAGCTCCTAAAATCAGCCCATGGCCGAGAGCTACACTCAAGAGGGAGGGAGTATTTTGCCTTGGAATTTATCTCAAGTGTGGATGAAGAATTAGTCTTGCACAAAGGGGTATTTATAGATAAATCAAGGGCCAAGATCAAGGCAAGTGTAAGGTGAGGATTGGGTACATGTGTGTGGATAATTTGCCAACCAAATGTCCACCACAAAAATCGGACAAGTGGCTTGCCACTTGTCCCCCACAAAAAAACGTCCAAGTCTCCAATAGTTTCGGCCATAGGGCCACATGGGGGTGACACGTGTCGCCCCCCTACTCGTCCAAAATATTTCATCTTCCGAAAATATCCGTAATGCCAAAAATCCGAAAATAAAGTGGGCCCCACAACCGTAAATTTCTCCCGTGGGCCCCACGTAACCAATTCCGGAAATAAAATTCCATAATTCTCAAATATTCCAAAAAGTCCAAATACCAAATCTGGGAATCCAATTCCCTTTAACAAACATTTTTCCTTCACAAAATTCGGAAACTTTTCCGTCGAAAAATCACATCTTTCTTCTTTTTAATTTAAAATGTCGTATTCTCGTACGTACGTCCCCACATACATACCCTGGAACTACGGGGTGTAACATTCTTCCCCCCTTAGAAACATTCGTCTCGAATGTTCCTTCTAAGCCTCAAAACATAAATGTGCCGGTATAGTCTTCACTACTATACTTACCAAACCAATCATGCCACCAATGGCCATAGTATAACATACGCGCAAAACTCAATCCAAGCCAACGAGGAATCACCTCTAACGTGTATAACAACACAAAAGCTTCCACACATGGTCTAAATGATACTCCCTTCGCATCTTCACTTCACCACAAAATGATCTCTTTTATTCTGTTAACACACGTTCACTTCTTTCCTTACTCGTCGTACCCTTCTCGTACACCCGAACTCTCTCTAGTACACGTACCATACTCCAGTCATCGCTTCAGTTCCAAAACCTTGGAGTCACTACCTCCAAACTAGGTCATCTTACTAACCTCAAATTCCTATAAGGCCATACCCGTCCTTCACGATCTGATTCTGGTCGAACATATCCACGAACTCATACGATGGTTACCTAAACTTGGGCCTAGCACCCTCGTGACCCTACCACCTGGCGGGACCACCTCAAACTGACCCCACCTCATACCGGGCTGCGGGTTGACCTGATCCGCCTCAACCCGACTCCGCCATCGCGCTAAACTCTCTCGCTCCCGATCCTAACAATCTTACTAATTCACGTCATGGAAGCTACTACTTCTATCTCACACTACCCATGGAATTTCCCACAATATATTTCACGCATACCAAGTACTTCGACAAAGACCAACCGTAAAATCATCCACTCAAGACGGCCTTGCATCCAAGGTCCTAACTGTTATAAATTCTAAGGCTCACAATCGTCTCGTCTCCAGACTTACCTTTTTCAACTAACCCATGTTTTCTAATTCACACTTAACACAATGCTATCCGCATAGCACTTAACATGTATCCATCATAACAACATAAACCGCCTCTTAAGGCGGTCAAGATATCTCTCAGAACTACTACCTCACTTTCCTCGTCGCCTAATCATAATCCTGCGCAGGCGCCTAGCTATATAAGGCGATGAACCACCACCGATCCCGGCGTCGAGTCTCTACATACGCTACCTCCGCCTGACAAACTCTCACCAAATGGCCTTGTTGGCGCAGCATACAAGTCGCCGAAATAGTACGACACTCCCTATAATGGAGTCTATCACGACGCCACAACGAGGCAGGGTGACCTCATCCGACTAACACCCCTTCTCCAACAAATGAACTCGCAATCGACTTGAGTCGAGTCATCCCTCTTGTATCCCTCCTACTTGAACATCCTCCCATCACATGGCCCCGACGGCCATGTATAACAATCTCCCAACCTAGCACGACACCCTGAGGATCATCCTCAGCTCTCTATCCATAGAACTCGCGAATCGCAACTCAAGAAATCCCAAGTCTCGACTATCGGATCGTGGTGAATCACTGGTACTGCCGGAACCACCGGCCCCCGTCCGTCCTCATTCCCAACCACCAGCCTAGCTAGTAACTGGGCCATCTCCTTGAACTCATATCCTCGGCCTCGCCGTGGCACCGAGGCTCGTATCGTGGCCTCGTGAGAATTGCCGCCGCCTAAACTCATTGGGCTAGCGGCGTCATAAAACTCGTCGTCTGAAGTACTATCTCTGGTAATGATCAGGCCTGTGCTCTCGTAACCCTCTGTACTCTACTCGCAGCACTCTCTGCTGCCTTGCCCTTCTGGGCTATGGTTGCCTTGCGTAGAGGCGTAATGGGTACATAAGAATACGCCAGAGGGAGTCCAACTTATAACACAGCTCTAAGGCACGATCTCAGAGTGAGAAGAATGGAAACCAATCATAAATATCTTGTAGCCTCCTGATTATAGATGTGGTGCACAACACACCGATAATCAAGACTCTACTAGACACGGTCTGTAGACACTTTCCGAGGATTAACTGCTCTGATACCACTTTTGTCACGACTGACTCTGCCCGCGATCGTGCCTTACCCCGGGCACCCTAGTGATAATACATCAGAGAAAAACCAGCGGAAATAAAAACTCAAAGATATGAAACAATGAAATATAGAAAACAGGCTAACCAAAAAGGTCACCTTTCTGTATATATACATAAAACCCGAACAATTATATCCTTTTACAAACCTTGCCCACAACAAGATTACGGCACTTAAGAATGTAACCACAACTATGACGGGACAGGGCCCCGCCATACCCCTGAATGTATAAGTACCTACAATGACAGGGGACTATACCAAAGATAAGCCTCCGGAGAAACGGAGCTTCCCAAACGTTGAACTGTGATCCTATGAGCGAGGATCAACGATCGTGTACTCTACCGCGGTGATGAACGCAGCCCCAAGGAGGTCGATAACAGTACCAAGTATGTGAAATCAAAATATCAGAAATGAAATCATAATAGTCTATATAAAGCGGAGACATGTATGATAACCAAACTACGACACAACATATAAGCACAGTCTAGTCGTGACTCACGCCCTCAAGTCATCACTCATGCCCGTGGAATTCCTTCCTCACTGCCGGCAGTCTATGACAAAAATCATACTCATGTGACGCGCCCATGGCATCCTACCTCACCGCTTACAGACACATAAACAATACATATATATACCTCCCGCCGTGGAATCCTCCACATCGCTGGCGTAGGTGTAACATATAACCATGTGACCCGCCAGTGGCATCCTACCTCACTGTCGGCGTACACATATACAACACATATATATATATATATAATACGCGCGCATTTCCTAATCCTCATCGTGTAACATGGCCATAACGTGCCTCGGCATCCTCATCGCAGTGCAGTCTTCATGGGAGCTAGCTCATGGAATAATGATCGACATACCATGCCCCTAATCCCTCATCGGTGTACAGTCTTCATGGGGAGCTAGCCCATGGAATAATAGTAATGGTCACATGCCCCCGGAATCCCTCATCGGTGTAGACATGCCCATGTGACAATAATAATATACCGGGAGTTTAACCCGCTGCATGGCCGCATGCCCCCGGAATCCCTCATCGGTGTAGACATGTCCATGTGATAATAACAATGGAAGTATACCCGTGGAATCCTCCGTCACTGCCGGTACCTCCAATGAAACGTACGGGCATCTAACCCGTATCCTGGTCGCATGCCCCGGCATCTCTCATCGGTATAAGCATGGCCAAGATCAAACAAAATGGAAGCATACCCGTGGAATCCTCCGTCACTGCCGGTACGTCCCACAAATTCACAACAAGTCAGCCGGCCCTCCAACCGAGAGACGCGGTAACATAGTAATACCACCAAGGCTATCACAACTAGCATAGGCAAATTTAACATACTCTTAGACTTCCATTTTATGACAACAAATCCGGGTTTTAACCCCAAAGTACTACATACATTAATCCTTTCAAAAATATCTCTTTTTACGTAAAACAACTCGATACTATTATCCGTGGAACCAAACACGTTCATGTTTAAATCAAGTACTTTACATTTTTTTAAATCAAGTGGCTTACACTTTTAAAACAATGTCAAGTATACATTTAAAACCCAGGTAACCAACTCTTTTAATATCAAGGTACTCCTACCTTTTAAAACCAAGCCACTTATATTTTTCTCATCAAGAAAAGTTCGATATTTGAAAATAAGTTACTTATACTTTTAAACTCAAGTTACTTCTCTTTTCCCAAAGTCAAGTTACCATTTTAAATCCAATAATAAAACCATTTTTTTGTTTCCATAAAGTCGTTATAACTAACTTTCCATAAAGCTATTATAACACTTTATGTTTTAAACCAATTTAAGACAAAACCATGCCTTTCTTTTATACCAAAATACTTCAAATTCTTAAGTCTCTTTTCTTTTAGAAATCAAGTTCCTTACTTTGGAATTTTAAGAAAATCAAAACTTGATTATAATAATTCTTATTAGAGCAGTCATGATCTAGGAAATGTAATACAATTTTGTCTTATCTTAGCTTCTATGCAGATGGAGGTTTCTACTGGTTTTAATATAATTAATTATCATTACATTTTCCTTTATTAACGCTGCAATGGCTTGTTCGATAGTTATTCCCATTTCCGAAATTAATATAACTTATTGCTTTTTCTAGACCAAGTACTCATTACTCACGAATGAGGTTTCACCACTTTAACACAATTCAAGTTCTTCACATTTCATATCAAGTCAAAATATAAGTGTTATACCCCGTATTTCCAGAGTATGTACGTGAGGACGTACGTAGAAAAGTTTGAAGCTTAAAGTAGGCTTGGCCGATTTTATTTTGTGCACAACCCCCGATTAGAGTCGTTTTTCGACGAAACGTTTTACAAAACTTGCGAAGGGAAAATTCCGGCTATGTCATTTTTAATTTTTGCGGATTTTTCCGAGAGACGAAACATTTTGGACCAACGAGAGGGCGACACTTGTCACCCTCAAGTTGGTGGAGTGTGGACGGCAAGCCTTGCACGATTTGGGGGCTTTAGTTGGTAGGATATTTGTGAGGGATTTGTGGAGTAGGTACTAGGGGGCACTTGGGCAAATCTTGGCCCTCCACTTTCCCCCCACTTGGCTAGATCATGGCCATTGGTTTTCCTATAAATACCCCTCCCTTTGTGAAGATTTCTTCATCCACTCCTCACTTCCTCAAGTCTTGAAACCCCGCCCCCAGTTCGTGAAGGCCTTTGGCAGGGAGTCCCTCCCCTTTGTGAGGCCCTCGCCGAGTGTTTCCCCTCCTAGTGGGGTTGGCCGAGGGGTACACCCCCTCCTTGTGGTGTTGTCTCGTATAAATACCCCCCCTCTTGGTAGAAATACTCTCCAAAGTATTGTTACTATACCAAAATACCTTAGTCGTATACCTTGTAGTATTCCAAAGTTACCTCTATCGTAGAGCCAAATACTACCTTATGTCCTTTTGTCTCAAACCAAACCCTAAGGAAAATCTTCACAGTTGGTTGAAGTATTAAGAAGAAGTTGCGTAGAACTTCTAAGGGTTGTTTGGAGCGGGTTGGAGCACCCGGAGTAGGAGCTAAGCGTTGCTCAGGATCGACTTTTAACTTGGATATTTATGGGCTTATCGAGGTAAATATCTTGTCCTTTTATTGTAATTGGAAATTACATACTGTAGTAGTATAGAAATGAATATAAGATTCATAGAAGGGAGTTGAACTGTTATAGAAGAATATTAAAGAAGAAGGACTAAACTGTACTTACATAGGACTGTATTTACAGTAGACTGTGTAGCTTAACGGGTAGGGAAGTGTTGCCCGATTTTCCGTAAATAGAGAACCTACTGATTATTCTGCAGAGTAGTCTAGTCATTGATAGACTTGTATAACCCTTATAGGTTGAATGTACTGCGAGTAGCGTATTCTACTCGGAGGGTGGACAAGGCTAGTCGGGTTATAGTCGTGGAGCGTTTTGCTAATAGTCGATAAACGTCGCGAGGTATGTGATTCTTCCTATACTCTTAAGCATGATATTTTAAAGGAATATATATATAGTACGGTAGACGTACGTGTGGCAATGTCTTTTGACTTAAGCCTGAATAATAAAGAATCTTGAAGTATTTTTAAAAGATTAAGAAACCGTTTTGAAAGAAGAGTAATACTTGGTTTTGAAAACATAAGAGTTATACTAGCTTTATGGAAAGTTAGGTATAACGTCTTAAGAGAGGTAAAGAAAATGGTTTACTGATTTTTAGAAGTTAAGAGACTTGATCTGAAAAGATAAGAGACTTGACTTGAATGAATTAATATGAATTTTGTGTGAAACCTCATTCGTGAGTAATGAGTACTTGGTTTTTAAAAGGAGAAATGTTTTACTGATTTCGGAAATCAGAATAAGTATCGAACAAACCACTGCAGCGTTAATAAAGGGAAATGTACTGACTAATTAATGTATTATTAAAACCAGTAGAAACCTCCATCTGCATAGAAGCTAAGATGAGACAAAATGATATTACATTTCCTAGATCATGACTGCTGTAATAAGATTGTTATAAACAAGAATAACCTGCTCACATATAAGGCATATGTTTCTCAAATCGTTTTAAAGGAGAATTATATCATTAAGTGATTAAAACTATGAAACTACGAAACCTTTTGAAAATGAGAAACTTGAACATTTGAAATTAGGCAAACTTGAACGTTTGGAAAATAATGTTGTTACTTGATTTTACAAAGGGAAGTGTTTTGGTTTACTTAAAAAGATAGTCACTCTGTTTTATACTACGGGTATTGTGTGACTTCTGTGAAAGAAACGGATCTTTTAAAGAGTTAATGTATGAAGTACTTTGGGGATAAATACCCGAACTTGTTAGCATAAAGTACCTTGTGTGAATAACTTGATTGTGTTGGTTTGTGATAGCCTTGTAAATACTTTCTTGTTGATATGATAAGTAAACATGCTAGGATGCTACGTGTGTTAGTATCTTGTGATTGTTGTGTAAGGGGGTCATTCTTGTTGTGCTTACGTTGTTAAACGTTAAGCCCGTTGTACTGTTATTGTATCACATACCCCCTTGACTTATTATACCGAGGGCTTGCCACCCTTGATGCGGGTCTATACGGCCTATGCGGTCTGTGAGACTATGCGGAGCAGCGGTATGCTCCAGGATTGATCATTCCGGGTGTTTAGCCCGATGCGGGGGATGCCCTATGCGGTCCGTGGGACTATGCGGTCTATTGAGACTATGCGGTGCGGAGTCCAGAGGTACCGGGGTTGGCTACCCCGTCGCGAGGACTACCTCACGCGGTCTGTGTGACTATGCGATCGGGAGTCCGTGATTAGGCACGCATAATGATACTATGGGCGATTGGCCTTGCTTCGATCATTCGCGCCTAGAAAAGACCGATTCTGATATATCTGTTTTGCTCTTGTTTATGTTGGGGCACTAGGTGCAGTTTAACTGCTTATATTTGCAAATGGTTTTAGATACTTGATTTCATTTCGATTTTTACGATTTCACATACTGTACTGTTGTCTCGACCTCCTTCGGGGCTGCGTCATGCCGCAGTAGAGGTACACCGATGTTGATCCTCGCTCTTAGGGTCATGCGTATGGAAGCTCCGTTTCTCCGGAGGCTTATCATGGTATAGTCCCATGTCGTTGTAGTACTTACATTCGTGGTATGGCGGGGCCCCGCCCCGCCATTGTTGTCGTATCATTCTTAGAGGTCTCAGTAATCGCTTTGTGGGCGAGTTGTAAAAGGATGTAAATCGTCGGATTTAAATTGATTTATATATACGCCGAAGGCAAGTTTTCTCAGACATCGTTTCTTACTTCATTATATTTTCATGTCTTGTTTTATGTTCCGCTGATTACTCTGATGTATGGCTACTTGGGTGCCAGGGTAAGACACCGGTCACGGGCCCGGGTTCGGGTCGTGACAAAAGTGGTATCGAGCGATTAATCCTCGGAAAGTGTCTACAGACCAGATCTAGTAAGTCTTGATTATCGGTGTGTTGTGCACCACACCAATAATCGTGAGGCTATAGGATATTTAGGATTGGTTTCCATTCTTCTCACTCTGAGATCGTGCCTTAGAGGTGTGTTGTATGTTTGTCCCTCTAACGTATTTCTTTCCCTTACCTTTATGCCTCCGCGTAGGTAACCCGCGAAGGGCAAGGCGGCGAGGAGCTGCGAGTAGAGTTCGAGAGGTTACGAGGCACGCCCAATCATCACCGTGGTATTTCATTCGGGAGTTATGCTCGTCACGGCCCAGCAGAGTTTAGCACAGCGCAGCGATGCCTCGCGACCATGATATATGAACCTTCGCCCACGGCCGGGAACAGAGAATATAGATTGCAAAGAGGCGACCCTGTTACTAGCTATGGATTTGGCTACCAGAGAGTATACCGATGTACCGCGAGTCTTGATGACTATCTAAAAGAGGGTTGTACAAGAGTAATTCTTCAGTCAGGCTTGAGCATGGCCTGTGTACGGGCTTATGCGCAGCAGGCCAAGAAACGTAGAGATCAACGGATTAACGAAGGACAGCAGAAGAGGGCCAGAACAACAAGGTCCTTTGGTAACTTTAGAGGCAAGTCACCTCACCAACAGATTAGATTATGCACATCCACCAGTGCAGAGAGGTCCTCCACAGGGTTCAGGACGTTCGGGGTATGCAGGAGTTAGTCAGAGCTCCATAGCTTCCGATTCACAGCTACACGTAGGTTCCAGCCAGCCGGATTCAGTTTTTCCCCAGTATTCACAGTGTGACAGACGTCATCCCGGGGAATGTCGTCTTTTTGTTGGTACTTGTTGTACCTGCGGCCGTCAGTGCCATGTGTCGAAAGAATGTCCTAGTAGGAGGGATGTAAGTAGGAGGACTCAGCCTTCATGATCAGTGACCAGTTCGTCACCTTCCTTAGCTATGCGCCCTACGGGGTAGGTTTGATTAGAACGACAGAGGGAAGTGAAACGGTAGATATAGGTATATCCTTAACCCTCTAGAGATTTGTATGTGTGCTAAGAGGAGTATATCTTAAGTGTTATGTTCAGATAACATAAGTGGAAAATTGTGATTAGAAATCATGGTTAGTAACCGGGAAAGACTGGGGGATAGGAAAAGTGTGAGCCTTAGAGCTTTATACGTAGAGACCTTAGAGGTAAGGCCATCTCGGGTAAAGATGTATTGTTATGTTTGATCCTTATCGGAGTGCGTAGTGCACGTGAGATTTGTTTGTGTGATAAGTCTCTGAGTAGGGTGGAAGGAAAGAGGGTAGTTGGGCTAAGAAGACCGCTAGGTTTTCGTAATGTGGATTAGTGAGATTGTTCCGGATCGGGGAGCAAGTGTTGTACGCGAGAGTGGGTCGGGTTGAGGCCATGTTGAGGGTCAACCCGCGACCTGTTTTATGGTGGGGTCAGTTTGTGGTGGTCCCGCCAGGTGGTAGAGTCGTGAGGGTGTTAGGCCCAAGTTTAGTTAACCATCGTACGAGTTCGTGGATACGTTCAACCAGTAGTCGGGCCGATGGGGTCAGCCCGTCGTGTCTTTCAGTCAAGACCGTTTACTCGGCAGAGGGTTATGCGAGACGATCAGAAAGGTTGTAAGGCTGCACGGGGTGCCTACCTTCACCTTATGACAGACAGTGGAGCCCAGGGTACGGCTGTTTCTTTTTCTAGAAGTTTTACCAGGCAGGGTTAGGAACTCAAGTGAGTCTCCGTATCGTATTCGTCCTCGGGCCAGTGTTTTGATTTCAGGGGTAGCTGTGAGGATTGTTGTCTCCTGTTGAGGGAGTGTTTTTAGCTACCATTTCAGTGTTCGGTTTTTGCCTTATGAAGCCTTAGAGGCGGAAGTGTAAGTTACCGGTCGATTGGTTAGATGTTGGTAGGGTTCAAATAGTTGGTTCAGGCTTGTTCCAACAGACTGGGGATAGGGTGAAGCTTGTCTAGAAGAGGTTATTGGCAGCTCAGAGAAATCGTGCGGATAAGCGGCGACGACGCTTAGAGTTCAGGTTGACAGTCGGTCTTCTTGAAGGTACCACCCCGGATGGGGTGTGATGAGTTTTGGAAACTGAAGCAGTAACAGAAATGTGGTAAGAAAGAGTTCGAGTGTAAGAAAGTGCGACACGTAAGGAAGAAGCGGCGGTATGGCAGGATTGTTCTCGTAAGTATAGTAGTGAGGACTATACTGGCGCACGTTTGTTTTGAGACTTAGAAGGAACATTCGGGACGAATGTTTCTAAGGAGGGGAGAATGTTATACCCCGTATTTCCAGAGTATGTACGTGAGGACGTACGTAGAAAAGTTTGAAGCTTAAAGTAGGCTTGGCCGATTTTATTTTGTGCACAACCCCCGATTAGAGTCGTTTTTCGACGAAACGTTTTACAAAACTTGCGAAGGGAAAATTCCGGCTATGTCATTTTTAATTTTTGCGGATTTTTCTGAGAGACGAAACATTTTGGACCAACGAGAGGGCGACACTTGTCACCCTCAAGTTGGTGGAGTGTGGACGGCAAGCCTTGCACGATTTGGGGGCTTTAGTTGGTAGGATATTTGTGAGGGATTTGTGGAGTAGGGACTAGGGGGCACTTGGGCAAATCTTGGCCCTCCACTTGCCCCCCACTTGGCTAGATCATGGCCATTGGTTTCCCTATAAATACCCCTCCCTTTGTGAAGCTTTCTTCATCCACTCTCACTTCTCAAGTCTTGAAAACCCTCCCCATTTCGTGAAGGCCTTTGGCCGAGTCCTCCCCTGTGAGGCCCCTTGGCCGAGAGTTTCCCCCCCTCCTAGTGGGGTTGGCCGAGGGGTACACCCCCCCTCCTTGTGGTGTTGTCTCGTATAAATACCCCCCCTCTTGGTAGAAATACTCTCCAAAGTATTGTTACTATACCAAAATACCTTAGCCGTATACCTTGTAGTATTCCAAAGTTACCTCTATACGTAGAGCCCGGAAATACTACCTTATGTCCCTTTTGTCTCAAACCAAACCCTAAGGAAAATCTTCACAGTTGGTTGAAGTATTAAGAAGAAGTTGCGTAGAACTTCTAAGGGTTGTTTGGAGCGGGTTGGAGCACCCGGAGTAGGAGCTAAGCGTTGCTCAGGATCGACTTTTAACTTGGATATTTATGGGCTTATCGAGGTAAATATATTGTCCTTTTATTGTAATTGAAAATTACATACTGTAGTAGTATAGAAATGAATATAAGATTCATAGAAGGGAGTTGAACTGTTATAGAAGAATATTAAAGAAGAAGGACTAAATTGTACTTACATAGGACTGTATTTACAGTAGACTGTGTAGCTTAACGGGTAGGGAAGTGCTGCCCGATTTTCCGTAAATAGAGAACCTACTGATTATTCTGCAGAGTAGTCTAGTCATTGATAGACTTGTATAACCCTTATAGGTTGAATGTACTGCGAGTAGCGTATTCTACTCGGAGGGTGGACAAGGCTAGCCGGGTTATAGCCGTGGAGTGTTTTGCTAATAGTCGATAAACGTCGCGAGGTATGTGATTCTTCCTATACTCTTAAGCATGATATTTTAAAGGAATATATATATAGTACGGTAGACGTACGTGTGGCAATGTCTTTTGACTTAAGCCTGAATAATAAAGAATCTTGAAGTATTTTTAAAAGATTAATAAACCGTTTTGAAAGAAGAGTAATACTTGGTTTTGAAAACATAAGAGTTATACTAGCTTTATGGGAAGTTAGGTATAACGTCTTAAGAGAGGTAAAGAAAATGGTTTACTGATTTTTAGAAGTTAAGAGACTTGATCTGAAAAGATAAGAGACTTGACTTGAATGAATTAATATGAATTTTGTGTGAAACCTCATTCGTGAGTAATGAGTACTTGGTTTTTAAAAGGAGAAATGTTTTACTGATTTCGGAAATCAGAATAAGTATCGAACAAACCACTGCAGCGTTAATAAAGGGAAATGTACTGACTAATTAATGTATTATTAAAACCAGTAGAAACCTCCATCTGCATAGAAGCTAAGATGAGACAAAATGATATTACATTTCCTAGATCATGGCTGCTGTAATAAGATTGTTATAAACAAGAATAACCTGCTCACATATAAGGCATATGTTTCTCAAATCGTTTTAAAGGAGAATTATATCATTAAGTGATTAAAACTATGAAACTACGAAACCTTTTGAAAATGAGAAACTTGAACATTTGAAATTAGGCAAACTTGAACGTTTGGAAAATAATGTTGTTACTTGATTTTACAAAGGGAAGTGTTTTGGTTTACTTAAAAAGATAGTCACTCTGTTTTATACTACGGGTATTGTGTGACTTCTGTGAAAGAAACGGATCTTTTAAAGAGTTAATGTATGAAGTACTTTGGGGATAGATACCCGAACTTGTTAGCATAAAGTACCTTGTGTGAATAACTTGATTGTGTTGGTTTGTGATAGCCTTGTAAATACTTTCTTGTTGATATGATAAGTAAACATGTTAGGATGCTACGTGTGTTAGTATCTTGTGATTGTTGTGTAAGGGGGTCATTCTTGTTGTGCTTACGTTGTTAAACGTTAAGCCCGTTATCATATTGTATCACATACCCCCTTGACTTATTATACCGAGGGCTTGCCACCCTTGATGCGGGTCTATACGGCCTATGCGGTCTGTGAGACTATGCGGAGCAGCGGTATGCTCCAGGATTGATCATTCCGGGTGTTTAGCCCGATGCGGGGGATGCCCTATGCGGTCCGTGGGACTATGCGGTCTATTGAGACTATGCGGACTGCGGGAGTCCAGGAGGGTACCGGGGGTTGGCTACCCCCGATGCGAGGAATACCTCATGCGGGTCTGTGTGTGACCTATGCGGACTGCGGGAGTCCAGGATTAGGCACGCATAATGATACTATGGGCGATTGGCCTTGCTTCGATCATTCGCGGCCTAGAAAAGACCAGTTACAGTATATCTGTTTTGCTCTTGTTTATGTTGTGGCACTATGTGCAGTTTAACTGATTGTATTTGCAAATGGTTTTAGATACTTGATTTCATTTCAGTACTTTACAGTTTCACATACTTGGTACCTGTTGTACTGACCTCCTTCGGGGGGCTGCGTTCATGCCGCAGGTAGAGGTACACCAGTGTTGATCCTCGCTCTTAGGGTCACAGTTCAGCGTATGGAAAGCTCCGTTTCTCCGGAGGCTTATCAGTGGTATAGTCCCCTGTCGTTGTAGGTACTTACATTCAGGGGTATGGCGGGGCCCTGTCCCGCCATTGTTGTCGTATCATTCTTAGAGGTCTGTAGTACTGTTGTGGGCAGAGTTGTAAAAAGGATGTAACTGTTCGGATTTAAATTGATTTATATATATGCCGAAAGGCAAGTTTTCTCAGATTACTGTTTCTTACTTCATTATATTTTCATGTCTTGTTTTATGTTCCGCTGATTACTCTGATGTATGGCTACTTGGGTGCCCGGGTAAGGCACCAGTCACGGGCCCGGGTTCGGGTCGTGACAATAAGTCCAGTCTCTTATCTTTTAAAATCAACCAAAATTCGTTTAGCACACGTACGTCTACCGTACTACATAGTTCACAACATCATGCTAGAAAAGATAGGAAGAGGTTCACATACCTCGCGACGATTATCGACAATTAGCAAAATGCTCCAAGTACTATAACATTGCTAGCCTTTTCCACCCTTCAAGTAGAATACGCTACTCGTAGTACTTCAACCTATAAAAGCCACAAGACGTCTATCAATTTCTCGATCTCTTTGTAGTACAATTCCAAGTACAAGGTTCCTTATTCTACGGAAAATTCGGCAGCACCTCCCCCCCCCCGTAACCACATAAATCTCCTCATCTATCAAGGCCCTCTACCAAGCCAACAACTCCAAGGGGGTTACACGTCTAACCGGACGTGTACAACACTGCCCCACAATAATACTACAAGTCTACTGTAAATACAGTCCAATGTAAATACAGTTCAATTCTATCAATCTTCTTTCCTCATATAATATACTCAAGTATAACTACTACAACATGTAATATCCAATTACAATAGGGGGACATAGATCATTACCTCGATAAGCCCAAAATTATCCAAGATTAATAAGTCGATCCTGAGCAAAGTTTAGCTCCAATTCCTTACGCTCCAACCCGCTCCAAGCAACCCTTAGAAGTTTCTAAACAACTTCTCTTCAAGATCCAACTCCAAAAAGTGAAGAACACTAAGGCTACAATTTGGCAACTTCCGGCCAAGGCAACATTTCTAGGCTAGGGGTGTGAAATCTTTTCCAACTCTTGGTACACAATCTTCCTAACACCCTAAGGAAGAACACTTAAAACTTTAAGAATTTTTGGACAACACTAGCTCCTAAAATCAGCCCATGGCCGAGAGCTACACTCAAGAGGGAGAGAGTATTTTGCCGTGGAATTTATCTCAAGTGTGGATGAAGAATTAGTCTTGCACAAAGGGGTATTTATAGATAAATCAAGGGCCAAGATCAAGGCAAGTGTAAGGTGAGGATTGGGTACATGTGTGTGGGTAATTTGCCAACCAAATGTCCACCACAAAAATGGGACAACTGGCTTGCCACTTGTCCCCCACAAAAAAACGTCCAAGTCTCCAATAGTTTCGGCCATAGGGCCACATGGGGGTGACACGTGTCGTCCCCCTACTCGTCCAAAATATTTCATCTTCCGAAAATATCCGTAATGCCAAAAATCCGAAAATAAAGTGGGCCCCACAACCGTAAATTTCTCCCGTGGGCCCCACGTGACCAATTCCGGAAATAAAATTCCATAATTCTCAAATATTCCAAAAAGTCCAAATACCAAATCTGGGAATCCAATTCCCTTTAACGAACATTTTTCCTTCACAAAATTCGGAAACTTTTCCGTCGAAAAATCACATCTTTCTTCTTTTTAATTTAAAATGTCGTATTCTCGTACGTACGTCCCCACATACATACCCTGGAACTACGGGGTGTAACACAATCGGCCCACATGGCCTCAAGGGGGTGGTGACACGTGTCTCCCCCTACTCGTCCAAAATATTCCGTCTTCCGAAAAAATATCCGCAATGCCAAAAATCCGAAAATAAAGTGGGCCCTACAAAACCATAAATTTCCTCCCGTGGGCCCCACGTGACCAGTTCCGGAAATAAAATTCCATAATTCTCAAATATTCCAAAAAGTCCGAATACCAAATCTGGGAATCCAATTCCCATTAACGAACCTTTTTCCTTCACAAAATCCGGAAACTTTTCCGTCGAAAAAAATCACATCTTTCTTCATTTCCAATTTTTCTGTCGTATTCTCGTACGTACGTCCTCATATACATACTCTGGAACTACGGGGTGTAACATTCTTCCTCTCTTAGAAACATTCGTCCCGAATGTTCCTTCTAAGTCTCCAAGCACACCTGTGCCGGTATAGTCTTCACTACTATACTTACGAAACCAATTATGCCACACCTGGCCATAATACCACATACGCGCAAAAACGCACATCCAAGCCAACGAAGAATCATCTCTAAAGCGTATAACAATGTTATACCCCGTATTTCCAGAGTATGTACGTGAGGGCGTACGTACAAAAGTTTAAGCCTTAAGTAGGCAAAGTGGTGAAATTTGTACACAACTAGCGAAAAGAGTCGTTTTCCGACGAAACGTTTTCCGGACTTTGCGAAGGGAAAAATACGGCTATGTCATTTATAATTTTTGCGGATTTTTCCGAGAGATGAAATATTTTGGACCAACTAGAGGGTGACACTTGTCACCCAAGTGGACGGCAAACATGGGCTTGTTTGGACGATTTTTGTGGCTTTCCTTTGGTCAAGGTTAGGTAGGATATTTTGGGTAGTAGATGGATAAGGACACTTGGGTAAATCCTCACCCTACACTTGCATAGAACTTGGCTTGATCTTGACCCTTGGTTGTCCTATAAATACCCCCCTTAGTTGATGAACTTCTTCATCCACACTTAGACATTTTCCAAGTCTTGAAACCCCTCTCCCCCCTTTGAAAGTTCTCGTCCACAACACCCCTCCCCCTTGAGAAGACCTTGGCCGAAAGTATCCTCCCCCTTTGTAGTATCCTAGCCGAGACTACCCCCCCCCCTACCTAAAGTGTTCTCGTAAAAATACCCTTCCCTTGGTTGAGAAATACTTCTCCAAGTATTGTTATAATGCCAAAAATACCCTAGCCCAATCCCTTATAGTATTTAAGTAGAAGTTGTGTAGAACTTCTAAGGACTTATTGGAGCTATCGGAGCGTGCAAATTAGGAGCTAAACCTTGCTCAGGATCGACATTTAACTTGGATAATTTTGGGCTTATCGAGGTAAATACTCTTGTCCTTCTATTGTAATTGGATATTACATATAAGAATAGTTAAGACTTGAGTATTAGATATGAAGGATATTAAAGAATAGAATTGAACTGAAATCACATCAGAAGATTGAACTGTACTTACATAGGATTGTATTTACAGTAGACTTGAGTAGCTTGACGGGTAGGGAAGTGCTGCCCAATTTTTCCATAGAATAAAGGAATCTGTATCTAGAAGTATTTTGCAGAATAGTCTAGACGTTGATAGACTCTTATGACTGATATAGGTTGAAGTACTGCGAGTATCGTATTCTACTCGAAGGGTGGAAAAGGCTAACAGGACTACAGTACTTTGGAGCGTTTTGCTAATAGTCGATAATCGTCGCAAGGTATGTGATTCTTCCTATACTCTTGAGCATGATATTTTAAAAGTATATATATATATATATAGTACGGTAGACGTACGTGTGTTAACTGAACGTAGTTTTACGGCAATGTCTTTTGACTTAAGCCTGAATAATAAGAATCTTGAAGTATTTCAAAAGAATTAAGAAACCTTTTTGAAAGAAGAGAAATACTGGTTTTAAAAGCTTAAGAGTTATACTAGCTTTATGGGAAGTGAGGTATAACGACTTAAGAGAGATAAAAAGAATGGTTTATTGATTTTAGAAGTTAAGAGACTTGATCTTAAAAGATAAGAGACTTGACTTAATTGAATTAATATGAATTTTGTTAAAAAGTGTGAAACCTCATTCGTGAATAATGAGTACTTGGTTTTTAAAAGGGAATAATGTTTTCTTGATTTTAAATCGAATAAGTATCGAACAAACCATCATAGCGCTAATAAAGGGAAATGTAATGAATAATTAAGTATTATTAAAAACCAAGAGAAACCTCCATCCGCATGAAGCTAAGATGAGACAAAATGATATTACATTTCCTAGATCATGGCTGCTCTAATAAGATTGTTATAAACAAGAATAACCTACTCACACATAAGGCATATATTACTCAACTGTTTTTAAAAGAGAATCATGTTATTAAACAATTAAGACTATGAACTACGAAAACCGTTCGAAAATGAGAAACTTGAGCATCTGAAATTAGGCAAACTTGAACTTTTGAAAAGAATGTTGTTACTTGACGTTGTTCTAAAAAGTGTAAGCCACTTGGTTTAAAATAGTATAAAGTACTTGATTTTAAAACATGAACGTATTTGGTACTACGGATAATAGTATCGAGTTGTTTTTACGTAAAAAGAGGTCTTTTTGAAAGGATAACTGTATGTAGTACTTTGGGGTTAAAACCCGGATTTGTTGTAATAAAATAAATGTCTGTGAGTATGATTAAACTTGCCTATGCTTGTGGTGATAGCCTTTGTTGTGCAACTGTTGTATTTACGTACTCGCTCTCTCGTTGGAGGTAGGCTATCTGATTGATTGATGGACATACTGACACGATGGGTGGCCCACGGGTATGCTTCCACTAATCGATCCTTTTGGACATACTGACACGATGGGTGGCCCACGAGTATGCTTCCATTCTGATTGTTATCTTGTTATTTCCTTTTGGACATACTGACACGATGGGTGGCCCACGGGTATGCTTCCATTAGGAGTGTTATCTTGTTATTGGCTTGGACATACTGACACGATGGGTGGCCCACGAGTATGCTTCCATTCTGATTGTTATCTTGTTATTTCCTTTGGACATACTGACACGATGGGTGGCCCACGGGTATGCTTCCATTAGGATGGTTCCATGGCCATGCTTATACCGAGGTAAGATGCCGGGGCATGCGGCCGTTGTGCGGGTTATATTTGAGTGATGACTTGAGGGCGTGAGTCCCTGTCTTGACATGACTGCTTTTATATTGTGAACTGTAGTTTGGTCATCATATATGTCTCCTGTTTTATATAGACTGTTATGATTTCACTTACAATTTTTCGCCACATACTTGGTACTGTTGACCTCCTTCGGGGGGCTGCGTTCATGCCGCAGGTAGAGGTACATCGGTTGTCGATCCTCGCTTCTAGGATCACAAATCAGCATTTTGGGAAGCTCCGTTTCTCCGGAGGCTTATCTTTTGGTATGTTACCCTGAGTCTGTAAGTTCTTGTACATTCAGGGGCATGGCGGGGCCCTGTCCCGCCATAGTTGTCGTTACATTCTTAGAGGTCTGTAGTACTGATGTGGGCAGGGTTTGTAAAAAGGATTAAACTGTTCAAACTTTGTATTTATATATATGCCGAAAGACGACTTTCTCTCAGATAAAATGTGTTTCATTTTACAGTTGTTTCATGTCTTGTTTTTTTTATGTTCCGCTGATTACTCTGATGTATGACTACTTGGGTACCCGGGTAAGGCACCAGTCACGGGCCCCGGAACGGGTCGTGACAAACAATACCATTTGCTTCACCCATGGTCCAAAGGATACTTTCTTCCCCTCTTCACTTATAGAAAGGACACTTCCATCTTCTTAACACATCTTAGCCTCTTTTCTTACTCGTCGTATCTTCCTCGTACACTCGAACTCTTCCTACTATACGTACCACATTTCTGTCATTGCTTCAGTTTCCAAAATCTCGGGGTCACTATCTCTAACTTGGTCGTCATTAACTGGGAACACTCTGGATGGATCTCCGATACTCTTTCGAAACATAGCAACCTGGGAGACCGGACGTACTGTCTCCTAAGTCGGACGACAGTGCTAACTTATAGGCAACCTGGCCTATTTTACAAACGATCTGAAAATGCCCAAAGTACCTCGGGCTAAGTTTCCCCTTCTTCCAAATCTCGTCACACCCTTCCGGGGTGGTTCCTTCAAGAAGACCCACCGTCAACCTGAACTCCAAGTGTCGACGCCGATTATCCACACGAATTATGTTGACTCTGATCTGCTAATAACTTCTTCTGGATAAGCTTCACCTTATCCACATCCTGCTGAAACAAGTAGGGACCAACTATCTGAACCTTGCCAACATCGAACCAATCGACCGACAACCTACACTTCCGTCCATACAAGGCTTCATAAGGCACCATCCGAATACTAAAATGGTAGCTATATAATACTCACTCAACAAGAGGCAAATAATCCTCACAGCTACCCCTGAAATCAAAACACCGGCCCGTAACCTATCCTCAAATGTCTGGATAAAATGCGTTGTTCGTCCGTCGGCCCGAGGGTGAATGCCATACTGAGACTCACCTGAGTTCCTAACCCCGCCTGGTAAAACCTCCCGAAAAAGAAATAGCCGTAAACTGGGCTCCACTGCCTGCCATAAAATAAAAGTAGGAACCCCGTGCAGCCTTACAACCTTCCTGATAACATCTCGCATAACCCTCCGTTGAGTAAACAGTCCTAACTGAAAGACAAGATGGGCTGACCTCATCGACCCGGCTACTGGTCGAACGCATCCACGAACTCGTACGATGGTTACCTAACTTGGGCTTAACACCCTCGTGACCCTATCATCTAGCGGGACCACCTCAAACTGACCCTACCACATTCCGGGTTGCGGGTTGACTCGCGATATGGCCTCAACCCGACCAACTTCGTACTAAACTCTTGTTCCCCGATCCGGAACAATCTTACCAGATCACGTCATGAAAGCTACCACTTCCATCTCACACTACCCATGGAATTATCACACAAATATACCACGTATACCGAGTACTTCGACAAAGACCAACCGTAAAATCATCCACTCAGGACGGCCTTGCATCCAAGGTCCCAACTGTTATAAATTCTAAGGCTCCCCATTTTCTCGTCCCCAGACTTATCCTTTTCAACTACCCGTGTTTTCTAATTACAACTTACACAATGCTAACCGAACATAGCACTCCACATGTATCCACCATAACGACCTAAACAAGTCTCTCAAGGCTGAAGATATCTCTGTAACTACTGCCTCACTTACCCTTTGTCGCTCTAATCAAATCCTGCTCTGCTGGGCGCATAACTATAGAAGGTGAGATGAACCAGCCACTGATCCCGAAGGCTGAGTCATAACTGTTACACCCCGTATTTACAGGACATGTTTTAAGAACGTACGTAAGAACTCACAGTGTTAAGATTTGAGACTTGTAAAAAATTATCGGAATTATGAAATTGTCGGAAAACATACTATTGTGATGAATGGGAGGGCGACACGTGTCACCCCCCCTTAAGGATGCCTTGGACGAAGTTTGCAAGGGCAAGAGGGTCATTGGACCTTTGTTAGCAAGACAAGTCTTGCAAGTAGTAGCTTGAGATAATTGACTTGGTCAAAGGGGTCCACTAGTCTTGATATTTGATAAGACTTCATCCAAACCACCCATTTGTTTGCATCTTGACCCTCCATGTTGCTATATAATACTAGTAGTAGTATGACAAGCTTAACACTTAGTAAAATTTTCAAACAAATTGAAGAACACAAGAGCTTAGCTCTCGGGTTCACTAAGGGAAAGAAGGAAGAATTTTCGTTTCTTGTTCTTTAAGCTCCACACTTTAAACCAAGGTTCATGAGTGTATTGTAAGTGTATCTCAACAGAAAAATCTCGAAAAAAGATAGTTTTCGGGTTAGTCGCAAAGTGAAAACCTAGTTGCTTTCTAGGTTTTGGATTGGAAGTTTGAAGGAAAGTTGTTGGTATTGTTCTAAGGGTCTCAAGTAGCGGATTGAAGTGTCTTGAAGAGGCTCTAAGTTACTAAGGAGAGACTTCGGATTTGGAGTTGGATTAAGATTCGTTGAGGTATAATCTTGTCCCTTAAAAGTGTTACAAGATTATTTATATTGTTGTTAGCTTTACATGTTGCTAGCATGAAGTGTATGTGTTGAAGTTTATAAGTATTATGGATTGCTTGTAGCTTAAATCCGAAATGTAATGTAAGCCTTGTGAAGTTGGATTACAAATTAGTCGTTTATTAGAATCGTCGCATGTTAATTACTTGGAGATTATAGTAGTTATAATCGATTGCGACTTGATATCATGTTAGGCAAATAACTTGGATTGAAATGGAAATTGGATAAGAATTGGTGTTATGGTACTCAATGTGGCCGAATTGGACATATAGTTTGTATTAGTTTGATATCTATTGTGGGGCGGAATTTTACACGTCTAGTAGGCGTGTAATCCCCTATTGTTAATTGCATTGATTGGGCCTTAAATGTGGCGTGTTTGGTTATTGTATTCGGCCTTGAAAAAGGTGGCAAAGTAAGTAGAAACAAAGGAGGTGCTGTCCGATTTTCCGTAGAATTTAGTGACTTAGCACTTAGAATATTCTACGTTTAAAGTAAGAGGTTAATGGACGTATTGTGACCATTATAGGTTGAAGTACTAAGTATAGCGTATCCTACTTGAAGGATGGAATAGCTATCAAGGTTGAAGTACTTTGGAGCATTTTGCTACTTGTCGATAATCGTCGCGAGGTATGTGAACCTCTTCCTTCCTTTGGCATGATTCTATGTATGGAATATACCTGTGGTATCATTTCATATTCCCTTCTACTCTTAGAAGTTAAGAGGTAGTTGTGTGATTTACTGTATGTAGAACTTTTCCTATCCTTTGAGCATGACTAGTTGCACGTATATAGTACGGTAGACGTACAAGATCTTGATATCCTTTACTAGTATATGAATGGCCAAGTCGGGTGAGTTAGGAGATTAACTCGCTTCTTTGAAAGTATTAAGGATGTCTAATGTTTTATTAAAGTTAAGGGACTTGAAGAGTTTTGAAGTATGTGATACTTGTTCCGTTTTAAACGTATAAGTCCCTTGGATAGGAAATTGTATTTGGCTAAGGTATAAAGTGAATATAACGACTTTATGGGAAGTTGGTTATAGTTGCTTTATGGAAAGATAAATGACTTGATTTTAAGGCATCAATTGCCTAAGGTTTTATAATAAAAGGAGTCACTTGATTTCTAAAGGTTAAGAGACTAATTGTACTTTGAAAGTTAAGAGAATTGATTTGAAAGTATACAATACTTGGTTTTAAAAAAATATAAGTCTCTTGGTTATAAAAGGAATGGGTTGTCTAAAACCATAAAGGGTTATAACGGCTTTATGGGAAGTTGGTTATAACGGCTTTATGGAAGGTTAAGAGAATGGTTTTCTCTAATAAAGTAATCAAGGAAATAATTTGATTTAAGGGTATCACTTACTTAAAGCTTTTAAGTAAGGGTCACTTGATTTAGAAGCCGAGAAATGTATTTCTTGTTATACCCCGTAGTTCCAGGGTATGTATGCGAGGACGTACGTACGAGAATACGACAGAAAGATTGGAAAGGAAGAAAGAGGCGATTTTTCCACGGAAAAGTTTCCGGTTTTTGTGAAGGAAAAAGGTTCGTTAATGGGAATTGGATTCCCAGATTTGGTATTCGGACTTCCTGGAATATTAGAGAATTATGGAATTTTATTTTCGGAAATGGTCACGTGGGGCCCACGGGAGAAATTTACGGTTTTGTGGGGCCCACTTTGTTTTCGAGATTTTGGCCATTGTGGATATTTTCGGAAGATGTTTTATTTTGGGCCAATAGAAGGGTGACACGTGTCACCCCCGCCTAGGTGGCTTGGCCGATTGGCATTTGTGCACAACACCCGGTTAGAGTCGTTTTTCGACGAAACGTTTTACATAACTTGCGAAGGGAAAATTCCGGCTATGTCTTTTCTTATTTTTGCGGATTTTTCCGAGAGACGGAACATTTTGGACCAACGAGAGGGCGGCACTTGGCACCCTCTCATCAAGGGCAAGGTGGGCGGTACTTGGACGAAATGGGGATGTCAAGTGGTAGATATTTTGGTAGATATTTGTGAGGGTTTTAAGGAGTAGGGACTAGGGGGCACTTGGGCATATCTTGGCCCTACACTTGTGTAGCACTTGGCTCAATCTTGGCCATTGGTTGGCCTTGGCAGTGCTATAAATACCCTCTCCCTTTGATGAATTCTTCATCCGTTCCTAAATGTTTCTAAGTGTAAAATCCTCTCCTCCTCAGTGTTGAGTTCGCCAAGGGCCTCCCTTGTGGCGAGAGCACCCTCTGTGGGTGCTAGCCGAGAGTAGTGCCCCCCCCTCCTAGAGTTGCTAGCCGTGGGGTACCCCCCCCCTAGCCTAGTTGTTTTCGTATAATACCCCCCCTTTTTGTGGTGTAGAAATACTCTCAAAAGTATTGTTAATGCCCAAATTACCTTAGCCAAATACCTTGTAGTATTCTAAGGTTATACCTATACGAAAAGCCCGGAAATACTATTATACTTCCCGTCAGTCACAAAACCGAAACCCTAGGAAAATCTCCATAGTCCGTTGGAGTATTGTGTAGAAGTTGGTTAGAACTTCTAAGGGTGGTTTAGAGCGGGTTGGGCGCTGAGTTGGAGCTAAACTTTGCTAAGGATCGACATTAAACTCGGATAATTATGGGCTTATCGAGGTAATTATCTTGCCCCCCTGTTGTAATTAGAAATTACATGTTGTTAGATTATATAGTTGAAGTATACTATATATAGTACTGAACGTAGTTTCGGCAATGTCTTTTGACTTAAGCCTGAATAATACTTTCGGCAATGTCTTGCGACTTAAGCCTGAATTTAAAGAAAATCGAATCGTAATTACTTAGGTCAGTATTACAGAGACTTGTGTAGTAGTACCGTGGAGTAGAATTGTACAGTTAGGGTTAGATGTATAACCCCGTTGGCTTCGTAGCCTACCCGTGAGAGGAGGAGATTTACGCCATGCGGGAGGTCCTTGAATTTTCAGAGAATGTTCTACGATAAGATCTTAATGTTAATAAGCGCTTGTGGCCTTATAGGTTGAAGTACTACGTGTGGCGCGTTCTACTTGGCTTTAGGAGTAGCCGACGGTTGGGAGTACTTGAGCGTTTTGCTATTAGTCGATACTGTCGCGAGGTATGTGAACCTCTTCCTATCTCTTCTAGCATGATATGTGTGAACTATGTAGTGCGGTGAGACGTCGTGCTAAATGTGTTTGAGTGGTTTAAAACATAAAGTGTTATAACGGCTTTATGGGAAGTTGGTTATAATGACTTTATGTTAGTAAGAAAATACATGTGGTTTTTAAAAGGTAATCGATTTGAACTTTAATCGGCTTGTTATATGATAAGAAAGAACTTGAAGTATTTCAAAAGAATTTTGAATCATTTTGAAAGGAGAAGTAATACTTGGTGTTTGAAAACTTAAGAGTTATACTAGCTTTATGGGAAGTTAGGTATAACGGCTTAAGAATGCTTTACTGATTTCGGAAATCAGAATGTGTATCGACAAACCAACTGCGGCGTTAATTAAAAGGAAATGTATTGAATAATTAAGTATTATTAAAACCAGTAGAAACTTCCATCTGCATAGAAGCTAAGATGAGACAAAATGATATTTCCTAGATCTTGGCTGCTGTAATAAGATTGTTATAAACAAGAATATCCTACTCACATATAAGGCTTATGTTTCTTCGATTGTTTAAAAGAGAATTATATTCTTAAATGAATAAAACTATGAACTACGAAACCTTTCTAAAATAAGAAACGTGAACATTTGATATTAGGCAAACTTGGACGTTTGGAAAATAATGTTGTTACTTGATTTTACAAAGGTAAGAGTTTTGGTTTTCTTCAAAGGATAGTCACTCTATTTTATACTACGGGTATTGTGTGACTTATGTGAAAGAAACAGATCTTTTAAAGATTTAATGTGTGAAGTACTTTGGGGTTAGATACCCGAACTTGTTAGTAGAAAGTACCTTGTGTGAATACTCTATTGTATTGGTTCGTGATAGCCTTGTAAATACTTTCTTGTTGATTTGAGAAGTAAACATGTTGGGATGCTACGTGTTTTAGTGTCTTGTGATGTGAGTGTAAAGGGGTTTTCCCTCGACTGCGCTTAAAGTTGTTTGACTATCAGCCGTTATGTTGGTATTGTACCACTCACCTTGACTTGTGTTCCGGTTAAGGCGCCTCCGATGCGGGTAGACTCAGCGATGCAGGACCATGATTCGAGAATACCTCATGCGGGTCCAGGGGATCCATGCGGAGCTACGGGAGCTCCAGGGTAGTGTCGCGCCCTTGTGGTCATGCGGTCTCAGGCTACGCGATCGCGAGTCGGGGCGATCTTGCCGGGAGTAGCTACCCTCGATGCGGGTTATACCTCATGCGGGCCTATCCGACCGCCTATGCGGAGTCGCGAGAGTTCGAGGCTAGACGCGCACATTTGATATCGCGGCGAGTGACCGGCTTTTATCATGTGACGGTGCAGACGGATATCATGACACCTTATGACCTTGTTGGTAGGTGTTAGTAGTCGGCTATGCCTTCGTACTTACCTGCATGCCGTTTATTAGGACACAGGTGGGACCTGGTGTTCATGTGTATTCCTTGGTGCTTGTATATCATAAACTGCCGGCAGTGAGGAAGGTATTCCACGGGCACGATTGATGTGGTGGGCGTGAGACCCATTGTTAAATTGAGTGATGACTGGAGGGCGTGAGTCCCTGACTTGACATGACTGCTTATTTATGGTGAACTGTAGTTTGGTTATCATACATGTCTCCTGCTTTGTATAGACTACTATGATTTCATTTACAGTATTTATTTTTAGTTTCACATACTGCACTGTTGTCGACTCTCCGGGCCGCGTTCATGCCGCAGTAAAGGTACACCGCCGTTGATCCTCGCTCTAGGGTCACGTCAGCTTTTGGGAAGCTCCGTTTCTCCGGAGGCTTATCTTGGTATAGTCCCCTGTTGTTGTAGGTGCTTACATTCAGGGGTATGACGGGGCCCTGTCCCGTCGTTGTTGTCGTATCATTTCTTAGAGGTCTGTAGTACTGTTGTGGGCAGGGTTTGTAAAAAGGATTAAACTGTTCATTTGTAAAAAGTGGTTATTTATATATGCCGAAAGGCAAGTTTTCCTCAGATTACTGTTTTGTACTTCACTTGTTCATGTATGTGTTTTATGTTCACGATTACTGATGTTGTGTCACAAGGGTGCCCGGTAAGGCACGATCCACGCCCCGAACGGGTCGTGACAAAAGTGGTATCGAGCGATTAATCCTCGGAAAGTGTCTACGCATCGTATCCAAGAAGTCTTGATTATCGGTGTGTTGTGCACCACGCCAATAATCGTGAGGCTATAGGATATTTAGGATTGGTTTCTATTCTTCTCACTCGAGGTCGTGCCTTAGAGTCAGTGTTTTAAGTGGACCTCTAAACGTATTTCTTTCCCTCACCGCTATGCCTCCGCGTAGGCAACCCGCCCGGAGGGCAAGGCGGCGAGGAGCTGCGAGTAGAATACAGAGGGTCACGAGGGCACAGGCCCAAATCATTACCTAGGGTAGTGCTTCATTCGGGGATTTCTGCGACGTCACTAGCCCCAAGAGTTTAAGCATGGCGGCAGCCTTCCATCGCGCCATGATATGTGAACCTTCGCCCACGACCGGGAACCGAGAATATAGATTGCAAAGAGGCAACCCTGTTACTAGCCATGGATTTGGCTACCAGAGATTATACCGATGTACCACGAGTCTTGATGACTACCTAAGAAAGGGTTGTGCAAGAGTAATTCTTCAGTTGGGCTTGAGCATGGCCTGTGTACGGGCTTATGCGCAGCAGGCCGAGAAACGTAGAGATCGACGGGTTAACCAAGGACAGCAGAAGAGGGCCAGAGCAGCAAGGTCCTTCGGTAACTTTCAAGGTGAGTATACCTTAAGTGCTATGTTCTGATAGCAGTGTGTTAGTTGTGATTAGAAATCATGGTGGGTTAACCGAGTAAGATTTTGGAGGATAGAGAAAGTGTGAGCCTTAGAGCTTTATACGCAAAGACCTTAGAGGTAAGGCCATCTCGGGTAGAGACGTATGTTTATGTTTGACCCTTATAGGAGTGCATAGTGCACGTGAGTTGTGTTTGGGGATAGGTCCCTGGCAAGTGTGAAATGAAGAGGGTGGTTGAGCTAAGAAGACCGCTAGGTTTTCGTAACGTGTTTAGTAAGATTGTTCCTTCGGGAGATGGTATTTCGCGCCTTGCCGGTGGGTTGAGGCTACGCGCGGTCAACCCGCGCAGTTTGGTAATGGTCGGTTGGGGTGGTCCCGCCTTGTGGTAGGGTCATGAGGGTGTTAGGCCCAAGTTTAGTTAACCAACGTACGAGTTCGTGGATGCGTTCGACCGGTGGTCGGGCCTGTCACGCCCCGAATCCCGGGCCCGTGACTGGTGCCTTACCCCGGGCACCCTAGTGATACAACATCAGAGAAAACCAGCGGAAAATAAAACACGAGTCATGAAACAAGAGATATAATAAATAAACAGGCCAACCAAAACAGTTGCCTTCAGTATACACATTAAAACCGAGCAGTTAACCTTTTACAAACCCCGCCACAACAAAGGCATGCACTCTAAGATTACAACAACTATGACGGGACAGGGCCCCGCCATACCCCTGAATGTACAAGAACCTACAACTCAGGGAAACATACCAAAGATAAGCCTCCGAAGGAACGGAGCTTCCCAACACGCTGAAATGAGATCCTAAGAGCGGGGATCCACGACCGATGTACCTCTACCTGCGGCATGAACGCAGCCTCGAGGAGGTCGATAACAGTACCAAGTATGTGAAATCACAACATCAGAATGAAATCATAATAGCTTAAAAAGGTGAGACATGTATGATAACCAAAATACAGTACGCAACATAAAAGCAGTCAAGTCAGGGACTCACGCCCTCAAAGTCACCACTCAAGTATAACTATGGGTCTCACGCCCACAACATCTATCATGTTCGCATCATGGCCGCATGCCCCCGGAATACTGCCTCGGTGTAGACATGTCCATGATGCAACAATACAAGGCCGCGTGGCCACATGCCCCGGAATCTGTGACGGTAGACATGCCCATGTAACCTCAATAACAATATCTTGGGTGGTCAACCACGCCGCACGCCACATGCCCGAATCGCAGACGGTGTAGACACGTCCATGTTGCGGTAATAACCATATATCGGGTAATCAACTCGCCGCGTGGCCGCGTGCCCCGAATCTCAGACGGTGTAGACATGTCCATGTGACATCAACAACAAGACAGTAATCAAAATGGAAACATACCCGTGGAATTCTCCATCACTGCCAGCACGTCCAAGTAAGTTCTCAACAAGTCAACCGGCCCTCTATCGAGAGACGCGGTAACACAGAAATACCACACTTGCACAACAAAGGCTATCATCACAAGCATAGGCAAGTTTCACAACAACAAGCATAGGCAAGTTTCACAACAACAAGCATAGGCAAGTTTCACAACAACCAGCAAAGGCAAGTTTCACAATAACAAGTAAAGGCAAGTTTCACAACAACTCAAAGTACTTTCATTTTATGCCAAAGTCCGGTTTTAACTCCTAAAGTACTACGACGTTAACTTCTTTTAAAAGAGATCCATTACTTTTATAAAAGTCACCCGATACGTAGTATTAGAATGACCAACCCACATTCCTTTTCAAAATCAAGTAACAACATTCTTTCCTAAGTTCCAGGTTGCCTAGTTTCAATTACTCAAGCTTCTCATTTTCAAATGGTTTCATAGTTCATAAACTTAATCACTTGATTCCTTTTTAGAACAATTGAGTAATATATGTCTCACGTGAGAGTAGGTTATTCTTGTTTACAACATTCTTATTACAAAGAAACCATGATCTAGAAAATGTAATATCATTTTGTCTCATCTTAGTTTCTATGCGGATGGAGGTTTCTACTGCTTTTAATACGCTACATCATTATTCAATACATTTTCCTTTATTAACGCTGCGTTGGTGCAGTCGATACACATTTTGATTTCAAATCAAGAAACATTATCCCTTTAAATACAACCAAGTACTCATTACTCACGAATGAGGTTTCACACAAACATCCACATTAAAATAAATAAGTTAAGTCTCTTATCTTATAAGATCAAGTCTCTTAACTTCTAACATCAGTAAACCATTTTCTTTACCTCTCTTAAGACATTATACCTAACTCCCCATAAAGCTAGTATAACTCTTTTTTAAAACCTTTAAAACCAAGTGTTACTCTTTCTTTCAAAACGATTCACAAATCTTTTGAAATACTTCAACTTCTTTATTAACACATAACAAGCCAGTTATAACTAAATCAGTTACCTTTTAAAAACCACAAAACATTTGCTTATCCACATAAAACTATTATAACCGACTTCCCATAAAGCCGTTATAACACTTTATGTTTTTAAACCAATCAAATACATTTAGCCCATGTACGTCTACCGTACTACATAGTTCACACATATCATGCTAGAAGAGATAGGAAGAGGTTCACATACCTCGCGACGATTGTCGACTAATAGCAAAACGCTCCAAGTACCTCAAACCGCCGGCTACTCCTTAAGCCAAGTGGATCACTCCACACGTAGTACTTCAACCTATAAGGCCACAAGGCGCTTATTAACATCTAGATCTCAACGTTCCAATATCTACAGAAAATTCGGCAGCACCTCCCCCCCCCGCCACAGCGTAAATCTCCTCCTCTATCGAGGCCGGCTACCAAGCCAACCAGGGGGGGGGTTTATACGTCTAACCGGACGTGTACAATTCTACTCAGTAATACTACACAAGTCTACTGCAATACAGTCCTATGTAATTACAGTTCAGTTCAGTTCTTTATTATCCTTCTAAGTGATTACTGTTCAATTCCTCATTCTTCAGGCTTAAGTCAAAAGACATTGCCACAATACTAAGTTCAGTTCTATATATAGTATACAACAACTATATATTCAACACTTATGTAATTTCCAATTACAATAGGGGGACAAGATATTTACCTCGATAAGCCCAAAATTATCCTAGTTTAAAGTCGCTCCTGAGCAAGGTTTAGCTCCAACTCCGTGCGCTCCAACCCGCTCCAAACTACCCTTAGAAGTTCTAACCAACTTCTACTTACAACTTCAACAACGGGTGAAAATTTCCTTAGGGTTTCGTTTTTGTGGCTAAAGGAAGTATAATCGTATTTTCTGGGCTTTGTATAAGTGTAACCTTGGGAATACTACAAGGTATTTGGGCCAAGGTATTTGGACATTACAACAATACTAGAGAGTATTTCTATACCACAACAAGGGGTATTATATGAAAACAACTAGGCTAGGGGGTACCCCACGGCTAGACACCACAAAGGGGGAGGGGTGTTGCTCTCGGCCAAAGGCCTTAACAAAGGAGGGTGTTGGGCGATTTCAAGGTTGAGGGAGAGGGAGAGATTTTTAACACTTAGAACAATTTTTGGATGAAGAAGTTCATCAACATGGAGGGGTATTTATAGGTCAAGCAAAGGCCAACCAATGGCCAAGATCCATCCAAGTGTATAGCAAGTGTAGGGCTAGGATTCACCTAAGTACACCTTATCCATCTACCACCAAAATATCCTACCTAACCCTTGACTAAAAGCCAAGGCCAAATCGTCCAAGCCTTGCCATGTTTGCCGTCCAAGCCTTCCAATGTGAGGGTGACACATGTCACCCTCCCGTTGGTCCAAAATGTTTCGTCTCTCGGAAAAATCCGCAAAAATTAAAAATGACATAGCCGGAAATTCCCCTACGAAAGTTGTGGAAACGTTTATGAAAAACGACTCCTTTCGGCACTTGTGTACAAATTTCGAAACTAGCCTACTTTAAGGCTCAAATTATAATACGTACACACCCACGTACATACTCTGGAAATACGGGGTATAACAGGGCCGATGGGGGCAGCCCATCGTGTTCTTCGGTCGGGACCGTTCACTTGGCAGTGTTGATTTATCAGAAAGGTTGTAAGGCTGCACGGGGTGCCTACCTTCACCTTATGACAGACAGTGGAGCCGTGTTACGCTTGTTTTGTTTCGAAAGTCCTACCAGCAGGTTAAGAACTCAGTGAGTCTCGATCGCGTTCGCCGGGCGGCGTGGATTTCAGGGGTAGTTGTGAGGATTGTTGTCTCCTGTGGAGGGAGCGTTTGAGCTACCATTTCAGTGTTCGGATGTCGCCTTATGAAGCCTTGCAGGGGCGGAAGTGTAAGTTGCCGGTCGATTGGTTCGATGTTGGCAGGGTTCAGATAGTTGGTTGAGCTTGTTCCACAGATCGTGGATAGTGAGAAGCTTGTCTAGAAGAAGTTCGGCATTCGGAGGAATCGGGCGAATAATCGGCGACGACGCCAGAGTTCGTTGACGGTCGGTCTTCTTGAAAGTACCACCGGACAGGTGTGACGAGTTTTGGAAACAAAGGGAACTTAGCCCGAGTTACTTTGGGCCTTTGTGAGTTCATGTGAAGAATAGGCCAGGTTGCCTATATGTTAGCATTTGCCGTCCGACTTAGGAGGAAGGACGTCCGGTCTTTCGTATTGTTATGTTCGGGAAAGTATCGAAGATCCATCCAGAATGTTCCCAGTTAATGATGACCTCGTTAGAGATAGTAACACCGAGTTTTGGATACTAAAGCGATCGTAAATATGGTAAGAATTGAGTGTCTGACGACGGTGATCGCGACGCGGTACCATTTGTTGGGTCGTTGGAGCAAGGCTCGCGACAAAGTGACAAAAGTAGTATTATTTGTGGTGATGTTAGAGGTGTTTCCTCGTGGACTTGGATGTAGGTATTTTGCGTGGGTATTTCTGTGGCCAGCTGTGGCAGGATTGTTTCGTAAGTATAGTAGTGAAGACTATACTGGCACGCGTTCATTTTGAGACTTAGAAGGAACATTCGGACGAATGTTTCTGGGGAAGAATGTTATACCCGTAGTTCCGTGGTATGTATACGAGGGCGCACGTGCGAGAATACGGCGTAAAGATTGGAAAGGAAGAAAGAGGCGATTTTTCCACGGAAAAGTTTCCGTTTTGTGAAGGAAAAAGGTTCGTTAATGGGAATTGGATTCCCGATTTGGTATTCGGACTTCTGGAATATTAGAGAATTATGGAATTTTATTTTGGAAATGGTCACGTGGGGCCCACGGGAGAAATTTACGGTTTTGTGGGGCCCACTTTGTTTTCGAGATTTTGGCCATTGTGGATATTTTCGGAAGATGTTTTATTTTGGGCCAATAGAAGGGTGACACGTGTCACCCCCGCCTAGGTGGCTTGGCCGATTGGCATTTGTGCACAACACCCTTGCTAGAGTCGTTTTGACGAAACGTTTTACATAACTTCGAAGGAAAATACGGCTATGTCTTTTCTTATTTTTTCGGATTTTTCAGAGACAAGGAACATATTTGACCAACCATAGGGCGGCACATGGCACCCTCTCATTGGGCAAGGTGAGGCGTGATTGGACGAAATGGGGATGTCAGTGGTAGATATTTTGGTAGATATTTGTGAGGGTTTTAAGGAGTAGGGACTAGGGGGCACTTGGGCATATCTTGGCCCTACACTTGTGTAGCACTTGGCTCAATCTTGGCCATTGGTTGGCCTTGGCTTGTGCTATAAATACCCTCTCCCTTTGATGAATTCTTCATCCATTCCTAAATGTTTCTAAGTGTAAAATCCTCTCCTCCTCAGTGTTGAGTTCGCCAGGGCCTCCCCTTGTGGCGAGAGCACCCCTCTAGGGGTGCTAGCCGAGAGTAGTGCCCCCCCCTCCTAGAGTTGCTAGCAGTGGGTACCCCTGCCTAGTTGTTTTCGTATAATACCCCCCCTTTTTGTGGTGTAGAAATACTCTCAAAAGTATTGTTAATGCCCAAATTACCTTAGCCAAATACCTTGTAGTATTCTAAGGTTATACCTATCTGAAAAGCCCTGAAATACTATTATACTTCCCGTCAATCCAAACCGAAACCCTAGGAAAATCTCCATAGTCCGTTGAGTATTGTGTAGAAGTTGGTTAGAACTTCTAAGGGTGGTTTAGAGCGGGTTGGAGCGCCGGAGTGGAGCTAAACTTTGCTAAGGATCGACATTAAACTCGGATAATTATGGGCTTATCGAGGTAATTATCTTGCCCCTGTTGTAATTAGAAATTACATGTTGTTAGATTATATAGTTGAAGTATACTATATATAGTATCAGCGTAGTTTCGCAATGTCTTTTGACTTAAGCTGAATAATACTTTCGCAATGTCTTGCGACTTAAGCTGAATTTAAAGAAGAGTCCGAATCAGTAATTACTTAGTGTATTACATGAGACTTGTGTAGTAGTACAGTGGAGTAGAATTGTACCGTTAGGTTAGATGTATAACCCCGGTTGGCTGGTAGCCGGCCCAGTGAGAGGAGGAGATTTACGCCATGCGGGAGGTCTTGCCAATTTTCTCGTAGAATGTTCTACGATAAGATCTTAATGTTAATAAGCGCCTTGTGGCCTTATAGGTTGAAGTACTACGTGTGGCGCGTTCTACTTGGCTTTAGGAGTAGCGAACGGTTGGGAGTACTGAGCGTTTTGCTATTAGTCGATACTCGTCGCGAGGTATGTGAACCTCTTCCTATCTCTTCTAGCATGATATGTGTGAACTATGTAGTACGGTAGACGCATACGTGCTAAATGTGTTTGAGTGGTTTAAAACATAAAGTGTTATAACGGCTTTATGGGAAGTTGGTTATAATACTTTATGTTAGTAAGAAAATACATGTGGTTTTTAAAAGGTAATCGATTTGAACTTTAATCGCTTGTTATATGATAAGAAAGAACTTGAAGTATTTCAAAAGATTTTGAATCATTTTGAAAGGAGAAGTAATACTTGGTGTTTGAAAACTTAAGAGTTATACTAGCTTTATGGGAAGTTAGGTATAACGGCTTAAGAATGCTTTCTTGATTTCGAAATCGAATGTGTATCGACAAACCACTGCGCGTTAAAAGGAAATGTTTTGAATAATTAAGTATTATTAAAACCAGTAGAAACTTCCATCTGCATAGAAGCTAAGATGAGACAAAATGATATTTCCTAGATCATGGCTGCTGTAATAAGATTGTTATAAACAAGAATATCCTACTCACATATAAGGCTTATGTTTCTCCGATTGTTTAAAAGAGAATTATATTCTTAAATGAATACAACTATGAACTCAAACCTTTCTAAAATAAGAAACGTGAACATTTGATATTAGGCAAACTTGGACGTTTGGAAAATAATGTTGTTACTTGATTTTACAAAGGTAAGAGTTTTAGTTTTCTTAAAAGGATAGTCACTCTATTTTATACTACGGGTATTGTGTGACTTATGTGAAAGAAACAGATCTTTTAAAGATTTAATGTGTGAAGTACTTTGGGGTTAGATACCCGAACTTGTTAGTAGAAAGTACCTTGTGTGAATACTCTATTGTATTGGTTCGTGATAGCCTTGTAAATACTTTCTTGTTGATTTGAGAAGTAAACATGTTGGGATGCTACGTGTGTTAGTGTCTTGTGATGTTAGTGTAAAGGGGTTTTTCCCTCGACTGCGCTTAAAGTTGTTTGACTATCACCGTTATGTTGGTATTGTACCACCACCTTGACTTGTGTTCCGGGTTAAGCCGCTCCGACGGGGTAGACTCAGCGATGCAGGACCATGATTCGAGAATACCTCATGCGGGTCCGGGGATCCATGCGAGCTACGGAGCTCCGGTTAGTGTGCGGCCGCTTGTGGTCACGCGTCCTTGTGGCCATGCGGATCGCGAGTCCGGGGCGATGCCGGGAGTAGCTACCCTCGATGCGGGTTATACCTCATGCGGGCCTATCGGACCGCCTATGCGAGTGCGGAGAGTTCCAAGGCTAGACGCGCACATTTGATATCACGCGGGCGAGTGACCGACTTTATCATGTGACGGTGCAGACAGATATCATGACACGACTTATGACCTTGTTGCGTACGTGGTGTTAGTAGTCGGCTATGCCTTCGTATTTACCTGCATCGTTTTATTAGGACACAGTGGGACACGTGTTCATGTGTATTCCTTGGTGCTTGTATATCATAAAGCTGCCGGTGGGAAGGTATTCCACGCACGATTGATGTGGTGGGCGTGAGACCCGTTGTTAAATTGAGTGATGATCGAGGGCGAGTCCACGACTTGACATGATCGCTATTTATGGTGAATCGTAGTTTGGTTATCATACATGTCTCCCGCTTTGTATAGACTACTATGATTTCATTTACTGATTTATTTTTAGTTTCACATACTTGCACTGTTGTGCGACCTCTCGGGCTGCGTTCATGCCGCAGTAAAGGTACACCGCCGTTGATCCTCGCTCTTAGTGGTCATTCAGCTTTTGGGAAGCTCCGATTCTCCGGAGGATTATCTTGGTATAGTCACCTGGTGTTGTAGGTGCTTACATTCAGCGGTAAGACGGGGCCCTCTCCCGTCGGTGTTGTCGTATCATTTCTTAGAGGTCTCAGTAATCTTTAAGTGTGGTTTGTAAAAGGATTAAACTGTTCATTTGTAAAAGTGGTTATTTATATATGCCGAAAGGCAAGATTTCCTCAGAATACACATATGTACTTCACTTGTTCATGTATGTGTTTTATGTTCCGCTGATTACTCTGATGTTGTGTCACTAGGGTGCCCGGGGTAAGGCACCAGTCACGGGCCCCGGAACGGGTCGTGACATTTCTAAAAGTATCGTGACTTATGTGAATTGTACACAAGCCTTGATACTACGGGTGTTAGTATCTTGGGGTTTTATATGAAAAGGAATCTTTTTGAAAAGAATGTAAGTACGTAGTACTTGGGATTAAATTCCCGGATTTTGATGTGTAAAACGAAAGTGTCATGAGTTTATATAAACGGAAGTCTAAGGGTTTAATGAACTTGCCTGTATTTGCTCGTGATAGCTTTAAGTGCAAGTATTATATGTTACGTTGTCGTGACTCTCAGTTGGAGGGCCGGCTGTCTTGTTATAAGTTTACTTGGACGTACCGACAGTGATGTGGGATTCCACGGGTATGCTTTCATCATGATTGATCCTTGGACATGCTTATACGATGCGGGATTCCGGGGCATGTGACCAGGATGCGGGTTAGATGCCCGGACATTTTATTGGACGTACCGGCAGTGACGGGCCATTGTGATTGATCTTGGCCATGCTTATACGATGAGGGATGCCGGGGCATGCAGCCAGGATGCGGGTTAGATGCCCGCGCGTGTTATTACTCCATGGCCGTGCTTATACGATGTGGGATTCCGGGGCATGCGACCATGTTATATTTTACTCCATGGGCTAGCTCCCCATGAAGACCTGCACCTACGATTAGGGATGCCGAGGGCACGTTATGGCCATGCTTATACGATGTGGGATTAGGGCATGCGCGTTATATATATATATATATATATATATATATATATATATATATATATATATATATATATATCTGTTGTGTATGTATGCGGTGAGGTGGATGCCACGGGCGCGACACATGGTTATATTTTACACTTATAGTTGTCGGCAGTGATGTGGGATTCCACGGGCAGGATATATATATATATGTGTTGTGTATGTGTACGCCGACAGTGAGGTGGATGCCACGGGCGCGACACATGGTTATATTTTACACTTATAGTTGTCGGCAGTGATGTGGGATTCCACGGGCAGGATATATATATATGTGTTGTGTATGTGTACGCCGACAGTGAGGTGGATGCCACGGGCGCGACACATGGTTTTTTTTTACACTTATAGTTGTCGGCAGTGATGTGGGATTCCACGGGCAGGAGATATATATATATGTGTTGTGTATGTGTACGCCGACAGTGAGGTGGGTGCCACGGGCGCGTCACATGGTTATAATTTACACTTATAGCTGTCGGCAGTGATGGGGGATTCCACGGGCACGCTTTGATATTTGTGTGACTTGATCGCGTCCCAGATTGGGCCGGGTAGTATAGGTGCCCCTCCTTAAAGGGCCGGATTATGTTATGAAAGATAAGTGAGTTATATAGTAATGAACTTAATGATTTTTCCTAATCATGTGCATAAGAATGTGTCTATAACTTTCATTGAGAATGGGAAAATATAATAAGGTGCGATTAAGTTCATAAGTGGTAATGACACGACAGGATCTGGTATGTACTTTTTATACTTGTCCCTGTCATTCTTTTGTACAGTTATGATCCACATCAGACGTTATTTCGCTCCATATTCGCACTGTTGTTATCGACTTCTTCGGCCGCGTTCATGCCCGCAGGTTTTAGGTACCTAGGTGTTACACCCCGTATTTACAGGACATGTTTTAAGAACGTACGTAAGAACTCACAGTGTTAAGATTTGAGACTTTTAAAAATTTATCGGAATTATGAAATTGTCGGAAAACGTCATTATTGTCCGAATGGGAGCGACACGTGTCACCCCCCTTAATGATGCCTTGGACGAAATTGCAAGGGCAAAAGGGTCATTGGACCTTTGTTAGCAAGACAAGTCTTGCAAGTAGTAGAGCTTGAGATAATTGACTTGGTCAATGGGACCACAAGCTTGATATTTAAGTGAAGCTCATCCAAGCCACCCAATTGTTCACATCTTGACCCTCCATTGCACTATATTATACTACTAGTAGCAAGACTAATGCCAACACTTAGAAAATTTTCAAGAGAAATTGAAGAACACAAGAGCAATGCTCTCGGGTTTGCCCCTCTCTACAACAAAAGATTTTTGTTTGTTATCCATTTAGCTCCACACTTTAAACCAAGGTTCCTAAGTGTATTGTAAGCATATCTCAATAGAAAAATCTCGGAAAAAGATAGTTTTCGGATTAGTCGCAAAGTGAAAACCTAGTTGCTTTCTAGGTTTTGGATTGGAAGTTTGAAGGGAAGTTGTTGGTATGGTTCTAAGGGTCTCAAGTAGCGGATTGAAGTGTCTTGAAGAGGCTCTAAGTTGCTAAGGAAGCGACTTCGGATTTGGAGTTGGATTGAGATTCGTTGAGGTATAATCTTGTCTCTTAATAGTGTTACAAGATTATATATATATTGTTGTTGTTAGCTTTACATGTTGCTAGCATGAAGTTGATATGTTGAAGTTCATAAGTATTATGGATTGCTTGTAGCTTAAATCTGAAATGTTATATTAGCCACTTGAAGTTGGATTACTAATTGGTCGTTTATTAGAAATCGTCGCATGTTACTTACTTGAAGATTATAGTAGTTATAATCGATTGCGACTTGATATCATGTTATGCTAACAATTTGGATTGAAATGGAAATTGGATAAGATTTGGTATTGTTGTACTCAATATGGCCGAAATTGGACTAGTAGTTGTGTTAGTTTGATATCTATTGTGGGGCGGAATTTTACACGTCTAGTAGGCGTGTAATCCCCTATTGTTGGTTGCATTGTTTGGGCCTTAAATGTGGCGTGTTTGGTTATTGTATTCGGCCTTGAAAAAGGTGGCAAAGTGAGTAGAAACAAAGGAAGTGCTGTCCGATTTTCCGTAGAATTTAGTGACTTAGCACTTAGAATATTCTACGTATGAAGTGAGAGGTTAATGGACGTATTGTGACCATTATAGGTTGAAGTACTAAGTATAGCGTATCCTACTTGAAGGATGAAATAGCTATCAAGGTTGAAGTACTTTGGAGCATTTTGCTACTTGTCGATAATCGTCGCGAGGTATGTGAACCTCTTTCTTCCTTTGGCATGATTCTATGTATGGAATATACCTGTGGTATCATTTCATGTTTCCTTCTATTCTTAGAAGTTAAGAGGTAGTTGTGTGATTTACTCTATGTAGAACTTTTCCTATCTTTTGAGCATGACTAGTTGCACGTATATAGTACGGTAGACGTACAACACCTTGATATCCTTTACTAGTTTTATAAATAGCCAAGTCGGGTGAGTTAGGAGATTGACTCACTTCTTTGAAAGAATAAATGATGTCTTAAGTTTTATTAAGTTAAGGGACTTGAAGAGTTTTAAAGTATGTGATACTTGTTCCGTTTTAAACGTGTCACGACCCGAACCCGGGCCCGTGACTGGTGCCTTACCCCGGGCACCCTAGTGATACAACATCAGAGAAAATCAGCGGAAATAAAAAAAATATGAACATGCGTTAAGAGACATGATAAATAAATAGGCCAACCAAAACAGTTGCCTTCAGTATATATACATAAACACCCGAACAGTTATCCTTTTACTGCATCGCCACAACAGATTACTGCACTTACGAAGTGACAACAACTATGACGGGACAGGGCCCCGCCATACCCCTGAATGTACAAGAACCTACAGACTCAGGGTAACATACCAACGATAAGCCTCCGAAGGAACGGAGCTTCCCAACACGCTGAAATGTGATCCTATAAGCGGGGATCGACAGTCGATGTACCTTTACCTGCGGCATGAACGCAGCCCCCCGAAGGAGGTCAGTACAACAGGTACCAAGTATGTGATACGTATAACAGGTCTCGGCCCATCGTATGGACCCAATATAGAACCGTGTGGAATACATTCCCGGTTCATCCCATGAACCGGTAGTCGAGTGGAATACATTCCCGGATGAACCGGTAGTCAAGTGAAATACATTCCCGGATGAACCGGTAGTCAAGTGAAATACATTCCCGGATGAACCGGTAGTCAAGTGAAATACATTCCCGGATGAACCGGTAGTCAAGTGAAATACATTCCCGGATGAACCGGTAGTCAAGTGAAATACATTCCCGGATGAACCGGTAGTCAAGTGAAATACATTCCCGGATGAACCGGTAGTTGAGTAGAACACAATACTTGCACAACAAGGCTATCACACGTAACATGGTCAAGTTTCATAACAAAAGCATAGACAAGTTATACACAACTCAAGGTACTTTCATTTTATGTCAAAGTCCGGATTTTAACCCTAAAGTACTACGTACGTTAAATTCCTTTTATGAGATTCATTCCTTTTCTAAAAGTCACCCGATACCCGTAGTATATAAAAAAATGTGTGACTTATATCTTTTAAGTAAACCAAAACAACTTTCATACTTTCCTTTTTAAGACCAAATTAAGGCAATACCATGCCTTCCTTTGGACCAAAATACTTCTCTTTTAAAAGTCAAGTTACCGCATTAAAAACAAATGATAAAACCCTTCTTTTGTTTTCATAAAGTCGTTATAACCAACTTCCCATAAAGCTATTATAACACTTTATGTTTTAAACCATTTTAAGACAACACAATGCCTTTCTTTTCCCTAAAAGTTCCAGTTTGCCTAATTTCAATTACGCAAGTCTCTTTTTAGAAAAGTTTCATAGTTCAATGTCTTAACCTCTTTTAAAACAATAGAGTAACATATGCCATAGGTGAGTAGGTTAATCTTGTTCATAATCAATCTTATTAAGCAGCCATGATCTAGAAAATGTAATATCATTTTGTCTCATCTTAGCTTCTATGCAGATGGAGGTTTCTACTGGTTTTAATAATACTTAATTATTCAATACATTTTCCTTTATTAACGCTGCGGGGTTTATTGATACACATTCGATTTCAAATCAAGAAACATTATTCCTTTTAACAACCAAGTACTCATTACTCACGAATGAGGTTTCACACAAAATCCATATTAATTCATTTAAGTTAAGTCTCTTATCTCATAAGATCCAGTCTCTTAACTTTTGAAATTAATAAACCATTCATTTTACCACCCTTAAGACGTTATACCTAACTTCCCATAAAGCTAGTATAACACTTATGTTTTAAAACAACCAAATACAATTAACACATGTACGTCTACCGTACTACATAGCTCACACATATCATGCTAGAAAAGATAGGAAGAGGTTCACATACCTCGCGACGATTATCGACTAATAGCAAAACGCTCCAAGTACCTCAAATCGTCGGCTACACTTTAAGCCAAGCAGATCACTCCAAACGTAGTACCTCAACCTATAGAGGCCACAAGGCGCCTATTAACATCTTTAGATCTCAACGTAGAATATCTTACAGAAAATTCGGCAGCACCTCCCCCCCGCAACAGCGTAAATATCCTCCTCTATCGAGGCCGGCTACCAAGCCAACCAGGGGGGGGTTAACACGTCTAACCGGACGTGTACAATTCTACTACACAGTAATGCTACACAAGTCTACTGTAATACAGTCCTATGTAATTACAGTTCAGTTCACTTCTTAAAATTCAGGCTTAAGTCGCAAGACATTGCCGTAAGTATTATTCAGGCTTAAGTCAAAAGACATTGCCGCACAACTATGTTCAGTTCTATATATAGTATACTTAACTATATACTCCTACAACATGTAATTTCCAATTACAACAGAAGGTCAAGAATGTTTACCTCGATAAGCCCAAAATTATCCGAGTTTATATGTCGATCCTGAGCAAGGTTTAGCTCCTACTCCGTGCGCTCCGACCCGCTCCAACCAACCCTTAGAAGTTCTAACCAACTTCTACTTATAACTTCAACTACGGGTGAAGATTTACTTAGGGTTTCGTTTTAGTGACTGAGGGAAAGTATAATGGTATTTTCTGGGCTTTTTGTAAAAAGGGTACTTTGGAAAGTACTACAAGGTATTTGGCTAAAGTATTTTGGGCATTATAACAATACTAGGAGAGTATTTCTATACCACAACAAGGGGTATTATACGAAAACAACTAGGCTAGGGGGGGGTACCCCACGGCTAACCACAACAAAGGGGGAGGGGGAAGCTCTCGGCCAAAGGGCCTTCTCAAAGGGGGAGGGGGGTGTGGTGGACGAAAGGACAAGAGGGAGGGAGTATTTTGAGACTTAGATAGATTGCTCAAGTTTTGAATGAAGAATGTCTTCAACTAGAGGGGTATTTATAGGTCAAGTGAAGGCCAACCAATGGCCAAGATGAAGACAAGTGCATAGCAAGTGTAAGGCCAAGATTTAGCCATGTGCTACCTTATCCATCTACACAAAATATCCTACCTAACCCTTGACCAAAATTTCAACACCAAAAACGTGCAAGGCTAGCCCATTTACCGTCCAACCTCTTCCAATGTGAGGGTGACACATGTCACCCTCCCGTTGGTCCAAAATATTTCGTCTCTCGGAAAAATCCGCAAAAATTATTAATGACATAGCCGTAATTTTCCCTACGAAAGCTGTGGAAACGTTTCGTCGAAAAACGACTCTAATCGGGTGTTGTGTACAAATTTCGAAACTAGCCAACTTTAAGGCTCAAATTATAATACGACGCTCCACGCATATACTGGAAATACGGGGTATAACATTCTCCCCTCCTTAGAAACATTCGTCCCGAATGTTCCTTCTCAAGACGGATAACGATAAAGTTCTTCTAATAAGTTGCCAACGCCACAACTGGCCACGAAACAACACATGCACGCAAATACTTATATCCAAGTCCACGAGGAAACACCTTTAACATCACAAACTTTTGTCACTTTGCCGCGAGGTTCTAGTGTCACTCCGGCGACCCAACATATGGTACCGGACTGCATGCGATCCCTGAGGTCAAAAAAATATACATCCTTCGCACCTTCTCCCTTTACAAGCAATGATCACACACGTTCACTTCTCCCCTATCTCGTTGTACCCTTCTCGAACACTCGAACTTTTTCTAGTATCCGTACCACACTTCCGTCAACGTTTCTGTTTTCCAGCCCTTGGAGTCACCACCTCCAACTTGGTTATCTTACTAGCCTCAATCTTCCTTAAGGCCATTCCCGGCCTTCACGACCGCTTCGGTCGAACACACCACGAACTCATACGATGGTCAACTAAACTTGGGCCTAGCACCGCGTGACCCTACCACTGGCGGGACCACCTGAGCCGACCCCACTCGAACAGCCGCGGTTGGCCCGCAATCATGGCCCCAACCCGACCCACTGTCGCGCCAACTCTTGCTCCTCGACACGGAACAATCTTGCTAAATCACATCATGAAAGATACCACTTTCATTTACCCAACCCAGGGACTTATCACACAATACATTCTAGGCATAAAATGCACTCTGACAAGGATCACTCGCAAAATCTTGTACTCAAGACGGCCTTACATCTAAGGTCTCAACTGTAATATTCTAAGGTTCATCATTTTCTCACCCTGTGCTTACCCTTTTTCCCCAACCAGGTTCCTAAATCACATTTTAGCACAAAGCTATCCGAACATAACACTTAACATATTAACATAACATCAAAACATACAAGCCTCTAGAGGGTTAAGGATATACCTGAAGCTACCGCCCCACTCTAATCATATGTCTGCCCTGCAGGGCGCATAATCGTAGGGCGCGATGAACTCGCCATCGATCCGTAGGTCGCGCCAAGCCGCCGCATTCTCCTATAAGCACGCTCTCGTCACACGGCTCGACGGCCGCAGGTGAAACAAGCACTAGTAAAAAGACGACATTCCCCGGGATGATGTTTGCCACATCGTGCACACTGAGGGGGACATGAATCCTGCTGGCTAGCACTCACGTATACCGCAGAACGAAGCCCCGAGCTCGACCAGCTCCGAATACCCTGAACGCCCCAAGATCGGCGAGGACCACTCAGATCGCGGAGGTATATAACTAGACTGCTGCTGAGGTGGTCCGCCTCGAAAGTTACCAAAGGACCTCGCTGCTCGCCCTCTTCACTGATCTCGGCCATTCCGCCGACCTCTCCGTGCCTCACATCCTAGTGCATGAGCTTGCATGCGGCAATGTCCATGCCCGGTGAAGAGCTACACCCGCATAAGCTTCGCCAAGTAATCATCCAGCCCTGACGTAGCGGTGTACTCGCCCTCCATATCGCTACCACAGCGGAACATACCGAGCTAATGAGTCGAACTCACATTGTACTCTCTAACCGCCCGCCCGCCCCGCTCAACATCAAAATCTGTTTACCCGAGCCCTCCTCATCCGCGAGGCAAGAAATGTGCAAGAAATGCCTCGAGAACTCGTCCCAAATCGCTGGAAGTGCATGCTCTTCCCGTGATGCTCCCACGAATCAAACTACCAATCGCAGATCACGCAATGATGCGAACCCAATACCACCGACTACGCCTCGAGACTCGATCACCCTCATGATCCGTCAGAGCTGCTTGATAAACTCCCGAGGGTCGCCTCGCCTCTCGATCCATGAACATCGGGCTACAACTCGTAAAGTCACGTAGCCTCAAACCGCTCGCCGGGGTGAACTATAGGTGCTATCGGGCTGGAATCACGATCTAGCCTATCCTCATATCTGCCACGACTCGCCAAGAATCGCCATCTCCTTGTACCCATTTCATCCGCTTCCAGCCGCTGGACCGAGGCTCGTGCATCAGAGTCTCGCAGCCATCGTTGCGCTCTAAACTCACTGCTGGTCTTTGCGGCGCGAACCCCACCGTCGGAAGCACTGCTCGTGCATCGACCGTCCTCGCGCTCATTCTCAGATCTCACTAACAGCCTCCTCGATCGCTTTGCCCATCCGGGCTCGGTTGCCTTACGCGGAGGCATAATCGTAAAGGAAAGGAATACGTCGGAGGGTCCAATTTATCACATGACTCTAAGGCACGATCTCGTAATGAGAAGAATGGAAACTAATCCTAAATGTCTCGCAGCCTCTCGATTATAGATGTGGTGCACAACACACCGATAATCAAGACTCTACTAGACACGGTGCAGACACTTTCCGAGGACTAATCGCTCGATACTTTTTGTCACGACCAACCGGCCCGTGGATCGTGTCTTACCCCGGCACCCTAGTGATACAACATCGAGAAAATCAGGAAATAAAAATATGAACATGCGTTAAGAGACATGATAAATAAATAGGCCAACCAAAACAATGCCTTGGTATATATACATAAACACCGACAGCTTATCCTTTTACGGACTACGCCACAAAAGATTACTGCACCTAAGAAGTGACAACAACTATGACGGACAGGCCCCGCCATACCCCGAATGTACAAGAACCTACGGACTCGTGGTAACATACCAACGATAAGCCTCCAAGGAACGAGCTTCAACACGCTGAAATGTGATCCTATAAGCGGGATCGACGGTCGATGTACCTTTACTGCGGCATGAACGCAGCCCGCGCCAAGAGGTCGCATAACAGTACCAAGTATGTGATATACGATAATGTCTCGCCCATCGATGGACCCAATATAGAACCGTGGAATACATTCTGCTCATCCTGAACCGTAGTCGAGTGGAATACATTCTCGGATGAACCGAGTCAAGTGAAATACATTCCGGATGAACCGTAGTCAAGTGAAATACATTCTGATGAACCTGTAGTCAAGTGAAATACATTCCGGATGAACCAGAGTCAAGTGAAATACATTCCGGATGAACCGGTAGTCAAGTGAAATACATTCCGGATGAACCGGAGTCAAGTGAAATACATTCCTGATGAACCCAGAGTCAAGTGAAATACATTCCCGGATGAACCGGTAGTTGAGTAGAACACAATACTTGCACAACAAGGCTATCACACGTAACATGGTCAAGTTTCATAACAAAAGCATAGACAAGTTATACACAACTCAAGGTACTTTCATTTTATGTCAAAGTCCGGATTTTAACCCTAAAGTACTACGTACGTTAAATTCCTTTTATGAGATTCATTCCTTTTCTAAAAGTCACCCGATACCCGTAGTATATAAAAAAGAATGTGTGACTTATATCTTTTAAGTAAACCAAAACAACTTTCATACTTTCCTTTTTAAGACCAAATTAAGGCAATACCATGCCTTCCTTTGGACCAAAATACTTCTCTTTTAAAAGTCAAGTTACCGCATTAAAAACAAATGATAAAACCCTTCTTTTGTTTTCATAAAGTCGTTATAACCAACTTCCCATAAAGCTGTTATAACACTTTATGTTTTAAACCATTTTAAGACAACACAATGCCTTTCTTTTCCCTAAAAGTTCCAGTTTGCCTAATTTCAATTACGCAAGTCTCTTTTTAGAAAAGTTTCATAGTTCAATGTCTTAACCTCTTTTTAAAACAATAGAGTAACATATGCCATAGGTGAGTAGGTTAATCTTGTTCATAATCAATCTTATTAAGCAGCCATGATCTAGAAAATGTAATATCATTTTGTCTCATCTTAGCTTCTATGCAGATGGAGGTTTCTACTGGTTTTAATAATACTTTATTATTCAATACATTTTCCTTTATTAACGCTGCAGTGGTTTATTGATACACATTCTGATTTCCGAAATCAGTAAAACATTATTCCTTTTAAAAACCAAGTACTCATTACTCACGAATGAGGTTTCACACAAAATCCATATTAATTCATTTAAGTTAAGTCTCTTATCTCATAAGATCCAGTCTCTTAACTTTTGAAATTAATAAACCATTCATTTTACCACCCTTAAGACGTTATACCTAACTTCCCATAAAGCTAGTATAACACTTATGTTTTAAAACAACCAAATACAGTTAACACATGTACGCTCACCGTATCACATAGCTCACACATATCATGCTAGAAAAGATAGGAAGAGGTTCACATACCTCGCGACGATTATCGACTAATAGCAAAACGCCCAAGTACCTCAAATCGCTTGGCTACACTTTAAGCCAAGCAGATCACTCCAAACGTAGTACCTCAACCTATAGAGGCCACAAGGCGCCTATTAACATCTTTAGATCTCAACGTAGAATATCTTACAGAAAATTCGGCAGCACCTCCCCCCCCGCAACAGCGTAAATATCCTCCTCTATCGAGGCCGGCTACCAAGCCAACCAGGGGGGGGGGGGTTAACACGTCTAACCGGACGTGTACAATTCTACTACACAGTAATGCTACACAAGTCTCATCTGATACACCCTATGTAATTACAGATTCACTTCTTAAAATTCAGCTTAAGTCGCAAGACATTGCTGTAAGTATTATTCGAGCTTAAGTCAAAAGACATTGCCGCACAACTATGTTCAGTTCTATATATAGTATACTTAACTATATACTCCTACAACATGTAATTTCCAATTACAAATGTAAGGTCAAGAATGTTTACCTCGATAAGCCCAAAATTATCCGAGTTTATATGTCGATCCCGAGCAAGGTTTAGCTCCTACTCCGTGCGCTCGACCGCCTCCAACCAACCCTTAGAAGTTCTAACCAACTTCTACTTATAACTTCAACTACGGGTGAAGATTTACTTAGGGTTTCGCTTAGTGACCGAGGAAAGTATAATGGTATTTTCTGGGCTTTTTGTAAAAAGGGTACTTTGGAAAGTACTACAAGGTATTTGGCTAAAGTATTTTGGGCATTATAACAATACTAGGAGAGTATTTCTATACCACAACAAGGGGTATTATACGAAAACAACTAGGCTAGGGGGGGGTACCCCACGGCTAACCACAACAAAGGGGGAGGGGGAAGCTCTCGGCCAAAGGGCCTTCTCAAAGGGGGAGGGGGGTGTGGTGGACGAAAGGACAAGAGGGAGGGAGTATTTTGAGACTTAGATAGATTGCTCAAGTTTTGGATGAAGAATGTCTTCAACTAGAGGGGTATTTATAGGTCAAGTGAAGGCCAACCAATGGCCAAGATGAAGACAAGTGCATAGCAAGTGTAAGGCCAAGATTTAGCCATGTGCTACCTTATCCATCTACACAAAATATCCTACCTAACCCTTGACCAAAATTTCAACACCAAAAACGTGCAAGGCTAGCCCATTTGCCGTCCAACCTCTTCCAATGTGAGGGTGACACATGTCACCCTCCCGTTGGTCCAAAATATTTCGTCTCTCGGAAAAATCCGCAAAAATTATTAATGACATAGCCGGAATTTTCCCTACGAAAGCTGTGGAAACGTTTTGTCGAAAAACGACTCTAATCGGGTGTTGTGTACAAATTTCGAAACTAGCCAACTTTAAGGCTCAAATTATAATACGTACGCGCTCACGTACATACTCTGGAAATACGGGGTATAACAAAACGTATAAGTCCCTTGGATAGGAAATTATATTTTGGCTAAGGTATAAAGTGAATATAACGACTTTATGGGGAGTTGGTTATATTTGCTTTATGGAAGGATAAATGACTTGATTTTAAGGCATTAATTGCCTAAGGTTTTATAATAAAAGGAGTCGCTTGAGTTCTAAAGGTTAAGAGACTAATTGTATTTTTGAAAGTTAAGAGAATTGATTTGAAAGTATATAATACTTGGTTTCAAAAAGTAGAAGTCTCTTGGTTATAAAAAGGAATGAGTTGGTCTAAAACCATAAAGGGTTATAACGGCTTTATGGGAAGTTGGTTATAACGGCTTTATGGAAGGTTAAGAGAATGGTTTTCTCTAATAATGTAAGCAAAGAAATGATTTGAAATAAAGAAGGGCAAATTGTTTTAAAGGTACCAATTGCTTAAGGTTTTTAATAAAGAAGTCACTTGATTTAGAAGCCGGTAAATGTATTTCTAAAAAGGTATTGTGACTTGTCTTAAAAGGTGGATAGGACTTGATACTATAGTTGTTAGTATCTGGGAAGTTTTATTTGAAAAAGAGTCTTTCTAAAGAAGTAGGGGTGCGTAGTACGTTGGGTTAAATTCCCGGATTCTAATGACATTATCGTCCCAGAAATGGGTCGGGCAGCATACCTTTACGGGCAGACTATATGACATTATCGTCCCAGGAATGGGCCGAGCAGTATACCTTTACGGGCAGACTATATGACATTATCGTCCCAGAAATGGGCCGGGCAGTATACCTTTACAGGCAGACTATATGACATTATCGTCCCAGAAATGGGCCGGGCAGTATACCTGTTATACCCCGTATTTCCAGAGTATGTACGTGAGGGCGTACGTACAAAAGTTTAAGCCTTAAAGTAGACTAAGGGACGAAATTTTGTGCACAACTAGCGAAAAGAATCGTTTTCCGACGAAACATTTTCCAAACTTTGCGAAGGGAAAATTCCGGCTATGTCATTTATAATTTTTGCGGATTTTTCCGAGAGATGAAATATTTTGGACCAACGAGAGGGCGACACTTGGCCCTCAAGTGGACGGCAATCCATGGGCTCCATTGGCACGTTTTTTTAATGTTTCATGCCTTAAACATTTGGTCAATGTTTGGCTAGATATTTTGTGTAGTAGATGAGCAAGTGGGGCCCACAAACACATGTCCAAATCTTCACCCTACACTTGCCCACCACTTGTCTTGATCTTGGCCATTGGTTGGCCTATAAATACCCATCCAATGCAAGACTAAATCTTCATCCACAAATCATTTTCCAAGTCTAAAAACTCTCTCCCTTATAGAATTGGCCCAAGGCCCTCCCCTTTGTGAGGCCTTGGCCGAAACATTTCCCCCCCTTGCCTAGTAGTTTTCGTAAAATACCCCCCCCCCCCCTGGTAGAAAAGTATTCTCCAAGTATTGTTACTATTCCAAAATACCTTGTAGTATTCCAAGGTTACACCTATACTAAAAGCCCAGAAATACTATTATACTTCCTTTAGCCACTAAACGAAACCCTAAGGAAATCTTCATAGCGAGTTGAAGTATTAAGAAGAAGTTGTGTAGAACTTCTAAGGGTTGTTTGGAGCGGGTTGGAGCACCAGTTACAGAGCTAAACGTTGCTCAGACCGACATTTAAACTTGGATAATTTTGGGCTTATCGAGGTAAATACTCTTGTCCTTCTATTGTAATTGGAAATTACATACTGTAGTTGTATAGAAGTGAGTATAAGATATATAGAAGGATGGTATAAAAGAAGAGAATTGAATTGATATCACATCGTAAGAATATTAAAGAAGAAGATCAATCAGATTTTACATAGACCAGTATTTATGAGACTTGTGTAGTTTGGCGGGTAGGGTAGTGCCGCCTAATTTTCCGTAGAATAAGGAATCAGATCTAGAATTATTCTCACAGAGTAGTCTAGACGTTGATAGACTTGTATGACCGTTATAGGTTGAAGTACTGCAAGTAGCGTATTCTACTCGAAGGGTGGAAAGGGCTAGCCGGATTACAGTACTTTGGAGTTATTTGCTTATAGTCGATAATCGTCGCGAGGTATGTGATTCTTCCTATACTCTTGAGCATGATATTTTAAAAGTATATATATATATATAGTACGGTAGACGTACGTGTGTTAACTGAACGTAGTTTTACGGCAATGTCTTTTGACTTAAGCCTGAATAATATGAATCTTGAAGTATTTCAAAAGAATTCAGAACCGTTTTTGAAAGAAGAGTAATACTTGGTTTTGAAAGCTTAAGTTATACTAGCTTTATGGGAAGTTAGGTATAATGACTTACGAGAGATAGAAGGAACGGTTGACTTAATTAAAATTGATTTTAAAGTCTGTTAAAGTGTGAAACCTCATTCGTGAGTAATGAGTACTTGGTTTTTAAAAGAATAATGTTTTACTGATTTCAGAAATGAGAATAAAGTATTATATTAAAACCAGTAGGAAACCTCCATCTGCATAGAAGCTAAGATAAGACAAAATTGTATTACAGTTCCTAGATCATGGCTGCTTTAATAAGAATCATAATAAACAAGCATTGATTTTCTTAAAATTCCAAAGTAAGGAACTTGATTTCTAAAAGAAAAGATGACTTGAGGAATTGATGAGTTTTTGGTTTAAAACATAAAGTGTTATAACAGCTTTATGGGAAGTTAGTTATAACGACTTTATGAAAACAAAAGAATGGTTTTATCATTGGTTTTAAAGTGATAACTTGACTTTAAAAAGGAGAAGTGTTTTGGTCTAAACATAAGGTATGGTATTGTCTTAATTTGGTTTACTTAAAAATGTTAGTCACTCTATTTTTATAATACGGGCATCGGGTGACCTTTGTAAAAGAAATGGTTCTTTTAAAAAAAAAATAAAATATAACGTACGTAGTACTTTGGGATTAAAACTTGAACCTTGGCATATAAAGAAAGTACCTTGAGTTGTGTGTAACTTGCATGTGTTTGCGTGTGGTAGCCTTGTTGTGCAAGTGTTGTATCCTTATGTTACCACGTCTCTCGATGGAGGGTCGGTCATGTTATTCTTGATTGATGGACATACTGACACGATGGATGGCCCACGGGTATGCTTCCACTAATCAATCCTTTTGGACATACTGACACGATGGGTGGCCCACGGGTATGTTTCCATTAGGAGTGTTATTTTGTTAATCGCTTTGGACATACTGACACGATGGGTGGCCCACGAGTATGCTTCCATTTTGATTGTTGTCTTGTTGTTTCCTTTGGACCCATCGACACGACGATGGTGCCCACGGGTATGGTTCCATTTGGATGGTTATTCCATGGACTAGCTCTCCATGAGGTTTACTGATTCGGCCTTGGTATCTGGTGGTTGGCTTTCGTACTTGCCCCGTCTCGTGGCTGATTCGGCCTTGGTACCTGGTAGTTAGCCTTCGCACTTGCCCCGCTTCGGTAGTGGCGAAGTCTCGTGATACGCCTTGGTATCCGTAGTTAGCCCTCAGTCTTGCCGGCCACCACGTGACACGACTTTGGTATCCGTAGTTGGCTTTCGTACTTGCCGTGACGCCTTCGTGGTTTGGATGTTGAGTGGCGAAGTCTCGTGATACGCCTGGTATCCGGTAGTTAGCCCTCGTATTGCCCCGGCCACCACGTGACACGGCTTTGGTATCCGTAGTTGGTTTTCGTACTTGCCCGTGCACGCCTTCGTGGTTTGGTTGTATAGTGTTGTTAGTACGGCCTTGGTGTTATTATATCATAGACTGCCGGCAGTGAGGAAGGTATTCCACGGACATGATTGATGTTATGGGCGTGAGACCCATAGTTATATTTGAGTGATGACATTGAAGGCGTGAGTCCCTGACTTGACATGACTGCTTATTTATTGTGGACTGTAGTTTGGTTATCATACATGTCTCCTGCTTTATATAGACTGCTATGATTTCATTTACTGATTTTCGCCACATACTTGGTACTGTTATCGACCTTCTTGGTGCGTTCATGCCGCAGGTGAGGTACACCGATTGTTGATCCTCGCTCATGGATCACCGTCACAGTATTGGGAAGCTCCATTTCTCCTAAGCTTATCTTTTGGTATAGTCCCCTGTCAGCGTAGGTACTTGTACATTCAGGGGTATGGCGGGGCCCTGTCCCGTCATGTTGTATAAAAACTCTTAGAGGTCTGTAGTACTGTTGTGGGCAGGGTTTGTAAGGATGTAACTGTTCAAACTTTGTATTTATATATATGCCGAAAGGCGACTTTCTCTCAGATAAAATGTGCCTCATTTTACATTTGTTTCATGTATTGTTTTTATGTTCCGCTGATTACTCTGATGTATGACTACTTGGGTGCCCGGGTAAGGCACCACCACGAACCACGGACGGTCGTGACAATACCTTTACGCGCACTATATGACATTATCGCCCCGAAATGGGCCGCAAGATACCTTTACGCAGACTATATGACATTATCGTCCCGAAATGGGCCGGCAGATACCTTACGCAGACTATATGACATTATCGTCCCAGGAATGGGCCGGGCAGTATACCATTACGGGCAGACTATATGACATTATCATCCCAGTTATCGGGCGATAAAGATAGCGTCCATAAAGGGCCGGAGTAGGTTATGTAAGGTAAGTAAGTTATATGGTAGTGAACTTGATGATTTTCCGAAGTAAGTACGTAAGAAAGTGACTATAACTTTTATTGAGAACTGGGAAAAGATAATAAGGTACGATTAAGTTCACGTGATGGTAATGACATGGTAGGTTCAGGTATTTACCCTTTTTATACTTACCCCGGTCATACTTTTATACAGATATATTTTGTTTAATGTACCTTATTTCCGTTCCATATTCGTACTTTGTTATCGACTTTCTTCCGGGCGTTCATGCCCGCAGTATTAGGTGCAGTTGGTGATCCTTGCTCTAGGATCTCGATTCGCTTTGGGAAAGCTCCATTTGCTCGGAGGCTTATCTCTTGGTACGGTTTCCCGAGGTTGTAGATTCATGTATATTCGTGGTATGGCGGGGCCCCTCCGCCACGCTTGTTATGTTAAAACTCTTAGAGGTCTCAGAGTCACATATTGTGGGTCAGTTTGTAAAGGAAATGAGGCAACTGCTTCGGTTGTATATATATATGTCCAGGAAGGTAGCCCTATCGGCTAACCTGTTGTTTTATTTCTGTTGTTTTATTTTATAAGTTTCATGTATGTTCTCACGATTATCTCTCGATGTATACTGTAAGGGTGCCTGTGTAGGGCACCGCCATGCCCGGTCGGTCGTGACAAAAGTGGTATCAGAGCGATTAGTCCTCTGAAAGTGTCTGCATCGTGTCTATTAGAGTCTTGATTATCGTGTGTTGTGCACCACATCTATAATCGTGAGGTCGCAGGACATTTAGGATTGGTTTCCATTCTTCTCTCTTTGAGATCGTGCAAGAGAGTCGCCCTAGTAGGTTGAATCCTCTCCGACCCTTCTTATTTAATAGTTATGCCTCACGGAAGGCGGCTGTGGCCCGTAAGTGGCAAAGCGTGGCGGCGAGGCTGCTAGCGGTACTCGAGGGTTACTCGACTCGAGCACGGACTATGCCCGAGGTAGTAGGCTCGGCGAGTTCACCACACCAAAGAAGACAGAGAGCCGAGAGCGGCAGAGCTCCAGAGGTTCCGCACTGAGCCTCCACCCCACCATGAAATGAGTATAGAGACTACGAGAGCAGATCCGATTATTGACCAAGATAGTAGCAGTGGCACGACAGCGAGCGTGCACTAACCCTAGAGTCGATTTGCCATGGATCCGAGATTTTCCAGGTTGTCATCCGCCCGAGTTTTATGGTTCGAGGTCCGAGGAGGATCCGCAGGAGTTCATTCGCAGCCACATGACTATGCGAGTTCTTAGGGCTTCGAGATCGAAGTTCATATGCTAGCCTCTACCGTTACGCGATATTGCGTTGAACTGGTTTGAGTCGGGTGCCGACGAGGGGATGATGCTCTTCCAAATGCTGGGAGGAGTTCACAGAGGCCTTTATGGATCACTTTTGCCTCCCGAGATGAGGAGGCCCGCGAGATAGATTTTTGACCTTGAGGTAGAATGGGAGGACTATCGTGAGTATAGCCGGAGTTTGACTCTTGGCTGGCATGCGCACACCATTGTAGCTGACATGGCGGATAGAGTTCATCGTTATGTGATGGGGCTAGATCGTCATATGATTACTGCATGCTTGGGGGTGGCTCTTCAGCCCGGTATGGACATTGCTAGGATGCAGGACTATGCGCAGGGGATAGAGGATAGAGAGAGGGAGGATCAGATTGACTCAAAGCCAGCAAGAGGCGTGACAACAGGTCTCGTGGCGATTCTCGAGGATGGGCCTCAAAGCAGACTAGGTCTACATTGCAGCCAGCACCGAGTGCTCCTCCACAGTTTTTCGGCGGAGGGTTTTACAACCCCGGGAATGCAGGGGCCGGTCAGGTCTCTAGAGCTTCAGAGCCTCGTGAGATGGGGTTCCACAATTGAAACCACTCAGGCCTCAACGCGCCCAGCTGTGGTAGGTTACATTCAGGGTATGTCGCGCAAGACGGTGCTTGTTTTTCTTGTGGTCGTCAGGCCATATGTTAAGAGAGTGTCCTTATAGAGGTCTGGTGGGACAACACCGCTCATCGGATCGATGGGTTCTTCGCCTTCCATAGCTAGGCAGGACGTTTATGCACCGGCAGGCCGTGACAGAGGTCGTGGTGGAAGTTCCCAGTTTTAGCGGTCCTTTGAACCGCCTATATGATTTCAGGTATGTCTTTGGCCCTTTAGAAACTTGTATGCATGATAAAGTTGTGGTATGTTTAAGTGTCATGAACATATTATTTTAAGACTGTGTATAAGTTAGAAGGAGTTGGAAGTACGAAAAGATAATCCCTTTTTGGGCTTATGATGGACAGATATGCGTGTGCGAGGTATTAGGGCCATGTGTGGCATTGTTGGTATGTCGGGGTTGTGAAAGGAAATTATGTCGCTAATTATAAGTTTGACTCCGAAAGAACATTCGAGGACGAATGTTTCTAAGGGGGGAAGAATGTTACACCCCGTATTTACAGGACATGTTTTAAGAACGTACGTAAGAACTCACAGTGTTAAGATTTGAGACTTTTAAAAATTTATCGGAATTATGAAATTGTCGGAAAACGTACTATTGTGACGAATGGGAGGGCGACACGTGTCACCACCCCTTAATGATGCCTTGGACGAAATTGCAAGGGCAAAAGGGTCATTGGACCTTTGTTAGCAAGACAAGTCTTGCAAGTAGTAGAGCTTGAGATAATTGACTTGGTCAATGGGACCACAAGCTTGATATTTAAGTGAAGCTCATCCAAGCCACCCAATTGTTCACATCTTGACCCTCCATTGCACTATATTATACTACTAGTAGCAAGACTAATGCCAACACTTAGAAAATTTTCAAGAGAAATTGAAGAACACAAGAGCAATGCTCTCGGGTTTGCCCCTCTCTACAACAAAAGATTTTTGTTTGTTATCCATTTAGCTCCACACTTTAAACCAAGGTTCCTAAGTGTATTGTAAGCATATCTCAATAGAAAAATCTCGGAAAAAGATAGTTTTCGGATTAGTCGCAAAGTGAAAACCTAGTTGCTTTCTAGGTTTTGGATTGGAAGTTTGAAGGGAAGTTGTTGGTATGGTTCTAAGGGTCTCAAGTAGCGGATTGAAGTGTCTTGAAGAGGCTCTAAGTTGCTAAGGAAGCGACTTCGGATTTGGAGTTGGATTGAGATTCGTTGAGGTATAATCTTGTCTCTTAATAGTGTTACAATATTATATATATATATTGTTGTTGTTAGCTTTACATGTTGCTAGCATGAAGTTGATATGTTGAAGTTCATAAGTATTATGGATTGCTTGTAGCTTAAATCTGAAATGTTATATTAGCCACTTGAAGTTGGATTACTAATTTGTCGTTTATTAGAAATCGTCGCATGTTACTTACTTGAAGATTATAGTAGTTATAATCGATTGCGACTTGATATCATGTTATTCTAACAATTTGGATTGAAATGGAAATTGGATAAGAGTTGGTATTGTTGTACTCAATATGGCTGAAATTGGACTAGTAGTTGTGTTAGTTTGATATCTATTGTGGGGCAGAATTTTACACGTCTAGTAGGCGTGTAATCCCCTATTGTTGGTTGCATTGTTTGGTCCTTAAATGTGGCGTGTTTGGTTATTGTATTCAGCCTTGAAAAAGGTGGCAAAGTGAGTAGAAACAAAGGAAGTGCTGTCCGATTTTCCGTAGAATTTAGTGACTTAGCACTTAGAATATTCTACGTATGAAGTGAGAGGTTAATGGACGTATTGTGACCATTATAGGTTGAAGTACTAAGTATAGCGTATCCTACTTGAAGGATGGAATAGCTATCAAGGTTGAAGTACTTTGGAGCATTTTGCTACTTGTCGATAATCGTCGCGAGGTATGTGAACCTCTTCCTTCCTTTGGCATGATTCTATGTATGGAATATACCTGTGGTATCATTTCATGTTTCCTTCTATTCTTAGAAGTTAAGAGGTAGTTGTGTGATTTACTCTATGTAGAACTTTTCCTATCTTTTGAGCATGACTAGTTGCACGATATAGTACTGCAGACGACAACACCTTGATATCCTTTACTAGTTTTATAAATAGCCAAGTCGGGTGAGTTAGGAGACTGACTCACTTCTTTGAAAGAATAAAGGATGTCTTAAGTTTTATTAAGTTAAGGGACTTGAAGAGTTTTAAAGTATGTGATACTTGTTCCGTTTTAAACGTATAAGTCCCTTGGATAGGAAATTATATTTTGGCTAAGGTATAAAGTGAATATAACGACTTTATGAGGAGTTGGTTATATTTGCTTTATGGAAGGATAAATGACTTGATTTTAAGGCATTAATTGCCTAAGGTTTTATAATAAAAGGAGTCGCTTGAGTTCTAAAGGTTAAGAGACTAATTGTATTTTTGAAAGTTAAGAGAATTGATTTGAAAGTATATAATACTTGGTTTCAAAAAGTAGAAGTCTCTTGGTTATAAAAAGGAATGAGTTGGTCTAAAACCATAAAGGGTTATAACGGCTTTATGGGAAGTTGGTTATAACGGCTTTATAGAAGGTTAAGAGAATGGTTTTCTCTAATAATGTAAGCAAAGAAATGATTTGAAATAAAGAAGGGCAAATTGTTTTAAAGGTACCAATTGCTTAAGGTTTTTAATAAAGAAGTCACTTGATTTAGAAGTTCTAAATGTATTTCTAAAAAGGTATTGTGACTTGTCTTAAAAGGTGTATAGGACTTGATACTATAGTTGTTAGTATCTGGGAAGTTTTATTTGAAAAAGAGTCTTTCTAAAGAAGTAGAGGTGCGTAGTACGTTGGGTTAAATTCCCGGATTCTAATGACATTATCGTCCCAGAAATGGGTCGGGCAGTATACCTTTACGCGCACTATATGACATTATCGCCCCGAAATGGGCCGAGCAAGATACCTTTACGCGCACTATATGACATTATCGCCCCAGAATGGGCCGGCAAAGATACCTTCTACAGCACTATATGACATTATCATCCCGAAATGGGCCGGCAAGATACCTTACGAGCGCACTATATGACATTATCGCCCCGAAATGGGCGGCAAGATACCTTTACGCGCACTATATGACATTATCGCCCCGAAATGGGCCGCAAAGATACCTTACGCGCACTATATGACATTATCGCCCCGAAATGGGCCGGCGAGATACCTTACGCGGACTATATGACATTATCGCCCCAGAACGGGTGGCAAGATACCTTACGCAAACTATATGACATTATCGCCCCGTTGGGCCGCGAGATAGCGCCCTCCATAAAGCGGAGTAGGTTATGTAAGGTAAGTAAGTTATATGGTAGTGAACTTGATGATTTTCGAAGTAAGTACGTAAGAAAGTGACTATAACTTTTATTGAGAACTGGGAAAAGATAATAAGGTACGATTAAGTTCACGTGATGGTAATGACATGGTAGGTTCAGGTATTTACCCTTTTTATACTTACCCCAGTCATACTTTTATACATATATGTTTTGTTTAATGTACCTTATTTCCGCTCCATATTCTAATTGATCAATTTCTTCGGGGTGCGTTCATGCCCGCAGTATTAGGTGCAAAGTTGGTGATCCTTGCTCTTAGGATCTCGGTTGCTGGGAAAGCTCTATTTGCTCCGGATGCTTATCTCTTGGTACGGTTTCCGAGGTTGTAGATTCATGTATATTCGTGGTATGGCGGGGCCTGCCCCGCCACGCTTGTTATGTTAAAACTCTTAGAGGTCCGTAGTCACATATGGGTCGGCTTTGTAAAGGAAAGGAGGCAATCGCTTGTATATATATATGTCGGGAAGGTAGCCACATCGGCTAACTTGTTGTTTTATTTCTGTTGTTTTATTTTATAAGTTTCATGTATGTTCAATCGATTATCTCGATGTATACTGTAGGGTGCCTGTGTAGGGCACCGCGCCATGGTCGGTCGTCGTGACACTGTTAGTGATCCTTGCTCTAGGATCTCGGTTTTTTGGGAAAAAGCTCCATTTGCTCCGAGGCTTATCTCTTGGTACGGTTTCCCAAGTTGTAGATTCATGTATATTCGTGGTATATGGGCCCTGTCCCGCCACAGTTGTTATGTTAAAACTCTTAGAGGTCTGTAGTCACATATTGTGGGTCAGTTTGTAAAGGAAAGGAGACAACTGCTTCGGTTGTATATGTATATGTCCAGGAAGGTAGCCCTATCGGCTAACCTGTTGTTTTATTTCTGTTGTTTTATTTTATAAGTTTCATGTATGTTCACGATTATCTCTCGATGTATACTGTAAGGGTGCCCGTGTAGGCACCGATGCGGCCGGGTTGGGTCGTGACAAATGTGGTATCGTGAGCGCTTAGTCCTGAAAGTGTCTGCATCGTGTCTAGTAGAGTCTTGATTATCGGTGTGTCAGGCACCACATCTATAATCGTGAGGTCGCAGGACATTTAGGATTGGTTTCCATTTTTCTCTTTGAGATCGTGTAGAGAGCTGCCCTAGTAGGTGAATCCTCTCCGACCCTTCTTATGTACGCTTATACCTCCACGGAAGCGACCAGGCCCAGAAGGCAAAGAGCAGTGAGTCGCTAGTGGTACGCAGAGGTTACCAGACTCGGGCACGCACTATGCCCGAGGTAATAGGCGGATTGGCGGGCTCACCACGCCGCAGACAGAGAGCCGAGAGCGGCAGAGCTCCAGAGGTTCGTGCACCGAGCCTCCATCCCACTGACGAGCAGTTTAGAGATTATGGAGAGAATATCAGACTTTTGACTAGCATAGTGGTAGGGCAGCGCCGACAGGAGCAGGTAGCTAACCCTAGAGCCGACAGTTTGAGGATTCAGGATTTTCTGGGTTGTAGTCCACCCGAGTTTTATGGTTCGAGATCTGAGGATGATCCTCAAGAGTTCGTTCGGCAGCTACAGCGGACTATGCAGGTGCTTAGGGCCTCGGAGACATAGTCAGTTGTGTTAGCTTACCGTTACGCGATATTGCGTTGAACCGGTTTGAGTCTTGGGAGCCGCCGAGAGGTGTGGGTGGTCGTCCCAGCTTGGGATGAGTTCACGAGGCCTTTCTTGATCACTTTTGCCTCCTGAAATGAGGAGAGCCCGTGTTGATAGGTTCTTGTCATTGAGGCAGAATGTGAGGATCATCGTGAATACAACCCGAGTTTGACTCGTTGGCTGTATGCGCACACTATCGTGGGCCGATATGGCGGATAGAGTTCACCGTTATGTGATGGGGCTAGACCATTATATGATTCTTGCATGCACAGAGTGGCCCTTCACCCGGTATGGATATTGCCAGATGCAAGCTTATGCGCAGGGATAGAGGACGAGAGAGAGAGGGTCACTAGACTCGTGCCACCAAGAGGCCAGGATGGCAGATTCGGGAGTAACTTTCGAGGCGGACAAATTTCAACGGCAGACTAGGTCTACATCTCAGACCGCACAGAGTGCTCCATCCCGCCTTCCGCCGAGGTTTGGTCGCCGGGATATTCGGAGCGTGTCAGGCTCCAGGCTCTGAGTTCACGATGTCCGAGAATAGTAGCCAGGGGAAGCCACCTTTGCCCCGGTGTGGTCACTGTAGTAGATTTCATTTTGGGGAGTGTCGTACTACCTCGACAGCTTGTTATGCTTGCGGCCAGCAGGGCCATTTCGTGAGAGACTGTCCGACCAGAGGTGGCACTGGTGGGATAGCGCAGTCTACTGGATTAGTTGCGGGTTCTTCGCCTTCCATAGCTAGGCAGGATGTTTATGCACCGGCAGGCCGTGACAGAGGTCGTGGTGGAAGTTCCCAGTATTAGCGGTCCTTTGAACCGCCTATATGATTTCAGGTATGTCTTTGGCCCTTTAGAAACTTGTATGCATGATAAAGTTGTGGTATGTTTAAGTGTCATGAACAGATTATATTGAGACTGTGTTTAAGTTAGAAAGAGTTGGAAGTACGAAAAGATAATCCCTTTTTGGGCTTATGATGGACAGATATGTGTGTGCGAGGTATTAGGGCCATGTGTGGCATTGTTGGTATGTCGGGGTTGTGAAAGGAAACTATGTCGCTAATTATAAGTTTGACTCCGAAAGAACATTCGGGGACGAATGTTTCTAAGGGGGAAAGAATGTTACACCCCGTATTTACAGGACATGTTTTAAGAACGTACGTAAGAACTCACAGTGTTAAGATTTGAGACTTGTAAAAATTTATCGGAATTATGAAATTGTCGGAAAATGTACTATTGTGACGAATGGGAGGGCGACACGTGTCACCCCCCCTTAAGGATGCCTTGGACGAAATTTGCAAGGGAAAGAGGGTCATTGGACCTTTGTTAGCAAGACAAGTCTTGCAAGTAGTAGCTTGAGATAATTGACTTGGTCAAAGGGGTCCACTAGTCTTGATATTTGATAAGACTTCATCCAAACCACCCATTTGTTTGCATCTTGACCCTCCATGTTGCTATATAATACTAGTAGTAGTATGACAAGCTTAACACTTAGTAAAATTTTCACACAAATTGAAGAACACAAGAGCTTAGCTCTCGGGTTCACTAAGGGAAAGAAGGAAGAATTTTCGTTTTTTGTTCTTTAAGCTCCACACTTTAAAACAAGGTTCATGAGTGTATTGTAAGTGTATCTCAATAGAAAAATCTCGGAAAAAGATAGTTTTCGGGTTAGTCGTAAAGTGAAAACCTAGTTGCTTTCTAGGTTTTGGATTGGAAGTTTGAAGGAAAGTTGTTGGTATTGTTCTAAAGGTCTCAAGTAGCGGATTGAAGTGTCTTGAAGAGGCTCTAAGTTACTAAGGAGCGACTTCGGATTTGGAGTTGGATTAAGATTCGTTGAGGTATAATCTTGTCCCTTAAAAGTGTTACAAGATTATTTATATTGTTGTTAGCTTTACATGTTGCTAGCATGAAGTGTATGTGTTGAAGTTTATAAGTATTATGGATTGCTTGTAGCTTAAATCCGAAATGTAATGTAAGCCTTGTGAAGTTGGATTACAAATTAGTCGTTTATTAGAATCGTCGCATGTTAATTACTTGGAGATTATAGTAGTTATAATCGATTGCGACTTGATATCATGTTAGGCAAATAACTTGGATTGAAATGGAAATTGGATAAGAATTGGTGTTATGGTACTCAATGTGGCCGAATTGGACATATAGTTTGTATTAGTTTGATATCTATTGTGGGGCGGAATTTAACACGTCTAGTAAGCGTGTAATCCCCTATTGTTAATTGCATTGATTGGGCCTTAAATGTGGCGTGTTTGGTTATTGTATTCGGCCTTGAAAAAGGTGGCAAAGTAAGTAGAAACAAAGGAGGTGTTGTCCGATTTTCCGTAGAATTTAGTGACTTAGCACTTAGAATATTCTACGTTTGAAGTAAGAGGTTAATGGACGTATTGTGACCATTATAGGTTGACGTACTAAGTATAGCGTATCCTACTTGAAGGATGGAATAGCTATCAAGGTTGAAGTACTTTGGAGCATTTTTCTACTTGTCGATAATCGTCGCGAGGTATGTGAACCTCTTCCTTCCTTTGGCATGATTCTATGTATGGAATATACCTGTGGTATCATTTCATGTTCCCTTCTACTCTTAGAAGTTAAGAGGTAGTTGTGTGATTTCTTCAGATGTAGAACTTTTCCTATCCTTCGAGCATGACTAGTTGCACGATATAGTACGGTGAGACGACAAGATCTTGATATCCTTATGTGACGCCCAAACCCGGCCCGCACATCGGTGCCTTACCCTGCACCCTAGTGATACAACATCGAGAAAACCAATGGAAATAAAAACTTTACACATGAAATGAGACATAAATAAATAAACAGCCAACCCAACCGTTGCCTTTCAAGATATATACATAAAACCCGAACGCTTATCCTTTTACAAACCCCGCCACAACAAAGCATGCACTTAAGATATACAACAACTATGACGGACAGTGGCCCCGCCATACCCTGAATGTACAAGTACCTACAATGACAGGACTATACTAAAAGATAAGCCTCCGAGGAACGAGCTTCCTAACGCTGAATCGCGATCCTATGAGCGAGGATCAACCAACCGGTGTACCTCTACCGCAGATGAACGCACTTCGGGCGAGGTCGATAACAGTACCAAGTATGTGAAACTGAAAATACAGTAATGAAATCACATTTCATCATTTTATAAAACCATTTCGCAATAAGTAAACAAGCAGGCTGGCAAGGGACGATATCCGAATAATCACTCACATAATTATGGGTCTCACGCCATAATACCACTCACGCCCGTGGAACTCATTCTCACCACGGCAGACATGATGTAAAACAACACCCATATGTGAACTCGAACACTAGATCCCGCTGCGTCATCAAAACCGACGGGCCAAGTAGAATAGCCAACTACACCCAAAAGCTAGTCATATCCCATCACGGCAAGGTACTAAGCCAACTACTACCCAAAAGCTAGCCACGCAATCGCCGAGGCAAGTATCTTAAGCTAACGCACAATAGCCTACCGCCTCACAAGATATGCACCGAGGCAAGTATCTTAAGCTATCTACCGAGGCTACCAGACACGAGAAAATGACCGTAACAAGTATCTAAAGTGTGCTGAACCACACGCATAAACTAAGCCCGTGATCGCCGTCACCGCGCAAGCTTCATGGATTAGCGGTCCATGGACTAACAAATCAACCTCACAATGACCGCATGCCCCGATCTTACCTCGGAAGTCATGGCCATGAAACCATCCCATCGACGCATGCCCGTGGAACATCCATCACGCCGGCATGTCCAAAGGAAATAAATCGGATAGCCGCCTCCTGCAGAGTCACGGCAAGCATGAAACAACCATCAATACTCAAAGTGGACGATACTGCGACCACCCAACGCCGTATGTCCAAATAATCAATCGATAGCCGCCTCCTGCAGAGTCACTGAAGACATCAACAAAACACTTGCACATCAAAGACTATCACAACAAGCATAGGCAAGTTTAACATACATTCATTTTAATCAACAATCCGTTTCAAACCCAAAATACTACATACTTTCCTTCTTTCAAAAGACCTCTTTCTACGTAAAAGCCACATGATACTAATACTGTAGTATATAAAGAAAACACGCTTTACTTTTAAAACCAAATTACTTCACCTTCAGAAAATCTTTACAAGGCTTTTTAAAATCAAGTACTCTATACTTTTTAAACCAAGTGAGTTTCTTTTAGAACAACATCTAGTATACTCTTTTAAAACCCAATTAACTTACTCTTTTCAAAACAAGTAACCTATACTTAAATCAAGTTACTTCTCCTTCCGAAAACAAGTCGTTATAAGTCAAGTCTCTTATCTTTCAAGATCAAGTCTCTTAACTTTCAAAATCAAGTCGTTTTACTGTCAAAACCAAATCTTCCTTTTATCTTCATAAAGTCGTTATAACTAACTTCCCATAAAGCCATTATAACACTTTATGTTTTAAAACAAACAAAAATCGTTTCACACGCACGCTCACCGCACTATATAGTTCACAACAATCATGCTCAAGAGTATAGGAAGAATCACATACCTTTAGCTTAAACCACAAGCCAAGTCAAGTATGCCGCGCGTAGAAAGATCCACCTATAACAACCACAATATATAAATCAACTTCTAGCACTCTCCGTAGAATATTCTAAACACAAGATTCCTTATTCTACGTAAATTTCGCAAAGACTCTCCCGCTATCACATAAATCTCCTCCTAACTGTGCCCGCTACTGTGCCAACAACTCTCAGTGGATTACACGCCTAACCTGACGTGTTCAAATATGCTTCACAATAATACTTACACAAGTCTCTGTAAGTACAAATCCAATGTAAATAGAGTTCAATCCTTTATAATCATCCTTCCAATATAATATTCTAAAGTATTACTACTACAATATGTAATATCCAATTACAATAGGGACATAGATCATTACCTCGATAAGCCCAAAAATTATCCAAGTTATAAGTCGATCCCGAGCAACGCTTAGCTCCAATCCTTACGCCCAACCCGCTCCAAGCGATCCTTAGAAGTTTCTAAACAACTTCTCTAAATACTTCCACCAAGCTAGGAAGATTTTTCTGTGGTTTCGCTTACTGCTATTGGAATAAAGTAGTATTTCCTGCCCTAGTATTGAAATAACTTTGGAATACTACTAGGATACTAGGCCAAGGTATTTGGGATTATACAACAATACACCAAGTATTTTCTACACAAGAGGAGGGGGACTAAATCTACACAAAGGGAGGGAAAACATTTGCTTTGGAAAGCTTTCACGTGAGGGATGATTTTACTCTTCAAGCCAAGGGGTATTTATAGAAGAACCAAGGGTCAAGATCAATATAAGTGTAGGGTCAAGATTGGGCCATGTGTGTGTGGGTCCCACCACACCACATGGCCAAACGAAATGGTGCCAGTGTGAGGCCAAATCGGCCAAGCGGACAAGCTCAGCCATCATTCACCCATTTCGGCCAAGTGCCACATGGGGGTGACACGTGTCGCCCCCCAATTCGTCCAAAATATTTCGTCTTCCGAAAATATCCAAAATACCGGAAATCTCAAAAACAAAGCGGGCCCCACAAAACCGTAAATTTCTCCCGTGGGTCCCACGTGACCATTTCTGAAAATAAAACCTCAAAATTCTAATATAATCCAAGAAGTCCAAATACCAAATCTGGGAATCCAATTCCCATTAACGAACCTTTTTCTTCACAAAAAACCGGAACTTTTCCGTCGAAAAAATCACATCTTCCTTTCTTTCCAAAATTTCTGTCGTATTCTCGTACGTACGTCCTCACATACATACCCTGGAACTACGGGGTATAACACTTTACTAGTATAGGAATGGCCAAGTCGGGTGAGTTAGGAGATTAACTCACTTCTTTGAAAGTATTAAGGATGTCTAATGTTTTATTAAAGTTAAGGGACTTGAAGAGTTTTGAAGTATGTGATACTTGTTCCGTTTTAAACGTATAAGTCCCTTGGATAGGAAATTGTATTTGGCTAAGGTATAAAGTGAATATAACGACTTTATGGGAAGTTGGTTATAGTTGCTTTATGGAAAGATAAATGACTTGATTTTAAGGCATCAATTGCCTAAGGTTTTATAATAAAAGGAGTCACTTGATTTCTAAAGGTTAAGAGACTAATTGTACTTTGAAAGTTAAGAGAATTGATTTGAAAGTATACAATACTTGGTTTAAAAAAAATATAAGTCTCTTGGTTATAAAAGGAATGGGTTGTCTAAAACCATAAAGGGTTATAACGGCTTTATGGGAAGTTGGTTATAACGGCTTTATGGGAAGTTGGTTATAACGGCTTTATGGAAGGTTAAGAGAATGGTTTTCCCTAATAAAGTAATCAAGGAAATAATTTGATTTAAGGGTATCACTTGCTTAAAGCTTTTAAGTAAGGGTCACTTGATTTAGAAGCCGAGAAATGTATTTCTAAAAGTATTGTGACTTATGTGAATTGTACACAAGCCTTGATACTACGGGTGTTAGTATCTTGGGGTTTTATATGAAAAGGAATCTTTTTGAAAAGAATGTAAGTACGTAGTACTTGGGATTAAATTCCCGGATTTTGATGTGTAAAACGAAAGTGTCATGAGTTTATATAAACGGAAGTCTAAGGGTTTAATGAACTTGCCTGTATTTGCTTGTGATAGCTTTAAGTGCAAGTATTATATGTTACATTGTCGTGACTCTCAGTTGGAGGGCCGACTGTCTTGTTATAAGTTTACTTGGACGTACCGACAGTGATGTGGGATTCCACGGGTATGCTTCCATCATGATTGATCCTTGGACATGCTTATACGACGGGATTCGGCATGTGACCGACGCGTTAGATGCTCGGACATTTTATCGACGCACCGGCGATGACGGATTCCACGGGTATGCTTCCATTGTGATTGATCTTGGCCATGCTTATACGATTAGAGATGCCGGGGCATGCAGCCAGGATGCGGGTTAGATGCCCGCGCGTGTTATTACTCCATGGCCATGCTTATACGATGTGGGATTCCGGGGTATGCGACCATGTTATATTTTACTCCATGGGCTAGCTCCCCATGAAGACCTGCACCTACGATGAGGGATGCCGAGGGCACGTTATGGCCATGCTTATACGATGTGGGATTCCGGGGCACGCGACCGCGTTATATATATATATATATGTTGTGTATGTGTACGCCGACAGTGAGGTGGATGCCACGGGCGCGACACATGGTTATATTTTACACTTATAGTTGTCGGCAGTGATGTGGGATTCCACGCGTGATATATATATACGTTGTGTATGTGTACGCCGACAAATGAGGTGGATGCCACGCGACATGGTTATATTTTACACTTATAGTTGCTCAGTGATGTGGGATTCCACGCGGTGATATATATATATATGTTGTGTATGTGTACGCCGACAAATGAGGTGGATGCCACGCGCGACACACGGTTATATTTTACACTTATAGTTGTCGGTGATGGGATTCCACGGGCGAGATATATATATACGTGTTGTGTATGCAGTACGCGGTGAGGTGGATGCCACGCGCGTCACATGGTAATAATTTACACTTATAGTCGGCGCGATGGGGATTCCACGGGCACGCGTTGATAATTGTGTGACTTGATCGCGTCCCAGATTGGGCCGGGTAGTATAGGTGCCCCTCCTTAAAGGGCCGGATTATGTTATGAAAGATAATTGAGTTATATAGTAATGAACTTAATGATTTTTCCTAATCATGTGCATAAGAATGTGTCTATAACTTTCATTGAGAATGGGAAAAGATAATAAGGTGCGATTAAGTTCATATGTGGTAATGACACGGCAGATCCGTATGTACTTTTATACTTGTCCTGCCATTCTTTTGTACGCTTATGATCCGCTTTCGACGTTATTTCTGCTCCATATTCGCACTGTTGTAATCGACCCTTCTTCTGGCCGCTCATGCCCGCAGTTTTAGGTACCTGTGTCGTGATCCTTGCTCTTAGGATCTCGGTTCAGTTTTTGGGAAAAAGCTCCATTTGCTCCGGAGGCTTATCTCTTGGTACGGTTTTCCCTGAAGTTGTAGATTCATGTATATTCAGGGGTATGGCGGGGCCCTGTCCCACCACAGTTGTTATGTGTTATACCCCGTATTTCCAGAGTATGTACGTGAGGGCGTACGTACGAAAGTTTAGCCTTAAAGTAGGCAATGGGACGTTTTTTTGGGCACAACTCATTAAAAGAATCGTTTTCCGACGAAACGTTTTACACAACTCGCGTAGGATAAATTCCGGCTATGTCATTTCTAATTTTTGCGGATTTTTCCGAGAGACGAAACACTTTGGACCAACGAGAGGGCGACACTTGTCACCCTCTCATTGATGGATGTGAGGCGGAAATGGACCGAAATGGATTGGCTATTTTGTCAAGTAGTTGGTAGGATATTTTGTGTGCAAGTTGGCTAGGTACACTTGCCCTAATCTTGACCTTACACTTGCCTAGCACTTGGCTAAATCTTGGCCATTGGTTGGCCATGTCTTGACCTATAAATACCCCCCTTAAGATGAAGAGTTCTTCATCCACAAAAACTTTCAAGTCTAAAATCCTCCTCTCCTTGTTAGCCCTTTTCGTCCAAACACCTTCCCTTTTGAGAAGCTTAGCCGAGGCTATCCCCAGCCTAGCCGAAATCTACCCACCTCCCGTGGTAGAAACGTTGCCTTCTAGTATTTTTATAATTCCCAAAATAACCTACCCCAAATCACTTAGTAATTATTAGAAGTTGTGAAGAAGTTCTAAGGTTTCTCGAGCTATCTGAGCGCATAACTTAGAGCTAAGCCTGCTCCTGATCGACTTATATCTAGGATATTATTGGGCTTACCGAGGTAAATAATCCTAACCCTCTTTGTATTAGAGAATACATACGTAGAAGTATAAGAATAAGTATTAATACTTAGAAGAATATTACAGAATAGAATCAACTGTTATCACAAAGAGAAAGGTTTAAAAGAAGAATAATTGAACTATACTTAGACTGTTTTCACAAGAGACTTGAGTAGCTCACCGGTAGGGAAGTCGCCCGATTTTCGCAGAATAAAGGACCCTTGCTTAGAATCACATACTGAGTAGTCTAGACGTTGATAGACGTGTCGACTATTATAGGTTGATTCTTCCGCGACATATTCAACTTGGCGCGTGGTTTTCACGAGAAGGTATGTGATTCTTCCTAAGCATGATATTTTAAAATATATATATATAGTAGACGCATACGTGTTAATCGAATAATAATTACTGCAATGTATTTTGACTTAAGCCCAATAATAAGAATCTTGATGCATTTCAAATGAATACCAATCATTTTTAATAAAAGAACTAATTGGTTTTAAACAGAAAGCTTAAGAGTTATACTAGCTTTATGGGAAGTTAGGTATAACAACTTAAGAATGATAAAAGGAACATTTACTTATGTGTTTATAACACTTTACATCGATCTATGGAAAGAATAATAAAATGGTTTGATAAGTAGACATGATATGATGTTATGGGTGTTAGTGTCTTGTAACGCTTGTATAAGAGGTATTCTTGTTGTGCTTATGTTGTTTAACGATAAGTCGTTATGTTAGTATTATATCACTCACCTCTTGACATAAATACCGGGGTTAAGTCGCCTCCGACGCTGGTATACCTCGAATTGCGGTGACTATGATGCGAGGACACCCTACGCGGTCCGTGACCTATGCGAGCTACGAGAGTTCCGTGTTAGTGTGCGGGGTTATACCTCATGCGGTCTATGTGGCCATGCGGACTACGAGTCCGGGCGACGCCGAGGAGTAGCTACCTCGATGCGGGTTATGCCTACGCAGCCTACGAGAGTGGCCTATGCGACTACGGAGTCCGTGATTAGGCTTGCATAATGATACTATGGGCAATTGGCCCCGCTTCGATCATTCGCACCTAGAAAAGACTGCATGCTTTACCTATTGTTGCTCTTGTTTATGATGTGGCACTATGCGGTTACCTCGTTGTTTCATACATATATGTAAACCGATTTTAAAATGATATGTTTTCATTTAAGTACTTTACGCTTCGCATACTTAGTACCTGTTATCGACTCCTTCTGGGGCCGTTCATGCCGCAGTAAGTGGCAAGCAGTGCTAGATCCACATCCTTAGGATCTTTGCGTTGGTGTCGAGCTCCATCTTCTCCGAGGCTCTACTTTGGTATGATCTCCCGTATTGTAGATAGTTTTGTACATTCAGGTATGGCGGGGCCCTGTCCCGCCATAGTTGTTTACTTCCAGAGGTCCAGAGTCCTATTATGCAGTTGGGATGTAATCGCAAAACTATGTTTATGTATATATGCCGAAAGGCGACATTTTCTCACATAAACCGGTTCTCTTTACAACTGCTTTCATGTCTTGTTTTTATATTCACGATTACTGATGTATGACTACTGGGTGCCGGGTAAGGCACTATCACGCCCTGAACGGTCTTGACAAAAGTGGTATCAGAGCGATTAATCCTCTGAAAGTGTCTACAGCATCGTATCTAATAGAGTCTTGATTATCGGTGTGTCAGGCACCACACCAATAATCGTGAGGCTATAGGATATTTAGGATTGGTTTCCATTCTTCTCACTCGAGATCGTGCTTGTAGCTGTGTTTATGTTGGACCCTCTAACGTATTCCTTTCTCGTATGCTTATGTCTCCACGTAAGGCAACCCGCCCGAGCGGCAAGGCAAAGCGGAGCTGCTAGTAGGACACCAAGAGTTACGAGGGCTCAGGCCCAGTCTATACCTCAGACGGCGAGTTCCATGACGCCGTCGGCCCCAGCAGAGACCACAATACCCACACCTCCTGTCCTACAGCCTGGGGCGGAGGAGTTAGGGTACAAGGAGATGGGCCCACTATTGGCCAGATCGTGGCCGCATACGAGGACAGCCGATGCAGCAGCTTCCGGCCAGTCGTGCATCGTGGTTCACCCGAGGGCCGAGAGTTTGAGGCTACGAGATTTCCTGAGTTATAGCCCGCCAGAGTTTTATGGGTCGAGGCCAGAGGATGATCCGCAGGAGTTCATCCGCCTACATGAGGATTATGAGGTGATCGGGCGCCGAGACCGAGTCCGTGATCTTCGCATCGGCCGCGTGATACCGCAATGATTGGTTTGATTCGCGGAGTTATCCCGGGAGAGCACGCCCCGCCTACTGGGATGAGTTCTCGAGGCTTTCCTCACTCACTTCTTGCCTCCAGATGGCGAGGGCGCGGCCGATGATTTTTATTATCGAGGCGTAAAGCGGCGCACGGTTAGGAGTACAATGTCGAAGTTCGATTCCTTGGCTCGATATGTCCCTGCATTCGTAGCGGATATGGAGGACATGGTGCATCGCTACGTCACCGGTCTAGATGATTACATGGCCGAAGTTCAGGCGCGTGTGTCCTTCACCAGATGGACATTACCCGATGCAGCTCATGCGACCGACGCGAGGAGCGTCGAGGCCTACGGGTTGACAGACAGCATCAGAAGAGGACAAGTACGGCAGGGTCCTTTGGTACTTATCAGTGTGGAAGGCCTCAGCAGCCGTCTAGATTCACACCACACCAGCCGAGCACTCCCGCACCATCCTCAAGACACCAGAGTATTCGGGGCGTGTGGCCCCGGACTTCGACTTTCGTGGTGGCAGAGGTCTGGCCGGGACCACCCCTCTCAGTGGCCTATGCGGTAGATCCCATTTCGGGAATTATGGTACTCCTCCGAGGGTTTGTTACAGTTGCGGCCAGACGGGTCATATTGCGAGGGCTTGTCCGACGGGGCGCGGTGGTAGGCTCACCATCGGGTCTATTGCCGGTTCATCATCTCCTTCGCCATTACTCGCCCGAGGGCGTGGTACTCATGGACCAGCCAGGTCGCGCAGAGGTCGTGGCTCGGTCCAGCTTCTAGCGTCCTCGAATCCGCATTTATGCCTTGTCCACCGGGCAGATCGTGAGGCCTCACCGATGTCGCCACAGTACCTTATCGCCTCCGATTATGATGTATGCCTTGATAGATCCGGTTCTACTGGCCCCTATATATCTCCCTTGTTGCTAGTAGGATGTGGATGAGCCCGAGTCCATAGACCCTTTCGAGGTAGCTACGCCAAATGGGTGATTCTGGTAGCTCGGCGGGTATATAGGGCTTGTCCAGGACTATTTACGTCGGACTCAGCCGACTTGATAGAGTGGATATGATTGATTTCGACGTGATCATGGGTATGGATTGGCTAGCTTCTTGCTACGCCAATGTAGACCGCAGAGAGAGTAGTACGGTTCCAGCTCGGCGAGCCATTGTTGAGTGGGAGGAACATCAGACGCCGGCGGTAGGTTTATTTCCTACCTCAAGGCTAGAAAGATGGTGCGAAGCGGTACATCTACCATCTCGTTCGGTGTTTGATACCGAGGTCGCAGCGCATTTCCATCGGGCCTGAGAGTCGAGAGTTCCCGCACGCAGTTTCCTGCACGACCTCCCGTATTCCTCCGCAGAGGAGATAGAGTTTTGTATTGATGTCTTTGCCGACACTCGCCTATTTCCATTCCGCCATACGTAATGACACCGCCGAGTTGAGAGAGTCAAGGACCACCGAGAGATTTGCCGGAGAAGCGGCTTCATCAGCCTAGTGTTTCCGGGAGCGCCGTATTGTTCGTGAAAAGAAGGACGGACGCCGCGCATGTGTTGATTACAGTGCAGTGAACAATGTGACCATTAAGAATGATACCCCCTTCCCGTGATTGATGATTTGTTCGACCAGTTGCAGGGCGCGAGATGTTTCTCCAAGATTGATCTACGGTCGGGCTATCATCAGGTGCGAGTCAGAGAGTCGGACATCCCTAGATCGCATTCCGACCCAGACGCACTACGAAGTTTAGGGTTATGTCGCTTGGTTTGACCAACGCCCGCGGTATTCATGGATTTGATGAACCGAATGTTCAAACCATTTTTGACACGCTTGTGATAGTGTTCATTGATGATATCTTGGTTTATTCTCGCCAGAGCAGAGCACGCGAGCATTTGGCGATCAGGCCGACAGCTTCTCAGACTGCAGTATACACCAAGTTTTCCAAATGTGAGTTTTGGTTAACTTCAGTGGCTTTTCTTGGGCATATTGTCGGGGTTGATGGCATTCGAGTGGATACAGCCAAGATCGAGGCAGTCAGGACTTTGCCTAGACCTACTACTCCGACAGAGGTTCGCAGTTTTCTGGGCCTTGCAGGTTATTATCGGGCGTTTGTAGAGAAGTTTGCTTCTATCTCGCACCATTGACTAGGCCGACTCGTGGCGCTAAGTTTTAGTGGATCGATGCTTGTGAGCGTGGTTTCCAGCTTGGCGAGAGATCGACGACCGCCTCGCTTCTTACTTCTTCCGCAGGGTCCGCAGACGATATGTCGTGTATTGTGATGCGCCGCATCGTTGGGATGTGTGTTGATGCAGCAGGCAAGGTTATAGCGTATGCATCCCGACACCAAGAAACACGAGAGGAACTACCCCACCCACGATTTGGAGTCGGCGCAATGATTCACGCCTTGAAGATCTGGAGGCACTATTTGTATGGGGTTCATGTGGATATTTATACAGACCACAAGAGCCTCCAGTATATCTTCAGCTAGAGGGAGCTGAACATACGACAGAGACGGTGGTTAGAGTTGCTTAAGGATTACGATGTTGATATCCTCTACCACCCGGGGAAGGCCAATGTCAGGCAAATGCTCTTAGTCGTAGGTCGACGGGAGTCTATCGATGTGCAGCAGACAGAGAGACATGGTTCGTGATTTGCATCGCTTAGCGAACCTTGGCGTCCGCTTGATTGATTCTCGATAGCAGTGGGGTTCGAGTTCGTGAGGTTGCCGAGTCTTCCATCGCCGGCGAGTGAAGAGGCAACAGCTCGAGGATCCGTTTTGACACGTTATCGCGATACGCTCTTCGTGAGGAAGGGTCCTTTGAGGTAGCACCACGGGTGCTAAGGTTTGAGGGCGTTGTGTGTTCCGGATGTTTCAGACTTCGGCACAGAGTTCTGGGGAAGCACACAAGCGTTACTCTATCCATCCAGTGGTCGACCAAGATGTACCACGACCTTAGATCTATGTATTGGTGGGATGGCTTCAAGAGGACGCTGCGAGTTCGTAGCTCGCCCGTGTTGTCGCGCAGTGAAGGTAGAGCACCGCAGGCCCGTGGTTTGTTACGCACGATAGAGATCCCGACCGAAGTGGGAGGTGATCAACACGGACTTCATTACAGATTACCTCGCACTCGGAGGAGACATGATTCTATATGGGTTATCGCCGACAGTCGATTTAAATCAGCCCACTTTCTTCCCGTTAGGACGACTTTTTCTACCGAGGATTATGCCGCACTTTACATCCGAGAGATCGCCGATCGCATGGAGTCCCTATTTAGATCATATCGCATGCAGGAGCCCGGGCCACGCTAACTTCCTGAGGTCTTTCCAGGGTTTAGGACGCAGCGAGCTCGAGTATCGCATTCCATCCACGCATGCACGGACAGAAGAGCGCACTATCCGCACTTCGAGGATATGCCGCGAGCCCGTGTTATTGACTTCGTGGATACCGAGGATCATTTGCCTCTAGTTGAGTTTGCGATAATAATAGCTACCACTCCAGATTCAGATGACGCCTTAAGCCTTGTATGGGAGGAAGTGCAGATCGCCTATAGGTTGGTTCGATGTGGCGAGGTGCGATTAGTGGGAGCAGATTTGGTGCGTAAGCGTGGATAAGGTGAAGCTTATCTAGAGAGGTTGCCGACACCGAGTCGATGTAAGTCATACGCAGATCATCGCCGCCGTGATCCGGAGTTCGAGGTTCATGATTGGGTTTTCCTAAAGGTGTCACCCATAAAGGGTGTGATGAGATTCGGAAGAAGGGGAAACTCACCCAAGGTACATCGGGCCGCTTCGCATTGTCCGCAGGTAGGCAAGGTTGCCTATGAGTTGGATCTCGCCGTCCGATCCGAGGCGATGCATCCGGTGTTTCATGTTTCTATGCCGAGGAGATGTATCGATCCATCTAGAGTGCATCCGATTGACGATGTCCAGTGACCGAGGGTTATCGTATGAGAGATTCCCATAGCGATAATCGATCGTCAGTTAGGCGTCCATGACCAAGGACGTGGCTTCCACAAAGTTCGTGGGCGAACGAGCTCGAGGAAGAGGCGACGTGGGAAGTCGGCGAGGACATGAGGCGTAAATATCTCACCTATTCCCACACCTCCGTGTAATTCACTTTCCTACTTGTAAATTTTCGTTATCGCTTATGCCTGGTATTGTTCGCGCGTGTGTGGCTTTTGTAATCGCTTAAGTTATGAAGAATCTTATCGTTAATCGTTTGGGAAGGAACATTCGGGACGAATGTTTCTAAGGAGGGGAGAATGTTATACCCCGTATTTCCAGAGTATGTACGTGAGGGCGTACGTACGAAAGTTTAGCCTTAAAGTAGGCAATGGGACGTTTTTTTTTGGGCACAACTCATTAAAAGAATCGTTTTCCGACGAAACGTTTTACACAACTCGCGTAGGATAAATTCCGGCTATGTCATTTCTAATTTTTGCGGATTTTTCCGAGAGACGAAACACTTTGGACCAACGAGAGGGCGACACTTGTCACCCTCTCATTGATGGATGTGAGTCGGAAATGGACCGAAATGGATTGGCTATTTTATCAAGTAGTTGGTAGGATATTTTGTGTGCAAGTTGGCTAGGTACACTTGCCCTAATCTTGACCTTACACTTGCCTAGCACTTGGCTAAATCTTGGCCATTGGTTGGCCATGTCTTGACCTATAAATACCCCCCTTAAGATGAAGAGTTCTTCATCCACAAAAACTTTCCAAGTCTAAAATCCTCCCCTCTCCCTTGTTAGCCCTTTTCGTCCAAACACCTCCCACCTCCACCTTTTGAGAAGCTTAGCCGAGGCTATCCCCCCTAGCCTAGCCGAAATCTACCCACCTCCCTTGGTAGAAAAGTTGCCTTCTAGTATTGTTATAATGCCCAAAATACCCTAGCCCAAATCCCTTAGTACTTAGTAGAAGTTGTGAAGAACTTCTAAGGTTTCTCGAGCTATCTGAGCGCATAACTTAGAGCTAAGCCTTGCTCTGATCGACTTATATCTAGGATATTATTGGGCTTACCTGTAAATAATCCTAACCCTCTTTTGTATTAGAGAATACATATCGTAGAAGTATAAGAATAAGTATTAATACTTAGAAGAATATTACGAATAGAATTGAATCATATCACGCAGAAAGGTTTAAAAGAAGAATAATTGAACTATACTTAGACTGTTTTCACAGAGACTTGAGTAGCTCACCGCAGTAGGGAAGTGCTGCCCGATTTTCCGTAGAATAAAGGACCCTCTCGCTAGAAGCTGTTCTGAGTAGTCTAGACGTTGATAGACGTGTCTGACTATTATAGGTTGATTCTCTGCGCGCGACATAGTCAACTTGGCAGGTGGTTTTCGCCGAGAAGGTATGTGATTCTTTCTAAGCATGATATTTTAAAATATATATATATAGTACGGTAGACGCATACGTGTTAATCGAATAATAATTACGGCAATGTCTTTTGACTTAAGCTGAATAATGCTTACGCAATGTCTTTGACTTAAGCCCGAATAATAAGAATCTTGATGCATTTCAAATGAATATCAATCATTTTTAATGTAAGAGAACTAATTGGTTTTTAAATGTAAAGCTTAAGAGTTATACTAGCTTTATGGGAAGTTAGGTATAACAACTTAAGAATGATAAAAGGAAGTTTACTTATGTGTTTATAATGCACTTACATTGATCTATGGAAAGAATAATAAAATGGTTTGATAAGTAGACATGATATGATGTTATGGGTGTTAGTGTCTTGTAACGCTTGTATAAGAGGTATTCTTGTTGTGCTTATGTTGTTTAACGATAAGTCATATGTTAGTATTATATCACTCACCTCGACATAAATACCGGTTAAGTCGCCTCCGACGCGGGTATACCTCGTGCCAGGTGACTATGATGCGAGGACACCTCACGCGGTCTCAGTGACCTATGCGAGCTACGAGAGTTCCGTGTTAGCGCGGGTTATACCTCATGCGGTCTATGTGACCATGCGGACTACGAGTCCAGGCGATGCCGAGGAGTAGCTACCGATGCGGGTTACGCCCTACGCAGCCTATGAGAGTGGCCTACGCGGACTACGGAGTCCGTGATTAGGCTTGCATAATGATACTATGGGCAATTGGCCCCGCCGATCATTCGCACCTAGAAAAGGCCCGCTACGCTTACCTATTGTTGCTCTTGTTTATGATGTGGCACTATGTGCGGTTACCTTGGTTGTTTCATACATATATGTAAACCGATTTTAAATGATATGTTTTCATTTAAGTACTTTACGCTTTCGCATACTTAGTACCGTTGATCGACCTCCTTCTGGGCCGCGTTCATGCCGCAGTAAGGGCAAGCAGTGCTAGATCCACATCCTTAGGATCTTTGCTGGTGTCGTGAGCTCCATCTTCTCCGAGGCTCTACTTTTGGGTATGATCTCCCGTATTGTAGATAGTTTTGTACATTCAGGTATGGCGTGGCCCCGTCCCGCCATAGTTGTTTACTTCCTGAGGTCCAGTAGTCCTGTTGTACAGTTGGGATGTAACTGCAAAACTATGTTTATGTATATATGCCGAAAGGCGACATTTTCTCACATAAAACTGTGTCTCTTTTTACAATCGTTTATGTCTTGTTTTTATATTCCGATTACTGATATATGACTACTGGGTGCGGGTAAGGCACCAACACGAGCCTCACACGGCCCCCGAACGGTCGTGACATTATGTTAAAACTCTTAGAGGTCTCGTAGTCACATATGTGGGTCGATTTGTAAAGGAAAGGAGGCAACCGCTTTGTATATATATATATGTTCAGGAAGGTAGCCATTCGGCTAACTCGTTGATTTTATCTTTGATGATTTATTTATAAGTTTCATGTATGTCATTGATTATCTCTCGATGTATACTGTAAGTGGTGCCTGTGTAGGCACCGCCGCGCCCGGTCGGGTCGTGACAAGAATATTCGCGCCACTGTTCGGACAATTTCTCGCAAATGTCCGCCGCCGCAAGCCTAACAAGCTATCTAAGTAGTACGACACTCCCATAAGAACACCTCCCGCAACGCCATACCGAGCGGGGTGGCCTCCTCTCGCTAACACCCTTCCTCTCCGACCCATCAATCCGAATCGACTGTAGGCTAAGTCATCCCACCGTATCCTCCTACTAGGACATTCTCTCCTCACACGGCTCGACGGCCGGTAAAACAAGTACTAGCAAAAGACGACATTCCCCGGGATGACGCCTGTCACATAGTGAACACTGAGGGAAAACTGAATCTGACTGGCTAGAACCTATGTAAATCTGTGAACCGGAAACCCTGGAGTTCTGACCAACTCCTAAATACCCCGAACGTCCTGAAGTCTCGCGAGGGCCACTCAGATCGGGCGAGGCGCATAACCGGGGCCGGTAAGGTCCGCCTCGAAAGTTACTCGTCACGACCCGACTCGGCCGCGATCGTGCCTATCGGGGCACCCTATCAGGTACACATCAGAGAATAGCAGCGGAATATACATAATACAACATCTGTATAAGGTAAACATCACTGGCAAGCCGACAAGGCCGCCTTCCATAAAATAACTTAATCGAAAGTGAAACATTACAACTTATCCTTACAGCCCAAACCACAAACGTGACTACGCACTTAGAATAACAATCGTATGACAGGCCCCGCCATACCCCGAATGTACAAAAGTCTATAACCTCGTGGAATCATACCAAAAGACAAAGCCTCCGAGAGATGGAGCTTTCAAGAAATGAACAAGGATCCTAAGAGTGCGGATCGCCAGTTACGATCTCGACTGCAGATGAACGCAGCCGGGCGAGGTCAGTACAACAGGTACCAAGTATGTGAAACTGAAAATACTGTAATGAAATCATAATAGTATATATAAAGCAGGAGACATGTATGATAGCCAATCTACAGTACACAACATATACGCAGCCATGTCAAGTCAGGGACTCACGCCCTCTAAGTCATCACTCAAATATAACCATAGGTGTCATGCCCATAATATCAATCATGCCCGTGGAATTCCTTCCTCACTGCCGGCAGTCTATGATATAACAACACTAAGGAGTACACATGAACACTAGATCCCACCTGTGTCATAAGAACCGTACGAGGCAAGTACGAAGGCATAGCTACCAGATCCACTCTGCATCCTCAATCGACCGGCAAGTACGAAGCGCCTACGGATCCACCCGTACCAACAATACTAATTACCTGAAAACCGTACGAGGCAAGTACGAAGGCATAGCTACCAGATCCACCCTGCATCCTCAACTGACCGGGGCAAGTACGAAAGCCAGCTACCAGATCCACCCGTACCAACAATACTAATTACCTGAATCACGGTCGACCGGCACGTCGATAGCCTCTACCAGATCCACTCACGCCACGATCGGGGCAAGTACGCAGGCTAACCACCAGATCCACCCTGCATCACACAACTTCGCCCTAACACTGACCGGGACAAGTACGAAAGCCAACTACCAGATCCAACCTGCATCAGTAGACCTCATGGAGAGCTAGTCCATGGAATAACACTATCAACAGGGAACGAACCCTCATCATGGCCGCATACCCGTGGAATCCTCCATCACTGACGGTACATCCAAGTAGACTCATAACTACATGCTTTTAATTTGAATTGCAATACTATGTCTTTACATAAACCATGACAATTACCATGCCTTCTTTTCACATAAACCAAGAGAACTACCATGCCTTCTTTTCACATAAACCAAGAGAACTACCATGCCTTCTTTTCACATAAACCAAGAGAACTACCATGCCTTCCTTTCACATAAACCAAGAGAACTACCATGCCTTCTTTTCACATAAACCAAGAGAACTACCATGCCTTCTTTTCACATAAACCAAGAGAACTACCATGCATTCCTTTCACATAAACCAAGAGAACTACCATGCCTTCTTTTCACATAAACCAAGAGAATCCTTATTTAAGCAAGTCAAAGTACTTATCAAGGCACACATAGAATAATTCTCAATTAAACAAGCCAAAGTACTATCAAGGCACAAATAGAATAATTCTCTTTTAACAAGCCAAAGTACTACGTACGTACATTCTTTTCAAAAGACTCTTTTTTATGTAAAATCCAAGATACTAACACCCGTAGTATCAAGGCGTGTCTATTTTTCAAAGTAAGTTACTACACCTTTAGAAAACTCATTTCAAAGCTTGAAACCAAGTAACTTCAATTTTTCACAATCTAGACAACTTGTGCCCATTAATCAAAATAGACAACTTTCTTAACCTTCCATAAAGTTATTATAACCAACTTCCCATAAAGCCGTTATACTAACTTTATGCTTTAGAAATTAAGACATTCTTATCCTTTCATAAGACCGTTATAACTAACTTCCCATAAAGCCGTTATAACTCCTTATAAACCATTTCGTTCTTTTACTAACCAGGAGACTTATACTTCAAACAAATTTACAAAATTTTCAAAATACTTCAAGCCTCTTATCTTTTAGAAAACAAGTTTCTTACCTCAAAAATTTAAGCCTCTTATTTAGAATAATTCAATACTCAATACTTTCACACCAAGTACTCTATACTTCTTTATGTCAAGGAATCCTTGTCTACCTTATTTAGGATAAACCACTCCTCAAGAACAAGCGGGTTAACTTCCTAACCCAACCAACTTAGACATTTTCTTAAAACAAGTCAAGTATAACAAAAGGATTTACTTCATTTAAAACACGTACGTCTACCGTACTATATACTTATAACTACTCATGCTCAAGATATAAGAAAATTTCCACATACCTCTTCGGTCAATCCACTTGCTAAGCCCAAACTACCGCAAGTAATATGACAACCTATAATAACCATGATACGTTTATTAACCTCTAATTTCAATGTAGAAATAATCTAAGTTCAAATTCACTAAATTCTATGGAAAATTGGGCAGCATTTCCTTTGTTTCTACATACTTTGCCACCTTTCTCAAGGCCGAATTCAACATCCAAACGCCACATTTAAGGCTCAACAATCCAAACATTTCAAAGGGGATTACACACCTAAACTTGGGTGTGTAAAATTCTGCCCCATAAGGTACAACAATTCACTTAACAATTCTAAGGTAGTTTTTAGGCTACAACATGCTCATAATATCTTCTTAACCAATTCTTTCATATCCAAACCACATTTCTTACATGCAATGACTCTAAGTGCATTATTTACTACTACAAATCCCTTCTTCTTCATATGCAACATTAATACTAGCTACAAGAGAAGAAATGTTACCTTTGGAGCTTTAGCCAAAACTATTCCAACAACTTTGCTAGCCTCCTTCCAAGAATACCACCACAATAACTCCTACAAGCTAGCCACAAGCTTCCTTCTTGTCCTTAACTTTTCAGATTTTTCTTAGGCTTTGAATTCCTCTTGGAATTCTAGAGAGAAGTGAGAGCTCTAACTTAGAGAGAGGGAAAGTCTAGAAAGATGACCAAGTCTTCAAGACTTGGTCAATATAAGGTACATGCAAAAATCAGATGGGGGGGGGGGGACACTTGTCACCCTCCCATGGCTTTTTTTTTAAAAGAAGAAAATCATATTTCCTCAGTTTTTCCGCCAGGACTCCCGCCTCGGCGCCGCGGCGCTGAAACTTCAGCGGCCCCTCAGAATAACCGGCTGCGCCTCGCATCCGGCGGCCATGCCTCGTGGCCCCGACCAAACACCTTTCTCGCCCGATCACGACCGAACTTGTAACTCCCATAAATTTCTACTCCGACGTCCTATCGACGAACGGTCGGTTGCGTTGGAAACTAGACTCAACGAACTACGCCCTAGGCCTTTGAAACACTTAGGAACTCTCAATGTAACGGGTCATAACCCGCCTCAAAGTTGACTAAACCCGTCCGAAACAATCCATCAACCTATCTTTCGAAAAAATTTAAGTCTTACTCCCTTTCGTACGCTCTCATACGCATGACCTGAACTACGGGGTGTAACATTACCAAAGGACCCTGCTGTTCTGGCCCTCTTCTGCTGATCTTGGTTAATGCGTCGATCTCTACGTTCCTCAGTCTGCTGCGCATAAGCCGGTACGCGGGCGATGTCCATGTCTGACTGAAGAGCTACTCTTGTACAACTCTCTGCTAGATAATCGTCATACCCTGTGACATATCGGTGCACTCTATCCTCCATGTCTGCCACTAACGCGGGGACATAACGAGCCAATAAGTCAAACTCTAAACTGTATTCCCGAACCGTCCGCCCGTTCTGCCTCAACCTCATAACTCTATCTCGCTCGAGCCTCTCATCTGCGAGGGCAATAAGTGTGTACGAAATGCCTCTAAGGTTTTGATCACTTCCATGATCCGCTGCAACTGTCGAATAAACTCATGAGGATCTTCCTCAGTTCTCAATCCATAGAACTCGGGTAGACTGCAACTCAAGAAGTCCCGAAATCTCAACTGTCGGATCTAGGGTGAACCACTGGTACTACCGGAACCTCTCGACTCGTCGCCCTCATTCCTAGCCACAAGCCTAGCTAGTAACTGGGCCATCTCCTTGTAACTCATATCCTCGGCTCCTGGCCGTGGGACTAGAGGTTCAGGTATCGTGGTCTCAGTAGCTACTTCTACCGCTCTAAACTCTCCGGGGCTGGGCGCAGAACTCCACGGATGAAGCTGCTCAGATAATGACGGGCCCGCGCTCAGTAACCTCTCAGCTCTACTCGCAGCCTCCTCGCCGCTTTGCCTTCGGGCTCGTTGCCTTGCGTAGGCAATACGGGTGAAAAGAATACGTCAGAGGGAGTCCAACTTATAACACAGCTCTAAGGCACGATCTCAGAGTGAGAAGAATGGAAACCAATCCTAAATATCCTGCAGCCTCCTGATTATAGGTGTGGTTCACAACACACCGATAATCAAGACTCTACTAGATACGGTCTGTAGACACTTTCCGAGGATTAATCGCTCACGATACCACTTTTGTCACGACTCCGACTGCCCGTGATCGTGCCTTATCCTGCACCCTAGTGATACAACATCGAGAAAATCAGCAAGTAAAACTTACACATGAGACAAGATATACCATAATGAAATAAGAAAACAGGCTAACCAAAACGGTTACCTTTCTGAATATATAAATAAAACTTGAACACGAACAGTTACATCCCTTTTACAAACTCTGCCCACAACAGTACTACAAACCTCTACAAATATTATAACAACAACGACGGGACAGGGCCCCGCCATACCCCTGAATGTAAGTACCTACAACGACAGGGGACTATACGAAAGATAAGCCTCCGAGAAACGGCTTCCCAAAACGCTGAATCGTGATCCTAAGAGCGAGGATCGATGATCGTGTACATCTACCGCGGCATTGAACGCACTTCGAAGGAGGTCGATAACAGTACCAAGTATGTGAAATCAGAAGTATCAAATCAAATCATAATATTTTAAAACCAATTACAAATACGCATTTAACAACCAATTTAATCGTATATAGTGCCACAAAGATAAACAAGAGCAAAATAGATATAACGAATCGGTCTTTTCTAGGCCGCTAATGATCGGGCAAGGCCAATAGCCCATAGTATCATTATGCGTGCCTAATCTCAAACTCCCGCATCCGCATAGGTCACATTACGCACCGCATTTAGGTATTCCTCGACGGGGTAGCTAACCCGCGACATCCTCCTGGACCCCCGAAGTCCGCATAGTCACACAAACCGCATAGTCACACAGACCGCATGAGGCATTCCTCGTGACGGATAACACACCGAATGATCAACTCGAACTCCCGCACTCAAGATAGGTCACACGCACTGCATGAGGTATTCCTCGCATCGAGGGTGGCAAGTCCTCGGCATCATAACAAGTCAGGGGGGTATGTGATATAATAGCAGTACAACGGGCTTATCGTTTAACAATGTAGGCACAACAAGAATAATGTCACGATCCGACCCCGGACCTCGACTGGTGCCCTACCTGGGCACCCTTGAAACATACAACATAAATAAACTGCTGCGGAAAAATAAGTAACACATTTTTTTTTATTTTTTTTTAAAACCAAGGCCAAGCCGATAAGGCTGCCATAACATAAAAATTACCAGAAAGGGTCTATACTGTTTAACAATGTAAAAACAACCATAGCCAATCCAAATTTGCGTATGAATACATGCACTTAAGATTTGGACACATACTACGGACAAGGCCCCGCCGCACTTCGAATATACATAGCCATGACAACTCCGAACATCGAGCCATCTCAAATGCTGAACCAGGATCCTAAGCTCGCGGATCCACAACTGTGTACCTATACCTGCGGGCATGAACGCAGCCCCCCGAAGGGGGTCAGTACAACAGGTACCGAATATGGAACAGAAATAAGGTACAACAATTAAAACATATCTGTATAAAAGCATGACAGAGGTAAGTGTAAAAGAAGTAAATACCTGAACCTACCATGTCATTACCATCTCGTGAACTTAATCGTACCTTATTATCTTTTCCCATTTTTCACTAAACGTTATAGCCACTTTCTTACGTACATACTTAGGAAAAACATCAAGTTCATTACCATATAACTTACTGATCTTTCATAACATAATCCAGCCCCTTTTCGGAGGGACGCCACACTACCCGCCCAAATCGACGCGATAAGGTCACATAGTCTGCCCATACAGGTATACTGCCCGACCCATTTCTGGGACGATGATGCCATATAGTCTGCCCATAAAGGTATACTGCCCGGCCCATTTCTGGGACGATAATGTCATATAGTCTGCCCGTAAAGGTATACTACCCGACCCATTTCTGGGACGATAATGTCATATAGTCGCGTAAGGTATATCGCCTGCCCATTTCTCGACGATAATGTCATATATCGCCTGTAAGGTATACCGCCTGCCCATTTCGGGACGATAATGTCATATAGTGCGCGTAGAGGTATATTGCCCGCCCATTTCGGGGCGATAATGTCATATAGTCCGCCGTAAGGTATACCGCCCATTTCGGGACGATAATGTCATATAGTCGCAGAAGGTATACGCCCGCCATTTGCGGGACGATAATGTCATATAGTCTGCCCGTAAAGGTATACTGCCCGGCCCATTTCTGGGACGATAATGTCATATAAAAATCCGGGAATTTAACCCAACGTACTACGCCCCTCTACTTCTTTAGAAAGACTCTTTTTCAAATAAACCTTCCCAGATACTAACAACTATAGTATCAAGTCCTATCCACCTTTCAAGACAAGTCACCATACCTTTTTAGAAATACAATTACCGGCTTCTAAATCAAGTGACTTCTTTCCTTAAAACTTAAGCAATAGATGTTTTTAAAACAATTTGCCCTTCTTTATTTCCAATCATTTCTTTGCTTAGATTACTGAAGAAAACCATTCTTTTAATCTTTCATAAAGTTGTTATAACCAACTTCCCATAAAGCCGTTATAACTCTTTATGTCTTAGACAAAATCATTCCTTTTATAACCAAGAGACTTATACTTTCAAATCAAATCACATAGCTTTCAAAATACTTCAAGTCTCTTAACTTTTAAGAAAACAAGTTTCAAAGTCTTAAAAACTTCATACGTAAACTCTTTTAAATTAAGTAACATATACATTGGTGCGTTGTGAATAAGTTATACTTATTTATAACGATCTTATTCAGGTAGCCATGATCTAGAAAATGTAATACAATTTTGTCTTATCTTAGCTTCTATGCAGATGGAGAATTCTACTTGTTTTAATATAATTAATTGTCATTACATTTTCCTTTATTAACGCTGCAATGGCTTGTTCGATACTTATTCTCATTCGTGCCGTAAATTAGCCAAGTCAACTCGACTCCATATACTTCCTAACGACTCTTACCAACATCCCCCATAAGACTTGGTAAGGACTTAGGATTTCTTAGACGTAGCTTTTACATAGAGTAAATCAACATAACTACCTCTTAACTTCTAAGAGTAGACGGAATCATGAAATACTACTACATGTATATTTCATACATAGAATCATGCCAAAGGAAGGAAGAGGTTCACATACCTCGCGACGATTGTCGACAAGTAGCAAAAAGCTCCAAAGTACTTCAACCTTGAGCTACTCCATTCTTCAAGTAGGATACGCTATACTTAGTACTTCAACCTATCATGGTCACAATACGTCCATTAACCTCTTACTTCAAACGTAGAATATTCAAAGTGCTAAGTCGCCAAATTCTACGGAAAATCGGACAGCACTTCCTTTGTTTCTACTTACTTTGCCACCTTTTTCAAGGCCGAATACAATAACCAAACACGCCACATTTAAGGCCCAAAAAATGTAATCAACAATAGGGGATTACACGCCTACTAGACGTGTAAAATTCCGCCCCACAATAGATAACAAACTAAAACAACTACTAACCCATTTTCGGCCAACTTGAAGTGCTACAACATCAATTCTTATCCAATTTCCATTTCAATCCAAGTTATTAGCCTAACATGATATCAAGTCGCAATTGATTATAACCACTATAATCCTCAAGTAAGCAACATGCGGCGATTTCTAATAAACGACCAATTAGTAATCCAACTTCAAGTGGTTAATATAATATTTTGGATATAAGCTACAAGCAATCCATAATACTTATGAACTTCAACATATCAACTTCATGCTAGCAACACGTAAAGCTAACAACAACAACATATATATAATCTTGTAACACTAATTAAGAGACAAGATTATACCTCAACGAATCTCAATCCAATTCCAACCAAGTCGCCCTTAGCAACTTAGAGACTCTTCAAGACACTTCAATCCGCTACTTGAGACCCTTAGAACCATACCAACAACTTTCCTTCAACTTCCAATCCAAAACCTAGAAAAGCAACTAGGTTTTCGCTTTGCGACTAACCCGAAAACTATCTTTTTCCGAGATTTTTCTATTGAGATACGCTTACAATACACTCATGAACCTTGGGTTAAAGTCTTGTGGCTAATGAACCTCAAACAAAAAATTTTCTTCTTTCCTTCAAGCAAACCCGAGAGCAACTCTAAGGAGAACAAGAGTTCTTCAATTTTTCTAAGTGTAAAATAGCCTTGTCTTGCTACAAGTATGTATATAAAACACATTGGAGGGTCTAGATATCAACACATGTAAAGTTTGGAGGGAGAGATCAAGCTGCCGCCCTGGACTTAGTCAACAATGTCAAGCTCTATCATTAGCAAGACTTAGTCTTCTACCATGGTCAATGACCATAATACCCCTTACATAATTTGACCAAGCCATGTGGGAGGGGTGCCACGTGTCGCCCTCCCATTCGTCCATAAAATTCCGTAACCCTCGTGGGTCCCACAAAACGTAAAATTCCTCGGGTGGGCCCCACATGACCAAATCCGTACAAATAAATTTCCAAAATGTTAATACATTCCATAATCCCCAATAAATGCATTTTGAGAATCCAATTCTCCTCAACGAACATTTTCCTTTCCGACGTTCGGAAGATTTTCCGTCGGAAAAACAATTCTTTCTTTCGTACCCTTTTCAAGTCTTGTGTTCCTTACATACATTCTCTTAAACATGTCCTGGAGTTACGGGGTGTAACAAATAACCCCCTCACACAAACATCACAAGACACTAACACATGTAGCATCGTAACATGTATACTTATCAAACCATCTTACTACACTTTCCAGAAATCAATACAAGACTTTCATAAACAAATAAGTAAACCGTTCCTTCTATCTTCCTTAAGTCGTTATACCTAACTTCCCATAAAGCTAGTATAACACTTAAGCATTTAAAACCAAGTATTTCTTTTCTTTCAAAAATGATTCATAACTCTTTTGAAATACTTCAAGATTCTTTTTATTTAAAACTCAAGTCAAAAGACATCAAAGTAAAACCAAAACAATTTCCATACCTTCTTTTTAAACCAATCTTAAGACAAAACCATACCTTCCTTTAAAACAAAGGCACTTTTTCCTTTAAAAGTCAAGTAGCAATATACTTTTTAAATCAAGTGTCTTACTCTTTTAAAAAAACAAGTAACCTATACCTTTAAATCAAGTTACTTCTCCTTTCCCAAAATCAAGTTGTTTATAAGTCAAGTTATCATTTTAAATCCAATGATAAAACCATTCTTATTTTCGAAATCAAGGTAACTTTATTCTTTAAAAGACCACACACCCATTACTCATGAGTGAGGTTTTACAACTTTTTAACCTAATTCAAGTCCTTAATATTTCATAACAAGTCACTTAACTTTGGAATCAAGTCAAGGACACAAAAGGAAAATCAATTTCCTTTAAACACATGTGCGTCTACCGCACTAAATATATTTCACAAATATCATGCTAGAAAGGATAGGAAGAGGTTCACATACCTCGCGACGATTATCGACAATTAGCAAAACGCTCCAAAGTACTCTAACCTTGCTCGCCTTTTCCACCCTTCAAGTAGAATAATCTACTCATAGTACTTCAACCTATAATGGCCATAAAACGTTTATTAACTTCTAGCTCTCTTCGTAGAACAATTCTAAGTACCAGGTTCCTTATTCTACGGAAAACTCGGCAGCACCTCTCCCCCCCCGCAACCACATAAATCTCCTCCTCAACGAGGCCTGCTACCAAACCAACAATCCCAGGGGGGGTTACACGTCTAACCGGACATGTACAATTCTACTCCACAATAATACTACAAGTCATCAGAATACATCCCTATGTAAATACAGTTCAATTCTTATCCATATTCATTCTACATATAGTACACTCAACTATACATTACTACAACATGTAATTTCCAATTACAATAGGGGGATAAAGATCATTACCTCGATAAGCCCAAAATTATCCAAGTTTAATAAGTCGATACTGAGCAACGTTTAGCTCCACTTCCTGACGCTCCAACCCGCTCCAAGAAACCCTTATAAGTTTTCAAACAACTTCTCTTAACACTTCATCTAAGCTATGAAGATTTTTCTAGGGCTTCATTTTGCGACTATTGGAATAAAGTAGTATTTTTCCGGGCTCTTAGTATTGAAATAACTTTGGAATACTACTAGGAATACTAGGCTAAGGTATTTGGGATTTATACAACAATACATGAAGTATTTTCTACACAAAGTGGGGGGGGGTTTCGAACGAGCTACACAAGGAGGGAGGGGGACGAAAAACAACTAGAGGGAGGGAGTGTTTGCCTTGGAAAAACTTTAAGTGTGGATGAAGAATTAGTCTTGCACAAAGGGGTATTTATAGGAAAATCAATGGCTAGGATTAAAGCAAGTGTATGGTGAGGATGGGGTACATGTGTGTGGGTAGTTGGCCAACCATTTGTCCACCATAACAATGGGACAAGTGGCAAGCCACTTGTCCCACTCAAAACCGTCCAACACACCCAACAATCGGTCCACATGGCCTCAAGGGTGGGGTGACACGTGTCGCCCCCCTACTCGTCCAAAATATTCTGTCTTCCGAAAAAATATCCGCAATGCCAAAAATCCGAAAATAAAGTGGGCCCCACAAAACCATAAATTTCCTCCCATGGGCCCCACGTGACCAGTTCCGGAAATAAAATTCCATAATTCTCAAATATTCCAAAAAAGTCCGAATACCAAATCTGGGAATCCAATTCCCATTAACGAACCTTTTTCCTTCACAAAATCCGGAAACTTTTCCGTCGAAAAAAATCACATCTTTCTTCATTTCCAATTTTTCTCGCCAGATTCTCGCACGCACGCCCTCATATACATACCGAACTACGGTGTAAATTCCGTTGCTATTCTCTCGATGTATACTGCAGGGGTGCCTGTAGGGCACCGCCGCGCCCGGTCGGTCGTGATAAAAGTGGTATCGAGCGGTTAGTCCTCTGAAAGTGTCTACGCATCGTGTCTAGTAGTCTTGATTATCGGTGTGTTGTGCACCACATCTATAATCGTGAGGTCAGCAGGAATTTAGGATTGGTTTCCATTCTTCTCTCGAGATCGTGCGCAGAGTCGCCTTATTAGGTTGAATCCTTTCTGACCTATTCTTCTGTATCAGTTATGCCTCCACGGAAGACGACCAGGGCCCAGAAGGGCAAGACAGCAGCAGGAGCTGCTAGTGGTACGCAGAGGATTACTAGGACTCAGGCCCATACTATGTCTGAGGTTGTGGGCGGGTTGGCGAGTTCAGCCACGCCGACAGTATTAGAGGAGCCGAGAGCGGTCGTAGCTCTAGAGGTTCCGATACCTGAGCCTCCAGTTCCGCAGCCAGGGGCAGAGTATAGAGATTATGGAGAGCAGATCAGGTTATTGACTAGCATAGTGGCAGGGCAGCGCCGATAGGAGCAGGTAGCTAACCCTAGAGCCGACAGTTTGCGGATTCGGGATTTTCTGGGTTGCCATCCACCCGAGTTCTATGGTTCGAGATATAAGGAGGATCCTCAGGAGTTTATTCGGCAGTTACAGCGGACTATGCAGGTGCTTAGGGCCTCGGAGATAGAGTCAGTTGTGTTAGCTTCTTACCGGTTACGCGATATTGCGTTGAACTGGTTTGAGTCATGGGAGCTGTCTAGAGGTGTGGATGCTCTTCCAGCTGTTTGGGATGAGTTCGCAGAGGCCTTCCTTGATCACTTTTTGCCTCCTGAGATGAGGAGAGCCCGCGTGGATAGATTCTTGACATTGAGACAAAATGGGAGGACTATCAGAGAGTACAACCTGGAGTTTGACTCCTTGGCCAGGTATGTGCTCACCATTGTTGCGGATATGGCAGACAGAGTTCACCACTATATGATGGGGCTAGACCGTTATATGATTACTGCATGCCTGGGAGTGGCCCTTCAGCCAGGTATGGATATTTCTAGGATGCAGGCTTAGGCACAGGGGATAGAGGTATGAGAGAGAGAGGATCAGCCAGACTCAGGCCAGCCCAAGAGGGCCAGGACAGCAGGATTCCAGGGTAAGTTTCGAGGCGGACAGCCTCAGCATCAGGCTAGGTCCACATTTCAGCCGGCACGGAGTGCTCCTTCTCGGTTTTCTGGTAGAAGGTTTGATCAGTCGGGTTATTCAGGGGCAGGTCAGGGCTCCATGACTTCGGGTTCCCAGGGGAACCGGGGTTCCAGTCAGATGAGGCCACATTTACCTCGGTGTGGTCGATGTGGTGGTTCCCATCGTGGGGGGTGTCGTATTCCTCCAGGAGCTTGTTACTCTTGCGGCCAGCAGGGCCATTTGAAGAGATATTGTCTGACCAGAGGCAGCATGGGTGGTATGGTTCAACCGGCGCGGTCGCTTCGGGTCTTCTTCTTCGTGATTATGCGCCCGAGGCGTGGTGTTCACGCACGTGCCGCGGCAGGTCGTGGTGATGGTCCTAGTTCTAGCGGTCCACAGAACTGCATATATTCCTTAGCCAGCCGGCAGGATCAGAAGGCTTCACCAGATGTCGTCACAGGTACATTATTGATTTTATGATGTGACGTTTATGCTTTGATAGATCCAGGTTCTACCTTGTCCTATGTGTCCCCTCTTATTACTGGTACAATAGGGATATAGCCGGTGTCGATAGAGCCTTTTGAGGTAGCTACGCCAGTGGGTGATTCGGTGTTAGCTGAGCGGGTGTACAAGGATTGCCCGGTGTTTATATACAGTCGTCAGGCCCTAGCAGACTTGATAGAGTTGGAGATGACATATTTTGACGTCATTATAGGTATGGACTGGTTGGCTTCTTGTTATGCCAACGTTTACTGTAGAGACAGGTTGGTACGATTCCAGTTTCCTTGTGAGCCAGTTATCAAGTGGAAGGGCAATACGGCGTCGCCGAGGGGTAGGTTTATTTCTTACCTCAAGGCTAGGAAGATGGTGCAGAAAGGGTACATCTATCATCTGGTTCGGGTATTTGATACAGCGGCTGAGGTGCCAGTTCTTCAGTCAGTTCTGGTGGTTAGAGAGTTTTCGGATGTATTCCCAGATGATCTTCCAGGTATTCCTCTAGAGAGGGAGATAGAGTTTTGTATTGACACGTTTCCAGACACTCAGCCTATATCTATTCCGCCGTACAGGATGGCACCTGCTGAGTTGAGGGAGTTGAAGGACCAGCTGAAAGATTTGCTGGAAAAAGGCTTTATCAGGCCTAGTGTTTCTCCCTGGTGAGCGTCAGTTTTGTTTGTAAAGAAGAAGGATGTGACGCTGCGTATGTGTGTTGATTACAGGCAACTGAGTAAGGTAACCATCAAGAACAGATACCCTCTCCCCAGGATTGATGATTTGTTTGACCAGTTGCAGGGTGCGAGGTGTTTCTCCAAGATAGACCTGCGAGCTGGTTATCATCAGGTGCGTGTTAGAGAGGCAGATATCCCAAAGACTGCATTCAGGACCCGGTATGGGCACTATGAGTTCAGGGTGATGTCTTTCGGTTTGACCAACGCTCCAGCGGTATTTATGGATTTGATGAACCGAGTGTTCAATCCATTTTTGGATACATTTGTTATAGTATTCATTGATGACATCCTGTTTTATTCGCGCACAGAGCAGGAGCATGCAGATCACTTGAGGACGGTACTTGGAGTCCTCCGGAGCCGATAGTTGTTCGCCAAGTTCTCCAAGTGTGAGTTTTGGTTGGCCTCAGTGGCATTGTTGGGGCACATTATCGGGGTTGGCGGTGTTCAGGTTGATACGACAAAGATTGAGGCGGTCAAGTCTTGGCCGAGATCTAATACTCACGAGCGCAGCTTAGAAATTTGGCGGGATATTATCGTAGGTTTGTGGAAGCGCTTGCTTCGATATCGGCATCGCTGACTAGCCGACTCGTAAAGCGGCTATGTTCCGGCGATGAAGCTTGTGAGAAGGGCTTCCGCCATCAAGGAAAAGTTGACGACAGCTCCAGTTCTTACTCTTCCCGAGGGGTTAGAGGGCTACGTGATTTATTGTGATGCCTCGGGTATCGGGCTAAGTCCCTGATGTTGTAGATTTATGTACATTCAGGGGTACGGCGGGGCCCTGTCCCGTCACAGTTGTTATTCTTAGAGGTCTGTAGTCATATCTTGTGGATTGGGTTGTAAGAACAAGGATGTAAATCGCTTTTTATTTTGGGTTATGTATATTTCCGGAAGCGCGCCTTACTTCCAGCCTGTTGATATTTGCTGTTAAGTATTTTATGAGTTTTGTATGTTCATTTGCTATTCTCTCGATGTATACCGCAGGGTTCCTGTGTAGGCACCGATGCCCGGCCGGGTCTTGACAAGTACGGAGAATGTACCAAGTATATGAAACATAAGTAGTGTAAAGGAGATCACACAGTCCACATATAACATGAAGCAAGTATGATAACTCAAAACAACAGCACACTGAACCTTGCAAACATGAGAGTAATGCAATCATTTTTACCTTTTAAGTTATGTTTTTAATAATGAAATTAACTGTTCCACTTTAAGTCATGAACACACTCCACCCTTTCATTTATGAAATCACTACCGTTTCAAAACATGAAGGACGTGTCAGTTCCAGGGTCATCCACCCTATGAATTATTATGCAACCTATCATAGGACTATTTCACCCGCATAGGTCATGTGGACCCGCAATGAGTCATCGGTACACAATACTCGCATCACAGCTAGCTAGTCCATGGATTATATCCCGGGAATTTAACCCGCCCGAGTCTATCCGACCCGCCGTGAGTGTGTACCACTCACACCATGGGAGCTACTCCATGATATCTCTTGAACCATGTTGCCGACCCTTTATGGAGGGACGCGGACATGTGGAAATACGACACTTGCACGAATGTCTATATGAGCAACCCATATGCAAGCAAACCACTCTTGACCTTTATTTATAAAATGAATAAACCATCATTTTAGCAAATCAAGACAATACCATGCCTTTCCTTTTTACACAAACCAAGACAATACCATGCCTTTCCTTTTTACACAAACCAAGACAATACCATGCCTTTCATTTTTACAAACCAAGACAATACCATACCTTTCCTTTTTAACAAACCAAGAGTAATTCTCATTTAAGCAAGTCAAAGTACTATCAAGGCATAAACAGAATAATTCTCATTTAAGCAAGCCAAAGTACTATCAAGGCACAAATAGAATAATTCTAATTTAAGCAAGCCAAAGTACTATCAAGGCACAAATAGAATAATTCTCATTTAAGCAAGCCAAAGTACTATCAAGGCACAAATAGAATAATTCTCATTTAAGCAAGCCAAAGTACTACGTACGTCCTCCGCACGTTCTGTACCTTTTTCATAAAATCTCAAGGCCCTAGCCTTGCAACATCAAGTTACATATTCTTCAAATTAAGTGGCTTACACTCTTTATACTCTAGTCACTTCTTTTATGTACTACAATGAAGCCAAATTCATTTATGACCCCTAATACACTAACACTGGTAGTATCAAGCCCCTTTCATTTTTCAAATCAAACTACACTTTTAAAACTCCAATTCAAGGTTTTGAGATCAAGTAGCTTCTACTTTTAAATCCCAAGTAACTCACTCCTTTAAAACAAGTTACTTCTCTTTAAATCATGTCCTTTCTCCTCATTTAAATCAATTAAGTAAATCACTCATTTGACTCCTCTAAATCCGTTATAACTAACTTCCCATAAAATCATTATAACAACCTTTAGGTTTTGGAACTAAGGCACTATCTAAGATATTAGGAACCACTTCCTTTTTAAGAATCTAAGTACTTCAAGTAAAACAACTTTCACTTTTGAAAATCCAAATTCTATCAAGGGAATGGATTTTAACAACTTTTAATTTAAACATCCAAAGTACAATCAAGGAAGTATATAGAACAACTTCTATATTAGGCAATCCAAGTACAATCAAGGAAGCATAGAACAACTTCTATATTAGGAAATCCAAGTACAATCAAGGAATAGATCATTTAAGGAGTAGGATTTACTTACTTTACAATAAGGAATCATGCTAGAAGAAGAAGAGATGATTCACATACCTTTTCGGCTTAATCCACACGTTAAGTCGAATACGCCGCACGTAGAATTGTCAACCTATAAGGACCACAACACGACTATCAACTTCTAGTTTCTAACGTAGAATGATACTAAGTATAAGGTCTCTTATTCTGCGGAAAATTGGACAACACTTCCTTTGTTTCTACGTACTTTTCCACCTTTTTCAAGGCCCGAAATCAATAACCAATATGCCACATTTAAGGCTCAACACATCAACCAATCAAAGGGTATTACACGCCTTACAGGACGTGTAAAATTCTGCCCCACAATTAATACCAAGTAGTTTAATAGTCAATGCCATTCTCGGCTAACATGCACCACAATTAAGTCTTTTTCAATTCTTTTTCAATCCAAGCTGTTAAGTCTAACATGTTATATAGCCGTAAACAACTTTAACAACTACAATTCCTTCTTTATATAACATGCGACGACTAAACTAATAACCAAATTGAATTTCAATCTCAAGGGCTAAACATGTTAGTTTCGGATTAGTGGTTCCAATATCCATAACACTTATCAATCTTCATAAAATATATCTCATGCTTGTCCCGGACCCGTGACCGGTGCCTTAACCCGGGCACCCTAGTGACACAACATCAGAGAAAACCAGCGGAATGTAAACTCAAGATAAACAACCATTAAGATATAGAATAGTCTAGCCCAAAATGGCTAACCCAAAAGTACATAAACCGAACAGTTACATCCTTAACGAACCAAGTTCTGACAAGACTACAGGCCTCTAAGAATGAATAACACTATGACGGGACAGGGCCCCGCCATACCCCCTGAATGTACAAAAGTCTACAACCTCAGGGAATCGTACCAAAAGACGAGGCCTCCGGAGAAATGGAGCCTTCCGAGAACCGAACCGTGATCCTAAGAGTGCGGATCGCCAGTATGAACCTCAACCTGCGGCATGAACGCAGCCCCCCGAAGGAGGTCAGTACAACATGTACCAAATATGCGAAACTGGAAAATACTGTAATAATATCATAAGTCAAAATATAAGCTGGAGTTATAGACGAAAATCGGTTTACCTCAGACCGTGCCTTACTAACAATGAGAGTAACAAGTATAAGTTTTATAGCATAAAAATAGGAGGCTCACGATCAAAACAGGGTATCTCGCCCGTAGTATCATTAAGCAATCCTACTCCTGGGACTATTTCACCCGCATAGGTCCTGTGGACCCGCATGAGGTCATCCGCCTCGTCATAGGACTATTTCACCCGCATGGGACTATTTCACCCGCATGGATCCGGTGGATCCGCATGATACCATCGCGTACTCGCACGGGACTATTTCACCCGCACGGATCCTATGGTCCGCATCCGCATGAGTACAAGCGCCGCACTCGCATCATGGGTAGCAAATCCATGGCATAAATAATAAACCATCCTATTGGAGCATACCCGTGGGCCACCCATCGTGTCAGTATGTCCAAAGGAAATAACAAGAATAACCCGGGGTTTACCCGTAATAATATATATATAACATAGCTCATCCTATTATCATACATACATAAGCACTACCGCCTATCATATCATAACATAAGCACTACCTACTATCATATCATAACATAAGCACTACCGGCTTATCATATCATAACATAAGCGAGTTAAGAAAATACCCTAACTTCTTATTAACATTATTAATATATCCTCTCTCATTTTAGTATACCTAAGGCACCAACATGTCTTTTAATAGAAAATCCGGGAATTTAACCCAAGTACCATGTACTTCTAACCTTTTAAGAAATAACTCCTTTTATACAAAAATTCCAAGATACTAATCACCATAGTATCAAGTTACGATTTCTTTTCAAAGCAAGTCACATTTCCTTTTAAAACTATCTCAAGCTTCTAAATTAAGTGACTTCATTTCTTGTAAAACCTTAGGCAATTCATGCCTTAAAACCATTTTCCTTCCACAAGTTCAAATCATCAAAACCTTTCTCCATTAAACTTTCACAAACTAATATAACCAACTCCCCATAAAGCCGTTATATTAGAGTTAAACAATAGTAAAACACATTCCCTTAAGTCCAAGGGATTTTTATACTTTTCTTTTAAAACGAAGCAAGTATCAAATACTTATAACAAACGAAGATTTCCAAATCTTGTACGTCTACCGTACTACATAGGTACAACTAATCATGCTCAAGAGATAGGAAAGCTCCACATACCTCTTCGGTCAATCCACAAGCTAAGTCCAATTTACCGCACGTAGTATGTCAACCTAAAATGACCATAATACGTTTATCAAGCTCTAGTTTATAATGCAGAATTTTTCCAAGTTAAAGTCACCAATTTCCTACGGAAAATTGGGTAGCGTTTCCTTTGTTTCTACATACTTTGCCACCTTTTCCAAGGTCGATTTTTAACGCTCAAATGCCATGTTTAAGGCTCAACAACCAACCAACACCAAGGGGGATTACACACCTAAACTTTGGTGTGTAAAATTCAGCCCCACAAGTTACAACAACTAACCCAACAAGTCTAATGTAGTATTTAGGCAACAACATGCTCATAATATCCCCCTAACCAATTCTTTCATAATCAACCCCATTTCTTACATGCAACTACTCTAAGTGCATTTTCCAACTACAAGTTCTTCCTATTAAACATGCAACACCCAAAACCAACTACAAGAGAAGAAATGTTACCTCAAGTTTTAGCCAAACTTATTCCAACACCTTGCTAGCCTTTTCTCCAAGAACACCACCACAATAGTCTTCACAAGTTTGTAATAACCTTTCCTTCCTATTACACTTTTCAGATTTTTCCCTTAGGCTAGAATTCCTCTGGGAATTTAGAGAAGGATGAGCCTTTTAACTTAGAGAGATGGAGTGTAAAGATGAAAAGTTGAATGAAATGACCAAGCCTTGGTCAATATAATGCATGTAGCAGTAAAATCGGATGGGGACACTTGTCACCCACCCATGGCCTCTTTAAAACAAAAATCAGACTTTCTAAGTTTTTCGCCCCAAATTTCCGCCTCTGTGGCGCGTACTTCGGCGGCCTTGTGCATCTCGGACACTCGGAACTTTAGGCGCCGCGCGATTTCAAGGCGCCATGAATTCTGCGCCTTGGCGCGGTTCGCTCCGTGGCCGCTGAGGCCCTCGACCAAGTTTTCGATTTGAGTCCTAACTCCTTCCGCATGGCCCCATACGCACGGCTGAACCACGAGGTATAACATTCTCCCCTTAGAAACATTCGTCCGAATGTTCCTTCTAACCTTACACAAAACACAATATAAACATATCTTCTTAACTATTCCTTAGCAAATAAGAATGCTCCCGAGCCACAACATTACTCAAGCATAATCAACCAAATTAACCCCAATCGAGGAAAGGGTTACCTGGAGGTATAGGGAATAAGTGTGGGTATTTCTTCATCATATCATCCTCCGCTTCCCACGTCATCTCTTCTATGTTCTCGTTCCGCCATAAAACTTGACGGAAGCCACCTCCTTCGTCCGAGTCGTCTAACGACGATCGAGTATCGCTATGGGACTCTCCTCATACGACAACTCCTCTCACACCGGATATCCTGAATCGTGCACTCTAGATGGATTTCCAACGCATTTCCGTAACATGACACGTGAAAAGCTGGATGTACCGCCAAGATCGGACGGCAGATCCAACTCATAGGCAACCTTGCCCACTCTTCGGACAACTGATCACGCAATGTACCTTGGGTGAGTTTCCTTTCCTCCCAAATCTCATCACACCCTTCATGGGTGACACTTTCGAAAGACCCAATCTGACCTCAAACTCTAAGTGTCGGCGCCGATGATCTGCATATGATTTCGCCGACTGGGCTGCCAATAACCGCTCTGGATAAGCTTCACCTTATCCATCGCACGAACCAAATCGCCCGATTAATCGCACTTCTCCCACTTCAAACCAACCTATCGGTGACCTGCACTTCCTCCCGTATAAGGCCTCATAAGGCGTCATCTGAACACTAGAATGGTAGTTGTTGTTATAAGCAAACTCCAAAAAGGTAAATGATCCTCCCAGCTACCCCCGAAATCAATAACACAAGCCCGCAGCATATCCTCAAGTGTCTGGATAGTGCGCTCGGCTGTCCGTCCGTCACGAGGATGAACGCCGCGTCTTGAGACTCACTGTGTCCCTAATCCTTCTCGAAAGACCTCCGAAGTTAGCCGTGAAGGCTACTCTATCTGATATAATCGACACCGGGACTCCGTGCAATCTCACAATCTCTCTAATATATAATCTGGCATAGTCCTTGGCTGAAAATGTCGTCCTGGCTGGAAGAAAGTGGGCTGATTTCGTCAGCCTGTCAACAATAACCCAAATGGAATCATGTCTCATCTGGGTGCGAGGTAACCCTGTAATAAAGTCCATGTTGACCACCTCCCACTTCCACATCGGAATATCAATAGCCTGTAATAGCCCACCGCTTCGTGCTCAACCTTAACCTGCTGACAATTAGGACACTGGGCAACAAAACCTGCCACGTCCCTCTTCAAACCATCCCATCAATACATGCACCTGAGGTCATGGTACATCTTAGTCGACCCCGGATGAATCGAATAACGAGCACCGTGCCTCTGCATGGCCGACGGTCCTGCCACATCGGGAACACCCAATCGCCCTTAAACCTTAGCACCCATCCGTGCTACCTCAAATAGACTCTTCTCTTCCCGAGAGTGCATCTCGATGCCGTACCAAAATCGGATCCTCATATCGCCGCCTCTTCACCTCCTCGGCGATGGAAGACTCGGGCCCTTCGAACCCGAATTCCGTTACCAACGGAATCAACCAAACGAACCCCAAGGCTTGCTAACTGGTGTAACTCTCGGACCATGTCCTTCTTCCCTGGCTGCACCCCCGACAGACTACCCATCAATCTGCGACTAAGGACATCTGCAACTACATTGGCCTTCCCTGGGTGGTATAGGATATCAATATCACAATCCTTAAGTAGCTCCAACCACCGTCTCCGCCGCAAATTCAGCTGCCTCAGTCTGAAGATATACCGGAGTTTCCTGTGGTCTACGCAAATATCCACATGAAATCTATATAAGGAAATTGCCTCCAAATCTTCAAGGTACGATTAACTGCCGCCGACTCTAAATCGTGAGTAACGTAATTCCTTTCTTGCTTCCCTAACCGCCGGGAAACATAAGCTCTAACCTTATCGTGTTGCGTCAGCACACAACCTAGCCCAACACCCAACGTGTTACAATAATACCCTAACCTCTAGTCTCTCAAGAGGTTAGAATCGTAGTCGTGGTCAACTTCTCTTCCAATAACTGGAAGCCTCTCTTGCACTTGCAAAATATTCGAGCATCCTTAATCTCGGTTATGGTTCTGTTTCCTTTCTCTTGCAGCAAACTTGGTTACTACACTGATCTGATTCCTTTGCTTGCCGCGTGGCTAAGACTTCCGCCAATCACAATTTGGGGAAGACTTCCTTGATCTTGTCAAGTAGTAATCCTATTATCCTCTCTCACTGTAGAGCTTATAGTCCTGTTCAACCTCAATTCACGGTATTACATAATCCAATGACTTGTCAAGATTTCTTATCGTTCGAGTGTCTACTCGTCTTTCCTTTATAAGTTAATTCAAGTTGTCCCGGGTCCTTTTACCTCTCCGTATTCTCTTACTATCTTTCTCGTCAAGATGATGCTACTACCTTTCCTCGAGGTGTTCCTACCGCCCATTACCTACTAATGGTCTTACACTAGTTCGGGTAAGCGTGTCTCGTGCAACTTACATAACCATAGTTGTATTCTCTTTTATCCTTTTGGTCATAACCTACCTTATGCTTATTAATAGTAAAGTGTCTAATTTGATCCATAATCGCATGCGGTTTCAAACATGTGTACTACCTTCATTTTTCTTACGACACTTCCGACCGTTCGTGGCGTCGTTCTTAATTACCCCAACATAATACTTTTTCCACGGTTATCTAAAAGCGTAACTTATGGCATGGCGATATCAAGACCTGCCAGCTTCCCGTCCTTCGTCTAACTACGGGTACACATAACCCATAATACGTAATACTATCCTTTTATGTATGGAGAGAACTTATCTCCTTCAATAAACTTTCCTTGGTGTCACAACCCTAATCACGCGTCTCTCGTGGTCTCAGAATATCTAATCATTACGCACCGCCTTAAAAATCGTGTAGATTTTCAAGACCTACCAAAGATGCCCTCTTCTTTCCGTCGGCGCATTTATTTTATTCTTGCCTTGCACATTTCCTTGAAATTATCAGGAAGGTCGTGTGACCGCCACACCAAACCAACTCAAGTACCTCAGGGAACTTAACATAAATTCCTTCAAATTCAAGTATTACTTACTTTCTGCGTCAATTTTTTCCCAACGAACAAGTCACACAAACTTATTAAAAACAATGATGCCAAAGAAGGAGGATAATTCATCGTTACTACCACTTCCCTTCCTCTCCACTCGATGGCAAACTACGGAAAATTGGTCGAATCAATCTCTTACGTAGTCACGTTGGCATAACATGAGCCAACTAGCGCACCATAATGACCTCGGCGTCCGTCATAACTCTGCTGAGGTCCGACGACTATATCGTTCTTGACAATTATTATCGCCACTCGGCTACCACCCAACACTCACGTGTGGTTACCCCATAAAGGTTCTCATGGATTCGGCCATTTCTTTCACACTTGGTTGCTCACTTCCTTCGGTCGTACTCTTTTCCGTACTTCCAAACTTATTCTAGCTTACGTCATAACTTCCATAATAAAGCTGGCCTTCGATCTTGGAGTTACTAAGTTAAAACAATATAAGGTCATTCCGGCGCTCGACATTCGGTGGGATACGTCTGCGAACTCGTAAAATGATTAATTAGACTCGACGCGTACCTCGTGACCGTGACTACTATCAATCGATCCCACCATAGCGGGTATACTAACTTCTCATAATACCATAGTCGTGTCGCCTTGGTCACAACAACCATTACTTACTCCACACGGATCTCATCCGTACTATCCTCTTAAGCATACCACGTAGCAATTTACAAACATAGTATCCCATTGGGCCCTTAATTAAGCTTCTAAGGTTCCATTACTTTTTCCGACAACTCATCATCTCCTAATTATCTCAAACTAGCACGTAAAACCTCGATGAGAGTTCCTTAATGCTCACACCTTCCCAGATCTATTTAGTCCTTACCAAATCCACGGTAATCTAAAATCATTCTAGGCGACACATATGACCTGCGAAATCCGTATATTTGTATGTCACAATACCAACTATACTACAAGTATTACCAACCCGATACGCAATCCACATAATCTTCTGCGGGTCGCCTTTGCTTCCAAAGTTGCAAACACCATAACTGTTAGGAGAGACGACCTAACCACACTCTATCGCACGATCTTAGAGTGAGAAGAAATGGAAACGATCCTAAATATCTTGCAGCCTCACGATTATAGATGTGGTGCACAACACACCGATAATCAAGACTCTACTAGATACGGCTGTAGACTCTTTCCGAGGATTAATCGCTCGATACCACTTTTGTCACGACCGAACCGGACCGTGGCCGGCCTTAACGGGCACCTAGTGACACAACATCGAGAAAACCAGGAATGTAAACTCAAGATAAACAACCATTAAGATATAGAATAGTCTAGCCCAAATCGGCTAACCCAAAGTACATAAACCGAATACATCCTTAACGAACCAAGTTCGACAAGACTACAGCCTCTAAGAATGAATAACACTATGACGGGACAGGCCCGCCATACCCCGAATGTACAAAGTCTACAACCTCGGGGAATCGTGCAAAAGACGAGGCCTCCGAGAAATGGAGCCTTCCGAGAAACGAACCGTGATCCTAAGAGTGCGGATCGCCAAGCTATGAACCTCAACTGCGGCGTGAGCGCACCCGAAGGAGGTCGACAACATGTACCAAATATGCGAAATCGAAAATACCGTAATAATATCATAAGTCAAAATATGTTTGGAGTTATAGGCGAAAATCGCTTTACCTTGCATTGTGCCTTACTAACAATGAGAGTAACAAGTATAAGTTTTATAGCATAAAAATAGAGGCTCACGATCAAAACAGTGGTACCTGCCAGTAGTATCATTAAGCAATCCTACTCGGGACTATTTCACCCGCATAGGTCTGTGGACCCGCGTGAGGTCATCCGCCTGCGTCATAGGACTATTTCACCGCGTGGGACTATTTCACCCGCATGGATCACGTGGATCCGCATGAGTACCATCGCGTACTCGCATGGGACTATTTCACCCGCATGGATCCTATGGTCCAGATCCGCATGAGTACAAGCGCCGCACTCGCATCATGGGTAGCAAATCCATGGCATAAATAATAAACCATCCTATTGGAGCATACCGCCACCCACCCATCGTCGGTATGTCCAAAGGAAATAACAAGAATAATCCGGTTTACCCGTAATAATATATATATAACATAGCTCATCCGGCTATCATACATACATAAGCACTACCGGCCTATCATATCATAACATAAGCACTACCGGCCTATCATATCATAACATAAGCACTACCGGCTTATCATATCATAACATAAGCGAGTTAAGAAAATACTCTAACTTCATTAACATTATTAATATATCTCTCATTTTAGTATACCTAAGGCACCAACATGTCTTTTAATAGAAAATCAGAATTTAACCCAAGTACCATGTACTTCTAACCTTTTAAGAAATAACTCCTTTTATACAAAAATTCCAAGATACTAATCACCATAGTATCAAGTTACGATTTCTTTTCAAAGCAAGTCACATTTCCTTTTAAAACTATCTCAAGCTTCTAAATTAAGTGACTTCATTTCTTGTAAAACCTTAGGCAATTCATGCCTTAAAACCATTTTCCTTCCACAAGTTCAAATCATCAAAACCTTTCTCCATTAAACTTTCACAAACTAATATAACCAACTCCCATAAAGCCGTTATATTAGAGTTAAACAATAGTAAAACACATTCCTTAAGTCCAAGGGATTTTTATACTTTCTTTTAAAAGCGAAGCAAGTATCAAATACTTATAACAAACGAAGATTTCCAAATCTTGTCGTCTCACCGCACATAGTACAACTAATCATGCTCAAGAGATAGGAAAGCTCCACATACCTCTTGGTCAATCCACAAGCTAAGTCCAATTTACGCACGTAGTATGTCAACCTAAAATGACCATAATACGTTTATCAAGCTCTAGTTTATAATGCAGAATTTTCCAAGTTAAAGTCACCAATTTCCTACGGAAAATTGGGCGTTTCCTTTGTTTCTACATACTTTGCCACCTTTTCCAAGGTCGATTTTTAACGCTCAAATGCCATGTTTAAGGCTCAACAACCAAGGGGGATTACACACCTAAACTTTGGTGTGTAAATTCAGCCCACAAGTTACAACAACTAACCAACAAGTCTAATGTAGTATTTAGGCAACAACATGCTCATAATATCTTTCACCAATTCTTTCATAATCAACCCTATTTCTTACGCAACTACTCTAAGTGCATTTTCCAACTACAAGTTCTTCCTATTAAACATGCAACACCCAAAACCAACTACAAGAGAAGAAATGTTACCTCGAGTTTTAGCCAAACTTATTCCAACACCTTGCTAGCCTTTTCTCCAAGAACACCACCATGATAGTCTTCAAGCTTGTAATAACCTTTCCTTCCTATTACACTTTTGATTTTTCCCTTAGGCTAGAATTCCTCTTGGGAATTTAGAGAAGGATGAGCCTTTTAACAGAGAGAGATGGAGTGTAAAGATGAAAAGTTGAATGAAATGTCCAATGCCTCACCCTGGTGATATAATGCATGTGAGAGAAAATCAGACGGGGACACTTGTCACCACCCACGGCCTCTTTTAAAACAAAAATCGACTTTCTAAGTTTTTCCGCCCAAAATTCCCGCCTCGCTTCGGCGCCTGCGGCGCAATCCAGCGGACACTCGGAACTTTAGGCGCCGCGGCCGATTTCCGCGCCGCGCGCTTTCGCTTGCCGCGCCATGCCTCCGCAAGGCGCTGAGGCCCCGACCGGTTTTCTGATTTCAGTCCTAACTCCTTCCGCATGGCCCCATACGCACGCCTAACTCAAATCGAAACTTGGTGAAGGGCCTCACGCTGGCACCGGAGGCGTGGCGCGCGGCGAATCTGGCGCGCGGCCGGAACTCGGCCGCGCGCTAAAGTTCGAGTGTCCGTAGAGTCAGCGCCGCGCGGAAGCCAGGCCGCGCCGAGGCGAATTTTGGGCGGAAAACTTAGAAAGTCTGATTTTGTTTTAAAGAGGCTACAGGGTGACAGTGTCCCCCATCCGATTTCTGCACATGCATTATATTGACCAAGACTTGGTCATTTCTTTCAACTTTTCATCTTTACACTCCATCTCTCTCTAAGTTAAAAGCTCATCCTTCTCTCTAAATTCCCAAGAGGAATTCTAGCCTAAGGGAAAATCTGAAAGTGTAATAGGAAGGAAAGGTTATTACAGCTCACAAGACTATCATGGTGTTCTTGGAGAAAAGGCTAGCAAGGTGTTGGAATAAGTTTGGCTAAAACTGAGGTAACATTTCTTCTTGTAGTTGGTTTTGGTCAGATATTTAATAGAAAGAACTTGTAGTTGGAAAATGCACTTAGAGTAGTTGCATGTAAGAAATGGGGTTGATTATGAAAGAATTGGTTGTGGATATTATGAGCATGTTGTTGCCTAAATACTACATTAGACTTGTCAAGTTAGTTGTTGTAACTCATGGGTTGAATTTTACACACCAAAGTTTAGGTGTAATCCCCTTGGTGGTTGGTTGTTGAGCCTAAACATGGCATTTGAGCGTTAAAATCGACCTTGGAAAATGTGGCAAAGTATGTAGAAACAAAGGAAACGCTGCCCAATTTTCCGTGAGGAAATTGGTGACTTTAACTTGGAAAAATTCTGCATTGTAATTAGAGCTTGATAAACGATTGTGGTCATTTTAGGTTGACATACTACGCATGTAAATTGACTTAGCTTGTGGATCGACCAAGAGGTATGTGGAGCTTTCCTATCTCTCGAGCATGATTAGTCAGACTTCGTAGTACCAGACGACATGATTTGGAAATCTTCGCTTGTTATAAGTATTTGATACTTGCTTCGCTTTAAAAGAAAAGTATAAAAATCCTCGACTTGGGAATGTGTTTTACTATTGTTTAACTCTAATATAACGCTTTATGGAGTTGTTATATTAGTTTGTGAAAGTTTAATGGAGAAAGGTTTTGATGATTTGAACTGTGGAAGGAAAATGGTTTTAAGGCATGAATTGCCTAAGGTTTTACAAGAAATGGTCACTTAATTTAAGCTTGAGATAGTTTTAAAAGGAAATGTGACTTGCTTTGAAAAGAAATCGAATTTGATACTATGGTGATTAGTATCTTGGAATTTTTGTATAAAAAGAGTTATTTCTTAAAAGGTTAGAGGTACATGATACTGGTTAAATTCTGATTTTTTTACTAAAAGACATGATCGTGCCTTAGGTATACTAAAATGAGAGGATGTATTAATACTATTAATAAGAAGTTAGGTGATTCTTAACTTGCTTGTTATGATAGGCCAGAGTGCTTATGTTGTGACGTGATAGGCCTGAGTGCTTATGTTATGTTTAATAGTCGGATGAGCTATGTTATATATATTTATATTGCGTAAACCCCGTTATTATTTATGCCATGGATTTGCTACCCATGATGCGAGCGCGCTTGTACTACGCGGATCCGACCATAGGATCCATGCGCGTGAAATAGTCCCACGCGAGCACGCCGATGGATTTCATGCGATCCACAGATCCATGCGGTGAAATAGTCCCACGCGGTGAAATAGTCCTACGACGAGGCGATGACCTCACGCGTCCACAGACCTATGCGGGTGAAATAGTCCTGCGAGTAGGATTGCTTAATGATACTACGCGAGGTACCCTGCTTTGATCGTGAGCCTCCTATTTTTATGCTATAAAACTTATACTTGTTACTCTCATTGTTAGTAAGGCACGGCAAGGTAAACCGATTTTCGCCTATAACTCCAAATTATATTTTGACTTATGATATTATTACGCATTTTCCGTGCATATTTGGTACATGTTGTATCGACCTCCTTCGGGCCGCGTCACGCCGCAGTCGAGGTTCATACTGGCGATCCGCACTCTAGATCACTGCCTTGCTTCTGAAGGCTCCATTTCTCCGAGGCCTCGCCTTTGGTACGATTCTCGAGGTTGTAGACTTTTGTACATTCAGTGGTATGGCGGGCCCCGTCCCGCCATAGTGTTATTCATTCTGAGGCTGTAGTCTTGTCGTAACTTGGTTCGTTAAGGATGTAATCGTTTGTTTATGTACTGGGTTAGCCATTTTGGGCTAGACTATTCTATATCGTAATGGTTGTTTATCTTGAGTTTATATTCACGTTTTCTCTCGATGTTGTGTCACTAGGGTGCCCGGTTAAGGCACCGGCCACGTCCGGTTCGGTCGTGACAAAAGTGGTATCGTGAGCGCTTAATCTCTGAAAGAGTCTACAGCCGTATCTAGTAGTAGTCTTGATTATCGGTGTGTTGTGCACCATATCTATAATCGTGAGGCTGCAGGATATTTAGGATTGGTTTCCATTTCTTCTCACTCTAAGATCGCGATAGAGTCGCAGAGTTGTGTTAGGTCGCTCTCTCTAACAAAGTTATGGTGTTTGCGCACGGCGAAGGCGCGGTGACCAGAGAAGATTATGTGGATTATGATCAGTTGGTAATACTTGTAGTATAGTTGGTATTGCGACATACACTATACAGATTTCGTATGAGGATCACATATGTGTTGCCAAGAATGATTTTAGATTACCGAGATTTGTAAGGACTAAATAGGTACCGGAGGTATGAACAGCTAAGGAACTCTCATCGAGGTTTTACGTGCTAGTTTGAGAAAATTAGAGACGATGAGTTGTCGAAAAAGTAATGGAACCTTAAGAAGCTTAATTAAGGGCCCAATGGGAGACTATGTTTGTAAATTAAGCTACGTGGTATGCTTAAGAGGATAGTACTGATGTTATCCGTGTGTAGTAAGTAATGGTTGTTGTGACCAAGACGACAAGACTATGGTATTACGAGAAGTTAGTATACCCGCCATGGGGTGGGATCAGTTGATAGTAGTCCGCCACGTGACAGGTCACGGTACAAGCGCCGAGTCTAATTAATCATTTTACGAGTTCGCAGACGTATCCCACCTAACCAGGTGTGAGCGCTAAATGACCTTATATTGTTTTAACTTAGTAACTCCAAGATCGAAGGCGCTTTATTATGGAAGTTAGGTACGTAAGCTAGAATAAGTTTGGAAGTACGGAAAGAGTACGACCGGTAGGAAGTGAGCAACCAAGTGTGAAAGAAATGGCCGTAATCCATGAGAACCTTTACGGGTAACCACACCCGCGAGTGTTGGGTGGTAGCCGAGCGGCGATAATAATTGTCGAGAACGATATAGTCGCTTGACCTCAGCAGAGCTGTTATGACGACGCTGAGGTCATTATGAGTACGCTAGTTGGCCTCACGTTATGCCAACGTGGACTACGTAAGAGATTGATTCGTACCAATTTTCCTGCAGTTTGCCATCGAGTGGAGAGGAAGGGAAGTGGTAGTAACTGAATTATCCTTCATTCTTTGGCATCATTGTTTTTAATAAGTTTGTGTGACTTGTTCGCTGGGAAAAAATTGACGCAGAAAGTAAGTAATACTTGAATTTGAAGGAATTTATGTTAAGTTCCTCGAGGTACTTCGAGTTGGTTTGGTGTGGCTCGTGGCCACGACCTTCCTGATAATTTCAAGGAAATGTGCAAGGCAAGAATAAAATAAGTACGCACCGACGGAAAGAAGAGGGCATCTTTGGTAGGTTTTGAAAATCTACACGATTTTAAGCGCGTGCGTAATGATTAGATATTTACAGACCACGAGGACGCTGATTAGGGTTGTGACACCAAGGAAAGTTTATTGAATGGAGATAAGTTCTCTCCATACATAAAAGGATAGTCTTACGACATGGGGTTATGTGTACCCACGTAGTTAGACGGCGACGGGAGACCGTAGGTCTTCGTGATCGCCATGCCATAAGTTACGCTTTAGATAACCGTGGAAAAGTATTATGTTGGGTAATTAAGAACGACGCCACGAAACGGCCGGAAGTGTCGTAAGAAAAATGAAGGTAGTACACATGTTTGAAACTGTACGATTATGGATCAAATTAGAAACACTTTACTATTAATAAGCATAAGGTAGGTTATGACCAAAAGGATAAAAGAGAATACAACTATGGTTATGTAAGTTGCACGGAGTCCCGGTGTCGATTATATCAGATAGAGGAGCCCAGTTCACGGCTAACTTCTGGAGGTCTTTCCAGAAGGGATTAGGGACACAGGTGAGTCTCAGCACGGCGTTTCATCCTCAGACGGACGGACAGGCCGAGCGCACTATCCGACACTCGAGGATATCGCGGGCTTGTGTTATTGATTTCGGGGTACTGGAGGATCATTTACCTTTATGGAGTTTGCTTATAACAACTACCATTCTAGTGTTCGGATGACGCCTTATGAGGCCTTATACGAGGAAGTGCAGTCACCGATAGGTTGGTTTGAAGTGGGAGAAGTGCGCGAATCGGGCCAGATTTGGTTCAAGTGTGGATAAGGTGAAGCTTATCCAGAGCGGTTATTAGCGACCAGTCGATGTAAATCATATGCAGATCATCGGCGCCGACACTTAGAGTTTGAGGTCAAGGATCGGGTCTTTTCAAAGTGTCACACCCACGGCGGTGTGATGAGATTTGGGAGGAAGGAAACTCACCCAAGGTACATTGGGCCGCATCGATTGTCCAAGAGTGGGCAAGGTTGCCTATGAGTTGGATCTGCCGTCCGATCTGAGGCGGTACATCCAGTTTTTCACGTGTTCATGTTACTAAATGCGTTGGAAATCCATCTAGAGTGCACCCGATTCGGGATATCCAGTGAGAGGAGTTGTCGATGAGGAGAGTCCCATAGCGATACTCGATCGTCAAGTTAGACGACTCCAGACGAAGGAGGTGTCTTCCGTCAAGGTTTTATGGCGGAACGAGAACAGTGAGGAGATGACGTGGGAAGCGGAGGATGATATGATGAAGAAATACCCACACTTATTCCCTATACCTCCGTGTAACCCCTTCCTACCGATTGGTGTTAATTTAGTTGATTATGCTTGAGTAATGTTGTGGCTCGGGAGCATTCTTATTTGCTAAGGAATAGTTAAGAAGATATGTTTATATTGTGTTTTGTGTAAGGCTAGAAGGAACATTCGACGAATGTTTCTAAGGGAGAATGTTATACCGTGGTTCGTGCCGTGCGATGGGCCACGCGAAGGAGTTAGGACTCGAAATCAGAAAACTTCGGTCGGGGCTCAGTACGCGCCGGAGGCGTGGCCGCGCGCCAAGGCGCGTGGAATCGCCGCCGCGCGAAACTGGCCGCGCGCCTAAAGTTCCGGAGTGTCCGCAGAGTCGCAGCCATGCGCCGGAAGCAGGCCGCGCCGAGGCGGGAATTTTGGGCGGAAAAACTTAGAAAGTCTGATTTTGTTTTAAAAGAGGCCATGGGAGGGTGACAAGTGTCCCCCCCCCATCTGATTTCTGCTACATGCATTATATTGACCAAGACTTGGTCATTTCTTTCAACTTTTCATCTTTACACTCCATCTCTCTCTAAGTTAAAAAGCTCATCCTTCTCTCTAAATTCCCAAGAGGAATTCTAGCCTAAGGGGAAAAATCTGAAAAGTGTAATAGGAAGGAAAGGTTATTACAAGCTTGTGAAGACTATTGTGGTGGTGTTCTTGGAGAAAAGGCTAGCAAGGTGTTGGAATAAGTTTGGCTAAAACTTGAGGTAACATTTCTTCTCTTGTAGTTGGTTTTGGGTGTTGCATGTTTAATAGGAAGAACTTGTAGTTGGAAAATGCACTTAGAGTAGTTGCATGTAAGAAATGGGGTTGATTATGAAAGAATTGGTTAGGGGGATATTATGAGCATGTTGTTGCCTAAATACTACATTAGACTTGTTGGGTTAGTTGTTGTAACTTGTGGGGCTGAATTTTACACACCAAAGTTTAGGTGTGTAATCCCCCTTGGTGTTGGTTGGTTGTTGAGCCTTAAACATGGCATTTGAGCGTTAAAAATCGACCTTGGAAAAGGTGGCAAAGTATGTAGAAACAAAGGAAACGCTGCCCAATTTTCCGTAGGAAATTGGTGACTTTAACTTGGAAAAATTCTGCATTGTAATTAGAGCTTGATAAACGATTGTGGTCATTTTAGGTTGACATACTACGCGGTAAATTGGACTTAGCTTGTGGATTGACCAAGAGGTATGTGGAGCTTTCTATCTCTCGAGCATGATTAGTTGTACCTATGTAGTACGGTAGACGACATGATTTGGAAATCTTCGCTTGTTATAAGTATTTGATACTTGCTTCGCTTTAAAAGAAAAGTATAAAAATCCTCGACTTAAGGGAATGTGTTTTACTATTGTTTAACTCTAATATAACGGCTTTATGGGGAGTTGGTTATATTAGTTTGTGAAAGTTTAATGGAGAAAGGTTTTGATGATTTGAACTTGTGGAAGGAAAATGGTTTTAAGGCATGAATTGCCTAAGGTTTTACAAGAAATGAAGTCACTTAATTTAGAAGCTTGAGATAGTTTTAAAAGGAAATGTGACTTGCTTTGAAAAGAAATCGTAACTTGATACTATGGTGATTAGTATCTTGGAATTTTTGTATAAAAGAGTTATTTCTTAAAAGGTTAGAGGTACATGATACTGGGTTAAATTCTGATTTTTTTACTAAAAGACATGATCGTGCCTTAGGTATACTAAAATGAGAGGATGTATTAATACTATTAATAAGAAGTTAGGTGATTCTTAACTTGCTTAAGTTATGATAGGCCGGTAGTGCTTATGTTGTGATGTGATAGGCCGGTAGTGCTTATGTTATGTTTAATAGTCGGATGAGCTATGTTATATATATTTATATTGTTACGTAAACCCCGTTATTATTTATGCCATGGATTTGCTACCCATGATGCGAGCGCGCGCTTGTACTACGCGGATCCGGACCATGGATCCACGCGTGAAATAGTCCCACGCGAGTACGCGATGGTACATGCGGATCCACAGGATCCATGCGGGTGAAATAGTCCCACGCGGGTGAAATAGTCCTATGACGAGGCGGATGACCTCATGCGGGTCCACAGGACCTATGCGGTGAAATAGTCCCGTGAGTAGGATTGCTTAATGATACTACGCGAGGTACCTGCTTTGATCGTGAGCCTCCTATTTTTATGCTATAAAACTTATACTTGTTACTCATTGTTAGTAAGGCACGCAGCAAGGTAAACTGATTTTCGCCTATAACTCCGGCTTATATTTTGACTTATGATATTATTACGATTTTCCGCCCGCCGTTGTATATTTGGTACACGTTGTAATCGAATTGTTATCGGGGGCCGCGTTCATGCCGCAGTCGAGGTTCATAGCTTGTCGATCCGCACTCTTAGGATCACGGTTCGGTTCTCGGAAGGCTCCATTTCTCCGAGGCCTCGCTTTTTGCACGATTCCCGAGGTTGTAGACTTTTGTACATTCAGGGTATGGCGGGCCCTGTCCCGTCATAGTGTTATTCATTCTTAGAGGCCTGTAGTCTTGTCAGAACTTGGTTCGTTAAGGATGTAACTGTTTGGTTTATGTACTTTTGGGTTAGCCATTTTGGGCTAGACTATTCTATATCGTAATGGTTGTTTATCTTGAGTTTATATTCCGCTGGTTTTCTCTGATGTTGTGTCACTAGGGTGCCCGGGTTAAGGCACCGGTCACGGGTCCGGGTTCGGGTCGTGACAACATGAAACCACAAGATTGTTACCTTGATAAGCCCTAATATAACTCCAAGATTCAAAGTCGCCCCTTAGCAACTTAGCTCCTTTCCTTCACGCTCCAATCCACTATTTGAAGACCTTAGACGTTCATGAACAACTTCCCTTCCATTTCCAATCAAAACTTATGAAAACAACTTAGGTTTTCATCTTGCGACTTATGTAAAAACGTAGCTTTTCCGGGATCTTTGTATTGAGATATCCTTATAATACCCCTAGGAACCTTGAGTTTAAGTATTGTGAACTATGAACAACAAACGGATTTTTTTTCTTGTTCTTGAGAGGCTAACCCTAGAGCTCCTCTTCTTGCACAAGGTTTCTCTAATTTTTTCTAAGTGTGGAGACTTGTCTTGCTACTAGGATGATAATATAATACAATGGAGGGTCAAAATTAAAACACTTGTGGGGTTTGGATGAAAAAGATTAAATATCTAGTCAAGTGGGCTCATTGACTTGGTCAGTTATCTCAAGTTTATCATCCACTTGACTACTAACCTTGGTCACTTGACCACTTAACCTTGGTCACTTGACCACTTAACCTGTCACGACCCGAACCCCGGGCCCGTGACTGGTGCCCTACCTGGGCACCCTCCTACCTAAATGTCACAAGTAAACCGCGGAACTAAATAACACCTCATTTTTTTAAACCAACGAAAACATGCAAGGGCAAAACCGACAAGGCTGCCATATAATATACATAATAAAAAGGCACTACAACGTACACGAGTCCAATCCCACATATGAATACAGACCACTAAGAGTTTTACTGAACTATGACGGGACAAGGCTCCGCCGTACCCATAACTGTACAAAAGCCTGTAATGAAGGATCTATACCAAAATGATAAGCTCCTGAACAGATGGAGCTATCCAAAAACTCTGAGCAAGGGTCCTACACTTGCAGATCACCGAATCGTACCTAAACTCGCAAAGATGAACGCAGCCCGAGAAAGCGGGTCGACAAGAATGTACCAAGTATATGAAACAATAAGTAATGTAAAGGAGATCACACAGTCCACATATAACAGGAAGCAAGTATGATAACTCAAAACAACAGCACACTGAACCTTGCAAACATGAGAGTAATGCAATCATTTTTACCTTTTAAGTTATGCTTTTAACAATGAGATTAACTGTTCCACTTTAAGTCATAAACACACTGCACCCTTTCATTAATGAAATCACTACCGTTTCAAAACATGAAGGCCATGCCAGTTCTAGGGTCAACCACCCTCTGTATTATAATGCAACCTATCATAGGACTATTTCACCCGCAAGGGACTATTTCACCCGCATAGGTCACGCGGACCCGCAATGAGTCATCGGTACACGATACTCGCATCACGGATAGCTAATCCATGGCTTATATATCCCGCGAATTTAACCCGCCCGAGTATATCCGACCCGCCGTGAGTGTGTACCACTCACACCATGGGGAGCTACTCCATGATATCTCTTGAACCAAGTTGCCGGCGCTTTATGGAGGGACGTGGAGATGTGGAAATACGACACTTGCACGAATGTCTATATGAGCATCCCATATGCAAGCAAACCATTCTTGACCTTTATTTATAAAATGAATAAACCATCGTTTTAGCAAACCAAGACAATACCATGCCTTTCATTTTTACACAAACCAAGACAATACCATGCCTTTCCGTTTTACACAAACCAAGACAATACCATGCCTTTCCTTTTTACATAAACCAAGACAATACCATGCCTTTACACAAACCAAGACAATTACCATGCCTTTCCTTTTTACATAAACCAAGACAATTACCATGCCTTTTTTTTTTTACAGAAACCAAAAGCAACTCTTATTTAAGCAAGCCAAAGTACTATCAAGGCACAAAATAAAATAATTCTCATTTAAACAAGCCACAGTACTATCAAGGCACAAATAGAATAATTCTCATTTAAACAAGCCGAAGTACTATTAAGGCACAAATAGAATAATTCTCATTTAAACAAGCCAAAGTACTATCAAGGCACAAATAGAATAATTCTCATTTAAACAAGACAAAGTACTATCAAGGCACAAATAGAATAATTCTCATTTAAACAAGCCAAAGTACTACGTACGTCTATTCTTTTCAAAAGACTCATTTTTATATAAAACTCCAAGATACTAACACCCGTAGTATCAAGGCATGTCTATTTTTCAAATTAAGTTACTACACCTTTAGAAATTCATTTCAAGGCTTTGAAACCAAGTAACTTCTAATTTCACAACCTAGGCAACTCATGTTTATCAATCAAATAGACCACTCTCTTAACCTTTCATAAAGTCGTTATAACTAACTTCCCATAAAGCCGTTATAATTCTTTATGTATTAGACAAATTCATTCTTTTTATAACCAAGAGACTTATACTTTTAAAACCAAGTATCATATACTTTCAAATCAAGTTTCTTAACTTTAGAAATCAAGTCTCTTAACTTTAGAAATCAAGTAGCTTATACTTTTAAATCCCAAGTAACTCACACCTTTAAAACAAGTTACTTCTCTTTAAATCATGTCCTTTCTCCTCCTTTAAATCAATTAAGTAAATCACTCATTTGACTCCCCTAAAGTCGTTATAACTAACTTCCAATGAAGCTATTATAACAACCTTTAGGTTTTGGAAATAAGGCACTATCTAAGAGATTAGGAACCACTTCCTTTTTAAGACTCTAAGTACTTCAAGTAAAACAACTTTCACTTTTGAAAATCTAAATATTATCAAGGGAATGGATTATAACAACTTCCAATTTAAACATCCAAAGTACAATCAAGGAAGTATATAGAACAACTTCTATACTAGGATATCCAAGTACAATCAAGAAAGCATAGAACAACTTCTATATTAGGCAATCCAAGTACAATCAAGGAATAGATCATTTAAGGAGTAGGATTTACTTACTTTACAATAAGGAATCATGCTAGAAGAAGAAGAGATGATTCACATACCTTTTCGGCTTAATCCACACGTTAAGTCGAATACGCCGTACGTAGAATTGTCAACCTATAAGGACCACAACACGACTATCAACTTCTAGTTTCTAACGTAGAATGATACTAAGTATAAGGTCTCTTATTCTACGGAAAATCGGACAACACTTCCTTTGTTTCTACGTACTTTTCCACCTTTTTCAAGGCCCGAAATCAATAACCAATATGCCACATTTAAGGCTCAACACATCAACCAATCAAAGGGGATTACACGCCTTACAATACGTGTAAAATTTTGCCCCACAATTAATACCAAGTAGTTCCATAGACAATGCCATTCTCGGCTAACATACACCACAATGTAAAGTCCTTTCCAATTCTTTTTCAATCCAAGTTGTTAAGTATAACATGTTATATAGTTGTAAACAACTTTAAAAACTATAATTCCTTCTTTATATAACATGCGACGACTAAACTAATAACCAAATTGAATTGTAATCTCAAAGGCTAATCATGCTAGTTTCGGATTAGTGGTTCCAATATCCATAACACTTATCAAACTTCAATATATACATCTCATGCTTGTTTATATCCATAACTACAACAATAAGTAATCTTTAATCACTAAAATGACAAGATTGTTACCTTGATAAGCCCTTATAAAATTCCAAGATTCAAAGTAGCTCCTTAGCAATCTTAGCTCCTTTCCTTCACGCTTCAATCAGCTATTTGAAGCCCTTAGAATTTCACAAACAAATTCCCTTCCATTTCCAACTTCAAAGTTGAAGAACACATTAGGTTTTCACCTTGCGACTAACGTAAAAACATCGTTTTTCCGGGATCTTTCTATTGAGATATCCTTATAATACCCCTAGGAACCTTGGGTTAAAGTATGGTGAATTATGAATCACAAAAGAATTTTTTTTTTCTGTGGGAAATGCATGAACCCGAGAGCTCACAAGACTTGCACAAAGTTTCTCTAATTTTTTCTTTCTCTAATTTTTTCTAAGTGTTGGGAGCTTGTCTTGCTACTAGTCTAGTATATATAACACAATGGAGGGCCTAGATCAAAACACTTGTGTGGTTTGGATGAAGAAATCTAAATATCTAGTCAAGTGGGCAAGTTGACTTAGTCAATTATCTCAAGCTTGTCTTCAAGACTTGATCATCCTTCTCTTGGTCAAATTATCTCTTTGCCCTTGGCTAATATCGAACAAGCCCATGTGGGGGTGACACGTGTCGCCCTCCCATTCGTCCATAAAATATCGAAACCCTCGTGGGCCCCACAAAACGTAAAATTTCTCGGGAAGGACCTACGTGACCAAATCCGTAAATAAATTTCCACAATGATAATAAATTACATACTCCTCAAATAATGCATTTTGAGAATCTAATTCTCATCAACGAACATTTTTCCTTTCCGAAGTTCGGAAGATTTTTCCTTCGGAAAAACAATTCTTTCTTTCGTACCAATTTTCAAGTCTTGTGTTCTCGCATCTATTCTCTTATACATGTCCTGAAATTACGCGGTGTAATATTCTTCCCCCCTAGAAACATTCGTCCCCGAATGTTCTTAGTCGGTTGTCAAGCTATACAAACTCCGGCATAGCCTCCTTACTATGTCTATCAATCAATACTCCACAAGACCAACTATGGCACACATGGCTACCATATATCATATGTATACATATCAATGGACCTTCCATCCACGGTCCCTTCTCACAAAACTCGAAGGTTACAGTCTTCTCAAAACGGGATCTTTAGAGGTTCCTTTCTTTTTCCCGCATAAAGGGATGGCCCTGTCGTATTCTAAGTCATGGGACTAACACTATCTGAACCCTTCAGTCGGACTCCCAGTCAGCTAATTGATGTGTTCCTTCGTGTTACTTCCCTTTTCTGGCTCACCTAGTCACAATACTAGTTGGGGCATGATCATATAATCTGCCTAGCTTAGTTTACCAAACGGTGTAAATTCTAATACTAGTAGCATCTCAATTACGAGCACCTATGGACAGTGTTATAACTGAACCCAAGGCGTGTGTATCATCACAATTAACCTCCACTCATGGCCTAAAAGGGATTCTTTCTACGCACCTTCATTACTCATAACTGTAACCACTATAGTTCTTTTAACCCTTGTTCCTTCCTTTTCTTACTTGTCATACCTTCTCGTACTTCCAAACTTATTTTAGTACACGTACAAAATTTCAAATATTGTTTCTGTTCTCCAATCCTTGGAGTTACTATCCAAACTTGGCCATTATGCTGCTTGAATTTCCGTTAAGGCTCTTCTCGACCCTCACGACCTGGTTCTGGTGGAAAGCAACCACAAACTCGTACAACGATTAACTAGACTTGGGCCTCGTATCCTCATGACCCTATCACATAGCGGGACCATATCCAACTGGCACCACCTCATTCCATGCTACCGGTTGACCCGAATTCGGTCCACAACCCGACTCATCGTCACACTTAACTCTTATTCATAGTCTGAAATAAATCTCTCTCTTATCTCAAGGTACTTGATGCGCGATTTATGCACACACTTACGCAAGTGCACGTGTCGAGTCAAGTAATATAGTCTTAGAAGACCGAGTTATCGTCCTCAGGGATTAGTGTTCAAGTACCAAATTCTATTCTATGTTATCTATTTGGTAACCGATAATTGATATGTTGTTTATAACTATAAATATGAAAACTAGCTAAACTATGTTGTTTTACTTCAGTAATGTGGAAATAGGGCTTCCAAATCTTCTCAACTATCCGCTTAACTTACTTATTAATGCAATTAATTATGGTTCTTCTTCTATTTTGAGATAGCAGGTTAACTAAGCCGTTTTATACTCCTATTAAGGTTATATAAACACTCAACCCCAGTATAGCACCTTTCTACCTTTCGGTGATAAGATTGACTATAGAGGAGGATTAAGACCAAAAACCTTATTAATACTACACAAGTATCGGGGTACTTTCGTCCACGATTTAACCTATGTTTATCCAACTACAACATATTCACAACCTCCCCTTTCGGATTTCGGTTAGAAATCATAAGAATTATGATAATTAGTGATCAAGTAATTACCAAACAATCAAAACAAATATTGAATAAATCTCAACAACAAGAAGAAGAACCAAATACATGCATTAATTCATAAAGATAAGTTTCAAGTGAATTGACATGGAAAGCCCTAAATAGATTTAGTTCCTAGCCATAGACATGACAAGAACTAAATCAATATCCAACATAAACTGTAAAGAAAGTAAAACAAGAACAAGAAATTACTAAGAAAAGGTCTCCAATCTTGATCTCCAAAAGTGTGTGATTTGGCAAGAAGAGGAACCCTTACATCTGACCTAAAGTCCTGTTTTTATAGCCTCCAAAACGTGATGCAGGTTTTCCTTCAGGCCTGGCCCATTGTCCATTCAAAATTCTGATTTTTCCCGCCTCGCCATGATGCGAATCAGCCAAGGCGCGCCGAACTCCCCGGCCCTCTGAAGATTAGGCGCCGTGGCGCCCTGGCCCTGCTGGCTGGAGGCGCCGCGGCGCTGGCCTGTTTTGTGCCCGGTTCGCCACTTTCTCGCTTTTCGAGCTCTGGAACCTCCGTTTCTGCCCTCTTTTTGCTCCTTTTCCGCCAATGAGCCACTTTAAACCAATATGACTCAAAAGAAAGAAAATTTATCCTAAGACGACGCGTATTTGTACAAAAATGGACAAAAAACTCACTAAAAATGACTCAAAAGGTGTATATAAAATACACCGATCAAATACCCCCAAACTTAACATTTGCTCGCCCTCGAGCAAAGATCAAAAGAAAGAAATAAAGACACCAGGAAAAAGAAAATAGAAAGACTCAACGACATTGATCACTTTGCTGCATTGGTGTTACTTAGAAAAACATGAAGGTTAGCAGAATAATATGCAGGAACATATAGCATGAATTTTTAGCATTCTAAACACATTAAGCTAGATATTTCGCAAACTCACTTTAATCATGCTTAATGGAAGTAAGAATACTGAATTATGCATGTCAATTTCAAAATCCTATGACATGGTTACTTGCTATTCTCCACTAATCATGGATATGCATATAAGAGATCTTCAGGACTTTTCAGGGTTGTAATATAGGCTTAGGCATGAGTAGGTAAAAATAGGCATTTAGGCTCATTTTATGTACCATAAGCTCTTTTGCTTTTCAATTCTTCCCTTTTCTTTTGATTTTCTTTCTTCACTTCATATCTATCTTTCCCCTTTTTTGTTTTGAGAGAGTGAAGTGTATTATGAATCACAGGCACCCCCAAACTTAGGCTTTTGCCTATTTCTTATTACTCTTTTATTGTGGTGCATCAAAATTGTTCACTCCTTTTGTCTCTTTTTTAACACTTCCTATTCCAATCATTTCACATTCTCACTTATGGCACAAATGTGGAATTATGGGGTGTCAAAGAAAAAGTTTACTGTTTAGGCTCAAAGGGGCTGACTAGGGATATTTTTAATGTCAGGGATAGGAAAAAGTGATAAGAATTGGCTAACAAAGAAATGTCTGAGTCATCTCTCTAACATGCATATCCTAACTATTTCGCCTCAAATAGCAAGCAATCATACACATAGGTTTTAACATTTAACAATGCACAAATCGAGCAAGAAACCCCAAATAGTTCGATTTCATGACTTTTTGGCATATCTATCCTAAGTGTTCAGAAGATATGCATGTTAAAACCTATCCTAAGTTGCTTCTAATTCCATTACATTATTCAACCTCACTTCACTAGGTGTTTCTAGTAACTACAGCATGCATGATCTTTGACAGAAAATTATGACTCAAAAAAAAAATTATGACTCAAAAATACACAAAACAAATCAAAAAGACTCAACAATATCAAAAACAATAAGACACCCCCCCAAACTTAAATCACACATTGTCCCCAATGTGTGCAAGACTCAAAGAAAATAAAAGAAATAGGACAACTTACAGACTTGGTTTAAAGTGGTGGCGGTGGCGGTGGATAATACATTGACCACTGGTTGAACAAGGAACTCATCTCATCAATTCTCTGGTGCAACTGTTGTTGCCCCTGCCTTAATTCTTGTTGTCCTTGTATCATCGTGTCAAAATTCTGCATTATCCTTCTCTGGTTCATGAGCAACTGCTCCATTATAGGCACTGGAGGTTCTGATTCTGGGGGTGGCCGGTCGCTTCTCGCTTCATACCGAGCCTGTCTCGTGCTCATCTTCATCCATGGCGACCTCTGCTGCTTCGGTAAAGTCTTCTTGGTGTTGGTCTTCTTCGTGCTGCTGCTGGAGGGATTGGGTTTGGGAAGGAATGCACTATCCCATATGACACAGGAAGTTGGTTTTTCTCATATGTATCCGTGGGTAGGGTTGGGACCCCATGTATGGAGCATAAGCAGCTAATAAGTGAGTCATGTCCCAACCCACCTGTCGTTACCAACATGTTGTTTTCTCTAATGTTTTGCATTATTTCCTTCCCAACGTCAATCGTCTTCCCTGACATGATTCCATATATCAATTTTATTCTCGCCTTCCGCACTCGTGAAGTGCATAGATGGAATCAGCGGCATCGATTTAAATACAACCAACCTCGTCGCTTGTTGAACTGACACCTGCTCAGTCCTCTTGATCTATTTCTGGAAAATTCAAACTCAGCCCCAGGGTAGCTTACTGTGCTTACGACGACATCCCAGTTGATGTTGTTGGTGTCTCTAGACCATGTTCTGAAATAGCTCCGGTCGTCACCTCTTTCTTCAACATCCGCTATTTTTAATAGCAAATTCACCACTTCTGTCGTCACAGGCACTTCCTGTTATACCCCGTATTTCCAGAGTATGTATGTGAGGACTTACGTACATTTGTAAAAACCCTAATTAGGTTAAGGGTGGAATTGTGAACTTTCGACGGAAAAGATTCCGAACCTTGTGAAGGAAATTCTACGTTTTTAATATTTTAACCGATTACGGATTTTTCCGAGAGACGAAATATTTTGGACCAATAGGAGGGCGACATGTGTCACCCTTAGTTGGCATGGGTTGGACGAAAATGTTGGCCAAGTGGACAAGGTCAAGTGGTCAAAGTCTTGGAAGACATTTTCTTTTGGTGAGTGGGAGTAGGTATGTTGGACGTTTTTTGTGCCTAGTGGAAGGCCACATGGCTCTTTGTTGTGGGGGACATATGTCCCAATGTTGTGGTGGACATATGTCCCAAGGTTATGGTGGACACTTGGTTGGAAGACCTCATTCTTCACATGGATCCAAATCTTCACCCTCCATTTGTTTTAATCTAGACCATTGGTGGTTCTATAAATACCCCCCTCTTGTGCAAGACTTCTTCATCACTTGAACAATTTCCAAGTCTCAAAATCCCTCTCCCCCTTTGAGAAGATCTCGTCCAAACACCCCACTTTCCTAGTAGCTCTCACAAACTCCCCTCTTGATAGTTCTCGTCCCACACCCCTCTCCCTTAACCAAACTTTGTCCAAAAATTCCTAAACTCTTAAGTGTTCTTCCTTAGTGTATTAGGAAGATTTTTAACCAAAAGTTAGAAAAGATTTCACACCCTAGCCCCTAAAGCCTCACCTTGGCCGAGAGTTGTGAGGACAAGAACCTTAGTGTTCTTCACTTGTTAGGTTGGTTCTTGAAGAGGAGTTGGTTAGGAGCGTATAAGGGTTGTTTGGAGCGGGTTGGAGCGCACGGAGTAGGAGCTAAACGTTGCTCAGGATCGACATTAAATCTTGGATAATTTTGGGCTTACCGAGGTAAATATCTTGTCCTTCTATTGTAATTGGAAATTACATACTGTAGTAGTATAGAAATGAGTATAAGATTTATAGAAGGATGGTATAAAAGAAGAGAATTGAACTGTAATTACATAGGACTGTATTTACAGTAGACTTGTGTGGTTTGACGGGTAGGGAAGTGCTGCCCAATTTTCCGTAGAATTAAGAACCTTCTGCTTAGAATATTCTACAGAGTAGTCTAGACGTTGATAGACGTATTTGACTATTATAGGTTGATACTCTGCGCGCGACATATTCGACTTGGCAGGTGGATTTCGCCGAGGAGGTATGTGATTCTTCCTATCCTCTTGAGCATGATATTTTAAAAGAATATATATAGTACGGTAGACGTACGTGTGTTAACTGAACGTGGTTTTACTTCGATGTCTTTTGACTTGAGTTTTAAATAATAAGAATCTTGAAGTATTTCAAAAGAATTAAGAATCGTTTTTGAAAGAAGAGTAATACTTGGTTTTAAAAGCTTAAGAGTTATACTAGCTTTATGGGAAGTTAGGTATAACGACTTAAGAGTAATAAAAGGAACGGTTTACTTAATTGTTTATGAAAGCCTTGTATTGATTTCGGAAATGAGAATAAGTATCGAACAAACCACTGCAGCGCTAATAAAGGAAAATGTATTGACTAATTAAGTATTATTAAAACCAGTAGAAACCTCCATCTGCATAGAAGCTAAGATAAGACAAAATTGTATTACATTTCCTAGATCATGGCTGCTTTAATAAAATCATTAATAAACAAGTTTTGATTTTCTTAAAATTTCAAAGTAAGGACTTGATTTATAAAAGACAAAGACTTGAAAATTTGAAGTGTTTTCGTTTAAAAAGGAAGGCATGCTTTTGTCTTAAGTTGGTTCAAAAAGAAGGTAGGGAAATTGTTTTGGTTTACTTAAAAAGATAGTCACTCTATTTTGATACTACGGGTATCGTGTGACTCTTGTGAAAGAAACGGATCTTTTTAAAGAGTTAATGTATGAAGTACTTTGGGGATAAAAACCCGAACTTGTTGACATAAAATAGAAAGTACCTTGTGTGAATAACTTGACTATGTTGGTTTGTGATAGCCTTGTAATACTTTCTTGTTGGTTTGATAAGTAAACATCTTAGGATTCTACGTGTGTTAGTGTCTTGTGATGTTTGTGTAAAGGGGTTTCCCTTGTTGTGCTTATGTTGTTTAAACGATAAGTCGTTATGTTAGTATTGTACCACTCACCTCTTGACATGATATACCGAGGGTTAAGCTGCCCCCCGATGCGAGGGATGCCTCATGCGGGTCCAGGGACCTATCGCGAGCTACGAGTTCCGTGTTAGTGCGGGAATACCTCACGCGTCTATGTGGCCATGCGGACTACGGAGTCCGGGGCGATGCCGAGGAGTAGCTACCGACGCGGAATACCTCACGCGCCTAGGTGGCCTATCGCGAGTCGCGGTGAAGTTCCAGATTTGACGCGCACATTGATCCGAGGCGAGTGGCCGCCGATTACGTGGCGCGGTCTAGAAAGACCTCGTGATACGCTTTATAGCATTGTTGGTACCGCGGTTTTAGTAGTCGGCTATGCCTTCGTACTTACCCCGCATGCGCTTTATTATGACGCAAGGGACACGTGTTCATGTGTATTCCTTGGTGCTTTTATATCATGGAGTGCCGCGGTGAGGAAGGAATTCCACCGCATGATTGATATTGTGGGCATGAGACCCATGGTTATATTTGAGTGATGACTTTAAGGCGTGAGTCCACGACTTGACATGATCGCTACATATCGGTATCGTAAATTGGTTATCATATATGTCTTCTGCTTTACATAGACTATTATGATTTCATTTACGATTTTCGCCACATACTTGGTACTGTTATCGACCTCCTTCGGGGGCGCTCATGCCGCAGTAGAGGTACACCGATTGTTGATCCTCGCCATGTGGTCACCGTTCACGTTGGGAAGCTCCGTGTCTCCGAGGCTTATTCGTATAGTCCCCCGTTGTAGGTACTTACATTCGTGGTATGGCGGACCGTCCTCCATTGTTGTTATAACATTCTGAGGTGCAGTAGTAATCTTTGTAAGCGTGGTTTGTAATAGGGATGTAATCGCTCAAGTTTTTATATATATATGTCGAAGGCAACTTTTCTCGATAAACTGTTTTCACTTCATATTGTTTCATGTCTTGTTTTATATTCCGGTTACTCGATGTATGTCTACTGGGTGCCGGGTAAGGCACGATCACGGCCCGGTTCGGTCGTGACAAAAGTGGTATCGAGCGATTAATCCTGAAATTGTCTCTGCACCGTATCTAGTAAGTCTTGATTATCGGTGTGTTGTGCACCACACCAATAATCGTGAGGCTATAAGATATTTAGGATTGTTTCCATTCTTCTCACTCGAGATCGTGCCTTAGAGGCGTGTTATAAGTTGGACCCTCTAACGTAATTCTTTCCTTACCGCTATGCCTCCGCAAGGCAACCCGCCAGAAGGGCAAGGCAGCCGAGGGAGCTGCGAGTAGAGCACAGAGGGTTACGAGGGCACAGGCCCAATCATCACCTGAGGTGGTGCTTCATTCGGGGAGTTCTGCGACGTCGCCAGCCCCAGCAGAGTCTAGCACAGCGGCAGCAGTTCCTACTGCGGCCATGATATTTGAACCTTCAGTTCCACGACCAGTAGCAGAAAGTATGGATTGCAAAGAGACGACCCTGTTACTAGCTAGGGATTTAGCAACCAGAGAGTATATTATGTACCGATTTATCACGGGTCTTGATGATTATCTAAGAGAGGGTTGTGCAAGAGTAACTGTTCAATCAGGCATGAGCATGGCCTGCGTACGGGCTTATGCGCAGCAGGCCGAGAAACGTAGGGATCGACGGGTTAACCAAGATCAGCAGAAGAGGGCCAGAACAGCAGGGTCCTTTGGTAACTTTCGAGGCGGACCTTCTCAGCAGCAGACTGGTTATGCGCCTCCGCCAGTACAGAGTGGTCCTCCACAGACTTCAGGACGATCGGGGTATGCAGGAGTTGGTCAGAGCTCCAGGGCTTCTGGATCACAGCTACACGTAGGTTCCACACCGGCCCGATTTTCCTCGGTGTTCACAACGGTGCAGGCGTCATCCCGGGGAATGTCGTCTTTTTGTTGGTGCTTGTTTTACCTGCGGCCGTCAGGGCCATGTGACGAGAGAATGTTCAAGTAGGAGGGATGCAAGCAGGAGGACTCAGCCTACCAGATCAGTTGTGGATTCAGTGGTTCGGAGAGGAAGGGGTGTTAGCCAGAGGAGGCCACCCCCACCTCGGTGTGGCCGTTGTGGTAGGTGTCATTGTGGGGAGTGTCGTACTTCTTCGACAACTTGTTATGCTTGCGGCCAGCAGGGCCATTTTGCGAGAAATTGTCCGACCAGAGGTGGCGCGGATGTAGAGACTCAGCCTTCAGGATCAGTGGCTAGTTCATCACCTTCCCTAGTTATGCGCCCAGCAGGGCAGGATTGATTAGAACGACAAAGGGGAGTGAAACAGTAGATACAGGTATATCCTTAACCCTCTAGAGATTAGTATGTGTGATAAGATGAGTATATCTTAAGTGTTATGTTCAGATAGCATTGTGTTAATTGTGATTAGAAATCATGGTTAGTAAAAAGGGTAAGATTGGGGATAGGGAAAGTGTGAGCCTTAGAGTTTTATACGTGGAGACCTTAGAGATGAGGCCATCTTGAGTAAAAGATTTATTTTTATGTTTGACCCTTATCGGAGTGCATAGTATACGTGAGATATATTTGTGTGATAAGTCCCTGAGTAGTGTGAAATGAAAGAGGGTAGTTGAGCTAGGAAGACCACTAGGTTTTCGTGATTCGATGGTGAGATTGTTCCGGATCGGGAAACAAGAGCTTGGCGCGATAAATGGGTCGGGTTGAGGCCAGATTGCGGGTCAACCCGCAGCCCGGTCTGAAGTAAGGAATTGTGGTGGTCCCGCTTTGTGATAGGGTCACGAGGGTGTTAGGCCCAAATTTAGTTAACCATCGTACGAGTTCGTGGATGCGTTCGACCAGTAGTCGGGCCGATGAGGTCAGCCCATCTTGTCTTTCAGTCAGAACTGTTTACTCGGCAGAGGGTTATGCGAGATGTTAATTATCAGGAAGGTTGTAAGACTGCCTACTTTTACTTATGACAGGCAGTGGAGCCCAGTTTACGGCTATTTCTTTTTATGGAGGTTTTACCAGGCAAGGTTAGGAACTCAGGTGAGTCTCGATGTGCATTCACCCTCGCCTGTTTTGATTTCAGAGGTAGCTGTAAGGATTATGTGCCTCTTGTTGAGGGAATATTATAATAGCTACCATTTCAGTATTCGGATGTCACCTTATGAAGCCTTGTATGGGCGGTAGTGTAGGTTGCTGGTCGATTGGTTCGATGTTGGCAAGGTTCAGATTGTTGGTTCATACTTGATTCAGCAGGATGTGGATAGGGTGAAGCTTATCCAGGAGAGGTTATTGATGTCGAGTCAGCGTAAGTCGTCGCGGATAATCGGCGTCGATACTTGGAGTTTGGGTACGAGAAGTATCACACGACCGTTAGCCCGGCGTGGATCGTGCCTTACCGGCACCCAAGTAGTCATACATCGAGTAACCATGGAAATATAAAACAAGACAGAAACATAGTAAAAATGCAGACGCTTTATCTCGATGAAAAGCTTGCCTTTCGCATAATATATATAACTCATGTTTTGCGATACATCCCAACTGCATAATAGTACTGCACTCTAAGGAAGTAAACAACTATGGCGGACAGTGGCCCCGCCATACCCTCGATCTGCACAAAACTATCAACAATACAGGAGATCATACCCAAAAGTAGAGCCTCCGAGAAGATGGAGCTCACGACACCAACGCAAAGATCCTAAGGGTGTGGATCTAGCACCTGCTTGCCCTTACCTGCGGCATGAACGCAGCCCCCCGAAGGAGGTCAGTACAACAGGTACCAAGTATGTGAAACTATAAAGTACTTTAAATGAAATCAAAGTATTTAAAACCTTTTCACAAATATAATCGTTCAATTGCACATAGTGCCATATCGCAAACAATAATGAGAATAGGAAAATCAGAACAGTCTAGTCTAGGCCGCGAATGATCGCAAGGCCAATCGCCCATAGTATCATTCTGCGTGCCTAGTCACGAACTTTCGCATCCGCATAGGTCACACACGCACTGCATTGAGGTATTCCTCGCGATCGGGGCAGCTAACCCCGCGTCCGCCTAGGCTCCCGCAGCCCGCATAGCCTCAAAAGACCGCATAGTCTCAACGGACCGCATAGAATCCTCGCATCGGGCTATACACCCGAATGATCAATCACGAGCATACCGCTGCTCGCATAGTCTCACAGACCGCATAGCCGTATAGACCAAGATCGAGGGCAAGCCTCCGGTATGACGATCGAGGGTAGGTGATACAATAACAGTACAACGGACTTACCGGTTAGCAACGTAAGCGCAGCAAGAATGACCCCTTTACACAGCATTTCAAGACACTAACACAGATAGCATCATAATATGTCTACTTATCAAACAATCTTACTACACTTAACAGAAATCAATACAAGGCTTTTATAAACAAACAAGTAAACAGTTCCTTTTTATCTTTCTTAAGTTGTTATACCTAACTTCCCATAAAGCTAGTATAACTCTTAAGCTTTTGTTTTAAAAACCAACTATTTATCTTCTGTTAAAACATGATTCAGTAGTTCTTTTGAAATGCATCAGGATTCTTATTATTCAGGCTTAAGTCAAAAGACATTGCCGTAGTTATTATTCAGGCTTAAGTCAAAAGACATTGCCGTAGTTATTATTCAGTTAACACATGTACGTCTACCGTACTATATATATATGTTAAAATATCATGCTTAGGAAGAATCACATACCTTCTCGGCGAAAACCTCCTGCCAAGTCGAATATGTTGCGCGCAGAGAATCAGCCTATAATAGTCACAGACATCTATCAAAGTCTAGACTACTCTGAAGGTCATTCTAAACAGAGGGTTCACAATTCTACGGAAAGTCAGCAGCACAACCCTCCCCGGTGAGCTATAGAAGTCTCATCAGAAAACAAATTTTCATGAGTATAGTTCAATTCTATTCTCAGAATATTCTTCTAAGTATTTAATACTTATTCTTATACTACTACAGTATGTATTCTCTAATTCAAAAGAGGGTTAGGATTAGTTACCTCGGTAAGCCCAATAATATCCTAGATAAAGTCGCGCCTGAGCAAGGTTTAGCTCCTAAGTTGTACGCTCCGGTAGCTCCAAGAAACCTTAGAAGTTCTTCACAACTTCTACAAAGGACTAAGGGATTTGGGCTAGGGTATTTTGGGCATTATAACAATACTAGAAGACAACTTTTCTACCAAGGGAGGGGGGTAGATTTCGGCTAGGCTAGGGGGGGGGGTAGGCCCTCGGCCAAACTTCACAAGGGGAGGGGGGGAGTGTTTGGACGAACAAGGCTCAAGGGAGAGGAGAGGATTTTCAAGACTTGGAAAGATTTGTGGATGAAGAACTCTTCATCTTAAGGGGGGTATTTATAGGTCAAGAAGTGGCCAACCAATGGCCAAGATTAAGACAAGTGCAAGGCAAGTGTAGGGTGAGGATTAGGGCAAGTGTCCTTGGCCAACTTGCACACAAAATATCCTACCTAATCCTTGACTTGTGCAAAGGCACAAAAAATGTGCAACACCTAGTCCAATTCGTCCAATGGACGATTTCAAGTCCACCAATTGGAGGGTGCCAAGTGTCGCCCTCCCGTTGGTCCAAAATGTTTCGTCTCTCGGAAAAATCCGCAAAAATTAGAAATGGCATAGCCGGAATTTTCCCTACGAAAGCTGTGAAAACGTTTCGTCGGAAAACGATTCTTTTAGCGAGTTGTGTACAATTTTCGAACTTGGCCTAACTTTAAGGATAAACTTTCGTACGTACGCCCTCACGTACATACTCCGGAAAATACGGGGTATAACAGGTACGACGAGTAAGGAAAGAAGCGAGCATGTGTTAAGAGGATAGAAGTGATCAATTCTTATGTGAAGTAAAGGTGCGAAGGGAATATCTTTTAGACCTTGGGTGGGAGCTTTTGTGATGATAGAAGTGATTCCTTGTGAACTTGGATTTAAGTATTTGCGCGTGTGTTATTATGGCCAGGTGTGGCATAATTGGCTTCGTAAGTATAGTAGTGAAGACTATACCGGCGCATGTATGTTTTTAGACTTAGAAGGAACATTCGGGACGAATGTTTCTAAGGAGGGGAGAATGTTATACCCCGTATTTCCAGAGTATGTATGTGAGGACGTACGTACATTTGTACAAACCCTAATTAGGTTAAGGGTGGAATTGTGAACTTTCGACGGAAAAGATTCCGAACCTTGTGAAGGAAATTCTACGTTTTTAATATTTTAACCGATTACGGATTTTTCCGAGAGACGAAATATTTTGGACCAATAGGAGGGCGACATGTGTCACCCTTAGTTGGCATGGGTTGGACGAAAATGTTGGCCAAGTGGACAAGGTCAAGTGGTCAAAGTCTTGGAAGACATTTTCTTTTGGTGAGTGGGAGTAGGTATGTTGGACGTTTTTTGTGCCTAGTGGAAGGCCACATGGCTCTTTGTTGTGGGGGACATATGTCCCAATGTTGTGGTGGACATATGTCCCAAGGTTATGGTGGACACTTGGTTGGAAGACCTCATTCTTCACATGGATCCAAATCTTCACCCTCCATTTGTTTTAATCTAGACCATTGGTGGTTCTATAAATACCCCCCTCTTGTGCAAGACTTCTTCATCACTTGAACAATTTCCAAGTCTCAAAATCCCTCTCCCCCTTTGAGAAGATCTCGTCCAAACACCCCCCCCCCCTTCCTAGTAGCTCTCGCCGAAACTCCCCCCCTCTTGATAGTTCTCGTCCCACACCCCTCTCCCTTAACCAAACTTTGTCCAAAAATTCCTAAACTCTTAAGTGTTCTTCCTTAGTGTATTAGGAAGATTGTTAACCAAAAGTTAGAAAGATTTCACACCCTAGCCCCTAAAGCCTCACCTTGGCCGAGAGTTGTGAGGACAAGAACCTTAGTGTTCTTCACTTGTTAGGTTGGTTCTTGAAGGAGTTGGTTAGGAGCGTATAAGGGTTGTTTGAGCGGTTGGAGCGCACGGAGTAGAGCTAAACGTTGCTCTCAGATCGACATTAAATCTTGGATAATTTTGGGCTTACCGAGGTAAATATCTTGTCCTTCTATTGTAATTGGAAATTACATACTGTAGTAGTATAGAAATGAGTATAAGATTTATAGAAGGATGGTATAAAAGAAGAGAATTGAACTGTAATTACATAGGACTGTATTTACAGTAGACTTGTGTGGTTTGACGGGTAGGGAAGTGCTGCCCAATTTTCCGTAGAATTAAGAACCTTCTGCTTAGAATATTCTACAGAGTAGTCTAGACGTTGATAGACGTATTTGACTATTATAGGTTGATACTCTGCGCGCGACATATTCGACTTGGCAGGTGGATTTCGCCGAGGAGGTATGTGATTCTTCTTATCCTCTTGAGCATGATATTTTAAAATAATATATATAGTACGGTAGACGTACGTGTGTTAACTGAACGTGGTTTTACTTCGATGTCTTTTGACTTGAGTTTTAAATAATAAGAATCTTGAAGTATTTCAAAAGAATTAAGAATCTTTTTTGAAAGAAGAGTAATACTTGGTTTTAAAAGCTTAAGAGTTATACTAGCTTTATGGGAAGTTAGGTATAACGACTTAAGAGTAATAAAAGGAACGGTTTACTTAATTGTTTATGAAAGCCTTGTATTGATTTCGGAAATGAGAATAAGTATCGAACAAACAACTGCAGCGCTAATAAAGGAAAATGTATTGACTAATTAAGTATTATTAAAACCAGTAGAAACCTCCATCTACATAGAAGCTAAGATAAGACAAAATTGTATTACATTCCTAGATCATGGCTGCTTTAATAAGATCATTAATAAACAAGTTTTGATTTTCTTAAAATTTCAAAGTAAGGACTTGATTTATAAAAGACAAAGACTTGAAAATTTGAAGTGTTTTCGTTTAAAAAGGAAGGCATGTTTTTGTCTTAAGTTGGTTCAACAAGAAGGTAGGGAAATTGTTTTGGTTTACTTAAAAAGATAGTCACTCTATTTTGATACTACGGGTATCGTGTGACTCTTGTGAAAGAAACGGATCTTTTTAAAGAGTTAATGTATGAAGTACTTTGGGGATAAAAACCCGAACTTGTTGACATAAAATAGAAAGTACCTTGTGTGAATAACTTGAATATGTTGGTTTGTGATAGCCTTGTAATACTTTCTTGTTGGTTTGATAAGTAAACATGTTAGGATGCTACGTGTGTTAGTGTCTTATGATGTTTGTGTAAAGGGGTTTCCCTTGTTGTGCTTATGTTGTTTAAACGATAAGCCGTTATGTTAGTATTGTACCACTTACCTCTTGACATGATATACCGGGGGTTAAGCTGCCCCGTCACGAGGATGCCTCACGCGGGTCGGGGACCTATGCGAGCTCTGAGAGTTCGGTGTTAGTGTGCGGGAATACCTCATGCGGTCTATGTGGCCACGCGGACTACGAGTCGGGACGATGCCGAGGAGTAGCTACCCTCGATGCGGGGAATACCTCATGCGGGCCTAGGTGGCCTATGCGGAGCTGCGGTGAGTTCCAGGATTTGACGCGCATATTGATACTGAGGGCGAGTGGCCATCTTCGATCATGTGGCGCGGTCTAGAAAGACCTCGTGATACAGTTTTATAGCATTGTTGGTACTGTGGGTTTTAGTAGTCGGCTATTCCTTCGTACTTACCCCGCATTTTATTATGGCGCAGTGGGACACGGTGTTCATGTGTATTCCTTGGTGCTTTTATATCATGGATCGTGAAGCGGTGAGGAAGGAATTCCACGGGCATGATTGATATTGTGGGCATGAGACCCATGGTTATATTTGAGTGATGACTTTAAGGGCGTGAGTCCCTGACTTGACATGATTGCTTACATATTGTGTATCGTATGTTGGTTATCATATATGTCTTCTGTTTTACATAGACTATTATGATTTCATTTACAGTATTTTCAGTTTCACATACTTGGTACCTGTTGTCGACCTCCTTGGGCTGCGTTCATCTGCGCAGTAGGTACACCAGTTGTTTATCCTCGCTCATAGGGTCACAGTTCAGCATTTTGGGAAGCTCCGTGTCTCCGGAGGCTTATCTTTGGTATAGTCCCCTGTCGTTGTAGGTACTTACATTCAGGGGTATGGCGGGCCCCGTCCCCATTGTTGTTATAACATTCTTAGAGGTGCATAGTATTGTTGTGGCGGGGTTTGTAATAGGGATATCGCTCAAGTTTTTATATATATATGCCGAAAGGCAACTTTTCTCAGATAAACTGTTTCTCACTTCATATTGTTTCATGTCTTGTTTTATATTCCGCTGGTTACTCTGATGTATGTCTACTTGGGTGCCCGGGTAAGGCACCAGTCACGGGCCCGGGTTCGGGTCGTGACACTTCCCGTCCCCTCACAAAGCATCTATCATCCACCCTCTCCGTAAAGTTAGCATAAAATTCTCTCACTATCACTGTGTTCATCGGTGCTATCCTTTCCCGGGTTAACAAATCTCTTCCACCCCATCATCTCAATCATCGCCCGAATAAGCTCATAGACATCTCCCTCCTCAAATGATTCCCTTTGGTAATACATTCCTCTTTCAGGGATTAAGGGCCTAGTACTAATTTTTTGATATCTACCCTCCGCTGTTTGGCTGACAAACCTAGTATTATCATATTGAGGGGCGGAGGTGGATGTGGAATCTCTTTTCTTTCTGGCAGACATTTTTAGATAACTTTGGCAGTGTTTCCTTTGTATCAACAATATCACCCAACACTATCACTCAATCAATCAGCAGCTACAACACTTATCACCCCTACACTTCACTCAAGAAGCTCCTACACAACACCCCACACTCACCTCGTATACTCTTTATCGAAATCTCACACCCAACTTCAACACCCCCACACACCTTCACGGATACAACACCTCCTCAAATCTACTACCTCCTCTGATTATAGTTCAAGAAAAGATAAACGTTACATTTGACGGTGTTCCTCAAGATTTTCTTGCTCCTAATGATGATTTGAGGCAATGGGATGAGGGTTGTCGTTTAAGATGGTTAAGGGTTTAAGGAATTTAAGAACTTTGGTTGTGATTGGGTTTAGTTTATGGAAGATTTTTAGGTAAAAGGTGAATTTTCGTGGGTTTTGTGGAGAGGAAAGGTTTAGGTTTTGATTTGGAATGGGGAAAAATCGGATTTTTGGGCTATTTTAACTTCTGGATTTCCGTCGCGGCGCCGCGGCCCTGCAACTGGCGCCGCGGCGCCCAAAGTACTGCGCTCTTCTGAACTTTCTGCGTCGCGGCCCTGCAAATGGGCGCGGCCTTGATTTCAAATTTTTACGGACTTTTGTCGCCATGCCCTGCAAATGGCGCCGCTCAATCTCTGCGCTTTACGATCTTTTGGCGCGGCTCTGCCAATTTTCTGGAAATCTTTTTTTTTTCTTTTGGCTTCTTTTCAGTTTTCGCCCTCCAAATTCTTGGCCCTGCACCTGTCATCACAACACACAAACAATACCTCCGTGAGACTGTTTTAAGTAAAAACTAACTGCATTAAAGTAAATAATTTAAAATACCTAGGGTTGCCTCCCAAGTAGCGCTGTTTTTAACGTTTTTTAGTCGGACGCAAATTCTTTAAATCAAGAGGTGTGGGGTAAATTAACCCCACAACCAATCCACTTCTTCAACATTTTCCTCTTTCTCCTTCTGTTTTTCTTCTTATAATTATTTTCAAGAGGAGGTTCAGTATCACTTACCTGCTTTGGCGGGCTTATCTCCCTTGTTGTGGCTTGCACTGGCTCACACGAAGTTCTGACAGTGCTAATTGCAAAGCACCTGCTCATGACTGGGGGTTCAATAACGTGTTTGAACACTTTGAACACCATCTCTTCATTTTCTACTCTCAGTGTCAGCTCACCCTTCTCTACGTCAATCAGGTCTCTCGCATTTGCCGAAGCAGTCTTCCCAATATGATGGGAATCTCCTCATCTTCATCCATATCAAGGATGAGGAAATCCGCAGGGAAGAAGAATTTTCCCACCTTAACGAGGACATCCTCAATCTTCCCCCTGGGATGCACCACCGTTCTATTTTCTAATTGCAAGCTCACAGTAGTTGGTTTTGCTTCACCTAACTCCAACCGTTTAAAAACAGACAAGGGCATCAAATTTATACTAGCCCCCAAGTCACAAAGGGCCCTATTACATGTTACCCTGCCAACTGTGCAAGGCAGTGTGAAGCTCCCTGGGTCCTTGAGTTTAGGGGGCAATTTCTTCTGCTGGATGGCACTGCATTCCTCTGTCAGTGCCACCATCTCATATTCCGCCAACTTCTTCTTCTTTCCCAAAATTTCCTTCATAAATTTAAAATAAGTAGGCATTTGCTCCAATGCCTCGATAAAGGGTATGTTGATGTGTAACTTTCTGAATGTCTCCAAAAACTTGGAGAATTGCTTATGAACCACTTTCCTTTGCAATCTTTGCGGGAAAGGAATCCTCTCAGTGTACTCCTTCTCTGGAGCTTTCTCTAATACTGGACGGTCTTCAACCACCCTCTCTTTCTCTGTTTCTACTCTCTGTTCAACCACAGTCTGAGGTGCAAGCTGTTCTAACTGTTTTCCACTCCTCAGCTGCACTGCTTGGCACATCTCTAGGGTTCATCTATGTATTGCTCGGCAAGGTACCCTGTGGCCTGTTGTTTGCTAGTTTCGCTAGTTGCCCCACCTGTGTCTCCAAATTCCTGATGGAGGATCTAGTCTCTATCATGAACTGGGTCTGGGAGTTGGTGAACGTCAACAAGGCTGCTCTCAGCTCATCTGGCTTCTCTTGTTGGACAGGTGCACTGAATTGTTGTGAAGATGAGGCCTGAGTGAATGGTTGCTGATTTTTGTACTGGCCTCTAAAGCGGATTCTGCGCCGCCTTGCTCACCTCTCCATGAAAAATTTGGGTGATTCCTCCACCCTGGATTGTAGGTATTTGAGTAAGGGTTGTTCTGGGGCCTCTGATAGTTCCCTACTGCTTGGCACTCTGCTTGCTCGATCGAAATATTGTTAGGATCAGATGATGGGCATCTATCAAAGGTATGTGGACCACCACACATTTCACAACTCATTGGCATTTGCCGCATTTCTGAACAGTGATTCATTGCGATTGCTTGGTCAAAAGTGTTACGACCCGACCTCGGGCCCGTGACTGGTGCCTTACCCCGAGCACCCTAGTGATACAATCATCAGAGAAAATCAGCGGAAATAAAAACTTAAGTATGAATCAAGACATAAAATAAACAATAGTCTAACCAAAACGGTTACCTTCCTGTATATATACATCAAAATTGAACAGTTAAATCCCTTACAAACCCTGCCCACAACAGTACTACAGACCTCTAAGAATGTAACCACAACGATGATGGGACAGGGCCCCGCCATACCCCTGAATGTACAAGTACCTACTATGACAGGGGTCTATACCAAAGATAAGCCTCCGGAGAAACGGAGCTTCCCAAAACGCTGAACTGTGATCCTATGAGCGAGGATCAACAACCGGTGTACCTCTACCTGCGGCATGAACGCAGCCCCCTGAAGGAGGTCGATAACAGTACCAAGTATGTGGCGAAAATCAGTAAATGAAATCATAATAGTCTATATAAAGCAGGAGACATGTATGATAACCAAACTACAGTACACAACATATAAGCAGTCAGGTCTAGTCGGGGACTCATGCCCTCAAGTCATCACTCATGCCCGTGGAATTCCTTCCTCACTGCCGGCAGTCTATGACATAAATCATACTCATGTGACGCGCCCGTGGCATCCTACCTCACTTTCGGCGTACACATATACAATACATATATATATACCTCCTGCCCGTGGAATCCTCCATCACTGCCAGCAGCCGTAGGTGTAACATATAACCATGTAACCCGCCAGTGGCATCCTACCTCACTGTCGGCGTACACATATATAATACATATATATATATATATAATACGCGGCCGCATGTCCCGGAATCCCTCATCGGTGTAACATGGCCATAACGTGCCCTCGGCATCCCTCATCGCAGGTGCAGGTCTTCATGGGGACCTAGTCCATGGAATAATGATCGCATATACCATGCCCCCGGAATCCCTCATCAGTGTAGATAGGTCTTCATGGGGAGCTAGCCCATGGAATAATAGTAATGGTCACATGCCCCCGGAATCCCTCATCGGTGTAGACATGCCCATGTGACAATAATAATATACCGGGAGTTTAACGCATTGCGTGGCGCACGCCCGGAATCCCTCATCGGTGTAGACATGTCCATGTGATAATAACAATGGAAGCATACCCGTGGAATCCTCCGTCACTGCCGGTACATCCAATGAAACATACGGGCATCTAACCCGCATCCTGGTTGCATGCCCCGGTATCTCTCATCGGTATAAGCATGGCCAAGATCAAACAAAATGGAAGCATACCCGTGGAATCCTCCGTCACTGCCGGTACGTCCAACAAATTCACAACAAGTCAGCCGGCCCTCCAACCGAGAGACGCGGTAACATAGTAATACCACCAAGGCTATCACAACTAGCATAGGTAAATTAACATACTCTTAGACTTCCATTTTTATGACAACAAAATCCGGGTTTTAACCCCCAAAGTACTACATACGTTAATCCTTTCAAAAAGATCTCTTTTTACGAAAACACAACTCGATACTATTATCCGTAGTACCAAACACGTTTATGTTTAAATCAAGTACTTTACACTTTTTAAAACAACGTCAAGTATACTTTTTAAACTCAAGTTACTTCTCTTTTCCCAAAATCAAGTTACCATTTTAAATCCAATAATAAAACCATTCTTTTGTTTTCATAAAGTCGTTATAACTAACTTCCCATAAAGCTATTATAACACTTTATGTTTTAAACAAATTTAAGACAAAACCCTGCCTTTCTTTTAAACCAAAACACTTCAAATTCTTATGTCTCTTTTCTTTTAGAAATCAAGTTCCTTACTTTGGAATTTTAAGAAAATCAAAACTTGATTATAATAATTCTTATTGAAAGCCATGATCTAGGAAATGTAATACAATTTTGTCTTATCTTAGCTTCTATGGATGGAGGTTTCTCTTGGTTTTAATATAATTAATTGTCATTACATTTTCCTTTATTAACGCTGCAATGGCTTGTTCGATAGTTATTCCCATTTCCGAAATTAATATAATTTATTCCTTTTTCTAGACCAAGTACTCATTACTCACGAATGAGGTTTCACTACTTTAACACAATTCAAGTTCTTCACATTTCATACCAAGTCAAAATATAAGTCAAGTCTCTTATCTTTTAAAATCAACCAAAATTCGTTTAGCACACGTACGTCTACCGTTCTACATAGTTCACAACATCATGCTAGAAAAGATAGGAAGAGGTTCACATACCTCGCGACGATTATCGACAATTAGCAAAACGCTCCAAAGTACTATAACCTGCTAGCCTTTTCCACCCTTCAAGTAGAATACGCTACTCGTAGTACTTCAACCTATAAAGGCCACAAACGCCTATCAACTTCTAGATCTCTTCGTAGAACATTTCAAAGTACAAGGTTCCTTATTCTACGGAAAATTCAAAGACCCCCACGTAACCACATACATCTCCTCATCTATCAAGGTCCGCTACCAAGCCAACAACTCCAAGGGGGTTACACGTCTAACCGGACGTGTACAACACTGCCCCACAATAATACTACAAGTCTACTGTAAATACAGTCCAATGTAAATACAGTTCAGTTCTTTATAATTATCCTTCCAATATATCTTATACTCAATTCTAAACTACTACAATATGTAATATCCAATTACAATAGGGGGACAAAGATCATTACCTCGATAAGCCCAAAATTATCCAAGATTAATAAGTCGATCCTGAGCAACGCTTAGCTCCAATTCCTTACACTCCAACACGCTCCAAGCAACCCTTAGAAGTTTCTAAACAACTTCTCCTAACACTTCAACCAACTATGAAGATTTCCTAGGGCTTCATTTTTCGACTAAAGGAATAAAGTAGAATTTCCGGGCTCCTAGTAATGAAATAACTTTGGAATACTACTAGGAATACTAGGCTAAGGTATTTGGGACTATACCAACACTTGAAGAATTTTTTTCTACAAAAAGGGGGGGATGTTTGGACGAGAAACCTAAGGGGAGGGAGTATAATTTTTCAAGCTTTGGAAACTCTCTAAGTGGATGAATAAAGTCTTGCAACCAAGGGGTATTTATAGAGAAATCAATGGCCAAGATTCAAGCAAGTATAAGGTGAGGATTGGGGACATGTGTGTGGGTAAACTACCAACCATATGTCCACCACAAAAATGGGACAAGTGGCTAGCCATTTGTCCCCCCACAAAAAAAAACGTCCCAATGGTGCCAAGTGTCACCCCATTCGGCCATAGGGCCACATGGGGGTGCCATGTGTCGCCCTCCTACACGTCCAAAATATTTCATCTTCCGAAAAAATATCCGCAATGCCAAAAATCTCGAAAATAAAGTGGGCCCCACAAACCGTAAATTCCTCCCGTGGGCCCCACGTGACCAATTCCGGAAATAAAATTCCATAATTCTCAAATATTCCAAAAAGTCTGAATATCAAATGTGGGAATCCAATTCCCATTAACGAACCTTTTTTCTTCATAAAAACCGGAAACTTTTCCGTCGAAAAATCACATTTTTCTTCCTTTCCAATATTACTGTTGTATTCCCGTACGTACGTCCTCATATACATACCCTGGAACTACGGGGTGTAACAAAAAGAGCAACTTGGGCATTTAGTGCAGTGATGTCATCAATCTCATGAACTCCTCTTGTACGCTCTTTCGCCACTGCCTGTCGTTATACGATTATTGGTGGCCATATCTTCCAATAAATCATGAGCTTCATGTGCTGTTTTTCTCATAAAAGTTCCACCTGCGGCTGCATCAATGATCGTTCTGGTAGTCCCGCTTAGCCCATTATAGAAAATATGGACCAAATTCCACAACTCAATGTTGTGATGTGGACACTTTCTTTGCAAGTCATTGAATCTCTCCCAAGCTTCATATAGTGATTCTCCATCAGCTTGATAGAAATTATTCAACTCTCCTCTCAGCTTCGCGGCTTTGCATGGTGGAAAAAACTTTGCTAAAAATTTATGTGCTAACTCTTGCCATGTGAATATCGAATCTGCTGGCAAGGAATTCAACCACACTTTCGCTCTATCCCTTAGTGAGAAGGGAAAGAGCCTCAATCTGACGGCGTCATCAGTAACGCCATTGTATCTGAAGGTTGCACACAACTCTAAGAAATTAGCTATATGCATGTGAGGATCCTCCGACGTCAACCCTCCAAACTGAACCGTATTCTGCACCATACTTAAAATCGCAGGTTTGATCTCAAAATTATTTGCTCCTATTGCTGGGAGCCTAATGCAAGTTTGTGCTCCATTTACCCTTGGCAGCACATAATCTCCCAAGCTTCTCTCAGCTTGGACCTGGACTCTCTCTTCTACATCCATCGGCAATCTCCGAGGCATTCTTTGGTTAAGTTGATGATCACCTAACCCCTCGTTCATCTCATTGTTGTTTTGTACCCCTCCCATTTCTATTAAGGCCGAAATTCGTTGGTTCCTTCTGTTCTATTTACAAGTCTTCTCAATTTATGGGTTGAAGGGAACAAGAGTGTCTGCTCCTCTTCTCCTTCGCATAAACTGGGTGGCTGAAATAGATCAAACTAAACAAATGGATCACGGCACACTGGTTTTCACAAAATAAAAATAATAATAATTAATAAAAGCAAAAATAAAAACCAAATTAGAAATTAAGAATAGATAAAATGATATTGAACTACGCCAATCCCCGGCAACGGCGCCAAAAACTTGATGCGCGATTTATGCACACACTTACGCAAGTGCACGTGTCGAGTCAAGTAATATAGTCTTAGAAGACCGAGTTATCGTCCTCAGGGATTAGTGTTCAAGTACCAAATTCTATTCTATGTTATCTATTTGGTAACCGATAATTGATATGTTGTTTATAACTATAAATATGAAAACTAGCTAAACTATGTTGTTTTACTTCAGTAATGTGGAAATAGGGCTTCCAAATCTCCTCAACTATCCGCTTAACTTACTTATTAATGCAATTAATTATGGTTCTTCTTCTATTTTGAGATAGCAGGTTAACTAAGCCGTTTTATACTCCTGTTAAGGTTATATAAACACTCAATCCCAGTATAGCACATTTCTACCTTTCGGTGATAAGATTGACTATAGAGGAGGATTAAGACCAAAAACCTTATTAATACTACACAAGTATCGGGGTACTTTCGTCCACGATTTAACCTATGTTTATCCAACTACAGCATATTCACAACCTCCCCTTTCGGATTTCGGTTAGAAATCATAAGAATTATGATAATTAGTGATCAAGTAATTACCAAACAATCAAAACAAATATTGAATAAATCTCAACAACAACAAGAAGAACCAAATACATGCATTAATTCATAAAGATAAGTTTCAAGTGAATTGACATGGAAAGCCCTAAATAGATTTAGTTCCTAGCCATAGACATGACAAGAACTAAATCAATATCCAACATAAACTGTAAAGAAAGTAAAACAAGAACAAGAAATTACTAAGAAAAGGTCTCCAATCTTGATCTCCAAAAGTGTGTGATTTGGCAAGAAGAGGAACCCTTGCATCTGACCTAAAGTCCTCTTTTTATAGCCTCCAAAACGTGATGCAGGTTTTCCTTCAGGCCTGGCCCATTGTCCATTCGAAATTCTGATTTTTCCCGCCTCGGCGCAGCCATGGCGCGCACGGAACTCTGAAGCCTCTGAAGATTAGGCGTCGTGGCGCCACGTGCCCAACCTGCTGGCTGGAGGCGCGTGCCGGCTGTTTGTGCCCGGTTCGCCACTTTCTCGTTTTTCGAGCTCTGGAACCTCCGTTTCTGCCCTCTTTTTGCTCCTTTTCCGCCAATGAGCCACTTTAAACCAATATGACTCAAAAGAAAGAAAATATATCCTAAGACGACACGTATTTGTACAAAAATGGACAAAAGAATCACTAAAAATGACTCAAAAGGTGTATATAAAATACACCGATCAGTACTTCTCACCCTATCCTCCAATTCACTAGAGGTTCGCCACCTAGGTTGAAGTATTTCTACTGTATATCCTCCACTATCGGTCTTACACTATTATGGGGTAATTACAACTTGTGAACCCTACACAACTATAGTCTAAGTTCACCTTATCATTCTTGTCAACATTCTTCACTCTTCACCTTACTAATCAAGGTATCCCTACTTCTGGTGGTGTTATCAATTTACAACTACTAGCAACAAAGGGAAATATATATGTTAGGGCAGAATCTGAATCTATCAATGTATGTATGATTCAAAAGAATCAAAATATACATGTAACCCCATGCGATGTTGCCTCTTGATCCTGCCCAGTAGCCACATCATCTATGCAGTTCGAAGGACCGCCAGCACTATAAACTCCACCCTGACCTCTACCATGGCTGGCAGACATCTGAACACCCTGCCCTAGGGGGTGCACCACTGTAGATGAAAAGGAACCAACCACCGGCCTCATAGGCTAAGCCACCTCACCAGTGCTCTTTCTAAAAGGACATTCCCACTGCTTATGGCCCGGACGGTCACAATAATAACAAACACCTGTGCCAAAACGGCATTTCCCCAAATGACGCTTACTACATCAGAAACACTGAGGAATAAGTGGCCCTGACTGAGAAAATCCTCTGCTTCTCTGAAAACCTCGAACCCTGGAGCTCGGACCGACTCCTAAATACCTTGTGGGGTCCAATCTCCCACCTGTGAGCTGCGGGGACATGTCCTAGGTAGGCTGGGACGAATATCTCACTCGTTGCTGCGGCTGCTCGTCCAAAAACTCACCGGGACAACCAACCGGTCTAGCCCTCTTACGTTGATTTCCGCGTTGGCCCTCTACCATCTGTATACCTGTCTGTACTGGCCGAATAACCTCGTGCTGATGAAACTGCATCACCGCTATCTTGGTCAATAACATAACTGCTTCCCTTATGACCCTATAGTCTTTCCCTAACTGAGAAACTGGAGGCTCTGGTGCTGGGGCCTCAAAACCTGGCGCAGAAAAACTCGCCGACTGCGGCACAATATCCGGTATACCCTGGGCATGAGCCCTATCAACTCTCTGAGTCTGACTGGTAGCTCCTGCTACTGTTTTGCCCTTCTGGGCAACTGTTGCCCTCCTTGGAGGTATAGCTGTAACACAATAATACGTCAGAGAGGGATTATCTTAATAACACAACTCTATGGCACGATCTCAGAGTGAGAAGAATAGAAACCAAATCCTAAATGTACTGTAGCCTCCTGTTTATGGGTGTGGCGCGCAACACACCGATAATCAAGACTCTACTAGACACGGTCTGTAGACATTCTGAGGACTGATTGCTCTGATACCACTCTATCACGACCCGAACCCCGGGCCCGTGATTGGTGCCCTACCTGGGCACCCTCCTACCTAAATGACACAAGTAAACCGTGAAACTAAATAACACCTCTTTTTTTTTTAAAACCAACAAAAAAATGCAAGGGCAAAGCCGACAAGGCTGCCATATAATATACATAATAAAAAAGCATTACACTGTACACGAGTCCAATCCCACATATAAATACAGACCTCTAAGAGTTTTACTGAACTATGACGGGACAAGGCCCCGCCGTACCCATAACTGTAAAAAAGCCTGTACTGAAGGATCTATACCAAAATGATAAGCTCCTGAACAGATGGAGCTATCCAAAAACTCTGAGCAAGGGTCCTACACTTCAGATCACCGAACTGTGTACCTAAACCTGCGACATGAACGCAACCCCCCGGAGAAAGAGGGTCAGTACAAAGAATGTATCAAGTATATGAAACAATAAGTACTGTAAAGGGGATCAGACAGTCCACATATAACAGGAAGCAAGTATGATAACTCAAAACAACAACACATTGAACCTTGCAAACATGAGAGTAATGCAATCATTTTTACATTTTAAGTTATGCTTTTAACAATGAGATTAACTGTTCCACTTTAAGTCATAAACACACTGCACCCTTTCATTAATGAAATCACTACCGTTTCAAAACATGAAGGTCGTGTCAGTGCCAGGGTCAACCACCCTTTGTATTATAATGCAACCTATCATAGGACTATTTCACTCGCATAGGTCACGTGGACCCGCAATGAGTCATCGGTACACGATACTCGCATCACGGATAACTAATCCATGTCTTATATATCCCGCGAATTTAACCCGCCCGAGTCTATCTGACCCGCCGTGAGTGTGTACCACTCACACCATGGGGAGCTACTCCATGATATCTCTTGAACCAAGTTGCCGACCCTTTATGGAGGGACGCGGAAATGTGGAAATACGACACTTGCACGAATGTCTATATGAGCAACCCATATGCAAGCAAACCATTCTTGACCTTTATTTATAAAATGAATAAACCATCGTTTTAGCAAACCAAGACAATACCATGCCTTTTTTTTTTACACAAACCAAGACAATACCATGCCTTTACACAAACCAAGACAATTACCATGCCTTTCCTTTTTACACAAACCAAGACAATTACCATGCCTTCTTTTTTTTACACAAACCAAGAGTAACTCTTATTTAAGCAAGCCAAAGTACTATCAAGGCACAAAATAGAATAATTCTCATTTAAATAAGCCAAAGTACTATCAAGGCACAAATAGAATAATTCTCATTTACACAAGCCAAAGTACTATTGTCACGACCCGACCCCGGGCCCGCGACTGGTGCCCTACCTGGGCACCCCTTACAGGTATACATCAGAGAATAGTAGCGGAACATACATACAACTCAAAGAGAAATAAATAACAGGTTAGACGATAAGGCCACCTTCCAAAAGTATACACATAACCCAAAAAGCAGTTACCTCTTTTTTCTTTACAACCCAATCCACAAGATATGACTACAGACCTCTAAGAATTTTTATATAACAACTGTGACGGGACAGGGCCCCGCTATACCCCTGAATGTACATAAATCTACAACGTCAGGGAATTGTACCAAACGACCAAGCCTCCGGAGAAAGGGAGCTTTCCAAGAACTGAACAGTGATCCTAAGAATGAGGATCAACAAGCTATGTACCTCAACCTGCGGCATGAACGCAGCCCAGGAGGTCGAGACAAAATATGTACCAAGTATGTAAAAGCGAAAATCGTAATTTAAATCATAAATTCTAGATATAAATAGCTGGAGACAAGTTTGATAATCAAATTAACATAACCGCGTACTTTCGAAATGAAAGTAATGAAAGTCAGTTTTACCTTTTAAAAGACTATTTTAACACATGAACAATAGTCACACCATGGCTAGGGACACAAGCCCTCAAAACCATCACACAGTCCAGTAAGGGTCTCAAGCCCGCAAAACATCAAAGCGTGCCCGTGGAATTCCCCATCACTGCCGACAGTCGTAAGTGTAAAATATATCCATGTAACGCGCTCGTGGCATCCTCCATCACTGTCGGCGTGCACATATGCAATATATATATATATCTCATGCTCGTGAAATCCCTCATCTCGGGTACATGACTTCATGGAGAGCTAATCCATGGGGTAATAATCGTATATAACATGCCCGTGGAATCCCTCATCTCGGGTACATGTCTTCATGGGGAGCTAGTCCATGGAGTAATAGTATATAACATGGTCGCATGCCCCGGAATCCTTCATCGTATAAGCATGTCCATGGAGTAATAATAGCATCCGGGAATTTAACCCGCATCCTGGTCGCATGCCCCGGAATCCCTCATCGTATAAGCATGTCCAAGGATCAATCACAATGGAAGCATACCCGTGGAATCCTCCATCACTGTCGGTACGTCCAAGTAAATTCACAACAAGACAGCCGACCCTCCAACTGAGAGTCACGGCAGCGTAAAAATATAATACTTGCACTCAAAGGCTATCACAAGCAAGCATAGGCAAGTTCATAAAATCTTTAGACTTTCATTATCATACAAAAATGAATTTTATTTTATAAACTCAAGGCACTTTCATATCACATAAAAATCCGGGAATTTAACCCAAAGTACTACACACTTCCATTCTTTTCAAAAGACTCCTTTTCATATAAAATCCCAAGATACTAACACCCATAGTATCAAGGCTTGTCTACATTTCAAACAAGTCACTACACTTTTAGAAATACATTTTTAGGCTTCTAAATCAAGTGACCCTTACTTTAAAACTTTAAGCAATTGATGCCTTTAAATCAAATTGTCCTTCTTTATTTCAAGTCATTTATCCTTGTTTACATTACTAGAGAAAACCATTCCTTTAACTTTCCATAAAGTTTTATAACCAACTTCCCATAAAGTTTTATAACCAACTTCCCATAAAGCCGTTATACTAACTTTATGCTTTAGAAACTAAGACATCTTTAACCTTTCATAAAGTCGTCATAACTAACTTCCCACAAAGCCGTTATAACTCTTTATGTCTTAGACAAATTCATTCTTTTTATAACCAAGAGACTTATACTTTCAAATCAAGTTACACAACTTTCAAAATACTTAAAGTCTCTTAACTTTAGAAATCAAGTTTCTTAACTTAGAAATCATGTCTCTTATCTTTATAATATCAAGTTTCTTAACTTAGAAATCAAGTCTCTTATCTTTAGAATATCAAGTTTCTTAACTTAGAATATCAAGGAATCAATACTTTTCAAATCAAGTATTCTATACTTTTCAAGTCAAGAAATCCTTCCACGTAACATCAAGTCACATATCTTTTTCGAAAACAAGGCAAGGATATCAAATTCATTTTTAACCATGTACGTCCACCGTACTATACATTTATAAAATTCATGCTCAAGAAGATAGGGAAAGTTCCACATACCTCTTCGGCTTAATCCACTTGCTAACTTGAATATGTCGCACGTAGAATGTCAACCTCAATAAGCCCTAATAATATCCAAGCGTCAAAGTCGATCCTTAGAAACTTTTAGCTCCTCTTCTTACGTTCCAAACCGCTCCAAGCACTCCTTAGAAGCTCATGAAGAACTCCTCTTCAAGTTCCATCTTCAAAGTTGAAGAACACCTTAGGTTTTCATCTTGCGACTAACGTGAAAACGTAGTTTTTCCGGGATCTTTCTATTGAGATAACCTTATAATACCCTTAGGGATCTTGGGTTTGAATATTTGGATTTATCATCAACAAACGAAAAAATTTCTTGTTCATTCTTGCACAAAGCCGAGAGCCTCATTTTGAGCACCTAAAGTTTTGCAAATATTTCTCTAAGTGTAAGACTTGTCTTGCTACTAGTGTGATGATATACTACCTTCAATAGCCAAGATTAGAACACTTGTGTGGCCTAGATTCATTGGGGTTAAAAGATCTAATGTCAAGTTGGCTAGTTGACTTAGTCAACAATGTCAAGCCTTGGCTTGTTCAAGACTTGACCAATCTCCATGTCAATTTCGTCCAAGCCTATGTAGGGGGGTGACATGTGTCACCCTCCCATTCGCCCATACACTTCGTTTCCCGACATTTCCATAATTTCGATAAATTTTACGAGTCTCAATTTACAAACATTATTCTTTCCCGAGGTTCGGAAGACTTTTCCCTTAGGAAAACAATTCTTTCTTTCGTTCAAATTTATAAGTCTTGTGCTCTCACGTATATTCTCGTAAACACATGTCCTGAAACTACGGGATGTAACAACTATCAAGGCACAAATAGAATAATTCGCATTTAAACAAGCCAAAGTATTATCAAGGCACAAATAGAATAATTCTCATTTAAACAAGCCAAAGTACTATCAAGGCACAAATAGAATAATTCTCATTTAAACAAGCCAAAGTACTACGTACGTCCATTCTTTTCAAAAGACTCCTTTTTATATAAAACCCCAAGATACTAACACTCGTAGTATCAAGACATGTCTATTTTTCAAATTAAGTTACTACACCTTTAGAAATTCATTTCAAGGCTTTGAAACCAAGTAACTTCTAATTTCACAACCTAGGAAACTCATGTTTATCAATCAAATATACCACTCTCTTAACCTTTCATAAAGCCGTTATAACTAACTTCCCATAAAGCCGTTATAATTCTTTTTGTATTAGACAAATTCATTCTTTTTATAACCAAGAGACTTATACTTTTAAAACCAAGTATCATATACTTTCAAATCAAGTTTCTTAACTTTAGAAATCAAGTCTCTTAACTTTAGAAATCAAGTAGCTTATAATTTTAAATCCCAAGTAACTCACACCTTTAAAACAAGTTACTTCTCTTTAAATCATGTCATTCCTCATCTTTTAAATCAATTAAGTAAATCACTCCTTTGACTCCCTTAAAGCTATTATAACAACCTTTAGGTTTTGGAACTAAGGAACTATCCAAGAGATTAGGAACCCACTTCCTTTTTAAGACTCTAAGTACTTCAAGAAAAACAACTTTCACTTTTGAAAATCCAAATATTATCAAGGGAATGGATTATAACAACTTCCAATTTAAACACCCAAAGTACAATCAAGGAAGTATATAGAACAACTTCTATACTAGGACATCCAAGTACAATCAAGAAAGTATATAGAACAACTTCTATATTAGGCAATCCAAGTACAATCAAGGAAGTATATAGAACAACTTCTATATTAGGCAATCCAAGTACAATCAAGGAGTAGATCATTTAAGGAGTAGGATTTACTTTCTTTACCATAAGGAATCATGCTAGAAGAAGAGGAGATGGTTCACATACCTTTTCGGCTTAATCCACAAGCTAAGTCGAATACGCCGCACGTAGAATTGTCAACCTATAATGGTCACAACACGACTATCAACTTCTAGTTTCTAACGTAGAATGATACTAAGTATAAGGTCTCTTATTCTACGGAAAATTGGGCAGCACTTCCTTTATTTCTACATACTTTTCCACCTTTTTCAAGGCCCGAAATCAATAACCAATATGCCACATTTAAGGCTCAACACATCAACCAATAAAAGGGGATTACACGCCTTACAATACGTGTAAAATTCTGCCCCACAATTAATACCAAGTAGTTCCATAGACAATGCCATTCTCGGCTAACATACACCACAATGTAAAGTCATTTCCAATTCTTTTTCAATCCAAGTTGTTAAGTCTAACATGTTATATAGTTGTAAACAACTTTAACAACTATAATTCCTTCTTTATATAACATGCGACGACTAAACTAATAACCAAATTAAATTGTAATCTCAAAGGCTAATCATGCTAGTTTCGGATTAGTGGTTCCAATATCCATAACACTTATCAAACTTCAATATATATATCTCATGCTTGTTTATATCCATAACTACAACAATAAGTAATCTTTAATCACTAAAACGACAAGATTGTTACCTTGATAAGCCCTTATAAAATTCCAAGATTCAAAGTCGCTCCTTAGCAATCTTAGCTCCTTTCCTTCACACTTCAATCCGCTATTTGAAGCCCTTAGAAGTTCACAAACAAATTCCCTTCCATTTCCAACTTCAAAGTTGAAGAACACCTTAGGTTTTCGCCCTGCGACTAACGTAAAAATGTCGTTTTTCCGGGATCTTTCTATTGAGATATCCTTATAATACCCCTAGGAACCTTGGGTTAAAGTATGGAGAATTATGAACCACAAACGATTTTTTTTGTGTGTGGGAAATGCATGAACCCGAGAGCTCACAAGACTTGCACAAAGTTTCTCTAATTTTTTCTAAGTGTTGGGAGCTTGTCTTGCTACTAGTGTAGTATTACTAACACAATGGAGGTCCTAGATCAAAACACTTGTGTGGCTTGGATGAAGAAATCTAAATATCTAGTCAAGTGGGCAAGTTGACTTAGTCAATTATCTCAAGCTTGTCTTCAAGACTTGATCATCCTTCTCTTGGTCAAATGACCTCTTTGCCCTTGGATAATATCGAATAAGCCCATGTGGGGGTGACTCGTGTCTCCCTCCCATTCGTCCATAAAATATCGAAACCCTCATGAGCCCCACAAAACGTAAAATTTCTCGGGTGGGCCCTACGTGACCAAATCCGTAAATAAATTTCCACAATGATAATAAATTTCATACTCCTCAAATAATGCATTTTGAGAATCTAATTCTCATCAACGAACATTTTTCCTTTCCGAAGTTCGGAAGATTTTTCCTTCGGAAAAACAATTCTTTCTTCCGTACCAACTTTCAAGTCTTGTGTTCTCGCGTCTATTCTCTTATACATGTCCTGGAATTACGGGGTGTAACATTCTCCCACCATAGAAACATTTGTCCCCGAATGTTCTTAGTCGGTTGTCAAGCTATACAAACTCCGGCATAGCCTCATTACTATGCCTATCTGTCACGACCCGACCCAGGGCCCGCGACTGGTGCCCTATGTCACGCCCCGAATTCCGGGCCCGTGACTGGTGCCTTACCCCGGGCACCCTAGTGATACAACATCAGAGAAAACCAGCGGAAAATAAAACACGAGTCATGAAACAAGAGATATAATAAATAAACAGGCCAACGAAAATTGCCTTCGATATACATAAAAACCCACGCTTATCCTTTACAAACCCCCGCCACAACAAAGCACATGCACTCTAAGATTTACAACAACTATGACGGACAGGCCCCGCCATACCCCGAATGTACAAGAACCTACAACTCGTGGAAACATACCAAAGATAAGCCTCCAAGGAACGGAGCTTTCCAACACGAAATGAGATCCTAGGCGGGGATCCACGGCGATGTACCTCTACTGCGGCATGAACGCAGCCGAAGGAGGTCAAGACAACAGTACCAAGTATGTGAAATCACAACATCAGTAAATGAAATCATAATAGCTTAAAAGCGAGACATGTATGATAACCAAAATACGACGCAACATAAAAGCGATTAAGTCGTGACTCACGCCTCAAAGTCACCACTCAAATATAACTGGGTCTCACGCCCACAACATCCATCATGTTCGCATCATGGCCGCGTGCCCCGGAATCTGCGCCGGTGTAGACATGTCCATGATGCAACATAATAACAAGGCCGCATGGCCACATACCCCGAATCGTGACGGTGTAGACATGCCCATGTAACCTCAATAACAATATATCGGGTGGTCAACCCCGCCGCACGCCACATGCCCCGGAATCTGCGACGGTGTAGACACGCCCATGTTGCGGTAATAACCATATATCGGTAATCAACCCGGCCGCACGTGCAGAATCTCTGCATCGGTGTAGACATGTCCATGTGACATCAACAACAAGACAAGAATCAAAATGGAAACATACCCGTGGAATTCTCCATCACCGCCAAAGACGCCCAAGTAAGTTCTCAATAAGTCAACCGCCTCTATCGAGAGACGCCAGAACACGTAAATACCACACTTGCACAACAAAGGCTATCATCACAAGCATAGGCAAGTTTCACAACAACAAGCATAGGCAAGTTTCACAACAACAAGCAAAGGTAAATTTCACAACAACAAGCAAAGGCAAATTTCACAACAACAAGCAAAGGCAAGTTTCACAATAACAAGCAAAGGCAAGTTTCACAACAACTCAAAGTACTTTCATTTTATGCCAAGGTCCGGGTTTTTAACCCCAAAGTACTACATACGTTAAGTTCTTTTTAAAAGAGATCCATTACTTTTATAAAAGTCACCCGATACCCGTAGTATTAGAATGACCAACCCACATTCCCTTTTCAAAATCAAGTAACAACATTCTTTTCCTAAGTTCCAGTTACTAGTTTCAATTACTCAAGCTTCTCATTTTCAAATGGTTTCATAGTTTCCAAACTTAATCACTTGATTCCTTTTTAGAACAATTGAGTAATATATGTCTCACGTGAGAGTAGGTTATTCTTGTTTACAACATTCTTATTACAGCAGCCATGATCTAGAAAATGTATATCATTTTGTCTCATCTTAGTTTCTATGCAGATGGAGGTTTCTATTGGTTTTAATACAATTCATCATTATTCAATACATTTTCCTTTATTAACGCCGCAGATGGTCCTGTCGATACACATTCTCGATTTCCAAATCAAGAAACATTATCCCTTTAAATAAAACCAAGTACTCATTACTCACGAATGAGGTTTCACATTAAAACAAATAAGTTAAGTCTCTTATCTTATAAGATCAAGTCTCTTAACTTCTAACATCAGTAAACCATTTTTTTACCTCTCTTAAGACATTATACCTAACTCCCCATAAAGCTAGTATAACTCTTTTTAAAACCTTTTAAAACCAAGTGTTACTCTCCTTCCAAAACGATTTATAAATCTTTTGAAATACATCAAGTTCTTTATTATAACTAGCCGCTTATAATTCACATCAGTTACCGTTTAAAACCCCAAAGTATTTTCTTACCTACATAAAGCTGTTATAACCAACTTCCCATAAAGCCGTTATAACACTTTATGTTTTAAGAACAATCAAACACAGTTAACACGTATGACGCTCACCGCATAAACATAGTTCACACATATCATGCTAGAAGAGATAGGAAGAGGTTCACATACCTCGCGACGATTGTCGACTAATAGCAAAACGCCCAAGTACCTCAAACCACGGCTACTCCTAAGCCGTGGATCACTCCACACGTAGTACTTCAACCTATAAGGCCACAAGCGCGCTTTATTAACATCTAGATCTCAACGTTCCATAATCTACGTAAAATTCGCAAGACCTCCCCGCAAACAGAAATCTCCTCGCTTTATCGAGGTGGCTACCAAGCCAACCAGGGGTTAACACGCCTAACCTGACGCGCATACAATTCTACTACACAAGAATGCTACATAAGTCTCATGTAATACGATCAGGTAATTACAGTTCAGTTCTTCTCTTTATTATCCTTCTATGTGATTACTGTTCAATTCTTTATTCTTCAGGCTTAAGTCAAAAGACATTGCCACAATACTAAGTTCAGTTCTATATATAGTATACAACAACTATATATTCAACACTTATGTAATTTCCAATTACAATAGAAGGACAGTAGTGTTTACCTCGATAAGCCCAAAATTATCCAAGTATAAAGTCGATCCTGAGCAACGCTTAGCTCCTACTCCGAGCGCTCCAAACAACCCTTAGAAGTTCTAACCAACTTCTACTTACAACTTCAACAACGGGTGAAGATTTCCTTAGGGTTTCGTTTTTTGTGGCTAAAGGAAGTATAATCGTATTTTCTGGGCTTTTGTATAAGTGTAACCTTGGGAATACTACAAGGTATTTGGGCCAAGGTATTTGGACATTAAAACAATACTAGGAGAGTATTTCTATACCACAACAAGGGGTATTTATACGAGACAACTAGGCTAGGGGGGGGTTACTCTCGGCCAACAAGGCCCTCACAAGGGGGAGGGGCTCTCAAAGTGGGGAGGAGACTAGGACGAGAACACCACAAGAGAGGGGAGGAAGGCTTAAACACTTAGGAAATATTTTTGGATGAAGAAGTCTTCAACTTAGGGTGGTATTTATAGGCCAACCAATGGCCAACCAATGGCCAAGATTAAGCCAAGTGCTACACAAGTGTAAGGCCAAGATTCACCCAAGTACACCTTATCCATCTACCACACCAAACAACACAAAATATCCTACCTACTCCCACTCACCCAAATCGTCCAAACCGCCCAACACTCACCAATGAGAGGTGCCAAGTGTCGCCTCTTGTTGGTCCAAAATGTTTCGCCTCTCTGAAAAATCCGCAAAAATTAAAAATGACATAGCCTAAATTCCCTACGAAAGCTGTGGAAACGTTTCGTCGAAAAACGACTCTAATCGGGTGTTGTGTACAAATTTCGAAACTTGCCTAACTTAAGGCTCAAATTTTCTACGTACGTCCTCACGTACATACTCTGAAAATACGGGGTATAACACCCTACCTGGGCACCCTTATAGGTATACATCAGAGATAATCAGCGGAACATACATAAACTTAACAAGAAATAAATAACAGGTTAGCCGATAAGGCTACCTTCCTGGATACATATAACTACGTAAAACCAAAAGCAGTTACCTCTTTTTTTTTCCTTTCAAAGCGACCCACAATATATGACTACAGACCTCTGAGAGTTTTGACGTAACAACTGTGACGGGACAGGGCCCCGCCATACCCCTAAATGTACAAAAATCTACAATCTCAGGGAACTGTACCAAAATACAAAAGCCTCCGAAATAATGGTGCTTCCCAACCAGCTGAACAATGATCCTAAGAATGTGGATCAGCAAGCTATGTACCTCAACCTGCGGCATGAACGCATCCCCCCGAAGGAGGTCAGTACGAAATATGTACCAAGTATGTGAAATCAAAATATCAGAATGAAATCATAATATTATATAAAACAGGAGACATGTATGATAACCAAACTACAGTACACAATATATAAGCAGTCATGTCAAGTCAGGGACGCATGCCGTCAAGTCATTACTCACATATAACCATGGGTCTCATGCCCATAATATCAATCATGCCTGTGGAATCCCTTCTTCACTGTCGGCAGTCCATGATATAATATAACACCAATAAGTATACATGAACACCAAGTCCCACATGTGTCATAAAAATCAGACGCAGTAGGAAAGCGAACCACCGGATCCAAACTGATCATAAAATCGACGGCAAGTCGTAAGCCAACTACGATTCCAACTGCGCTAACAATCGATCGGCAAGTACGAAAGCCAACTACCAGATCCAGCCTGCCGTCACGAGATATGACCGGGGCAAGTGCGAAAGCTATCTACCAGAATCTACCGTACCAAACTGTGCCATAGAACTGACGGGGGCAAGTACGAAAGCCAACTACCAGACCATCCTGCGTCACTAAACCCATGGAGGGCTAGTCCATGGAATAACAATATACAACATGGTTGCATGCCCCGGAATCCAACATCGTATAAGCATGTCCATGGGGTAATAAAAACAAATCCGGGAATCTAACCCGCCTCCTGGTCGCATGCCCCGGAATCCCACATCGTATAAGCATGTCCAAGGAGTAATAAAAATAATCCGGGAATCTAACCCGCATCCTGGTCGCATGCCCCGGAATCCCACATCGTATAAGCATGTCCAAGGATCAATCACAATGGAAGCATACCCGTGGAAGCCTCCGTCACTGTCGGTACGTCCAAGTAAATTCACAACAAGACAGTTGACCCTCCAACTGAGAGTCACGGCAGCGTAAACATATAATACTTGCACTCAAGGCTATTACAAGCAAGCATAGACAAGTTCATAAAATCTTTAGAATTTTATTATCATACAAAAATGAATTTCATTTTATAAACTCAAGGCACTTTTCGTTTCACATAAAAATCCGGAAAATTAACCCAAAGTACTACGTACTTCCATTCTTTTCAAAAGACCCATTTTCATATAATATCCCAAGATACTAACACCCGTAGTATCAAGGCATGTCTACATTTCAAACAAGTCACTACATTTTTAGAAATACATTTCTAGGCTTCTAAATCAAGTGACCCTTACTTTAGAACTTTAAGCAATTGATACCGTTAAATCAAATTGCCCTTCTTTATTTCAAGTCATTTCTTTGTTTACATTACTAGAGAGAACCATTCCTTTAACCTTCCATAAAGTTGTTATAACCAACTTCCCATATAACCGTTATACTAACTTTATGCTTTAGAAACTAGGACATCTTTAACCTTTCATAAAGCCGTTATACTAACTTTATGCCTTAGACTAATTCATTCTTTTTATAACCAAGAGACTTATACTTTCAAATCAAGTTACATAACTTTCAAAATACTTCAAGTCTCTTAACTTTAGAAATCTAGTTTCTTAACTTAGAAATCTAGTTTCTTAACTTAGAATATCAAGTCTCTTAACTTAGAATAATAAAGTCTCTTAACCTTTTAAGAATTCAAGGTTCATAGTCTTAAAGCTTCACAACATAAACTCTTTAAATTAAGTAACATATACTTTTATGCGTTGTGAATAGGTTATACTCATTTATAACAATCTTATTAAAGCATCCATGATCTATAAAATGTAATACAATTTTGTCTTACCTTAGTTTCTATGCAGATGGAGAATTCTACTCATTTTAATATAATTGATTGTCGATACATTTTATTTTATTAACGCTGCAATGGCTTGTTCGATACTTATTCTCATTCGTGCAGTAAATTAGCAAAGTCAACTCGACTCCAACTACTTCCTAACGACTCTTACCAACATCCCCCATAGGACTTGGTAAGAACTTAGGATAACTTAGACATAACTTTTACATAGAGTAAATCAACATACATACCTCTTAACTTCTAAGAGTAGAAGGAATCATGAAATAACACCACATGTATATTTCATACATAGAATCATGCCAAAAGGAGGAAGAGGTTCACATACCTCGCGACGATTATCGACAAGTAGCAAAATGCTCCAAAGTACTTCAACCTTGATAGCTATTCCATCATTTAAGTAGAATACGCTACTCGTAGTACTTTAACCTATATTAATCATAACATGTCTATCAACTCCTCACTTTTTAACGTAGAATCATACTAAGTGTAAGGTCTCTTATTCTACGAAAAATCGGGCAGCACTTCCTTTGTTTCTACGTACTTTTCCACCTTTTTCAAGGCCCAAATTTAACAACCAAACATGCCACATTTAAGGCCCAACAATTCAGCTATCCAAAGGGGATTACACGCCTTAACATGACGTGTAAAATTATGCCCCACAATAATACAAAACAATCCAATAATTCCATGCTATTCTCGGCTACAACATGCTCACATATTATCCTTTTCAAATCCTTTCAATAACCAATTATAACAACTAGATACCCTTCTATATATAACATGTAACGATTTTAGCTAACAACCAAATTGATTACAACATTAGTGACTAACATGCCCATTTTCGGTTTTCAACAAGTCGACATGATCCAAATCTTAACTATAATAACATGTAAATCTTCAATCACATTAAGAAGGTGAATATTTTTACCTCCGAAATTCTTCTTCATATTAAAATCACCTCTACGAACCCCCTACAAGATTGCCAACATATATCCTTCTTGTCGCCTTTCCCAAAAATCTCATCACACTTAGGGTTATCAACTTTTGGGAGAGAAGAGAGGAGCAATTTCTTAGAATGAAATCTTGCAAATGGTCAAGTCATGCAAGACTTTGGCCATAATATAAGGTCTAGCTTGCCTTGCAAGTTGGGAGGGACACTTGTCGCCCTCCCATAGGCCCTCTATAAAAATATCTTCTGATTTTACCCTTTTTTCGCGAAAAATCCAAGGCTTCAACTTCGTAACAACCGGCTTTTTCGCCATGCCCTGCAGCCGGCGCCGTGGCGCTGTGGCGCCTGACTGAAGCTTTCTTTCTCCTCCGTCGACAGAACTTCTAATGTCCATAACTTTCAACTCCGATTAAAAACTCCAAATGAACTAGGAGATATACCGCTCCAAAGTTGACTGAAAATTTGTCCAAAAACATTCTGTCAACTTATCTTTCCAATTTCAATTCTTATTTCCTTTCGTACGTTCTTAATACATGACCTGGAATTACGGGGTGTAACATTCTTCCCCCCTTAGAAATATTCATCCCCGAATGTTCTTTCAGAGTCAACTTAATTAGATAGCGACATAGTCTTTTTTTGCTACACCCTTCATACAAAAATAAGACACCCACGACCACATAACCATACTTATACTAAAACGTTAACCTGAACTCCAAGTATCTCCAAGGGCACTTAACATGAACTTTTTTTCAATGACCGCACGCTTTCATTTCCGTTTCTAACTTCTTCAAATTCAACTATTCCATACTCTCTTCATCGAATATATTTTTTTTGAACAAGTCGCACAAAACTTTCAATCAATGATGCCAACGAAGGAAGGATACTTCACTTGTTACAGTCACTTTCCTTCCTTTACATTCGATAAACGGCCCGCCGGGAAACTGGAATCGAACCAACCTATCTCTACAGTCAACCTTGGAACCCACGAAGCCAACTAGTCCATACTCATAATGACCTCAAAGTCCGTCATATTCATCTCTACTAGGTCTGCTAGGGTATGACGACTGTACCCTCACCGGGCAAATCTTATCTACCCGCTCGGCTACCACCCAATCATCCACTGGTGTAGCTACCTCGAAAGGTTCTTATGGATTCAGGCTCTATTCCTCTACACTTGGTTGCTCTCTTTCTTACTGGTCGTACTCTTTTCGTACTCCCAAACTTATTCCAGCATACGTACATAACCCCCATACTGATTCTGGCCTCCAATCTTTGGAGTTACTATATCGAACAATATAAGGCCATTTTCGGCTCTTACAACTCGGTTCCGGTGGAACGCGTCCACGAACACGTAAAACAATTTACTAGACTTGGGCCTTGCACCCTCGTGACCCTGTCACGTAGCGGGACTACTACCAACTGATCTCGCCCCATAAACGGGTACACTAACTTCTCATAATATCATAGTCGTGTCGTCTTGATCACAACAACCATTACTTACCCCACACGGATCTCATCCGTACTGTTCTCTTAAGCATACCACATAGCTTAATCTATTAACATGGCATTCCATTAAGTTCCTTAACATGACTTCTTAAGGGTTCACTACCCTATCAGACAGCTCATCATTTCCCAATTATCTCAAAATAAAACATAAGACCTTAGCTAGAATTCATTAACTGTTTCATACCTTTCTGGTATCTATTTAGTCCTTACCAATTCATGATAATCTAAAATAATTCTAGGCAACACGCGTCTGACCCTCATACATAACTCCGTATAGTTGTATGTCATAATACCAACTATACTACAATCATCACCAACTTGGATACGCAATCCACATAGTCCTTCCTGGGTCACTGATGTCTTTCTCAAAGCTGCAATCAACATAACTCGTTAGGGAGAGACGACCCTAACAACACAGATCTATCGCACGATCTCAGAGTGAGAAGGATGGAAACCAATCCTAAATGTCCTGCAGCCTCCTGATTATATATGTGGTGCACAACACACCGATAATCAAGACTCTACTAGACACGGTCTGTAGACACTTTCCGAGGACTAACTGCTCTGATACCACTTTTGTCACGACCACCCTCGCTCGCGATCGTGCCCTCCCTGGGCACCCTTACAGGTATACATCAGAGATAATCAGCGAAACATACATAAACTTAACAAGAAATAAATAACAGGTTAGCCGATAAGACTACCTTCCTGAATACATATAACTACGTAAAACCAAAAGCATTTACCTCTTCTTCTTTTTTTCAAAGAGACCCACAAGATATGACTACAGACCTCTAAGAGTTTTGATGTAACAACTGTGATGGGACAGGGCCCCGCTATACCCTTGAATGTACAAAAATCTACAACCTCAGGGAACTGTACCAAAATACAAAAGCCTCCGAAATAATGGAGCATCCCAACCAGCTGAACAGTGATCCTAAGAATGAGGATCAACAAACTATGTACCTCAACCTGCGGCATGAACGTAGCCCCCCGAATGAGGTCAGTACAAAATATGTACCAAGTATGTGAAACTGAAAATACTGTAATGAAATCATAACAGTCTATATAAAACAGGAGACATGTATGATAACCAAACTACAGTACACAATATATAAGCAGTCATGTCAAGTCAGGGACGCATGTCCTCAAGTCATTACTCACATATAACCATGGGTCTCACGCCCATAATATCAATCATGCCCGTGGAATCCCTTCCTCACTGCCGGCAGTCCATGATATAATATAACACCAATAAGTATACATGAACACCAAGTCCCACCTGTGTCATAAAAACTGTACGGGCCAAGTAGGAAAGCGAACCACCATATCCAGCCTGCATCATAAAACTGACCGGGGCAAGTACGAAAGCAAACTACCAGATCCAGCCTGCGTCAACAACTGACCGGGGCAAGTACGAAAGTCAACTACCATATCCAGCCTGCCGTCACGAGATATGACCGGGGCAAGTGCGAAAGCTATCTACCAGAATCTACCGTACCAAATCGTACATGAATCGACGGGCAAGTACGAAGCCAACTACTGACCGTCTCGCGTCGACCATCGACGGTGGCACGAAAGCCAAATACCAGCCATCTCACAAGAATCGACGGGGCAAGTACGAAATCCAACTACCAGACCAACCTGCGTCACTAAACCTCATGAAGGCTAGTCCATGGAATAACAATATCCAACATGGTCGCATGCCCTGGAATCCCACATCGTATAAGCATGTCCATGGGGTAATAAAAACAAATCCGGGAATCTAACCCGCCTCCTAGTCGCATGCCCCGGAATCCCACATCGTATAAGCATGTCCAAGGAGTAATAAAAACAATCCGGGAATCTAACCCGTATCCTGGTCGCATGCCCCGGAATCCCACATCGTATAAGAATGTCCAAGGATCAATCACAATGGATGCATACCGGTGGAAGCCTCCGTCACTGTCGGTACGTCCAAGTAAATTCACAACAAGACAGCCGGCCCTCCAACTGAGAGTCACGGCAGCGTAAATATATAATACTTGCGCTCAAGGCTATCACAAGCAAGCACAGACAAGTTCATAAAATCTTTAGACTTTCATTATCATACAAAAATGAATTTCATTTTATAAACTCAAGGCACTTTTCGTTTCACATAAAAATCCGGGAATTTAACCCAAAGTACTACGTACTTCCATTCTTTTCAAAAGACTCATTTTCATATAAAATCCCAAGATACTAACACCCGTAGTGTCAAGGCATGTCTACATTTCAAACAAGTCACTACATTTTTAGAAATACATTTCTAGGCTTCTAAATCAAGTGACCCTTACTTTAGAACATTAAGCAATTGATACCGTTAAATCAAATTGCCCTTCTTTATTTCAAGTCATTTCTTTGTTTACATTACTAGAGAGAACCATTCCTTTAACCTTCCATAAAGTTGTTATAACCTCCATAAAGTTGTTATACTAACTTTATGCTTTAGAAACGAGGACATCTTTAACCTTTCATAAAGCCGTTATACTAACTTTATGCCTTAGACTAATTCATTCTTTTTATAACCAAGAGACTTATACTTTCAAATCAAGTTACATAACTTTCAAAATACTTCAGTAGAGGTTCGCCACCTAGGCCGAAGTATTTCTACTGTATATCCTCCACTATCGGTCTTACACTATTATGGGGTAATTACAACTTGTGAACACTACACAACCAAAGTCTCAGTTCATCTTATCATTCTTGTCAATATTCTTCACTCTTCACCTTACTAATCAAGGTATACCTACTTCTGGTGGTGTTATCAATTTACAACTACTAGAAACAAAGGGAAATATATACGCTAGGGCGGAATCTGAATCTATCAATGCATATATGATTCAAAAGAATCAAAATATACCTGTAACCCCATGCGATGTTGCCTCTTGATCCTGCCCATTAGCCACATCATCTATGCGGTTCGAAGGACCGCCAGCACTATAAACTCCACCCTGACCTCTACCACGGCTGGCTGACATCTGAACACCCATTTCCTGGGGGTCGCACAACTGTAGATGAAAAGGAACCAACCACCGGCCTCATAGGCTGAGCCACCTCACCAGTGCTCTTTCTAAACGGACACTCCCACTGCTTATGGCCCGGGCGGTCACAATAATAACAAACACCAGTGCCAAAACGGAATTTCCCCAAATAACGCATACTACATCGGAAACACTGAGGAATAAGTGGCCTTGACTGAGAAAATCCTCTGCTTCTCTAAAAACCTCGAACCCTGGAGCTCGGACCGACTCCTAAATACCTTGTGGGGTCCAATCTCCCACCTGTGAGCTGCGAGGACATGTCCTGGATAGGCTGGGACGAATATCTCACTCGCTGCTGAGGCTGCTCGTCCAAAAACTCACCGGGATAACCAACCGGTCTAGCCCTCTAACGCTGATTTCCGCGTTGGCCCTCTACCCTCTGTATACCTGTCTGTACTGGCCGAATAACCTCCTGCTGATGAAACTGCATCACCGCTATCTTGGTCAATAACATAACGGATTCCCTTATGACCTTATAGTCTTCCCCTAACTGAGAAACTGCAGGTTCTGGTGCTGGGGCCTCAAAACCTAGCGCAGAAGAACTCACCGACTGCGGCACAATATTCGGTATACCCTGAGCATGATCCCTATCAACTCTCTGAGTTTGACTGGTAGCTCCTGCTACTGTTTTTCCCTTCTGGGCAACTGTTGCCCTCCTTGGAGGCATAGTTGTAACACAATAATACATCAGAGAGGGATTATCTTAATAACACAACTTTATGGCACGATCTCAGAGAGAAGAATAGAAACCAAATCCTAAATGTCATGTAGCCTCTTGTTTATGGGTGTGGCGCGCAACACACCGATAATCAAGACTCTACTAGACACGGTCTGTAGACATTCCGAGGACTGACTGCTCTGATACCACTCTATCACGACCCGAACCTCGGGCCCGTGACTGGTTCCCTACCTGGGCACCCTCCTACCTAAATGACACAAGTAAACCGCGGAACTAAATAACACCTCTTTTTTTTTTAAACCAACGAAAACATGCAAGGGCAAAGCCGACAAGGGTGCCATATAATATACATAATAAAAAGGCACTACACTGTACACGAGTCAAATCCCATATATGAATACAGACATCTAAGAGTTTTACTGAAATATGACGGGAGAAGGCCCCGCTGCATCCATAATCGCATAAAAGCCTGCATCAAGGATCTATACCAAAATGATAAGCTCCTGAACAGATGAAGCTATCCAAAAACTCTGAGCAAGGGTCCTACACTTGCAGATCACCGAACTGTGTACCTAAACCTGCGGCATGAACGCACTTCCGAGAAAGGGGTCGATTTAAAATGTACCAAGTATATGAAACAATAAGTACTGTAAAGGAGATCACACAGTCCACATATAACAGGAAGTAAGTATGATAACTCAAAACAATAGCACACTGAACCTTGCAAACATGAGAGTAATGCAATCATTTTTACCTTTTAAGTTATGCTTTTAACAATGAGATTAACTGTTCCACTTTAAGTCATAAACACACTGCACCCTTTCATTAATGAAATCACTACCGTTTCAAAACATGAAGGTCGTGCCAGTGCCAGGGGTAACCACCCTCTGTATTATAATGCAACCTATCATAGGGTTATTTCACCCGCAAGGGACTATTTCACCCGCATAGGTCACGTGGACCCGCAATGAGTCATCGGTACACGATACTCGCATCACGGATAACTAATTCATGGCTTATATATCTTGGGAATTTAACCCGCCCGAGTCTATCCGACCCGCCGTGAGTGTGTACCACTCACACCATGGGGAGCTACTCCATGATATCTCTTGAACCAAGTTGCCGAACCTTTATGGAGGGACGCGGAGATGTGGAAATAAGACACTTGCACGAATATCTATATGAGCAACCCATATGCAAGCAAACCATTATTGACCTTTATTTATAAAATGAATAAACCATCGTTTTAGCAAACCAAGACAATACCATGCCTTTTTTTTACACAAACCAAGACAATACCATGCCTTTCCTTTTTACACAAACCATGACAATACCATGTCTTTCCTTTTTACATAAAACAAGACAATACCATGCCTTTACACAAACCAAGACAATTACCATGCCTTTCCTTTTTACATAAACCAAGACAATTACCATGCCTTCTTTTTTTTACAAGAACCAAGAGTAACTCTTATTTAAGCAAGCCAAAGTACTATCAAGGCACAAAATAGAATAATTCTCATTTAAACAAGTCAAAGTACTATCAAGGCACAAATAGAATAATTCTCAATTAAACAAGCCAAAGTACTATTGTCACGACCCGACCCCGGGCCCGCGACTGGTGCCCTACCTGGGTGCCCCTTACAGGTATACATCAGAGAATAGTAGCGGAACATACATACAACTCAAAGAGAAATAAATAACAGGTTAGCTGATAAGGCCACATTCCAAAAGTATACACATAACCCAAAAAACAGTTACCTCTTTTTTCTTTACAATCCAATCCACAAGATATGACTACAGACCTCTAAGAATTTTTACATAACAACTGTGACGGGACAGGGCCCCGCCATACCCTTGAATGTACATAAATCTACAACCTCCGGAAACTGTACCAAACGACAAAGCCTCCGGAGAAAGGGAGCTTTCCAAGAACTGAACAGTGATCCTAAGAATGAGGATCAACAAGTTATGTACGTTAACCAACGGCATGAACGCAGCCCCCCGAAGGAGGTTAGTACAAAATATGTACCAAGTATGTAAAACTGAAAGTACTGTAATTTAAATCATAAAGTCTAGATATAAAAAGCTGGAGACAAGTATGATAATCAAATTAACAGTACAACCGTGCCTTGCCGAAATGAAAGTAATGAAAGTCAGTTTAACCTTTTAAAAGACTATTTCAACACATGAACAATAGTCACACCATGGCTAGGGACACAAGCCCTCAAAACCATCACACAGTCCAGTAAGAGTCTCAAGCCCGCAAAATATCAAAGCGTGCCCGTGGAATCCCCCATCACTGCCGACAGTCGTAAGTGTGAAATATATCCATGTAACGCGCCCGTGGCATCCTCCATCATTTATCGTGTATATATATATATATATATATATATATATATATATATATATATATTATATATATATATTATATATATATTTCATGCAGTGAAATCCCCATCTAAGTACATGACTTCATGGAGAGCTAATCTATGGGGTAATAATCGTATATAACATGCCCGTGGAATCCCTCATCTCGGGTACATGTCTTCATGGGGAGCTAGTATGTCACGACCCGAACCCGGGCCCGTGACTGGTGCCTTACCCCGGGCACCCAAGTAGCCATACATCAGAGTAATCAGCGGAATCTAAAACAAGGCATCAAAATATTATGAAGTAAGAACAGTAATCTGAGAAAAACTTGCCTTTCGACATATATATAAAGCAATTTAGAACCGAACAGTTACATCTTTATTACAACTCTGCCCACAACAGTACTACATACCTCTAAGAATGATACGACAACAATGGCGGGACAGGGCCCCGCCATACCCCTGAATGTAAATACCTACAACGACAGGGGACTATACCACTGATAAGCCTCCGGAGAAACGGAGCTTTCCCAAACGCTGAACTGTGACCCTAAGCCCGAGGATCAATGACTGGTGTACCTTTACCTGCGGCATGAACGCAGCCCCGGGGAGGTCGATCTAACAGTGCAGAGTATGTGAAACTAAAAAAATAAGTACTGTAAATGAAATCATAGTAGTCTATATAAAGCAGGAGACATGCATGATAACCAAATTACAGTTCACCATAAATAAGCAGTCATGTCAAGTCAGGGACTCACGCCCTCAAAGCCATCACTCAAATATAACTATGGGTCTCACGCCCACCACATCATTCATGCCCGTGGAATACCTTCCTCACTGCCGGCAGTCTATGATATAACAACATCAAGGAATACACATGAACACCAGGTCCCACCTGTGTCCTAATAAAACCGTACAGGGCAAGTATAACTACCAGATCCGACCGTACCAATAATACTGTACAACCCTATCATGAAGCTGACACGTGGCAAGTGCAATAGCCTCCACTCGCGCCACGTGGCGGCGGGGCAAGTGAATCGCTCTGCGCGCGGATCACATCCGTAAGTCACCGCGGTGCCCCCCCGAAGGGCCGCGACGCTGACAACGATGGAAAAATACTTTGGTTACTGGATGGTAGGCATCGCGGCTCCTCCCCTAAGGGTCGCGGCGCTGATGTCGGGTTACGGGATAGATTCGAAAAATGATGGATCATATAGGGTGAGATATCGTCATCCAAAAAATCATACGAACCAGGCACGGAATTTTCTACTTTAGAAAATGAAAATTGGGACGCATCAAAGATAACATGACGACTAATAATGATTCGTTTAGATGACAAATCAAAGCATTTATAACCACGGTGATTTGACGGATAACCCAAAAACACACAAGGGGTAGAACATGCCTGAAGTTTGTTAATTGTGGTGGATGGAAATAGTGGATAACATAAGCACCCAAAGACCCTAAGATGGGAATACGAAGGAGTCTTATTAAATAAACATTGAAGAGGGGACGAATATGTCAAACCTTTAGAAGGAAGAATGTTAAACAAATATGTAGCCATTTGTAGAGCATGATGCCAAAACAACGGAGAAACGGGAGAATGAACCAATAAGGTGTGGATAATGTTATTAATGATACGAATTTTAGGTTTAGCTTTTCCATTTTGTTAAGACGTATGAGGACAAGAAAAACGAAAATTTATCCCATTTTGAGCACAAAACTCCCGAAACTCCCCATTGTCATACTTTTTGCCATTATCACATTGAATATTCTTTATTTCCCGTTTGAATTGAGTTCTAATGAAAGCTCTAAATTTTACGAAGATGGAAAAAACTTGAGATTGTTTTGCTATTGGAAACGTCCATAAAAAATTAGAATAATCATCCAATAATAAAACATAATATTGATGACCCATAGAACTGAGAACGGGAGATGTCCATAAATCGATATGAATAATATCAAATGACATTGAAGTATGAGAATTCGAAGCTACAAATGGTAACTTAATAATTTTTCCTAGAGAACAAGATTGACAATTTGAAGTACGCGTACCCTTACAGGAAATAAGCTTATCTCTATATAAAGTAGATAAAATAGACGACTCTGGATGACCTAGACGAGCATGCCACACGGAAGGAGCAAGAGCTGCAAAAGTAGATGATATGGTTGGACGCGATAAACTGAGACTTGGTGTGATTGGATAAAGATCTCCCCTATTGTCACACATCATGAGAGGACTCCCCGTCTTGAAATCCTTCACAGAAAACCCAAACGGATCAAAATCAATAGAAACCCAATTATCAGTGCTGAATTTACTGACAAACAACAAATTTTAATTAGTTTTGGGTCATGAAGGGTATTCTTCAGGACAAGTGGTGGATGGGGAGGAGACAAAATTTTACGACCATAACCTTTAATTAGAATCGAACTACCATTACCAATAATTATACCATGATTACTGTTCAAATTGGAATAAGACGAGAGAGTACCTTGGTCGGATGTGTTACACCCTGTTATACCATGACACGTAAGTGAGAACGTGACTAAGAATATAAGGTTTGAAAGTCGAAAAGAAAGTGTAGGTACATTTTCGTGAAGGAAAAAGTTTGGTCGCGACGAACGTGACGTCGTAATTTCTTCACGAGGGGTCGGATTCGACCCAAATTTGGTATGTAGGCCTAGTATATGATTAAGAAGGCTTGGAGCTAATAAAATAGGGCCCGGCAAAATTTCACAATTTCACGGGGCCCTCCGGAAAATAAGATGATTTCTCCAAGTCTTGAGATTTATTACTATTTTGTGAAGAATTATTAATTATGGACCTATATGAGGGTGACACGTGTCACCCCCACATGTCTTGAAAGACTTTGACTCTCTAGATATTTTGAGTATAAGTGGCTTGTGGGGCCCACTCCACTTGGCTATATCTATCCAAGTCTTGTAAGACTTGGATTCACTTTACACTTAGCCAAATGTTGCTCTCATCTCTCTCCTTTGAGATCAAGAACACCAAGAACACCTAGTGTGATTAAATTAGTTTATCTCCAAGATTAAGGTCCCTAACCAAGTGTTAAACCAAATTAACTCTCCAAGAACCTCCTAGTTTGTGTGTTGGCCGAAAATGGTGATGAAACCCTAGGGGTTCAGTCGACTTTTTGGAAGCGAAACGTGAAGAGAAGTTGCTCCTAAGGTTGTATGAGATACATATATGTCATTGGATCTTGAAAGTGGAGCGAAACGAAAACTGCGGACCAATAAAGACCGGACTATTTTTGGGCGTTTATGGGCACAAAATGAGGTAAAAGTCCTTATTCTTTTAAAGTAATTGGATATTACATATTTCTATAATGTGTGGATGAGCTTGTGCTAAAAAGAATGAAGAATAAAAAGCGTTTGAACCATTTTTGGGGCTAAAACCGTGAATGGACAGGTTTGGTGATTATCGGGTTTCGTTGGCTATTATCATTATTAACGTCACCTATTGCATGTTATAATGGAGTAATATTGTTGTTAATAAGTTGTTATAACTTATACAGAAGTCTTGGAATTCGAATTAGATTAAAAAGGATTAAGGAAAGGGTAGTTGGATTGTAGTTGTTGGCCAAGATTTGCCTAAAACTGTGGGGTATCGTTATGCAATTTTGATGGACTGTTTTTTTTATGGAAAGGTAAATGTGTATTAATAATCATCAGAATATACATGTTTTGCGGGCGTGCCCACGGCGTAAAGATGATGTAAATCTAGTGCGTCTCTGCTAGGCACGTTAGCACAAGATTTAGGCTCGTCAGTAACAAAAGCTCAAGCTAACCCACAAGTTAGGTAGTCGTGAGTGACCAAACTAAGCATAAAAGAGATGCATCCTACAAAAGTCCTAAACATTGGCAATTCCCTTATGTAGAGCATAAGGTTGCAGTCGTGGGCCTCCTTAAACCCTTGCCATGGTAAACCCAAATGGGACAAACCCACGATCAAGGGAGGAGTACCTATTCGGACATGGGTAAAGACCCACCCTCGTCACGTTATACTGCTGGGAGTAATCGCCACAGTACCTACTATCCAGACCATGTATTATTTCATGCTTGCCCACAGGTCGGGAAGTCATTAGGTACAATGCATAAAGGACTCCCGCCAATCCCACATTCTGGGTGGTCGGGAGACTCCAGCTGATCCCACAGGTTGGGCATTCTGGAGATTTGCAAAAGGCGCATCGACGATGCAACAGGTCCATCCAGCCATCCATATCCTAGTTTGTGGCTAGGGAAACAAATCTATCCAGGAAAAGGGGGTATAATGTGAACAAAATTTTGTAGACGTAGGTCTTGATCCTAAAGAGAATATCTTCTTTATCAAGTCTCGACCCGTAAAAAATAATCATGTTCCTCTCAGTACAAATATGGTAGATGGTGGTGGCCAGGCCATCCCGCTTAGCTTTAGCTTGTCAACCAGTGCCACGCCCCTCTTTCTTGATATATATCAAAGCGCTATCGATTGTGGTCATAGCCCTCCTGATGCCAAGCCATGTCTTGACCCGTGACCAAAGATAACTATTGATCGTGCAGCTAAAGAATAGGTGAGCTATAGACTCGTCAGAATAACCACAAAATGAGCACCTTCTATCAATGTCCATATAAGTGATTCTATCCTTCGTCCATAATCTTTTCCTCGCACAAAGCCAAAGAATGAAGGACTGCTTTGGAGTGATACAAGAACTCGAAACATCCTTCGCCCAAATCATCTGCTCCCTATGTGTCCTGAAATAGTCATAGGCACTGTGATTACTATTATACCATGCCGCCATGTTAATAGTCGCTTGATCGTGAGAGCCTTCACGTTCAAGGATGAAGTCACTGATAAACAGAAGCCGCTTGATCAAAGGTGAGTCGTCGTTTTGTGGTATAAAACTGCTGGAAAATCAGCCACCAATATGTATGTTTAATGTGGATAAATGGTTAATGAAAGTCCTAAAGAGTAAGGGTGTTAAAGGCTTCACATTGTACCCTTAATGTTGTTTATTTATGGACTATTATTGTGGACTGTTTTAATGTGATTGTGGGGCAGAATTTTACACGTCAAGTTAGGCGTGTAATCCCCTTTGGTTAACTGTTGGTTATGCCCTTAAATGTGGCTTGTTGGTTGATGAATTCGGACCTTGGGAAATGTGGAAAAGTACGTAGAAATAAAGGAAGTGCCGCCCAATTTTCCGTAGAATTAGAGGGCCATTATTTGGTATAGGTCTTACACTAGTAAGCTTGAAGTTGATAGAAGTGTTATTGTCATTTTAGGTTGAAGTACTTCGTATAGCATATTCTACTTGGCTTGAGGAATAGCCGATAAAGTTGAAGTACATTGGAGTGTATTGCTACTTGTCGTGTTGGTTAGTCGTCACGAGGTATGTGAACTATCATTCCTTATTTTGACATGATTATTTGGAAAGCCTATGTGACTTGATTTTGGTGAGTCTACGTGACTTGATTTATTTGAAGTAAATGAATTGATTTAAAGTTATGAGACTTGATTTCTTTAAAAGATTAGGAGACTTTATTTTTCAAGTTATGGGACTTAATTTCTAAAGTTAAGAGATTTGATTTAAAGTTATGAGACTTGACTTCTTTAAAAGATTATGAGACTTTATTTTTCAAGTTATGGGACTTGATTTCTAGAGTTAAGAGATTTGATTTATTTTGAAAGTTATAATACTTGATTTGAAAAGTACAAGCTTACTTGATTTTAAAGAAGAGAAGTAACTTGATTTAAAGGTATAAGTTACTTGATTGATTTAAAGAGAATAAATGACTTAATGTTGAAAAAAGAAGTTCTTGGTGTTAAGGGTATAAGTTACTTAAGTTTAAAAGTGTAAGTAACTTGATTTTGATAGCAAAAGTATTCTTGGGGTTCAACTCCCTAAAATTTCATGAAATGATTCTTTTTATAAAGAATATATGTATGTAGGACTTTTGGGTTTAATCCCCTAACATTTCATGATTTGAGTCTTCTTGTAAAGAAGTAAATGTACGTAGTACTTTGGGTTCAACTCCCTTACATGACGTGTGATCGGTGTATTTTATATACACCTTTTGAGTTATTTTTAGTTAGTATTTTACTCATTTCATTTATGTTTAGTATAGTATTAGGGTCGTTTTCCTTTCTTTTGTGCCACAACGGTCAGAAATGGAGAAATGACAAAAAGGAGATGAAATGAGCATAAATGAGATGGAATTGCACACTAAAAGTGTTACACCCCGTAAGTCCAGGACATGTATAAGAGAATGTACGTAAGGAATCAAGACTTAAAAATTGGTACGAAAGAAGGAATTGTTTTTCCGACGGAAAATCTTCCGAACGTCGGAAAGGAAAAATGTTCGTTGATGAGAATTGGATTCTCAAAATGCATTATTTGAAGAGTATGGAACTTATTATCATTTTGGAGATTTATTTTTACGGATTTGGTCACGTGTGGCCCACACGAGGAATTTTACGTTTTGTGGGGCCCACGAGGGTTACGGAATTTTATGGACGAATGGGATGGCGACACATGGCACCCCACATGGTCTTGGACGAAATATTGCAAGGGTAAAATGGTCATTGACCATGGTAGATGAATAAGTCTTGCTAGCTTGAGATTGTTGACTTGTCAACTGGCCACTTGTGTAGTTATCCAAGTGTTCTTCATCCTAGCCTCACATTTGTTATAATCTAAGCCTTCCATTGTGTTATATATACACTACACTAGTGCAAGACAAGGTCTTCAACACTTAGAAAATTTCACAACATTTCTTGTCCACAAGTGAGCTCTCGGCTTTGTGACTATCTCCACACAAAATTTTTGTAGTTTTGATCCATTATTCACAAGAATTTAACCCAAGGTCCCTAATGGTATTGTAAGGATATCTCAATAGAAAGATTTCGGAAAAACGACGTTTTCACGTTAGTCGCAAGGCGAAAACCTAAGTCGTTTTCATAGTTTTGGATTGGAAATGGAAGAGAAGTTGGTTGTGAACTTCTAAAGGCTTCAAATAGCGGATTGTAGTGTAAAGGAAAGGAGCTAAGAATTGCTAAGGAGCGACTTTGAATCTTGGAAATTATAAGGGCTTGTAAAGGTAAAAATCTTGTCATTTTAGCAATTAAAGATTACTTATCATTGTAGTTATGGATATTAGCAAGCATGAGGTATATATTATGAAGTTTGATAAGTGTATTGACTATTGGAACCCTAAATTCGAAACTAGCATGTTTATCCCTTAAGATTACAATTCAAGTTGATTATTAGTTTAAGTCATCACATGTTATATAAAGAAGGAATTATAGTTGTTAAGTTGTTTTTGACTATATAACATTTTAGACCTAAGGACTTGGATTGAAAAAGAATTGGAAAGAACTTTGTGTTGTTGAATAAGTTAGCCAAGAATGGCTTTGATTATGGACTTAGTTGGTATTAATTGTGGGGCAGAATTTTACACGTATTGTAAGGCGTGTAATCCCCTTTGATTGGTTGTTATTTTGAGCCTTAAATGTGGCATGTTGGTTATTGATTATCGGGCCTTGAAAAAGGTGGAAAAGTATGTAGAAACAAAGGAGGTGCTGCCCAATTTTCCGTAGAATAAGAGACCATACACTTAGTATTATTCTACTTTAGAAACTAGAAGTTGATAGTCGTGTTGTGATCATTATAGGTTGACAATTCTACGTGCGGCGTATTCGACTTAGCTTGCGGATTAAGCCGAAAAGGTATGTGAACTATCTCTTCTTCTAGCATGATTCTTTATGGTAAAGAAAGTATGTCCTACTCCTTAAATGATTCACTCCTTGATTGTACTTGGATTGCCTAATATAGAAGTTGTTCTATATGCTATTTGATTGTACTTGGATTGCCTAATATAGAATTTGTTATATATACTTCCTTGATTGTACTTTGATGTTTAAATTGTAAGTAGTTATAATCCATTTCCTTAGTGAAGTTTGGATTTTCCAAAGTGAAAGTATTTTACTTAAAGTACATAGAGTCTTGAAAAGGAAGTGGTTTCCAAATCTTTTGGCTTGTGCCTTAGTTCCAAAACCTAAAGGTTGTTATAATGACTTTAGGGGAGTCAAAGGAGTGATTTACTTAATTGTTTTAAAAGAGGAGAAATGACATGATTTAAGAGAAGTAACTTGTTTTAAAGGTGTGAGTTACTTGAGATTTAAAAGTAGAAGAAACTTGATTTCTAAAGATTAAGAGACTTGAAGTATTTTGAAAGTTAAGAAACTTGATTTGTAGGTATGTGATACTTGGTTTTAAAAGTATAAGTCTCTTGGATATAAAAAGGAATGAATTGGTCTAAAACTATAAAGGGTTATAACAGTTTTATGGGAAGTCGGTTATAACGGCTTTATGGAAGGTTAAGAAAGTTGTCTATTTTGATTAATGGGCATAAGTTGCCTAGATTGTGAAAATTTGAAGTTACTTGGTTTCAAGCTTTGAAATGAGTTTTCTAAAAATGTAGTAACTTACTTTGAAAAATAGACACGCCTTGATACTACGGGTGTTAGTATCTTGGGGTTTTACATAAAAAGGAGACTTTTGAAAAGAATGTACGTACGTAGTACTTTGGATTGTTTAATGAGAATTATTCTATTTGTGCCTTGATAGTACTTTGGCTTGCTTGAATAATGATTTCTCTTGGTTTATGTAAAAAGAAGGCATGGTAATTGTCTTGGTTTGTGTAAAGGCATGGTATTGTCTTGGTTTACGTAAAAAGGAAAGGCATGGTATTGTCTTGGTGTGAAAGGCATGGTATTGTCTTGGTTTGCTCATATAGACATTCGTGCAAGTGTCATATTTCCACATCTCCGCGTCCCTCCATAAAGGGTCGGCAACTTGTTTCAAGGATACCATGGGTTAGCTAGGGTGAGTGGTACACACTCACGACGGGTCGGTATTTGACTCGGGCTGGTTAAATTCTCGGGATATATATAAGCCATGGATTATCTATCCGTGATGCGAGTATCGTGTACCGATGACTCATTGCGGGTCCACATGACCTAAGCGGGTAAAATAGTCCCTTGCGGGTGAAATAGTCCTATGATAGGTTGCATTATAACACAGAGGGTGGTTGACCCTGTCACTGGCACGGCCTTTATGTTTTGAAACGGTAGTGATTTCATTAATGAAAGGGTGCAGTGTGTGTATGACTTAAAGTGGAACAGTTGGTCTCATTGTTAAAAGTATAACTTAAAAAGGTAAAAAGGATTGCATTACTCTCATGATTGCACGGTTCAGTGTGCTTATTGATGTTATATTATATCATGGACTGCCGGCAGTGAGGAAGGATTCCACGGGCATGATTGATGTTATGGGCGTGAGACCCATGGTTATATTTGAGTAATGACTTTGAGGGCATGCGTCCCTAATTTGACATGACTGTTTATGTATTGTATACTGTAGTTTGGCTATCATACATGTCTCGTGTTTTATATGTGAACTGTGTGATCTCATTTACAATACTTACTGTTTCACATACTTGGTACATTCTTCGTACTGACCTCGCCCGAGGCTGCGTTCATCCGCAGTTTAGGTACTTGATTTGGTGATCTGCAGTGTAGGACCACTGCCAAAGTTTTGTCTAGCTCCATCTGCTCGTGAGTTTATCATTTTGGTATAGTTCCTTGATAAGATTTTTATGCGATTATGGGTACGGCGGGGCCTTGTCCCGTCATAGTTCAGTACAACTCTTAGAGGTCTGTATTCATATGTGGGATTGGACTCATGTATAGTGTAGTGTCTTTTGATTATGTATATTATATGGCAGCCTTGTCGGCTTTGCCGCACGCGTCGTTGGTTTTAAAAAAATGAGGTGTTATTTAATTCGCGAGTTATTTATGTCGATTCGTAGAAGAAGGCGCCCGGTAGGAGCACGATCATGGGCCCGGGTTCGAGGTGTGACAAAGTGGTATCGAGCGATCGATCCTCGGAATGTCTGATGCCGTGTCTAGTAGAGTCTTGATTATCGGTGTGTTGCGCGCCACACCCATAAGCGAGGCTACGGGACATTTAGGAGTTGGTTTCTATTATTCTCACTCTGAGATCGTGCCATGAAAGTGTTAGTAAGATAATTCCTCTCTGGCGTATTTTTGTGTTCTGGTATGCCTCGAGGAGAACCGATGCCCGAAGGGCAAATCGATGTCGAGAGCTACGGTCGGACTCGGAGAGTTGATAGGGCTTATGCCCGAGTATCTGGATATTGTCTGCGCGATCGGTGAGTTCTGCGCCCGAGTTTTGAGGCCCGGCACGAGCCTCGGTTTCTCGATTAGGAGAAGACTATACGGTCATGAGGGAAGCGGTTATGTTATTGACCAAGATAGCGGTGCTACAGTTTCATCAGCAGGAGGTTATTCGGCCAGTACAGACAGGTGTATAGAGGGTAGAGGGCCAACGCAGAAATCAGCGTAAGAGGGCAAGACCGGTTGGTTATCCCGGTGAGTTTTTGGACGAGCAACCTCAGCAGCGAGTGAGATATTCGTCCCAGCCTACCCAGTACTGTTATACCCCGTATTTCCAGAGTATGTACGTGAGGACGTACGTAGAAAAGTTTGAGCCTTAAAGTTAGGCTAGGTTCAAAATTTGTACACAAGTGCCGGAAAGAGTCGTTTTTCGACGAAACGTTTTACTAAACTTGCGAAGGGAAAATTCCGGCTATGTCATTTTTAATTTTTGCGGATTTTTCCGAGAGACGAAACATTTTGGACCAACGGGAGGGTGACATGTGTCACCCTCACATTGGAAGGACTTGGGGCGGCAAAGGGACGAAAAGGGGTCAAGGGAGTTGGTAGGATATTTGTGCAAGTTGGTGTGGTAGATGGATAAGGTACACATGGTGGAATCCTAGCCCTACACTTGCCTAACACTTGGATTAATCTTGGCCATTGGTTGGCCTTTGGTTAGCCTATAAATACTCCCCTAAGTTGAAGACTTTCTTCATCCTCACTTGAAAACTTCTAAGGCAAAAACCCTCCCTCTCCCTCTTGTGCTCTCGTCCGCCACACCCCCTCCCCCTTTGTGGTAGCCTAGCTGAAACACCCCTCCCCCTCTTGGAGGCCCTCGGCCGAGAATACCCCCCTCCCTCTAGCCTAGTCGCTAGTCGAAATACTACCCCCCTTGGTTGAGAAATACTTCTCCTAAGTATTGTTATTATGCCCAAATACTTTAGCCCAAATACCTTGTAGTACTTTCCAAAGTTACCTCTATACGTAGAGCCCGGAAATACTATTATACTTTCCTTTAGCCACTAAACGAAACCCTAAGAAAACCTTCATAGTCGGTTGAAGTGTTAAGTAGAAGTTGCGTAGAACTTCTAAGGGTTGATTGGAGCGGGTTGGAGCACTCGGAGTAGGAGCTTAACGTTGCTCAGGAGCGACTTTAAACTTGGATAATTTTGGGCTCATCAAGGTAAATACTACTGTCCTTCTATTGTAATTGGGAATTACATACTGTAGTTGTATAGAAATGAATATAAGATTCATAGAAGAGAATTGAACTGTAATAGAAGGATATTACAGAATAAACTTGAACTGAAATCACTTCAGAAGAATATAAGTAGAAGATTAAACTGTACTTACTTAGGGTGTATTTCTGATGGGTGATAACCTTTATTGGTTGAATGTTACGCAAGTAGCATGTGCTACTTAGAAGGTGGACAAGGCTAAGCGGGTTATAAGCGTGGGCGTTTTGCTTATAGTCGATAATCGTCCACGGTATGTGATTCTTCCTAGACTCTTGAGCATGAATATATATAGTACGGTAGACGTATGTGTGGCAATGTCTTTTGACTTAAGCCTGAATAATAAGAATCTTGAAGTATTTTAAAAGTATATATATAGTACGGTAGACGTACGTGTGCTAACTGAACGTAGTTATACGGCAATGTCTTTTGACTTAAGCCTGAATAATAAGAATCTTGAAGTATGTCAAAAGAGTTAAGAAACCATTTTGAAAGAAGATTAACACTTGGTTTTAAAGGTTTTAAAAAGAGTTATACTATCTTTATGGGGAGTTAGGTATAACGTCTTAAGAGAGGTAAAGAAAATGGTTTACTGATTTTAGAAGTTAAGAGACTTGATCTTAAAAGATAAGAGACTTAACTTGATTGAATTAATATGGATGTTTGTGTGAAACCTCATTCGTGAGTAATGAGTACTTGGTTTTTAAAAGGAATAATGTTTCTTGATTTGGAAATCAGAATGTGTATCGACAAACCACTGCAGCGTTAATAAAGGAAAATGTAATGAATAATGAAGTATTATTAAAACCAGTAGAAACCTCCATCTGCATAGAAGCTAAGATGAGACAAAATGATATTACATTTTCTAGATCATGGCTGCTTTAAATAAATGGTTATAAACAAGAATAAACTGCTCACACATATGGCCTATGTTACTCAATTGTTTTAAAAGAGATTAAAACATTGAACTATGAAACTTTTCTAAAGTAATGAGACTTGAGTAATTGAAATTAGGCAAACTGGAACTTTAGGGAAAAGAAAGGCATTGTTTTGTCTTAAAACGGTTTAAAACATAAAGTGTTATAACAGCTTTATGGGAAGTTAGTTATAACGACTTTATGAAAACAAAAGAAGGGTTTTATCATTGGTTTTAATGCGGTAACTTGACTTTAAAAAGAGAAGTGTTTTGGTCTAAAAAGAAGGCATGGTATTGCCTTAATTTGGTTTTAAAAAGGAAAGTAAAAGTCACTCTATTTTATACTACGGGTATCGGGTGACTTTTATAAAGGGAATGGATTTCTTAAAAGGAATTTAACGTACGTAGTACTTTAGGGATAAAACCCGGACTTTGATATAAAATGAAAGTCTAGAAGTATGGTAATTTGCTTGTGCTTGCTTGTGATAGCCTGGCTGTGTGATATATTGTTGTTATTGCTACATGGACATGTCTACCGATCTGAGTCGGGGCATGTGGCGTGCGGCAGGGTTGATTGCCCGATATATGGTTATTATGGTTACATGGCGTGTACGCACGTCTGAGTCAGAACGCGTGGCCATGCGGCAGGGTTGACCACCCAGTATATTGTTGTTGATGTTACATGGACATGTCTGCACCGATGCAGAATTCCGGGGGCATGTGGCCATGCGACATTGTTTTTATTGTTGCATCATGGACATGTCTGCACCGATGCAGAATTCCGGGGGCATGTGGCCATGATGCGAACATGATTGATGTTGTGGGCGTGAGACCCATAGTTATATATTGAGTGATGACTTTGAGGGCGTGAGTCCCTGACTTGACTGCTTTTATGTTGCGTACTGTATTTTGGTTATCATACATGTCTCCTGCTTTATATAGACTGTTATGATTCAACTGCAGTATTTTCAGTTTCACATACTTGGTACCTGTTGTACTGACCTCCTTCGGGGGGCTGCGTTCATGCCGCAGGTAGGAGTACACCGGTAGTTGATCCTCGCTCATAGGATCACCGTTCAGCGTTTTGGGAAGCTCCGTCTCTCCGGAGGCTTATTCTTTGGTATGTGTTCCCTGAGTTGTAGGTTCTTGTACATTCAGGGGTATGGCGGGGCCCTGTCCCGTCATAGTTGTTGTAAATCTTAGAGGTCTGTAGTACTGTGTGGGCAGGGTTGTAAAAAGGATTAAACTGTTCGGGTTCTTTATGTCACGACCCGAATCCGGGCCCGTGACTGGTGCCTTACCCCGGGCACCCTAGTGATACAACATCAGAGAAAAACCAGCGGAAATAAAACTTAAACATGCAAATAGACATGGATTAAGATGAAATAAAATAGGCCAACCAAAACGGTTGCCTTTCAGCATATATATATATATCGACCTTTGAACAGTTACAATCCTTACAACCACACCAGCGATTACTCATGGACCTCTAAGATTTTTACCACAACTATGACGGGACGGGGCCGCCATACCACGAATGTACAAGAACCTCTGCACTCGGGTAACATACCAAAGATAAGCCTCAGGAAGGCGGAGCTTCCAATCTGTTGAAAGGTGATCCTAAGCGAGGATCGACGGTAGATGTACCTCTACTGCGGCATGACGCAGCCGAAGAGGTCGATAACAGGTACCAAGTATGTGAAATGGTAAATACTGTAAATGAAATCATATCAGTCTATATAAAGCGGGAGACATGTATGATAACCGAACTACAGTACACAACATATAAGCAGTTATATCAAGTCGGGGACTCACGCCCTCCAAATCATCACTCGTGCCCGTGGAATTCCTTCCTCACTGCCGGCAGTCTATGATATAACAACACCAAGGAGTATACATGAACACGAGTCCCACTGTGCCATAAAAAACCGTGCGGCAAGTATAACTACCGATCCGACCGTACCAATAATATTGTACAACCTATCATGAAGGCGACACGTGGCAAGTGCAATAGCCTCGCGGCTCGCTGCGCCACGTAGGCGGCGGGGGCAAGTGAATCGCTACGCACGGATCACATCCGTAAGTCACGGCTCCATCCAAACACCGACTCGCGAAGGCGACCGCATGGCGGTGCAATAACCTATACAGATCCACTGCGTCCACGTGGCGGCGAGGGCAAGTAAACAGCTACGCGCGATCCTGGCCGTAAGTCACGATACTTCGCCGTAAATAACCAGAATGGCCACATGTCCACATCATCGGTGTAGACATGCCCATGTAACAATAATAATGGAAGCATACCCGTGGAATCTTCCGTCACCGCCCGATCGTCAGTGAGTCCTCAACAAGTCAACGGCCCCATCGAGAGACGCGGTAATATAGAAACACAATTCTTGCTCAACAAAGGCTATCACAACAAGCATAGGCAAGTTACACAACAACAAGCATAGGCAAGTTACTCAACAACAAGCATAGGCAAGTTATACAACAACAAGCATAGGCAAGTTATACACAACTCAAAGTACTTTCATTTTATATCAAAGTCCGGGTTTTAACCCTAAAGTACTACGTACGTTAACTTCCTTTTAAAGAGATCCATTCCTTTTATAAAGTCACCCGATACAGTGGTATAAAATAGAGTGACTCACCTTTTTAGGTAAACCAAAACACTTTCCTCTTCAGCAATATTCTTTTCCCTACAGTTCCAGTTTGCCTAATTTCAATTACTCAAGTCTCTTTATTTTAGAAAAGTTTCATAACTCATAGTCTTAATCTCTTTTAAAACAATTGAGCAACATATGCCATATATGTGAGTAGGTTATTCTTGTTTTATAACAATCTTATTACAGCAGCCATGATCTAGGAAATGTAATACAATTTTGTCTTATCTTAGCTTACATGCGGATGGAGGTTTCTACTGGTTTTAATAACAATAAGTTATTTGTCAATACATTTTCATTTATTAACGCTGCAGTGGTTTTGTTCGACACTTATTCTCATTTCCGAAATCAGGAAAACATTATTCTTTTAAAACCAACTACTCATTACTCGCGAATGAGGTTTTTACAACATTTTAACAAAATTCATAACAAGTCAAACTAAGTCAAGTCTCTTATCTTTCAAGATCAAGTCTCTTAACTTTCAAAATCAAGTCGTGTATAAGTCAATTCTCTTATCTTTCAAGATCAAGTCTCTTAACTTTCTACAATCAATAAACCATTCTTTTACCTACATAAAGTCGTTATAACTAACTTCCCATAAAGCTATTATAACACCCTATGTTTTAAACCAACCAAATCACTTAGCACATGTACGTCTACCGTACTACATAGTTCACAACAATCATGCTAGAAAAGATAGGAAGAGGTTCACATACCTCGCGGCAGTATCGACAACAAGCAAAGCGCTCGCAAGATCAGAACTTGGCTAGCCTTTTCCACTCTTCAAGTAGAATACGCTACTCGTAGTACTTCCACCTATATAGGCCACAACGTCTATTAACTTCTAAACACAAGGTTCCATTTTCTACAGAAAATTCGGCAGCACCTCCCCCCCCGCAACAGCGTAAAACTCCTCCTCTATCGAGGCCGGCTACCAAGCCAACCAGGGGGGGTTAACACGTCTAACTGGCGTGTACAATTCTACTACACGAGAATACTACACAAGTCTCTTCATGTCTGATCCTATGTAATTACAGTTCAGTTCTATATATAGTATACTTCAACTATATATTCCTACAACATGTAATTTCCAATTACAATAAGGTGGACAAGATTATTTACCTCGATAAGCCCAAAAATTATCCGAGATAAAAGTCGATCCTGAGCAAGGTTTAGCTCTACTCATGCGCTCAATCCGCTCCAACCAACCCTTAGAAGTTCTAACCAACTTCTACTTAAATACTTCAACCAACTATGAAGATTTCCTTAGGGTTTCGGTTTGAGACAAAAAGGACAAAAGGTAGTATTTCCGGGCTCTACGTATAGAGGTAACTTTGGAATACTACAAGGTATAAGGCTAAGGTATTTTGGGCATTATAACAATACTTGGAAGACAACTTTCTACCCAGGGGGGGGGGGCGGTACCTCTCGGCCACACCACTAGGAGGGGGAGGGGCACCTCTCGGCCAAAGGCCACGAGGAGGGGGAGGGGCACCTCTCGGCCAAAGGCCACTCGGAGGGGGAGGGGGAGAGGCTTTGGACGAGAGCCACAAGAGGAGGAGGGATTTCAAGACTTAGACAAAGTGAGAGTGGATGAAGAAGTTCATCTCTAAGGGGGGTATTTATAGGGAAGCCAAGGGCCAACCAATGGCCAAGATCAAGCCATGTGCAAGTCAAGTGTAAGGCCTTGATCAAGCCAAGTGCACCCTAACCCTACTCCACAAAACAAGGCACCAAACAAGCCATAAAATAAGGCACAAAACAAGGCCAAAACAAGGAGCCAATCGGCAAAGGCCAAACCGACCCTTGGGCGTCCACTTGAGGGTGACAAGTGTCACCCTCTCGTTGGTCAAAAACATTTCGTCTCTCGGAAAAATCCGCAAAAATTAAAAAGGACATAGCCGGAATTTTCCCTTCGCAAGCTTTGTAAAACGTTTCGTCGAAAAACGACTCTAGCCGGGTGTTGTGCACAAAATTCGGTCCAATGCCTAACTTTAAGGCTCAAATTTCTACGTACGTACATACTCTGGAAATACGGGGTATAACATTCTCCCCTCCTTAGAAACATTCGTCCCGAATGTTCCTTCTCAAGACAGATTACGATGAAGATCTTCTAACATGTTGCCAACGCCATGCCTGGCCACGAACTAACACACGTTCTCTTCCTTCCTTACTCGTCGTGCCCTTCTCGAACACTTGAACTCTTCTAGTATACGTACCATACTTCAGTCATCGCTTCAGTTCCCCAAAACCTTGGAGTCACCACCTCCAAACTTGGTCATCCTACTAGCCGCAATCTCCCCTAAGGCCATTTCCGGCCTTCACGAACGATTCTGGTCGAACATATCCACGAACTCGTACGATGGTCATCTAAACTTGGGCCTAGCACCCTCGTGACCCTACCATCTGGCGGGACCACCCAGAACTGACCCCACCTCAAACCGGGTTACGGGTTGACCCGCAACAAGTCCTCAACCCGACCCACAATCGCGCCAAACCCTTGTTCCCCGATCCGGAACAATCTTACCTATTCAAGTCATGAAAGCTACCACTTCCATTTCACACAACTCAAGGAATTTTTCCCACAATTACTCCACGTATACTTATACATTCTGACAAAGATCACCCGCAAAATCTTGTACTCAAGACGGCCTTACATCTAAGGTATCAACTGTAATATTCTAAGGTTCATCATTTTCTCACTAACCAGGCTTCTAAATCACATTTTAGCACAAGCTATCCGAACAAAACACTAAACACATCATCAGTACATCAATACATACAAAGCTCTAGAGGGTTAAGGATATACCTGAAAATAGGCGGTTCAAAGGACCGCTAAAACTGGGAACTTCCACCGCGACCTCTACCGTGGCCTGCCGGTGTATGAACATCCTGCCTAGCTATGGAAGGTGAAGAACCCGCAACTGATCTAGTAGTCTGTGCTATCCCACCATCTTACCACAGTCGGACGATCTCGTCAAATGGCCCTGTCGGCCGCAAGTATAGCAATCTCCCAAACCAGTACGACATTCCCCTCTATGGGCTTTACCACAATGGTCACACTGAGATACGGGTGGCCTCATCCGGCGAGTACTCCTACTCCCCTGAAAATCTGAACCCTGGGAGCCCTGACCTGCTCCTGAATATTCCAAACGTCCCGACGACGGTGGGGGACCACTTGGTACTGGTGGAGGGGCATAATCGGCTCTTCTTTGAGGCGGTCCGCCTCGAAAGTCATCAAAGGACCCTGCTGTTCTGGCCCTCTTCTGCTGATCTCGGTCATTCCGTCGATTTCTCCGCTCCTCACATCCAAGTGCATACGCCTGCATGCGGGCAATGTCCATGCCCGGCTGAAGAGCTACACCCGAACAACTTTCTGCTAGGCAATCATCGAGCCCTGTAACATATCGGTGCACTCGATCCTCCATACTAGCTACTAACGCGGGGACGTCTGGGCAATGAGTCAAACTCCACATTGTACTCCGAATCGTCGCCGATTACGCAACACCAAAAATCTGCCGGCCCGAGCCCTCCTCATGTGGAGGCAAGAAATGTGCAAGAAATGCCTCGAGAACTCGTCCCATATAGCGGAAGTGCATTCTCTCCCGACAGCTCGCGAATCAAACCCGATCATGCGGTATCACGCGGCCGATGCGAACCTAGGACCACCGACTCGGTCTCCGATGCCTTGATCACTCTCATGATCGTGAATCGCTTGGATGAACTCCTGCGGATCATCCTCGTGCCTCGACCCATAAAACTCGGGCGGTTTACAACTCGGAAAATCCGTAGCCTCGAACTATCGATGCAGGGTGAACCATCGTGCTCTTTATCGAACTGCGTCCGGCTATCCTCAAGTCTGCCTGACCACGGCCATTAATCGGGCCACTCCTTGTAACTCATCTCCTCTGCTCCGGTGCGGGATCGAGGCTCAGTCTTGTGGTCTCTCTGGTGCTCTACTCGCGACTCCTCTCTGCCTTGCCGCCACGGGCGGGTTGCCTTACGCGGAGGCATAATCGTAAAAGCGAAGTATGTCGGAGGGTCAATCTTATCACACAGCTCTAAGGCACGATCTCAGAATGAGAAGAATGGAAACCAATCCTAAATGTCCTATAGCCTCCTGATTATAGATGTGGTGCACAACACATCGATAATCAAGACTCTACTAGACACGGTCTGTAGACACTTTCCGAGGACTAATCGCTCACGATACCACTTTTGTCACGACCGAATCGGGCGTGGTCGTGCCTACCCCGGGCACCCTAGTGATACAACATCAGAGAAAAACCAGCGGAAATAAAAACTTAAACATGCAAATAGACATGGATTAAGATGAAATAAAATAGGCCAACCAAAACGGTTGCCTTTCAGCATATATATATATATATCGACCTTTGAACAGTTACAATCCTTACAACCCTGCCCACAACAGTGCTACAGACCTCTAAGATTTTTACAACAACTATGACGGGACAGGGCCCCGCCATACCCCTGAATGTACAAGAACCTACAGACTCAGGGTAACATACCAAAGATAAGCCTCCAAGGAACGGAGCTTCAATCTGTGAAAGGTGATCCTAAAGCGAGGATCGACGGTAGATGTACCTCTACTGCGACATGACGCGGCCCGAAGGAGGTCGATCTGACAACAGTACCAAGTATGTGAAGCGGTAAATCGTAAATGAAATCATATCAGTCTATATAAAGCGGGAGACATGTATGATAACCGAACTACAGTACACAACATATAAGCAGTTATATCAAGTCAGGGACTCACGCCCTCCAAATCATCACTCGTGCCCGTGGAATTCCTTCCTCACCGCGTCTATGATATAACAACACCAAGGAGTATACATGAACACGTGTCCCACGTGCCATAAAAACCGTGAGGCAAGTATAACTACCGGATCCGACCGTACCAATAATACTGTACAACCATATCATGAAGCTGACACGTGGCAAGTGCAATAGCCTCCACCAGCTCCACCTGCGCCACGTAGCTGACGGGGGCAAGTGAATCGGCTACGCACCAGATCACATCCGTAAGTCACGAAGCTCCATCCAAACACTGACTCGCGAAGCTGACACGTGGCAGGTGCAATAACCTATACCAGATCCACCTGCGTCACGTAGCTGACGGGGGCAAGTAAACAAAGTACGCGCGATCACAACCGTAAGTCACGATGCTTCGCCGTAAATAACAGAATGGCCACATGACCACATCATCGTAGTAGACAGGCCCAAGTAACAATAATAATGGAAGCATACGTGGAATCTTCCGTCATCGCGCAAGATGCGTCCAAGTAAGTCCTCAACAAGTCAACCGGCCCCCCATCGAGAGACGCGGTAATATAGAAACACAATTCTTGCACAACAAAGGCTATCACAACAAGCATAGGCAAGTTACACAACAACAAGCATAGGCAAGTTACTCAACAACAAGCATAGGCAAGTTATACAACAACAAGCATAGGCAAGTTATACACAACTCAAAGTACTTTCATTTTATATCAAAGTCCGGGTTTTAACCCTAAAGTACTACGTACGTTAACTTCCTTTTAAAGAGATCCATTCCTTTTATAAAAGTCACCCGATACCCGTGGTATAAAATAGAGTGACTCACCTTTTTAGGTAAACCAAAACACTTTCCTCTTCAGCAATATTCTTTTCCCTACAGTTCCAGTTTGCCTAATTTCAATTACTCAAGTCTCTTTATTTTAGAAAAGTTTCATAACTCATAGTCTTAATCTCTTTTAAAACAATTGAGCAACATATGCCATATATGTGAGTAGGTTATTCTTGTTTTATAACAATCTTATTACAGCAGCCATGATCTAGGAAATGTAATACAATTTTGTCTTATCTTAGCTTCTATGCAGATGGAGGTTTCTACTGGTTTTAATAACAATAAGTTATTTGTCAATACATTTTCATTTATTAACGCTGCAGTGGTTTTGTTCGACACTTATTCTCATTTCCGAAATCAGGAAAACATTATTCTTTTAAAACCAACTACTCATTACTCGCGAATGAGGTTTTTACAACATTTTAACAAAATTCATAACAAGTCAAACTAAGTCAAGTCTCTTATCTTTCAAGATCAAGTCTCTTAACTTTCAAAATCAAGTCGTGTATAAGTCAATTCTCTTATCTTTCAAGATCAAGTCTCTTAACTTTCTACAATCAATAAACCATTCTTTTACCTACATAAAGTCGTTATAACTAACTTCCCATAAAGCTATTATAACACCCTATGTTTTAAACCAACCAAATCACTTAGCACATGTACGTCTACCGTACTACATAGTTCACAACAATCATGCTAGAAAAGATAGGAAGAGGTTCACATACCTCGCGACGAGTATCGACAACAAGCAAAACGCTCCACAAGATCAGAATCTTGGCTAGCCTTTTCCACTCTTCAAGTAGAATACGCTACTCGTAGTACTTCCACCTATATAGGCCACAACGTCTATTAACTTCTAAACACAAGGTTCCATTTTCTACAGAAAATTCGGCAGCACCTCCCCCCCCGCAACAGCGTAAAACTCCTCCTCTATCGAGGCCGGCTACCAAGCCAACCAGGGGGGGTTAACACGTCTAACCGGACGTGTACAATTCTACTACACAGTAATACTACACAAGTCTACTGTAATACAGTCCTATGTAATTACAGTTCAGTTCTATATATAGTATACTTCAACTATATATTCCTACAACATGTAATTTCCAATTACAATAAGGTGGACAAGATTATTTACCTCGATAAGCCCAAAAATTATCCGAGATAAAAGTCGATCCTGAGCAAGGTTTAGCTCTACTCACATGGCTCCAATCCGCTCCAAACAACCCTTAGAAGTTCTAACCAACTTCTACTTAAATACTTCAACCAACTATGAAGATTTCCTTAGGGTTTGGTTTGAGACAAAAGGACAAAGGTAGTATTTCCTGACTCTACGTATAGAGGTAACTTTGGAATACTACAAGGTATCCGGCTAAGGTATTTTGGGCATTATAACAATACTTGGACGACAACTTTCTACCAAGGGGTACCTCTCGGCCACACCACTAGGAGGGGGAGGGGAACCTCTCGGCCAAAGGCCACTAGGAGGGGGAGGGGAACCTCTCGGCCAAAGGCCACTAGGAGGGGGAGGGGGAGAGGCTTTGGACGAGAGCCACAAGAGGGAGGGGAGGGATTTCAACACTTAGACAAAGTGAGGAGTGGATGAAGAAGTTCATCTCTAAGGGGGGGTATTTATAGGGAAGCCAAGGGCCAACCAATGGCCAAGATCAATCCATGTGCAAGGCAAGTGTAAGGCCTTGATCAAGCCAAGTGCACCCTAACCCTACTCCACAAAACAAGGCACCAAACAAGCCATAAAACAAGGCACAAAACAAGGCCAAAACAAGGAGCCAATCGGCCAAGGCCAAACCGACTGGCGTCCACTTGAGGTGACAAGTGTCACCTCTCGTTGGTCAAAAACATTTCGTCTCTCGGAAAAATCCGCAAAAATTAAAAAGGACATAGTCGGAATTTTCCCTTCGCAAGCTTTGTAAAACATTTCGTCGAAAAACGACTCTAGCCGGGTGTTGTGCACAAAATTCGGTCCAATGCCTAACTTTAAGGCTCAAATTTCTACGTACGTCCTTACGTACATACTCTGGAAATATGGGGTATAACATTCTCCCCTCCTTAGAAACATTCGTCCCGAATGTTCCTTCTCAAGACGGATTACGATGAAGATCTTCTAACATGTTGCCAACGCCATGCCTGGCCACGAACTAACACACGTTCTCTTCCTTCCTTACTCGTCGTGCCCTTCTCGAACACTTGAACTCTTCTAGTATACGTACCATACTTCAGTCATCGCTTCAGTTCCCCAAAACCTTGGAGTCACCACCTCCAAACTTGGTCATCCTACTAGCCGCAATCTCCCCTAAGGCCATTTCCGGCCTTCACGAACGATTCTGGTCGAACATATCCACGAACTCGTACGATGGTCATCTAAACTTGGGCCTAGCACCCTCGTGACCCTACCATCTGGCGGGACCACCCAGAACTGACCCCACCTCAAACCGGGTTACGGGTTGACCCGCAACAAGTCCTCAACCCGACCCACAATCGCGCCAAACCCTTGTTCCCCGATCCGGAACAATCTTACCTATTCAAGTCATGAAAGCTACCACTTCCATTTCACACAACTCAAGGAATTTTTTCCCACAATTACTCCACGTATACTTATACATTCTGACAAAGATCACCCGCAAAATCTTGTACTCAAGACGGCCTTACATCTAAGGTCTCAACTGTAATATTCTAAGGTTCATCATTTTCTCACTAACCAGGCTTCTAAATCACATTTTAGCACAAGCTATCCGAACAAAACACTAAACACATCATCAGTACATCAATACATACAAAGCTCTAGAGGGTTAAGGATATACCTGAAAATAGGCGGTTCAAAGGACCGCTAAAACTGGGAACTTCCACCGCGACCTCTACCGTGGCCTGCCGGTGTATGAACATCCTGCCTAGCTATGGAAGGTGAAGAACCCGCAACTGCTCTAGTAGTCTGTGCTATCCCACCGATGCTACCACAGTCGGACGATCTCGTCAAATGGCCCATCGGACCGCAAGTATAGCAATCTCCCAAACGATCGACATTCCTCTATGGGCTTTACCACAATGGTCACACCGAGATACGGGTGGCCTCATCCAGCGAGTACTCCTACTCCCCGAAAATCTGAACCACAGGAGCCACGACCGCTCTGAATATTCCAAACGTCCGACGACGGTGGGGACCACTTGCATGGTGGAGGAATAATCGGCTTTCTTGAGGCGGTCGCCTCGAAAGTCATCAAAGGACCTGCTGTTGCGGCCCTCTTCTGCTGATCTCGGTCATTCCGTCGATTTCTCCGCTCCTCACATCCAAGTGCATACGCCTGCATGCGGGCAATGTCCATGCCCGGCTGAAGAGCTACACCCGAACAACTTTCTGCTAGGCAATCATCGAGCCCTGTAACATATCGGTGCACTCGATCCTCCATACTAGCTACTAACGCGGGGACGTACCGGGCCAATGAGTCAAACTCCACATTGTACTCCCGAATCGTACGCCCGTTCTGCCGCAACACCAAAAATCTGTCGGCCCGAGCCCTCCTCATCTGTGGAGGCAAGAAATGTGCAAGAAATGCCTCTGAGAACTCGTCCCATATAGCCGGAAGTGCATTCTCTCCCCGGGACAGCTCCCACGAATCAAACCGATCATTGCGGTATCACGCGGCCGATGCGAACCTAGGACCACCGACTCGGTCTCGATGCCTTGATCACTCTCATGATCAGAATCGCTTGGATGAACTCCTGCGGATCATCCTCGTGCCTCGACCCATAAAACTCAAGCGGTTTACAACTCGTAAAATCCCGTAGCCTCGAACTATCTCGATGCAGGGTGAACCACGGTGCTCTTTGAACTGCTGCGTCCAGCCTATCCTCAAGTCTGGCCACAACCCTGGCCATTAACTGGGCCCACTCCTTGTAACTCATCTCCTCTGCTCCAGACTGCGGGACTGGAGGCTCAGGTACTGTGGTCTCTACAGCTGCTCTACTCGCAGCTCCCTCTGCTGCCTTGCCCTTCTGGGCCCGGGTTGCCTTACGCGGAGGCATAACTGGTAAAAACGAAGTATGTCAGAGGGGTCCAATCTTATCACACAGCTCTAAGGCACGATCTCAGAATGAGAAGAATGGAAACCAATCCTAAATGTCCTATAGCCTCCTGATTATAGATGTGGTGCACAACACATCGATAATCAAGACTCTACTAGACACGGTCTGTAGACACTTTCCGAGGACTAACTGCTCTGATACCACTTTTGTCACGACCCGAATCCGGGCCCGTGACTGGTGCCTTACCCCGGGCACCCTAGTGATACAACATCAGAGAAAAACCAGCGGAAATAAAAACTTAAACATGCAAATAGACATGGATTAAGATGAAATAAAATAGGCCAACCAAAACGGTTGCCTTTCAGCATATATATATATATATCGACCTTTGAACAGTTACAATCCTTACAACCACGCTTACAATTACTCTGCACCTCTAAGATTTTTACAACAACTATGACGGGACAGGGCCCCGCCATACCCCTGAATGTACAAGAACCTACAGACTCAGGGTAACATACCAAAGATAAGCCTCCGAAGGAACGGAGCTTCCCAATACGCTGAAAGGTGATCCTAAAAGCAGGGATCGACAGCCGATGTACCTCTACCTGCGGCATGAACGCAGCCCCCCGAAGGAGGTCAGTACAACAGGTACCAAGTATGTGAAACTGTAAATACTGTAAATGAAATCATATCAGTCTATATAAAGCGGGAGACATGTATGATAACCAAACTACAGTACACAACATATAAGCAGTTATATCAAGTCAGGGACTCACGCCCTCCAAATCATCACTCGTGCCCGTGGAATTCCTTCCTCACTGCCGGCAGTCTATGATATAACAACACCAAGGAGTATACATGAACACCAGGTCCCACCTGTGCCATAAAAACCGTACGGGGCAAGTATAACTACCAGATCCGACCGTACCAATAATACTGTACAACCATATCATGAAGCTGACACGTGGCAAGTGCAATAGCCTCCACCAGCTCCACCTGCGCCACGTAGCTGACGGGGGCAAGTGAATCGGCTACGCACCAGATCACATCCGTAAGTCACGAAGCTCCATCCAAACACTGACTCGCGAAGCTGACACGTGGCAGGTGCAATAACCTATACCAGATCCACCTGCGTCACGTAGCTGACGGGGGCAAGTAAACAGCTCGCGCGATCACAACCGTAAGTCACGATACTTCGCCGTAAATAACCAGAATGGCCACATGTCCACATCATCGGTGTAGACATGCCCATGTAACAATAATAATGGAAGCATACCCGTGGAATCTTCCGTCACTGCCAGTACGTCCAAGTGAGTCCTCAACAAGTCAACCGGCCCCCCATCGAGAGACGCGGTAATATAGAAACACAATTCTTGCACAACAAAGGCTATCACAACAAGCATAGGCAAGTTACACAACAACAAGCATAGGCAAGTTACTCAACAACAAGCATAGGCAAGTTATACAACAACAAGCATAGGCAAGTTATACACAACTCAAAGTACTTTCATTTTATATCAAAGTCCGGGTTTTAACCCTAAAGTACTACGTACGTTAACTTCCTTTTAAAGAGATCCATTCCTTTTATAAAAGTCACCCGATACCCGTGGTATAAAATAGAGTGACTCACCTTTTTAGGTAAACCAAAACACTTTCCTCTTCAGCAATATTCTTTTCCCTACAGCTTCGGTTGCCTAATTTCAATTACTCAAGTCTCTTTATTTTAGAAAAGTTTCATAACTCATAGTCTTAATCTCTTTTAAAACAATTGAGCAACATATGCCATATATGTGAGTAGGTTATTCTTGTTTTATAACAATCTTATTACAGCAGCCATGATCTAGGAAATGTAATACAATTTTGTCTTATCTTAGCTTCTATGCAGATGGAGGTTTCTACTGGTTTTAATAACAATAAGTTATTTGTCAATACATTTTCATTTATTAACGCTAGATGGTTTTGTTCGACACTTATTCTCATTTCCAAATCAGAAAACATTATTCTTTTAAAACCAACTACTCATTACTCATGAATGAGGTTTTTACAACATTTTAACAAAATTCATAACAAGTCAAACTAAGTCAAGTCTCTTATCTTTCAAGATCAAGTCTCTTAACTTTCAAAATCAAGTCGTGTATAAGTCAATTCTCTTATCTTTCAAGATCAAGTCTCTTAACTTTCTACAATCAATAAACCATTCTTTTACCTACATAAAGTCGTTATAACTAACTTCCCATAAAGCTATTATAACACCCTATGTTTTAAACCAACCAAATCACTTAGCACATGTACGTCTACCGTACTACATAGTTCACAACAATCATGCTAGAAAAGATAGGAAGAGGTTCACATACCTCGCGACGAGTATCGACAACAAGCAAAACGCTCCACAGTACTGTAACCCGGCTAGCCTTTTCCACTCTTCAAGTAGAATACGCTACTCGTAGTACTTCCACCTATATAGGCCACAACGTCTATTAACTTCTAAACACAAGGTTCCATTTTCTACAGAAAATTCGGCAGCACCTCCCCGACAGCGTAAAACTCCTCCTCTATCGAGGCCGCTACCAAGCCAACCGAGGGGTTAACACGTCTAACCTGGGCGTGTACAATTCTACTACGAGAATACTACACAAGTCTCATTATGTCTGATCCTATGTAATTCTGATTCAGTTCTATATATAGTATACTTCAACTATATATTCCTACAACATGTAATTTCCAATTACAATAAGGTGGACAAGATTATTTACCTCGATAAGCCCAAAAATTATCCGAGATAAAAGTCGATCCTGAGCAAGGTTTAGCTCCTACTCCGCGCGCTCCAATCCGCTCCAAACAACCCTTAGAAGTTCTAACCAACTTCTACTTAAATACTTCAACCAACTATGAAGATTTCCTTAGGGTTTCGGTTTGAGACAAAAAGGACAAAAGGTAGTATTTCCGGGCTCTACGTATAGAGGTAACTTTGGAATACTACAAGGTATAAGGCTAAGGTATTTTGGGCATTATAACAATACTTGGAAGACAACTTTCTACCAAGGGGGGGGGGGAGGTACCTCTCGGCCACACCACTAGGAGGGGGAGGGGAACCTCTCGGCCAAAGGCCACTAGGAGGGGGAGGGGAACCTCTCGGCCAAAGGCCACTAGGAGGGGGAGGGGGAGAGGCTTTGGACGAGAGCCACAAGAGGGAGGGGAGGGATTTCAAGACTTAGACAAAGTGAGGAGTGGATGAAGAAGTTCATCTCTAAGGGGGGTATTTATAGGGAAGCCAAGGGCCAACCAATGGCCAAGATCAAGCCATGTGCAAGTCAAGTGTAAGGCCTTGATCAAGCCAAGTGCACCCTAACCCTACTCCACAAAACAAGGCACCAAACAAGCCATAAAATAAGGCACAAAACAAGGCCAAAACAAGGAGCCAATCGGCAAAGGCCAAACCGACCCTTGGGCGTCCACTTGAGGGTGACAAGTGTCACCCTCTCGTTGGTCAAAAACATTTCGTCTCTCGGAAAAATCCGCAAAAATTAAAAAGGACATAGCCGGAATTTTCCCTTCGCAAGCTTTGTAAAACGTTTCGTCGAAAAACGACTCTAGCCGGGTGTTGTGCACAAAATTCGGTCCAATGCCTAACTTTAAGGCTCAAATTTCTACGTACGTACATACTCTGGAAATACGGGGTATAACATTCTCCCCTCCTTAGAAACATTCGTCCCGAATGTTCCTTCTCAAGACGGATTACGATGAAGATCTTCTAACATGTTGCCAACGCCATGCCTGGCCACGAACTAACACACGTTCTCTTCCTTCCTTACTCGTCGTGCCCTTCTCGAACACTTGAACTCTTCTAGTATACGTACCATACTTCAGTCATCGCTTCAGTTCCCCAAAACCTTGGAGTCACCACCTCCAAACTTGGTCATCCTACTAGCCGCAATCTCCCCTAAGGCCATTTCCGGCCTTCACGAACGATTCTGGTCGAACATATCCACGAACTCGTACAATGGTCATCTAAACTTGGGCCTAGCACCCTCGTGACCCTACCATCTGGCGGGACCACCTGACCCGCCACCTCAAACCGGGTTCTGGGTTGACCATAACAAGTCCTCAACCCGACCCACAATCGCGCCAAACCCTTGTTCCCCGATCCGGAACAATCTTACCTATTCAAGTCATGAAAGCTACCACTTCCATTTCACACAACTCAAGGAATTTTTTCCCACAATTACTCCACGTATACTTATACATTCTGACAAAGATCACCCGCAAAATCTTGTACTCAAGACGGCCTTACATCTAAGGTATCAACTGTAATATTCTAAGGTTCATCATTTTCTCACTAACCAGGCTTCTAAATCACATTTTAGCACAAGCTATCCGAACAAAACACTAAACACATCATCAGTACATCAATACATACAAAGCTCTAGAGGGTTAAGGATATACCTGAAAATAGGCGGTTCAAAGGACCGCTAAAACTGGGAACTTCCACCGCGACCTCTGGTAGCTGTAGGTGTATGAACATCTGCCTAGCTATGGAAGGTGAAGAACCCGAATCGCTGCTCTAGTAGTCTGTGCTATCCCACCATGCTACCCACAGTCGGACGGTCTCCGTCAAATGGCCACTGTCGACCGCAAGTATAGCAATCTCCCAAACCGATCTGACATTCCCTCTATGGGCTTTACCACAATGGTCACCCGAGATACGGTGGCCTCATCCGCGAGTACTCCTACTCCCGAAAATCTGAACCACAGGAGCCACCGACCTCCCGAATATTCCAAACGTCCCGACGACGGTGGGGGACCACTTGGTACTGGTGGAGGAATAAGCGGCTCTTCTTTGGCGGTCCGCCTCGAAAGTCATCAAAGGACCCTGCTGTTCTGGCCCTCTTCTGCTGATCTCGGTCATTCCGTCGATTTCTCCGCTCCTCACATCCAAGTGCATACGCCTGCATGCGGGCAATGTCCATGCCCGGCTGAAGAGCTACACCCGAACAACTTTCTGCTAGGCAATCATCGAGCCCTGTAACATATCGGTGCACTCGATCCTCCATACTAGCTACTAACGCGGGGACGTACCGGGCCAATGAGTCAAACTCCACATTGTACTCCCGAATCGTACGCCAAAGGCCACTAGGAGGGGGAGGGGAACCTCTCGGCCAAAGGCCACTAGGAGGGGGAGGGGGAGAGGCTTTGGACGAGAGCCACAAGAGGGAGGGGAGGGATTTCAAGACTTAGACAAAGTGAGGAGTGGATGAAGAAGTTCATCTCTAAGGGGGGTATTTATAGGGAAGCCAAGGGCCAACCAATGGCCAAGATCAAGCCATGTGCAAGGCAAGTGTAAGGCCTTGATCAAGCCAAGTGCACCCTAACCCTACTCCACAAAACAAGGCACCAAACAAGCCATAAAATAAGGCACAAAACAAGGCCAAAACAAGGAGCCAATCGGCAAAGGCCAAACCGACCCTTGGGCGTCCACTTGAGGGTGACAAGTGTCACCCTCTCGTTGGTCAAAAACATTTCGTCTCTCGGAAAAATCCGCAAAAATTAAAAAGGACATAGCCGGAATTTTCCCTTCGCAAGCTTTGTAAAACGTATCAGAAAAACGACTCTAGCCGGGTGTTGTGCACAAAATTCGGTCCAATGCCTAACTTTAAGGCTCAAATTTCTACGTACGTCCTTACGTACATACTCTGGAAATACGGGGTATAACATTCTCCCCTCCTTAGAAACATTCGTCCCGAATGTTCCTTCTCAAGACGGATTACGATGAAGATCTTCTAACATTGTTATACCCCGTATTTTCAGAGTATGTACGTGAGGACGTACGTAGAAAATTTGAGCCTTAAGTTAGGCAAGTTTCGAAATTTGTACACAACACCCGATTAGAGTCGTTTTTAACAACGTTCCACGGCTTTTGTTGGGAAAATTCGGCTATGTCATTTATAATTTTTACGGATTTCGAGAGCAAACATGTGGACCAACGGGAGGGTGACATGTGTCACCTCACATGGAACAAATGGGGCGGCATGGTGGACGAAAAAGAGGGCTTTAGTTGGTAGGATATTTTTGTGCAAGTTGTGTGGTAGATGGATAAGGTACACATGGTGGAAATCTAACCCTACACTTGCACCACACTTGTCTTCATCTTGGCCATTGGTTGGCCATGGCTTGACCTATAAATACCCCCCTAAGCTTGAAGAGTTCTTCATCCAAAAATGTGCCTAAGTCTTGAAATCTCCCTCCTCTCCTTGTAGTAGTCGTCGCCACACCCTCCCCTTTGAGAAGGCCCTTGGCCGAAAGTATCCCCTTGCTAGTGGCTCTGGCAGAGCAACCCCCCCCTAGCCTAGTTGTGCTAGTCAAAATACTACCCCCCTTGGTAGAAATGTATTCTACAAGTATCGTTATAATGCCCAAAATACTTTAGCCTAATACCTTGTAGTACTTTCCAAAGTACCCTTTATCTGGCTTGGAAAATACTATTATACTTTCCTTTAGCCACTAAACGAAACCCTAAGGAAAAATCTTCACCCGTAGTTGAAGTATTAAGTAGAAGTTGTGTAGACACTTCTAAGGGTTTCTTGGGCGTTTTGGGAGCGCACGGAGTAGGAGCTAAACCTTGTTCAGGAACGACATATAAACTCAGATAATTTTGGGCTTATCGAGGTAAACATTCTTGACCTTCATTTGTAATTGGAAATTACATGTTTTTGGAATATATAGTTGAAGTATACTATATATAGAATTGAACATTATAAATGTGCGGCAATGTCTTTTGACTTTAGCCTGAATAATACTTACGGCAATGTCTTGCGACTTAAGCCTGAATTTAAAGAAAGCGACTGTAATTACATAGGACTGTATTACAGTAGACTTGTGTAGCATTGCTATATTGTAGAATTGTACGCGTCTGGTCAGACGTGTTAACCCCCCCCCTGGTTGGCTTGGTAGCCGGCCTCGATAGAGGAGGAGATTTACGCTGTTGTTGCGGGAGAGTCTTCAATTTTCTGTAGAATATTCTACGTCGGGATCTAAAGATATTAATAGGCGTTTGTGGCCTTTATAGGTGAAAGTACTAAGAGTAGCGTATTCTACTCGAGGAGTGGAAAGGGCTAGCAAGGTTGTAGTACTTGGAGCTTTTGCTTATTGTCGATAATCGTCGCGAGGTATGTGGACCTCTTCCTATCTCTCTAGCATGATATGTGTGAACTATGTAGTACGGTATACGTACATGTGCTAAATGTATTTGATTGATTTAAAACATAAAGTGTTATAACGGCTTTATGGGAAGTTGGTTATAATAGCTTTATGTGGATAAGCACATACTTTGTGGTTTTTAAAAAGGTAACTGATTTGAATAATAACTGGCTTGATATGTGTTAATAAAGACTTGAAGCATTTCAAAAGATTTATGAATCGTTTTGAAAGAATGAGTATTACTTGGGTTTTGAAAGCTTAAGAGTTATACTAGCTTTATGGGAAGTTAGGTATAACGGCTTAAGAATGTTTCTTGATTTGGAAATCGAATGTGTATCGACAAACCAACTGCGGCGTTAATAAAGGAAAATGTATTGACTAAAGAAGTATTATTAAAACCAGTAGAAACCTCCATCTGCATAGAAGCTAAGATGAGACAAAATGATATTACATTTCCTAGATCATGGCTGCTTAATAAGATTGATTATAAACAAAGAATACCTACTCACTTATAAGACATAGGTTTCTCAAAAGCGTTTAAAGGAGAATTATGTTTTAAAGGATTTAAAACTATGAACTACGAAACCTTTTTCTAAAATGAGAAACTTGAGCATTCGAAATTAGGCAACTGAGCGTTTGGAAAATAAGGTTGTCACTTGATTTTACAAAGGAAAGCATTTTGGTTTACTTAACAATGTTAGTCACTCCAATTTTATACTACGTATCGGGTGACCTTTGTAAAAGAAATGGATCTTAAAAGGAATTTAACGGACGTAGTACTCTAAGGTTAAAATCGGACGTTGACATAAAATGAAAGTACCTTGAGTCGTGTGTAACTTGCTTATACTTGTTGTTATGAAACTTGACCATGTTACGTGTGATAGCCTTGTTGTGTAAGTCTTGTGTTCTACTCGACTACCGGTTCATCCGAATGTATATCACTTGACTAAGTCATCCGAATGTATATCACTTGATTACCGGTTCATCCGAATGTATTTCACTCGACTACCGGTTCATCCGGAATGTATTTCACTTGATTACCGTTCATCAGAATGTATTTCACTTGAGGACGGTTCATCAGGAATGTATTTCACTTGACTACGGTTCATCCGAATGTATTCCACTCGACTACCGGTTCATGGGATGAACCGAATGTATTCCACCCTTTTCTATATTGGGTCCATAAGATGGGCGAGACACATTATACGTATCACATGATTTGTACCTAGATCGCTGGCGGTGAGGAAGGGTTCCACGGGCATGAGGATGACTTTTAGGCGTGAGTCCACGACTTGACATGGCTTCTATGTTGTGAATCGTAGTTTGGTTATCATACATGTCTCCTGCTTTATATAGACTATTATGATTTCATTCTGATATTTCTGATTTCACATACTTGGTACTGTTGTCTTGACCTCGCTTGGTGAGCGTATAAGAAGGCGAGCCTCTCACTCGAAACGAGCAGGCCAACCGTGGCTCTCCGTATGGCACATCGAGAAGGGCCGTTGGGCATGCCTCGGGGATCGCAATGGCCCGGTACACTTTGTAAGGTCGCTGAGAAGGTTAATGCCTCGGCCGGCCACGATTACAAAGTGGTATCGAGCGATTAGTCCTCGGAAAGTGTCTACTGAGCCGTGTCTAGTAGAGTCTTGATTATCGGTGTGTTGTGCATCATCTATAATCGGGAGTGCGAGAAATTTAGGATTGGTTTCCATCCTTCTCATTCTGAGATCGTGCCTTAGAGCTGTGTGATAAATTGGACCCCTCTGACGTATTCCTTTCCTTTACCAGTTATGCCTCCGCGTAAAACCTGAGCCAGTGGGCAAAGCGATCGAGGCTGTTAGTGAGATCTGAGGAGTGCGAGGCGCGAGCGCGATCGACACGAGCAGATGCCAAGCGGCGGCGCCAAAGCCCGACAGCGAGTTTAGAGCGCGGCGGTGGCTGAGAGACTCTGATACTGAGCCTCGATCCACGGCGAGCCGATGAGATAAGTACAAGGAGATGGCGATTCTGGCGTGGTCGTGGCGATATGAGGATAAGTGAATCGGCGATTCAGCCAGTAGCACCCGTAGTACACCCCCGAGCAGACCGTTTGAGGCTACGTGACTTCCTGAGTTGTAGCCCTCCAGTGTTCTATGGATCGAGAGGCGAGGGCGACCCTCGAGTTTATCCGACTACTGACGGATCATGAGTGATCGAGCCTCGAGGCGAGTCGGTGGTATTGGGTTCGCGTCACCGCGTGATCTGCAGATTGGTAGTTTGGTCGTGGGAGTCGGGAAGAGCATGCACTTCCAGCAGTTTGGGACGAGTTCTCGAGGGCATTTCTTGCATTTCTTGCCCCCACGGATGAGAGGGCTCGGGCGGCAGATTTTTGACGTTGTGAGCGGGGCGGGCGGGCGGTTAGAAGTACAATGTGGAGTTCGACTCATTAGCTCGGTATGTTCCAGTAGTAGCGGATATGGAGGAGCAGTACACCGCTACGTCACCGGGCGATTACTTGGCGAGGCTTGTGCGGGTGTAGCTCTTGGCGGGCATGGACATTGCCGCGTGCAAGCTCATGCACTAGGATGTGAGGCACGGAGAGGTCGGCGGAATGACCGAGATCGTGAGAAGGGCGAGCAGCGAGGTCGCTGGTAACTTTGAGGCGGACCGCCTCGGCGATCTAGTTATGTACCTCCACGCGATGCAGTGGTCCCCGCCGGTCTTGGGGCGTCGAGTATTCGGGGCTGGTCGAGCTCGTGGCTTCGTTCCGCGGTATACGTGAGTGCTAGCCGGCGGGATTCATGTCCCCTGGTGTGCGCGATGTGGCAAACATCATCGGGAATGTCGTCTTTCTTGGTGCTTGTTTCACTGCGGCCGTCGAGGCCATGTGTGAAGGCGTGCTTATAGGAGAGGTACCGCGGCTTGGCGCGACCTCCGGATCGATGGCGGGTTCATCGCCTTCTGATTATGCACCTGCGAGTGGACTTATGATTAGAGTGGGCGGTAGCCGGTATATCATAACCATCTAGAGTTTGGTTTGTTATGATAATGTGTTAAGTGTTATGTTGGATAGCTTGGTGCAAAATGTGATTTAGAAACATGCTTAGTGAAAGGGTAAGCACAGGGTGAGAAAATGATGAACCTTAGAATAGTACAGTTGAGACCTTAGATGTAAGGCCGTCTTGAGTACAAGATTTTGCGAGTGATCCTTGTGAGAGTGGATTTTATGCCTAGAATGTATTGTGTGATAAGTCCTGGTTGGGTAAATGAAAGTGGTAGCTTTCATGATGTGTTTTAGCAAGATTGTTCCGTGTCGGAGAGCAAGAGTTGGCGCGATAGTGGGTCGGGTTGGGGCCATGTTGCGGGCAACCCGCGTCCCGTTTCGAGGAAAGGTCAGCTCTGGGTGGTCCCGCCAGGTGGCAGGGTCACAAGGGTGCTAGGCCCAAGTTTAGATGACCATCTTATGAGTTCGTGGATACGTTCGACCAGAATCAGTTCGTGAAGGCGAGTGGCACGAGAGGAAATCGAGGTTAGTAAGATGACCAAGTTTGGAGTAGTGACTCGAGGGTTGGAAAGCGAGCGTTGGCGAAGTGTGGTGCGTGTCTGGGAAGAGTTCGAGTGTTGAGCAGTGCGCAGGTAGGGGAGAAGTGAGCGAGTGTGATCGTTTCTTTTGTGATAGAGGTGATTCCTCGTGGACTTGGGATTTCGTATTTTGTGCATTTGTTATTTCATGGCCAGGTGTGGCATGATTGTTTTCGTACGTATAGCAGTGAAGACTCTACTGGCGCATGTTTGTGTTGAGACTTGAGAAGGAACATTCGGGACGAATGTTTCTAAGGGGGGAAGAATGTTATACCCCGTATTTTCGTATATGCGTGAGGCGTCGTAGAAAATTTGAGCCTTAAGTTAGGCAAGTTTCGAAATTTGTACACAACACCCGATTAGAGTCGTTTTTGCTAAGCGTTTCCACAGCTTTTGTTGGGAAAATTCCGGCTATGTCATTTATAATTTTTGCGGATTTTTCCGAGAGACGAAACATTGTGGACCAACGGGAGGGTGACATGTGTCACCCTCACATTGGAACAAATGGGGCGGCATGGTGGACGAAAAAGAGGGCTTTAGTTGGTAGGATATTTTTGTGCAAGTTGTGTGGTAGATGGATAAGGTACACATGGTGGAAATCTAACCCTACACTTGCACCACACTTGTCTTCATCTTGGCCATTGGTTGGCCATGGCTTGACCTATAAATACCCCCCTAAGCTTGAAGAGTTCTTCATCCAAAAATGTGCCTAAGTCTTGAAATCTCCCTCCCCTCTCCTTGTAGTAGTCGTCCGCCACACCCTCCCCTTTGAGAAGGCCCTTGGCGAAAGTATCCCCTTGCCTAGTGGCTCTGGCAGAGCAACCCCCCAGCCTAGTTGTGCTAGTCAAAATACTACCCCCTTGGTAGAAATGTATTCTACAAGTATCGTTATAATGCCCAAATACTTTAGCCAAATACCTTGTAGTACTTTCCAAAGTACCTTTATCTGGCTTGGAAAATACTATTATACTTTCCTTTAGCCACTAAACGAAACCCTAAGGAAAAATCTTCACCCGTAGTTGAAGTATTAAGTAGAAGTTGTGTAGACACTTCTAAGGGTTTCTTGGAGCGTTTTGGGAGCGCACGGAGTAGGAGCTAAACCTTGTTCGAGCGACATATAAACTCGGATAATTTTGGGCTTATCGAGGTAAACATTCTTGACCTTACATTTGTAATTGGAAATTACATGTTGTTGGAATATATAGTTGAAGTATACTATATATAGAACTGAACATTATAAATGTGCGGCAATGTCTTTTGACTTAAGCCTGAATAATACTTACGGCAATGTCTTGCGACTTAAGCCTGAATTTAAAGAAGAGAACTGAACTGTAATTACATAGGACTGTATTACAGTAGACTTGTGTAGCATTGCTATATTGTAGAATTATGCAGCGTGCAGTCGGGCGTGTTAACCCCGCAGTTGGCTTGGTAGCCGACCTCGATAGAGGAGGAGATTCTGTTGTTGCGGGGAGAGTCTTCTTGAATTTTCGTAGAATATTCGTCGGGATCTAAAGATATTAATAGGCGTTTGTGGCCTTTATAGGTGAAAGTACTAAGAGTAGCGTATTCTACTCGAGGAGTGGAAAGGGCTAGCAAGGTTGTAGTACTTGGAGCTTTTGCTTATTGTCGATAATCGTCGCGAGGTATGTGGACCTCTTCCTATCTCTCTAGCATGATATGTGTGAACTATGTAGTACGGTATACGTACATGTGCTAAATGTATTTGATTGATTTAAAACATAAAGTGTTATAACGGCTTTATGGGAAGTTGGTTATAATAGCTTTATGTGGATAAGCACATACTTTGTGGTTTTTAAAAAGGTAACTGATTTGAATAATAACTGGCTTGATATGTGTTAATAAAGACTTGAAGCATTTCAAAAGATTTATGAATCGTTTTGAAAGAATGAGTATTACTTGGGTTTTGAAAGCTTAAGAGTTATACTAGCTTTATGGGAAGTTAGGTATAACGGCTTAAGAATGTTTCTTGATTTAAATCGAATGTGTATCGACAAACCACTGCGGCGTTAATAAAAGGAAAATGTATTGACTAAAGAAGTATTATTAAAACCGGTGAAACCTCCATCTGCATAGAAGCTAAGATGAGACAAAATGATATTACATTTCCTAGATCATGGTGCTTAATAAGATTGATTATAAACAAAGAATACCTACTCACTTATAAGACATAGGTTTCTCAAAAGCGTTTAAAGGAGAATTATGTTTTAAAGGATTTAAAACTATGAACTACTGAAACCTTTTTCTAAAATGAGAAACTTGAGCATTCAAATTAGGCAACTTGAGCGTTTGGAAAATAAGGTTGTCACTTGATTTTACAAAGGAAAGCATTTTGGTTTACTTAACAATGTTAGTCACTCCAATTTTATACTACGGTATCGGGTGACCTTTGTAAAAGAAATGGATCTTAAAAGGAATTTAACGGACGTAGTACTCTAGGTTAAAATCGGACGTTGACATAAAATGAAAGTACCTTGAGTCGTGTGTAACTTGCTTATACTTGTTGTTATGAAACTTGACCATGTTACGTGTGATAGCCTTGTTGTGTAAATCGTGTTCTACTCGACTACCGGTTCATCCAGGAATGTATATCACTTGACTCTGGGTCATCCGAATGTATATCACTTGATTACCGGTTCATCCGAATGTATTTCACTCGACTACGGTTCATCCGGAATGTGTTTCACTTGATTACCGGTTCATCAGGAATGTATTTCACTTGAGGCCGGTTCATCAGAATGTATTTCACTTGACTAGGTTCATCAGAATGTATTCCACTCGACTCTGGTTCATGGGATGAGCAGAATGTATTCCACCCTTTTCTATATTGGGTCCATAAGATGGGCGAGACACATTATACGTATCACATGATTTGTACCTAGATCGCTGGCGGTGAGGAAGGAGTTCCACGGGCATGAGGATGACTTTTAGGCGTGAGTCCACGACTTGACATGGCGCTTCTATGTTGTGAGCGTAGTTTGGTTATCATACATGTCTCTGCTTTATATAGACTATTATGATTTCATTTACAGTATTTCTGATTTCACATACTTGGTACTGTTATCTTGACCTCGCCCGGGTGGCGTATAAGAGGCGAGCCTCTCACTCGAACAGGCGAACCGTGGCTCTCCGTATGGCACATCACGAGAAGGGCCGTTGGGCATGCCTCGGGGATCGCAAGGCCGGTACACTTTGTAGGTCGCTGAGAAGGTTAATGCCTCGAGCGGCCAGCCGCGATTACAAAGTGGTATCAGAGCAGTTAGTCCTCGGAAAGTGTCTACAGACCGTGTCTAGTAGAGTCTTGATTATCGGTGTGTTGTGCATCACATCTATAATCAGGAGGCTGCAGGAAATTTAGGATTGGTTTCCATCCTTCTCATTCTGAGATCGTGCCTTAGAGCTGTGTGATAAATTGGACCCCTCTGACGTATTCCTTTCCTTTACCAGTTATGCCTCCGCGTAAAACCTGAGCCAGTGGGCAAGGCGATCGAGGAGTCATTAGTGAGATCTGAGGAGTACGAGCGCGAGCGGTCGATGAGAGCAGATTCCGACGGCGGGTTTCGCGCGCCGCCCGGCCAAAGAGTTTAGAGCGCGGCGGTGGGCTGCTGAGACTCTGATACACGAGCCTCCGGTCCGGCACCGGCCGATGAGATAAGTACAAGGAGATGGCGATTCTTGGCGGTCGTGGCGAATATGAGGATAAATTTGGATCGTGATTCCGGCCCGATAGCACCCGTAGTACACCCCCGAACAGACAGTTTGAGGCTACGTGACTTCCTGAAGATCTTCTAACATGTTGCCAACGCCATGCCTGGCCACGAACTAACACACGTTCTCTTCCTTCCTTACTCGTCGTGCCCTTCTCGAACACTTGAACTCTTCTAGTATACGTACCATACTTGATCATCGCTTGATTCCCAAAACCTTGAGTCACCACCTCCAAACTTGGTCATCCTACTAGCCGCAATCTCCCAAGGCCATTTCCGCCTTCACGCGATTCTGGTCGAACATATCCACGAACTCGTCGATGGTCATCTAAACTTGGGCCTAGCACCTCGTGACCCTACCATCTGGCGGGACCACCGAACGACCCACCTCAAACCGGGTTACGGGTTGACCCGCAACAAGTCCTCAACCCGACCCACAATCGCGCCAAACCCTTGTTCCCCGATCCGGAACAATCTTACCTATTCAAGTCATGAAAGCTACCACTTCCATTTCACACAACTCAAGGAATTTTTCCCACAATTACTCCACGTATACTTATACATTCTGACAAAGATCACCCGCAAAATCTTGTACTCAAGACGGCCTTACATCTAAGGTCTCAACTGTAATATTCTAAGGTTCATCATTTTCTCACTAACCAGGCTTCTAAATCACATTTTAGCACAAGCTATCCGAACAAAACACTAAACACATCATCAGTATATCAATACATACAAAGCTCTAGAGGGTTAAGGATATACCTGAAAATAGGCGGTTCAAAGGACCGCTAAAATCGAACTTCCACGCGACCTCCGTGGCTCTGCCGTGTATGAACATCCTGCCTAGCTATGGAAGGTGAAGAACCATATCGCTCTAGTAGTCTGTGCTATCCCACCGCTACCCACAGTCGGACAGTCTCCGTCAAATGGCCTGTCGACCGCAAGTATAGCAATCTCCCAAACCGATCGACATTCCCTACATGGGCTTTACCACAATGGTCACACCGAGATACGGGTGGCCTCATCCGTGATACTCTACTCCCAAAATCTGAACCACAGAGCCACGACTGCTCCTGAATATTCCAAGCGTCCGACGACGGTGGGGACCACTTAATGCGGTGGAGGAATAAGCGGCTCTTCTGAGGCGGTCCGCCTCGAAAGTCATCAAAGGTGTTATACCCCGTATTTCCAGAGTATGTACGTGAGGGCGTACGTGTACAATTTGAGCCTTAAGTAGGCATAGTTTCGAAATTTGTACACAAGTGCCGAAAGGAGTCGTTTTTCGACGAAACGTTTCCACAGCTTTCGTAGGGAAAATTCCGGCTATGTCATTTATAATTTTTGCGGATTTTTCCGAGAGACGAAACATTTCGGACCAACGGGAGGGTGACATGTGTCACCCTCACATTGGAAGCAAGTGGGGGCTTGGACGATTTGGGCGTCCAAGAGGCCTTGGTTGGCCTTGGCCGATTGGCTCCCTCTTTTGTGCCTTGTTTTGTGGCTTGTTTTGTGGAGTGTTTTGTGGAGTAGGGTTAGGGTGCACTTGGCTTGATCTTGGCCTTACACTTGCCTTGCACATGGCTTGATCTTGGCCATTGGTTGGCTTTTGGTTTTGCTATAAATACCCCCTAAGTGTGAAGACTTCATCCATTCCAAATATGTTCCAAGTCTTGCTATCCTTCCCCTCCCCTCTTGTTTGACTCTCGTCCAAGAGCCCCCCCCTCCCTAGATAGGCCTTTGTGGCCGAGAGCCTCCCCCTCTCCCCTTTGTGGTGTGGCCGTGGGGTACCCCTACTGCCTAGTTGTTTTCGTATAATACCCTGTCTTGTGCGATAGAAATACTCTCCTAAGTATTGTTATAATGTCCAAAATACTTTAGCCCATATACCTTGTAGTACTTTCCAAAGTACCCTTTGTACGAAAACCCGGAAAATACGATTATACTTTCCTTAGCCTCTACACGAAACCCTAAGGAAAATCTTCACCCGTTGTTGAAGTATGGAGTAGAAGTTGCGTAGAACTAAGGGTTGTTTGGAGCGGATTGGAGCACTCGGAGGAGGAGCTAAACCTTGCTCAGGAGCGACTTTAAACTCGGATAATTTTGGGCTTATCGAGGTAAATATCTTGTCCCCCTATTGTAATTGGAAATTACATAAGTGTTGAATATATAGTGTTGTATACTATATATAGAATGAACGTAGTTGTTGGCAATGTCTTTTGACTTAAGCACGAAGAATAAAGCGAAATGAAGCAGAATTACATAGGTGTATTCAGATGAGCTTGTGTAGTATTCTTGTATAGTAGAATTATGCAGCGTCAGGTTAGGCGTGTTAACCCCCTGGTTGGCTTGGTAGCCGACCTCGATAGAAGAGGAGAGATTTCTGCTGTTGCGGGAGAGTCTTTGCCGAATTTTCTGTAGAATGTTCTACGTTAAGATCTAGATTTTTAATAAGCGCCGTGGCCTTATAGGTTGAAGTGCTACGTGTGGCGTAATCTTACGGACTAAGGAGTAGCCGACGGTTTGAGGTACTCGGGCGTTTTGCTATTAGTCGATAATCGTCGCGAGGTATGTGAACCTCTTCCTATCTCTTACAGCATGATATGTGTGAACTATGTAGTACGGTGACGCGTACGTGTTAAGCGTGTTTGATTGTCTTAAAACATAAAGTGTTATAACGGCTTTATGGGAAGTTGGTTATAACAGCTTTATGTAGGTAAGAAAATACTTTGTGGTTTTAAAAGGTAACTGATGTGAATTATAACTGGCTTGTTATAATAAAGAACTTGATGTATTTCAAAAGATTTATAATCGTTTTGAAGGAAGAGTAACACTTGGTTTTAAAGGTTTTAAAAGAGTTATACTAGCTTTATGGGGAGTTAGGTATAATGTCTTAAGAGAGGTAAAGAAAATGGTTTACTAATGTTAGAAGTTAAGAGACTTGATCTTATAAGATAAGAGACTTAACTTATTTGTTTTAATGTGAATGTTTGTGTGAAACCTCATTCGTGAGTAATGAGTACTTGGTTTTATTTAAAGGATAATGTTTCTTGATTTGGAAATCGAATGTGTATCGACAGACCAACTGCGGCGTTAATAAAGGAAAATGTATTGAATAATGATGAATTGTATTAAAACGGTAGAAACCTCCATCTGCATAGAAACTAAGATGAGACAAAATGATATTACATTTTCTAGATCATGGTCTTTGTAATAAGAATGTTGTAAACAAGAATAACCTACTCTCACGTGAGACATATATTACTCAATTGTTCTAAAAGAAATCAAGTGATTAAGTTTATGAACTATGAAACCATTTGAAAATGAGAAGCTTGAGTAATTGAAACTAGGCAAACTGGAACTTAGGAAAAGAATGTTGTTACTTGATTTTGAAAAGGAATGTGGGTCGGTCATTCTAATACTACGGGTATCGGGTGACTTTGATAAAAGTAATGGATCTCTTTTAAAGAATTTAACGTCGTAGTACTTTAGGAGTTAAAACCGGACTTTGGCATAAAATGAAGGTACTTTGAGTGATGTGAAACTTGCCTATGCTTGTGATGATAGCCTTTGTTGTGCAAGTGTGGTGTTTCGTGTTCTGGCGTCTCGATAGAGGCGGTTGGTAGTTGAGGTTTCTTCGTTCGGCCTTGGTACGGTGGTCGGCTCGTACTTGCCGCCTCGTGGCGATTCGGCCTTGGTATCGGTAGTCACCCTCGCCTTGCCGGTCGATGTAGTGACGAAGTCTCGTGTCTGACGCCTTGGTATCGGTAGTCGGCTCTCGCACTTGCCCGATCGCCTTCGTGGTTGTGGTTGCATTGTATTATTAGCACGGTCGGATCCGGTAGTTGTACTTGTCTGTCACGGTTTTATGACACAGTGGGACACAGTGTTCATGTATACTCCTTGGTATTGTTATATCATAAATTGCCGCGATGAGGAAGAAATTCCACGCACGAGTGATAATTTGGAGGCGTGAGTCCACGACTTGAGGTAATGCGTTATATGTTATGTCGTAGTTGGTCATCATACATGTCTCCCGCTTATATAGACTATTATGATTTTATTTACTGATTTACTGATTTCACATACTTAGTACTGCAGATCGACCTCCTTCGGGTGCGTTCATGCCGAGTAAAAGGTACATCGATCGCCGATCCCCGCTTATAGGATCACATTCGGCGTGTTGGGAAGCTCCGTTTCTCGGAGGCTTATCTTTTGTATGTGTTCCCTGAGTTATAGGTTCTTGTACATTCGAGGTATGGCGGGCCCTGTCCCGTCATAGTTGTTGTAAATCTTAGAGGTCAGAGAATCGCAAGGTGGTTGTAAAAGGATTAAAGCTGGGTTTTATGTATATCTTTGAAGGCAATGTTTTGTTGGCCTGTTTATTTATCATGTCTCTCATTTCATGTTTAAAGTTTTATTTCCGCTGGTTTTCTCGATGTTGTATCGCTAGGTGCCAGGGTAAGGCACGATCCACGGGCCCGATTTTGGGTGTGACAAAGTGGTATCAGGCGATTAATCCTCGGAAAGTGTCTGCACCGTGTCTAGTAGAGTCTTGATTATCGGTGTGTTGTGCACCACATCTATAATCGTGAGGCTATAGGACATTTAGGATTGGTTTCCATTCTTCTCATTACGAGATCGTGCCTTAGAGCCGCGGTGATAAGATGGACCCTCCGACGTGTTTCGTTTTACGATTATGCTCTGCGAAAGGCAACCCGCCCGAAGCGGCAAGGCACAGAGGATCTGCGAGTAGAGCAACGCAGAGACCACAAGACTGAGCCTCGATCCGCAGCGGAGCAGCAGGAGATGAGTTACAAAGCTGGCCCGATTAATGGCCGGGGTCAGGCAGACTTGAGGATAGGCCGGACGCAGCGATTCGATGCACCGATGGTTCACCCTAGATCGATAGTTCGAGGCTACGGATTTTCTCGAGTTGTAGGCCGCGAGTTTTATGGGTCGAGGCCGAGGATGATCCGCGGAGTTCATCCGAAGCGATTACGGATCGTAGAGTGATCAAGGCATCGGAGATCGAGTCGGTGGCCCTAGGTTCACATCAATCGCGTGATACCGCATGATCGGGTTTGATTCTTGGGAGCTGTCCAGGAGAGCATGCACTTCCAGCGGTATGGAACGAGTTCTCGAGGCCTTTCTTGCACATTTCTTGCCTCCCGGATGAGGGCTCGGCCGACAGATTTTTGGTGTTACTGCAGAATCCGCGACGGTTCGGAGTACAATGTGGAGTTTGACTCATTGGCAGACGTCCCGCGTTAGTAGCTAGTATGGAGGATCGAGTGCACCGATATGTTACTGTGGCTCGATGATTGCCTTGCAGAGTTGTTCGTGTAGCTCTTCACCGGCATGGACATTGCTCGCACGCAGCGTATACACTTGGATGTGAGGAGCGGATAAATCGGCGGAATGACCAAGGTCGCAGAAGAGGCCGAGCAGCAGGTCCTTTGGTGACTTTCGAGGCGACCGTCTCAACGGCAGACTAGTTATGTACCTCCGCCAAGATGCTGAGTGGTCCTCCAGCCTTTCGACCTTCGGATATTCGGGAGCGGTCGGGGCTCCTGTGTTTCAGATTTTCGGGAAGCGGAGTGCTCGCGGATGAGGTTGCCCTTGTCTCGGTGTGGCTGTTGTGGGAAAGCTCCACAAGGGAGAGTGTCGTACTAACTCTGAGATTGTTATTTTGCGCCAACAGGCCGTCCGGCAAGAGATCGTCACCAGTGGTAGCACCGGGTAGGATAGCAAGGACTACTAGAGCAGCGATGTTCTTCACCTTCCGTAACCAGCGGGATGTTCAGACACCGAAGGCCCCTGAGAGGTCGCTGAGTTCCTAGCTTTTAGCGGTCCTTGAACCGCCTATTTTCAGTATATCCTTAACCTCTAGAGACTTATATTGTATTGATGTTGATGATGTGTTTAGTGTTATGTTCGGATAGCTTTGTGCTAAAATGTGATTTAGGAGCATGGTTGATGAAAAGGGTAAGCCTGGGGCATGGAAAGTGTGAACTTTAGGACATTTTATGTTGAGACCTTACGGTAAGGTCGCTTGAGTAAAAGATTTATTTTTTTATGTTTGACCTTTATCAGAATGCGTAGTGTACGTGGGTTATAATTGTGTGATAAGTCCATGAGTAATGTGGGATGGAAGTGGTAGCTTTCATGGCTTGAATAGGTAAGATTGTTCCGTGTCGGCGAGCAAGAGTTGGCGCGGTTGGGGTCGGGTTGAGGACCATTTGCGCGTCAACCCGAACCCGCTTGGGGTGGGTCGGTTAGGTGGTCCCAGGTGGTAGGGTCACGAGGGTGCTAGGCCCAAGTTTAGATGACCATCGTATTAGTTCGTGGATGCGTTCGATCAGAATCAGTTCGTGAAGGCCGGGAATGGCCTTAGGGGAAATCGAGGTTAGTGAGATGACCAAGTTGGAGGTAGTGACTCGGGTTGGAAACAAGCGTTGTGAAGTGTGGTACGGATACTAGAACGAGTTCGAGTGTTCGTGACGAGTACTACGAAAGGGAAAAGTGAACGTATGTTTTGTGGCAGTGTGGCATGATTGTTTTCGTGCGTATAGCGGTGAAGACTATAATCGACTTTGCTTGTTTTGAGACCTTGAAGGAACATTCGACGAATGTTTCTAAGGGAGAATGTTATACCCATATTTCCCAGTATGTACGCGTGGCGTGCGTGTACAATTTGAGCCTTAAGTAGGCATAGTTTCAAATTTGTACACAAGTGCCGAAAGAGTCGTTTTCGACTAAACGTTTCCACTTTCGTAGGAAAATTCCGCTATGTCATTTATAATTTTTATGATTTTTCCGAGAGACGAACATTTCGACCAACGGGAGGGTGACATGTCACCTCACATTGGAAAGTGGGGGCTTGGGCGATTTGGGCGCCCAAGAGGCCTCGTTGGCCTCGCCGATTGGCTCCCTCTTTTGTGCCTTGTTTTGTGGCTTGTTTTGTGGAGTGTTTTGTGGAGTAGGGTTAGGTGCACTTGGCTTGATCTTGGCCTTACACTTGCCTTGCACATGGCTTGATCTTGGCCATTGGTTGGCTTTTGGTTTTGCTATAAATACCCCTAAGTGTGAAGACTTCATCCATTCCAAATATGTTCCAAGTCTTGCTATCCTTCCCTCCTCTTGTTTGACTCTCGCCCAAGAGCCCTCCCTAGATAGGCCTTTGTGGCCGAGAGCCTCCCCTCTCCTTTGTGGTGTGGCATAGGGTACCCCTAGCCTAGTTGTTTTCGTATAATACCCTTTGTTGTGGTATAGAAATACTCTCCTAAGTATTGTTATAATGTCCAAAATACTTTAGCCCATATACCTTGTAGTGCTTTCCAAAGTACCCTTTGTCTGAAAAACCCGAAAATACGATTATACTTTCCTTAGCCTCTACACGAAACCCTAAGGAAAATCTTCACCCGTTGTTGAAGTATGGAGTAGAAGTTGCGTAGAACTTCTAAGGGTTGTTTGGAGCGGATTGGAGCACTCGGAGGAGAGCTAAACCTTGCTCGTGAAGCGACTTTAAACTCGGATAATTTTTGGGCTTATCGAGGTAAATATCTTGTCCCCTATTGTAATTGGAAATTACATAAGTGTTGAATATATAGTGTTGTATACTATATATAGAATCAACGTAGTTGTTGGCAATGTCTTTTGACTTAAGCTGAAGAATAAAGAATCGAATGAATCAGAATTACATAGATCAGACATGGAGACTTGTGTAGTATTCTCAGATAGTAGAATTGTACGCGTCCGTTAGGCGTGTTAACCCTCGGTTGGCTTGGTAGCCACCGATAGAGAGGAGATTTACGCTGCTGGGGAGGTCTCACAATTTTCTGAGAATGTTCTACGTTAAGATCTAGATTTTTAATAAGTCACCGCGTGGCCTTATAGGTTGAAGTGCTACGTGTGACGTAATCTTACGGACTAAGGAGTAGCCGACGGTTTGAGGTACTTTGAGCGTTTTGCTATTAGTCGATAATCGTCGCGAGTATGTGAACCTCTTCCTATCTCTTCTAGCATGATATGTGTGAACTATGTAGTACGGTGACGCATACGTGTTAATCGTGTTTGATTGTCTTAAAACATAAAGTGTTATAACGGCTTTATGGGAAGTGGTTATAACGGCTTTATGTAGGTAAGAAAATACTTTGTGGTTTTAAAAGGTAATCATGTGAATTATAACGGCTTGTTATAATAAAGAACTTGATGTATTTCAAAAGATTTATAATCGCTTTGAAGGAAGAGTAACACTTGGTTTTAAAGGTTTTAAAAAGAGTTATACTAGCTTTATGGGAGTTAGGTATAATGTCTTAAGAGAGGTAAAGAAAATGGTTTACTAATGTTAGAAGTTAAGAGACTTGATCTTATAAGATAAGAGACTTAACTTATTTGTTTTAATGTGAATGTTTGTGTGAAACCTCATTCGTGAGTAATGAGTACTTGGTTTTATTTAAAGGATAATGTTTTACCGATTTCTAAATCGAATGTGTATCGACGCACCACCGCAGCGTTAATAAAGGAAAATGTATTGAATAATGATGAATTGTATTAAAACCAAGAGAAACCTCCATCCGCATAGAAACTAAGATGAGACAAAATGATATTACATTTTCTAGATCATGGTCAGTAATAAGAATGTTGTAAACAAGAATAACCTACTCTCACGTGAGACATATATTACTCAATTGTTCTAAAAAGAAATCAAGTGATTAAGTTTATGAACTATGAAACCATTTGAAAATGAGAAGCTTGAGTAATTGAAACTAGGCAAACTGGAACTTAGGAAAAGAATGTTGTTACTTGATTTTGAAAAGGAATGTGGGTCGGTCATTCTAATACTACGTATCGGGTGACTTTGATAAAAGTAATGGATCTCTTTTAAAGAATTTAACGTACGTAGTACTTTAGGGTTAAAACCCGGACTTTGGCATAAAATGAAGGTACTTTGAGTGATGTGAAACTTGCCTATGCTTGTGATGATAGCCTTTGTTGTGCAAGTGTGGTGTTTCTGTGTTACCGCGTCTCTCGATAGAGGGCCGGTTGACTGGTTGAGGTTTCTTACTGTTCGGCCTTGGTACCCGGTGGTCGGCTCTCGTACTTGCCCCGTCTCGTGACTGATTCGGCCTTGGTATCCGTAGTCGACCGCACTTGCCCCGCTCGATTAGTGACGAAGTCTCGTGATACGGCCTGGTATCCGTGAGTCGGCTCGCACTTGCCCCGACGCCTTCGTGGTTGTGGTTGCATCAGACATTAGCACGCCGATCCGTAGTTGTACTTGTCTGTCACGGTTTTATGACACGTGGGACTGGTGTTCATGTATACTCTTGGTATTGTTATATCATAAATTCCGGCAGCCGAAGAAATTCCACGCACGCAGTGATAATTTGGAGCGTGAGTCCACGACTTGAGGTAATCGTTATATGTTATGTCGTAGTTGGTCATCATACATGTCTCCCGCTTATATAGACTATTATGATTTCATTTACAAGATTTCACATACTTGGTACTGTTCGACTCCTTCGGCTGCGCTCATGCCGCAGTAAAAGGTACATCGATCGCCGATCCCGCCATAGGATCACATTCGTGTTGGGAAGCTCCGCTTTCTCCGAGGCTTATCTTTTGGTATGTGTTCCACGAGTTATAGGTTCTTGTACATTCGTGGTATGGCGGGCCCCGTCCCGTCATAGTTGTAAATCTTAGAGGTTCAGAACTGCCAAGGCGTGGTTGTAAAAGGATTAAACTGTCGGTTTTATGTATATACCAAGGCAACTGCTTTGTTGGCCTGCTTATTTATCATGTCTCTCATTTCATGTTTAAAGTTTTTATTTCCGCTGGTTTTCTCTCGATGTTGTATCGCTAGTGCCCGGTAAGGCACGATCACGCCCGATTTTCGGCGTGACAAAAGGACCTCATTGCTCGCCCTCTTCTGGCGATCTCGGTCATTCCGCCGATTTCTCCGCCTCACATCCAAGTGCATACGCCGACGCGCAATGTCCATGCCCCAAGAGCTACACCAACAACTTTCGCTAGGCAATCATCGAGCCTCAGAACATATCGGTGCACTCGATCCTCCATACTAGCTACTAACGCGGACGCATCGCCAATGAGTCAAACTCACATTGTACTCCCGAATCGACGCCCGCTCGCCGCAACACCAAAAATCTGTCGCCCGAGCCCTCCTCATCCGCGAGGCAAGAAATGTGCAAGAAATGCCTCGAGAACTCGTCCCATATAGCCTAAGTGCATTCTCTCCCGACAGCTCCCACGAATCAAACCACGATCATGCGGTATCACGCACCGATGCGAACCTAGACCACCGACTCGGTCTCCGATGCCTTGATCACTCATGATCCGTCAGAATCGCTTGATGAACTCCTCGGATCATCCTCGTGCCTCGACCCATAAAACTCGGGCGTTTACAACTCGTAAAATCCCGTAGCCTCGAACTATCTCGATGCAGGGTGAACCATCGTGCATCGAATCGCTGCTGGCCCACTTATCCTCAAGTTCGCCACAACCTCGCCATTAATCGGGCTCACTTGTAACTCATCTCCTCGCTCTGCATCGCGGATCGAGGCTCAGTATCGTGGTCTCTATACCGCTTTACTCAGCCTCCTTCGCCGCTTTGCCTTCTGCCCGGTTGCCTTACGCGGAGGCATAACTGGTAAAAACGAAGTATGTCAGAGGGGTCCAATCTTATCACACAGCTCTAAGGCACGATCTCAGAATGAGAAGAATGGAAACCAATCCTAAATGTCCTATAGCCTCCTGATTATAGATGTGGTGCACAACACATCGATAATCAAGACTCTACTAGACACGGTCTGTAGACACTTTCCGAGGACTAACTGCTCTGATACCACTTTTGTCACGACCCGAACCCGGGCCCGTGACTGGTGCCTTACCCCGGGCACCCTAGTGATACAACATCAGAGAAAAACCAGCGGAAATAAAAACTTAAACATGCAAATAGACATGGATTAAGATGAAATAAAATAGGCCAACCAAAACGGTTGCCTTTCAGCATATATATATATATCGACCTTTGAAGCATAATCCTTACAACCCCGCCACAATTAAGCTGCACCTCTAAGATTTTTACCACAACTATGACGACACGGGCCCGCCATACCCCGAATGTACAAGAACCTACAGACTGTGGTAACATACCAAAGATAAGACTCCCAAGGAACTGAGCTTCGCAATTCGCTGAAAGGTTATCCTAAAAGCGAGGATCGACACCGATGTACTCTACCGCGACATTAACGCAGCCCCAAGGAGGTCGATAACAGTACCAAGTATGTGAAACGGTAAATATCAGAAATGAAATCATATCGCCTATATAAAGCGGAGACATGTATGATAACCGAACTACGACACAACATATAAGCGATTATATCAAGTCGGGACTCACGCTCCAAATCATCACTGTGCGTGGAATTCCTTCCTCACCGCCAGCCTATGATATAACAACACCAAGGAGTATACATGAACACCGTGTCCCACTGTGCTATAAAACCGTGACGGCAAGTATAACTACCGATCCGACCGCACCAATAATATCGCATAACCCTATCATGAAGGCGACACGCGGCAAGTGCAATAGCCTCCACCGCTCCACCGCGCCACGTGACGGGGGCAAGTGAATCGGCTACGCACCAGATCACATCCGTAAGTCACGAAGCTCCATCCAAACACTGACTCGCGAAGATGACACGTGGCAGGTGCAATAACCTATACCAGATCCACCTGCGTCACGTAGCTGACGGGGGCAAGTAAACAGGCTACGCACCCGATCACAACCGTAAGTCACGATACTTCGCCGTAAATAACCAGAATGGCCACATGTCCACATCATCGGTGTAGACATGCCCATGTAACAATAATAATGGAAGCATACCCGTGGAATCTTCCGTCACTGCCAGTACGTCCAAGTGAGTCCTCAACAAGTCAACCGGCCCCCCATCGAGAGACGCGGTAATATAGAAACACAATTCTTGCACAACAAAGGCTATCACAACAAGCATAGGCAAGTTACACAACAACAAGCATAGGCAAGTTACTCAACAACAAGCATAGGCAAGTTATACAACAACAAGCATAGGCAAGTTATACACAACTCAAAGTACTTTCATTTTATATCAAAGTCCGGGTTTTAACCCTAAAGTACTACGTACGTTAACTTCCTTTTAAAGAGATCCATTCCTTTTATAAAAGTCACCCGATACCCGTGGTATAAAATAGAGTGACTCACCTTTTTAGGTAAACCAAAACACTTTCCTCTTCAGCAATATTCTTTTCCCTACAGTTCCAGTTTGCCTAATTTCAATTACTCAAGTCTCTTTATTTTAGAAAAGTTTCATAACTCATAGTCTTAATCTCTTTTAAAACAATTGAGCAACATATGCCATATATGTGAGTAGGTTATTCTTGTTTTATAACAATCTTGTTACAGCAGCCATGATCTAGGAAATGTAATACAATTTTGTCTTATCTTAGCTTCTATGCAGATGGAGGTTTCTACTGGTTTTAATAACAATAAGTTATTTGTCAATACATTTTCATTTATTAACGCTGCAGTGGTTTTGTTCGACACTTATTCTCATTTCCGAAATCAGGAAAACATTATTCTTTTAAAACCAACTACTCATTACTCGCGAATGAGGTTTTTACAACATTTTAACAAAATTCATAACAAGTCAAACTAAGTCAAGTCTCTTATCTTTCAAGATCAAGTCTCTTAACTTTCAAAATCAAGTCGTGTATAAGTCAAGTCTCTTATCTTTCAAGATCAAGTCTCTTAACTTTCTACAATCAATAAACCAATCTTTTACCTACATAAAGTCGTTATAACTAACTTCCCATAAAGCTATTATAACACCCTATGTTTTAACCAACCAAATCACTTAGCACATGTACGTCTACCGTACTACATAGTTCACAACAATCATGCTAGAAAAGATAGGAAGAGGTTCACATACCTCGCGACGAGTATCGACAACAAGCAAAACGCTCCACAGTACTGTAACCCGGCTAGCCTTTTCCACTCTTCAAGTAGAATACGCTACTCGTAGTACTTCCACCTATATAGGCCACAACGTCTATTAACTTCTAAACACAAGGTTCCATTTTCTACAGAAAATTCGCAGACCTCCTTCCCGCAACAACAGAAACTCCTCCTCTATCGAGGCCGCTACCAAGCCAACCGGGGTTAACACGCCTAACCTGACGTGTACAATTCTACTACACAAGTCTCATCTGAATACACCTATGTAATTACATTCATTATATATAGTATACTTCAACTATATATTCCTACAACATGTAATTTCCAATTACAATAAGGGGGACAAGATTATTTACCTCGATAAGCCCAAAAATTATCCGAGATAAAAGTCGATCCTGAGCAAGGTTTAGTGTTATACCCCGTAGTTGCAGGGTATGTTTGTGAGGACGTACGTACGAGAGTACGGCAGAAATTTTGAAAAGAAAGAAAGATGTGAGTTTTCGACGGAAAAGTTTCCGGTTATTTGTGAAGAAAAAGGTTCGTTAATGGGAATTGGATTCCCAGATTTGGTATTTGGACTTCATAGATTATATTAGAATTATGGAATTTTATTTTCGGAAATGGTCACGTGGGCCCACTGAGAAATTTACTTGCCATGGGCCCACTTTGTTTTCGAGATTTTGGCCATTGTGGATATTTTTTCAAAGACGCTTTAGGCCATTAGGAGGGTGACACGTGTCACCCCGCCAGTGGCTTGGCCAATTTACTGGGCACAAGTGCCGACTAGAGTCGTGTTCCGACGAAACGTTTCCACAGCTTTCGTAGGGAAAATTCCGGCGATGTCCGTTTTATTTTTTGCGGATTTTTACGAGAGACGAAACATTTTGGACCAACGGGAGGGTGGAATGTGTCACCTCACATTGGAAGCAAGTGGCGCCCAAGTGGAAGAGGTGGTTCACGAATTGGCTTGATCTTTGTGGCTCACGTTTTGGCCCTATTGGTTCCTTGTTTTGTGCCTTGTTTTGGCCTTGTTTTGTGGCTTGTCTTGTGCCATGTTTTGTGGAGTAGGAGTTAGGGTGCACTTGGCTTGATCAAGGCCTTACACTTGCCTGCACATGGCTTGATCTCGCCATCGTTGGCATTTGGGTTTGCTATAAATACCCCTTAGTTGATGAACTTTCTTCATCCAAAAATCATTTCCAAGTCTTGAAATCTCTCCTTTGTGAGTTGAAATTGCCCAAGCCCTCCCTCATGAGCTTGCCGAGAGGTCTCCCCTAGAGTGAGGCTTGGCCGGGTACCCCTAGCCTAGTTGTTTTGATAATACCCTTTGTGGTATAGAAATACTCCCCTAGTATTGTTATAATGCCCAAAATACCTTAGCCTTGTGCCTTGTAGTATTCCAAAGATACCTCTTTACGTAGAGTCCGGAAATACTACCTTTCGTCCTTTTAGTCTCAAACCGAAACCCTAAGGAAATCTTCATCGTTGGTTGAAGTATGTGAGTAGAAGTTGGTTAGAACTTCTAAGGGTTGTTTGGGGTGGTTTGGAGCGCACAGAGTGGAGCTAAACCTTGCTCAGGAGCGACATTAAACTCGGATAATTTTTGGGCTTATCGAGGTAATTATCTTATCCCTCTATTGTAATTGGAAATTACATGTTTGTTAGGATATATAGTTGAAGTATACTATATATGGGACTATACTTAGTATTCGGCAATGTCTTTTGACTTAAGCCCAAGAATAAAGAATCGAATCGAATCAGTATTTACATAGGATCAGACAAGAGACTTGTGTAGAATTGTACGCCCCGGTTAGGCGTGTTAACCCCGTTGGCTTGGTAGCCGACCTCGATAGCGGAGGAGATTTACGCTGGTGCGGGGGGGGGAGGTGCTGCCGAATTTTCTATAGAAAGATAGAAACTTGTGTTTTGGGGTTAATAGACGTTTGTGACCTTTATAGGTGAAAGTACTAAGAGTAGCGTATTCTACCGGCGAGTGGAAAGGGCCAGTGCGTTGTAGTACTTGGAGCATTTTGCTTATTGTCGATAAATCGTCGAGGTATGTGAACCTCTTCCTATCTCTTCTAGCATGATATGTGTGTAACTATGTAGACGGTAGACGCATACGTGTTTAAAGTATTTGATTGGTTTGAAACATAAAGTGTTATAACGGCTTTATGGGAAGTCGTTATAACGACTTTATGTAGGTAAGAAAATACTTTGTGGTTTTAAAAGGTAATCGATGTGAATTATAACCGCTTGTTATAATAAAGAACTTGATGTATTTCAAAAGATTTATAAATCGTTTTGAAGGAAAGTAACACTTGGTTTTAAAGGTTTTAAAAAGAGTTATACTAGCTTTACGGGAGTTAGGTATAATGTCTTAAGAGAGGTAAAGAAAATGGTTTATCGATGTTAGAAGTTAAGAGACTTGATCTTATGAGATAAGAGACTTAACTTATTTGTTTTAATGTGGATGTTTGTGAAACCTCATTCGTGAGTAATGAGTACTTGGTGTTTTTAAAGGGATAAGGTTTTACCGATTTCGAAATCGAATGTGTATCGACGCACCACCGCAGCGTTAATAAAGGAAAATGTATTGAATAATGTTGTATCGTATTAAAAACCAGTAGAAACCTCCATCCGCATAGAAACTAAGATGAGACAAAATGATATTACATTTTCTAGATCATGGTCTTTGTAATAAGAATGTTGTAAACAAGAATAACCTACTCACGTGAGACATATATTACTCAATTGTTCTAAAAGGAATCAAGTGATTAAGTTTATGAACTATGAAACCATTTGAAAATGAGAAGCTTGAGTAATCAAACTAGGCAAACCGAACTTAGGAAAAGAATGTTGTTACTTGATTTTGAAAAGGAATGTGGTCGGTCATTCTAATACTACGTATCGGGTGACTTTGATAAAAGTAATGGATCTCTTTTAAGGAACTTAACTTACGTAGTACTTTAGGGTTAAAACCCGGACGTTGGCATAAAATGAAAGTACTTTGAGTTGTGTATAACTCGCCTATGCTTGTTGTTGTGAAACTTGCCTATGCTTGTTGTTGTGAAACTTGCCTATGCTTGTGATGATAGCCTTTGTTGTGCAAGTGTTGTATTTCTGTGTTACCGCGTCTCTCGATGGAGGGTCGGTTGACTTGTTGAGAACTTACTTGGACGCGTCTACAGCGACGAGAAATTCCACCGCACGTTCTCGCTGATTTTGTTACTTTTGCTAATCGCTTTGGACATACTGACACGATGCGTAGCGCACGGGTATGCTTCCATTTTGATACTGCTTTACTGTTTCCCTTTGGGCATACTGACACGATGCGTAGCGCACGGGTATGTTCCCATTTGGAATGCTGCTTTATTGTTTCCCTTTGGGCATACTGACACGATGCGTAGCGCACGGGTATGTTTCCATTTGGAATGCCGCTTATTGTTTCCTTGGACATACCGACACGATGCGTAGCGCATCGTATGCTCCCTTGGATTTCTTGATTGATTAATGTTACATGGACATGTCTACACCGGCGCAGACCGGCATGTGGCTACGTAGCGAGGTTGACCACCCAAAGATATTGTTATTGAGGTTACACGGGCATGCCTACACCGTCGCAGATTCCGGCATGTGGCCACGCCTTGTTATTATTGTTGCATCATGGACATGTCTACACCGATGCAGATTCGGCACGCGCCATGATGCGAACATGATGGATGTTGTGGGCGTGAGACCCATAGTTATATTTGAGTGGTGACTTTGAGGGCGTGAGTCCCTGACTTGATATGACTGCTTATTTATGGTGAACTGTAGTTTGGTTATCATACATGTCTCCTGCTTTATATGACTGGTATGATTTCATTTACAGTATTTTCGCCACATACTTGCACTGTCAGATCGACCTCCTTCGGGGCCGCTCATGCCGCAGTAGAGGTACATCGCTCGTGGATCCTCGCCTTGGATCTCATTTCAGCGTGTTGAAAGCTCCGTTTCCTTCGAGGCTTATCTTTGGTATGTTTCCGAGTTGTAGGTTCTTGTACATTCGTGGTATGGCGGGCCCCGTCCCGCCATAGTTGTTGTAAATCTTAGAGGTCCATAGTAATCGGGCGTGGTTTGTAAAAAGGATAACTGTCGGGTTTTATGTATATATACCAAGGCAATCGCTTTGGTTGGCCTGTTTATTTATCATGTCTCTTATTTCATGTTTAAAGTTTTTATTTCCGCCGTTTTCTCTCGATGTTGGATCGCTAGGTGCCCGGTAAGGCACCATCACGCCCGATTTTTGGGTGTGACATAGTGGTATCGAGCGATTAATCCTCTGAAAGTGTCTACGCATCGTGTCTAGTAGAGTCTTGATTATCGGTGTGTTGTGCACCACATCTATAATCGTGAGGCTATAGGACATTTAGGATTGGTTTCATTCTTCTCATTCCGAGATCGTGCCTTAGAGCCGTGTTGTAAGTTGGACCTCCGACGAAATTCTTTCCTTATCGTTATGCTCCGCGTAGGGCAACCCGCCCGTGAGGGCAAGGCAGGCGAGTCGCGAGTCGAGTACAGGGTCACGAGGCACGCCCAATCATTACCTAGGTAGTGCTTCATTCGGGAGTTCTCACACGCCACTAGCCCCAGCAGAGTTTTGTATATGTGATAAGGTGGGTATACCTTAAGTGTTGATCAGATAGCGTTGTGTTAATTATGAGTTAGAAAACATGCTTAGTTGGGAGGATAAGTATGGGGACATGGTAAGTGTGAACCTTAGACTGTCACGATTGAGACCTTAGAGGTAAGGTCGTCTTGAGTAAAAGATTCGTTTTATGTTTGACCTTTATCAGAGTGCGTAGTATACGTGGTGTTTATTTGAGTGATCACCACGTAATGTGAGATGGAAGTGGTAGCTTTCATGATGTGATTTAGCAGGATTGTTCCGTGTCGGGGAACAAGGGCTTGACGCGATTGTGGGTCGGGTTGAGGATGTGATACGGGTCAACCCGTAGCCCGAATTGAGGTGGGGTCAGTTCTGGGTGGTCCCGCCAGGTGGTAGGGTCACGAGGATGCTAGGCCCAAGTTTGTATGATCATCGATGAGTTCGTGGACGCGTTCGACCGAAGCGTTCGTAGCGCCGGAATGGCCTTAAGGAAGTTTGAGGTTAGTAAGATGACCAAGTTTGGAGGTAGTGACTCAGAGATTTTCGAACGAAGTAACGATCAAGTATGGTACGCATCTTGGAGAGTTCATGTTCGAAGCGGCACGACGAGTAAGGAAAGAAGAGGACGCGTTATTTCGTGGCGCTGCCGCGTATCGCAACTTGTTAGAGTAAATTTATCGTTATCCGACTTTAGAAGGTACATTCGGTACGAATGTTTGTTCGGAGGGGAGAATGTTATACCCCGTAGTTGCAGGGTATGTTTGTGAGGACGTACGTACGAGAGTACGGCAGCAATTTTGAAAAGAAAGAAAGATGTGAGTTTTCGACGGAAAAGTTTCCGGTTTTTTGTGAAGAAAAAGGTTCGTTAATGGGAATTGGATTCCCAGATTTGGTATTTGGACTTCATAGATTATATTAGAATTATGGAATTTTATTTTCTGAAATGGTCACGCTGGGCCCACTGAGAAATTTACTGCTTTAGGGCCCACTTTGTTTTCGAGATTTTGGCCATTGTGGATATTTTTTCAAAGACGCTTAGGGCCATTAGAGGGTGACACGTGTCACCCCGCCTAGGTGGCTTGGCCAATTTACCTTTGGGCACAAGCCGACTGTAGTCGCTTCCGACGAAACGCTTCCACGCTTTCGTAGGAAAATTCCGGCTATGTCCTTTTTAATTTTTGCGGATTTTTCCGAGAGACGAAACATTTTGGACCAACGGAGGGTGACATGTGTCACCTCACATCGAAGCAAGTGGCGCCCAAGTGGAAGATGGTTCACGAATGGCTTGATCTTTGTGGCTCACGTTTGGCCCTATTGGTTCCTTGTTTTGTGCCTTGTTTTGGCCTTGTTTTGTGGCTTGTCTTGTGCCATGTTTTGTGGAGTAGGAGTTAGGGTGCACTTGGCTTGATCAAGGCCTTACACTTGCCTCGCATACGGCTTGATCTCGCCATCGTTGGCATTTGGGTTTGCTATAAATACCCCTTAGTTGATGAACTTTCTTCATCCAAAAATCATTTCCAAGTCTTGAAATCTCTCCTTTGTGAGTTGAAATTGTCCAAGCCCTCCCCTCATGGAGCTCGCCGAGAGGTCTCCCCAGAGCGAGGCTTGCCGGGTACCCCTAGCCTAGTTGTTTTCGTATAATACCCCTTGTTGTGGTATAGAAATACTCCCCTAGTATTGTTATAATGCCCAAAATACCTTAGCCTTGTGCCTTGTAGTATTCCAAAGATACCTTTACGTAGAGTCCTAAATACTACCTTTCGTCCTTTAGTCTCAAACCGAAACCCTAAGGAAATCTTCATCGTTGGTCAAGTATGTGAGTAGAAGTTGGTTAGAACTTCTAAGGGTTGTTTGGGGTGGTTTGGAGCGCACAGAGTGGAGCTAAACCTTGCTCAGGAGCGACATTAAACTCGGATAATTTTTGGGCTTATCGAGGTAATTATCTTATCCTCTATCAGAATTGGAAATTACATGTTTGTTAGATATATAGTTGAAGTATACTATATATGGGACTATACTTAGTATTCGCAATGTCTTTTGACTTAAGCTGAAGAATAAAGAACTGAATCGAATCAGTATTTACATAGATCAGACGATGAGACTTGTGTAGAATTGTACGCGTCCGGTTAGGCGTGTTAACCCCCTGGCTTGGTAGCCGACCGATGAGGAGGAGATTTACGCCGTCATGGGGAGGTGCCGAATTTTCTATAGAAAGATAGAAACGTGTGTTGTGGCGTTAAGAGACGTTTGTGCCCTTTATCGGTGAAAGTACTAAGAGTAGCGTATTCTACCGGCGAGTGGAAAGTGGCTAGCAAGTGCGTTGTAGTACTTGAGCATTTTGCTATTGTCGATAAATCGTCGCGAGGTATGTGAACCTCTTCCTATCTCTTCTAGCATGATATGTGTGTAACTATGTAGTACGGTGACGCATACGTGTTTAAAGTATTTGATTGTTTGAAACATAAAGTGTTATAACGGCTTTATGGGAAGTCAAGTTATAACAGCTTTATGTAGGTAAGAAAATACTTTGTGGTTTTAAAAGGTAACTGATGTGAATTATAACTGGCTTGTTATAATAAAGAACTTGATGTATTTCAAAAGATTTATAAATCGTTTTGAAGGGAAAGTAACACTTGGTTTTAAAGGTTTTAAAAAGAGTTATACTAGCTTTATGGGGAGTTAGGTATAATGTCTTAAGAGAGGTAAAGAAAATGGTTTACTGATGTTAGAAGTTAAGAGACTTGATCTTATGAGATAAGAGACTTAACTTATTTGTTTTAATGTGGATGTTTGTGTGAAACCTCATTCGTGAGTAATGAGTACTTGGTGTTTTTTTAAAGGGATAAGGTTTTACTGATTTCGGAAATCAGAATGTGTATCGACAGACCACTGCAGCGTTAATAAAGGAAAATGTATTGAATAATGTTGTATCGTATTAAAACCAGTAGAAACCTCCATCTGCATAGAAACTAAGATGAGACAAAATGATATTACATTTTCTAGATCATGGCTGCTGTAATAAGAATGTTGTAAACAAGAATAACCTACTCTCACGTGAGACATATATTACTCAATTGTTCTAAAAAGGAATCAAGTGATTAAGTTTATGAACTATGAAACCATTTGAAAATGAGAAGCTTGAGTAATGAAACTAGGCAAACCGAACTTAGGAAAAGAATGTTGTTACTTGATTTTGAAAAGGAATGTGGCCTGGCCATTCTAATACTACGGGTATCGGGTGACTTTGATAAAAGTAATGGATCTCTTTTAAGGAACTTAACTTACGTAGTACTTTAGGGTTAAAACCCGGACGTTGGCATAAAATGAAAGTACTTTGAGTTGTGTATAACTCGCCTATGCTTGTTGTTGTGAAACTTGCCTATGCTTGTTGTTGTGAAACTTGCCTATGCTTGTGATGATAGCCTTTGTTGTGCAAGTGTTGTATTTCTGTGTTACCGCGTCTCTCGATGGAGGGTCGGTTGACTTGTTGAGAACTTACTTGGACGTGCCGGCAGTGACGGAGAAATTCCACGGGTACGTTCCTGTTGATTTTGTTACTTTTGCTAATCGCTTTGGACATACTGACACGATGCGTAGCGCACGGGTATGCTTCCATTTTGATACTGCTTTACTGTTTCCCTTTGGGCATACTGACACGATGCGTAGCGCACGGGTATGTTCCCATTTGGAATGCTGCTTTATTGTTTCCCTTTGGGCATATCGACACGATGCGTAGAGCGCGGGTATGTTTCCATTTGGAATCCGCTTATTGTTTCCCTGTGGACATACTGACACGATGCGTAGCGCACGGGTATGCTCCCTTTGGATTTCTTGATTGATTAATGTTACATGGACATGTCTACACCGATGCAGAATCCGGCATGTGGCTACGTAGCAGGTTGACCACCCAAAGATATTGTTATCGAGGTTACACGGGCATGTCTACACCGACGCAGATTCCGGCATGTGGCCATGCGCCTTGTTATTATTGTTGCATCATGGACATGTCTACACCGTCGCGATTCCGGGGCACGCGCCATGATGCGAACATGATGGATGTTGTGGGCGTGAGACCCATAGTTATATTTGAGTGGTGACTTTGAGGGCGTGAGTCCCTGACTTGATATGACTGCTTATTTATGGTGAACTGTAGTTTGGTTATCATACATGTCTCCTGCTTTATAGACTACTATGATTTCATTTACAGTATTTTCGCCACATACTGCACTGTTGTACTGACCTCCTTCGGGGGGCTGCGTTCATGCCGCAGGTAGAGGTACATCGTTCGTGGATCCTCGCTCTTAGGATCTCATTTCAGCGTGTTGGAAAGCTCCGTTCCTTCGGAGGCTTATCTTTGGTATGTTTCCCTGAGTTGTAGGTTCTTGTACATTCAGGGGTATGGCGGGGCCCTGTCCCGTCATAGTTGTTGTAAATCTTAGAGGTCTGTAGCACTGTTGTGGGCAGGGTTTGTAAAAAGGATAACTGTTCGGGTTTTATGTATATATACTGAAGGCAACTGTTTTGGTTGGCCTGTTTATTTATCATGTCTCTTATTTCATGTTTAAAGTTTTTATTTCCGCTGGTTTTCTCTGATGTTGGATCGCTAGGGTGCCCGGGGTAAGGCACCAGTCACGGGCCCGATTTTTGGGGTGTGACATTTAGCTCCTACTCCGCGCGCTCCAATCCGCTCCAAACAACCCTTAGAAGTTCTAACCAACTTCTACTTTAATACTTCAACCAACTATGAAGATTTCCTTAGGGTTTCGGTTTGAGACAAAAAGGACAAAAGGTAGTATTTCCGGGCTCTACGTATAGAGGTAACTTTGGAATACTACAAGGTATAAGGCTAAGGTATTTTGGTCATTATAACAATACTTGGAAGACAACTTTCTACCAAGGGGGGGGGGGGTACCTCTCGGCCACACCACTAGGAGGGGGAGGGGAACCTCTCGGCCAAAGGCCACTAGGAGGAGGAACCTCTCGCCAAAGGCCACTAGGAGGGAGGGGAGAGGCTTTGGACGAGAGCCACAAGAGGAGGGAGGGATTTCAAGACTTAGACAAAGTGAGGAGTGGATGAAGAAGTTCATCTCTGGGTATTTATAGGAAGCTGGCCAACCAATGGCCAAGATCAAGCCATGTGCAAGGCAAGTGTAAGGCCTTGATCAAGCCAAGTGCACCCTAACCCTACTCCACAAAACAAGGCACCAAACAAGCCATAAAACAAGGCACAAAACAAGGCCAAAACAAGGAGCCAATCGGCCAAGGCCAAACCGACCCTTGGGCGTCCACTTGAGGGTGACAAGTGTCACCCTCTCGTTGGTCAAAAACATTTCGTCTCTCGGAAAAATCCGCAAAAATTAAAAAGGACATAGTCGGAATTTTCCCTTCGCAAGCTTTGTAAAACATTTCGTCGAAAAACGACTCTAGCCGGGTGTTGTGCACAAAATTCGGTTCAATGCCTAACTTTAAGGCTCAAATTTCTACGTACGTCCTTACGTACATACTCTGGAAATATGGGGTATAACATTCTCCCCTCCTTAGAAACATTCGTCCCGAATGTTCCTTCTCAAGACGGATTACGATGAAGATCTTCTAACATGTTGCCAACGCCATGCCTGGCCACGAACTAACACACGTTCTCTTCCTTCCTTACTCGTCGTGCCCTTCTCGAACACTTGAACTCTTCTAGTATACGTACCATACTTGATCATCGCCAGCTTCCCAAAACCTTGGAGTCACCACCTCCAAACTTGGTCATCCTACTAGCCGCATCTCCCTAAGGCCATTTCCGCCTTCACGAACGATTCTGGTCGAACATATCCACGAACTCGCACGATGGTCATCTAAACTTGGGCCTAGCACCTCGTGACCCTACCATCCGGGACCACCCAGAACTGACCCCACTCAAACCGGTTACGGTTGACCCGCAACACGCCCTCAACCCGACCCACAATCGCGCCAAACCCTTGTTCCCGATCCTAACAATCTTACCTATTCAAGTCATGAAAGCTACCACTTCCATTTCACACAACTCAAGGAATTTTTTCCCACAATTACTCCACGTATACTTATACATTCTGACAAAGATCACCCGCAAAATCTTGTACTCAAGACGGCCTTACATCTAAGGTCTCAATCAGAATATTCTAAGGTTCATCATTTTCTCACTAACTGTGCTTCTAAATCACATTTTAGCACAAGCTATCCGAACAAAACACTAAACACATCATCAAGACATCAATACATACAAAGCTCTGTAGGTTAAGGATATACTGAAAATAGGCGGTTCAAAGGACCGCTAAAATCGAACTTCCACCGCGACTTACCGTGGCTCTTGGTGTATGAACATCCCGCCTAGCTATGGAAGGTGAAGAACCCGCAATCGCTCTAGTAATCATGCTATCCCACCGCTACCCACGGTGGACGCCTCTCACAAATGGCCCTGCGGCCGCAAGTATAGCAATCTCCCAAACCAAGACGACATTCTCTACATGGGCTTTACCACAATGGTCACACCGAGATACGGTGGCCTCATCCGCGAGTACTCCTACTCCCTCGAAAATCTGAACCCCAGGAGCCCCGACCGCTCCCCGAATATTCCAAACGCCCCGACGACGGTGGGGACCACTTGCATCGTGGAGGAATAATCGCTCGCCGAGGCGGTCCGCATCGAAAGTCATCAAAGGACCTGCATTGCTCGCCTCTTCTCGCCGATCTCGGTCATTCCGATTTCTCCGCCTCACATCCAAGTGCATACGCCGACGCGGCAATGTCCATGCCCACCAAGAGCTACACCCGAACAACTTTCTCGCTAGGCAATCATCGAGCCTCAGAACATATCGGTGCACTCGATCCTCCATACTAGCTACTAACGCGGACGCATCGGGCCAATGAGTCAAACTCACATTGTACTCCGAATCAGACGCCGGATCGCCGCAACACCAAAAATCTGCCCGAGCCCTCCTCATCTGCGAGGCAAGAAATGTGCAAGAAATGCCTCCGAGAACTCGTCCCATATAGCGGAAGTGCATTCTCTCCCGACAGCTCACGAATCAAACCACGATCGCGTATCACGCAGCCGATGCGAACTCAGGACCACCGACTCGGTCTCCGATGCTCGATCACTCATGATCCGTCAGAATCGCTTGATGAACTCGCGGATCATCCTCGTGCCTCGACCCATAAAACTCGGGCGGTTTACAACTCGTAAAATCCCGTAGCCTCGAACTATCTCGATCAGGGTGAACCATCAGCATCGAATCGCTGCGTCCAGCCTATCCTCAAGTTCGCCCACAACCTCGCCATTAATCGGGCCTCCTTGTAACTCATCTCTCTCGCTTCCGCATCGCGGATCGAGGCTCGTGTATCGGTCTCTACCGCTTCTACTCGCAGCTCCTTCACGCTTTGCCTTCTTCGCCCGGCCGCTTTACGCGGAGGCATAATCGTAAAACGAAGTATGTCGAGGGGTCGATCTTATCACATTTCTAAGGCACGATCTCGTAATGAGAAGAATGGAAACCAATCCTAAATGTCCTATAGTCTCTCGATTATAGATGTGGTGCACAACACATCGATAATCAAGACTCTACTAGACACGGCGTAGACACTTTCCGAGGACTAAGCGCTTCGATACCACTTTTGTCACGACCAATCCGGGCGTGGATCGTGCCTTACCCGCACCCTAGTGATACAACATCGAGAAAAACCAGGAAATAAAAACTTAAACATGCAAATAGACATGGATAAAGATGAAATAAAATAGCCAACCAAAGCGGTTGCCTTTTCAAAGATATATATATATATATCGACCTTTGAACGATTACAATCCTTACAACCCCGCCATGCAAAGGCTGCACTCTAAGATTTTTACACAACTATGACGACAGGCCCGCCATACCCCGAATGTACAAGAACCTCTGCACTCGTGGTAACATACCAAAGATAAGCCTCCAAGGAACGGAGCTTCCCAATACTGAAAGGTGATCCTAAAGCGAGGATCGGCATACCGATGTACCTCTACTGCGGCATGAACGCAGCCCAAGGAGGTCGAGACAACAGTACCAAGTATGTGAAAGCGGTATATCAGAATGAAATCATATCAGTCTATATAAAGCGGGAGACATGTATGATAACCGAACTACAGTACACAACATATAAGCAGTTATATCAAGTCGGGGACTCACGCCCTCCAAATCATCACTCGTGCCCGTGGAATTCCTTCCTCACTGCCGGCAGTCTATGATATAACAACACCAAGGAGTATACATGAACACCAGGTCCCACCTGTGCCATAAAAACCGTACGGGGCAAGTATAACTACCAGATCCGACCGTACCAATAATACTGTACAACCCTATCATGAAGCTGACACGTGGCAAGTGCAATAGCCTCCACCAGTTCCACCTGCGCCACGTAGCTGACGGGGGCAAGTGAATCGGCTACGCACCAGATCACATCCGTAAGTCACGAAGCTCCATCCAAACACTGACTCGCGAAGATGACACGTGGCAGGTGCAATAACCTATACCAGATCCACCTGCGTCACGTAGCTGACGGGGGCAAGTAAACAGGCTACGCACCCGATCACAACCGTAAGTCACGATACCGTAGAATAACCAGAATGGCCACATGTCCATATCATCCGGTGTAGACATGCCCATGTAACAATAATAATGGAAGCATACCCGTGGAATCTTCCACACGCCAAGACGTCCAAGTGAGTCCTCAACAAGTCAACCGGCCCCCCATCGAGAGACGCGGTAATATAGAAACACAATTCTTGCACAACAAAGGCTATCACAACAAGCATAGGCAAGTTACACAACAACAAGCATAGGCAAGTTACTCAACAACAAGCATAGGCAAGTTATACAACAACAAGCATAGGCAAGTTATACACAACTCAAAGTACTTTCATTTTATATCAAAGTCCGGGTTTTAACCCTAAAGTACTACGTACGTTAACTTCCTTTTAAAGAGATCCATTCCTTTTATAAAAGTCACCCGATACCCGTGGTATAAAATAGAGTGACTCACCTTTTTAGGTAAACCAAAACACTTTCCTATTCAGCAATATTCTTTTCCCTACAGTTCCAGTTTGCCTAATTTCAATTACTCAAGTCTCTTTATTTTAGAAAAGTTTCATAACTCATAGTCTTAATCTCTTTTAAAACAATTGAGCAACATATGCCATATATGTGAGTAGGTTATTCTTGTTTTATAACAATCTTGTTACAGCAGCCATGATCTAGGAAATGTAATACAATTTTGTCTTATCTTAGCTTTCATGCATGGAGGTTTCTACTGGTTTTAATAACAATAAGTTATTTGTCAATACATTTTCATTTATTAACGCTGCAGTGGTTTTGTTCGACACTTATTCTCATTTCCGAAATCAGGAAAACATTATTCATTTAAAATCAACTACTCATTACTCGCGAATGAGGTTTTTACAACATTTTAACAAAATTCATAACAAGTCAAACTAAGTCAAGTCTCTTATCTTTCAAGATCAAGTCTCTTAACTTTCAAAATCAAGTCGTGTATAAGTCAAGTCTCTTATCTTTCAAGATCAAGTCTCTTAACTTTCTACAATCAATAAACCATTCTTTTACCTACATAAAGTCGTTATAACTAACTTCCCATAAAGCTATTATAACACCCTATGTTTTAAACCAACCAAATCACATAGCACATGTACGTCTACCGTACTACATAGTTCACAACAATCATGCTAGAAAAGATAGGAAGAGGTTCACATACCTCGCGACGAGTATCGACAACAAGCAAAACGCTCCACATTATCAGAATCTACTTAGCCTTTTCCACTCTTCAAGAATACGCCACTCGTAGTACTTCCACCTATATAGGCCACAACGTCTATTAACTTCTAAACACAAGGTTCCATTTTCTACGTAAAATTCGCAGACTCTCCCGCAACAGCGTAAAACTCCTCCTCTATCGAGGCCGGCTACCAAGCCAACCGGGGGGGGGGGGGTTAACACGTCTAACCGGACGTGTACAATTCTACTACACAAGTCTACTGTAATACAGTCCTATGTAATTACAGTTCAGTTCTATATATAGTATACTTCAACTATATATTCCTACAACATGTAATTTCCAATTACAATAAGGGGGACAAGATTATTTACCTCGATAAGCCCAAAAATTATCCGAGATAAAAGTCGATCCTGAGCAAGGTTTAGCTCCTACTCACAAGGCTCAATCCGCTCCAAACAACCCTTAGAAGTTCTAACCAACTTCTACTTAAATACTTCAACCAACTATGAAGATTTCCTTAGGGTTTCGGTTTGAGACAAAAAGGACAAAAGGTAGTATTTCCGGGCTCTACGTATAGAGGTAACTTTGGAATACTACAAGGTATAAGGCTAAGGTATTTTGGGCATTATAACAATACTTGGAAGACAACTTTCTACCTGGGGTACCTCTCGCCACACCACTAGGAGGAGGAGGAACCTCTCGCCAAAGGCCACTAGGAGGAGGGGAACCTCGCCAAAGGCCACTAGGAGGGAGGAGAGGCTTGGACGAGAGCCACAAGAGGGAGGGGAGGGATTTCAAGACTTAGACAAAGTGAGGAGTGGATGAAGAAGTTCATCTCTAAGGGGGGGTATTTATAGGGAAGCCAAGGGCCAACCAATGGCCAAGATCAAGCCATGTGCAAGGCAAGTGTAAGGCCTTGATCAAGCCAAGTGCAACCTAACCCTACTCCACAAAACAAGGCACCAAACAAGCCATAAAACAAGGCACAAAACAAGGCCAAAACAAGGAGCCAATCGGCCAAGGCCAAACCGACCCTTGGGCGTCCACTTGAGGGTGACAAGTGTCACCCTCTCGTTGGTCAAAAACATTTCGTCTCTCGAAAAAATCCGCAAAAATTAAAAAGGACATAGCCGGAATTTTCCCTTCGCAAGCTTTGTAAAACGTTTCGTCGAAAAACGACTCTAGCCGGGTGTTGTGCACAAAATTCGGTCCAATGCCTAACTTTAAGGCTCAAATTTCTACGTACGTCCTTACGTACATACTCTGGAAATACGGGGTATAACACTTTATGTATTTATATACAGAAGGCAACTGTTTTGGTTGGCCTGTTTAATTATAATATCTCTTGCTTCATGTCTTGTTTTTATGTTCCGCTGATTTTCTCTGATGTATGACTACTTGGGTGCCCGGGTAAGGCACCAGTCACGGGCCCGGGTTCGGGTCGTGACAAAAGTGGTATCAGAGCAGTTAGTCCTCGGAAAGTGTCTACAGACCGTGTCTAGTAGAGTCTTGATTATCGATGTGTTGTGCACCACATCTATAATCAGGAGGCTATAGGACATGTAGGATTGGTTTCTATTCTTCTCATTCTGAGATCGTGCCTTAGAGCTGTGTTGTAAGTTGGACCCCTCTGACGTATTTCGTTTTCACCAGTTATGCCTCCGCGCAAGGCAACCCGGGCCCAGGTGGGCAAGGCAGCCGAGGGAGCTGCTAGTGAGATACAGAGGAGTACGAGGGCGCAGGCCCGGTCATTACCTGAGACAGTGCTTCAGACGGCGAGTTTTGCGACACCGCCAGCGCCGGCAGAGTTTAGAGCCGCAGCAGTGGCTGCTGAGACTACTGATACACCTTCGCCCCACACCGGGCGGCAGGAGTTGGGGTACAAAGAGATGGCCCGATTCGCCGTGGTCGTGGCCAGATATGAGGATAGGCTGGACGCAGCAGTTCCGGTAGCACCCATGGTTCACCCAAGATCGGATAGTTTGAGGCTACAGGACTTTCTGAGATGTAGCCCGCCAGAGTTCTACGGGTCGAGGCCTGAGGATGATCCGCAGGAGTTCATCAAGCGATTCTGGATCATGAGAGTGATCAAGGCTTCGAGAAGCGAAGTCGGTCCTAGGTTCAGACGGCTGCGTGATACCGCAGTCGACTGGTTTGATTCATGGGAGCTGTCCCGGGGAGAGAATGCACTTCCAACCGTTTGGGACGAGTTTTCGGGGGCATTTCTTGCACATTTCTTGCCTCCACAGATGAGGAGGGCACGGGCCGACAGATTTTTGATGTTGAGGCGAGCGCGCGTCTGATTCGAGTACAATGTGGAGTTCGACTCATTGGCTCGATATGCCCCCGCTGTAGTAGCTGATATGGAGGACATAGTACACCGCTACGTTACCGGGTTAGATGACTACTTGGCAGAGGCTTGTTCGGGTGTAGCTCTTCACCGGCATGGACATTGCCCGCATGCAGCTTATGCACTGGGTGAGGAGCGAGAGGTCGGCGGAATGACCAAGATCAGCAGAGGGGCCGAACAACAGGTCCTGGTGACTTTCGAGGCGGACCGCCCGGAAAGATACTAGTTTTGTACCTCCGCCAGCAGAATGGTCCTCCACAACCTTCGTGGCATCCGGGATTCGGGAGCGGTCGAGCTCGGGTTCAGATTTCGGCGAGTAGGGTGGGCGGATCACGATCCCTACCCTCGGTGGTCGATGTGGTAGACCGCATTTTGGATGTCGTGGTGCGAGGAGCTTGTTATTTTTTGCGCCAACAGGCCATCTGGCGAGAGATCGTCCGACTGTGGTAGCGCTGGTAGGATAGCACAGACTACGGATCGATGCGGGTTCTTCACCTTCCATAGCTAGGCAGATGTTCATACACCTGAGCCACGGCAGAGGTCGCGGTGGAAGTTCCCAGTTTTAGCGGTCCTTTGAACCGCCTATTTTCAGGTATATCCTTAACCCTCTAGAGTTTTGAATGTATTGATGTTATGATGATGTGTTTAGTGTTATGTTCGGATAGCTTTGTGCAAAAATGTGATTTAGAACCTGGTTAGTGAAAAAGGGTAAGCCTGGGGGTGAGAAAATGATGAACCTTAGAATAGTACAGTTGAGACCTTAGATGTAAGGCCGTCTTGCGTACAAGATTTTGCGGGTGATCTTTGTCTGAATGTATAAGTATATGTGAAGTAATTGTGGGAAGATTCCTTGGGTAGTGTAAAATGGAAGTGGTAGCTTTCATGACCTGTTTAGGTAAGATTGTTCCGGATCGGGGAATAAGAGCGTGATGCATTAAGTGGGTCGGGTTGGGGCCATGTTGAGGGCCAACCCGCAGCCTGTTTCGAGGTGAGGTCAGCTCCGGGTGGTCCTGTCAGGTGGTAGGGTCACGAGGGTGCTAGGCCCAAGATTAGATGACCATCGTATGAGTTCGTGGATATGTTCGACCAGAATCGGTTCGTGAAGGCCGGGAATGGCCTTAGAGAGAAGTGAAGGTAGTAAGATGACCAAGTTTGGAGGTGGTGACTCCAAAGTTTTGGGAACTGAAGCGATGACTGAAGTGTGGTACGTATACTAGAAGAGTTCAAGTGTTCGAGAAGGGCACGACGAGTAAGGAAGGAAGAGAACGTGTGTTATTTCGTGGCCAGGTGTGGCGTTGGCAACTTGTTAGAAGAACTTCTTCGTTATCCGTCTTGAGAAGGAACATTCGGGACGAATGTTTCTAAGGATGGGAGAATGTTATACCCCGTATTTCCAGAGTATGTATGTGAGGACGTACGTAGAAAAGTTTGAGCCTTAAAGTTAGGCTAGGTTCGAAATTTGTACACAAGTGCCGGAAAGAGTCGTTTTTAACTAAACGCGTTTTACTAAACTTGCGAAGGGAAAATTCCGGCTATGTCATTTTTAATTTTTGCGGATTTTTCCGAGAGACGAAACATTTTGGACCAACGGGAGGGTGACATGTGTCACCCTCACATTGGAAGGACTTGGGGCGGCAAAGGGACGAAAAGGGGTCAAGGGAGTTGGTAGGATATTTGTGCAAGTTGGTGTGGTAGATGGATAAGGTACACATGGTGGAATCCTAGCCCTACACTTGCCTAACACTTGGATTAATCTTGGCCATTGGTTGGCCTTTGGTTAGCCTATAAATACTCCCCTAAGTTGAAGACTTTCTTCATCCTCACTTGAAAACTTCTAAGGCAAAAACCCTCCCTCTCCCTCTTGTGCTCTCGTCCGCCACACCCCCTCCCCCTTTGTGGTAGCCTAGCCGAAACACCCCTCCCCCTCTTGGAGGCCCTCGGCCGAGAATACCCCCCTCCCCCCTAGCCTAGTCGCTAGTCGAAATACTACCCCCCTTGGTTGAGAAATACTTCTCCTAAGTATTGTTATTATGCCCAAATACTTTAGCCCAAATACCTTGTAGTACTTTCCAAAGTTACCTCTATACGTAGAGCCCGGAAATACTATTATACTTTCCTTTAGCCACTAAACGAAACCCTAAGAAACACCTTCATATTCGGTTGAAGTGTTAAGTAAGTTGCGTAGAACTTAAGGGTTGATTGGAGCGGGTTGGAGCACTCGGAGTAGAGCTAACGTTGCTCAGGAGCGACTTTAAACTTGGATAATTTTGGGCTCATCAAGGTAAATACTACTGTCCTTCTATTGTAATTGGGAATTACATACTGTAGTTGTATAGAAATGAATATAAGATTCATAGAAGAGTATTGAACTGTAATAGAAGGATATTACAGAATAAACTTGAACTGAAATCACTTCAGAAGAATATAAGTAGAAGATTAAAGCAGACTTACTTAGAGATTTGTATTCTGATGGTGATAACCTTTATTGGTTGAATGTTCTGCAAGTAGCATGTGCTACTTAGAAGGTGGACAAGGCTAGCCGGGTTATAGCCGTGGAGCGTTTTGCTTATAGTCGATAATCGTCACGAGGTATGTGATTCTTCCTATACTCTTGAGCATGAATATATATAGTACGGTAGACGTACGTGTGGCAATGTCTTTTGACTTAAGCCTGAATAATAAGAATCTTGAAGTATTTTAAAAGTATATATATAGTACGGTAGACGTACGTGTGCTAACTGAACGTAGTTATACGGCAATGTCTTTTGACTTAAGCCTGAATAATAAGAATCTTGAAGTATGTCAAAAGAGTTAAGAAACCATTTTGAAAGAAGATTAACACTTGGTTTTAAAGGTTTTAAAAAGAGTTATACTATCTTTATGGGGAGTTAGGTATAACGTCTTAAGAGAGGTAAAGAAAATGGTTTACTGATTTTAGAAGTTAAGAGACTTGATCTTAAAAGATAAGAGACTTAACTTGATTGAATTAATATGGATGTTTGTGTGAAACCTCATTCGTGAGTAATGAGTACTTGGTTTTTAAAAGGAATAATGTTTTACTGATTTCGGAAATCAGAATGTGTATCGACAAACCACTGCAGCGTTAATAAAGGAAAATGTAATGAATAATGAAGTATTATTAAAACCAAGAGAAACCTCCATCCGCATAGAAGCTCAGATGAGACAAAATGATATTACATTTTCTAGATCATGGTTGCTTTAAATAAATGGTTATAAACAAGAATAAACTGCTCACACATATGGCCTATGTTACTCAATTGTTTTAAAAGAGATTAAAACATTGAACTATGAAACTTTTCTAAAGTAATGAGACTTGAGTAATTGAAATTAGGCAAACTGGAACTTTAGGGAAAAGAAAGGCATTGTTTTGTCTTAAAACGGTTTAAAACATAAAGTGTTATAACAGCTTTATGGGAAGTTAGTTATAACGACTTTATGAAAACAAAAGAAGGGTTTTATCATTGGTTTTAATGCGGTAACTTGACTTTAAAAAGAGAAGTGTTTTGGTCTAAAAAGAAGGCATGGTATTGCCTTAATTTGGTTTTAAAAAGGAAAGTAAAAGTCACTCTATTTTATACTACGGGTATCGGGTGACTTTTATAAAGGGAATGGATTTCTTAAAAGGAATTTAACGTACGTAGTACTTTAGGGATAAAACCCGGACTTTGATATAAAATGAAAGTCTAGAAGTATGGTAATTTGTTTGTGCTTGCTTTTGATAGCCTGACTGTGTGATATATTGTTGTTATTGCTACATGGACATGTCTACACCGATGCAGAATTCCGGGGGCATGTGGCCATGCGGCAGGGTTGATTGCCCGATATATGGTTATTATTATTACATGGGCGTGTCTGCACCGTCTGCACTCCGGCACGTGGCCATGAGGCGGGTTGACCACCCGAGATATTATTGTTGATGTTACATGGACATGCTCGCACCGTCGCACTCCGGGGTCATGTGGCCATGCGGCATTGTTTTTATTGTTGCATCATGGACATGTCTGCACCGATGCAGAATTCCGGGGGCATGTGGCCATGATGCGAACATGATTGATGTTGTGGGCGTGAGACCCATAGTTATATATTGAGTGATGACTTTGAGGGCGTGAGTCCCTGACTTGACTGCTTTTATGTTGCGTACTGTATTTTGGTTATCATACATGTCTCCTGCTTTATATAGACTGTTATGATTCAACTGCAGTATTTTCAGTTTCACATACTTGGTACCTGTTGTACTGACCTCCTTCGGGGGGCTGCGTTCATGCCGCAGGTAGGAGTACACCGGTAGTTGATCCTCGCTCATAGGATCACCGTTCAGCGTATTGGGAAGCTCCGTCTCCGAGGCTTATTCGTTAGTATATGTTCCCCGAGTTGTAGGTTCTTGTACATTCGGGGTATGGCGAGCCCCGTCATAGTTGTTGTAAATCTTAGAGGTCTGTAGTACTGTTGTGGGCAGGGTTGTAAAAAGGATTAAACTGTTCGGGTTCTTTATGTATTTATATACAGAAGGCAACTGTTTTGGTTGGCCTGTTTAATTATAATATCTCTTGCTTCATGTCTTGTTTTTATGTTCCGCTGATTTTCTCTGATGTATGACTACTTGGGTGCCCGGGTAAGGCACCAGTCACGGGCCCGGGTTCGGGTCGTGACAAGTACATACCCCCGCAGCTCACAGGTGGGAGACTTGACCCCACAAGGTATTTAGGAGTCGGTCCGAGCTCCAGGGTTCGAAGTTCTCAAAGGAGCAGAGGATTTTCTCAGTCGAGGCCACCTATTCCTCAGTGTTTCCGATGTAATAAGCGTCATTCGGGGAAATGTCGTCATGGCACAGATATTTGTTTTTATTGTGGTCGTCCGGGCCATATACTGAGGGTATATCCTTTTAGAAAGAGCACCGGTGAGGTGGCTCAGCCTATGAGGCCGGTAGTTGATTCCCTTTCTTCCACAGCTGTGCGTCCCCCAGGGCAGGGTGTTCAGATGTCAGCCAGCCGTGGCAGAGGTCAGGGTGTAGTTTATAGTTCTGGCGGTCCTTCGAACCGCATAGATGACGTGACTACTGGGCAGGATCAGGAGGCAACATCGCATGGGTTACAGGTATATTTCGATTCTTTTGAATCATACGTGCATTGATAGATTCAGATTTCGCCCTAGCGTATATGTTTTCCCTTTATTGCTAGTAGTTGTAAAGTGATAGTACCCCCAGAGGTAGGGATACTTTGATTAATAAAGTGAACGGAGACTATAGTTGTGTAGGGTTCACAAGTTATAATTACCCCATAACAGTGTAAGACCGATAGGGAGGATGTACGGTAGAAATACTTTGGCCTATGTGATGAACCTCTAGTGAATATGGGGATAGGGTCCGAGGTACCTTGAGATAAGAGAGAGATTTATTTCAGACTAAGAATGAGAAGTTAAGTATGACGATGGGTCGGGTTATGGACTCATTTTGGGTCAACCGATAGTATGGAATGGGGTGATGTCAGTTGGATATGGTCCCGCTATGTGATAGGGTCCCGAGGATGCAAGGCCCAAGTCTAGTTAATCATTGTACGAGTGTGTGGATGCGTTCCACCGGAACCAGGTCGTAAGGGCCGAGAAGAGCCTTAGCGGAAATTCAAATAACACGATGGCCAAGTTTGGGCAGTAACTCCAAGGATTGGAGAACAGAAACAATATTTGAGATTTTGTACGTGTACTAAATAAGTTTGGAAGTACGATAAAGTATGACAAGTAAGAAAAAGGAAGGAACAAGGGTTAAGAGAACTATAGTGATTATAGTGATAAGTAATGAAGGTGCGTAGAGAAAATTCCTTTTTAGGCCATAAGTGGAGGTTAATTGTGATGATACACACGTCTTAGGTTCAGTAACATTGTCCATAGGTTCTTGTGATTGAGATGCTACTAGTATTAGAATTTACACCGGTTGGTAAACTAAGCTAGGCAGGTTATAGGTTCATGTCCCAACTAGTTTGGTGACTAAGTGAGACAGAGAAGGGAAGTAACACGGGGGAACACATCAGTTAGCTGAGTGGTAGTCCGACTGAAGGATTCAGATAGTGTTAGTCCCATGACTTAGATTACGACAGGGCCATCCCTAGTACGGGAAAAAGATAGGAACCTCTAAAGATCTTGTTTTTGATAAGACTGTAACCTTCGAGTTTTGTGAGAAGGGACCACGGATGGAAGGTCCATTGATATGTTTACGTATGTTATGTGGTGGCAATATGTGGCATCGTTGGTCTTGTGGAGTATGGATTGATAGGCATAGTAAAGAGATTATGTCGGAGTTTGTATAGCTTGACAACCGACTAAGAACATTCGGGGAAGAATGTTTCTAAGGGGGGGGGGGGGGGAAGAATGTTACACCCCGTAAGTCCAAGACATGTATAAGAGAATGTACGTAAGGAATCAAGACATGAAAATTGGTACGAAAGAAGGAATTGTTTTTCCGACGAAAAATCTTCCGAACGTCGGAAAGGAAAAATATTCGTTGATGAGAATTGGATTCTCAAAATGAATTATTTGAAGAGTATGGAACTTATTATCATTTTGGAGATTTATTTTTACGTATTTGGTCACGTGGGGCCCACCCGAGGAATTTTACGTTTTGTGGGGCCCACGAGGGTTACGGAATTTTATGGACGAATGGGATGGCGACATGTGGCACCCCCACATGGTCTTGGACGAAATATTGCAAGGGTAAAATAGTCATTTACCATGGTAGATGAATAAGTCTTGCTAGCTTGATATTGTTGACTTGTCAACTTGCCACTTGTGTAGTTATCCAAGTGTTCTTCATCCTAGCCTCACATTTGTTATAATCTAAGCCTTCCATTGTGTTATATATACACTACACTAGTGCAAGACAAGGTCTTAAACACTTAGAAAATTTCACAACATTTCTTGTCCACAAGTGAGCTCTCGGCTTTGTGACTATCTCCACACAAAAATTTTGTAGTTTTGATTCATTATTCACAAGACTTTAACCCAAGGTCCCTAATGGTATTTTAAGGATATCTCAATAGAAAGATTTCGGAAAAACGACGTTTTCACGTTAGTCGCAAGGCGAAAACCTAAGTCGTTTTCATAGTTTTGGATTGGAAATGGAAGAGAAGTTGGTTGTGAACTTCTAAAGGCTTAAAATAGCGGATTGGAGCGTAAAGGAAAGGAGCTAAGAATCGCTAAGGAGCGACTTTGAATCTTGGAGATTATAAGGGCTTGTAAAGGTAAAAATCTTGTCGTTTTGGCAATTAAAGATTACTTATCATTGTAGTTATGGATATTAGCAAGCATGAGGTACATATTATGAAGTTTGATAAGTGTATTGACTATTGGAACCCTAAATCCGAAACTAGCATGTTTAGCCCTTAAGATTACAATTCAAGTTGATTATTAGTTTAAGTCGTCACATGTTATATAAAGAAGGAATTATAGTTGTTAAGTTGTTTTTGACTATATAACATTTTAGACCTAAGGACTTGGATTGAAAAAGAATTGGAAAGAACTTTGTGTTGTTGAATAAGTTAGCCGAGAATGGCTTTGATTATGGACTTAGTTGGTATTAATTGTGGGGCAGAATTTTACACGTATTGTAAGGCGTGTAATCCCCTTTGATTGGTTGTTATTTTGAGCCTTAAATGTGGCATGTTGGTTATTGATTATCGGGCCTTGAAAAAGGTGGAAAAGTATGTAGAAATAAAGGAGGTGCTGCCCAATTTTCCGTAGAATAAGAGACTGTACACTTAGTATTATTCTACTTTAGAAACTAGAAGTTGATAGTCGTGTTGTGATCATATAGGTTGACAATTCTACGTGCGGCGTATTCGACTTAGCTTGCGGATTAAGCCGAAAAGGTATGTGAACTATCTCTTCTTCTAGCATGATTTCTTATGGTAAAGAAAGTATGTCCTACTCCTTAAATGATCCACTCCTTGATTGTACTTGGATTGCCTAATATAGAAGTTGTTCTATATGCTATTTGATTGTACTTGGATTGCCTAATATAGAATTTGTTCTATATACTTCCTTGATTGTACTTTGATGTTTAAATTGTAAGTTGTTATAATCCATTTCCTTAGTGAAGTTTGGATTTTCCAAAGTGAAAGTATTTTACTTAAAGTACATAGAGTCTTGAAAAGGAAGTGGTTTCCAAATCTTTTGGCTAGTGCCTTAGTTCCAAAACCTAAAGGTTGTTATAATGACTTTAGGGGAGTCAAAGGAGTGATTTACTTAATTGTTTTAAAAGAGGAGAAATGACATGATTTAAGAGAAGTAACTTGTTTTAAATGTGTGAGTTACTTGAGATTTAAAAGTAGAAGAAACTTGATTTCTAAAGATTAAGAGACTTGAAGTATTTTGAAAGTTAAGAAACTTGATTTGTAAGTATGTGATACTTGGTTTTAAAAGTATAAGTCTGTTGGATATAAAAATGAATGAATTGTTCTAAAACCATAAAGGGTTATAACGGCTTTATGGGAAGTTGGTTATAACGGCTTTATGGAAGGTTAAGAAAGTTGTCTATTTTGATTAATGGGCATAAGTTGCCTAGATTGTGAAAATTTGAAGTTACTTGGTTTCAAGCTTTGAAATGAGTTTTCTAAAAATGTAGTAACTTACTTTGAAAAATAGACACGCCTTGATACTACGGGTGTTAGTATCTTGGGGTTTTACATAAAAAGGAGTCTTTTGAAAAGAATGTACGTACGTAGTACTTTGGCTTGTTTAATGAGAATTATTCGATTTGTGCCTTGATAGTACTTTGGCTTGCTTGAATAATGATTTCTCTTGGTTTATGTAAAAAGAAGGCATGGTAATTGTCTTGGTTTATGTAAAAAGAAGGCATGGTAATTGTCTTGGTTTGTGTAAAGGCATGGTATTGTCTTGGTTTACGTAAAAAGGAAAGGCATGGTATTGTCTTGGTGTGAAAGGCATGGTATTGTCTTGGTTTGCTTGCATATGGGTTGCTCATATAGACATTCGTGTAAGTGTCATATTTCCACATCTCCGCGTCCCTCCATAAAGGGCCGACAACTTGTTTCAAGGATACCATGGGTTAGCTCCCCATGGGGGTGAGTGGTACACACTCACGACGGGTCGGTATTTGACTCGGGCGGGTTAAATTCCCGGGATATATATAAGCCATGGATTAGCTATTCTTGATGCAAGTATCGTGTACCGATGACTCATTGCGGGTCCACATGACCTAAGCGGGTGAAATAGTCCCTTGCGGGTGAAATAGTCCTATGATAGGTTGCATTATAACACAGAGGGTGGTTGACCGCATCGGCACGCCTTCATGTTTTGAAAGCGGTAGTGATTTCATTAATGAAAGTGCGGTGTGTATGACTTAAAGTGGAACAGTTGGTCTCATTGTTAAAAGTATAACTTAAAAAGGTAAAAAGGATTGCATTACTCATGATTGCAGTTACGTCGTGCTTATTGATGTTATATTATATCATGGACTGCCGGCAGTGAGGAAGGATTCCACGGGCATGATTGATGTTATGGGCGTGAGACCCATGGTTATATTTTAGTAATGACTTTGAGGGCATGCGTCCCTAATTTGACATGACTGTTTATGTATTGTATACTGTAGTTTGGCTATCATACATGTCTCGTGTTTTATATGTGAACTGTGTGATCTCATTTACAATACTTACTGTTTCACATACTTGGTACATTCTTCGTACTGACCTCCTTCGGGGGGCTGCGTTCATGCCGCAGGTTTAGGTACGCAGTTTGGTGATCTGCAGGTGTAGGACCCTGCTCAGAGTTTTTGGATAGCTCCATCTGTTCAGGAGTTTATCATTTTGGTATAGTTCCTTCAGTACAAACTTTTGTACAGTTATGGGTACGGCGGGGCCTTGTCCCGTCATAGTTCTGTACAACTCTTAGAGGTCTGTATTCATATGTGGGATTGGACTCATGTACAGTGTACTGTCTTTTGATTATGTATATTATATGACAGCCTTGTCGGCTTTGCCCTTGCACGTACGTTGGTTTTAAAACAAATGAGGTGTTATTTAATTCCGCGAGTTATTTGTGTCAGTTAGGTAGAAGGGCGCCCAGGTAGGGTACCAGTCATGGGCCCGGGGTTCGGGGTGTGACAAAAAGACCATGAAATGAAGCCTAAGAAGTTCCGGGAAGTATAGAAGAAATCAGACGAAGACCGGACGAAAAAAGGACGAAGAAACGAAAAATCCGGAAGAATGTCGTCACTGGTGTCGCGGCGCTTGGCAGCAGCGCCGCGGCGCCGCCCTCTAAATTTACCGAAACGCCTCTGATTTTCAGGCGCCGTGGCGCCCGACTGCAGGGCCACGGCGCCGACGCGGGATTTCTGAGTTGTGGGCCGAATTTGACACGTTTTCAGGGTGCAAAAAGGATAACTTTTCCTACCTACATATTCCTTAACCCTTTACCTAAAGGATTCCATAACTTTTCCTTTACCCTTCTAAAAGATTCTATAATTTTTCCTACCTACATATTCCTTAACCCTTTACCTAAAGGATTACATAACTTTTCCTTAACCCTTTACCTAAAAGATTTCATAACTTTTTCTATCTACATAATCCCTAACCCTTTACCTAAAGAATTCTTGGGCTATAAATAGTCTCTACATCATTAGAAGAATTCATTCCATTCTCCATCCATCATTCTACCACATCTCATCTTGTAAATATTCCACCAACACAATCCTTGGATGCTAGAAGGCTTGGAGACTTGTTCTTGAGTATTTTTCTTTTCTTTCTTTTGCTTTGTTATTTCAGTTCATGTATGGAGATTATATTAGTTCTTAGCGTGACTATGGCTAGGAGCTAATTACTTTATTAGGGATTTCCTTATGATTCACTTGAAACTCTATTCATGAATTAATATATTAGTTTGGTTTCTTCTTCACTTATTTAAGATTTATTCAATAGTTGCTTTGATTGCTTGATAGTTAATTGATCACTAGTTATCATCACTTATATGAGTTCTAATCGAAATCCAAAAGGGGAGATTGTGAATATGCTATAGTTGAATAAACATAGGTTTAAATCGTGGACGAAAGTACCCCGATACTTGTGTAGTTTAATAGGTTATTGCTCTTAATCCTCATTTGTAGTCAATCTTGTCACCGAAAGGTAGAAGGGTTCTCCATTGGGGTTGAGTGTTTATATTACTTTAACAGGAGTATAAAACGGTCTAGTTAACCTGTTATCTTAACGTAGAAGAAGAAGTTAGTCTAATTGTATTAAGGATTGAATAGAGTGGATAGTTGATGATCTTGGAAGCCCTAATTCGCCATCATAACTGATTTAAATCAAAGTATTTTCATAATTAGTTTATTTCCTGCATTATTAGTTTAGAATTCCAACTCAATTAACGTTAACCAAATAGAAACTAAAGCATAGATAATCGGTACTTGAAAACCAGTCCCTGAGGACGATATTCGGTCTTACCTAGACTATATTACTTATCACGATACGTGCACTTGCGTTTAGCGTGTGTATAAATCGCACATCAAGTTTTTGGCGTCGTTGCCGGGGATTGGCGTACTTTCAATATCGATTTATCTATTCTTATTTCTAATCTGGTTGCTCCAAGAACAAGTTTCTAACTTGTTCTGCGAGCATCTTTTTATCACCTTTTATTGTTTTCTTATTTTGCAGGTTAAATTCAGGAAAAAAACGGAAAAAAAATTAAAATTCAGGACACATGGACTACTACTATCAGAGACAGTGGAGTCATCAACAGCATCTTAACCCACAGGTTCTAGAGGAAGATCTATATGAGTTGCAGGCAGACATACTCAGGCTCACCAAGTGCCAGACTCAGTTTATGGCTGAGACAATGGAGTCCCTCAAAAATTTGGAGACCCACATAGGGAAACTGATGGATAAGATGAGCAATACACCTCAAGAAAATCTGCCTAGCGACATCATTATGGGAGGTGGTAAGCAAATTGAGGAGCCTGAACCAAACCCAGCTAGTGAGGAATTTGGAGAGATAATTGGTGTAGAGAAGAAAAATGTTACTGAGATCCAATCATTCATCTTTTTGGATTCCTTGGAAAATCTTTTTCTTGTACCTATTGCAGAAGAAACACCACCAACTGTCACTGTTGATCCCCAAATAGAAAGTTCATACCTTCAAGGGCACCCCCTAGAGTTGAGATATGTTGGGAATCTCACTGATCCCTACATTATAGAGAGCCTAGAAGACAAGCATGTCTTGTGTACTTGGGGAATAATCTTATATCTGAAGCCCTTAGTTGAAAAGATTGTTGTAGGAAAAGTGAGACCTGCAACAATAACTATGCGGATTGCAAGCAGTTCGCAGAAGGATCCAATGGGCACTCGTAAAGGTTAACTGCGTCCGGCTAAAAGATGTTAAAGACATCGCTTGTTGGGAGGAAACCCAATATTTTTAATTATGTTAGTTTGATTTTTGTCTTTAGTTTGTTTTATTATGTCTTGAACAGTCTCACGGTCTTGGGTTCCTGTTTTGTGTTGTTGGATGACAGGTGGACTGAAAGCTAACTCTGAGGGAAAAAGAGCAAAAACGCTGAAAAAAAGGAAAAGTCGTCGTCAGCGCCACGGCGCCCAGAATCAGCGCTGTGGCGTCGGAACTTCAGAGCTTGAAGAGCGCACGGCGCCGAATCTCAGGGTCGTGGCGCCGAAAGTTTCGAGAGCCAATTCCGTGCAAATTTCAGAATTTTTCCTCTCAGACCTCCGTTATGACTGTTGTGTTGTGTCAGTAAGTTGTCTCTATTTTTAGTCTTCACACATTGGGGACAATGTGTGATTTAAGTTTGAGGGGGGGTGTCTTATTGTTTTGAGTCTTTTTTTTATTTATTTTGTGTGTTTTTGAGTATTTTTGAGTCATAATTTTTTTTAAGATCATGCATGTTGTAGTTACTTGAAATGCCTAATGAAGTAAAGTGGAATAATGTAATGGAATTAGAAGCAACCATCTGAACACTTAGGATAGATATGCCAAAAATTCATGAAATTGAACTATTTAGGGTATCTTGCTTGATTTATGCATTGTTAGTGATTAAACCTATGTGTCTGCTTGCTTGCTATTTGAGGCGAAATAGTTAGGATATGCATGTTAGGGAGATGATTCAGGCATTTCTTTGTTAGCCCTTTCTTATCATTCTTTGTCTATCCCTGACATTACAATTGAATCCCTAGTCAGCCCCTTTTAGCCAAAAATAAGATCTTTTCTTTGACACCCTATAATTCAATATTTGTGCCATAAGTGGAAAATTGATATGTTTAGAATATAAAGTGTTGAAAAAGAGACAAAAGAGATTGAATAATTTTGATGCATCCCAATGAAATAATAATAATAATAATAAATAGGCAAAAGCCTAAGTTTGGGGGTGCTTACTATTCTTCAGACACATCATTCTCTCAAATCAAAAGAGGGGAAAGATAGGTATGAGGTTAAAAAGAAAATCAAAAGAAAAGGGAAGAATTTAAAGCAAAAGAGCTTATGGTACGTAAATTGAACTTAAATGTCTATTTTTACCTACCCCTGCCTAAGCCTACATTATAACCCTGAAAAGCCCCGATGATCTCTAATGTGTGTATACATGATTAGTGGAGAATAGCAAGTAAACATGCCATAGGATTTTGAAATTGACATGCATAGTTAGGTACTCTTGCATCCATTGAGCATGATTGAATTGAATTTGCGAAATATCTGACTTGAGTGTTTAGAATGCTAAAAGTTCATGCTTTATGTTCCTGCATATTATCCTACAAACCTTCATGTTTTTCTAAGTGACAATTGTGCAGTAAATTGATCAGTGTCTTTGAGTCATTTTATTTTATTTTCTTTCGTGTCTTTATTTCTATCTTTTTGAGCTTTACTCGAGGACGAGCAAAGTTTAAGTTTGGGGGTTTGATCGGTGTATTTTATATACACCTTTTGAGTCATTTTTAGTTAGTATTTTACTCATTTCATTTATGTTTAGTATAGTATTAGGGTCGTTTTCCTTTCTTTTGTGTCACAGCGGTCAGAAATAGAGAAATGACAAAAAGGAGATGAAATGAGCATAAATGTTATACCCCGTATTTCCAGAGTATGTACGTGAGGGCGTACGTACAAAAGTTTAAGCCTTAAAGAAGACTAAGGGACGAAATTTTGTGCACAACTAGCAAAAAGAATCGTTTTCCGACGAAACGTTTTCCAGAACTTGCGAAGGGAAAATTCCGGCTATGTCTTTTATTATTTTTGCGGATTTTTCTGAGAGACGAAATATTTTGGACCAACGAGAGGGTGACACTTTTCACCCTCAAGTGGACGGCCAAGTGGGAATTCCTTGCACGTTTTTTGTGCTTTTTTTTGGTCAAAGAGTTGGTAGGATATTTTGTGTAGTTGATGAGCAAGTGGGACCCACAAACACATGTCCAAATCTTGACCCTCCACTTGCCCACCACTTGTCTTGATCTTGTCCATTGGTTTCCCTATAAATACCCCCCCTTTGTTGAAGACTTCTTCATCCCAAAATAGTTCTAAGTCTTGAAATCCCCCTCTCCCCCTTTGTAAGGCTTTTCGTCCAAAGCCTCCCCCTCCCCCTTGACAAGGCCTCGGCCGAGAGTACCCCCCCCCTCCTAGTAGTGCTAGCCGAGACACACACCCCCCCTACCTTGAGTTGCTCTCGTAAAATACACCCCCCCCCCCCCTTGGTAGAAAAGTATTCTCCAAGTAGTGTTACTATACCAAAATACCTTGGCCCAAATACCTTGTAGTATTCCAAGGTTACACCTATACTAAAAGCCCGTAAATACTATTATACTTCCTTCACTACAAAAACGAAACCCTAAGGAAAATCTTCATAGTCGGTTGAAGTATTAAGAAGAAGTTGCGTAGAACTTCTAAGGGTTGTTTGGAGCGGGTTGGAGCGCCCAGAGAAGGAGCTAAACGTTGCTCAGGATCGACATTTGAACTTGGATAATTTTAGGCTTATCAAGGTAAATATCTTATCCTCCTATTGTAATTGGAAATTACATACTGTAGTAGTATAGAAATGAATATAAGATACATAGAAGGATATTACAGAAGAGAATTGAACTGTAATAGAAGGATGGTATAAAAGAAGAGAATTGAATTGAAATCACATCAGAAGAATATTAAAGAAGAAGACTGAACTGTACTTACATAGGACTGTATTTACAGTAGACTTGTGTAGCTTAACGGGTAGGGAAGTGCTACCCAATATTCCGTAGATTAAGGAATCTGTATCTAGAATTATTCTACAGAGTAGTCTAGACGTTGATAGACTTGTATGACCGTTATAGGTTGAAGTACTGCAAGTAGCGTATTCTACTAGAAGGGTGGAAAAGGCTAGCCGGATTCTGATTTTGGAGTTATTTGCTAATAGTCGATAATCGCCGCGAGGTATGTGATTCTTCCTATACTCTTGAGCATGATATTTTAAAAGTGTATATATATATATATATATATATATATATATATATATATATATATAGTACTATAGACGTTTGTGTTAATCGAACGTGGTTTTACGGCAATGTCTTTTGACTTAAGCCTGAATAATAAGAATCTTGAAGTATTTCAAAAGAATTAAGAACCGTTTTTGAAAGAAGAGTAATACTTGGTTTTGAAAGCTTAAGTTATACTAGCTTTATGGGAAGTTAGGTATAACGACTTAAGAGAGATAAAAGGAACGGTTGACTTAATTAAATTGATTTTAAAGTCTGTTAAAGTGTGAAACCTCATTCGTGAGTAATGAGTACTTGGTTTTTAAAAGAATAATGTTTTACTGATTTCGGAAATGAGAATAAGTTATTATATTAAAACCAGTATAAACCTCCATCTGCATAGAAGCTAAGAGAAGACAAAATTGTATTACATTTCCTAGATCATGGCTGCTTTAATGAGAATCAGTATAAACAAGCATTAATTTTCTTAAATTTTCAAAGTAAGGAACTTGATTTCTAAAAGAAAAGAGACTTGAGGAATTGAAGAATTTTCTTAAAAAGAAAGACATTGTTTTGTCTTAAATTGGTTTAAAACATAAAGTGTTATAACAGATTTATGGGAAGTTAGTTATAACGACTTTATGAAAATAAAAGAATGGTTTTATCATTGGTTTTTAAAGTGGTAACTTGACTTTAAAAAGGAGAAGTGTTTTGGTCTAAACAGAAGGCATGGTATTGTCTTAATTTGGTTTACTTAAAAATGTTAGTCACTCTATTTTTATAATACGGGCATCGGGTGACCTTTGTAAAAGAAATAGGTCTTTTAAAAAAGAATTTAACGTACGTAGTACTTTGGGATTAAAACTTGAACCTTGGCATAAAAAGAAAGTACCTTGAGTTGTGTGTAACTTGCATGTGTTTGCGTGTGATAGCCTTGTTGTGCAAGTGTTGTATCCTTATGTTACCGCGTCTCTCGATGGAGGGCCGGTCATGTTATTTTTGATTGATGGACATACTGACACGATGGGTGGCCCACGGGTATGCTTCCACTAATCAATCCTTTTGGACATACTGACACGATGGGTGGCCCACGGGTATGTTTCCATTAGGAGTGTTATTTTGTTAATCGCTTTGGACATACTGACACGATGGGTGGCCCACGAGTATGCTTCCATTTTGATTCTTTGTCTTGTTGTTTCCTTTTGGACCCATCGACACGATGGGTGGCCCACGTATGGTTCCATTAGGATTGTTGTTCCATGGACTAGCTCTCCACGAGGTTTACCGATTCGCCTTGGTATCCGTGGTTGGCTTCGTACTTGCCCCGCCTCGTGGTGATTCGCCTTGTATCACGGTAGTTAGCCTTCGCACTTGCCCCGCTCGGTAGTGGCGGCGAAGTCTCGTGATACGACTCGTATCCGTAGTTAGCCCTCAGATTTGCCCCGGCCGCCACGTGACACGACTTTGGTATCCGTAGTTGGCTTTCGCTTGCCGTGACGCCTTCGTAGTTTGGTTGTATAGTGTGGTTTGTACGGCCTTGGTGTTATTATATCATAGACTGCCGGCAGTGAGGAAGGTATTCCACGGGCATGATTGATGTGGTGGGCGTGAGACCCATATTTATATTTGAGTGATGACTTTGAGGGTGTGAGTCCCTGACTTGACATGACTGCTTTTATTGTGGACTGTAGTTTCGTTATCATACATGTCTCCTGCTTTATATAGACTACTATGATTTCATTTCAAACATTTTCGATTTCACATACTTGGTACTGTTATCGACCTCCTTGGGCTGCGTTCATGCCGCAGTAGAGTACGATCGTTGATCCTCGCCATAGGATCACAATTCAGCGTATTAGGAAGCTCCGTTTCTCGGAAGCTTATCTTTTGGTATAGTCACCGCCATCGTAGGTACTTGTACATTCGGGGTATGGCGAAACCACGTCGTCATAGTTGTTATCACATTCTTAGAGTGCTGTAGCGTTGTGGCGGGGTTGTAAAGGATGTAACTGTTCAAACTTTGTATATATATATATGCCGAAAGGCGACTTTCTCTCAGATAAAATGTGTCTCATTTTACAATTGTTTCATGTCTTGTTTTTATGTTCCGCTGATTACTCTGATGTATGACTACTTGGGTGCCCGGGTAAGGCACCAGTCACGGGCCCCGGAACGGGTCGTGACAATAAATGAGATGGAATTGCACACTAAAAGGGCCAAGAAATGAAGCCTAAGAAGTTCCGGGAAATATAGAAGAAATCAGATGAAGACCGGACGAAAAAAGGACGAAGAAACGAAAAATCCGGAAGAATGTCGTCACTGGCGCCCATGGCCCAGCAGCCAGCCGGCGCCGCCTCTGAATTTGCCGAACGCTCGATTTTTGGTAGCGCTGCGGCGCCTGCGAACGGCACCACGACGCGAGATTTTTAGTTGAGTTTTGGGCCGAATTTGACACGTTTTCAGAGTGCAAAAGGGATAATTTTTCCTACCTACATATTCCTTAACCCTTTACCTAAAGGATTCCATAACTTTTCATTAACCCTTCTAAAAGATTCTATAACTTCTCCTACCAACATATTTCTTAACCCTTTACCTAAAGGATTCCATAACTTTTCCTTAACCCTTTACCTAAAAGATTCCATAACTTTTCCTATCTACATAATCCCTAACCCTTTACCTAAAGAATTCTTGGGCTATAAATAGTCTCTACATCATTAGAAGAATTCATTCCATTCTCCATCCATCATTCTACCACATCCCATCTTGTAAATATTCCACAACACAATCCTTGGATGCTAGAAGGCTTGGAGACTTGTTCTTGAGTATTTTTCTTTTCTTTCTTTTGCTTTGTTTATTTCAGTTCATGTATGGAGATTATATTAGTTCTTAGCGTGACTATGGCTAGGAGCTAATTACTTTATTAGGGATTTCTTTGTGATTCACTTGAAACTCTATTCATGAATTAATATATTAGTCTGGTTTCTTCTTCACTTATTTAAGATTTATTCAATAGTTGCTTTGATTGCTTGATAATTAATTGATCACTAGTTATCATCACTTATATGAGTTCTAATCGAAATCTGAAAGGGGAGATTGTGAATATGCTATAGTTGAATAAACATAGGTTTAAATCGTGGACGAAAGTACCCCGATACTTGTGTAGCTTAATAGGTTATTACTCTTAATCCTCCTTTGTAGTCAATCTTGTCACCGAAAGGTAGAAGGGTTTTCCATTGGGGTTGAGTGTTTATATTACCTTAACATGAGTATAAAACGGTCTAGTTAACCTGCTATCTTAACGTAGAAGAAGATGTTAGTCTAATTGTATTAAAGATTGAATAGAGTGGATAGTTGATGATCTTGGAAGCCCTAATTCGCCATAATAACTGATTTAAATCAAAGTATTTTCATAATTAGTTTATTTCCTGCATTATTAGTTTAGAATTCCAACTCAATTAACGTTAACCGAATAGAAACTAAAGCATAGATAATCGGTACTTGAAAACCAGTCCCTGAGAACGATATTCGGTCTTACCTAGACTATATTACTTGTCACGATATGTGCACTTGCGTTTAGCGTGTGTATAAATCGCACATCAACGTGATAATGCCTTGGTTGTATTAAAAGGAAAGATGTGGTAGTGCTTTAGTTTTCTAAAATGAAAGATGTTATAACGACTTTATGGGAAGTTGGTTATAACAGTTTGTGGAAAGTCAAGAGATAGTATAAAAGGTTATAAGGAAATCATGTGAGAATGTCCATGATTAAGTCCTTAATATAGTATATGAAATGAAAGTGCCTTGAGTTTTAAAGTGATAGTTCATTATGTGTGTATGGTACATGACTTGTTGGTACCTAGGTTTGTCTAAAACGAAGGTTCATTATATGTGTTTGGTACATGATGTTTTGGTACCTTGACATAGCTAAATGAAAGATTTTATATGTGTTTGGTACATGATGTTTTGGTACCTTGGCATAGTTAAATGAAAGATTTTACATGTGTTTGGTACATGATGTTTGGTACCTTGGCATAGCTAAATGAAAGATTTTATATGTGTTTGGTACGTGATGTTTTGGTACCTTGGCATAGTTAAATGGAAGATTTTATATGTGTTTGGTACATGATATTTTGGTACTTTGGCATAGTTAAATGAAATATTTTATATGTGTTTGGTACATGATGTTTTGGTACCTTGGCATAGCTAAATGAAAGATTTTATATGTGTTTGGTACATGATATTTTGGTACCTTGGCATAGTTAAATGGAAGATTTTATATGTATTTGGTACATGATGTTTTGGTACCTTGGCATAACTGAAATGAAAGTTTGTATATGTGATTTGTACATGAGATGTTGGTACCTTGGTTTTTTTTTTAAAAGGGAAAGTTCGCGGCCCTAAATTAATCATAAGCTTCCTATTTTAAAATGGAAAGTTTACTCTTGTTACTCTCATTGTTAAAAAGGCACAGTGTACTGGTAGTTGATTATTATACTTATTATATGCCGACTGTGATGTGGGAATTCCACGGGCATGCTTATCTGATGATGGTTGTATATTGCTACGTCTGAGTTAAACTTGGAGATGGAAGTTACTTGTTACATGCTGACAGTGATGTTGCATTCCACGAGCATGCTTCTGTGATATTATATGTTGAGGGTAGGTGTCTCGGATTTTGACATGCCTTTCATATTTGAAAGTGGTATGGTGTTACAGTAGTACAGTGATACAAGGTACAGTTGGCTCTGATTTTATATGACACGGTATGATCTTGTATTTGATTTTCATACTTACCTCTGTCATCCCTTTGTACATTTATGATCTTATTTGTTGTACTTTACTTCTGTTTCATACTTAGTACATGTTGTACTGACCCCCTTCGGGGGGCTGCGTTCATATCCGCAGGTCTAGGTACTCAATTGTGGATCTGTGAGCTTAGGATCCTTGTTCAGCATTTTGGGATAACTCCGATGTTTCGGAGTTTGTCATTATGGCTAGGTATATTCAGAGGTACGGCGGTGTCACGACCCGAACCCGGGCCCGTGACTGGTGCCTTACCCGGACACCCAAGTAGCCATACATCAGAGTAATCAGCGGAACATAAAACAAGACATGAAAATATTATGAAGTAAGAACCAGTAATCTGAGAAAAACTTGCCTTTCGGCATATATATATAAATCAATTTAAAACCGAACAGTTACATCCTTATTACAACTCTGCCCACAACAGTACTACAGACCTCTAAGAATGATACAACAACAATGGCGGGACAGGGCCCCGCCATACCCCTGAATGTAAATACCTACAACGACAGGGGACTATACCACTGATAAGCCTCCGGAGAAAACAGAGCTTTCCCAAACGCTGAACTGTGACCCTAAGAGCGAGGATCAATGACTGTGTACCTTTACCTGCGGCATGAACGCAGCCCCGGAAGAGTCGAGATAACAGTGCAGTATGTGAAACGAAAATAAATCAGTAAATTAAATCATAGTAGTCTATATAAAGCAGGAGGCATGCATGATAACCAAACTACGATTCCTGATAAATAAGCGATCGTGTTAAGTCGTGACTCACGCCTCAAAGTCATCACTCAAATATAACTATGGGTCTCACGCCACCACATCATTCATGCGTGGAATACCTTCTCATGCCGGCGATCTATGATATAAAAGCATCAAGGAATACACATGAACACGAGTCCCACTGTGTCCTAATAAAATCGTGCAGGGTAAATGCGAAGGCATAGCCGACTACTAAAACCAGTACCAACAAGGTCATAAATCGTATCATGAGATCTGTCTGCCGTCACATGATCAAAGCGGCCACTCGCGCGATATCTAATGTGCGCGTCTAGCCCTGAACTTCCCGCACTCGCATAGGCCAATCATAGGCGCATGAGGTATAACCCGCGTCGAGGTAGCTACTCCGGCGTCCGCTGGACTTCGCGATCGCGTGGCTACATGCCGCGTGCCCATAAAGGACGCATACTAACACGGAACTCTCGTAGCTCGCGTAGGCCCCAGGACCCGCATGAGGTATCCTCGAATCATAGGTCACTAGACCACTTTGAGTCTACCCGCGTGGAGGCGCCAACCTCGGAAGCGATCGAAGTGAGTGGTACAATACCAACATAACGGCTGATAGTGAAACTATTTAAGCGCAATCGAGGGGAAATCCTTTTACACAAACATCACAAGATACTAACACACGTAGCATCCTAGCATGTTTACTTATCAAATAAACAAGAAAGTATCACAAGGCTATCACAACCCAACACAATCAAGTTATACACACAAGGCACTTTCTACTATATGATTAACAAGATCGGGTTTCTATCCCCAAAGTACTTCATACATTAACTCTTTTAAAAGATACGTTACTTTCACAAAAGTCACACAATACCCGTAGTATATGAAAATAGAGTGATTATCTTTTGAAGTAAATCAAAACATTTCTCTTTGTAAAATCAAGTAACCACATTCTTTTCCAAACGTTTCAAGTTTGCCTAATTTCAATTACTCAAGTTTCTCATTTTCGAAAGGTTTCGTAGTTCATAGTTGTTATACCCCGTATTTCCAGAGTATGTACGCGGGGACGTACGTAGAAAAGTTTGTGCCTTAAAGTGCTTGGCCGAATTTTATTTGTGCATAACACCCGGTTTGAGTCGTTTTTAGTGAAAGCGTTTTCCTGACTTCGTAGGGAATTTCCGCTATGTCATTTCTAATTTTTGCGGATTTTTCCGAGAGGCGAAACATTTTGGACCAACGAGAGGCGACACTTGTCACCCTCTAGTTGGTGGGAGTGTGATAAAGCATGGGACGAATTGGGTGAGTTTTGTCAAGTAGTAGGTAGGATATTTTGTGTGCAAGTTGGCTATGTACACATGCCCAAATCTTGGCCTTACACTTGTGTAGCACTTGGCTCAATCTTGGCCATTGGTTGGCCTTCACTTGGCCTATAAATACCCATCCCTTTGAAGACTTATTCATCCATTCCTAAATAATCCTTAGTGTTAAAATCCTCCCTCTCCTCTTGTTGACTCTCGTCCAAGAGCCCTCTCCCCTTTGAAAGGCCCTCGCCGAGAGCCTCTCCCCTCCTAGTAATGTGGCGTGGGGTACCCCTAGCCTTGTTGCTTTAGTATAATACCCCTTTGTGGTGTAGAAATACTCTCAAAGTATTGTTATAATGCCCAAATTACCTTAGCCATATACCTTGTTGTATTCTAAGGTTATACCTATCTGAAAAGCCAGAAAATACTATTATACTTAGTCGACCACAAAACCGAAACCCTAGGAAAATCTCCATAGTCCGTTGGAGTATTGTGTAGAAGTTGGTTAGAACTTCTAAGGGTGGTTTAGAGCGGGTTGGGCGCTCGGAGTTGGAGCTAAACGATTTCCCGGGATCGACTTTAACTAGGATAATTATGGGCTTATCGAGGTAATTATCTTGTCCTCTATTGTAATTGGATATTACATATTCTTAGAATATATAATTGAAGTATACTATATATAGAACTGAGCGTAGTATCGCAATGTCTTTTGACTTAAGCTGAATAATACTTACGGCAATGTCTTGCGACTTAAGCTGAATTGAAAGAAGAATCTTGAATCAGTAATTACATAGGGGTGTATTACATGAGACTTGTGTAGTAGTGCAGTGTAGTAGAATTGTACGTTAGGGTTAGATGTATAACCCCCTGGTTGGCTTGGTAGCGGCACCGATAGAGGAGGAGATTTCTGTTGTTGCGGGGAGGTTACGAATTTTCGGTAGAATGTTCTACGATGAGATCTAAATGTTAATAAAGCGCCTTGTGGCCTTATAGGTTGAAGTACTACGTGTGGCGCGATCTACTTGGCTTAAGGAGTAGCGACGTTTGGAAGTACTTGGGCGTTTTGCTATTAGTCGATACTCGTCGCGAGGTATGTGAACCTCTTCCTATCTCTTCTAGCATGATATGTGTGAACTATGTAGTGCGGTGAGCGTCATGTGCTAAACGTATTTGGTTGATTTAAAACATAAAGTGTTATAACGGCTTTATGGGAAGTTGGTTATAACAGCTTTATGTTGGTAAGAAAATACTTGTGGTCTTTAAAAGGTAATCGATTTGAACTATAAGCGGCTTGTTATGTGTTAATAAAGAACTTGAAGTATTTCAAAAGATTTTGAATCATTTTGAAAGAAGAAGTAATATACTTGGTTTTGAAAAACTTAAGAGTTATACTAGCTTTATGGGAAGTTAGGTATAACGGCTTAAGAATGTTTCTTGATTTGGAAATCGAATGTGTATCGACAAACCATGCGGCGTTAATAAAAGGAAATGTTTTGACTAATTAAGTATTATTAAAACGATGAAGCTTCCATCTGCATAGAAGCTAAGATGAGACAAAATGATATTTCCTAGATCATGGTCTTTGTAATAAGATTGTAATAAACAAGAATATCCTACTCATATAAGGCTTAGGTTTCTCAGTTGTTTAAAGGAGAATTATATTCTTAAATGAATAAGACTATGAACTACGAAACCTTTCAAAAAATGAGAAACTTGAACATTGGAAATTAGGCAAACTTGAACATTGGAAAAGAATGTTGCTACTTGATTTTACAAAGAGAAGTAATTGATTTTCTTTAAAAGATAATCACTCTATTTTCATATACTACGGGTATTGTGTGACTTTTGTGAAAGTAACGTATCTTTTAAGAGTTAATGTATGAAGTACTTTGGGGATAAAAACCGATCTTGTTGATCATATAGTAGGAAGTACCTTGTGTGAACAACTTGATTGTATTGGTTTGTGATAGCCTTGTAATACTTTCTTGTTGCTTTGATAAGTAAACGTGTTAGGATGCTACGTGTGTTAGTATCTTGTGATGTTTGTGTAAAGGGTTTCCCTTGATTGTGCTTATTAACTATCGATCGTTATGATAGTATTGTGGCATTCATCTCTTGAGATGATTCCGGGTTAAAGCCCTCCGTCGGGGTAGACTCGGTGATGCAGGACCGTGATTCGAGAATACCTCATGCGGGTCTGAGGGCCTATCGCGAGCTACGAGTTCGGTGTTAGCGTCGTCCTTTATGGGCATGCGGTCGCGTGGCTACGGACTCGGAAGTCGGGGCGATGCGGGAGTAGCTACCCTCGATGCGGGAATACCTCATGCGGGCGATGAGATTGGCCTATCGCGAGTGCGGGAGTTCGAGGTTAGACGCGTACATTGATCTGCGGGCAAGTGGCGGCTTTGATCATGTGACGGTCTAGACAGATCTTATGATCTGATTCATGACCTTGTTGGTACCGTGGGTTTTAGTAGTCGGCTATGCCTTCGTACTTACCGTCTGATTTTATTATGACACAGTGGGACCGGTGTTCATGTGTGTTCCTTGGTGCTTTTATATCATAGGCTGCCGCGGTGAGAAGGTATTCCACGGCATGATTGATGTTGTGGGCACTGAGACCCCTTGTTATACTTGAGTGATGACTTGAGGCGTGAGTCACGACTTGACATGGCTTGTTTTGTTGTAAAGCGTAGTTTGGTTATCATACGTCTCTGCTTTATATGACTACTATGATTTCATTTCTGATTTATTTTGATTTCACATACTAAATTTTTGTTATGACCTCGCCCGAAGTGCGTTCATCTGCGCGGTAAAGGTACACGATCGTTGATCCTCGCTCTTAGGAGTCATTCGGCTTTTGGGAAGCTCCGTTTCTCGGAGGCTTATCTTGGTATAGTCCTGTTATCGTAGGTGCTTACATTCGAGGGTATGGCGGGGCCCCGTCCGTCGTTGTTGTCATATCTTTCGTAAGTGCAGAATCTTGTTGTGGCGGGGTTGTAAAAGGATTAAACTGCTCATGTTGAAAAAGTTGTCATTTTTATATATCGAAAAGCAAGTTTTTCTCAGTTATTGTTTCATATTTCATAATATGTCTTGTATCGTTTATATTCCGCCGATTACTCGATGTTGGATCACTAGGGTGCGGGGTAAGGCACGATCCACGGGCCGGAATCGGTCGTGACAAAAGTGGTATCGAGCGATTAATCTTCGGAAAGTGTCTCTGACCGTATCGATGAAGTCTTGATTATCGGTGTGTTGTGCACCACAAATAATCGAGGAGGCTATAGGATATTTAGGATTGGTTTCTATTCTTCTCACTCGAGATCGTGCCTTAGAGGCATGTTGTAAGTTGGACCCTCTAACGTAAATTCTTTACCTTATCGTTATGCCTCCGCGTAGGCAACCGGGCGTGAGGCCAGCGGGAGGCTGCGAGTAAATCTGAGAGGGTTACGTGGGCACAGGCCCGATTATCACCTTGGGTGGTGCTTCATTCGGGAGTTCTGCGACGTCACTAGCCCCGAGAGTTTAGCGGCGGCGGCGATTCCTCTGCGGCCATGATTTTTGAACCTTCAGTTCCACGACCGGGATCGGTGAATATAGATTGCAAAGAAGCAACCCTGTTACTAGCTATAGATTTGGCTACAGAGTATACCGATGTCTGCGAGTCTTTAGGACTATCTAAAAGACGTTTTTGCAAGAGTAATTCTTGATTGGACTTGAGCATGGCACGTATGCGGGCTTATCGCAGTGGCCGAAAGCGTAGAGATCGACGGGTTAACGAAGGACAACAGAAGAGGGCCAGAGCATCAAGGTCCTTTGGTAACTTTCGAGGCGAGTCACCTCACCAGCGGATTAGATTATGCACCTCGCTTGGTGCAGTGGTCTTCCACGGAGTTCGGGACATTCGGGGTATCGCAGGAGTTGGTTAGAACTCGTGGCTTCGGTTCACGATGTAATGCACGTCATCCGGGAATGTCGTCTTTTAGTTTGTACGTGTTGTACTGCGGCCGTCGAGGGCCATGTGTCGAATGGGTGTCCTTGTAGGAGGACTTAGCCTTCAGATCGATGGGTAGTCGTCACCTTCCAGCTATCGCCCTACGGGCGAGTTTGATTAGAACGACTAAGGGAGTGAAGCGATGAATATAGATATATCTTTAACCTCTAGAAATCGTATGTGTGATAAGGTGAGTATACCTTAAGTGCTATGTTACGATAGCGGTGTGTTAGTCGTGATTAGATCATGGTTGTTTAGCGAGTAAGATTTTGGGGATAGAAGGTTTGAGCCTTAGAGCTTTTTACGTAAAGACCTTAGAGGTGAGGACATCTCGAGAAAGGTGTAGTGTTATGTTTGACCCTTATTGGAAGTGCATAGTGCACGTGAGTTATGTTGGGATAGGTCCCAGTAGTGTGGAATGAAAGGGTAGTTGAGCTAAGAAGACCGCCAGGTTTTGAAACATGATTAGTGAGATTGTTCGGATCGGGAGTTAGTGTTGTGCGCGTTGCCGGGTCGGATTGAGGCCATGATGCGGGTCAACCCGCGGCTGTTTGGTGGTGGGGTCAGTTTGTGGTGGTCCCTTGTGTTAGGGTTGTGAGGTGTTAGGCCCAAGTTTAGTTAACCAAGTCTGGAATTCGTGGACGCGTTCGACCGGTGGTCGGGCGATGGGGCAGCCCATCATGTTCTTGATCGGGACCGTTTACTGCTGTGTTGATTTATCGTAAAGGTTGTAAGGCTGCGCAGGGTGCCTACCTTCACCTTAAGACGCAGATGGAGCCAGTGCGGCTGTTTTTGTTTGGAAGTTTTACCAGCGGGGTTAGGAACTCGGTGAGTCTCGAGAATCGCGTTCGCCCTCGGGCGGTGTGTGTATTTCGAGGTAGTTGTAGGGATTGTTGTCTCTGCGGAGAGTGTTTAAGCTACCATTTCGGTTTTAGTGTCGCCTTATGAGGCCTTGTTGGGGCGGAAGTGTAAATTGCGGCCGATTGGTTCGATGTTGGCAAGGTTCGATTAGTTGGTTGAGCTTGTCCCAGGTATGGATAGGGTAAAGCTTGTCTAGAAGAGGTTACGGTAGCTCGAGAAATCGTGCGGATAATCGGCGGCGCTTAGAGTTCGAGTTGGACGGTCTTCTTGAAAGTACCACCCGGTTAAGGGTGTGACGAGTTTTGAAGCAGAGAAAACTTAGCCCGAGTTACTTTGGGCCCTTTGAGTTCATGTGAAGAATAGGCGGGTTGCCTATATGTTAGCAATTGTCGTCGACTTAGGAGGCGATGCGTCCGGTCTTTCGTATTGATATGATCGGAAAGTATCGGAGATCCATCGAGTGTTCCCGATTAATGATGACCACGTTAGAGATAGTAACCCGAGTTTTAGATAATGAAGCCGTATCGAGCGTGGTAAGAGTTTGAGTGTACGACATCCTCAGGGATCAAGGCGGCCGGTACCATTTGTTGGGTCGTCGGAGCAAGGCTCGCGACAAAGGGACAAAAGTGGTGCCATTTGTTGGAGTCGCTGAGAAGGTTAATGCCTCAGGCAAAGTGACAAAGTGGTATCTACGACGAGTAAAGAGAGAAGTGAGTATGTATGGCGAGCATAGGTGTGATCATTTCTTTTGTAGAGAGAAGGTACGAAGGAAGTATATTTTAGACCCTGGAGAGAGGTGGTTGTGGTGATGTTAGAGGTGTTTCCTCGTGGACTTGGATATAAGTATTTTGCGTGATTGTTTACGTGGCCATGTGTGGCGAGTTTGTTCTCGTAAGTATAGTAGTGAAGACTATCTTGGCGCGTTGTTTGAGACTTAGAAGGAACATTCGGGACGAATGTTTCTAAGGAGGGAGAATGTTATACCGTATTTCCAGAGTATGTACGTAAGGACGTACGTAGAAAAGTTTGTGCCTTAAAGTGCTTGGCGAATTTTATTTGTGCATAACACCGGTTTGAGTCGTTTTTAGTAAACGTTTTCCACTTTCGTGGGAATTTCCGCTATGTCATTTCTAATTTTTGCGGATTTTTAGAGGCGAAACATTTTGGACCAACGAGAGGCGACACTTGTCACCCTACAGTTGGTGGGAGTGGCGATAAAGCATGGGACGAATTGGGTGAGTTTTGTCAAGTAGTAGGTAGGATATTTTGTGTGCAAGTTGGCTATGTACACATGCCCAAATCTTGGCCTTACACTTGTGTAGCACTTGGCTCAATCTTGGCCATTGGTTGGCCTTCACTTGGCCTATAAATACCCATCCCTTTGAAGACTTATTCATCCATTCCTAAATAATCCTTAGTGTTAAAATCCCTCCCTCTCCCTCTCTTGTTGACTCGTCCAAGAGCCCTCTCCCCTTTGAAAGGCCCCTTGGCGAGAGCCCTCTCCCCTCACAGTAATGTGGCCGTAGGGTACCACTAGCCTTGTTGCTTTCGTATAATACCCCTTTGTGGTGTAGAAATACTCTCAAAAGTATTGTTATAATGCCCAAATTACCTTAGCCATATACCTTGTTGTATTCTAAGGTTATACTATCTGAAAAGCCAGAAAATACTATTATACTTAGTCGATCCAAAACCGAAACCACAGGAAAATCTCCATAGTCCGTTGGAGTATTGTGTAGAAGTTGGTTAGAACTTCTAAGGGTGGTTTAGAGCGGGTTGGAGCGCTCGGAGTTGGAGCTAAACGATTTCCCAGGATCGACTTTAACTAGGATAATTATGGGCTTATCGAGGTAATTATCTTGTCCCTCTATTGTAATTGGATATTACATATTGTTAGAATATATAATTGAAGTATACTATATATAGAACTGAACGTAGTATCGGCAATGTCTTTTGACTTAAGCCTGAATAATACTTACGGCAATGTCTTGCGACTTAAGCCTGAATTGAAAGAAGAATCTTGTTGTAATTACATAGGGCTGTATTACAGTAGACTTGTGTAGTAGTACCGTGTAGTAGAATTGTACCCGTTAGGGTTAGATGTATAACCCCCCCCTGGTTGGCTTGGTAGCCGGCCTCGATAGAGGAGGAGATTTACGCTGTTGCGGGGGGGGGAGGTGCTGCCGAATTTTCGGTAGAATGTTCTACGATGAGATCTAAATGTTAATAAGCGCCTTGTGGCCTTATAGGTTGAAGTACTACGTGTGGCGCGATCTACTTGGCTTAAGGAGTAGCCGACGTTTGGAAGTACTTGGAGCGTTTTGCTATTAGTCGATACTCGTCGCGAGGTATGTGAACCTCTTCCTATCTCTTCTAGCATGATATGTGTGAACTATGTAGTGCGGTGAGCGTATGTGCTAAACGTATTTGGTTTTTTTAAAACATTATGTGTTATAACGTCTTTATGGTTTGTTGGTTATAACATTTTTTTGTTGGTAAGAAAATACTTGTGGTCTTTAAAAGGTAATCGATTTGAACTATAATCGGCTTGTTATGTGTTAATAAAGAACTTGAAGTATTTCAAAAGATTTTGAATCATTTTGAAAGAAGAAGTAATATACTTGGTTTTGAAAAACTTAAGAGTTATACTAGCTTTATGGGAAGTTAGGTATAACGGCTTAAGAATGTTTTCTTGATTTGGAAATCGAATGTGTATCGACAAACCAACTGCGGCGTTAATAAAAGGAAATGTTTTGACTAATTAAGTATTATTAAAACCGATGAAGCTTCATCCGCATAGAAGCTAAGATGAGACAAAATGATATTTCTAGATCATGCTTTGTAATAAGATTGTAATAAACAAGAATATCCTACTCACATATAAGGCTTAGGTTTCTCAGTTGTTTAAAGGAGAATTATATTCTTAAATGAATAAGACTATGAACTACGAAACCTTTCTAAAAAATGAGAAACTTGAACATTGGAAATTAGGCAAACTTGAACATTGGAAAAGAATGTTGCTACTTGATTTTACAAAGAGAAGTAATTGATTTTCTTTAAAAAGATAATCACTCTATTTTCATATACTACGGGTATTGTGTGACTTTTGTGAAAGTAACGTATCTTTTAAAGAGTTAATGTATGAAGTACTTTGGGGATAAAAACCCGATCTTGTTGATCATATAGTAGGAAGTACCTTGTGTGAACAACTTGATTGTATTGGTTTGTGATAGCCTTGTAATACTTTCTTGTTGCTTTGATAAGTAAACGTGTTAGGATGCTACGTGTGTTAGTATCTTGTGATGTTTGTGTAAAGGGGTTTCCCTTGATTGTGCTTATTAACTATCAGTCGTTATGATAGTATTGTGGCATTCATCTCTTGAGATGATTCCGGGGGTTAAGCTGCCCTCCGATGCGGGGTAGACTCAGGCGGTCTGGGACCATGATTCGAGAATACCTCATGCGGGTCCTGGGGGCCTATGCGGAGCTACGAGAGTTCCAGGTTAGCGTGCGTCCTTTATGGGCATGCGGTCCTTGTGGCCATGCGGACTCGGAAGTCCAGGACGATGCCGGGGAGTAGCTACCCTCGATGCGGGGAATACCTCATGCGGGCCGATGAGATTGGCCTATGCGGAGCTGCGGGAGTTCTAGGTTAGGCAGCGTACATTGATCTGCGGGCAAGTGGCGGCTTTGATCATGTGACGGTCTGACAGATCTTATGATCTGATTCATGACCTTGTTGGTACTGTGGTTTTTTAGTAGTCGGCTATGCCTTCGTACTTACCGTCTGATTTTATTATGACACAGTGGGACACGGTGTTCATGTGTGTTCCTTGGTGCTTTTATATCATAGGCTGGCGGTGAGGAAGGTATTCCACGGGCATGATTGATGTTGTGGGCACGAGACCCCTTGTTATACTTGAGTGATGACTTGAGGCGTGAGTCACGACTTGACATGATCGCTTTGTTGTAAAGCGTAGTTTGGTTATCATACATGTCTCTGCTTTATATGACTACTATGATTTCATTTGATATTTATTTTCATTTCACATACTCGTAAATGGTTGTATCGACCTCGCCCGGGGGCTGCGTTCATGCCGCAGTAAAGGTACACCGGTCGTTGATCCTCGCTCTTGGTCACATTCACTTTGGGAAGCTCCGTTTCTCGGAGGCTTATCTTGGTATAGTCCCTGTTGTCGTAGGTGCTTACATTGAGGGTATGGCGGGCCCTGTCCGTCGTTGTTATCATATCTTTCGTAGAGTGCAGTAATCTTGTTGTGGGCGGGGTTGTAAAAGGATTAAAGCTGTTCATGTTGAAAAAGTTGTCATTTTTATATATCGAAAGGCAAGTTTTTCTCAGATTATTGTTTCATATTTCATAATATGTCTTGTATCGTTTTATATTCCGCTGATTACTCTGATGTTGTATCACTAGGGTGCCCGGGGTAAGGCACCAGTCACGGGCCCGGAATCGGGTCGTGACAAAAGTCTTATTCATTTAAGAATGTAATTCTCTTTTAAACAATCGGAGGAACATAAGCCTTATATGTGAGTAGGATATTCTTGTTTATAACAATCTTATTACAGCAGCCATGATCTAGGAAATATCATTTTGTCTCATCTTAGCTTCATGCGGATGGAAGTTTCTCTTGGTTTTAATAATACTTAATTATTCAATACACTTTCCTTTATTAACGCTGCAGTGGTTTGTCGATACATTTACGATTTCAAATCGATGAAACATTATCCCTTTTAAAAACCAAGTACTCATTACTCACGAATGAGGTTTCACACAAAATTCATATAATTTATTTAAGTTAAGTCTCTTATCTTACAAGATCAAGTCTCTTAACTTCTAAAATAAATAAATCATTCGTTTTATCCCTCTTAAGCCACTATACCTAACTCCCCATAAAGCTAGTATAACTCTTAAGATTTTTAAAACCAAGTATTACTCTTATTTTTAAAAACAGTTCTTAATCCTCTTGAACTACTTCAAGATTATTATTATTCGGGCTTAAGTCAAAAGACATTGCCGTACAACTACGTTCAATTAACACACGTACGTCTACCGTACTACATAGTTATACACATATCATGCTAGAAGAGATAGGAAGAGGTTCACATACCTCGCGACGATTATCGACTATAAGCAAATCGCTCCACGGCTATAACCCGGCTAGCCTGGTCCACCTTCTCAAGTAGCACATGCTACTCGCAGAACATTCAACCTATACAGGTTATACAAGTCTATCAAAGTCTAGACTACTCGGTAGAATAAATCTAGATACAAGATCCTACGGGAAAATTGGGCAGCCCTTCCCTACCCGTCAAACTTACACAAGTCTACTGTAATACAGTCCTACGTAATTACAGTTCAGTTCTCTTCTTTAAATTCAGGCTTAAGTCCAAAGACATTGCCACAAAACTAGGTTCAGTTCTATATATAGTATACTTCAACTATATATTCTAGCAACATGTAATTTCCAATTACAATAGGGGGACAAGATATTTACCTCGATAAGCCCATAATTATCCAAGTATAGATGTCGATCCTGGGCAACGTTTAGCTCCAACTCCGTGCGCTCCAACCCGCTCCAAACCACCCTTAGAAGTTCTAACCAACTTCTACATAATCCTCCAACTAACTATGGAGATTTTCCTTAGGGTTCGGTTTTGTGACTGACGGGAAGTATAATAGTATTACGGGGCTTTTCGTATAGGTATAACCTTAGAATACTACAAGGTATACGGCTAAGGTAATTTGGGTATAGTAACAATACTTTTGAGAGTATTTCTACCAAGAGGAGGGTATTTATACGAGACAACACCACAAGGGGGGGGTGTATACCCCTCGGCCTACCCCACTAGGGGGGTACTCGGCGAGGGGAGGGGAAGCTCTCGGCCAGGGGGCCTCACAAGGGGGAGGGCGAGACACCACACAAAGGGGGAGGATTTTAACACTTTAGGAAATTTAGGAATGGATGAAGAAGTCTTCCAAGGGGTATTTATAGGACAAGCCAAGGCGACCAATGGCAAGATCTTGCCAAGTGCAAGGCAAGTGTAGGGCCAAGATCTTGCCAAGTGCACCTTATCCATCTACCACAAAATATCCTACCAACCCCTTGACCAACAAGGCCACCAATCGTCCACTTTACCGCCACCAATGAGAGGGTGCCAAGTGTCGCCCTCTCATTGGTCCAAAATGTTTCGTCTCTCCGAAAAATCCGCAAAAATTAAAAATGACATAGCCGGAATTTTTCCTACGAAAGCTGTGGAAACGTTTCGTCGAAAAACGACTCTAACCGGGTGTTGTGCACAAAAATAATTCGGCCAAGCCTAATCTCAAGTTCAAATTTTCTACGTCCTTACGTGCATACTGGAAATACGGTATAACATTCTCCTCTAGAAACATTCGTCCCGAATGTTCCTTCTAAGTCTCAAAACGAACGCGCGCCAGTATAGTCTTCACTACTATACTTACGAAACAATCCTGCCACACCTGGCCACAGAAACATCCGCGCAAATACTTCCATCCAAGTCCACGAGGAAACACCTCCAATATCACCACAAAAACCTCTCTCCGGGGTCTAAAATATACTTCCCCGCGCTTCTCTTTACCAAAGAAATGATCACATCTATGCTCGCCATACATGCTCGCTTCTTCCGATACCACTTTTGTCACTTTGCGCGAGGTTCTAGTGTCACTCGCGACCCAACAAATGGTACGGATCGTGCGATCCTTGAGGATGTCGTACACTTCTTGTACACTCGAACTCTTTCTCATAACCTACCACATTTCTGATACTGCTTCAGTTTCCAAAACTCGGGGTTACTATCTCTAACGTGGTCATCATTAACTGAGAACATTCTGGATGGATCTCCGATACTTTCCTGAACATAACAATACGAAAGACCGGACGTACTGCCTCCTAAGTCGGACGGCAAATGCTAACATATAGGCAACCTGGCCTATTCTTCACAAGAACTCAAAAAGGCCCAAAGTAACACGGGCTAAGTTTACTCTGTTTTCCAAAACTCGTCACACCCTATCCACAGTCTGCTGGAACAAGCCTGAACCAATTATCTGAACCTTGCCAACATCGAACCAATCGACCGGCAACTTACACTTCCGCCCCTACAAGGCTTCATAAGGCGACATCCGAACACTGAAAGGGTAGCTTAAACACTCCCTCCACAGGAGACAACAATCCCCAACTACCCCGAAATCCACACACTGGGCCGAGGCGAATGCGATTGAGACTTACGAGTTCTTAACCTGCTGGTAAAACTTCCGGAAAAAGCAGCCGTAGTGCACAGGCTCCACTGCGTCATAAGGTGAAGGTAGGCACCCGTGCAGCCTTACAACCTTTACGATAAAATCAACACTCACGAGTACCACGATCTTTGCTAGAAGACAAGGCGGGTGACCTCGCCGGCGACCTCGGTCGAATCGTCCACGAACTCGTACGCTGGTTAACTAAACTTGGGCCTAACACCCTCGTGACCCTACCACCCGGCGGGACCACCACAAACTGACCCCACCACCATACATGCCGCGGGTTGACCCGCAACATGGCCTCAACCCGACCCGGCAATGCGCAAAACACTAGCTCCCCGAAGGAAAACTCTCACTAATCATGTTACGAAAACCTAGCGGTCTTCTTAGCTCAACTACCCTCTTTTATTCCACACTACTCAGGGACTTATCCCACAAACATAGCTCACGTGCACTATGCACTCCTATAAGGGTCAAACATAAACATACGTCTTTTACTCGAGATAGCCTTACCTCTAAGGTCTCTACGTATAAAACTCTAAGGCTCATACTTTCTCTATCCCCCAAAATCTTACTCGGTTAAACAACCATGATTCCTAATCACAACTAACACACTGCTATCAGAACATAGCACTTATGATATACCCATCTTATCACATAAACAAAACTCTAGAGGGTTAAAGATATGCCTGCATCTACTGCTTCACTCCCCTTAGTCGTTCTAATCAAACCTGCCCCGTAGGGCGCATAGCTAGGGAAGATGACGAACTACCCACCGATCCTGAAGGCTAAGTCCTCCTACAAGGACACTCTTTCGACATCAGACCCTGACGGTCATAGGTACAACAAGTACCAACAAAAAGACGACATTCCCCGGGATGACGTCTGTCACACTGTGAATCGGAAGCCCTGGAGTTCTGACCAACTCCTGCATACCCCGAACATCCTCAACCCCGTGGAGGACCTCTCTGCACTGGTGGATGTGCATAATCTAAACTGCTGGTGAGGTGACTCGCCTCGAAAGTTACCAAAGGACCTTGCTGCTCTGGCCCTCTTCTGCTGTCCTTGGTTAACCCGTCGATCTCTACGTTTTTCGGCCTGCTGTGCATAAGCCCGTACACAGGCCATGCTCAAGCCTAACTGAAGAATTACTCTTACACAACTCTCTCTTAGGTAGTCATCAAGACTCGCGGTACATCGGTATACTCTCTGGTAGCCAAATTCATAGCTAATGTGGTCGCCTCTTGCAATCTAAATTCACCGTTCGGTCGTGGGCGAAGGTTCAAATATCATGGCGCGATGAAAGCTGCCGCCGCCGTGCTAAACTCTGCTGGGGCTAGTGACGTCGCAAAAACTCCCCGAATGTAGCACTACCCTAGGTAAATATTGGGCCTGTGCCCTCGTAACCCTCTGTACTCTGCTCGCAGCTCCCTCGGCTGCCTCGTCCTCCTAGGCCCGGGTTTGCCCTACGCGGAGGCATATCGGTAAGGGAAAGAAATACGTTAGAGGGTCCAACTTACAACACAGCTCTAAGGCACGATCTCAGAGTGAGAAGAATAGAAACCAATCCTAAATATCCTATAGCCTCCTGATTATTGGTGTGGTGCACAACACCGATAATCAAGACTCTTGGATCTGATGCGTAGACACTTCAGGATTAAGCGCTCTGATACCACTTTTTGTCACGACTCGAACCGGGCGTGGTGGTGCCTTACCGGACACCCAAGTAGCCATACATCAGAGTAATCAGCGGAACATAAAACAAGACATGAAAATATTATGAAGTAAGAACCAGTAATCTGAGAAAAACTTGACTTTCGGCATATATATATAAATCAATTTAAAACCGAATAGTTACATCCTTATTACAACTCGCCTGCAAGATTACTGGACCTAAGAATGATACAACAACAATGGCGGGACGGGGCCCGCCATACCCTGAATGTAAATACCTACAACGACGGACTATATACCGATAAGCCTCGGAGAAAAGCGAGCTTTCCCAAACGCTGTGACCACTAAGGCGAGGATCAATGGTATGTACCTTTACTGCGGCATAAACACACGGCCAAGGAGGTCGATAACAGTCCGAGTATGTGAAGCGAAAATAAATCGTAAATGAAATCATAGTAGTCTATATAAAGCGGGAGACATTCATGATAACGAACTACGATTCCTGATAAATAGCGATCATGTTAAGTCGAGGACTCGCCTCAAAGTCATCACTCAAATATAACTATGGGTCTCACGCCGCACATCATTTATGCGTGGAATACCTTCCTCACTGCCGCGATCTATGATATAAAAGCATCAAGGAATACACATGAACACGAGTCCACTTTGTGTCCTAATAAAACCGTCTGAGGGTAAATGCGAAGGCATAGCCGACTACTAAAACCCACAGTACCAACAAGGTCATAAAGCGTATCATGAGATCTGTCTAGGCCGTCGCATGATCAAAGCGGCCACTACGCTGCGATATCTAATGTGCGCATCTAGCCACTGGAACTTCCGCGACTCGCGTAGGCCAATCTCATAGGCCGCGTGAGGTATAACCCGCATCGAGGTAGCTACTCCGGCGTCCGCTGGACCGCGATCCGCGTGGCCACATAGACCGCGTGCCCCGTAAGGGCGTACTAACACGGAACTCTCGTAGCTCGCGCATAGGCCCACAGGACCGCGTGAGGTATCCTCGAATCATAGGTCACTAGACCGCTTTGAGTCTACCCCGCGTGGAGGCGACAACCTCCGGAAACAGTCAGGGTGAGTGGTACAATACCAACATAACGGCTGATAGTGAAACTATTTAAGCGCAATCGAGGGGAAATCCCTTTACACAAACATCACAAGATACTAACACACGTAGCATCCTAGCATGTTTACTTATCAAATAAACAAGAAAGTATCACAAGGCTATCACAACCCAACACAATCAAGTTATACACACAAGGCACTTTCTACTATATGATTAACAAGATCGGGTTTCTATCCCCAAAGTACTTCATACATTAACTCTTTTAAAAGATATGTTACTTTCACAAAAGTCACACTGATACGTAGTATATGAAAATAGAGTGATTATCTTTTGAAGTAAATCAAAACACTTCTCTTTGTAAAATCAAGTAACCACATTCTTTTCCAAACGTTTCAAGTTTGCCTAATTTCAATTACTCAAGTTTCTCATTTTCGAAAGGTTTCGTAGTTCATAGTCTTATTCATTTAAGAATGTAATTCTCTTTTATACAATCGGAGGAACATAAGCCTTATATGTGAGTAGGATATTCTTGTTTATAACAATCTTATTACAATGACCGTGATCTAGGAAATATCATTTTGTCTCATCTTAGCTTCTATGCAGATGGAAGTTTCTACTGGTTTTAATAATACTTAATTATTCAATACATTTTCCTTTATTAACGCTGCAGTGGTTTGTCGATACACATTTCTAATTTCCGAAATCAGTAAAACATTATCCCTTTTAAAAACTAAGTACTCATTACTCACGAATGAGGTTTCACACAAAATTCATATAATTTATTTAAGTTAAGTCTCTTATCTTACAAGATCAAGTCTCTTAACTTCTAAAATAAATAAATCATTCGTTTTATCCCTCTTAAGCCATTATACCTAACTCCCCATAAAGCTAGTATAACTCTTAAGATTTTTAAAACCAAGTATTACTCTTCTTTTTAAAAACAGTTCTTAATCCTCTTGAACTACTTCAAGATTATTATTATTCGGGCTTAAGTCAAAAGACATTGCCGTACAACTACGTTCAATTAACACGTCGTCTGCCGTACTACATAGTTATACACATATCATGCTAGAAGAGATAGGAAGAGGTTCACATACCTCGCGACGATTATCGACTATAAGCAAATCGCTCCACGGCTATAACCCGTGCTTTGGTCCACCTTCTCAAGTAGCACATGCTACTCGCAGAACATTCAACCTATACAGGTTATACAAGTCTATCAAAGTCTAGACTACTCGGTAGAATAAATCTAGGTACAAGATCCTACGGGAAAATTGGCGACCGCTTCCTGCAGTCAAACTTACACAAGTCTCTTTATGTCTGATCCTACGTAATTACAGTTCAGTTCTCTTCTTTAAATTCAGGCTTAAGTCCAAAGACATTGCCACAAAACTAGGTTAAGTTCTATATATAGTATACTTCAACTATATATTCTAGCAATATGTAATTTCCAATTACAATAGGGGGACAAGATAATTACCTCGATAAGCCCATAATTATCCAAGTATAGATGTCGATCCTGGGCAACGTTTAGCTCGACTCAGTGCGCTCGACCGCTCCAAACCACCCTTAGAAGTTCTAACCAACCTACATAATCCTCCAACTAACTATGGAGATTTTCCTTAGGGTTGGTTTGTGGTGACGGGAAGTATAATAGTATTACGGGGCTTTTCGTATAGGTATAACCTTAGAATACTACAAGGTATACGGCTAAGGTAATTTGGGTATAGTAACAATACTTTTGAGAATATTTCTACCAAGAGGAGGGTATTTATACGAGATAACACCACAAGGGGGGGGGGGGGTGTATACCCCTCGGCCTACCCACTGGGGGTACTCTCGACGAGGGAAAAGCTCTCGGCCAAGGGGGCCTCACAAGGGGAGGGCGAGACACCACAAAGGGGAGGATTTTAACACATTAGGAAATTTAGGAATGGATGAAGAAGTCTTCCAAAGGGGGGTATTTATAGGACAAGCCAAGGCCAACCAATGGCCAAGATCTTGCCAAGTGCAAGGCAAGTGTAGGGCCAAGATCTTGCCAAGTGCACCTTATCCATCTACCACAAAATATCCTACCAACCCCTTGACCAACAAGGCCACCAATCGTCCACTTTACCGCCACCAATGAGAGGGTGCCAAGTGTCGCCCTCTCGTTGGTCCAAAATGTTTCGTCTCTCCGAAAAATCCGCAAAAATTAAAAATGACATAGCCGGAATTTTCCCTACGAAAGCTGTGGAAACGTTTCGTCGAAAAACGACTCTAACCGGGTGTTGTGCACAAAAATAATTCGGCCAAGCCTAATCTCAAGTTCAAATTTTCTACGTACGTCCTTACGTACATACTCTGGAAATACGGGGTATAACAGGCGGGGCCTTGTCCCGTCGCAATTTACTGTCCAAATCTTAGAGGTCTGTATTCATATGTGGGCTGGACTGACGTGAGTTGTAATTACATTGTTGTACAGTTGTAGTCTCATTCGGGCGTAATATATTATGGCAGCCTTATCGGCTTTGCCTGTGTTTAAAGAAAAAAAAATTATGAATGTTATTTATCTTCCGCAATTTACTTGTGTTGTATGAATAGAAGGGTGCCCAGATAGGAAACCAGTCGCGGGCCCGGGGTTCGGGGCGTGACAGGATGTCATGTGGGTAGTGGCGCCAGTGTCCATGTACTAATTTGTGTCTAGTGGAGTCATTCCAAGCGTGTGTATCGCGGCTTCAATGTTCTCGATTACCCCCCTCCCCCCCCCTCCCGACCCAATTGATGTTACTCCCCGTAACCCCTCCCTCCACGGGCTACTTTAGGGACTGCCACATACGAATATTAGACTTAGGGCCCGTTTGGTACAACTTATTAAAAAGAGCTTTTAGAAGTAGAGTTTTTAGGAGTAGAACTTTTCAAGTAGAGTTTTTTATCAAAAAGTTGTTAGGTGTTTGGTTGTCAATAAAAAAAAGTATTTTTGGCTTAAAAATGGGCAAAACAACCTCTACTTCCAAAAGCCCAAAATTTGAGCTTTTGAAAAGAGAGGCCAAAAACACTTTTCGATTTTCAACCAAACACTCCAATTTTTGGCCAAAAGTGTTTTTGGCCTTCCAAAAGTACTTTTGGCCTTTCCAAAAGCTCAACCAAACGGGGACTTAGTCATTTTAAGTCCTCTCCTTGTAGCCACACATGGATTGCCCACTTTCCATTGTCCCCCATTTAAATTAATTATCTCACAATTAATCAATTATACACACAATTAATTCTATGTCCCAATTTATTTAAATCCCATGACTTATATTCCATGTCATAATTCTAGTAATATGACACTAGCCCATAACTTGTTTATGGATACTCCAAATTTATTCTTCCGACCCCGTCGTCACACCTGTTGTGTCCAAAATTATTTCGGAGTCACATCCTTTTATATACTAGTCTCCTATTATCATATGTAAATATAACAAAAAATTTCCAATGCTCGGGTCTATTTCCTTCGTTTAGGTGCTCAAATCATTATCCAAAATTCCGAGACCTTAACAAAACTGAAGATAGATTTGCCCGTGCTACGGCTGGGAAATGAAAATCCCAATGTCAGGGAAGAAAATTTTATTCTTGGGAGCAAAAGGCGAAATCCCTCGCCCACAGAGCCCCCACCCCTCCGACCCGACAGAGATTGGTGGATGAAGGTAAATCATGGTACTCAGCGGCCCACTAGGTGGGAGGCACAGTGCCTGTTGCCCACAAGGAGTCATCCCTCACAAAGGAGAAATGAACTCCCACACTGCGTATCACGACCCGAACCCGGGCCCGTGACTAGTGCCTTTCCCCGGGCACCCTAGTGTTACAACATCAGAGAAAAACCAGCGGAAATAAAAACTTAAACATATAAATAGATATGGATCAAGATGAAGGAAAATAGACCAACCAAAACGGTTGCCTTTCAGCATATATATAAATATCGACCTTTGAACAGTTACAATCCTTACAACCACTTGCAGCGGTGCTGAGACCTCTAAGATTTTTACAACAACTATGACCGGGACGGGGCCGCCGTACCACGAATGTACAGAACCTACGGACTGGGTAGCATACCAAAAGATAAGCCTCGAAGGAACGGAGCTTCCCAATCTGTTGAAATGTGATCCTAAAGCGGGGATCGACGGTAGATGTACCTCTACTGCGGCATGACGCAGCCCGAAGGAGGTCGATCTGCAATTGCAGTATGTGAAAGCGTAAATCATCGTAAATGAAATCATAGCGATCTATATAAAGCGGGAGACATGTATGATAACCAAACTACGATTCACGATAAATAGCGATCATGTAAGTCGAGGACTCGTACCTCGAGTCATCACTCAAATATAACTATGGGTCTCGCCCGCAACATCAATCATGCGTGGAATACCTTCCTCCGTCGGCGATCATGATATAATAACACCAAGGAGTACATATGAACACCAAGTCTACACGATGCCAAAGCCGTACTAACAATACTATACAACCAAACCACGAAGGCGACACGGGCAAATCTGGCCGACTACGGATACCAAGGCGGTCACGTGGCGGCGGGGCAAATCACGAGGGCTAACTACGGAGTACAGGCCGTATCACGAGACCGTCACTCTGGCTGAGCGGGGCAAGTCGAGGGCTAACTACAGTACCAAGGCGAATCAGCCACGAGGCGGGGAAAGTCTGGCCGACCACCAAGTACCAAGGCGAACAGAAGAAACCTCATGGAGAGCTAGTCCATGGAATAACACTATCAGCGAGGCGTGCGGTGGAAATCTGCATCGCTGTAGACGCGTCCAAGTAAGTCCTCAACAAGTCAACCGGCCCTCCATCGAGAGACGCGGTAGTATAGAAACACAATTCTTGCACACAAAGGCTATCACAATAAGCATAGGCAAGTTACACAACAAGCATAGGCAAGTTACACAACAACAAGCATAGGCAAGTTACACAACTCAAGGTACTTTCATTTTATGTCAAAAATCCGGGTTTTAACCCTAAAGTACTACGTACGTTAAATTCCTTTTAAGAGATCCATTCCTTTTATAAAAGTCACCCGATACCCGTAGTATAAAATAGAGTGACTTACATCTTTTAAGTAAACCAAAACAACTTCCATACTTTCCTTTTTAAAACCAAATTAAGGCAATATCATGCCTTCTTTTTAGACCAAAACACTTCTCTTTTTAAAGTCAAGTTACCACATTAAAACCAATGATAAAACCCTTCTTTTGTTTTCATAAAGTCGTTATAACTAACTTCCCATAAAGCTGTTATAACACTTTATGTTTTAAACCAATTTAAGACAAAACAATGCCTTTCTTTTCCCTAAAGTTCCAGTTTGCCTAATTTCAATTACTCAAGTCTCTTTATTTTAGAAAAGTTTCATAGTTCGATGTCTAAATCTCTTTTAAAACAATTGAGTAACATATGCCATAGGTGTGAGCAGTTTATTCTTGTTTATAACCATTTATTAAAGCAGCCATGATCTAGAAAATGTAATATCATTTTGTCTCATCTTAGCTTCTATGCGGATGGAGGTTTCTACTGGTTTTAATAATACTTCATTATTCAATACATTTTCCTTTATTAGCTGCGATGGTTTGTTCGATACTTATTCTGATTTTCGAAATCAGTAAAACATTATTCCTTTTAAAACCAAGTACTCATTACTCACGAATGAGGTTTCACACTAACATCCATATTAAGTCAAGTCTCTTATCTTTTATGATTAAGTCTCTTAACTTCTAAAAATCAGTAAACCATTCTCTTTATCTCTCTTAAGACGTTATACCTAACTTCCCATAAAGCTAGTATAACTCTTATGTTTTCAAAACCAAGTATTACTCTTCTTTCAAAAAGGTTTCTTAATTCTTTTGAAATACTTCAAGATTCTTATTATTCAGGCTTAAGTCAAAAGACATTGCGTACAACTACGTTCGATCGACACGTGCGTCTCAGTACTATATATATATATATCTTTAAAATATCATGCTCAAGAGTATAGGAAGAATCACATACCTCGTGACGATTATCGACTATAAGCAAAAGCGCTCCACGGCTATAACGGCTAGCCTTGTCACCTTCCAAGTAGTACATGCTACTCGCGAGCGATCGACAATAAAGGTTATAAGTCTACTGTAAATCTGATCCTATGTAAATCTGATTTAATCTTCTACTTAATATTCTTCTGATGTGATTTCAGTTCAAGTCTTTACTGTAATATCCTTCTATTACAGTTCAATTCTCTTCTATGAATCTTATATTCATTTCTATACAACTACAGTATGTAATTTCCAATTACACTAGAAGGATAGGATTATTTACCTCGGTAAGCCCCAAAATTATCCAAGTTTAATGTCGCTCCTGAGCAACGTTAAGCTCCTACTCCGTGCGCTCCAACCCGCTCCAAACAACCCTTAGAAGTTCTACGCAACTTCTTCTTAACACTTCAACCGACTATGAAGGTTTTCCTTAGGGTTTCGTTTTTGTGACTGAGGGGAAGTATAATAGTATTTCCGGGCTCTACGTATAGAGGTAACTTTGGAAAGTACTACAAGGTATATGGGCTAAGGTATTTAGGGCATTATAACAATACTTGGAGAGTATTTCTCTACCAAGGGGGTATTTCTCGAAAACAACAAGGCTAGGGGTGTGCTCGTGAGGTCTTTCTCGAAGGGAGGGGATGGCTTTGGACGAAACCTCAAGAGGGAGGGAGTATTTTGAGACTTAGAAAAATGCTCAAGTTTGGATGAAGAAAATCTTCAACTTAGAGGGGTATTTATAGGTCAAGCAATGGCCAACCAATGGCCAAGATCAATCCAAGTGTTAGGCAAGTGTAGGGCTAGGATTTAACCATGTGTACCTTATCCATCTACCACACCAACTTGCACAAAATATCCTACCTAACCAATGCCACCAATTTCGTCCAACTTGCCGCCCCAATCACGTCCAATGTGAGGGTGACACATGTCACCCTCCCGTTGGTCCAAAATGTTTCGTCTCTCGGAAAAATCCGCAAAAATTATAAAGACATAGCCGGAATTTTCCCTTCGCAAGTTTAGTAAAACGTTTCGTCGAAAAACGATTCTTTTTGGTACTTGTGCCCAAATTTCGAACCTTGCCAACCTTAAGGCTTAAATTTTTATACGTACGCCCTCACGTACATACTCTGGAAATACGGGGTATAACATTCTCCCCTCCTTAGAAACATTCGTCCCGAATGTTCCTTCTCAAGACGGATAACGATAAAGTTCTTTTAACAAGTTGCTAACGCCACACCTGGCCATGAAATAACACACGTTCTCTTCCTTCCTTTATCGTCGTACCCTTCTCGAACACTCGAACTCTTCTTAGTACACGTACCACACTTCAGTCAACAATTCTGTTGCCGAAACTTTGGAGTCACTACCTCCAAACTTGGTCATCTTACTAGCTTCACTTTCCTCTAAGGCCATTCCCGGCCTTCACGAACCGATTCGGTCGAACGCGTCCACGAACTCATCGATGGTCATCTAAACTTGGGCCTAGCACCCTCGTGACCCTACCACTGGCGGGACCACCCAGCGACCCCACCTCGAAACAGGCCGCGGGTTGGCCCGCAACATGGCCCCAACCCGACCCACTTAACGCATCAAGCTCTTGTTTCCCGATCCGGAACAATCTTACCTATTCAGGTCATGAAAGCTACCACTTCCATTTACACCACCCAAGGAATTTTCCCACAATTACTCCACGTATACTTATACATTCTGACAAAGATTACCCGCAAAATCTTGTACTCAAGACGGCCTTACATCTAAGGTCTCAACTGTAATATTCTAAGGTTCATCATTTTCTCACCCCCAGGCTTACCCTTTTCACAACCAGGCTTCTAAATCACATTTTAGCACAAAGCTATCCGAACATAACACTAAACACATCATCACAACATCAATACCTACAAAACTCTAGAGGGTTAAGGATATACCTGAAATTAGGCGGTTCAAAGGACCGCTAAAACTGGGAACTTCCACCGCGACCTCTCTGGTAGCTGTAGGTGTATGAACATCTGCCTAGCTATGGAAGGTGAAGAACCATGGCCGATCCGTGATGCTGTGCTATCCTACCAGCGCTACCACAGTGGGACGATCTCTCGCCGGATGGCCTGTTGGCCGCAAGAATAACAATCTCCCAAGTTAGTACGACACTCTCCCTTATGAAGTTTTCCACATGGCGGCCCGAGACAAGAGGCGACCTCATCCGGCGAGCACTCCTACTCGCGAAAATCTGAAACACAGGAGCCACGACTGCTCACGAATATCCGAAGGTCCTGAAGGCTGTGGAGGACCACTTTGTACTGGCGGAGGTACATAACTAGTCTGCTGCTGAGGCGGTCCGCCTCGAAAGTCACCAGGACCTGCTGTTACGGCCCTCTTCTGCGATCTTGGTCATTCGTCGATTTCTCGCTCCTCACATCCAAGTGCATAAGCTGCGTGCGGGCAATGTCCATGCCGGTGAAGAGCTACACCGAATAACTCTGCTAGGTAATCATCTAGCCACGTAATATATCGGTGCACTCGATCCTCCATACTAGCTACTAACGCGGGCGTCACGGCCAATGAGTCGAACTCACATTGTACTCCCGAACCGTGCGCGGATTACGCGCAACACCAAAAATCTGTCGGCGAGCCCTCCTCATCGTGGAGGCAAGAAATGTTCAAGAAATGCCACGAGAACTCGTCCCATATAGCGGAAGTGCATTCTCTCCCGGGATAGCTCGCGAATCAAACGATCGGCTGCGGTATCACGCGCGGCCGATGCGAACCTAGGACCACCGACTCGGTCTCCGATGCCTTGATCACTCTCGATCTGCTGTAGCTGCGGATGAACTCCTGCGGATCATCTTGTGCCTCGACCCATAAAACTACGGGCTCTGACTCGGAAAATCCCGTAGCCTCAAACTATCTCGATCTAGGGTGAACCATCGGTGCTCGAGGCTGCTGCGTCGGCCTATCCTCAATCGCCTGACCACGGCCGTTAATCGGGCCAGCTCGCGTAACCCCAAATCCTGCTCCGGTGTGGGATGGAGGCTCGAGTCTTGTGGTCTCTGTAGAGGCCATTTGCTCTACTCGCGACTCCTGCGCCTTGCCGCCACGGGCGGGTTGCCTTGCGCGGCGGCATAAGCGATAAAGCGAAGTGCGTCGGAGGGTCGACTTATCACCACGGCTAAGGTACGATCTCGGAATGAGAAGAATGAAACCAATCCTAAATGTCCTATAGCCTCACGATTATAGATGTGGTGCACAACACATCGATAATCAAGACTTCTACTGACACGATGCGTAGACACTTTCCGAGGACTAACTGCTCTGATACCACTTTTGTCACGACCCGAACCCGGGCCCGTGACTTGTGCCTTTCCCCGGGCACCCTAGTGTTACAACATCAGAGAAAAACCAGCGGAAATAAAAACTTAAACATATAAATAGATATGGATCAAGATGAAGGAAAATAGACCAACCAAAACGGTTGCCTTTTCGTATATATAAATATCGACCTTTGAGCGATTCTGATCCTTACAACCACACTTGTGATTCTGAGACCTCTATGATTTTTACAACAACTATGGCGGGACGGGGCCCCGCCGTACCACAGAATGTACGGAACCTCTGGACTCGAGGGTAACATGCAAAAGATAAGCCTCCGAAGGAACGGAGCTTCCCAATACGCTGAAATGTGATCCTAAAAGCGGGGATCGAAAGCCGATGTACCTCTACCTGCGGCATGAACGCAGCCCCCCGAAGGAGGTGAGTACAACAGGTACCAAGTATGTGAAACTGTAAAATACTGTAAATGAAATCATAGCAGTCTATATAAAGCAAGAGACATGTATGATAACCAAACTACGATTCACGATAAATAGCGATCATGTAAGTCGAGGACTCACGCCGAGTCATCACTCAAATATAACTATGGGTCTCGCGCATGGCATCAATCATGCCCGTGGAATACCTTCGCCACTGCCGCGATCTATGATATAATAACGCGAGTACATATGAACACCAAGTCCTACGATGCCAAAGCCGTACTAACAATACTATACAGCAAACCACGAAGGCGACACGGCAAAATGAAAGTCGACTACCGGATACCAAGGCGGTCACGTGGCGGCCGGGCAAGTATGAGGGCTAACTACGGTACGGCGTATCACGAGACCGTCACTTCTGAGCGGGGCAAGTGCGAGGGCTAACTACGGTACGAGGCCAAATCAGCCACGAGGCGGGGCAATCTGGCAAGCCACGGTACAAGGCGAGCGAAGAAACCTCATGGAGAGCTAGTCCATGGAATAACACTATCAGCGAGGCGTGCGGTGGAATTCTCCGTCACTACCGCGTCGAGTAAGTCCTCAACAAGTCAACCGGCCCTCGAGAGGCGCGGTAGTATAGAAACACAATTCTTGCACACAAAGGCTATCACATAAGCATAGGCAAGTTACACAACAAGCATAGGCAAGTTACACAACAACAAGCATAGGCAAGTTACACAACTCAAGGTACTTTCATTTTATGTCAAAAATCCGGGTTTTAACCCTAAAGTACTACGTACGTTAAATTCCTTTTAAGAGATCCATTCCTTTTATAAAAGTCACCCGATACCCGTAGTATAAAATAGAGTGACTTACATCTTTTAAGTAAACCAAAACAACTTCCATACTTTCCTTTTTAAAACCAAATTAAGGCAATATCATGCCTTCTTTTTAGACCAAAACACTTCTCTTTTTAAAGTCAAGTTACCACATTAAAACCAATGATAAAACTCTTCTTTTGTTTTCATAAAGTCGTTATAACTAACTTCCCATAAAGCTGTTATAACACTTTATGTTTTAAACCAATTTAAGACAAAACAATGCCTTTCTTTTCCCTAAAGTTCCAGTTTGCCTAATTTCAATTACTCAAGTCTCTTTATTTTAGAAAAGTTTCATAGTTCGATGTCTAAATCTCTTTTAAAACAATTGAGTAACATATGCCATAGGTGTGAGCAGTTTATTGTTGTTTATAACCATTTATTAAAGCAGCCATGATCTAGAAAATGTAATATCATTTTGTCTCATCTTAGCTTCTATGCGGATGGAGGTTTCTACTGGTTTTAATAATACTTCATTATTCAATACATTTTCCTTTATTAGCGCTGCAGTGGTTTGTTCGATACTTATTCTGATTTCCGAAATCAGTAAAACATTATTCCTTTTAAAACCAAGTACTCATTACTCACGAATGAGGTTTCACACTAACATCCATATTAAGTCAAGTCTCTTATCTTTTAAGATTAAGTCTCTTAACTTCTAAAAATCAGTAAACCTTTCTCTTTATCTCTCTTAAGACGTTATACCTAACTTCCCATAAAGCTAGTATAACTCTTATGTTTTCAAAACCAAGTATTACTCTTCTTTCAAAAAGGTTTCTTAATTCTTTTGAAATACTTCAAGATTCTTATTATTCAGGCTTAAGTCAAAAGACATTGCCGTACAACTACGTTCGATCGACACACGTCGTCTACGTACTATATATATATATATATCTTTAAAATATCATGCTCGAGTATAGGAAGAATCACATACCTCGTGGCGATTATCGACTATAAGCAAAGCGCTCACGGCTATAACCCGCTAGCCTTGTCCACCTTCCAAGTAGTACATGCTACTCATGAGCGATCGACGATAAAGGTTATAAGTCTCAGTAAATCTGATCCTATGTAAGTACAATTTAATCTTCTACTTAATATTCTTCTGATGTGATTTCAGTTCAAGTCTTTACTGTAATATCCTTCTATTATAGTTCAATTCTCTTCTATGAATCTTATATTCATTTCTATACAACTACAGTATGTAATTTCCAATTACACTAGAAGGATAGGATTATTTACCTCGGTAAGCCCCAAAATTATCCAAGTTTAATGTCGCTCCTGAGCAACGTTAAGCTCCTACTCCGTCTTGCTCAACCCGCTCCAAACAACCCTTAGAAGTTCTACGCAACTTCTTCTTAACACTTCAACCGACTATGAAGGTTTTCCTTAGGGTTTCGTTTTTGTGACTGAGGGGAAGCATAATAGTATTTCCGGGCTCTACGTATAGAGGTAACTTTGGAAAGTACTACAAGGTATATGGGCTAAGGTATTTAGGGCATTATAACAATACTTGGAGAGTATTTCTCTACCAAGGGGGGGGGGGGTATTTCTCGAAAACAACAAGGCAAGGGGTGTGCTCGTGAGGCCTTTCTCGAGGGGAGGGGATGGCTTTGGGCGAAACCTCGAGGAGGAGTATTTTGAGACTTAGAAAAATGCTCAAGTTTGGATGAAGAAAGTCTTCAACTTAGAGGGGTATTTATAGGTCAAGCAATGGCCAACCAATGGCCAAGATCAATCCAAGTGTTAGGCAAGTGTAGGGCTAGGATTTAACCATGTGTACCTTATCCATCTACCACACCAACTTGCACAAAATATCCTACCTAACCAATGCCACCAATTTCGTCCAACTTGCCGCCCCAATCACGTCCAATGTGAGGGTGACACATGTCACCCTCCCGTTGGTCCAAAATGTTTCGTCTCTCGGAAAAATCCGCAAAAATTATAAATGACATAGCCGGAATTTTCCCTTCCTCGGATGAAAATCTGTTCAAATGTAGAAATTAGAAATCTTTTTGTTTCTCTTATGATTTTGTATCAGTATTGCTTTCAATCACCATATTTTCAACATATACCCGTTAAAGTAATCACATACTGACCCAAAATTTTGTTAGTTGATTAAATACAACAATAACAACATACCTAGTGAAATCACACAGTGTGGAGTCTGCAGAGGGTAAAGTGTACACAGATGTTACTCCTATCTTGAAAGATTTAATTTGGTATTTTGGTGGTCTGTCTTTGGCTCTCTTCATGATAAAGTTCAGGAGAGAAAGACCTATAATATTCGAAACTCATTCCGCAATAATGATTTCGCAGAAAAATGCCAAGAGAAAGAAGAATAATACATTCTACAATTTTAAACCTGCAAAAAAAAAAAAGGAACTCAAATTTGCCAACCCGATGTGTCTAATTTGGACAAGGAAGTGTGGTGAATTAAACACTTGAAAGCCAACATTACATCATTTAAAACAATTCTAAGATATTTGGGTTCTGCATATTCCTTATGGCAAGTTGCACCATGTGTTATTGTTCAAGAAATAGCCTATCATTTCGTCTCTCCCAACAAATTTTACAGGAAAGAATTAATACCATCAAATCAATCTTTGACTGTTGTGCGACTCCTTCAGCAAAAAAAGAACCGTAAACCCGCAGTCACGGAACCAAAAATGGTGACTTCGTCATCAGTTTAATTACTGCTCCACATTTTGAATTCCTCAAACTAATAAATATCTTGTTCAAACCAATAATTCCCAGTATGAAGCCGTAACTCTTGGTAGTTTTTTTCTTTCTTCTAAAGTTTGGTGTTTCTTGGTTTTTTTAAATGACGTCGGTTTGTAGGGTTTTTAAAAACAAATAATAATAGGGTATCTAGGTTAATAGGAAGGGATATCCGAAATTAGTACGTGTATTCCATGGTAATTAGTACAAACATTTTTTAAAGAGAATAATCTTTTGATTTTTTTCATTAATGTAAAAGGTATATATACATGATATACAATCTCTAATTATGGAAATTAAATCTACCTTTTCCTAATATAAGATTACTACATTTTCCTAATAAATGACTACTATCATAATTACATTTGTACAAGAATTCTACAAATTATATACCAAATATACACGAATATGTGTATATTCTGTCACACCCCCGCATTCATAGCGGGCGGTTGTCGTATGCTATGACTGTCCCTGAAACCTTCAAATAGAACTAAGGGAAGACCTTTAGTAAAAATGTCAGCAATACATGTACTTGTCCACGAGCTACCTTTTCACGAACAAAGTGAATATCCATCTCGATATGTTTAGTGCACTGGTGTTGGATCGGATTCTCAGAGATAGACTGTACTAACATTATCGCAGTAGACCAAGGTAGCTTTCTAAATAAGAAAGTGAAGCTCTAATAGGAGATTACACAACCAACAAGACTCAGATACCACATTGGCTACCTCTCGATACTCAGCCTCCGCACTGGATTGCGATAAAGTAGCCTGGCGTTTAGCCGACCAATAGACCAAATTATCACCAAGAAACATATAATAACCAGATGTCGAACGTCTAGTAACTGGATATCCACCCCAATCAGCATCTGTATAAGACACGAGAGTAGATACGAAGGATGTATATAAGTGAAAATCATAATCAAGAGTGCCCTGAATGTAACACACAATGCGTTTGAGAGCATGCATATGCTCGTCCCTCAGATCATACATAAATAAACACACATGTTGCACTGCATAAGTAATATCGGGCCTCGTGAATGTAAGATATTGAAGAGCCCCGACAAGACTACGATAGTGGGAGGGATCCTCGTAAGGTGTGCTAGAATTAGCACTCATCTTCGATTTGGTGTCAACTTGAGTAGGAGATGACTTACAGGATGACATGACATGTCTTTCAATAATCTCAATTGCATACTTCTTCTGGGATAGAAATAGACCACCTGCATGACGAGTTACAACTATACCCAAAAAAATAACTCAAAGGCCTCAAGTATTTCATAGCAAATTCGAAACTGAGAAGAGACATGATAGACTTGCGCAATTTATCAGAAGAGGAAGTCAATATAATATCATCCACATATAACAGAATGTATGCCAGAGAAGTACCACGATGATAGATGAACAGAGAATGATCAGACCTGCTGTGAGAAAATCCAATAGTAGACACATAATCTGCAAATCTTTTGTACCAAGCCCGAGGGGTCCGTTTTAGGTCATATAGGGACTTCTTCAGCAAACAGACATGGTTAGGATGATCGGGGTCCCTGAAACTCAAGGGTTGATGCATGTAGACTATTTTCTTGAGATCATTGTGTAAGAAAATATTTTTCACATCCAGCTGATGAATGAGTCATGCTTTCGAGAGAGACATACTCAGAACAGTGTGAATGATTGTCGGTTTGACCACCAGACTAAATGACTGTTATACCCCGTATTTCCAGAGTATGTACGTGAGGGCGTACGTATATAATTTGAGCCTTAAAGTAGGCATAGGTTCGAAAATTGTGCACAAGTGCCAAAAAGAATCGTTTTTCGACGAAACGTTTTACTAAACTTGCGTAGGGAAAATTACGGCTATGTCATTTATATTTTTTGCGGATTTTTCCGAGAGACGAAACATTTTGGACCAACGGGAGGGTGACAAGTGTCACCCTCACATTGGCCGTGACTTTGGGCGGTATTGGACGAAATAGGTGGCATGGTTAGGTAGGATATTTTGTGCAAGTTGTGTGGTAGATGGATAAGGTCCACATGGTTAAAATCTAGCCCTACACTTGCACCACACTTGTCTTCATCTTGGCCATTGGTTGGCCTTTGGTTAGCCTATAAATACTCCCCTAAGTTGAAGACTTTCTTCATCCTCACTTGAAAACTTCTAAGGCAAAAACCCTCCCTCTCCCTCTTGTGCTCTCGTCCGCCACACCCCCTCCCCCTTTGTGGTAGCCTAGCCGAAACACCCCTCCCCCTCTTGGAGGCCCTCGGCCGAGAATACCCCCCTCCCCCTAGCCTAGTTGCTAGTCGAAATACTACCCCCCCTTGGTTGAGAAATACTTCTCCAAGTATTGTTATAATGCCCAAATACCTTGGCCCAAATACCTTGTAGTATTCCCAAGGTTACACTTATACAAAAGCCCAGAAAATACTATTATACTTTCTTTAGCCACTAAACGAAACCCTAAGGAAAATCTTCATTGATAGTTGAAGTATTTAAGTAGAAGTTGGTTAGAACTTCTAAGGGTTGTTTGGATCGGATTGGAGCACTCGGAGTAGGAGCTAAGCGTTGCTCAGGAACGACTTTAAACTCGGATAATTTTGGGCTCATCGAGGTAAATACTACTGTCCTTCTATTGTAATTGGAAATTACATACTGTCGTAGTAGAAATGAATATAAGATTCATAGAAGAGAATTGAACTGTAATAGAAGGATATTACAGAATAGACTTGAACTGAAATCACATCAGTAGAATATAAGTAGAAGTTTAACTGTACTTACATGGGTGTATTCTGATGGTGATAACCTTTATTGGTTGAATGTTTTGCAAGTAGCATGTGCTACTTAGAAGGTGGACAAGGCTAGCCGGGTTATAGCCGTGGAGCGTTTTGCTTATAGTCGATAATTGTCGCGAGGTATGTGATTCTTCCTATACTCTTGAGCATGATATTTTAAAGGAAGTTATATATAGTACGGCAATGTCTTTTGACTTAAGCCTGAATAATATATAGTCGGTGAGCGTCGTGTGCTAATTGAGCGTGGTTATGCGGTAATGTCTTTTGACTTAAGCTGAATAATATATAGTACGGTAGGCGTCGTGTGCTAATTGAAGCGTGGTTATGCGGCAATGTCTTTTGACTTAAGCCTGAATAATAAGAAACTTGAAGTATGTCACAAGAGTTAAGAAACCATTTTTGAAAGAAGAGTAACACTTGGTTTTAAAGGTTTTAAAAAGAGTTATACTAGCTTTATGGGGAGTTAGGTATAACGTCTTAAGAGAGGTAAAGAAAATGGTTTACTGATTTTAGAAGTTAAGAGACTTGATCTTATAAGATAAGAGACTTAACTTAAATGAATTAATATGAGTTTTGTGTGAAACCTCATTCGTGAGTAATGAGTACGTGGTTTTTAAAAGGAATAATGTTTTTACTGATTTCGGAAATCAGAATGTGTATCGACAAACCACTGCAGCGTTAATAAAGGAAAATGTATTGAATAATGAAGTATTATTAAAACCAGTAGAAACCTCCATCTGCATAGAAGCTAAGATGAGACAAAATGATATTACATTTCCTAGATCATGTTGCTTAATAAGATTTATGAACAAGAATAACCTACTACTTTATGGCATATGTTACTCAATTGTTTTAAAAAGAGATTAAGACATTGAACTATGAAACTTTTCTAAAAAGAGACTTGAGTAATTGAAATTAGGCAAACCGAACTTTAGGAAAAGAAAGGCATTGTGTTGTCTTAAAATGGTTTAAAACTTAAAGTGTTATAACAACTTTATGGGAAGTTGGTTATAACGACTTTATGAAAACAAAAGAAGGGTTTTTATCATTGGTTTTAATGTGGAAACTTGACTTTAAAAAGAGAAGTTGTTTTGGTTTGCTTAAAAGATGTAAGTCACTCTATTTTATACTACGGGTATCGGGTGATTTTCATAAAAGAAATGGATCTCTTAAAAGGAATTTAACGTACGTAGTACTTTAGGGTTAAAACCCGGACTTTGGCATAAAATGAAAGTACTTTGAGTTGTGTATAACTTGCCTATGCTTGTTGTTGTGAAACTTGCCTATGCTTGTTATGGTGAAACTTGCCTATGCTTGTAGTTGTGAAACTTGCCTATGCTTGTTGTGGTGAAACTTGCCTATGCTTGTTATTGTGAAACTTGCCTATGCTTGTTGTGGTATCTTTTGTTGTGCAAGAATTGTGTTTCTATACTACCGCGTCTCTCGATGGAGGGTCGGTTGACTTGTTGAGAACTTACTTGGGCGTCTGCGGCGGTGTGGAGAAATTCCACGCAGTGCGTTCGCCGATAGTGTTACTTTTGCTAATCACTTTGGACATCGACCGCGATCGTAGCGCGCGGGTATCTTCCATTTTGATTGCCGCCTTGTTGTTTCCTTTTGGACATCGCGACACGATCGTAGCGCGCGGGTATGCTTCCATTTGGAATCTTTGTCTTATTGTTTCCCTTTGGACATCTGACACGATCGTGCGCGCGGGTATGCTTCCATTTGGAATCTTTGTCTTATTGTTTCCCTTTGGACATATCGACACGATCGTAGCGCTGGGGTATGCTTCCATTTGGAATGTTGTCTTATTGTTTCCCTTTGGACATACTGACACGATGCGTAGCGCACGGGTATGCTCCCATTTGGATTGCTGTCTTGTTGTTATCATATCATAGACTGCCGGCAGTGAGGAAGGTATTCCACGGGCATGAGTGATGACTCTGAGGGCGTGAGTCCCTGACTTACATGACTGCTTATTTATCGTGAACTGTAGTTTGGTTATCATACATGTCTCCTGCTTTATATAGACTATTATGATTTCATTTACAGTATTTACAGTTTCACATACTTGGTACCTGTTATCGACCTCCTTCGAAGTGCGTTCATCTGCATGAGTAGAAGTATCATTTGTCGATCCCCGCGTTTAGGATCTCATTTGATGTCTTGGAAGCTCCGTTCCTTCGAGGCTTATCTTTGGTATGTTACCACAGTCTGCAGAGTCCTTGTGCATTCGTGGTATGGCGGGGCCTGTCCGTCATAGTTGTTGTATAAATCTTAGAGGTCCGTAGTAATCGTAGGCGTGGTTGTAAGGATTATAATCGCTCAAATGTCTTTATATATATATGTTGAAAGGCAACCGTTTTGGTTGGCCTATTTTATTTCATCATGATCCATGTCTATTTTGCATGTTTAAGTTTTTATTTCCATTTGGTTTTCTCGATGTTGTATCACTAAGGTGCAGGGTAAGGCACGATCCACGGGCGAGTTCGGTCGTGACAAAAGTGGTATCGAGCGATTAGTCCTCGGAAAGTGTCTACTGCACCGTGTCTAGTAGAGTCTTGATTATCGATGTGTTGTGCACCACATCTATAATCGTCGAGGCTATAGGACATTTAGGATTGGTTTCCATTCTTCTCATTACGAGATCGTGCCTTAGAGTGTATTGTAAGTTGGACCCTCGGCGTGCCGTTTTACGATTATGCCTCCGCGTAAGGCAACCGGGCCCGAAGGGCAAAGCGGAGAGGAGTCTGCGAGTAGAGCGGCGGCGAGACCACAAGACGAGCCTCGATCCGCGATGCGGAAGCGAGAGAGATGAGTTACAAGGAGATGGCGATTCGGCGAGTCGTGGCGGATATGAAGATAAATTTGGATCGCAGTTCCGATCCAGATGCCCGTAGTTCACCCCGGCGAGCGATTTGAGACTACGGATTTTTACGAGTGTAACGCGAGTTTTATGGGTCGAGGCACGAGGATGATCGCGAGGAGTTCATCCGGCGATTCTGACGGATCGTAAGTGATCAAGGCATCGGAGACCGAGTCGGTGGTCTAGGTTCGCATCACCGCGTGATACCACGATCGTAGTTTGATTCATGGGAGCTGTCGGGAGAGAATGCACTTCCGCTTTATGGGGACGAGTTCTCAAAGGCATTTCTTGCACACTTCTTGCCTCGCGGATGAGAGGGCTCGGGTAAACAGATTTTGGTGTTGCGGCGAGCAGGCGTGCGGTTGGAGTACAATGTGGAGTTCGACTCATTGGCGATGCGTCCCGCATTAGTAGCTAGTATGGAGGATCGAGTGCACCGATATGTTCTGAGGCTCGATGATTACCTAGCAGAGTTGTTGGTGTAGCTCTTGTGGGCATGGACATTGCCAGCACGCGAGCTTATGCACTTGGAGGTGAGGCGGAGAAATCGGCGGAATGACCAAGGTCGTGAAGAGGGCGAGCAGTAGGGTCCTTTGGTGACTTTCGAGGCGGACCGCCTCAGTGAGACTAGTTATGCGCCTCCGCCCGATCTGAGTGGTCCTCCACAATCTTGAGCATCGAGTTTTGGAGCGGTCGGGGCTCGAGGTTCGATTTTCGAAGCGAGGTGTTAGCGGTGAAGCTACCCCTACCTCGTTGTGGCCGCTGTGGTAGACTCCATAGTGGGGAGTGTCGTGCTAGTTCGGGAGTTTGTTTTACATGCGGCCAGCAGGGCCATTTTGGGAGAAACTGTCCGACCAGGGGTAGCGGTGGTAGGATAGCACAGACTACAGGTTCAGTTGCGAGTTCTTCACCTTCCATAGCTAGGAAGGATGTTCATACACCGACAGGCCACGGTAGAGGTCGCGGTGGAAGTTCCCAGTTTTAGCGGTCCTCTGAACCGCCTACTTTCAGGTATATCCTTAACCCTCTAGAGACTTGTATGTATCGATGTTATGATGATGTGTTAAGTGTTATGTTCGGATAGCTTTGTGCTAAAATGTGATTTAGAACCTGGTTAGTGAAAAAGGGTAAGTCTGGGGGTGAGAAAATGATGAACCTTAGAATATTACAGTTGAGACCTTAGATGTAAGGCCGTCTTGAGTACAGGATTTTGCAAGTGATCCTTGTCGGAGTGCATTTTATGCCTAGAATGTGTTGTGTGATAAGTCCCTGGGTAGTGTGAAATGGAAGTGGTAGCTTTCACGACCTGTAGAGGTAAGATTGTTCCGGATCGGGGAACAAGAGCGTGATGCGTTAAGTGGGTCGGGTTGGGGCCATGTTGAGGGCCAACCCGCGGCCTGTTTCGAGGTGGGGTCAGCTCTGGGTGGTCCGCGGTGGTAAGTCACGAGGGTGCTAGGCCCAAGTTTAGATGACCATCGTATGAGTTCATGGATATGTTCGACCAGAAGCGGATCGTGAAGGCCGGGAATGGCCTTAGGGGAGGTTGAGGCTAGTAGATGACCAAGTTTGGAGGTGGTGACTCCAAAGTTTTGGGAAGCTGAGCGATGATCAAGTGTGATGCGTATACTAGAAGAGTTCAAGTGTTCGAGAAGGGCACGACGAGTAAGGAAGGAAGAGAACGTGTGTTATTTCGTGGTCAGGCGTGGCGTTGGCAACTTGTTAGAAGAACTTCATCGTTATCCGTCTTGAGAAGGAACATTCGGGACGAATGTTTCTAAGGAGGGGAGAATGTTATACCCGTATTTCGGTATGTGCGTGAGGCGTGCGTATATAATTTGAGCCTTAAAGTAGGCATAGGTTCGAAAATTGTGCACAAGTGCCAAAAAGAATCGTTTTTCGACGAAACGTTTTACTAAACTTGCGTAGGGAAAATTCCGGCTATGTCATTTTTATTTTTTGCGGATTTTTCCGAGAGACGAAACATTTTGGACCAACGGGAGGGTGACAAGTGTCACCCTCACATTGGCCGTGACTTTGGGCGGTATTGGACGAAATAGGTGGCATGGTTAGGTAGGATATTTTGTGCAAGTTGTGTGGTAGATGGATAAGGTCCACATGGTTAAAATCTAGCCCTACACTTGCACCACACTTGTCTTCATCTTGGCCATTGGTTGGCCTTTGGTTAGCCTATAAATACTCCCCTAAGTTGAAGACTTTCTTCATCCTCACTTGAAAACTTCTAAGGCAAAAACCCTCCCTCTCCCTCTTGTGCTCTCGTCCGCCACACCCCCTCCCCCTTTGTGGTAGCCTAGCCGAAACACCCCTCCCCCTCTTGGAGGCCCTCGGCCGAGAATACCCCCTCACTGCCTAGTTGCTAGTCAAAATACTACCCCTTGGTTGAGAAATACTTCTCCAAGTATTGTTATAATGCACAAATACCTTGTCCCAAATACCTTGTAGTATTCCCAAGGTTACACTTATACAAAAGCCCAGAAAATACTATTATACTTTCTTTAGCCACTAAACGAAACCCTAAGGAAAATCTTCATTGATAGTTGAAGTATTTAAGTAGAAATTGGTTAGAACTTCTAAGGGTTGTTTGGAGCGGATCGAGCACTCGGAGTAGGAGCTAGCGTTGCTCGGGAGCGACTTTAAACTCGGATAATTTTGGGCTCATCGAGGTAAATACTCTTCATCCTTCTATTGTAATTGGAAATTACATCTGTCGTAGTAGAAATGAATATAAGATTCATATAAGAGAATTGAGCGTAATAGAAGGATATTACGAATAGACTTGAACTGAAATCACATCGGAAGAATATAAGTAGAAGTTTAAGCGTACTTACATGGGGTATATTCTGATGGTGATAACCTTTATTGGTTGAATGTTTTGCAAGTAGCATGTGCTACTTAGAAGGTGGACAAGGCTAAGCGGGTTATAAGCGAGTGGGCGTTTGCTTATAGTCGATAATTGTCGAGGTATGTGATTCTTCCTATACTCTTGAGCATGATATTTTAAAGGAAGTTATATATAATGCGGCAATGTCTTTTGACTTAAGCTGAATAATATATAGTACGGTAGACGTCGTGTGCTAATTGAGCGTGGTTATGCGGTAATGTCTTTTGACTTAAGCCTGAATAATATATAGTACGGTAGGCGTCGTGTGCTAATTGAGCGTGGTTATGCGACAATGTCTTTTGACTTAAGCCTGAATAATAAGAAACTTGAAGTATGTCACAAGAGTTAAGAAACCATTTTTGAAAGAAGAGTAACACTTGGTTTTAAAGGTTTTAAAAAGAGTTATACTAGCTTTATGGGGAGTTAGGTATAACGTCTTAAGAGAGGTAAAGAAAATGGTTTACTGATTTTAGAAGTTAAGAGACTTGATCTTATAAGATAAGAGACTTAACTTAAATGAATTAATATGAGTTTTGTGTGAAACCTCATTCGTGAGTAATGAGTACGTGGTTTTTAAAAGGAATAATGTTTCTTGATTTGAAATCAGAATGTGTATCGACAAACCACTGCAGCGTTAATAAAGGAAAATGTAATGAATAATGAAGTATTATTAAAATCAGTAGAAACCTCCATCTGCATAGAAGCTAAGATGGGACAAAATGATATTACATTTCCTAGATCATGGCTGCTTAATAAGATTTATGAACAAGAATAACCTACTACTTTATGGCATATGTTACTCAATTGTTTAAAAAGAGATTAAGACATTTAACTATGAAACTTTTCTAAAAAGAGACTTGAGTAATTGAAATTAGGCAAACTGGAACTTTAGGGAAAAGAAAGGCATTGTGTTGTCTTAAAATGGTTTAAAACTTAAAGTGTTATAACAGCTTTATGGGAAGTTGGTTATAACGACTTTATGAAAACAAAAGAAGGGTTTTTATCATTGGTTTTAATGTGGAAACTTGACTTTAAAAAGAGAAGTTGTTTTGGTTTGCTTAAAAGATGTAAGTCACTCTATTTTATACTACGGGTATCGGGTGATTTTCATAAAAGAAATGGATCTCTTAAAAGGAATTTAACGTACGTAGTACTTTAGGGTTAAAACCCGGACTTTGGCATAAAATGAAAGTACTTTGAGTTGTGTATAACTTGCCTATGCTTGTTGTTGTGAAACTTGCCTATGCTTGTTATGGTGAAACTTGCCTATGCTTGTAGTTGTGAAACTTGCCTATGCTTGTTGTTGTGAAACTTGCCTATGCTTGTTATTGTGAAACTTGCCTATGCTTGTTGTGGTAGCCTTTGTTGTGCAAGAATTGTGTTTCTATACTACCGCGTCTCTCGATGGAGGGTCGGTTGACTTGTTGAGAACTTACTTGGGCGTCTTGGCGGTGGCGGAGAAATTCCGCAGTGCGTTCGCATCGATAGTGTTACTTTTGCTAATCACTTTGGACATACCGACACGATCGTAGTGCGGGTATGCTTCCATTTGATTGCGCCTTGTTGTTTCCTTTTGGACATCTTGACCGCGATCGTAGCGCGCGGGTATGCTTCCATTTGGAATGTTGTCTTATTGTTTCCCTTTGGACATCGACACGATCGTAGCGCGCGGGTATGCTTCCATTTGGAATCTTTGTCTTATTGTTTCCCTTTGGACATCGACCACGATCGTAGCGCACGGGTATGTTTCCATTTGGAATCTTTGTCTTATTGTTTCCCTTTGGACATCTTGACACGATGCATAGCGCGGGTATGCTCCCATTTGGATTCTCTTGTTGTTATCATATCATAGATCGCCGCGATGAGAAGGTATTCCACGGGCATGAGTGATGACTACGAGGCGTGAGTCCACGACTTACATATCGCTTATTTATCGTGAACTGTAGTTTGGTTATCATACAAGTCTCATGCATTATATATACTATTATGATTTCATTTACAGTATTTACCGTTTCACATACTTGGTACCTGTTGTACTGACCTCCTTGAAGTGCGTTCATCCGCAGTAGAAGTACATCATTGTCGATCCCCGCGTTTAGGATCTCATTTCAGCGTCTTGGGAAGCTCCGTTCCTTCGGAGGCTTATCTTTGGTATGTTACCCTTAGTCTGTAGGTCCTTGTGCATTCAGGGGTATGGCGGGGCCCTGTCCCGTCATAGTTGTTGTATAAATCTTAAGTGCATGCTTTGTTGTGGGCAGGGTTGTAAGGATTGTAACTGTTCAAATGTCTTTATATATATATGTTGAAAGGCAACCGTTTTGGTTGGCCTATTTTATTTCATCATGATCCATGTCTATTTTGCATGTTTAAGTTTTTATTTCCGCTGGTTTTCTCTGATGTTGTATCACTAGGGTGCCCGGGGTAAGGCACCAGTCACGGGCCCGGGTTCGGGTCGTGACAATGACTCTCCACAATCCACACCAACATGTTGAGTTTTTCCATCCCTACAAGACATGTCTTATGCCTCTCAAAACAACCATCAGATTTTTCCTTGTGAGTACAAATCCACATAGAATGAATAACATTGACACCAGGCGAAAGGGGCACCAACTCTCATGTATTATTTTCAATAAGAGCATTATATTCATCATTCATGGCCATTTTCCAATTCAGGACATGTAGAGCAGACGTTGGGTTACATGGTAGGGGTGATTTAGTGACATTAGAATTAAGATTAAAATGTTGTTTTGATTTTAAAATACCATGTTGGCTCTGAGTAACGGCCCTTGAATCAGAATAGAAGTGGATTGGACCTAGTCGTTATTTGAACATCTCGGGATTGGCCAGCAGACATTGATGGACTGGACCAGACCGAGGATATAGAAATTGGGCCAACATGCAGTGGGACTGTTGGCGAAGAAACTGGACCCGGATGATGATGACTTGTGCCACCAGGTAGTGGGTCTGCTGGTCGAGAAGTTGGACCGGGAGACTGAGAAATTGGGCCTGCAGGCAGTGGGCCTGCTGGCGGCAGTTGTCACGAGAAAGGGATTGGACCAGCAAGAAGTGGGCCTGCTGATTGATTTTGGTCACGGGTCTGCCGGTCCATATCCCGAGGCGGGGACTGGACTAAATGGTGGATCAGATATGGTGAGAGCCCATCATCCAAAAAATTATAAGAATTAGACATGAAATTACATAATTTTGCAAACGAAAATTAGGTTTCATTAAAAATGACATGGCGATGAATTATGATTTTATGAGAGGATAAATCAAAACATTTGTAACCACGATGATTAGACGGATAATCCAAAAACACACAAGCGATAGAACGAACTTGAAGTTTGTTAATTGTAGTGGATGAGAAAAGAGGATAGCACAAACACCTTAAGATGAGAATACAAAGGATATTTATGATAACGAATTTTTAGTGGAGATTGGTATGCTAATCCTTTTCAAGGGAGTATGTTAATAAGGTAAGTAGTCATTTGTAATGCATGATGCCAAAGAAATGTGGTAATGAAGCATGGGCTAGTAAAGCCGAACAATATTATTAATGGTATGAAGTTTTCTTTTGGCTTTCCCATTTTGTGAGGATGTATGAGGACAAGAAAACTGAAAAAATATGTCATTAGCGTTAAAATATTTCCAAAACAACCCATTATCAAATTCCCTTTCATTATCACATTGAATGTTTTTAATTTTTCGTTCATAATGGGTATGGATTGTCATGACCCGACCCCGGGCCCGCGACTGGTGCCCTACCTGGGCACCCTTACAGGTAACCATCAGAGAAAGTCAGCGGAACATACATAGAATACACAACTTAAATCGATGAAGTAAACAATGGCCAGATGAAATTTTGCCTTCCTGGATATACATATATAAATAGTCAAAAGCAGTTACATCTTTTTTCTTTACAAACCGACCCACATACATGACTACAGACCTCTAAGAATTTTTACATAACAACTGTGACGGGACAGGGCCCCGCCATACCCCTGAATGTACAACAACCGACAATACCAGGGATCTGAACCAAAGATAAGCCTCCGGAGTAATGGAGCTTCTCAACATCTGAACAGTGATCCTAAGAGTGAGGATCAACAACCAGTATAACTCTACCTGCAGTATGAACGTAGGCCCCTGAAGGGGGTCAGTACAACAGGTACCAAGTATGTGAAACTGAAAGTACTGTAATGAAATCATAATAGTCTAAAATAAGGTTGGGGACATGTATGATAACCATATTAACAGTACATTGTGTCTTACTAACAATGAGAGTAAACAAGAGTATACTTTACTGCATAAAAATAGGAGGCTCATGATCAAATTAGGGCCACCCGCCCATATTATCATTAAGCAATCCTACTCCTAGGACTATTTCACCCGCATAGGTCATGTGGACCCGCAATGAGGTCATCCGCCTCGCATAGGACTGGTCCGCCCCACATGGGACTATTTCACCCGCATAGCCCTACGGGCTCGTATGAGGTATTCCTCGCATCGTGGGGAGCAAATCCACAGAACATGCAAATGCAACAAGCCCGAGGAATGACCCTGTAATGAACAATATATCACTAGCACAACCGGCTATCGTACATAACATAAGCACCACCGGCTTATCATACATAACATAAGCACCACCGGATTATCATAATTATCATAAGCAAGTTAAGAATTCCCCTACCTTCTTATTAGCCTTAATTATCATGCACTCTTATTTTATTTAACTTAAGGCACTAACATGTCATTAAAAATCCGGGAATTTAACCCAAAGTACTATGTACTTCCGTTCCTTTAAAAAGAACCATCTTTATATAAAAACCCCAAGATAATATCACCCGTAGTATCAAGGCATGTCTCTTTTTTCAAATCAAGTTACTACACCTTTAGAAATTCATTTCAAGGCTTTAAAACCAAGTAACTTCTACATTCACAACCTAGGCAACTCGTGCCTATAAATCAAGTAGACACTCTCTTAACTTTCCATAAAGCCGTTTTAACTAACTTCCCATAAAGCCGTTATAATTCTTTATGTTTTAGACAATTACATTCTTTTTATAACCAAGAGACTTATACTTTCAAAAACCAAGTATCATATACTTTCAAATCAAGTTACATAACTTTCAGAATACTTCAAGTCTCTTAACTTTAGAAATCAAGTCTTAACTTTAGAATAGTTCAAGTAATCAATACTTTCCAAATCAAGTATTCTATACATTTTCAAGTCAAGAAATCTTTGTTTACCTTATTAGAATAAACCATTCTTTTAACCTTTAAAACAAGTGAGTTAATTCTCTAACTCAACCAACTTGGACATTCTTAAACAAGTCAAGGACATCAAATGAAACTAAATTCATTTAAATCTCGTATGTCTACCGTACTATACATTTATAGCTACTCATGCTCAAGAGATAAGAAAAGTTCCACATACCTCTTCGACTTAAACCACTTGCCAAGTTGAATACGCCGTACGTAGAATGTCAACCTATAATGACCATAATACGTCCATCAACTACTAGCTTTCAACGTAGAATATTTCTAAGTATAAGGACTCTTAATTCTACGGAAAATCGGGCAGCACTTCCTTTGTTTCTACGTACTTTTCCACCTTTTTCAAGGTCCGAATTCAATAACCAAACATGCCACATTTAAGGCTCAACAATGTAGCTAACAAAAGGGGATTACACGCCTAACAGGACGTGTAAAATTCTTCCCCACAATTGATATACAAATAGTCCAACATTTCAATGCCATTATCGTCTACAATGCAACAACGATGTAAAGTCTTTTCCAATTTCTTTTTCAATCCAAGTTGTTTAGTCTAACATGTTATATAGCCGCAATCGATAACAACAACTACAATCCCTTCTTTATATAACATGCGACGACTTAAACTAATAACTAAATCGAATTACAATCTTAAGGTTAAACATGCAACTTTCGGATTCCATCCAAATATTCCATAACATTTCAATCTCCATTATATGTATCTCATGCTTGCATATATATATATATGACTACAACAATAGTAATCTTTAATCACTTAAGAGGGCAAGATTTTTACCTTGACAAGCCTTAATCCAACTCCAAGATTCAAAGTCGCTCCTTAGCAACGTAGCTCCTTTCCTTCACGCTCCAATCCACTATTTGAAGCCTTTAGAAGTTCATAAACAACTTTCCTTCAATTTCCAACAAAACTATGAAAACGACTTAGGTTTTCACCTTGCGACTAATGTAAAAATGAAGCTTTTCCGGGATCTTTCTATTGAGATAACCTTACAATACCCCTAGGAACCTTGGTTCAAAGTATTGTGAATTATGAGCTACAAACAAAAAAAATTCTTGTTCTTCAATGGCCAAACCCGAGAGCTCCTCTTCAAGCTCCTAAGTTTTATAATTTTTTTCTAAGTGTTGGAGATTTGTCTTGCAACATGGATGAATATATAATTAAATGGAGGGTTAAGATTAGAACACTTGTGGGGTTAGGATGAAGGGAATTTAAATATCTCAAGTCAAGTGGCTCATTGACTTAGTGTTATACCCCGTATTTCCAGAGTATGTACGTGAGGGTGTACATACAAAAGTTTAGCCTTAGTTAGGCATTATGGACGAAAAAGTTTGTGCACAACTCACTAAAAGAATCGTTTTCCGACGAAACGTTTTACAAAACTTGCGAAGGGAAAATTACGGCTATGTCATTTCTAATTTTTGCGGATTTTTCCGAGAGACGAAACATTTTGGACCAACGAGAGGGCGACACTTGTCACCCTCTAATTGGTGGACGTATTGGGCGGTAATGGGACGAATTGGGGGCTTGTTTTGTCAAGGAGTTGGTAGGATATTTTTGTATAGTAGATGGATAAGGACACTTGCCTAAATCCTCACCCTACACTTGCATAGCACTTGGCTTCATCTTGGCCATTGGTTGGCCTATAAATACCCCCCTAACTTGAAGGTTTTCTTCATCCACAAATCAATTCTCCAAGTCTTGAAATTCCCTCCTCTCTTGTGTGTTTCGTCCAACACCCTCTCCCCTCTAGCCTAGTGGCTTTGGCCGAAAGCCTCCCACTTCCTCGAGTCTAGCCAGAAACCTACCCTCCTTGGTAGAAAAGTTGTCTTCCAAGTGTAGTTACTATTCCTAAAAATACCCTAGCCCAAATCCGTATAGTACTTAGTAGAAGTTGTGAAGAACTTCTAAGGGTTTCGGGGAGATATGGGAGCGTGCAATTAGGAGCTAAACCTCGCTCGGGATCGACTTTTAACTTGGATAATTTTGGGCTTATCGAGGTAAATAATCTTATCCTTCTTTTGTAATTAGAGAATACATCTTTGTAGAAGTATAGGAATAAGTATAAAATACTTAGAAGGATATTCTGAGAATAGAATTGAACTGTTATCACTTTGTAGAAGGGTATAAAAGAAGAATAATTGAATTGTAATTACATAGAATTTGTATTCTGATGAACTTGAGTAGCTTGTGGGTAGGGAGTCTGCCCAATTTCCGTAGAATAGAGAACCCTCTGCTTAGAGCTGTTTACAGAATAGTCAGACGTTGATAGGCGTATTTGACTATTATAATTTGGTCTCTACGCGCGACATATTCGACTTGGCGGTGGTTTTTCGAGAAGGTATGTGATTCTTCCTATACTCTTGAGCATGATATTTTTAAAGTATATATAGTACGGTGACGTCGTGTGTTAAGCTGGACGTACTTTACGGCAATGTCTTTTGACTTAAGCTGAATAATAAGAATCTTGAAGTATTTCAAAACGAATATGGAATCATTTTTAACAGAAGAGTAATATTTGGTTTTAAACAAAAAGCTTAAGAGTTATACTAGCTTTATGGGAAGTTAGGTATAACAACTTAAGAAAGATAAAGGGAAATGTTTACTTATTTGTTTATAAAAGCCTTGTATTGATTTACATTAAGTGTAGTAAAGTTGATAAGTAGACATATTATGATGCTACATGTGTTAGTGTCTTGTAATGTTGTGAAAGGGGGTCATTCTTGCTGTGCTTACGCTGCTAAACGGTAAGTCCGTTGTACTGTTATTATATCACCTACCCCGACTTGTTATACCGAGGGCTTGCCCCCTTGATTCGGGTCTATACGGCATATGCGGTCTGTGTGACTATGGGGAGGTGCGGGAGTTCGATTGATCATTCGGGTGTTTTATCCGATCACGGGGATACCTATTCGATCTGTGTGACTATGCGGTCTATCGAGACTATGCGGTGCGGGAGTCGAGGAGAATGCGGGGTTAGCTACCCCGTCACGAGAATACCTCATGCGGGTGCATGTGTGACCTATGCGGATGCGAGTCGGGATTAGGCACGCATAATGATACTATGGCGATTGGCCTTGCCGATCATTCGCGGCCTAGAAAAGACACATTACGATTTACCTATTATTGTTCTTGTTTGTGATATGGCACTATGTGCAATTGAACTGATTGTATTGCAAATGGTTTTAAATACTTTGATTTCATTTAAGTACTTTCTGATTTCACATACTTGGTACTGTTATCGACCTCTTTCGAAGTGCGTTCATGCGCGGTAAGGGCAGCGGTGCTAGATCCACATCCTTAGGATCTTTGCGTTGGTGTCGGGAGCTCCATCTTCTCGGAGGCTCGACTTTTGGGTATGATCTCCTGTTGTAGATAGTTTTATGCATCGAGGGTATGGCGGCCCCTGTCCGCCATAGTTGTTTATCATCTTAAGTGCAGTAGTCTATTATGCAGTTGGGATGTAGCGCAAAACTATGTTTATATATATATGCGAAAAGCGCCTTTTCTCACATAAAGCGTGTCTCGTTTACAATGTTTCTGTCTTGTTTTTATATTCCGATTACTCGATGTATGACTACTTGGGTGCGGGTAAGGCACGATCCACGAGCCGGGCGGAGTCGTGACAAAAGTGGTATCGAGCGATTAATCCTCGGAAAGTGTCTACAGATCGTATCTAGTAAGCGTCTTGATTATCGGTGTGTTGTGCACTACACCAATAATCGAGAGGCTATAGGATATTTAGGATTGGTTTCCATTCTTCTCACTCGAGATCGTGCCTTAGAGTTGTGTTATAAGTTGGACCCCTCTAACGTATTCCTTTTCTGTACCATTTATGCCTCCGCGCAAGGCAACCCGGGCCCAGAAGGGCAAGCGGCAGAGAGGCTGCTAGTAGGACAGAGAGTTATGAGGCTCGGGCCCATCTATGCCGAGACGGCGAGTTCCATGACGCCGCCGGCCCAAAGAGACCACGATACCGCGCACCTCGCGTCCCACGGCTGGGCGGAGGAGTTAGGGTACAAGGAGATGGCCCAGCTATTGGCTAGGATTGTGGCCAGACATGAGGATAGGCTGGATACAGCAGTTCCAGCCCCAGTCGTACCCGTGGTTCACCCGAGGGCAGATAGTTTGAGGCTACGGGATTTCCTGAGTTGTAGCCCGCCAGAGTTTTACGGGTCGAGGCCAGAGGATGATCCGCAGGAGTTCATCCGTCAGTTACAGAGGATTATGAGAGTGATCAGGGCGTCGGAGACCGAATCCGTGATCTTCGATTCGCATCAGCTGCGTGATACCGCAGTCGATTGGTTTGATTCATGGGAGTTATCCCGGGGAGAGCACGTATCCCCAGCTACTTGGGATGAGTTCTCGGAGGCTTTTCTCACGCACTTCTTGCCTCCGCAGATGAGGAGCACGCGGACGATTTTCTTCTTTGAGGCAGAGAGGACACCTGATTAGGGAGTACAACGTCGAGTTTGATTCATTGGCTCGATATGTCCCTGCGCTAGTAGCAGATATGGAGGACCGAGTGCACCGATACGTCACTGGGCTAGATGATTATATGGCCGAGTCTTGTGCGGGTGTGGCTCTTCAGCCAGGCATGGACATTACCCGTATGCAGGCTCATGCACTTGGATGCGAGGCGTGAGGCAAGCGGGTCGGCGGATATCGGCGGCGAGAAGAAGGCGAGGCGGTAGGTTCTTTTGGTAGTTCTCGAGGTGGACGGCCTCAGCAGACGTCTAGATTCACACCATAGCCAGCTCAGAGCACTCCTACATCATTTTCGTGCAGCCGAGCATTGAGGCGGTCGGGCCCAGACTTGGACTTCGGGGTAGCAAGGGTGCTAACCGATCGAGTCCGCTCTGTGTGTCTGTTGTGGTAGATTCCATTCGGGAGTGTAGTACTACCGGGAGCTTGCTATACTTGTGGCGGCGGGGTCATTATGCGAGCTTGTCAGACCAAGGCGGCCCGGTGGTAGGGCTCGGCCTACGGTGCATTGCGGTTCATCATCTCCTCTGATTACTCGCCCGGGCGTGGTACTCGTGGGCGGCCAGTCGCGGCGAGGTCGTGGTGCGGGTCCCGATTCTAGCGGTCCTCGAACGCATTTATGCCTTGTCCGGCAGGCGGGAGGCGTCGCTGGCGTCGTCGCAGTACTTTATCGGTTCTGGATTTGATGTGTATGCCTTGATAGATCCGGGTTCTACTCATCCTATATATCTCCCCTTATTGCTAGTAGGATAGGGATAGAGCACGAGTCCATGGACCACTTCGAGGTAGCTACGCCAGATGGTGATTCGGTGGTAGCTCGGCGGGTATATAGGGCTTGTCGGTGACCGTATGCGATCGTCGGACCTAGCCGACTTGATAGAGTTGGATATGACCGATTTCGATGTGATCATGGGTATGGATTGGCTAACTTCTTGCAACGCCAATGTAGGCTGCGGGGAGAGAGTGATGCAGTTCGATTTCTGAGGCCGGTTGTTGAGTGGGAGGAACAGCGTATCGCCAGGGGTAGGTTTATTTCCTACCTCAAGGCTAGGAAGATGGTGCGAGAAGGTACATTTACCATCTCATTCGGGTGTTTGATAATGAAATTTGCGGTACCAGATTTTGATCGATTCCAGAGTCGAGAGAGTTCCCAGGCGTGTTTCAGGCGACCTCGGGTATCCCTCCCGAGAGGAGATTGAGTTTTGTATAGATGTGTTGCCAGACTCTCGGCCTATTTCCATTCCGCCATCTAGAATGGCACCTGACGAGTTGAGAGAGTTGAAGGACCAGCTGAGAGATTTGCTGGAGAAGGGCTTCATCAGGCCTAGTGTTTCTCCACTGAGGCGCGGTATTGTTCGTGAAGAAGAAGGGCGGGGCGCTGCGCATGTGTGTTGATCTGACGGTGAACAAGGTGACCATTAAACGAATACCCCTTCCGAGATTGATGATTTGTTCGACCGATTGCGAGCGCGAGATGTTTCTCAAGATTGATCTGCGATCGGGCTATCATCAGTGCGAGTCGAGGCGGATGTCCCTAGGGCTGCATTCGGACGTGCGGGCATTATGAGTTCGGTCATGTCTTTCGGGTTGACCGATGCTCGCGGTATTCATGGATTTGATGAACCGAGTGTTCAAACCATTTTGGACACGCGTTTGTGATAGTGTTCATTGATGATATCTTGGTTTATTCTCGCTCGAGCGGGAGCATGCGGAGCATTTGAGGCTGTCTTGTGATTCTCGGGACCAGCGATTATACGCCAAGTTTTCCAAATGTGAGTTTTGGTTAGCTTGGTGGCTTTTCTTGGGCATATTGTGGGTGATGGTATTCAGTGGATACGGCCAAGATCGGCGATCGGGAGTTGGCCTAGACCTCTACTCCGACAGAGGTTCGCGATTTTACGGGCCTTGCATGTTATTATCGGTTCGTAGAAGTTTGCTTCTATCTACGCACCATTGACTAGGTGACTCGTAGCGGCCAAGTTTGATGGTGATGCTTGTGGCGGGGTTTCCGATTCTTGAAGGAGAGGCGGCGACCGCCCGTTCTTACTCTTCCGAGAGGTCGAGACGGTTATGTTGTGTATTGTGATCGTCGGGCATCGGGCTGGGATGTGTGTTGATGCGGGGTAAGGTTATAGCGTCGCATCCGGCGGACTTAAGAAGCATGAGAGGAACTACCCCACCCATGATTTGGAGTTGGCAGCGGTGATTCACGCCTTGAAGATCTGGAGGCACTATTTGTATGGGGTTCATGTGGATATTTATACAGACCACAAGAGCCTCCAGTATATCTTCAGCCAGAGGGAGCAGAACTTACGGCAGAGACGATGGTTAGAGTTACTTAAGGATTACGATGTTGATATCCTGTACCACCCGGGGAAGGCCAATGTTGTGGCAGATGCTCTTAGTCGTAGGTCGATGGGGAGTCTATCAGATGTGCAGCCAGAGAGGAGGGGCATGGTTCGCGATTTGCATCAGTTAGCGAGCCTTGGTGTCCGTTTGATTGATTCTGATAGCAGTGGGGTTCGAGTTCGAGAGGTTGTCGAGTCTTCCATCGTCGAGGAGGTGAAGAGGCAACAATTTGAGGATCCGGTTTTGATTCGGTATCGTGATACGGCTCTTCGTGAGGGGAAGGGTCCTTTTGAGGTAGCACCTGATGGGGTGCTAAGGTTTGAGGGCAGGTTGTGTGTTCCAGATGTTTCAGGACTTCGGCGAGTTCTGGGAAGCACCGCGGTAGCGTTACTCTATCCATCCGGGGTCGACCAAGATGTACCACGACCTTAGATCTGTGTATTGGTGGGATGGCTTGAAGAGGGACGTTGCGGAGTTTGTAGCTCAGTGCCCGTGTTGTCAGCAGGTGAAGATAGAGCACCAGAGGCCTGGTGGATTATTGCAGACGATAGAGATCCCGACAGAAGTGGGAGGTGATCAACATGGACTTTATCACGGGATTACCTCGCACTCGGAGGAGGCATGATTCTATCTGGGTTATCGTCGGCGGTGACGAAATCAACCCACTTTCTTCCGTCGGGCGACTTTTGGTGAGGATTATGCGGACTTTACATCAGAGATCGTCGATCGCATGGAGTCCCTATTTCGATCATATCGCAGACAGAGCCCGGTTCTGGCTAACTTTTGGAGGTCCTTCCATAAGGGTTTAGGGGCGCGGTGAGCTTTGATCGCATTCCATCCTGCAGACGACGAGCAGCGAGCGCACTATCCGGACTCTTGAGGATATCTGCGAGCTGTGTTATTGACCGAGTGGTAGGGAGGATCATTTGCCTCTAGTTGAGTTTGCGTATAATAATAGCTACCACTCCAGTATTCAGATGGCGCCTTATGAGGCCTTGTATGGGAGGAAGTGCAGATCGCCGATAGGCTGGTTTGATGTAGGCGAGGTGCAGTTAGTGGGACCAGATTTGGTGCAGTGAGCGATGGATAAGGTAAAGCTTATCCGGGAGGCGATTCTTGGCGGCTCGAGTCGGCGAAGTCATATGCAGATCATCGTCGTCGGCATCTGGAGTTCGAGGTTGATGATTGGGTTTTCCTGAAGGTGTCACCCATGAAGGGTGTGATGAGATTCGGAAAGAAAGGAAACTCACCGGTACATTGGGCCACTATCAGTTGTCGCGGGGTAAGCAAGGTTGCCTACGAGTTGAATCTGCCGTCCGTCTGGAGGCGGTGCATCCGGTGTTTCATGTTTTTATCTTTGAGAGATGTATCGGGGATCCATCTAGGTACACCCGATTGGCGATGTCGGTGTGACCGGGGTTATCGTATGAGGAGATTCCCATGGCGATAGTCGATCGTCGAGTTAGGCGTCTGCGGACGAGGGCGTGGCTTCCGTCAAAGTCTTGTGGTGGAACGAGCTCAGGGAGGAGATGACGTGGGAAGCTGAGGAGGACATGAGGCAGAAGTATCTTCACCTATTCCCCACACCTCCAGGTAACTCACTTTCCTACTTGTAAATTTTCATTGTCATATATTGCCTAAGTGTTGTTTTGTGGCGTATGTGGCATTTGCAAACCGCTTAAGTTATGAAGAAGCTTTATCGTTAATTGTCTTGGGAAGGAACATTCGGACGAATGTTTCTAAGGAAGGAGAATGTTATACCCGTATTTCCAGTATGTCACGTGAGGGTGTGCGTCAAAAGTTTAGCCTTAGTTAGGCATTATGGGCCAAGCAGTTTGTGCACAACTCACTAAAAGAATCGTTTTCCGACGAAACGTTTTACAAAACTTGCCAAGGGAAAATTACGGCTATGTCATTTCTAATTTTTGCGGATTTTTCCGAGAGACAAAACATTTTGGACCAACGAGAGGGCGACACTTGTCACCCTCTGGTGGTGGACGTATTAGGCGATAATGGGACGAATTGGGGCTTGTTTTGTCAAGGAGTTGGTAGGATATTTTTGTGTAGTAGATGGATAAGGACACTTGCCTAAATCCTCACCCTACACTTGCATAGCACTTGGCTTCATCTTGGCCATTGGTTGGCCTATAAATACCCCCCTAACTTGAAGGTTTTCTTCATCCACAAATTAATTCTCCAAGTCTTGAAATTCCCTCCCCTCTCTTGTTGTGTTTTCGTCCAACACCCTCTCCCCCCTCTAGCCTAGTGGATTTGGCCGAGAGCCTCCCCCCCTTCCTTGAGTCCTAGCCAGAAACCTACCCCTCCCTTGGTAGAAAAGTTGTCTTCCAAGTGTAGTTACTATTTCTAAAAATACCCTAGCCCAAATCCCGTATAGTACTTAGTAGAAGTTGTGAAGAACTTCTAAGGGTTTCGTGGAGATATCGTAGCGTGCAATTAGGAGCTAAACCTCGCTCAGGATCGACTTTTAACTTGGATAATTTTGGGCTTATCGAGGTAAATAATCTTATCCTTCTTTTGTAATTAGAGAATACATACTGTAGAAGTATAGGAATAAGTATAAAATACTTAGAAGGATATTACAGAATAGAATTGAACTGTTATCAACGTAGAAGGGTATAAAAGAAGAATAATTGAACGTAATTACATAGATTGTATTCTGATGAACTTGAGTAGCAGCGGGTAGGAGTCTTTGCCAAAATTTCCGTAGAATAGAACCTCTGCTTAGAAGCATTTCTGAGAATAGTCTAGGCGTTGATAAGCGTATTTGACTATTATAAAGTTGATTCTCTGCGCGACATATTCGACTTGGCGGTGGTTTCGCGAGAAGGTATGTGATTCTTCCTATACTCTTGAGCATGATATTTTTAAAGTATATATAGTACGGTAGGCGTCGTGTGTTAACGGGCGTGCTTTACGGCAATGTCTTTTGACTTAAGCCTGAATAATAAGAATCTTGAAGTATTTCAAATCGAATATGGAAAAATTTTTAACAGAAGAGTAATATTTGGTTTTTAAACAAAAAGCTTAAGAGTTATACTAGCTTTATGGGAAGTTAGGTATAACAACTTAAGAAAGATAAAAAGGAAATGTTTACTTATTTGTTTATAAAAGCCTTGTATTGATTTCTGTTAAGTGTAGTAAGACTGTTGATAAGTAGACATATTATGATGCTACATGTGTTAGTGTCTTGTAATGTTGTGAAAGGGGGTCATTCTTGCTGTGCTTACGTTGCTAACCGGTAAGTCCGTTGTACTGTTATTGTATCACCTACCCCCTTGACTTGTTATACCGAGGGCTTGCCACCCTTGATGCGGGTCTTTACGGCTATGCGGTGCGTGTGACTATGCGGGTGCGGGAGTTCCGTGATTGATCATTCGGATGTTTTATCCGTCACGAGGATGCCCTATTCGATGCAATGTGACTATGCGGTCTATTGAGACTATGCGGTGTAAGTCGAGGAGGTACGCGGTTAGCTACCCCGATCACGAGAATACCTCATGCGGGTGCATGTGTGACCTATGCGGTGCGGGAGTCGAGGATTAGGCACGCGTAATGATACTATGGGCGATTGGCCTTGCCCGATCATTCGCGGCCTAGAAAAGACACATTCTGATTTACCTATTATTGTTCTTGTTTGTGATATGGCACTATGTGCAATTGAAGCGATTGTATTTGCAAATGGTTTTAAATACTTTGATTTCATTTAAGTACTTTGATTTCACATACTTGGTACTGTTATCTTGACCTCGCTTGGCTGCGTTCATCTGCGGTAAGGGCAGCAGTGCTACATCCACATCCTTAGGATCTTTGCGTTGGTGTCAGGAGCTCCATCTTCTCCGGAGGCTCGACTTTTGGGTATGATCTCCCTGTTGTAGATAGTTTTATGATCGAGGTATGGCGGGAACCTGTCGCCATAGTTGTTTATCTTCTTAGAAGTGCAGTAGTCTATTATGCGGTTGGGATGTAACTGCAAAACTATGTTTATATATATATATGCCGAAAGGCGCCCTTTTCTCACATAAAACTGTGTCTCATTTTACAACTGTTTCCTGTCTTATTTTTATATTCCGCTGATTACTCTGATGTATGACTACTTGGGTGCCCGGGTAAGGCACCAGTCACGGGCCCCGGAGCGGGTCGTGACACTTAGTCAATAATCTCAAGCTTGTCCTTTCAAGACTTGATCATCTAAGCTTTGGTCATTTGACCTTTTTGCCCATGGTCTAATTCGACCAAGACCATCCAAGGGGGGTGACACGTGTCACCCTCCCATTCGTCGTAATATTACGTTTTCCGACATTTCCATAATTCTGATAAATTCTACAAGTCTCAAATCTTAACGTTCTGATTTCTTACGTACGATCTTATATACATGTCATGGAATTACGGGGTGTAACATTCTCCCCTCCTTAGAAACATTCGTCCCCGAATGTTCCTTTGAGGTTCCATCTAAACGGATATTGGCATAGTCCCTTGACTACACCCAACATAATCACACTTGCCACACATGGCCACATAACAATACTTATGCTAAAACGTCAACCTGAACTCCAAGTGTAGACGTCGGTTATCTGCATAAAGCTTTTATCGACTCTGAGCTTGCTAATAATCTTTCCTGGATAAGCTTCGCCTTATCCACAGACCGCTGAATCAAGTCTGGGCTAATTAACTGAACCTTGCCTACGTCGAACCAACCAATCGATGATCTACACTTCCTTTTCTACAAAGCCTCATACAGGGTCATCTGATTACTGGAAGGGTATCTGTTATCGTACGTAACTCAACAAGAGGCAAATAATCCTCCCAGCTATCTCTGAAATCAAGAACACATGCCCGCAACCTATCCTCAAGTGCCTGGATAGTACGTTCTGTCTGTCCGTCGGTCTGAGGGTGAAATACAACACTGAGACTCATATGTGTCCCTAATCCCTTCTGGAAAACCTCCAGAAGTTATCCGTAAACTGAGCTCATCCGTCTGACATCATAAATATTGGAACCCCATGCAGTCTCACAATCTCTCTACTATATAATCTAGCATAATCCTCAGCCGAGTAAGTGGTCCTGACCGGAAGAACATGGGCTGGTTTCATCAGCCTGTTTACTATGACCCTCAGGGAGTCGCACTTCCTCTGAGTACAATGCAACCATGTAACAAAATCCATATTAATCACCTCCCATTTCTAAGTCGGGATCTCAATCGCCTGTAATAGTCCACTGGGCTTCTGGTGTTCAACTTTGACCTGCTACTAATTTGGACACTAAACAACAAACTCTGCTACGTCTCTATTCAGGCCATCTTACCAATACATACATCTGAGGTCATGATACATCTTAGTCGACCCAGAACAAATAGAGCAATAAGCACTGCGTGCCTCCCCTAAAACCTGTTGACAAGTCCTGCAGCATCGGGCACACACAATCTATCCTCATATCACAGCATCCTATCCGTTGCTACCCAAACAGGTTCTTCTCCTCTTGGAGGGTCGTATCTCAAATTCGCCCTAGAACTGGATCCTTATACTATCGCCTCTTCACCTCCTCAACGAGGGAAGACTCGGCAACCTCTCGAATCTGAGCTCCACTAGCATGCTCCCGTAGCTGCCGGGAAAATACAGGTTGTTACCTTATCGTGTTGCATCCGCACACGACCCAGCCAAATACTCAAAGTGTTACCATAATAACCTAACCCTCCAGTCCCTCAGGCCTCAAGAGGGGTTAGAACTGTAGTCGTAGTAAGCTTATCTTCCAATAACTGGAAACCTGTCTCATACTTCCGAAATAGTCGGGGACATAATCTCAATTATGATTCTTGTTTCCATTTCTCTGTTGCAACCAAACCTGATCACTATACTTAGATTCGATTCCTTTGCTTGTCTCATGGCTAAGACTTCGTGCCAATCACAATTTGGGGGGAGATTTCCTTGATCTCGTCAAGTAGTAATCCTATTATTCTCTCCCAGCTCGTAGAGCTTATAGTAAGGTGTTCAACCTCAATTCATGGTATTACATAATCCAATGGCTTGCCAAGAGTTCTTATCGTTCGAGTGCCTACTCGTCTTACCTTTATTTATCATTTCAAGTTGCCTTGGGGTCTCTTACTTCCCCGTATTTTTCCTACTATCCTTCTCGTCAGTACAGATTTTTGCACCTTTCATCGAGGTGTTCCTACTGCCCATCATTCACTAATGGTCTTTACACTAGTCTGGGTAATTATGCCTTGGGAAACATTCATAATTGTAATTGCATTCTCCTTAATATTCTGGTCATAACCCTACATCATACTAATTACCAACCCAAAATATTTCTACCTCGCTCCTGGGTCATACATTTCCATCTATGCTTATTACCAGCATTTATATCCTTAAGACACATCCTCGACCATTTCCTAATGACGCCCTCAATTACCCCAACACAATACCTTTCCCATGGCTACCTAAAACTGTAATCTATGGCATGTCGACACTGAAGCCCTTACTAGTCTCATATCCTTCGCCTAACAACATGGGTACACATAACCCCATAATACGTAAAAGTATCCTTATACATGGGGTAGAGAGCTTATCTCCCTTTCCTAATCTTAATCATCAAGCGCCACCTTATAATCGTATAGATTTTCAAAACCTACCAACGATGTCTTCTGTTTTTCCATAGGCAGTACTCACACTTATCTTATTCCTACCTCGCACATTTTTCCTAAAACCATTCGGAATGTCGTGGTCCTTACTGCCACACTAAACCAACTCCGAGTACCTCCAAGGGCACTTATCATGAACTTTTTCAATGACCGCACATTTCCATTTCTATCTCTAAACTCTTCAAATTCAATTATTCCATACTTTCTACATCCATTTACCCCAATGAACAAGTCACACAGACTTATCAATTAATGATGCCAAAGAAGGAAGGATAATTCACTTGTTACAATCGCTTCCCTTACTCTCCTCTCGATAACCGGCTTACCGGAAAACTGGAATCGAATCAATCTCTCTCTGTAGTCACCATTGGCATACAAGAAGCCAACGAGTTCATACCCATAATGACCTCCAAGTCTGACATGTCCAGATCTACCAGGTCTGCTAGGGTCTGACGACTTTATCATCATCGGGAAATTTTCATATACCCGCCCAGCTACCACCCAATCACTCACGGTGTAGCTTCCTTGAAAGGTTCTTATGGATTCAGGCTCTATCCCTTTACACTTGGTTTCTCTCTTTCTTACTGGTCGTACTTTTTCCGTACTTCCCAACTTATTCTAACATACGTACATAACCTCCATACTGATTATGGCCTCCAATCTTTGGAGTTACAATATCGAACAATTTAAGGACATTTCCGGCATCTCACGACCTGGTTCCGGTGGAACGTGTCCACGAACCCGTAAAATGATTAACTAGAGTTGGGACTTACACCCTCGTGACCCTGTCACATAGCGGGACAACCCTTAACTGACCCTGCCTTACTACAGGCTATGGGTCGACCCGTAATAGGTCCATAACCCGACTCGGCGTCGCACTTAACTCTTATCCTTGGTCTGACTTAAATTTTTACTACCCGAGAAGGACGTATATACCTAAGGTCTCGGCGGTTATCAATATTCTAAGGCTCACAATTTCCATGCCCCAAGCCTACATTATCATTCCCCGCATACGGGTAAGATAGCTTCTCATAAGCTCTTAATCGTGTTGCCTTAATCATAACAACCATACTTACTCCATACGGATCTCATCCGTTCTATTCTCTTAAGCATACTACGTAGCTTAATCTATTAACATAGTCTTCCATTAAATCCCTTTATCAGGATTTTTTAAGGGTTCATTACCTTCTCAGATAGCTCATCATCTCCTAATTATCTCAAATTAGTACGTAAAACCTTCATGAGAATTCATTAAATTGTTTCATACCTTCCCGATATCTATTTAGTCCTTATCAATCCTTGGTAATCCAAAATCATTCTAGGCAACACGCGTCTGACCCTCATACATAAATCTGTATAGCCGTATGTCATTATACCAACTACACAACAATTATTACCAACCTGGATACGCAATCCACATAATCTTTCCTGGGTCACTGCTGCCTTTCTCGTAGCTGCAATCAACATAACTCGTTAGGGAGAGACGACCCTAACAACACAACTCTATCGCACGACTTCAGAGTGAGAAGAATGGAAACCAATCCTAAATGTCCTGCAGCCTCCTGGTTATAGATGTGGTGCACAACACACCGATAACCAATACTCTACTAGACACGGTCTGTAGACACTTTTCGAGGACTAACTGCTCTAATACCACTTTTGTCACGACCCAACCCCGGGCCCGCGACTGGTGCCCTACCAGGGCCTTACAGGTAACCATCAGAGAAAGTCAGCGGAACATTGTCACGACCCGATCCCGGGCCCGTGACTGGTGTCTTACCCCGGGCACCCTAGTGATACAACATCAGAGAAAATCAGCGGAAATAAAAACTTAAACATGAAACAAGAGATATGATAATAAAACAGGCCAACCAAACGGTTACCTTCTTGTATATATAAAATTAAAAACTTGAACAGTTACATCCTTAAAAACCCTGCCCACAACAGTACTACAGACCTCTAAGAGTTTTTATACAACATGACGGGACAGGGCACCGCCATACCCCTGAATGTACAAGTACCTACAAATGACAGGACTATACGAAAGATAAGCTTAGGAGAAAGCGGAGCTTGTCTGTTGAAATGTGATCCTATGGCGAGGATCAACAATCGTGTACCTCACTGCGGCGTGAACGCGGCCCAGGGAGGTCGATAACAGTACCAAGTATGTGGCTGAAAATCGTAAATGAAATCATAGTAGTCTATATAAAGCGGGAGACATGTATGATAACCAAACTACGATCCCTGATAAATAGCGATCATGTGAGTCGGGGACTCACGCCTCAAAGTCATCACTCAAATATAACTATGGGTCTCACGCCTCAACATCAATCATGCGGGGATACCTTCCGCCATAGCGATCGATATAATAACACCAAAGTACATATGAACACCAAGTCCACTGAGTCATAAAACCGTGCGGGGCAAGTCTGAAGGCTAACTACCGAATACCAAAGCCGCGTCATGGCGGCCGGGCAAGTCGAAAGCCAACTACGGATACCAAAGCCGTACTAACAATACTATACAACAAACCACGAAGGCGTCACGGGGCAAGTCGAAGCCAACTACGGATACCAAAGCGTGTCACGTGGTGGCCGGGGCAAATCTGAGGCTAACTACGGATACCAAGGCCGTATCACGAGACTTCGCCACGGAAGCGTCACGGGGCAAGTCTGAAGCCAACTACGGATACCAAAGCCGTGTCACGTGGTGGCCGGGGGCAATCTGAGGGCTAACTACGGATACCAAAGCCGTGTCACGTGGCGGCCGGGAAAATCTGAGGGCTAACTACCGGATACCAAGGCGTATCACGAGACTTCGCCACTAAAGCGAGCAGGGCAAGTCGAGGCTAACTACCAGTACGAGGCCGAATCACCACGAGGCGGGGCAATGCAGCCAACCAGATACCAAGGCTGAATCAGTAAAACCTCATGGAGAGCTAGTCCATGGAATAACACTATCAACAGGAGCGCACCCGTGGAATCCTCCGTCACTGCCGGTACGTCCAAGTAAGATCATAACAAATCAGCCGGCCCTCCATTGAGAGACGCGGTGGTATAGAAATACAATATTTGCATAACAAGGCTATCACACGCAAACATAGGTAAGTTACACCCAACTCGAGGTACTTTCATTTTATGCCAAAGTCCGGGTTTTAACCCCAAAGTACTACATACGTTAAATTCTTTTAAAAGATTTATTCCATTTACAAAGGTCACCCGATACCCGTAGTATTAAAATAGAGTGACTAACATTTTTAAATAAACCAACACACTTTCCTTTTTAAAATCAAGTAACAACATTTTTTTCCAAAAGTTCAAGTTTGCCTAATTTCAAATACTCAAGTCTCTTATTTTCGAAAGATTTCATAGTTCATAGTCTTCATCACTTATTAACGTAATTCTCTTTTTAAACAATTTGAGTAACGTATGCCTTATGTGTGAGTAGGTTATTCTTGTTTATAACAAACTTATTAAAGCAGCCATGATCTAGGAAATGTAATACAATTTTTCTTATCTTAGCTTCTATGCAGATGGAGGTTTCTACTGGTTTTAATATAATTACTTATTTGTCAATACATTTTCCTTTATTAACGCTGCAGTGGTTCGTTCGATACTTATTCTCATTTCCGAAAATCAGTAACGCATTATTCTTTAAAAACCAAGTACTCAATACTCACGAATGAGGTTTCACACTTTCTAACAACTTTCATATCAATTCAATTAAGTCAAGTCTCTTATCTTTTAAGATCAATAAACCATTCTTTTTATCTTTCTTAAGTCGTTATACCTAACTTCCCATAAAGCTAGTATAACTCTTAAACTTTCAAAACCAAGTATTACTCTTCTTTCAAAAACGATTCTTAATTCTTTTGAAATACTCTAAGATTCTTATTATTTAAAACTCAAGTCAAAAGACATCGAAGTAAAACCACGTTCAGTTAACACACGTACGTCTACCGTACTATATATATATTCTTTAAAATATCATGCTCAAGAGGATAGGAAGAATCACATACCTCGCGACGATTACCGACAATTAGCAAAACGCTCCAAAGTACTGTAATCCTGCTAGCCTTTTCCACCTTCGAGTAGAATACGCTACTCGCAGTACTTCAGCCTATAACGGTCATATAAGTCTATCAACGTCTAGACTACTCTGTAAAAATAATTCTAGATCTGATTCCTTATTCTATGGAAAATTGGGCGACTTCCCTGCAGTCAAACTACTACACAAGTCATCTTTAAATACATCTATGTAAATCTGAGTTCAATCTTCTTCTTTAATATTCTTCTGATGTGATTTCAATTCAATTCTCTTCTCTTATACCATCCTTCTATATATCTTATACTCATTCCTATACTACTATAGTATGTAATTTCCAATTCTGATAGAAGGACAAGAGTATTTACCTCGATAAGCCCAAAATTATCCAAGTTTATATGTCGATCTGAGCAACGTTTAGCTCCTATTCAACGCTCAATTCGCTCCAAGAAACCCTTAGAAGTTCTACACAACTTCTACTTAACACTTCAACCGACAATGAAGATTTTCCTTAGGGTTTCGTTTAGTGACTAAAGGAAGTATAATAGTATTTACGGGCTTTTAGTATAGGGGTAACCTTGGAATACTACAAGGTATTTGGGCCAAGGTATTTTGGAATAGTAACAATACTTGGAGAATACTTTTCTACCGGGGGGGGGGGGTATTTCACGAGAACAACTCAAGAGGAGGGGGGTTTGTTTCGGCCAAGGCCTCTCAAAGGGGGAGGGGAACCTTGGACGAAAACTACACTAAGGGGGGGAGGGATTTTGCCTTGAAATTTCACAAGTGTGGATGAAGAAATAGTCTTGCATTAGAGGGGTATTTATAGGCCAATCAATGGCCAAGATTAAGGCAAGTGGAGGGCAAGTGGAGGGTGGAGATTTTGACAAGTGTTGTGTGGGTCCCACTTGCTCATCTACTACACAAAATATCACAAAATATCCTACCTAATCCTTGACCAAAAACAAGGCCAAAAACGTGCCAACTTTCGTCCAACTTGACCGCCCACTTGAGGGTGACAAATGTCGCCCTCTCGTTGGTCCAAAATATTTCATCTCTCGGAAAAATCCGCAAAAATTATAAATGTTGCAACCGTAATTTTCCCTTCGCAAAGTCCGGAAAACGTTTCGTCGGAAAACAATTCTTTTCGCTAGTTGTGAACAAATTTCGTCCCTTTGCCTACTTAAGGCTTAAACTTTTGTACGTACGCCCTCACGTACATAGTATGGAAATACGGGGTATAACAAACATACATAGAACACACAACTTAAATCAGTAAGAAGTAAACAACAGGCTAGCCGATGAGGCTGCCTTCCTGGATATACATATATAGATAGTCAAAACCAGCTACATCTTTTTTCTTTACAAACCGACCCACATAAATTACTACAGACCTCTAAGAATTTTGAAATAACAACTGTGATGGGACAGGGCCCCGCCATACCCCTGAATGTACAACAAACAATACCGAGGATGCAGACAAAGATAAGCCTCGGAGTAATGGAGTTTCTCAGCGGTGAGCAGTGATCCTAAGAGTGAGGATCGACAACTGTATAACTCTACTGCGGCGTGAACGCGGCCCAGAGAAAGTCGATCTAACAATTACCAAGTATGTGGCCAGAAATCGTAATGAAATCATAATAGCCTAAAATAAGGTTGGGGACATGTATGATAACCACATTAATAGTACACTGTGTCTTACTAACAATGAGAGTAAACAAGAGTATACTTTACTGCATAAAAATAGGAGGCTCATAATCAAATTAGGGCCACTTACCCGTAGTATCATTAAGCAATCCTACTCCTGACACTATTTCACCCGCATAGGTCATGTGGACCCGCAATGAGGTCATCCGCCTCGCATAGGACTGGTCCACCACGCATGGGACTATTTCACCCGCATATCCCTACGGGCTCGCATGAGGTATTCCTCGCATCGTGGAGAGCAAATCCACAGAACATGCAAATGCAACAAGCCCGGGAAATGACCCCGTAATGAACAAAATATCACTAGCACAACCGGCTATCGTACATAACATAAGCACCACCGGCTTATCATACATAACATAAGAACCACCGGCTTATCATAATTATCATAAGCAAGTTAAGAATTCCCCTAGCTTCTTATTAGCCTTAATTATCATGCACTCTTATTTTATTTAACTTAAGGCACTAACATGTCATTAAAAATCCGGGAATTTAACCCAAAGTACTATGTACTTCCGTTCCTATAAAAATAACCCTCTTTATATAAAAACCCCAAGATAATATCACCCGTAGTATCAAAACATGTCTATTTTTCAAATCAAGTTACTACACCTTTAAAAATTCATTTCAAGGCTTTAAAACCAAGTAACTTCTACTTTCACAACCTAGGCAAATCGTGCCTATAAATCAAGTAGACACTCTCTTAACTTTCCATAAAGTCGTTATAACTAACTTCCCATAAAGCCGTTATAACTCTTTATGTTTTAGACAATTACATTCTTTTTATAACCAAGAGACTTATACTTTCAAAAACCAAGTATCATATACTTTCAAATCAAGTTACATAACTTTCAGAATACTTCAAGTCTCTTAACTTTAGAATAGTTCAAGTAATCAATACTTTCCAAATCAAGTATTCTATACATTTTCAAGTCAAGAAATCTTTGTTTACCTTATTAGAATAAACCATTATTTTAACCTTTAAAACAAGTGAGTTAATTATCTAACTCAACCAACTTGGACATTATTAAACAAGTCAAGGACATTAAATGAAACTAAATTCATTTAAATCTCGTACGTCTACCGTACTATACATTTATAGCTACTCATGCTCAAGAGATAAGAAAAGTTCCACATACCTCTTCGACTTAAACCACTTGCCAAGTTGAATACGCCGTACGTAGAATGCCAACTTATAATGACCATAATACGTCCATCAACTACTAGCTTTCAACGTAGAATATTTCTAAGTATAAGGACTCTTAATTCTATGGAAAATCGGGCAGCACTTCCTTTGTTTCTACGTACTTTTCCACCTTTTTCAAGACCCGAATTCAATAACCAAACATGCCACATTTAAGGCTCAACAATGTAGCTAACAAAAGGGGATTACACGCCTAACAGGACGTGTAAAATTCTTCCCCACAATTGATATTCAAATAGTCCAACATTTCAATGCCATTATCGGCTACAATGCAACAACAATGTAAAGTCTTTTCCAATTCTTTTTTCAATACAAGTTGTTTAGTCTAACATGTTATATAGCCGCAATCGATAACAACAACTACAATCCCTTCTTTATATAACATGCGACGAGTAAAACTAATAACTACATCGAATTACAATCTTAAGGTTAAACATGCAACTTTCGGATTCCATCCAAATATTCCATAACATTTCAATCTTCATTATATATATCTCAAGCTTGCATATATATATATATATATATATATGACTACAACAAATAGAAATCTTTAATCACTTAAGAGGACAAGATTTTTACCTTGACAAGCCTTAATCCAACTCCAAGATTCAAAGTCGCTCCTTAGCAACTTAGCTCATTTCCTTCACGCTCCAATCCGCTATTTGAAGACTTTAGAAGTTCATAAACAACTTTCCTTCAATTTCCAAACCAAACTATGAAAACGACTTAGGTTTTCACCTTGCGACTAATGTAAAAATGAAGCTTTTCTGGGATCTTTCTATTGAGAACCTTACAATACCCCTAGGAACCTTGGTTCAAAATATTGTGAATTATGAGCTACAAACGAAAAAATTTCTTGTTCTTCAATGGCCAAACCCGAGAGCTCCTCTTCAAGCTCCTAAGTTTTCTAAAAAAAATTCTAAATGTTGGAGACTTGTCTTGCAACATGGATGAATATATAATTAAATGGAGGGTTAATATTAGAACACTTGTGGGGTTAGGATGAAGGGAATTTAAATATCTCAAGTCAAGTGGCTCATTGACTTAGTCAATAATCTCAAGCTTGGCCTTTCAAGACTTGATCATCTAAGCTTTGGTCATTTGACCTTTTTGCCCTTGGTCTAATTCGACCAAGACCATCCAAGGGGGTGACACGTGTCACCCTCCCATTCATCGTAATATTACGTTTTCCGACATTTCCATAATTCCGATAAATTCTACAAGTCTCAAATCTTAACGTCCTGGTTTCTTACGTACGTTCTTATATACATGTCCTGGGATTACGAGGTGTAACATGGATGAATGCTCTAAATGATAGGAATATGAAAAAGACTTGAGACTTTTTAGATAGTAGAAGGCCTACAAAAAATTAGAATAATAATCCAAAATAACAAATAATAATAGTGGCCCAAAGATCTCAAAACGGGAGATGTCCACAAATCACTATGAATAATATCAAATGACAACAAAGTACTAGAATTTGAGGATACAAACGTTAATTTAACATGTTTCACAAGCGAACAAGAAGGACAAAAATTAGTACTACGCGTACTATTACATTCAATAAAATTATTGTTTTTAAGATAGGAAATAACAGACGCCTTCGGATGATCCAAACGTGCATGCCACAAGGAATGTACTAAAACGGCAAACGTTGACGGTGTGGCTTAATTAGTGGAAATGGTGGTGGTGAATGTATAAAGCTCGTCCTGACTATTACATATCATGATAGGTATCTCCATCGTGAAATCCTTCACAGAAAATACAAAAGGGTCAAAGTCAACAAAAATTCAATTATCGGTTGTAAATTTTCGAACAGACACCAAATTTTTAATTGAGGAGCATTAAGGAAATTTTTCAAGGCTAAAGGTGGGTTCGGGGAAGATAAATTTGTGTGACCATAAACACAAATTGGAATTGAATTACCATTACCAACAATTATGCTATGATTTTTGCTCAAATTGAAATAAGACGAGAGATTACCTAGCCCGGATGTCATATGAGAAGTGACACCGGTGTCTATGTACCAATTTATGCCTGGAGGAGTTAATAAAAATGTATGTATTGCTACCTCGATATATATAGGAGTCAGAGCCGTCGATGGGCCCGCAACAACGAAGGCATGCTGAGGCTCAAGCAGGCCATCCTGCAGTCAGGGCCCATTCTACCGCTGCCCAGATATCTGAAAGGTGTTGGGCCTTGCCCAAATCATTGGACTACCTATTGGAAATGGTGGACTGGGCCACAACCCAATGGCCTAGCCCCAAGGCCATTGTGCATCGACCCAAGGCTATAGCCAATGGTGTTGCAGCCTAGTCTATTGGTCGGTGCCATGAGGTCCTCAGCTACCCCCGCTGTTGCAGCGGTTGCCACCACTGCCACCACTACCGTTGTGGCTGCCACCACGGTGTTTGCCACCATTTTTTTTATTTTAGCCCTTTTGCCGCCGCCATTATTACGGTTTTGGATAGAATTTTCTGAGAAGGAGTGAGGGTCATCGATGTCACGGGATATGGCTACCATAATGGCGAAATTGGCTCTTATTGCCATCTTTTTAGCCAACCCAGCTTCTTCTAAGGTGATCATGGAACATGCTTGGTTAAACGGCGGGAGAGGATTATTTGACGAAGAAGAGTTCCAACGCCACTATAAGCCTCAGATAGGCATGAAACCATCTGAAGCCATGGGATTCAAACTTCTAACCTCTATGAAGGCGAAGTGCATTGATGTTCTTGAAGATTCTCAATTGGTTATCAAGCAGATGACTAGAGAATATGACTGCAAAGATCCCAATTTGTTGGCCCGTTACAAAATGGCTAGCAAGTTACTTAGTGGGTTCACATCATCTACATTGAATTATGTTCCTATGGGCATGAATGTTGAGGCTAATGACTTAACACATGAAGCTCTAGTTGTGGACCAGATCAACTCGTGGAAGCAGGTATTAATAGACTACTTAAAAGACCCTTCCACTTGCAAGAACTTTAAGGTTAAATGGAGAGCCCTGAAGTACGTTCTCATCGATGATAATCTGCACAAAAGAACTGTAAACGAAGTACTAATCAAATGCATCAATAAAATATAAGCCTTAAGGATTATAAGAGAAGTCCACGAAGGAATCTGTGGATCACACAAAGTTGAGCCAACGATGAAATGGTTGATTTAACCCCATGGATATTACTGGCCAACCATCACCGGCGTTTACTTTCAATACACAAAAGGGTGTGAGGAATGTCAGAAACATGTACTAGTCCAATGGGTACCAGTTGAGTTATTGCACTCGATCATAAAGCCTTGTCCTTTCAGAGGATGGGCTATAGACCTCATCGGCAAAATCCATCTGTAATCGGCTAAAGGCCATAATTTCATTATTGTAGTTATCTATTTTTCACTAAATAGGTAGAGGCATAGCCAATGAAGAGGGTTCATCAGATAGATGTCATTCAGTTCATCCAACATCAAATCATATACAAATATGGTATTCTCGAGATGATTACAACTGATCAATGAACGGTGTTCGCTGGTTCTAAGTTGGCAGCCTTCACCGAAAAATTTGGGATAAAGATGATCCTATCCTCGCCTTATTATGCACAGGCAAATGCACAAGTCGAGGCAGCTAACAAACTCATTGTGGACATTATCAGTAAAAATATGAAGGACAAACCAAAAGTGTGGCATCTCATGTTGGATGAAACTATCTGGGCGATCAGAAATACTAAGTCTACAGCTACTGGGATAACACCTTATCAGCTAACCTATGGCCAGGATGCAGTGCTGCCTTTGGAGATTAATGTAAAGTCATTACGGGTGGCCAGACAAAATTCTTTAAACCTAGAAGAGTATCAACAAGCCATGCTAATGGAATTAGATCAGTTAGATGAAGACTTACTAATGGCTTGGAAAGAATGGAGGCCGGCAAATGAAAAATGGCCAAAGCATACAACAAACACGTTAAGCCCAAGAGGTTCGTTAAAGGAGACCTAGTTTGGAAAATCATGTTTCCACTTGGAATGAAAGATCCTAAATTTAGCAAGTGGTCGCTAAATTGGAAGGACGCTTCGTAGTAAGCCAACGGATTGCTGGCAATGTGTATTGACTGATAGACATGCATGATGAAGAGTTTGACAGAAATGTAAATGGAAAGTACTTAAAGAAATACTACCCCTCAATTTGGGGCATGCATGAGTTAAGACAAGTGACTATTGCCTGATCGCACAGAGTGAACTAATTTCCTTCTATTTGGGGAATACATAATAGCCGCAGGACGTCAGCCTGGTCACAGTCACATAAAAGGTACTTTCCTTCGATTTGGAGAATACAAAAGTATAAAAGGATAGCCACATACCGGATGTCTGGTCATAAAAAAGATTAATTTATGTTCAATTTAGGGAATGTACGGGCAAACGACAACCATAGACCGATTGTCTGGTCAAAATAACAGACCCTTCTCTTTGGGGTCTAAACAACTAAGAAGCTGAATTGGCCGGCCTTGAACCCATCTATGACAGCACTACATCATCATCTATTGAAGTCCCAGAATCAGCTGAATCAACAGCTGCTTGGTATTCCCAAATTACTGCAGTCTGCTCCTAATCACCAGCCGTACCAACGACCAACACCTCAAACTTGTCACGACCCGAACCGGGGCCCGTGACTGGTGCCTTACCCCGGGCACCCTCGTGATACAACATCAGAGAAAATCAGCGGAAATAAAAACATAAACATGAAACAAGAGACATGATAAATAAACAGGCCAACCAAGCGGTTGCCTTGGTATATATACATAAAAACCCGAGCAGTTATCCTTTTACAAACTCGCCACTGGCGGTACTACGGACCTCTAAGTGACAACAACTATGGCCGGACAGGCCCGCCATACCACAGATGTACAAGAACCTCTGGACTCAGGGTAACATACAAAAGATAAGCCTCCGATGAAACGGGGCTTCCCAACACGCTGATCGTGATCACATGGCGAGGATCCACAACCGATGTACCTCTACTGCGGTATGAGCGGCCCGAAGGAGGTCGATCTGCAAGTACCAAGTATGTGAAACTGAAAAATCAGTAAATGAAATCATAACGATCTATATAAAGCAGAGACATGTATGATAACCAAACTACATTTCATAACATAAAAGCGATCATGTCAAGTCGTGACTCACGCCTCAAAGTCATCCTCACGTGCGTGGAACTCTTTCCTCACCGCCGGCGATCTAGGTACAAACCATGTGATACGTATAACATGTCTCGGCCCATCTCATGGACCCGATAGAAAGCGTGTGGAATACATTCCGGTTCATCTCATGAACTTCGGTAGTCGGATGGAATACATTCGGTCCATCCCACGGGCCTTGGTAGTCGAGTGAAATACATTCGGTTCATCCCGTGAACGCGGTAGTCGAGTGAAATACATTCGGTTCATCCCATGAACTCGGTAGTCGAGTGAAATACATTCCCGGTTCATCCCATGAACGCGGTAGTCGGGTGAAATACATTCCCGGTTCATCCCATGAACGCGGTAGTCGGGTGAAATACATTCCCGGTTCATCCCATGAACCGGTAGTCGAGTAAAATACAGTACTTGCACAACAAGGCTATCACACGCAAACATAGGCAAGTTACACACAACTTAAGGTACTATCATTTTATGCCAAAATCTCGGTTCGACCTAAAGTATTACATACATTAACTCTTTTAAAAGATCGTTTCTTTCACAAAAGTCACCTGATGTTCGTAGTATAAAATAGAGTGACTATCTTTTAAGTAAACCAAAACACTTCCTTGTAAAATCAAGTAACACATTATTTTCCAAACGTTCAAGTTTGCCTAATTTCAAATGCTCAAGTTTCTCATTTTCGAAAGGTTTCGTAGTTCATAGTTTTAATCACTTAAGAATATAATTCTCCTTTAAAACAAATTTGAGAAACATATGCCTTATGTGTGAGTAAGTTGTTCTTGTCTATTACAATCTTATAAAGCGACCATGATCTAGGAAATGTAATATCATTTTGTCTCATCTTAGCTTCTATGCGGATGGAGGTTTACTTGGTTTTAATAACAATTAGTCAATACATTTCCTTTATTAACGCTATGATGGTTTGTTCGATACTTAATCTCATTTCAAATCGATAAAACATTATTCTTTTAAAACCAACTACTCATTACTCGCGAATGAAGTTTTACAACATTTTAACAAAATTCATAACAAGTCAAACTAAGTCAAGTCTCTTATCTTTCAAGATCAAGTCTCTTAACTTTCAAAATCAAGTCGTGTATAAGTCAAGTCTCTTATCTTTCAAGATCAAGTCTCTTAACTTTCTACAATCAATAAACCATTCTTTTACCTACATAAAGTCGTTATAACTAACTTCCCATAAAGCTATTATAACACCACATGTTTTAAACCAACCAAATCACTTAGCACGTATGCGTCTACGTACTACATAGTTCACAACAATCATGCTAGAAAAGATAGGAAGAGGTTCACATACCTCGCGACGATTATCGACGAATAGCAAAGCGCTCCAAGTACTTCAACCCGTCGGCTACTCCTGCCAAGTAGATCACGCCACACGTAGTACTCCACTCTAAAGCGGTCATAGTACTTTTATCAAACCTTTCTCACCATTGAAGACTTATACCAATAAAAGCCCTCTAATTCTACGGAAAAATTCGCGACTTCCCGCTTTTACTCACTTTTCCATCTTTTCCAAGGCGAATAACGTAATATATATACCATATATATATAAGGCGTAACAATTAAACAACATAAAGAAGGATTACACGCCCAAACGGTAACGCGGTTTACTATCACGCCTCATAATAACAACAAGTAAAAGAAGGGGATTACGCGCCAAACGGTAGCGGTTTACTATCATGCCTCATAATAACAACAAGTAAAAGAAGGGGATTACGCGCCCAACGGTAACGCGGTTTACTATCACGCCTTCATAACAATACAATAATTAAAAAGGGGATCACACGCCCAAGCGAACGCGATTGAACAATCTTCCCTAACGAAATGTAAATACGATCCAAAGTAAATACGATCCAAAGTAAATCATCCAAAGTAAATCTGATCCAAAGTAAATCTTGTCCAAAGTAAATACGGTCAAAGTAAATCTGATCCTTAAGTTGGGGTCCTTGGCCAACTTTGTCCATTTTACTTATCCAATTACTTCATTAGTCATCCAACTTATATTCCATCTTAATATAAGTTATAGTTCTTTTGTTAATTACTTCTTCACAAGTAAGATACGTTTTACCATTTTAATGGCAAACGGCCAATCCTTTCTTTTAACAAGTTAACAAGATCCAACTTTTCCAAACTTTACTCCATATTTTACATAATACATAATATACTTACAATATATGTATAATGACCAATTCACTGAGGTTTAAGATTCACTACCTCAAATAGCCCAAAATTATTCAAGAACTTAATGTCGCTCCAAGCAAGTCTTAGCTCCAAATCTTTACGTTCCAATCCGCTACAAGCAACCAGTAAGCTCCTAACCAACTTCTCTTCAAGCAACTCAAAAAGTGAAGAACAACAGGGTTTCCAACTAGTAAGTTTCGCCAAGGCATGAACAATAGGTTAGGGGTGTGAAATCTTTTCCAACTCTTGGTACACAATCTTCCTAACACCTTAGGGAAGAACACTTGAGAGTTTAAGAATTGTTGGACAAATTTAGGTCAAGAAATGGGCTCAAAAAGCGAGAGCAAGGTCAAGGGAGAAGGAGGGAATTTCTTGTCTTGAAATGGTTAAGTGTGGAAGTTTTCATCAACTAAGGAGTGCGTATATAGGACAACGAGGGCTAGGATGAAGGCAAGTGTGTGGTTGTGATTGGGGACAAGTGTGTGTGGGTCCCACAAGCCACTTGTCCACACAAAATATCTAGCAAGACTTGGCCACTTGTCCGCGCAAAATATCTAGCAAGAGGCGCCATGCTTGCCACTGTTAGCAAATTTCGGCCACGAGGCCACTAGGGGTGACACGTGTCGCCTCCTGCTAAATCAAAATATTTCATCTTCCGAAAATATCCATAAAGGCAAAAATCTCAAAACAAAGTGGGCCCCACAAAGCAGTAAATTTCTCCGTGGCCCCACGTGACCAATTCTAAATAAAATTCCATAATTCTAATATAATTCAAGAAGCCCAAATACCGTCACGGGAATCCAATTCCCATCAACGAACCTTTTTCCTTCACAAAACCGGAAACTTTTAGTCGAAAAATCACATCTTCATTTCTTTCCAAAATTTACATGTATTCTCGTACGTATATCCTCACAGATATACCCTGGAACTACGGGGTATAACATTCTTCCCCCCTTAGAAACATTCGTCCCGAATGTTCTTTCTAAGTCTCCAAACGTACTTGCGTCGGTATAGTCTCCACTACTATACTTACAAAACCGATCCGCCACCAATGGCGAGAATATAACATGCGCAAAAATAAAATCCAAGCCAACGAGGAATCACCTCGGCGATGTAAAAACAACACCAACTCTGCTTGGTCCAAAGGATACTTCTTCGCACCTTTACTTCACAAACATGATCACTTCCATCTCTTAGCACACGTTCACTTCTTTCGCACTTGTCGTACACTTCGAACACGAACTCTTTCCAAAGATAATCGTACCACGCTTGATCGCTTCAATTTCCAAAACCTTGGAGTCACTACCTCAAACTTGGTAATCTCACTAGTTTCAATTCCCACAAAGGCCATCCCGGCCTCACGATCCGATTGGTCGAACGCGTCCACGAACTCGTGCGATGGTTACCTAAACACTGGCCTAGCACCCTCGTGACCCTACCACTGGCGGGACCACCTCGATCGACCCCACCCCAACCGGGCTGCGGGTTGACACGCAACCTTGCCTCAACCGACCCATTTGCGCGCCAAACTCTTGTTCCCGATCCGAACAATCTCACTAATCAAGTTACGCAAACCTAGTGGTTCTTATCATAACTATCCTTATATAATTCACACCACTCGGGACTTATCACACAATTTTTACCCCTCGTATACTATGCACTCCGACAAAGGTCAATCGTAAACAAATCTTTTACTCAAGACGGCCACGCATCTAAGGTCACCACTTATAATATTCGAAGGTTCACACCTTCAATGACCCCCAACTTACCTCTTCAACTAGAAATGTACTCTAACTTATACTTAACACAATGCTATCTCAGTATAGCACTTCACGCACTCCACCATAACAACATAACCAAGTCTCTTAAAGGCTAAAGATATCTCTGCCCTCTTGCCTCACTTTCCCCATCGTTCTAACCATAATCACGCCTGCAGTGCGCTATATAAGGCGATGAACCACCACCGATCCCGAAAGTCGAGTCTCTACATCTGTGCTACCTGTCGGACAAACTCTCACCAAATGGTCTGCTGGCGCCGCAAGCATAACAATCTCCAAAACTAGCATGACAACCTGAGGATCATCCTCGCCTCCCGGCCGTGGATCCGGAGGCTCGGTATCGTGGCCTCGTGAAAGCTGTTGCGCTCTAAACTCTCTTGGGCTAGCGGCGTCATAAAACTCGTCGTCCAAGTACTATCTCGTAATGACCGGGCTGTGCCTCGTAACCATACGTGTTCTACTCGTAGCTCCCTCTGCTGTCTTGCCCATGAGGCTCAGTGCCTTCGCGAAGGCATAAGCGGTACAAACGAATACGTCAGGAGTCCAACTTATAACACAACTCTAAGGCACGATCTCGAGTGAGAAGAATAGAAACCAATCCTAAATGTCCTGCAGACCTCACGATTATAGATGTGGTGCACAACACACCGATAATCAAGACTACTAGACACGGTGCGTAGACACTTTCCGAGGACTAATCGCTCGATACCACTTTTTCACGACCGACCGGGGCCGTGGTCGTGCCTTACCGGGCACCTCGTGATACAACATCGGAGAAAATCAGCGGAAATAAAAACATAAACATGAAACAAGAGACATGATAAATAAACAGGCCAACCAAAGCGGTTGCCTTAGTATATATACATAAAAACCCGAGCGATTATCCTTTTACAAACTCGCCTGTGATTACTGCACCTCTAAGTGATAACAACTATGACGGGACGGGGCCCGCCATACCACGAATGTACAAGAACCTCTGGACTCGTGGTAACATACCAAAAGATAAGCCTCAAGAAAGCGGGGCTTCCTAACACGTTGGCGTGATCCTATGAGCGAGGATCCTGACCGATGTACCTCTACTGCGGTATGAACGCAGCCCGAAGGAGTCGATCAACAGTACCAAGTATGTGGCGAAAAATCAGTAAATGAAATCATAACGATCTATATAAAGCAGAGACATGTATGATAACCAAACTACATTTCATAACATAAAAGCGATCATGTCAAGTCGGGGACTCACGCCAAAGTCATCCTCATGCGTGGAACTCCTTCCTCACCGCCGATCTAGGTACAAACCATGTGATACGTATAACATGTCTCGGCCCATCTCATGGACCCGATAGAAAGCGTGTGGAATACATTCGGTTCATCTCATGAACTCGGTAGTCGGATGGAATACATTCGGTCCATCCACGTGGGCCGGTAGTCGAGTGAAATACATTCGGTTCATCCCGTGACGCGGTAGTCGAGTGAAATACATTCGGTTCATCCATGAACGGTAGTCGGGTGAAATACATTTCCGGTTCATCCATGAACGCGGTAGTCGGGTGAAATACATTCGGTTCATCCCATGAACCGTAGTCGAGTAAAATACGAGACTTGCACAACAAGGCTATCACACGCAAACATAGGCAAGTTACACACAACTTAAGGTACTATCATTTTATGCCAAAATCCGGTTACGACCTAAAGTATTACATACATTAACTCTTTTTAAAAGATACGTTTCTTTCACAAAAGTCACACAATGTTCGTAGTATAAAATAGAGTGACTATCTTTTAAGTAAACCAAAACACTTCCCTTGTAAAATCAAGTAACATTATTTTCCAAACGTTCAAGTTTGCCTAATTTCAAATGCTCAAGTTTCTCATTTTGAAAGGTTTAGTAGTTCATAGTTTTAATCACTTAAGAATATAATTCTCCTTTAAAACAAATTTGAGAAACATATGCCTTATGTGTGAGTAGGTTGTTCTTGTCTATTACAATCTTATAAAAGCGACCATGATCTAGGAAATGTAATATCATTTTGTCTCATCTTAGCTTCATGCGGATGGAGGTTTCTCTTGGTTTTAATAACAATTAGTCAATACATTTCCTTTATTAACGCTAATGGTTTGTTCGATACTTAATCTCATTTCCAAATCAAGAAACATTATTCTTTTAAAACCAACTACTCATTACTCGCGAATGAGGTTTTTACAACATTTTAACAAAATTCATAACAAGTCAAACTAAGTCAAGTCTCTTATCTTTCAAGATCAAGTCTCTTAACTTTCAAAATCAAGTCGTGTATAAGTCAAGTCTCTTATCTTTCAAGATCAAGTCTCTTAACTTTCTACAATCAATAAACCATTCTTTTACCTACATAAAGTCGTTATAACTAACTTCCCATAAAGCTATTATAACACCCTATGATTTAAACCAACCAAATCACTTAGCACACGTATGCGTCTACCGTGCTACATAGTTCACAACAATCATGCTAGAAAAGATAGGAAGAGGTTCACATACCTCGCGACGATTATCGACGAATAGCAAAAGCGCTCAAGTACTTCAACCCGTCGGCTACTCCTTAAGCCAAGTAGATCACGCCACACGTAGTACTCCACCCTAAAGCGGTCATAGTACTTTTATCAAACCTTTCTCACCATTGAAGACTTATACCAATAAAAAGCCCTCTAATTCTACGGAAAAATTACAAAGACTTCCGCTTTTACTCACTTTTCCATCTTTTTTCAAGGCCCGAATAACCGTAATATATATACCATATATATATATAAGGCGTAACAATTAAAAAACATACAGAAGGGGATTACTCGCCAAAACGTTAAAGCGGTTTACTATCACGCCTCCATAATAACAACAAGTTAAAGAAGGGATTACGCGCTGACGGTAGCGGTTTACTATCACGCCTCCATAATAACAACAAGTAAAAGAAGGATTACGCGCCCAAACGGTAACGCGGTTTACTATCACGCCTTCATAACAATACAATAATTAAAAGGGATCACACGCCAAACTAACGCGATTGAACAATCTTCCCTTAATGTAAATGTAAATACAGTAACATCTGATCCAAAGTAAATACAGTCCAAAGTAAATACTGTCCAAAGTAAATACAGTCCAAAGTAAATACAGTCCTTAAGTTGGGGTCCTTGGCCAACTTTGTCCATTTTACTTATCCAATTACTTCATTAGTCATCCAACTTATATTCCATCTTAATATAAGTTATAGTTACTTTGTTAATTACTTCTTCACAAGTAAGATACGTTTTTACCATTTTAATGGCAAACGGCCAATCCTTTCTTTTAACAAGTTAACAAGATCCAACTTTTCCAAACTTTACTCCATATTTTACATAATACATAATATACTTACAATATATGTATAATGACCAATTCACAAAGAGGTTTAAGATTCACTACCTCAAATAGCCCAAAATTATCCAAGAACTTAATGTCGCTCCAAGCAAGTCTTAGCTCCAAATCTTTACGTTCCAATCCGCTACAAGCAACCCGTAGAAGCTCCTAACCAACTTCTCTTCAAGAACCAACTCCAAAAAGTGAAGAACACTTAGGGTTTCCAACTAGTAAGTTTCGGCCAAGGCATGAACAATAGGTTATGGGTGTGAAATCTTTTCCAACTCTTGGTACACAATCTTCCTAACACCTTAGGGAAGAACACTTGAGAGTTTAAGAATTGTTGGACAAATTTAGGTCAAGAAATGGGCTCAAAAACGAGAGCAAGGTCAAGGGAGAAGGGAGGGAATTTCTTGTCTTGAAATGGTTAAGTGTGGAAGTTTTCATCAACTAAGGGTGCATATATAGGACAACCAAGGGCTAGGATGAAGGCAAGTGTGTGGTTGATATTGGGGACAAGTGTGTGTGGGTCCCACAAGCCACTTGTCCACACAAAATATCTAGCAAGACTTGGCCACTTGTCCACACAAAATATCTAGCAAGACAAGGCCACTGCGCCACTTGTTAGCAAATTTCGGCCATGAGGCCACCTGGGGTGACACGTGTCGCCTCCTACTCGCCCAAAATATTTCATCTTCCAAAATATCCATAAAGGCAAAAATCTCGAAACAAAGTGGCCCCACAAAACCAGAATTTCTCCCGTGGCCCCACGTGACCAATTCCTAAATAAAATTCCATAATTCTAATATAATTCAAGAAGCCCAAATACCAAACTGGGAATCCAATTCCCATCAACGAACCTTTTTCCTTCACAAAACCCGAAACTTTTCCGTTAAAAATCACATCTTCATTTCTTTCCAAAATTTCTCAGATTCTCGCACGTATATCCTCACATATATACCTCGAACTACGGGTATAACATTCTTCCTTAGAAACATTCGTCCGAATGTTCCTTCTAAGTCTCCAAACGTTTCTGCGTCGGTATAGTCTCCACTACTATACTTACAAAACCGATCCTGCCACCAATGGCCAGAATATAACATGTGCGCAAAACTAAAATCCAAGCCAACGAGGAATCACCTCGACGATGTAAAAACAACACCAACTCTCGCTTCTGGTCCAAAGGATACTTCCTTCGCACCTTTACTTCACAAACATGATCACTTCCATCTCTTAGCACACGTTCACTTCTTTCCTTACTTGTCGTACACTTCGAACACCCGAACTCTTTCCAAGATAATGCACCACGCCTACCATCGCTAATTTCCAAAACCTTGGAGTCACTACCTCCAAACTTGGTAATCTCACTAGTTTCAATTCCCACAAAGGCCATCCCCGGCCCTCACGATCCGATTCTGGTCGAACGCATCCACGAACTCGTACGATGGTTACCTAAACCTGGGCCTAGCACCCTCGTGACCCTACCACCGGGACCACCTCGAATCGACTTACCCCAAACCGGGCTGCGGGTTGACACGCAACCTTGCCTCAACCCGACCCATTTGCCGCGCCAAACTCTTGTTCCCCGATCCGGAACAATCTCACTAATCAAGTTACGCAAACCTAGTGGTCTTCTTATCATAACTATCCTTATATAATTCACACCACTCGGGGACTTATCACACAATTTTTACCCCTCGTATACTATGCACTCCGACAAAGGTCAATCATAAACAAATCTTTTACTCAAGACGGCCTCGCATCTAAGGTCTCCACTTATAATATTCTAAGGTTCACACCTTCCATGACCCCAAACTTACCTCTTCAACTAGTCATGTTCTCTAAGTTATACTTAACACAATGCTATCTGTATAGCACTTCACACGCACTCCACCATAACAACATAACCAAGTCTCTTAAAGGCTAAAGATATCTCGCCACTACCGCTCACTTTCCCTTTGTCGCTCTAACCATAATTCACTGCAGGCGCCTAGCTATATAAGGCGATGAACCACCACCGATCCCGGCGTCGAGTCTCTACATCTGTGCTACCTCTAATCGGACAAACTCTCACCAAATGGTCCTGCTGGCCGCAAGCATAACAATCTCCCAAACTAGCATGACACCCTGAGGATCATCCTCGCCCCGCCGTGGATCCGAGGCTCGTATCGTGGCCTCCGTAGAAACTGCTGCCGCCTAAACTCTGCCGAGGCTAGCGCGCCATAAAACTCGTCGTCAAGTACTATCTCGTAATGACCAGGCCTGTGCCTCAGAACCTTCTCGTGTTCTACTCGTAGCTCCTCTCGCCTTGCCCATCGTGGCTCAGCCGCTTTCGCAGAGGCATAATCGTACAAACGAATACGTCCGGCGGAGTCCAACTTATAACACAGCTCTAAGGCACGATCTCAGAGTGAGAAGAATAGAAACCAATCCTAAATGTCTTGCAGCCTCCTGATTATAGATGTGGTGCACAACACATCGATAATCAAGACTCTACTAGACACGGTCTGTAGACACTTTCCGAGGACTAATCGCTCGATACCACTTTTGTCACGACCAACCGGCCCGTGGATCGTGCCTTACCCTGCACCTCGTGATACAACATCGAGAAAATCAGCGGAAATAAAAACATAAACATGAAACAAGAGACATGATAAATAAACAAAGCAACCAAAATAGCTTGCCTTCCGTATATATACATAAAACCCAACGCTTATCCTTTTTACAAACTCGCCACAACAAGATTACATGCACTTCTAAGAAGGATAACAACTATGACGGACAGTGGCCCCGCCATACCTCGAATGTACAAGAACCTACTGCACTGTGGTAACATACCAAAAGATAAGCCTCCAAGAAACGGGCTTCCTAACACGCTGAATCCGTGATCCTATGGCGAGGATCCACAACCGATGTACTTCTACTGCGGATGAACGCAGCCTCCAAGGAGGCGATAACAGTACCAAGTATGTGAAATCAAAATATCAGAAATGAAATCATAACGATATATATAAACAGAGACATGTATGATAACCAAACTACACTCATAACATAAAAGGCCATGTCAAGTCGTGACTCACGCCTCAAAGTCATCCTCATGCCGTGGAACTCCTTCCTCACCGCCGGCAGTCTAGGTACAAACCATGTGATACGATAACATGTCTCGCCCATCCGATGGACCCAGATAGAAACGTGTGGAATACATTCCGGTTCATCTCATGAACTCGGTAGTCGGATGGAATACATTCTGGCCCATCCCACGGACGCCAGAGTCGAGTGAATACATTCCTGCTCATCCCATGAACGCGTAGTTGAGTGAAATACATTCCGGTTCATCCATGAACTCGGTAGTCGAGTGAAATACATTCCCGCTCATCCTACGAACGCGGTAGTCGGGTGAAATACATTCCTGTTCATCCTATTTAACGCGTAGTCGGGTGAAATACATTCCTGTTCATCCTACGAACCTAGAGTCGAGTAAAATACAGTACTTGCACAACAAGGCTATCACACGCAAACATAGGCAAGTTACACACAACTTAAGGTACTATCATTTTATGCCAAAATCCTGCTTCGACTCTAAAGTATTACATACATTAACTCTTTTAAAAGATACGTTTCTTTCAAAAGTCACACAATGTTCGTAGTATAAAATAGAGTGACTATCTTTTAAGTAAACCAAAACACTTCCCTTGTAAAATCAAGTAACACATTATTTTCCAAACGCTCAAGTTTGCCTAATTTCAAATGCTCAAGTTTCTCATTTTCAAAGGTTTCAGAGTTCATAGTTTTAATCACTTAAGAATATAATTCTCCTTTAAAACAAATTTGAGAAACATATGCCTTATGTGTGAGTATTTTGTTCTTGTCTATTACAATCTTATAAAAGCAGTCATGATCTAGGAAATGTAATATCATTTTGTCTCATCTTAGCTTCTATGCGGATGGAGGTTTCTCGGTTTTAATAACAATTAGTCAATACATTTCCTTTATTAACGCTGCAATGGTTTGTTCGATACTTAATCTCATTTCCAAATCAAGAAACATTATTCTTTTAAAACCAACTACTCATTACTCGCGAATGAGGTTTTTACAACATTTTAACAAAATTCATAACAAGTCAAACTAAGTCAAGTCTCTTATCTTTAAAGATCAAGTCTCTTAACTTTCAAAATCAAGTCGTGTATAAGTCAAGTCTCTTATCTTTCAAGATCAAGTCTCTTAACTTTCTACAATCAATAAACCATTCTTTTACCTACATAAAGTCGTTATAACTAACTTCCCATAAAGCTATTATAACACCCTATGTTTTAAACCAACCAAATCACTTAGCACATGTACGTCTCACCGCACTACATAGTTCACAACAATCATGCTAGAAAAGATAGGAAGAGGTTCACATACCGCGACGATTATCGACGAATAGCAAAACGCTCAAGTACTTCAACCCGTCGGTACTCCTTAAGCCAAGTAGATCACGCCACACGTAGTACTCCACTCCTAAAACGGTCATAGTACTTTTATCAAACCTTTCTCACCATTGAAGACTTATACCAATAAAAAGCCCTCTAATTCTACGGAAAAATTCGGCAGCACTTCCCCCGTTTTTACTCACTTTTCCATCTTTTTCCAAGGCCCGAATAACCGTAATATATATACCATATATATATATATAAGGCGTAACAATTAAACAACATAAAGAAGGGGATTACACGCCCAAACGGTAACGCGTTTACTATCACGCCCATAATAACAACAAGTAAAAGAAGGGGATTACGCGCCAAACGGTAACGCGTTTACTATCACGCCTCATAATAACAACAAGTAAAAGAAGGGGATTACGCGCCCAAACGGTAACGCGGTTTACTATCACGCCTTCATAACAATACAATAATTAAAAAGGGGATCACACGCCCAAACGGAACGCGATTGAACAATCTTCCCCTTAACAGAAATGTAAATACAGTCCAAAGTAAATACTGTCCAAAGTAAATACAGTCCAAAGTAAATACTGTCCAAAGTAAATACAGTCCTTAAGTTGGGGTCCTTGGCCAACTTTGTCCATTTTACTTATCCAATTACTTCATTAGTCATCCAACTTATATTCCATCTTAATATAAGTTATAGTTACTTTGTTAATTACTTCTTCACAAGTAAGATACGTTTTTACCATTTTAATGGCAAACGGTCAATCCTTTCTTTTAACAAGTTAACAAGATCCAACTTTTCCAAACTTTACTCCATATTTTACATAATACATAATATACTTACAATATATGTATAATGACCAATTCACAAAGAGGTTTAAGATTCACTACCTCAAATAGCCCAAAATTATCCAAGAACTTAATGTCGCTCCAAGCAAGTCTTAGCTCCAAATCTTTACGTTCCAATCCGCTACAAGCAACCCGTAGAAGCTCCTAACCAACTTCTCTTCAAGAACCAACTCCAAAAAGTGAAGAACACTTAGGGTTTCCAACTAGTAAGTTTCGCCAAGGCATGAACAATAGGTTAGGGTGTGAAATCTTTTCCAACTCTTGGTACACAATCTTCCTAACACCTTGGGAAGAACACTTGAGAGTTTAAGAATTGTTGGACAAATTTAGGTCAAGAAATGGGCTCAAAACGAGAGCAAGGTCAAGGGAGAAGGAGGGAATTTCTTGTCTTGAAATGGTTAAGTGGAAGTTTTCATCAACTAAGTGCATATATAGGACAACCAAGGGCTAGGATGAAGGCAAGTGTGTGGTTGAGATTGGGGACAAGTGTGTGTGGGTCCCACAAGCCACTTGTCCACACAAAATATCTAGCAAGACTTGGCCACTTGTCCACACAAAATATCTAGCAAGACAAGGCCACTTGTCTTGCCACTTGTTAGCAAATTTCGGCCATGAGGCCACCTAGGGGGTGACACGTGTCGCCTCCTACTGGCCCAAAATATTTCATCTTCAAAATATCCATAAAGGCAAAAATCTCAAAACAAAGTGGCCCCACAAAACCAGAATTTCTCCCGTGGGCCCCACGTGACCAATTCCGGAAATAAAATTCCATAATTCTAATATAATTCAAGAAGCCCAAATACCAAATCTGGGAATCCAATTCCCATCAACGAACCTTTTTCCTTCACAAAACCCGGAAACTTTTCCGTCGAAAAATCACATCTTCCTTTCTTTCCAAAATTTCTGTCGTATTCTCGTACGTATATCCTCATATATATACCCTGGAACTACGGGGTATAACAAAACTCTTCGAGGATTCCACTCCCTACATGATTTCAGCCACACCAATCAATTGGGTCTCGGTAAGAACTTGTGTACCGACTGCTGAAACATCTTCTGGTTGTTGTTCCGATCAGGTTGATGCATCTTTAATGTTGTAGGAAGGTTACCTGGCACTTGGATTGCAAGATCAACAGGTAAATAAGTAGTCACTACTTGGAATTTGGACTATTACATCTCATTATATGTATCTCCATCATGAAATCTTTCATAGAAAATCCAAAAGGGTCAAAATCAACAGAAACTCAATTATCAGTTGTAAATTTTCAAATAGACACTAAATTTTTAATTAAGTGAGGAGCATAAAGGACATTTTTCAAGGCTAAAGGTGGGTTTGGGGGAGATAAATTTGTGTGATCATAACCATGAATTAGAATTGAATTATCATTACCAATAATTATGCCACGATTTTTGCTCAATTTGAAATAAGACGAGAGATTACCTAGCGCGGATGTCATATGAGAAGTGATACTGGTGCACATGTACCAATTTATGTCTGAATGATTTAATAAAAGTATATGTATCACTTCCTCGATATATTTAGGAGTCAGAGTCGTCGTTGGTCCCGCAATAAATGGGCGATCACGAGGCCGAGGCCCAAGCAGCCAACCCATCGTCGGGGCCCATTCTACCGCCGCCGAGAATCTTTGAAGGTGTTGGGCCTAGCCCCACGACCATTGTGCATCGGCCCAAGACTGCAACCCAGTCAACTAGTCGGTGCCACGAGGTCTTCAGCCACTACCACCCCTGCTGCTACCGTGGTTGGCACCTAATTTTACCCCTTTTTACCGCCACCATTGTTACAGTTTTGAGCAAAGGCATAAAATTCCTTTTCACATCGATCATGTCATTTGTTAATAATATTTTATCACATTGCCTGATCCATTCAAGAAGTATAGGATAACTCCCATTTGACGCTTGGAAGAGTGCCTTTGATAGAATTGAGACTCGTGTCTCGACCACTATTGTTACCAAATTTCCCATGGTTACCATATTTCCCATAATTTCCATTGTTACCATACTTTTCATAATTCACATGATTTCCATATTGGTCTCCTCCATAGTCATCACCATATAAATCTTGACCTTGACAAATACCTCAATCTTAATGATCATCCCGGGCTTGGTAACCCTCTTGTCTTCACATTTGAGGGGGTGGGCTATTTCTAACACCTCTTCCTCAAAAAATTCATTGTGCTTTACCTCATTACTCCTAAGATTGGTTGGCATAATGCTCAAGAATAGAATTATCTATCTCTTCTTTATTAAGTGGTGGCTTTTCCCTGTTTGGTTGTCAGATGTTTGGACGGTTTCAGAGTAGCAAAGTTTTATTTGGGATTGAATCTTGTGGAGGTGGAGTGTTTCATTGGGAAATTGGCATACCGGGTAGTGGAGTAAGAAGGGTGTTTTGTGGAGTGGTGTGTTGAGGGGTATTTTGAGGAGCGGGGTTATATAAGTGGTGAAGGGATTCGGGTGACAAAGTAGATGAATTATCTTGATAATGACCACTCTTCGTTCCTTGGTATAACATTCGAGGGGAAAGTGACGCTTCCCTCATTTTTTCAATGACCATAACCTGACTACCCAATCTTTAGATTTGACTATTAATAACATTCAAGACCCTCATAACATCAACACGGGTTAGTTCCTCGGTGGGAACTTGCGTTCTATCCTCCGACGCCATGGTACCTATTAAAATCAAATCACTTTCTCTCAAGTATGCTCACCTTTGATTGCCTCACAATTTCTTCAGCCAATGATTATAATCTTGTTGACTCCGGTTGGTGATACAAGTCGAGCTCCATCAAGAAAATGCACACAAATCCGAGCTAGAGAGTTCATGGAATTTAATCAAGTCACTACTTCAGATGCTTAGAGGGTGCATGGAATCACATTTCATGGAGTATTTCCTTGAACATGAAGATTGAGTTTTTGAAAATCATGGGAGGTCAACATACAACGACTTTCAAGATATGAAAGATAACTTGGATTGAAGACTCTAAGACAACCACATTCAAGATATGGAAGAGATAGTTTGATAGAAGATGTTATTTATGAAAAGCGATCATTTTTTAAATATGTTTCCATCATCCCTAAGAAGACTACAAAACAAGGCCCTTGCTTCATTAAAGGTGTTTTTGTAATAATCATTAGTCTTCTCAGCCTATATAGTATAAATACTACTTTTATTATTTCATTATGGAGCTTTTGATGAATATTGAATTAGAGTGATTCTCTAGTTTCTAAATTGTAGATTTGGATTAGTGAAACGATTAGATCTTTAATCTCTTCAATTGGACCTCTCTTGAATGTAACCAAGTTGATAATTCAAGCATGACTTTAAGTCTCTTCTCCCTTGGTTTGTGATCAATTACTTGATTTCAATCATTTCTTTCTTTTATTCTCTCATCTATTTCTTCTATCAAATTTATCTTACTTTGTGTTGTTTAATTTTGAATTTATTCCACGTCTAATTGTATCATGTGGTATTAGATCTTAGGCTAGAGTGTTATTTTTACAATCCTCAATCCTAGGTTCTTCTATTTTGAAAATCTAAAAAAATTAGGAAAATTCGAAATTCAAAAAACAACCCCTAACCTTTGTTGTTGTTTCGGTGGATTTGAGGTCAAATTTGAGTTCCTTTGATGTAAGTATTAAGGGGTGAGTGATGGTGAGTGGGTCTGAGTTTGGTAGGGAAAAAGTTGACGCGAAAAAGGCTTTGAAAGTGAGCGTTCTCAGGGCTTAGCCGGTAATGGGGAATTCGGTGGTTTTTTCGGGTGGATTCAGGGGAAGTTAGTTTTATGAACATTGTGGGATGGTTACAAGTGTGTTAAGGGTTGTATTAATGTTTGGCGTTCGGTGGTTTGATAGTGGCAAGGCCACAGAACTGAACTGAACCAGTGAGGTTCTTGGCAGGTGTGTTATGCGGACAGTTTGATGTTGTCGATGTTGGACGGGAAGTTGTGAGTAGTTTCGGACTTAGGCATTTAGTGGAGGTGTTTTGGGTATGTTGAGGGTGGTGTTAATGATCGGGACTTGGTTTTTTGATGATGGAAATAAACTGAAACCGTGAAGTCTCGGTGGGGGTAGTTTAGGGAATGGCTTACTGTTGTCGGGTTTGGATGAGACGATATGCTTAGTGTCGGGTGTTGTGGGAGGTGAGGGTGATCATTAGATAGAGGGTTGGGGTTGGATGGCTCATGAGTTGCAAGATGCAAGCTCGGGTGATGATTGGTCGATTTGGTGAAATGATAGTATGGTCGATATGGCTTGAATAATGACAAGGGGATTTTAATGCCCAAGTCGACACCAAGAATAAGGTGACGAATTCCAAAAGGTCAAGATCGGGTTTGCTAAGTGCAATGCCTATGAAATAGCCATGAATTGCAAGATGCAAGCCCTTTTAGTGACCCTAGGCTTAGGCTAGGTTGGTCCACACAGTTCCAACGTTCGCTTACCACCAAGGGGGTTCCTGAAGCTTGGGTATTGATTAGGCCACACAGTCCTAACTAAGTTACACCTAAGGGACCTTAGCTTGGATTTGGCTAGGTCAGATAGTCTTAGCTTCAACTTACACTAAAGGTTTGGCTCAGACAAGAACCAAGGTCCTCCCGGAACCAACTAAAGTATAAAACCTTAGGTTGAATATGTTTAGAAATGAGTACAAACTCAAGTATTTATATTCAATTAACTCTGATTTTACAATGGCCTAAGACCTCTATTTATAGTACAAAATAGACTATTCTAGATGAAAACTAAGGGACACAAATTGCTTGGGAGTTTGGCCAAGTGTGAATGGATTTGGATTGACTTGAAGACCAAGGTGTTTCTGCCACCTCTTCTTCTTCTCTAAGCCGATATTGAGGTCTCTTATGTAACCATATTCATGAATATGTTAGCTCATAAGTTCCTTCAACAACCTCATCTTCTTGAAATGTGGTGGAAGCTTCTATTCTTGGTATTTTTTATGATCATATCGGCCAATTCCTCTCCCCTTGGACGACTTGAAGTCTTCAATATAACTAACTTCATGAACTTGTTAGTTCATGAAGTCTCTCCTTGAATTCCCTATCTTCTATGTGTTCCTTGTCTTTTCCACTTTGTCATTCAAGTCATCACTTGTCCTTGTCATGGTGTACTCTCGGCCTAGTCATTTTCATGACTTATTAATTGTGTCCTTATATAGTTATTACATAGCATACTGTCACGACCCAAACCGGAGGGTCGCGACGGGCACTCGGATCCCACCCACCGGGTACCGCTAATCAATGCAATCAACACCTAACCATAAATAAACACGGACTAAGCCGAAAATGTTATAAAAGCTTTTAACCAGAAAATTGACTTAAACATATATACATACCTATATCAAGGCCGACGAGGCCATACAAAACTACTATACACAAGACACATGTCTTCAAGCCTCTAAAGAGTGTATAACATCAACAGGTCGGGGCAAGGCCCCGCCATACCCATATAGACACACAAAAATGTAACATATCAAAGTTACACCGACACCCCATAAAGAGAGGAGTGCTTTCAAAAGTACGTTGAAATCTGCAACCTACTCACGTGGACCGTCGTCCTGCCTGTGTGAACCTGCGGGCATGAAACACCTCGTCCCCCAGCAAAAAATACGTCAGTACGACTGATGTAATGAGTATGTTAGGCAGGTATAATATCATAACAGGAGTATAACAACAACTGAAATAGGAACAACTCACCAACAGTAAATACCTAAATGTTATGCATGATGCAGTATTATATTGGACACACAGGCATCTTCCTTTTCATAACAGCCTCTGTGGGCATCATTTCATTATCGGCCTCTGTGGGCATAAACTGTCTAAATATTATGCATGGAGCAAATGCAGTAATATATATATACTGGCCACAAAAGGACATCTTCCTTCCCAATCACATATATATTTTGGCCCTTAATCAGGCATCTTCTTCATTAAGCCATATGGGCTGGCAACACTGGCTTTATCATTATCATATCCCAGCTGATCAGGTGGTCAGCGTTCCCCATTCTCATTCCCAATATATAGTCTTGGGTAAAATATGATTACAATGCAAATGTAAATGAAAATGCATGAATGATAATAAAATCTCCTAAATGACATAATATCTTTTATACATTCGTTTAACACTGCGAATATCATCCTCTTTTCTGTATGCCTCAATAAGGTCTTGGAAACATATTTAGACATGTCTTTAGCATATGAATCAATAACATAAATATTCCTTAACCACTAGAGGAGTAGAATAATTTGTGGAACATTACCACGGATACAGTTCATACGTAGAACATGCCAAAAGAAAGAAGGATTTGTCTTAAAATACCTTGCTTTCACTTAATAACTCGAAGGGAATTTATTGCCAACAGATAAAACGATGTGGCTGCTTCAACATCCACAAAATCGTGTGAACTATGGAATAAAAGTATATTGCTCGACTCATTTCTACCTATTTTCTTTATAAAGGAATTCCTCTTATGTCAATTGCTCTCTTGATATTTCCCCCTCTCTCACGTTGCACATAGAAGATATCATGGAAATTCAATTGATGCATGTTTTCGTCCCAAAATAATAACATAGCAGGATTTCATGTTCCCTATCTAGAATATAATATAAACAGTCATAGAGCCATCCCTTGCCACCTATTATAAGATATGACTAGAAGCGACATGTGTCATATTCTCTTTCCACTATTTAATCATGTAATGCATATCTATAAAATATATTAATTAAAGGCTTAACATAGAAGCAAATGGTGACAGTGGACCAAATTAAAATTGAGCCTTTTACTTTTCTAGGTAAAACAACGATTATATATAAGTATGATAGTTATATACTTATCTTGACAACAAGCAAATGACGGCTAAAATTTTAAATAAATTCATCAAATGATAGCTAGAACTCATTTTGAATAAATAGTAACAATTAATTCTTATCTACTTAGCTACTTCAAAATATTTCAATTTACAATATTAATAACTTATAAATATCGGGTAATATTGGGACATACATAAATATTTCACCAAATTAAGATATACAATGTCAATTTCTATTTTTTCCCAACGCTCGGGTCTGTGTCCTTTGTTTACGTGCTCAAATTATTACCCGAAATTACGAGGTGTTACATTTTCTCCCCCGTTAGAAATATTCGTCCTCGAATGTCGGGGTGCTATACCTAATCTTATTTAAACAGGTAGGATGTAAGGTAATTAATCCAGTTACTAAAAACCAGATAGACCAGGTTGGGACCACTTTAGATTAGCATCATTTCACACAGAACTAGAGATTTAGTTCTAGCATTCCTTAATACTAGATAAATTTCAGGACATTCCACATTTCAAAGAGGAAGAGAAGAATGTTGATTCTAATATGTATATGCACTTAGTCAAATTTAATAACCTGATTCCTAACTTTTATCACATGCTTTTATATCTAATTGGAGGACATCATAAAATATTTAGACAATTTCAAACAAGTTCATGCAATCCACCAAAACTATACTTTGATGGATTCACGATTCAAAAGTACATAGCACACAACATTAAGCAATATGGACAGGTCTTAATTAATTTCAAATAACAATCTCTTATATCTTAGTGATTCTAGTCCTGTTGAGACAGAAACAAGACTTTATAGAGCACTGCACTAGTAGAAGTTTCACAAAACCAAACGTAAAGACCATTTCTCAAGACACTACACAAATATTTAACCCCTAGGACATCACAGGTCATCGCAGAACTGGAAAGTAAGAAAAAATCACATGGGCATGATTTTGAATCTATCACAAAACAGTTGACATGAATCACTTAGACACAACTTATGAGACTCTGTTTAAACAAATTCAATCATTCAAAATGACCCCTACACTCAACATTAATCAAGTGAGATAAGATATTTCTAGACATGACTATTCTCAAGCCAAGATATTAAACTAAAACAGGTTCATACAATCACTTTTGGGATAACACACTCAAACCCACACTTTTCATTTTACCTAGCTTTGAGTTACTAAACATGTGATAAAGCCTAAGAGTTTATAACAAAACTAAATATAGGTTTGATCAAGTAATTATCACAGGAGTTTGACACATACATAACAAGTAGACATGTCACCATAAATTAGCATGGAAACCACTAAAAATATATTAGACAGGGCCTAAACAATCAACATACTAAATGATATCCCAATTTTATATATTCAGATTTCTTGTTCTATTTTAACAAGTAGGTAAGTACTTAAATGAATGTTTAAACTCAAAATAAACAGTTTCAACTAAACACATAAGGATCAGGGAAGACATAACTTCAAAATGGTGTAATAGCAGAGATTAAACTTTATTTTTGAGTGCCTAAAGCCTAATATCCTCAACTTGGATCAAGATGCAAGCGTTCTATATAATAGAATCCAAATCCACATAATAGAGGCATTGTATGATCACGCAGAACACTAAGAAAATACACACAAGCTAATCTGATAAATATATACATATGAACATATCAGACACCAACATAGCATATACATTAGTTTCCTAGTCTAAACCATAAGCAAATGATCATAAGACAGGTATGAATATGAGAAACATACATATAAACTACTTTAGACAGTCCAAACACATATATATATATATATATATTTAGGAACACAAGAGATGCTAAATGAATACACAAGCCATCATTAGTATGCCTATGATCATGTATTAAGGCGAAACAAGTCTTAAAGACTATATTAAACCTACATTAAGCCTAAATCAGAACAAGTGAACATATGGTAGGCATAAAATGAGCTAAGTTTTACTGTCCAGATATTAATCACTATCTCCCTAAACAATTCAAATAACAAATGTTGTCTTGAGCCTAACATATGCTTAATACACCATATTAAGAGTAATTTTTAAACAATGATTGTAAGTTAGAAACTTAAGTTAATCAAAACAGGTTACTCAATATTTTATTTTAACAATGATTAGCAAGAATTCATCTATTATAAGTCGACACCTTATTTAAATTACTAATCCAGTACTATGGATATATTCAAATCATAGTAACATTAATTAGACATGCTTAATTATAACTTCTAACATACCCATGAATCAGTAAAGCCGGCTCAGAGTAGTTTTTAAGAAGAAGTATTTAGATAATATCCATAACTCACAATCATCACATATACCACATACTCCAACCAAGATCAAACATAAGATATCCTATTCAAGAAGGCCTTGGGTATCTAAAGTATCAACGGTTATTTAACATACTAAAATTCTCAAATATTCTGATTTCCAAGCTTACATTATCTCCCCCCGAATATGATTGTAGCTTCTCAAATTTTCAAAATCATATTGCCCTTCTGACGTATCATTCTTCTAGTATCGTCACCCAATTACTGGATACAAACATGATTTAACTAAAGTCTTTTTAAAGGTCGACATTACCGAAACGGTATAAGGAATGAGTTAAACTCGAATTCTTAAAACTCAGCTCTACTGCATGATTTACGAGATGAAAGAATAGAAACCATCCCTAAATGTCAGGCAGCCTCCTGCGTATAAGTATGGTGCACAATATACCCTTACACAAGACTCTACTAGACACGACTTATGACTCTCTAGGACAGACATGCTCTGATACCAAGTTTGTCACGATCCAAATCGGAGGGTCGCGACGGGCAACCGGATCCCACAAACCGGGTACCGCTAATCAACGCAATCAACATCTAACCATAAATAAACACGGACTAAGCCGAAAAGGTTATAAAAGATTTTAACCAGAAAATTGACTTAAACATATATACATACCCATATCAAGGCCGACGAGGTCGTACAAAACTACTATACACATGACACATCTCTACAAGTCTCTAAAAAGTGTATAACATAAACATGTCGGGGCAAAGCCCCGTCATACCCATATAGACACACAAAAATGTAACATACCAAAGTTTCACCGACACCCCAGAAAGAGAGGAGTGCTTTCAAAAGTCTGTTGAAATCTGCAACCTACTCACGTGGACCGTCATCTTGCCTGTGTGAACCTGCGGGCATGAAACGCAGCGTCCCCAAAAAAAGAGACATCAGTACGACTGATGTACTGAGTATGTTAGGAATGGATAATATCATAACCAGAGTATAACAACAACTGAAACAGTAATAACTGACCAACAGTAAATTTCTAAATGTTATGCATGATGCAGTATTATATTGGCCACACAGGAATCTTCATTTTCATAACAGCCTCTGTGGGCATCATTTAATTATCGGTCTTTGTGGGCATAGGATGTCTAAATATTATGCATAGAGCAAATGCAGTAATACATATATATTGTCCACACAAGGAAATTTTCCTTCCCAATCACATATATATATATATATATATATATATATATATATATATATATATATATATTGGCCCTTAATCAGGCATCTTCCTTCATTAAGCCACATGGGCTGGCCACACAGGCTTTATCATTATCATATCCCAGCTGATCAGGTGGTCTGCATTCCCCGTATCCCATTCCCAATATATAGTCTTAGGTAAAATATGATTGCAAAGCAAATGCAAATGAAAATGCATGAATGACAATAAAACATCCTAAATGACATAATATCCTTTATACCTTCGTTTAACACTGCGAATATCATCCTCTTTTCTGTATGCCTCAATAAGGTCTTGGAAATATATTTAGACATGCCTTTAGCATAGGAATCAATAATATAAATATTCCTTAACCACTAGGAGTAGAATAATTTGTGAAACATTACCACGAATATAGTTCATATGTAGAACATACCAAAATAAAGAAGGATTTGTATTAACATACCTTGCTTTCACTTAATTACTCGAAGGGAATTTATTGCCAACAGATGGAACGATGTGGCTACTTCAACATCCACAAAACCGTGTTGAACTATGGAACAAAAGTATATTGCTCGACTCGTTTCTACCTATTTTCTTTATAAAGGAATTCCTCGTATGTTAATTTCTCTCTTGATCTTTCCCCCCTCTCTCACGTTGCACATAGAAGATATCATGGAAATTCAATTGATGCATGTTTTCGTCCCAAAATAATAACATAGCAGGATTTCATGTTCCCTATCTAGAATATAATATAAACAGTCATAGAGCCATCCTTTGCCATCTATTATAAGATATGACTAGAAGCGACATGTGTTATATTCTCTTTCCACTTTTTAATCATGTAATGGATATCTATAAAATATATTAATTAAAGGCTTAACATAGAAGCAAATGGTTACAATGGACCAAATTAAAATTGAGCCTTTTACTTTTCTAGATAAAACAACGATTATATATAAGTATGATAGTTATATACTTATCTTAACAACAAGCAAATGATGGCTAAAATTTTAAATAAATCAATCACATGATAGCTAGAACTCATTTTGAATAAATAGTAACAATTAATTCTTATCTACTTAGCTAATTCAAAATATTTCAATTTACAATATTAATAACTTATAAATATCGGGTAATATTGGGACATACATAAATATTTCACAAAATTAAGATATATAATGTCAATTTCTATTTTTTTTCCAACGCTCGGGTCTATTTCCTTTGTTTACGTGCTCAAATCATTACCCAAAATTAAAAAGTGTCATACATACTATGTCTTAATCTAATAGCTAAGATAGTAAATAAAGATAAGCTAAAAGAATATACATGGTCTCAGCCAAGACCAAACAAAAAGGCCAAAAATACAAGTTTCTCAAATCTTCACGTCACAACTCCAACTCTATTCCATTTTCATGCCATGTGTTGCGATTTTTCTTTATGCTTACGCAAGTTTACGTATCACAAGTAGTAATAAAATTCGGTAAGACCGAGTATCGTCCACAGACACTAAATTATCAAGTACCGATTAACGAACTTGTAGTTTCTATTTGGCAAACGTTAATAAGTTTGGTTTTTAAACTAAGAACTAACAAATAAATAATAAGAATAAACTAAGGATGATAATACTTGGAGTTTAAATCAGTTATGAAGGTAATTAGGGCTTTCAATCTCCTCAACTATCCACTATCTCACTTGTTAATGCAAGACTAATGATTCTTCTTCATATTAAGATAGCAGGTTAACGAAGATGTTCTATATTCCAGTTAGGACATATAAAAACTCAACCTAAGTGGGAATTTTCTATATTTCTATGATAAATTCTACTACATAGCAGGATTAAGATCAATAACCTAAATACTACATAGGCAATCGTGATACTGTCTTTTAAGATTAAACCTACGTCTAAACAAAATAGCATATTCAAATCTCCCTTTTCAGATCTCGATTTGAAATCATATAAGTAGTGAGAATTAATGGTCAGTTAATTATCATGCAATAATCACAAGTTGAATAGATCTTAATATACGAAGAAGAAATCACTAATAATGCATTAAATCGTGAAATAGTTTCAAGTGATTCGACGGAAAACCCTAATAAAAGTGATTAGCTCATAGACAAGCTAAGAACTAATCAACAATATCCAATATAAACTTAATTAAAGTAAACAAAAGAAAAAGAACATGAACAATAGACGTCTCTAATTGTGTTCTCTGCCTCCCTTCTTGCCTCCAAAGGTATGATATGAGCTGAGATTAAGAATGGCCCCCTAAAATATGTTCCAAGGGTTTATATATTGAGACAATTACGTTTTGGACCTTTTTATCCTTGTTAAATTTTGGAATTTCTCACTCAAAAGACGTCGTCAGCGCCGCGACGCTAATTCACTGGGAGGTTACTGCCGTTCAGGCGCCGCGACGCCTTCTATAGGCGCTGCAGAGCTGGAGCGCCGTGGCCCTTGCCTCTATGCGTTGTGGCCCTTCAGCCTATCCCGTCCGAATTTCTGCCAGATTTCTTCTATGCTTCCCGAGACTTCTTTGATTGATTGTTTAGGACTCGATTGTGCATTTGTGTCCTCAATATCAGCCAAATTCCTCTTGAATTAGCTCATAATACAGTACAAAACAACTAAAAGACACCCAAAATGTTATACCCCGTAGTTCCAGGGTATGTATGCGAGGACGTACGTACGAGAATACGACAGAAAGATTGGAAAGGAAGAAAGAGGCGATTTTTTTCCACGGAAAAGTTTCCGGTTTTTGTGAAGGAAAAAGGTTCGTTAATGGGAATTGGATTCCCAGATTTGGTATTCGGACTTCCTGGAATATTAGAGAATTATGGAATTTTATTTTCGGAAGTGGTCACGTGGGGCCCACGGGAGAAATTTACGCTTTGTGGGGCCCGCTTTGATTTTGAGATTTTGGCCGCTGGATATTTTCTAAGACGAAATATTTTGATTTAATCGGGGCGACACGTGTCACCCCACGTGGCACCTTTCGGGCCGAAATATGTTTGTGCACAACACCCTGTTAGAGTCGTTTTCGACTAAACGCTTTCCAGCCTTTCGTAGGGAATTTCCGCTATGTCATTTAGTATTTTTGCGGATTTTTCCGAGAGACGAAACATTTTGGACCAACGGAGGGCAACACTTGTCACCTCCGGTGATGGACTTGAAACGCAATATGGCCGATTGAGTCGCCAACTTGGTCAAGTTGTTGGTAAGATATTTTGTGTGCAAGTTGCCAAGGACACTTGCCCAAATCCTCACCCTACACTTGCCTTGCACTTGTCTTCATCTTCGCCATTGGTCGCCAAGGCTTGACCTATAAATACCCTCCCTTCAAGACTAATGCATTCACAAAATTGCCTAAGTCTGAGAGCCTTCCCTCCCTTTTCGCGAGGCCCTCGTCGAGAGTCCCCTCAGTGGGTAGGCCGAGGCAGGCACCCCTCCTTGTGGCCGTGGGTACCCCCCTAGCCTAGTTGCTTTGATAATACCCCCTTTGTGGTATAGAAATACTCTCCAAGTATTGTTATAATGCCCAAATTACCTTAGCCTTATACCTTGTTGTATCCTAAGGTTATACCTTTACGAAAGCCCGTAAATACTATTATACTTCCCGTCTGTCACAAAACCGAAACCCTAGGAAAATCTCCATAGTCGTTGAGTATTGTGTGAAGTTGGTTAGAACTTCTAAGGGTGGTTTAGAGCGGGTTGGAGCGCCTGAGTCGAGCTAAACGATTGCCCGTGATCGACTTTATGCTTGGATAATTATGGGCTTATCGAGGTAATTATCTTGTCCCCTATCAGTAATTGGATATTACATGTCAGGAGTATATAGTCAAGTATACTATATATAGTGCTGAATCAGAATTACATAGGACAGATTACAAGAGACTTGTAGTAGTACCGTGGATTAGAATTGTACCAGTGGTTAGACGTATAACCCCCTCGGTCGCTTGATAGCCTACCCGATAGAGAGGAGATTTACGCGTCATGCGGGGAGGTGTCGAATTTTCGTAGAATGTTCTACGATGTTAATAAGCGCCTGTGGCCTTATAGGTCAAGTACTACGTGTGGCGCGCTCTACTTGGCTTGGAGTAACCGACGGCGAGGTACTCGGAGCATTTTGCTATTAGTCGATAATCGTCGCGAGGTATGCGAACCTCTTCCTATCTCCTCTAGCATGATATGTGTGAACTATGTAGTACGCAGACGCATACGTGCTAAATGTATTCGATTGGTTTAAAACATAAAGTGTTATAACGCTTTATGGGAAGTTGGTTATAATACTTTATGTAGATAAGAAAACACTTTGTGGTTTTTAAAAGGTAAATGATTTGTTTATAATCGGCTTGATGTGTGATCATAAAGAACTTGAAGTATTTCAAAAGATTTCAAATCGCTTTGAAAGAGAAGTAATACTTGGTTTTGAGAACTTAAGAGTTATACTAGCTTTATGGGAAGTTAGGTATAACGGCTTAAGAACGCTTTAACGATTTTGGAAATCGTGATGTGTATCGACAAACCATCGCAAATACATTAAAAGGAAATGTTTTGAATAATTAAGTATTATTAAAACCAGAGAAACTTCCATCCGCATGTAAGCTAAGATGAGACAAAATGATATTTCCTAGATCATGGTCAGTAATAAGATTGTTATAAACAAGAATATCCTACTCAGATAAGGCTTATGTTTCTCCGATTGTTTAAAAGAGAATTATATTCTTAAATGAATAAAGCTATGAACTACGAAACCTTTCTAAAATAAGAAACGTGAACATTTGAAATTAGGCAAACTTGGACGCTTGGAAAATAATGTTGTTACTTGATTTTACAAAGGTAAGAGTTTTGGTTTTCTTAAAAGGATAGTCACTCTATTTTTATACTACGTATCAGGTGACTTATGTGAAAGAAACCGATCTTTTAAAGATTTAATGTGAAGTACTTTGGGGTTAGATAATTCGAACTTGTTAGTAGAAAGTACCTTGTGTGAATACTTTATTGTATTGGTTGTGTTGGTTGGTGATAGCCTTGTAAGACTTTCTTGTTGCTTTGATAAGTAAACGTGTTAGGATGCTACGTGTGTTAGTATCTTGTGATGTTTGTGTGAAGCGGGTTTCCCTTGATTGTGCTTATTAACTATCATCGTTATGATAGTATTGTGGCATTCATCTCTCGAGATGATTCCGGTTAAGCCCTCCGACGCGGGTAGACTCAGCGGTCGATGGACCTATGATTCGAGAATACCTCACGCAGTCCCGGCCTACGCGGAACTACGAGAGTTCCGTGTTAGTGACGCCTTTACGGGCACGCGTCCTCGGGCTACGCGGATCGCGAAGTCCGTGACGATGCCGGAGTAGCTACCGACGGGGACGCCACGCGGCCGATGAGATTGGCCTACGCGAGTCGCGGAAGTTCCAGACTAGACGCGCACATTAGATACGCGCAAGCGGGCCGCCTTTGATCATGACGGCCTAGACAGATCTTATGATACGCTTCATGACCTTGGTACCGCTGGTGTTAGTAGTCGGCTATGCCTTCGCATTTACCGTGACGGCAGTTATTATGGCACGTGGGACTCGTGTTCATGTGTGTTCCTTGGAACTTTTATATCATAAACCGCCAAGCTGAGGAACGTGTCCCACGCACGATTGATGTGGGCGTGAGACCCATCGTTATGTTCTTTGGTGATAACTTGAGGCGCGAGTCCTCGACTTGATATGATCGCTTAGTTATTGTAAATCGTAGTTTGGTTATCATACATGTCTCCCGCTTTATAGACTATTATGATTTCATTTGCGATTTTTAGTTTCACATACTCTGCACTGCCAGATCGACCTCCTTCGGCCGCGTTCATGCCGCAGTCGAGGTACACCGCCGCCGTCCTAGCTCTCGTGGTCACAGCTTCGTTGGGAAGCTCCGCTTCTCCGAGGCTTATCACGTGTAGTCCGTCGTAGTAAGTGTTTACATTCGTGGTTCATGGGCCCCGCCCCGCCATTGTTGTCATATCATTTCTTAGGTCCAGAGTATCGCTGCAAGCGTGGTTTGTAAAAGGATTAAACCGTTTCTTTGTAAAAGAGGTTATTTATATACGCCTAAGGCAAGTTTTCACAGATTATTGTTTTATATTTCGTTATCTCATGTTGTTGTTTTATGTTCACTGACACTGATGTTGTGTCACTAGGGTGCCCGGTAAGGCACCGCCACGCCCGCCGTCGTGACAAAAGTGGTATCGAGCGCTTAATCCTCTGAAAGTGTCTGCATCAGATCCAAGAGAGTCTTGATTATCGCGTGTGCACCACATCAATAATCGTGAGGCTATAGGATATTTAGGATTGGTTTCTATTCTTCTCACTCGAGATCGTGCCTCAGAGCCGTTGTAAGTGAACCTCCGACGAAATCCTTTCCCTTATCGCTATGCCCGCCGCAGGCAACCCGCCTGTGAGGCGCGCAAATGGCGGAGTCGCGAGTAGAGTTCGTGAGGTGGCGAGGGCACAGCCAAATCATTACCTAGGTAGTGCTTCATTCGGGATTTCGCGACGCCACTAGCCCCAGAGAGTTTAAGCACGGCGACGCAGCCTCATCGCGCCATGATATGTGAACCTTCGCCCACGCATCGAACCGAGAGTATAGATCGCAAGAGACAACCTTGTTACTAGCTATGGATTTGGCTACCAGAGTACCGATGTATCGCGAGTCTTGATGACTACCTAAGAAAGGGACGCAAGAGTAATTCTTCATTGGGCTTCGAGCATGGCCTGCACGCTTACGCGCAGCAGCCGAGAAACGTAGAGATCGACGTTAACCAGGGACAGCAGAAGAGGCCAGAGCAGCAAGCGTCCTTCAGAACTTTCAAGCGAGTATGCCTTAAGTGCTATGTTCTCGATAGCAAGGTGTTAGTTGTGATTAGAAATCACGGTGGGTTAACCGAGTAAGATTTTGGGGGATAGAGAAGCGTGAGCCTTAGAGTGTTATACGAAAGACCTTAGAGGTGCGCCATCTCGAGAAAGGTGTAGTGTTATGTTTGACTTTATAGAGTGCATAGTGCACGCGAGCTATGTTCGTGGGATAAGTCCCCGAGTAGCATGATTTGAAAGAAGGTAGTCGAGCTAAGACCGCCGTGTTTTCGTAACGTGTTTAGTAAGATTGTTCCTTCGGGAGATGGTATTTCGCGCACGTCGTGGTTGAGGCTACGACGGTCAACCCGCGGTAGGTTTGGTGCGGGTCAGTTTGTGGTGGTCCTCTTTGTGTTAGGGTCATGAGGTGTTAGGCCCATGTTTAGTTAGCCAGCAAGTTCGTGGATGCGTTCGACCGCTGGTCGGGCCGACGGGCAGCCCATCGTGTTCTTCTGGCCGTGTCGCTCTCGGCAGTTGTTGATGTTATCCGAAAAGGTTGTGAGGTTGCACGGTGCCTACCTTCACCTTATGCCTGATGTGGAGCCTGTGGTACCGCTTTCTTCTCGGGAGTTTGTACAGCGTGGCTAGGAACTCAGCGAGTCTCCAGACGCATTCGCCTCTCGCCGTTGTTTTGATTTCGTGGTAGCCGAGGATCGTTGTTCCGGTCAGGAGTGTTTAAGCTACCATTTCGTTGTTCGGATGTCGCCTTGTGACGCCTTGTAGGGCAGAAATGCAAGTCACGGCCGATTGGTTCGATGTTGGCGTGGTTCAGATAGTTGGTTCAGCTTGTTCCAGAGATCGCGATAGTGCGGCTTGTCTAGAAGAAGTTCGATGTACCGAGGAATCGTATGATAATCGCGACGACGCCAGAGTTCAAAGTCGACGGTCGGTCTTCTTGAAAGTACCACCTGATGGTGTGACGAAGTTTTGGAAATGTATGAACTTAGCCCGAGTTACTTGGGCCCTTGTGAGTTCATGTGAAGAATAGGCCGATTGCCTATATGTTAGCATTTGCCGTCCGACTTAGGAGGAAGGACGTCCGCCTTTCGTATTGTTATGTTCGAAAGTATCGAAGATCCATCCGAATGTTCCCGCTAATGATGACCACGTTAGAGATAGTAACCCCAGTTTTGGATACTAAAGCGATTTAAACGTGGTAAGAATTCGAGCGCATTTACGCCTTCAAAGATCGACGCAGCCCGCACCATTTGTTGGGTCGCCGGAGCAAGGCTCGCGACAAAGTGACAAAGTAGTATTATTTGTGGTGATGTTAGAGGTGTTTCCTCGTGGACTTAGATGTAAGTTTTGCGCAGGTGTTTCCATGGCCAGGTATGGCAGGATTGTTTCGTAAGTATAGTAGAAGACTATACCGCGCACGTTTGTTTTGAGACTTAGAAGGAACATTCGGGACGAATGTTTCTAAGGGGGGAAGAATGTTATACCCCGTAGTTCCAGGGTATGTATGCGAGGACGTGACGCATTTGAGAATAATGGACGTAAAGATTGGAAAGGAAGAAAGAGGCGATTTTTTCCACGGAAAAGTTTCCGTTTTGTGAAGGAAAAAGGTTCGTTAACGGGAATTGGATTCCCAGATTTGGTATTCTGACTTCCCGGAATATTAGAGAATTATGGAATTTTATTTTCTGTTGGTCACGTGGGCCCACGGAGAAATTTACGCTTTGTGGGGCCCGCTTGATTTTGAGATTTTGGCCGTTTTGGATATTTTCAAGACGAAATATTTTGATTTAATCGGGGCGACACGTGTCACCCCCATGGCACCTTTCGGCCGAAATATGTTTGTGCACAACACCCTGCTAGAGTCGTTTTTTAAACGCTTTCACAGCCTTTCGTAGGGAATTTCCGCTATGTCATTTAGTATTTTTGCGGATTTTTCCGAGAGACGAAACATTTTGGACCAACGGGAGGGCAACACTTGTCACCTCCAAGTGATGGACTTGAAACGCAATATGGCCGATTGGAGTTGCCAACTTGGTCAAGTTGTTGGTAAGATATTTTGTGTGCAAGTTGGCGCGACACTTGCCCAAATCCTCACCCTACACTTGCCTTGCACTTGTCTTCATCTTGGCCATCGTCGCAAGGCTTGACCTATAAATACCCTCCCTTCAAGACTAATGCATTCACAAAATTGCCTAAGTCTTGAGCCTTCCCTCCCCCCTTTCGAGGCCCTCGTCGAGAGTCCCCTAGTGGTAGGCCGAGGGGCAGGCACCCTCCTTTGTGGTGTGTGGGTACCCCCCTAGCCTAGTTGCTTTCGTATAATACCCCCCTTTGTGGTATAGAAATACTCTCCAAGTATTGTTATAATGCCCAAATTACCTTAGCCTTATACCTTGTTGTATTCAAAGGTTCTACCTTTACGACAAGCCCAAATACTATTATACTTCCCGTCATTACAAAACCGAAACCCTAGGAAAATCTCCATAGTTGTTGAGTATTGTGTAAGTTGGTTAGAACTTCTGGGTGGTTTAGAGCGGGTCGAGCGCTGAGTCGAGCTAAACGATTGCCTGTGATCGACTTTATGCTTGGATAATTATGGGCTTATCGAGGTAATTATCTTGTCCCCTATTGTAATTGGATATTACATGTCAGGAGTATATAGTTGAAGTATACTATATATAGTGCTGAATCAGAATTACATAGACGGTATTACAGACTTGTGTAGTAGTACCGCGGATTAGAATTGTACCTTAGGTTAGACGATAACCCCCGGTTGGCTCGATAGCCACCCGATGGAGAGGAGATCTACGCGTCATGGGAGGTGCCGAATTTTCGTAGAATGTTCTACGATGTTAATAAGCGCTTGTGGCCTTATAGTCAAGTATTACGCGTGGCGCGCTCTACTGCTTAAGGAGTAGCCGACTTGAGGTACTCGGAGCATTTTGCTATTAGTCGATAATCGTCGCGAGGTATGTGAACCTCTTCCTATCTCCTCTAGCATGATATGTGTGAACTATGTAGTACGGTAGACGATACGTGCTAAATGTATTCGATTGTTTAAAACATAAAGTGTTATAACGGCTTTATGGGAAGTTGGTTATAATGACTTTATGTAGATAAGAAAACACTTTGTGGTTTTTAAAAGGTAAATGATTTGTTTATAATCGCTTGATGTGTGATCATAAAGAACTTGAAGTATTTCAAAAGATTTCAAATCGCTTTGAAAGAGAAGTAATACTTGGTTTTGAGAACTTAAGAGTTATACTAGCTTTATGGGAAGTTAGGTATAACGGCTTAAGAACGCTTTACCGATTTTGGAAATCGTGACGTATCGACAAACCACCGCAGCGTTAATTAAAAGGAAATGTTTTGAATAATTAAGTATTATTAAAACCAAGAGAAACTTCCATCCGCATGAAGCTAAGATGAGACAAAATGATATTTCCTAGATCATGGTCATTGTAATAAGATTGTTATAAACAAGAATATCCTACTCACGATAAGGCTTATGTTTCTCCGATTGTTTAAAAGAGAATTATATTCTTAAATGAATAAAGCTATGAACTCTTAAACCTTTCTAAAATAAGAAACGTGAACATTTGAAATTAGGCAAACTTGGACGCTTGGAAAATAATGTTGTTACTTGATTTTACAAAGGTAAGAGTTTTGGTTTTCTTAAAAGGATAGTCACTCTATTTTTATACTACGTATCAGGTGACTTATGTGAAAGAAACCGATCTTTTAAAGATTTAATGTGTGAAGTACTTTGGGGTTAGATAATTCGAACTTGTTAGTAGAAAGTACCTTGTGTGAATACTTTATTGTATTGGTTGTGTTGGTTGGTGATAGCCTTGTAAGACTTTCTTGTTGCTTTGATAAGTAAACGTGTTAGGATGCTACGTGTTAGTATCTTGTGATGTTTGTGTGCGGGTTTCTTGATTGTGCTTATTAACTATCACGTTATGATAGTATTGTGGCATTCATCTCGAGATGATTCCGGGTTAAGCGCCTCCGACGCGGGGTAGACTCAAAGCGTCGATGGACCTATGATTCGAGAATACCTCACGCAGTCCCGGCCTATGCGGAACTACGAGTTCCGTGTTAGTGACGCCCTTTACGGGCACGCGTCTCGCGCTACGCGCGGATCAAGTCCGTGATCGACGCCGGAGTAGCTACCCTCGACGCGGGACGCCATGCGGGCCGATGAGATTGGCCTACGCGAGTCAGCGGAAGTTCCAGACTAGACGCGCACATTAGATATCGCGCAAGTGGCCGCTTTGATCACGTGGACGGCCTGCAGACAGATCTTATGATACGCTTCATGACCTTGTTGGTACTGGTGTTAGTAGTCGGCTATGCCTTCGCATTTACCCCGCACGGTGTTATTATGGCACGTGGGACTCGTGTTCATGTGTGTTCCTTGGAACTTTTATATCATAAACCGCCGGTGAGGAAATGTGTCCCACGCACGATTGATGTTGTGGCGTGAGACCCATCATATGTTCTTTGGTGATAACTTGAGGCGCGAGTCCTCGACTTGATATGATCGCTTAGTTATTGTAAAGCGTAGTTTGGTTATCATACATGTCTCCCGCTTTATAGACTATTATGATTTCATTTGCGATTTTTAGTTTCACATACTCTGCACTGCCAGATCGACTCCTTCGGGCCGCTCATGCCGCAGTCGAGGTACACCGCCGTTGGTCCTAGCTCGTGGTCAGCTCAGCGTTTGGAAGCTCCGCTTTCTCGAGGCTTATCACGTGTAGTCCTCGTCGTAGTAAGTGTTTACATTCGTGGCTCAAGGGCCCGCCCCGCCATCATTGTCATATCATTTCTTAGGTCCGTAGCATCACAAGGGCGTGGTTTGTAAAAGGATTAAACTGTTCTTTTGTAAAAGAGGTTATTTATATATGCCGGAAGGCAAGTTTTCACAGATTATTGTTTTATATTTCTGTTATCTCATGTTGTTGTTTTATGTTCCGCTGATTACTCTGATGTTGTGTCACTAGGGTGCCCGGGGTAAGGCACCAGTCACGGGCCCAGTTTCGGGTCGTGACACAAAAATAGACTAAAAAACAGTACTAAAATGGACTTAACAAACACCCCCAAACTTGAACTTTACTCGTCCTCAAGTAAAGAACTCTAGACAATCTAAAAAGAAAAAGACTCACATAAACACAAAGACAAGTTAGCCACAATACATCTGCCTCGAAGATCATGAATACATGCAATATAATTTTCAGAAATATTCCAATCACTAGTTTGCTATCTAGAATTTCAAGTCAAATAATCAGTTAGCTTGTTTACGATTATTAAGGCATATGATCACTTAATCATGATTACTGACTCAACATGTTTCATTATCAGTTTATGCACGAATGAATTCTTTCCAACAGTCCATCAGGCCAAACTTCTAGTAGCTTACTAACTTTCTACTCTCCCCTAATGTAGACATACATGCTTAAAAATCATTAGGACTTTTACGGGTTGTATCGTTAAGCTTAGGCATGGACAAATAAAATGTCATTTAGGCTCAGAATTATCATAAGCATAGGAAACAATCAAACCATACTTGATTTTTCATTACAATTCACCACAATCCCCCATTCTTTCTTCTTTTTCTTTTTTAGATTGAGAGAATTCATACTTCAAGTTACACTCCTCCAAACTTATCTTTTGATGTATATACGTGGGGAGTGTATTTTATTTCTTTTTCACTCATTCATATATATATATATATATATATATTCTCAATCTTTTTGTTCTTCAATTGATAGCACCCAGTCTACAATATTATTTTACTGTAATTCAACCCCCCAAACTTGTATACTTCTATACTTATGGTAATTCAAGGGAATGGAATAATAGTAAAGTATTTCAAATAGGCTCAAAGATGGGTGTTGATCAACAAAGAAAGGTTCATTAAGGCTCAAATGAGCGACTAGAGATTAATGTAACAAGGGTGGCTTGAAAGGCTTAAACATTCCAAAGATAGCCTAAATAACTTTCCTAAGCATGCATTATCCATAATTTTGTCTCAAATAACAAGCAAGCAAATTTTAGAAATTTCCACCATCTTTTCTCAAACCCAAATTCACTCATACATAAACCAAGTAATTAAGTACAAGAGTGTCAACAGTCATGAACAAGTTTTCATTATTATCAATAATTAAAAGCAAATTCACAGACTATCCAACTTAAGCACACAAATTTATGCATTTCATAGCTAATCAATTTCATCCAATTCTATTACAAGTGTTCACTCAATCTCATTGACTCTTGTTTTTAACTTGATTCATTGACACAAGATACTAAAACAAAGACACGAACAATAAACAAATAACTAAACCTAAACAATTAAAATCTACTAACTCAACACAATAATAACAACTGACACAAAAACAATAAAATCCCCCCAAACTTATTCAACACACTGTCATCAATATGTAAAATAAAGCAAGAGTAGGAAAACATACAGACACACAAAATGACTCAGAACGGTGGTGGCGGTGGCGGTTGATGAGGCAACCGGTACATTGGAGGGTATCCCAGATAGGGCTCATTTGATGCATCATCCATAGACCAGTTTTGCATGAAAGAGTTTAGTTGGTCTATGTTATACCCTGTTATACCCCGTATTTCCAGAGTATGTACGTAAAGGAATACGTACAAAAAGTTTGGTCTTAAAGTTAGGCCTTGGACGATTTTTTAGGCACAACTCACAAAGCGAATAGTTTTCCGACGAAACGTTTCCACAGCTTTCGTAGAGTAAATTCCGGCTATGCCATTTCTATTTTTTGCGGATTTTTCCGAGAGACGAAACATTTTGGACCAACGGGAGGGCGACACTTGTCACCCTCCAATTGATGGATGTGAGGCGTTCATATGGCCGATTGGAGTTGCCAACTTGGTCAAGTGGTTGGTAAGATATTTTGTGTGCAAGTTGGCTAGGTACACTTGCCCTAATCTTGACCTTACACTTGCCTAGCACTTGGCTAAATCTTGGCCATTGGTTGGCCATCCCTTGACCTATAAATACCCCCCTTAAGATGAAGAGTTCTTCATCCACAAATTACTTTCCAAGTCTTGAAAATCCTCCCTTCTCCCTTGTTAGCCATTTCGTCCAAGCCCTCTTCCCCCTCTAGCCTAAGTGACCCTTGGCCGAGGCTTCCCCCCCCCTAGCCTAGCCGAAATCTACCCCCCCTCCCTTGGTAGAAAAGTTGCCTTCTAGTATTGTTATAATGCCCAAAATACCCTAGCCCAAATCCCTTAGTCCTTAGTAGAAGTTGTGAAGAACTTCTAAGGTTTCCTTGGAACTATCTGAGCGCTCAACTTAGAGCTAAACCTTGCTCAGCGCGACTTTTATCTTGGATATTATTGGGCTTACCGAGGTAAATAAACTTACCCTTCTTTATAACTAGAGAATGTATCGTAGATTATAAGAATAAGTATAAATACTTAGACGAATATTACAGAAGAGAATTGAATCGTTATCACAGTAGGCGGTTTAAAAGAAGAATTATTGAATCAGACTCACATAGATCGTGTACACAGTAGACTCATATAACTCACCGGGTAGGGTTGTGCTGCCCGACTTTCCGTAGAATTGTGAACCCTCTGTTTAGAATGACCTTCAGAGTAGTCTAGACTTTGATAGATGTCTGTGACTATTATAGGCTGATTCTCTGTGCGCGACATATTCAACTTGGCAGGAGGTTTTCGCCGAGAAGGTATGTGATTCTTCCTAAAGCATGATATTTTAAATATATATATAGTACGGTAGACGTACATGTCTTAACTGAATAATAACTACGGCAATGTCTTTCGACTTAAGCCTGAATAATACCTACGACAATGTCTTGCGACTTAAGCCTGAATAATAAAGATCTTAAAAAGTCTTTCAAAAGAATTATAACACAGTTGTGAAAGAAGAAGAATAGTTGTTTTTTTTTTAAAACAAGAAGCTTAAGGGTTATACTAGCTTTATGGAAAGTTAAGTATAACGGCTTAAGCTTTATAAAGAGGAACAGTTTACTTATGTGTTTGATAAAAGACTTGTATTGATTTCTGAAAGGTATAATAAGATGGTTTTTGTGAGTAGACATATTGTGACCCTATGTGTTAGTATCTTATAACGCTTGTGTAAAGAGGTCAGTCTTACTTATGCTTATGTTGTTTGAACTATAAGCTGTTGTGTTAGTACTATATCACTCACCTCTTGAGATGATACCGGGGGTTAAGTCGCCTCCGACGCGGGTAGACTCAGCGATGCAGGACCATGATTCGAGAATACCTCATGCGGGTCCAGGGGCCTATGCGGAGCTACGAGTTCCGTGTTAGTATGCGGGTTATGCCTCACGCGGCTATGTGGCCACGCGACAACGAGTCCAGGGGCGATGCCGAGGAGTAGCTACCGATGCGGGTTATACCTCATGCGCGCCCACGCGAGTGGCCTATGCGGACTCGGAGTTCAGATTAGGCTAGCGAATGATGATGGGCGAGTGGCCCTGCTTTCGATCATTCGCGGCCTAGACAAGACCTATTACGCTTACCTATTGTTGCTCTTGTTTGTGATGTGGCACTATGTGCGGTTTTCTCGTTGTTTCACACATATTTGTAAACCGGTTTTAAAAATAATATGTTTTCATTTAAGTACTTACAGCTTCGCATACTTAGTACTGTTGTCTCGACCTCCTGGGCCGTTCATGCCGCAGTAAGTGGCAAGCAGTGCTAGATCCACATCCTTAGGATCTCTTTGCATTGGTGTCGTGAGCTCCATCTTCTCCGAGGCTCTACTTTTGGTATGATCTCCTGTATTGTAGGTAGTTTTATGCAGTGTGGTATGGCGGGCCCCGTCCCGCCATAGTTGTTTACTTCCTTAGAGGTCTCAGTAGTACTATTGCAGTTGGGATGTAATCGCAAGACTTGAGTTATATATATTATGCCGAAAGGCAAGCTTTTCATCGATAAACTGTTGCTTTTACTATGTTTCGTCTCGCTTTATATTTCCGCCGTTACTCGATATATGACTACTGGGTGCCCTTGAGGCACGATCACGCCCCGAACGGGTCGTGACAAAAGTGGTATCGTGAGCGATTAATCCTCGGAAAGTGTCTACGCATCGTATCTAGTAGTCTTGATTATCGTGTGTTGTGCACCACACCAATAATCGTGAGGCTATAGGATATTTAGGATTGGTTTCCATTCTTCTCATTCCGAGATCGTGCTTTAGAGTCGTGTTATAGGTTGGACCCTCTAACGTATTCCTTTCCCCGTAATGCTTATGCCTCCACGTAAGGCAACCCGCCCGGCGGCAAGCGCAATGAGGAGTCGCTAGCGAGACACCCAGAGTCACGAGGGCTCGTGCCCGGCCTATACCGAGACGGCGAGTTCTATGACGCCGCCCCAAAGAGACCACAGCACCCACACCTCCCGCCCCACACCGGGCGGAGGAGTTAGGTACAAGGAGATGGCCCACTATTGGCTGAAGTGTGGCGACACGGCGAGAGGCCGACGCGCAGCCTGGGCCCAGCCCAGCTCGGCCGCACTCGTGGTACACCCGAGGCGTATAGTTTGAGACTACGATATTTCTTGAGTTGTAGCCCGCCGAGTTTTACTGGTCGAGGCCGAGGATGATCCGCAGGAGTTCATCCGCCGCCTTCAGAGGATCACGCGGTGATCAAGGCCTCGAGACAGAGTCTGTGACCTTTCGGCCAGACGGCCGCGTGATACCGCAATCGATTGGTTTGATTCACGGAGTTATCCCGGGAGAGCACGCGTCCCCGCCTACTGGGATGACTTCTCGAGGCTTTCTCACTCACTTCTTGCCTCCGCGGATGAGGAGGGCGCGGCCGATAGATTTTTACCGCCGAGGCAGAGGACGACCGCCGTGAGTACAATGTCGAGTTTGATTCATTGGCTCGATATGTCCCAAAGATTGCAGAATATGGAGGATAGGTGCACCGCCACGCCACCGCTAGATGATTATATGGCGAGTCATATGCGGGTGTTTCTCTCGGCCGTATGGACATTACCGTATGCGAGCTCACGCCTGGATGCGAGGAGCACGAGGTCGGCGAGTGGGCGACGGCAGCGAGAAGAAGGCGGGGCGGGAGGTCTTCGATAGCTATCGTGGTGGCGGCCTCGGCAGCGATCTGGGTGCACCACGGCCACTCGAGCACTCCTGCCGTCCTCGGCCACGGCCCGAGTATTCGGCGGGCCGGGGCGAGGGCTTCGGGCGTCGCAGTAGCGAGTGCGGCGATCGGGACCACCCCCCCAGTGTGGCCGATGCGGTAGATCCCATTATGGGAAGTGTGGTACTGTTTTTGGAGCTTGTTACAGTTGTGGCCAGCAGGGTCACTTTGCGAGGGACTGTCAGGCCGAGCGTGGCGGTGGTAGGGCTCGGCGCCGTGTTCATTGCCGCTTCATCATCTCCTGATTACTCGCCGGGCGGGTACGCGTGGGTCAGCAGTCGTGGCGCAGGTCGTGGCTCGGGTCCCAGATTCTAGCGGTCCTCGAACCGCATTTATGCTTTGTCCACCGGGATCGTGAGGCCTCACCGATGTCGCCACAGTACCTTATCGGTTCGGGTTTGATGTATATGCTTTGATAGATCCGTGTTCTACTCATCTATATATCTCCCTTGTTTCTAGTAGGATAGGGGTGAGCACGAGTCCATGACCTTTCGAGGTAGCTACGCCACTGGGTGATTCGGTGGTAGCTCGGCGGGTATATAGAGCTTGTCTGTGACCATTCTGATCGTCGGACCACTGCCGACTTGATAGAGTTGGAGATGATTGACTTCGACGTGATTATGGGGATGGATTGGCTAGCTTCTTGCTACGCCAATGTAGACCGAGAGAGAGAGTAATGCAGTTCGGTTTCTGAGGAGCCGGTTGTTGAGTGGGAGAGCACGGTATCGCCGGAGGTAGGTTTATTTCCTACCTCAAGGCTAGGAAGATGGTGCGAAGGGTATATCTACCATCGTTCGGGTGTTTGATATCGAGGCTGCAGCGCGATTTTCATCGATCCGATGAGTCGAGAGAGTTCCTGCAGGCGTGTTTCCGACGACCTCCGTATCCTCCCGAGAGGAGATTGAGTTTTGTATAGACACATTGCGGACACTCGGCTATTTCCATTCCGCCATACGTAATGGCACCGCCGAGTTGAGAGAGTTGAAGGATCAGCTTAGGGATTTCTTTGGAGAAGGGCTTCATCAGCCTAGTGTTTCACCTGAGGAGCGCCGGTATTGTTCGTGAAGAAGAAGGATGGGGCCGCGCATGTGTGTTGACTCTGACGGTGAACAAGGTGACCATTAAGAACGTATACCCTTCCCGTGATTGATGATTTGTTCGACGATTGCGAGCGCGAGATGTTTTCAAGATTGATCTACGGTGGGCTATCATCAGTGCGAGTCGAGAGGTGGATGTCCCAGGATCGCATTCGGGACCGTGCGGGCATTATGAGTTCGTGGTCATGTCTTTTGGGTTGACCAATGCTCGTGCAGATTCATGGATTTGATGACCGAGTGTTCAAACCATTTTTGGACACGCTTGTAATAGTGTTCATTGATGATATCTTGGTTTATTCGCTCAGGCGAGGAGCATGCGGAGCATTTGAGGCTGTCTTGTGATTCTCGAGATCAGCGATTTATGCGCCAAGTTTTCCAAATGTGAGTTTTGGTTGACTTGATGGCGTTTCGGGCATATTATCGGGTGATGGCATTCGAGTGGATACGCCAAGATCGAGGCGATCGAGACTTGGCCTAGACCTACTACTCGGCAGAGGTTCGCGATTTTATGGGCCTTGCGAGATATTATCGCGGTTCGTGGAGAAGTTTGCTTCTATCTCGCACCATTGACGGTGACTCGGAAGCGCCCAAGTTTGATGGATGATGCTTGTGGCGGGGTTTCGATTCTTTGAAAGAGATCGACGACCGCCCGTTCTTACTCTTCGCAGGTCCACGGTTATGTTGTGTATTGTGATCGTCGGGCATCGGGTTGGGATGTGTGTTGATGCGGCATGGTAGAGTTATAGCGCACATCCCGACAAATAAGAAACACGAGAGGAAATACCCCACCCATGATTTGGAGTTGGCAGTGATGATTCACGCTTTGAAGATCTGGAGGAACTATTTGTATGGGGTTCATGTGGATATTTATACAGAACACAAGAGCCTCAAGATATCTTCACAGCAGGAGTGAACTTATAGCGAGACGGTGGTTAGAGTTGCTTAAGGATTACGATGTTGATATCTGTACCACGGGAAGGCCAATGTTGTGGCGTATGCTCTTAGTCGTAGGTCGATGGGAGCCTATCGGATGTGCAACTAGAGAGAAGGGACATGGTTCGTGATTTGCACGATTAGCGAGCCTTGGTGTCCGTTTGATTGATTACGATAGCATGGGGTTAGAGTTCGTGAGGTTGCGAGTCTTCCATCGTCGAGAGGTGAAGAGGCAACAATTCGAGGATCGGCTTTGATTCGATATCGTGATCTGACTCTTCGTGAGGGCAAGGGTCCTTTTGGTAGCACGATGGGGTGCTAAGGTTTGAGGCGGTTGTGTGTTCGGATGTTTGAGACTTGGCAGAGTTCTTGGGAAGCACACAGCGCGTTACTCTATCCGTCGGTCGACCAAGATGTACCACGACCTTAGATCCGTGTATTGGTGGGATGGCTTGAAGAGGGCGTTGCGAGTTCGTAGCTCGGTGCGTGTTGTCGCAGTGAAGGTAGAGCACGGAGACCGGTGGTTTGTTACAGCGATAGAGATCCGACCGGAAGTGGGAGGTAATCAACATGGACTTCATCACAGGATTACCTCGCACTCGCAGGAGACATGATTCTATATGGGTTATCGCCGACAGTGACGAAATCAGCCCACTTTCTTCCGTCGGGCGACTTTTTGGTGAGGATTATGCGGACTTTACATCAGAGATCGTCGATCGCATGGAGTCCCTACTTCGATCATATCGCAGACGGAGCCCGGTTCACGGCCAACTGGAGGTCCTTCCGAAGGTTTAGGGACACAGTGAGCACAGTCGTGCATTTCATCCACGCAGACGGACAGCGAGCGCACTATCCGCACTCTTGAGGATATCTGCGAGCTGTGTTATTGACTTCGATGGTAGTTGGGAGGATCATTTGCCTCTAGTTGAGTTCGCGTATAATAATAGCTACCACTCCGGTATTCGGATGGCGCCTTATGAGGCCTTGTATGGGAGGAAGTGCGATCGCCTATAGGTTGGTTCGATGTGGCGAGGTGCGGCTAGTAGGACGGTTGGTGCAGCGAGCGATGGATAAGGTGAAGCTTATCCGGCGGCTATTGGCGGCTTCGTAGTCAGCGAAGTCGTATCAGATCATCGTCGCCGACATCGGAGTTCGCAATTGATGATTGGGTTTTCTGAAGGTGTCACCCATGAAGGGTGTGATGAGATTCGGGAAGAAGAAACTCGGCCCAGGTACATTGGGCCGTTTCGTGTCCGCAGGTAGGCAAGGTTGCCTATGAGTTGAATCTGCCGTCCGATCTGGAGGCGGTGCATCCGGTGTTTCACGTTTATATCGAGGAGATGTATCGGATCCATCTAGGTACATCCGATTGACGATGTCGGTGACCAGGGGTTATCGTATGAGAGATTCCATAGCGATAATCGATCGTCGGAGTTAGGCGTCTGCGGACGAAGGGCGTGGCTTCCGTCAAAGTCTTGTGGCGGAACGAGCTCGGAGGAGATGACGTGGGAAGCCGGCGAGGACATGAGGCGAAGTATCCTCACCTATTCCCACCTCCGTGTAATTCACTTTACTACTTGTAAATCTTCATTATCGTTTATGCCTAAGTGTTGTTTTACGCCGTGTGTGGCTTTTGCAAACTGTTTAAGTTTTGAACAACCTTATCGTTAAATGTCTTGGTAAGGAACATTCGGGACGAATGTTTCTATGGAGGGGAGAATGTTATACCCCGTATTTCCAGAGTATGTACGTATAGGAATACGTAGTAAAAAGTTTGGTCTTAAAGTTAGGCCTTGGACGATTTTTTAGGCACAACTCACAAAGCGAATAGTTTTCCGACGAAACGTTTCCACAGCTTTCGTAGAGTAAATTCCGGCTATGCCATTTCTATTTTTTGCGGATTTTTCCGAGAGACGAAACATTTTGGACCAACGGGAGGGCGACACTTGTCACCCTCCAATTGATGGATGTGAGGCGTTCATATGGCCGATTGGAGTTGCCAACTTGGTCAAGTGGTTGGTAAGATATTTTGTGTGCAAGTTGGCTAGGTACACTTGCCCTAATCTTGACCTTACACTTGCCTAGCACTTGGCTAAATCTTGGCCATTGGTTGGCCATCCCTTGACCTATAAATACCCCCCTTAAGATGAAGAGTTCTTCATCCACAAATTACTTTCCAAGTCTTGAAAATCCTCCCTTCTCCCTTGTTAGCCATTTCGTCCAAGCCCTCTTCCCCCTCTAGCCTAAGTGACCCTTGGCCGAGGCTTCCCCCCCCTAGCCTAGCCGAAATCTACCCCCCCTCCCTTGGTAGAAAAGTTGCCTTCTAGTATTGTTATAATGCCCAAAATACCCTAGCCCAAATCCCTTAGTCCTTAGTAGAAGTTGTGAAGAACTTCTAAGGTTTCCTTGGAACTATCGGAGCGTTCAACTTAGGAGCTAAACCTTGCTCAGGCGCGACTTTTATCTTGGATATTATTGGGCTTACCGAGGTAAATAAACTTACCCTTCTTTTATAACTAGAGAATGTATACTGTAGAAGTATAAGAATAAGTATAAATACTTAGACGAATATTACAGAAGAGAATTGAACTGTTATCACAGTAGAAGGGTTTAAAAGAAGAATTATTGAATCAGACTCACATAGAATTTGTTTACAGTGAACTCATATAACTCACCGGTAGGGTTGTGCTGCCGACTTTCCGTAGAATTGTGAACCCTCTGCTTAGAATGACCTTGAGTAGTCTAGACTTTGATAGATGCGTGACTATTATAGGTCGATTCTCGTGCGCGACATATTCAACTTGGCGGGAGGTTTTCGTAGAAGGTATGTGATTCTTCCTAAAGCATGATATTTTAAATATATATATATAGTGCGGTAGACGTACATGTCTTAATCGAATAATAACTACGGCAATGTCTTTCGACTTAAGCCTGAATAATACCTACGGCAATGTCTTGCGACTTAAGCCTGAATAATAAAGATCTTAAAAAGTCTTTCAAAAGAATTATAACACAGTTGTGAAAGAAGAAGAATAGTTGTTTTTTTTTAAAAAAACAAGAAGCTTAAGGGTTATACTAGCTTTATGGGAAGTTAAGTATAACGGCTTAAGCTTTATAAAGAGGAACAATTTACTTATGTGTTTGATAAAAGACTTGTATTGATTTCTGAAAGGTATAATAAGATGGTTTTTGGTGAGTAGACATATTGTGACCCTATGTGTTAGTATCTTGTAACGCTTGTGTAAAGAGGTCAGTCTTACTTATGCTTATGTTGTTTGAACTATAAGCTGTTGTGTTAGTACTATATCACTCACCTCTTGAGATGATCAGGGGTTAAGTCGCCTCCGTCGGGGTAGACTCGAGTGATGCAGGACCATGATTCGAGAATACCTCATGCGGGTCGGGGGCCTATCGGAGCTACGAGTTCCGTGTTAGTATGCGGGGTTATGCCTCACGCGGTCTATGTGGCCATGCGGACAACGAGTCGGGGCGATGCGAGGAGTAGCTACCCTCGATGCGGGGTTATACCTCATGCGGGCCCACGCGAGTGGCCTATGCGGACTCGAGGAGTCGAGATTAGGCTAGCGTAATGATGATGTGGCGAGTGGCCTGTTTGATCATTCGCGGCCTAGACAAGACCTATTACAGATTTACCTATTGTTGCTCTTGTTTGTGATGTGGCACTATGCGCGGTTTCCTTCGTTGTTTCACACATATTTGTAAACGGTTTTAAAATGATATGTTTTCATTTAAGTACTTACGATTTCGCATACTTAGTACTGTTGTCGACCTCGCCCGGGCCGCGTTCATGCCGCGGTAAGAGGCAGCAGTGCTAGATCCACATCCTTAGGATCTCTTTGCATTGGTGTCGTGAGCTCCATCTTCTCCGAGGCTCTACTTTTGGTATGATCTCCCTGTATTGTAGGTAGTTTTATGCGATCGAGGGTATGGCGGGAGCCCGCCATAGTTGTTTACTTCCTTAGGTGCAGTAGTACTATTATGCAGTTGGGATGTAACTGCAAGACTTGAGTTATATATATTATGCCAAAGGCAAGCTTTTCATCGATAAAGCTGCTTTTTACTATGTTTCTGTCGCTTTATATTTCCATTGGTTACTCGATATATGACTACTTGGGTGCCCGATAAGGCACGATCCACGGGCCGAACGGTCGTGACATACCGTATTTCAGTATATGCGTGAGGACGACGTGAAAAGTTTGAACTTTAAAGTAGGCATGGACGAAAATATTTTGTGCACAACACCCGATTAGAATCGTTTTTCGACGAAACGTTTTACAAAACTTGCGAAGGGAAAATTCTGGCAATGTCATTTATATTTTTTGCGGATTTTTCCGAGAGACGAAACATTTTGGACCAACGGGAGGGTGACATGTGTCACCCTCATATTGGGCGTTGTGGTGGGCGGCTTTTGCACGAATTGGGGGTCAAGGTTTGTAGGATATTTGTGAGGGATTTGTGGAGTTGGGGCTTGGGGTCACTTGGGCAAATCTTGGACCTCCACTTGCCCCAGCAGCTAGATCATGACCCTTGGTTTCCTATAAATACCCCCTGTGAAGACTTCTTCCAAAAACTTTCCTAAGTCTTGAAAGCCCTCTTCCCTTAGAGTGGTGATCTCGTCCTAGCCTCCTCCCCCTTTGAGAGGCCCCTTGGCGAGAGTCCCTCCCTTGGCGAGAGTATCCCCTCCTAGTGGGGTTGGTAGAGGGCACACCACTTGTGGTGTTGTCTCGTATAAATACCCCCCCTCTTGGTAGAAATACTCTCCAAGTATTGTTACTATACCCAAAATACCTTAACCTTATACCTTGTAGTATTCCAAAGATACCTCTATACGTAGAGCCCGGAAATACTACCTTATGTCCTTTTTTGTCTCAAACCGAAACCCTAAGGAAAACCTTCATAGTTGGTTGAAGTGTTAAATAGAAGTTGCGTAGAACTTCTAAGGGTTGTTTGGAGCGGGTTGGAGTGCATGGAGTAGGAGCTAAACGTTGCTCAGGATCGACATTTAAACTTGGATAATTATGGGCTTATCGAGGTAAATATCTTGTCCCCCTATTGTAATTGGAAATTACATACTATAGAAATATAGAAATGATTATAAGATTCATAGAAGAGAGTTGAACTGTAATAGAAGGATATTACAGAAAGACTTGAACTGAAATTGCTTCAGTAGAAGTTGATAGACTTATATAACCGTTATAGGTTGAAGTACTGCGAGTAGCGTATTCTACTCGGAGGGTGGACAAGGCTAGCCGGGTTATAGCCGTGGAGCGTTTTTCTTATAGTCGATAATCGTCGCGAGGTATGTGATTCTTCCTATACTCTTGAGCATGATATTTTAAAATATATATAGTACGGTAGACGTACGTGTGTTAACTGAATAATAATTACGGCAATGTCTTTTGACTTAAGCCTGAATAATAATTACGGCAATGTCTTTTGACTTAAGCCTGAATAATAAGAATCTTGAAGTAATTCAAAAGAGTTAAGAAACTTGTTTGAAAGAAGAGTAATGCTTGGTTTTAAAAGCTTAAGAGTTATACTAGCTTTATGGGAAATTAGGTATAACGGCTTAAGAGTGATAAAAAGAATGGTTTATTAATTTTAGAAGTTAAGAGACTTGATCTTAAAAGATAAGAGACTTGACTTAATTAAATTAATATGAATTTTGTGTGAAACCTCATTCGTGAGAAATGAGTACTTGGTTTTTAAAAGCAATAATGTTTCTTGATTTGAATCAGAATAAGTATCGAACAAACCACAGCAGCGCTAATAAAGGGAAATGTTTTGACTAATAAAGTATTATTAAAACCAGTAGAAACTTCCATCTGCATAGAAGCTAAGATGAGACAAAATGATATTACATTTCCTAGATCATGGCTGCTGTAATAAGATTGTTATGAACAAGAATAACCTACTCACATATAAGGTATATGTTTCTCAAATTGTTTTAAAGGCGAATTACGTCATTAAGTGATTAAAAACTATGAACTACGAAACCTTTCGAAAATGAGAAACTTGAGTAATTGAAATTAGGCAAACTTGAACGTTTGGAAAAGAATGTTGTTACTTGATTTTACAAAGAGAAGTGTTTTGATTTACTTCAAAAGATAGTCACTCTATTTTTATATACTACGGGTATTGTGTGACTTTTGTGAAAGTAACGTATCTTTTAAAGAGTTAATGTATGAAGTACTTTGGGGATAAAACCCGATCTTGTAAATCATATAGTAGAAAGTACCTTGTGTGAATAACTTGATTGTGTTGGTTTGTGATAGCCTTGTAATACTTTCTTGTTGATTTGATAAGAAAACATGCTAGGATGCTACGTGTGTTAGTATCTTGTGATGTTTGTGTAAAGGGGTTTTCCCTCGATTGCGCTTAAGTTGTTTAACTATCACCGTTATGTTGATATTGTACCACTCACCTTGACATATTTCCGAGGTTAAGCGCCTCCGACGCGGTAAACTCAGTAGTGCATGTGACCTATGATTCGAGAATACCTCACGCGGGTCCCGGGGCCTATGCGGAGCTACGAGTTCGAGGTTAGTGTGCGGCCTTTATGGTCATGCGGTCTATGTGGCCACGCGGTGCGAGTCAGCGGATCGGGGAGTAGCTACCCTCGATGCGGGAATACCTCACGCGGGCTACGAGGTTGGCCTATGCGAGTGCGGGAAGTTCGTGGCTAGACGCGCGCATTAGATCTGCGCGAGTGGCGGCTTTGATCATGTGACGGTGCAGACAGATCTCATGATACGCTTTATGACCTTGTTGGTGCGTGGGTTTTAGTAGTCGGCTATGCCTTCGTACTTACCGTGCGGTTTTATGATGACACAGTGGGACCGTGTTCATATGTATTCCTTGGTACTTTTATATCATAGGCTGGCGGTGAGGAAGGTATTCCACGCATGATTGATGTGGTGGGCGTGAGACCCATAGTTATATTTGAGTGATGACTTTGAGGCGTGAGTCCCCGACTTGACATGATCGCTTATTTGTAAATCGTAGTTTGGTTATCATACATGTCTCTGCTTTATATAGATCGCTATGATTTCATTCTGATATTTTCGATTTCACATACTTGGTACTGTTGATCGACCTCGCCGGGCCTGCGTTCATGCCGCAGGTAGAGGTACACCAGTGTTGATCCTCGCTCATAGGGTCACAGTTCAGCGTTTGGGAAGCTCCGTTTCTCCGGAGGCTTATCTTGGTATAGTCCCCTGTTGTTGTAGGTGCTTACATTCAGGGGTATGACGGGGCCCTGTCCCGTCGTTGTTGTCATATCATTCGTAAGTGCAGTAATCTTGTTGTGGGCAGGGTTGTAATGGGATGTAACTGTTCGGATCTAAGTTTTTATATATATATATATGCCGAAAGGCAACTTTTCTTCAGATAAACATGTGTTTCCTTTGCATTATTTCATGTTGTGTTTTATGTTCCGCTGATTTTCTCTGATGTATGACTACTTGGGTGCCCGGGTAAGGCACCAGTCACGGGCCCCGGAACGGGTCGTGACAGTCTACACTCGTGACCTTATACTCATGCCTTTGTTGAATTTATGTGTTCCTGTATTGCTCATTTTGTATGAGGTACTGATTCTGCTGGATAATGATTGATTTTGTTGGAACAGCTAATCCAACCTCGATATTGGTGGCTCAATAGCTAAAGGAGGTGGCTGACTGCCCTCTCCGGGCTCATTCATCTCAGCGGCCTCTGGCTCATCCTCCATCACTCTCTATTTGCGCTTGGGTGGGCGTTGGATGCCCTCTTCAGCAGCATGTACAGGGGCCACTGGTACTGGGTCTGGGTACCCATTCACTATCACTCGGGTGATAACATTATGTATTCATCCCCTCGTATCACTGGCACTTTCGGGCACCCCATACTGAGCACATAAAATAGAGATGAAGGACGCATGCCCCAACCCAGCTGTGGTCGATAGTCTGCATATAAATTTGATGCTCTCTTGCATTGCTCAACCCAAATCTGTGGTGAACCCATTCATGATGGCGTATACCAATTTGGTACGATCTGTTGGTATGTTTGAGAAGTGTGTGGATGATATTAAATGTGCACTTATAAAGTATAGCCACGCTCGAGCCACCTTGTTGAATTGGCAGTGGTGCATAAATCTTGGCTCATTATATGTATACGTGCTCCGTGAACACCCACTGTTTCAGCCATAGTACCCCAATCAATCTTTCTAGATCGGCTCCTTATCCGATATTGGTCCTTCTTATCCTCATCATCATTCTCGATCATCATATTGGGGACCCCGTATACAACATTTATGACATCCGTCCCCACAGGCACCCTCTTATCGCGGACAAAACATTTATTTTCCACTCGCTTTGGGAAATTGGCATAGAATTTGCATATCAATGGGGTGTTGGGTATTGGAAAGACGAGGATTAACAAACTCTTCTCAGCCCCTATTAGCAATTATTTCCCTAATTGGCTCATTTACTGGATCATCATGGGGCTCTTGATTGAATTTCATGCCCCTCTCTAAGACTAAGGAGCGGGTGTGTAACCTTTCATACCTCTCCTGGGCTGCCTTGTTGGCAAACCTTGTGGTATCATAGTCGGATGCGGATAATCTAGAGGTAGATACCCTGTTGTTAACTCTTTTAGGACCCATTTCAGATTTTTCTAGGAGAATTTGTGAAGAGTTTCCCCTAGATTTCTATAGTTACCAGCCAATACTCAGTTAACACAACACCCAACAACGAAACAACCAAATAGCAACAACCAACTCAGAAGCATAACCCAACAACAACCAAACAACAACACTCAAACACAAACAATTTCAGACCCCCACCAAGTTTTCACTATTTAGCACAACTCTCACCAATTTCGACCCAATACTTGAAACGATTTTTGTTACACCCGTAGTTCCAGGACATGTATATAAGGACGTACGTGAGAAGATACGACTTTAAGTTTGAAACGAAAGAAAGATTATTGTTTCCTACGGAAAATTATTTCGAGCCTCGTGAAGGAAAAATGTTTTTAAAGTGGAGATTGATTCTCAAATTTGATATTTGGGAGATTGATTCTCAAATTTCATATTTGGGAGATTGAGAATCAAATTTCATATTTGGGAGATTGAGAATATATTGGAATTATGGATTTTTAAGTTCAGATTTGGTCACGTGGGACCCACGGGAAAATTTTACGGTTTTATGGGGCCCACAATACTTTGAGATATTTTGACCAATTATGGAAATTTCGGGAGATGAAATGTTTTGAACCAATCAGGGGGCGACATGTGTCACCCCCACATGGCCCTAGTTGGGCGAAATGGACCAAGTCAAAAGGGCCAAGTTGGCTTGATATTGTTGACCAAGATCTTAGCCACACATATGTATTAATCCTAGACATACACTAGTTCTAATCCCCACCCTTGATTGTAGTATATATCTATACTAGTAGCAAGATAATTCCACACTTAGAGAAAAATCAAGAAACTTTGGTTGTGCAAAGTGAGGCTCTCGGCCAAGGGCTTCCAAGAGAGAACAATTTTCTTCAATCTTGCTTGATAAATCCCAATATTCAAATCCAAGGTCCCTAGTAGTATACTAAGGATAACCACACTTCTAAATCCCGGAAATACTACGTTAGTACGTTAATCGCAACATGAAAACCTAAGGTGTTCTTCAACTTTGAAGTTGGAAATGGAAGTGAAGTTGGTTATGAGCTTCTAAGGGTTGCTTGGAATGGATTGGAACGTAAAGAAGATAAGATAAAGTTGCTAAGGACCGACTTTAACCTTGGAACATATTTGGGCTTATTGAGGTAATAATCTTTGCTTCCTTAATGTAATTGAAGATTCCATGTTATAGTAGTTTATAAATAAGCTTGTGATATAAGGTATGAAGATTAATAGGTGTTATGGAATTTGGAAGCTTAATCCGAGACTTGGCATAATTAGCCATTGAAATTGTAAATCAAATTGGTTATTAGTTGTAGTCGTTACATGTTGTATAGGAAGGGATTAGAGTTGTTATAATTGTTATGGCTTGTATAACATGTTGGAATAACAACTTGGATTGAAAAGAATTGAAAAAGGACTATATGTTGTCATTGTTGTAGCCGAGATTGGCCTTAATAATAATGGACCATTATGTATGAATTGTGGGGCAGAATTTTACACGTCTAGTTAGGCGTGTAATCCCCTTTGGTTAACTGTTGGTTGAGCTTTAAAGGTGGCTTGTTGGTTATTGAAATACGGGCCTTGGAAAAGGTGGAAAAGTACGTAGAAACAAGGGAAGTGCTGCCCAATTTTTCGTAGAATTAGAGGGCATTATTTGGTATAAGTCTTATACTAGAAAGTATGTTATTGATAGAAGTGTTATCGTCATTATAGGTTGAAGTACTATGTGTAGCATATTCTACTTGGAGGGTGGAATAACTAAGAGGGTTGAAGTACATTGGGACATATTGCTACTTGTCGTTTGAGATAGTCGTCACGAGGTATGTGAACTTCTTCCTTCTTTTGACATGATTAATTGGAAAGTCTATGTGACTTGATTTTGGTGAGTCTATGTGACTTGATTTATTGAAGTAAGCAAATTGATTTTGAAAGTATAGGAGTCTTGATATGAAATGTATAAGTTACTTGAATTACTTTAAAGTCATGAAATTTAATTTAAAGATAAGAGACTTGATTTATTTTGAAAGTATGAGAATTTATTTTTCAAGTTATGGGACTTGATTTCTAAAGTTAAGAGACTTGAGTTATTTGAAAGTATGAGACTTTATTTTTCAAGTTATGGGACTTAATTTCTAAAGTTAAGAAACTTGAGTTATTTGAAAGTATGAGACTTTATTTTTCAAAGTTATGGGACTTGATTTCTAAAGTTAAGAGACTTGAGTTATTTGGAAGTTATGAGACTATAGTTATTTGAAGGTTATGAGACTAGAATTATTTTAACAAGTATGGATTACTTGGTTTAAAGAGAATGCATGACTTGGTTTTAAAAGATAGGAGTAACGTTATTTGAAGAGAATGAGTTACTTGAGTTAAAGGAATAATTGCCTTAATGTTGAAAGTAGAAGTTACTTGATTTAAAGCCTTGAGTTGAAGTTAAAAAGGTGTAGTAACTTAATTTGAAAAGTATATGTTATTTGATTCAAAGAGAATAAGTAACTTGATTTAAAAAGTATATGTTACTTAATTTAAAGGCATAAGTTACTTGATTTTGAAAAAGGGAGTTTACTTGATTTAAGAAGTAAGTTCCTTGAGTTTTGAAAGAAGAAGTGGTTTGATTTAAAGGCATAAGTTACTTGGTTTTAAAAGTGTAAGTTACTTGAGTTTAAAAGGGTAAGTAACTTGGTTTAATAGTAAAAGTTCTTTTGGGTTCAACTCCCTAAATAATTGCGTGAAATGATTCTTTTGTAAAGAATAGACGTACATAGTACTTTGGGTTCAAATCTCGTACATGATATGGTAGTGCTTTAGTTTTCTAAAATGAAAGTGTTATAACGGCTTTATGGGAAGTTTGTTATAACAAGGTTTGTGGAAAGTCAAGAGATGGTTGAAAATGTTGTAAGGAAATCATGTGACAAATGTTCATGGTTAAGTCCTTAATATAGTACATGATATGTGGCACTTTGATTTTCAAAGATGTTTTAAAGTAATACGTGATGTCTATTGCCTGGATTTGTGAAACCATATCTTAGAAAGATGCTTAGTATGATAAGTGTCTTGATGATGGTTTCAAAATGATACATGTATTGGATTCTACTTCCTAGTGATACATGTAGTACTTGGGATTTTCTAAAAATAGAAATTTAATTTATAAAGTGAATGTACGACTCACGTACATTGTTGTAATGGACTTTAATCCTTAGTGATGCAAGTGTGATAGTGCCTTGGTGTTATAAAATGAAAGACTTGTTTAGTGTCTTGTTTGTTTTAGAAAAGGAAGACATGGTATTGTATTGGTTATTTTAGAGAGAAAGACATGGTATTGTCTTGTTTGTTTTAAAAGGAAGGCATGGTATTGTCTTGGTTATTTTAGAAAGGAAGAGATGGTATTGTCTTGTTTGTTTTAAAAGGAAGGCATGGTATTTCCTTGGTTGTTCAAAAAGATGGTGCCTTCATTTTGTCTAATGAGAGTTAAAGATTACTTAACTTGCATAAGTTGTTCATGATAGCCATTGGTGCTAGTGTGATGAGTATAATTGCGGGGTAAACCCCCAAGACATTATACATCCCCTGAGTATTATTGCGGGGTAAACCCCCAAGACATTATACATATTTCGTGGATTTGCTCCCCACGATGCAAGGAAACTACCTCATGCGAGTCCGTAGGGCTCATGCGGGTGAAATAGTCTCATGCGGGTGAAATAGTCTCATGCGGGTGAAATAGTCCTATGTGAGGAAATTACCTCATGCGGGTCCACAAGACCTATGCTGGTGAAATAGTCCCAGGAGTAGGATTGCATAATGATACTACGGGCGGGTGGCCCTAGATTGATCATAAGCTTCCTAGTTTAAAGCGGTAAAGTTTACTCTACTTTTTAAAAAAGGCACGATGTCTCGATATTTGAGATTGTACTTTTACACGCCGCGATGATGTTGGAATTCCACGCATGCTTATCGATGATGGTGGTATATTATACTTGTTACATCTTGTGATGATGTTGTATTCCACGGCATGCTTCGTGATATTATATCTTTGAGGCGGTGTTCCGATTTTGACATGGCTTTCGTATGTGAAAGTGGTACGGTGTTATAGTAGTCTGATGATACAAGTCTGATTGGCTCACGATTGTTATATGACACGGTAGGATCTGGTATTTGATTTTCATACTTGCCCATGTCATTCTTTTTGTATAGTTATGATCTTGTTTACTATACTGTATTTCCGTTTCATACTTGATACCTGTTGTACTGACCTCCTTCGGGGGGCTGCGTTCATGTCCGCAAGTCTAGGTACTCAGTTGTGGATCCGCGAGCTTAGGATCCTGGTTCAACATTTTGAGATGACTCCAATGTTCTGAAGTTTGTCATTATGGCTAGGTATATTCAGGGGTATGGCGGGGCCTTGTCCCGTCACGTTCTTGTCCAAATTTTTAAGTGCAGTATTCATATGTAAATTTGGATGACTAGAGTTTTATTTACATTGTTGAACAGTGTAGACCCTTTCGGGTGATTTTTATTATGGCAGCCTTATCGGCTTTGCCTGTATTTAAAGAAAAAAAAAGTGTTATTTATCTTTCGCGGTTTATTATGTTGTATGAATAGAAGGGTGCCCAGGTAGGGCACCAGTCTCGGGCCCGGGGTTCGGGGCGTGACAATTTTCACAATAACGCACAAAAATTCAATGAAAATATTACCTTTTGGGAGATTTTTCTTGTGAAAATATTATAGCCCAAGTGATTGAGGTGTTTGTGGTGGATGTTAAGAGGTTAGGTTGGTAGTGTGGAAGATTTATGGAAGATTAATGGAAGATTTGTGAATGAGGAAGGTTTGATTTCGGAATTTAAGAGGTGGAAGGAAGAATTTGGGAGTTTTTGGTGAAGATAGAATGAGGAAAAACGTAAAGGAGGCTAGGGTTTTATTTATGAAATCTCCTAGGCATCGCGACCCTTACCTACGTGCGCTGCGATGCTTAACTCAATGAAATTTTTTCTGCTCACTGGAATATAGGTGTCGCGGCTCATTTACCAAGCGTTGCGACGTTAATTCCCTGTTAAATCACTGTAGCCTCAGCCTTTGAGGCGCCATGGCTCTTCTCCTGTGTGCTGCGGCACTTAACCCGACGAAATGTGTTCTTGCTCTCTAGAAATTAGGCGTCGCGACGCTTCAACGTCGAATTTCTTTCCACTTACTGCCTCGTAGGTGTCGCGGCTCTTCTCCTGGGCACCGTGACGCTTCACCAAAAATATTCTTCATCTTCCAGCAATTTTGACCCTTTGTCCCTCGGAGTTAGTTCTCATTTCTCCTACCATAAAAACAAACCAAGAAACACCAGACCGTGAGAATGTTCAAAAATAAAAATAAAATAAAACAAACTGTAATTAAAACATTAGGTTGTCTCCCAGTAGCGTTGTCTTTAACGTCTTTTAGCCGGACGCATATATCTTCTTCATTCAAGGGGGTAGATTACCCCCACAACATACCCATTTCATGATCTTGTAACGTCTCATAATTTTGGGCAATAACTTGAGCACCTAAATGAAGGAAACAGGTCCGAGCGTTGGAAAATTTTGTTATATGTACATATACTAATAGGAAATTAGTATATAAAAGGACGCGATCCCGAAATAATTTTAAATGTAACAAGTGTGACGACGGGAGCGGGAATAAATTTGGTATGTGCACAAGGAAGTTATGGACTAGTGTCATATTACAAGAATTATGACATTAAGTATACGAAGGTTTTATAAATTTTTAGAATTTAAATGAAGTGAGATCTAGAATTAATTATGTGTGTAATTGTTTAATAAGGGGTGGGGGACAAAACTCAGTGGGATTATTGTGTGGCAGTACTAGACAATGCAATTAAATGACTTGACATTTGCATGGAAATGGTGTCATCAGTCCGTGTAGAAATATTCAACTTTCCTGTATTTACTCTGAATATATTCATCAAGCATTGGTTAAGCTAAAACTAGTAGCTAGTACGTTCTACATCAACTTTTTAAGCTTGGAAAATTCTTTTAGAAAGTAAATACTTCACTTGGTGATTTAAGTTTTTTTTTCCAGGTAAATGCAAATATTATTACCAAGAAAAGAAAGAACAGGTGGCTACAATCAGTCATTGAGGATTCTCAATCCTCAATGTAATAAACAAGAAATGAAGTAGGGGTGGGTGGTCACTCAGAGGTGCCGTTACAAGAGGGGATTAAATCATAGAGAACTCTATATGTTGTTGTTTTAACTTTCGCAATGACCTCTTTTGCCGTTAAGCTAGTGCCTTCAAATAGCAATGTATTTCTTGTCCTCCAAATCTCATATACCACTATGCAAAAGGCAAGTAAGATAGATTTGGCTCGGATGCCTGTCCCATGGTGGTCTTTTTTGATCCACTTAAGAGTGCTTTCAATAGTTGTCATTTCTCTTCTAATACCCAACCATTCTCTTACGTGCTTCCAAATCATGCGTGTGTAGGGGCAAGTAAAGAAGAGGTGCGCCCTTGTCTCACTAGCCCGCTTGCAGAACCCGCAAGACTTATCTTCCAAGTTTAGGTAGGAGAGAGTGTATTTTGTAGCTAACTGTTTCCTACAAGTGAGCCAAACAGTGAAAGAGAATTTAGGAGGAATGTAGCCTTTCCAAATCTGAGACATCCAAAGCTTTTTATCTTGCGGTATGCGCAAGACCTCATACACGAGACTAGAATCAAATCTTCCATTGGTACAACACTTTTCCAAGTCGGCCATTGAGTTAACTTGGCTACCAAAGATGGAAACGAATTTGTCGCGAATGCAACAATTTTTTTTGAATAAGGGGGAGTCCCTAGCACGTACCTCATAATCCCAAAAGGATAGGCCTCTCAAATAGTAGCTATTAATCCATTGGACCCATAAGGTATCCGCCTTAGTGTGAATTTGCCAAATGGTCCGGGAGAGTAAGACATGGTTCCATTCTTTGATGTTCATAAGACCCAAGCCTCCTTCGGATTGAGGCAAACAAATGATATCCCAGGCGACTCTTGGTGGCTTACCACCCCATAAGAACTGAATGCATGCTGACCGTACCTTGTTGAGAACTGAGGATGGAATAGGAAGTGCCCGAAACCAAAAGCTCTCGACACCTTGAATAACCGATCTGATTAGTTCCAGCTTACCCGCATAAGAGAGTGTGTGATGCCCCCATTTCTGAATGTATTCCGAGATTGCACTAGGGAATGGAGCAAACTGATCGACCACGACTGAAATTGGGGACAAAGGGATCCCCAAGTACCGTACTGGAAAGGCACCAATGTCGAACCCCACTCTAGACAAGATCAAGTCCTGAATTGTATCATACACTCCCACTAAGTAGATGGAGGACTTAGATGGGTTAAGAGTTAACCCTGAGACAGCCTTCAACTCTTCAAGACACTCCATAAGAATCCCAACTGAAGATACATCCCCTTTGGCAAAAAGCATGAGGTCATCCGCGAATGCAAGGTGAGTGATGCCCAATCTCTTACACTTAGGATGATAGGAGAAAGCTTTTGCCGAAGTCTTTAGTTTTAGCAACCTTGAAAGGTATTCTATGCATAAGATAAAGAGCATAGGAGACATAGGATCACCTTGCCTTAGGTCGCGTTTACCCTTGAAATAACCATGTAGCTCCCCATTGATTGAAAGAGAGAAAGAGGTTGAGCTAACACATTCCATGATCCATCTTACAAATCTGTCCGGAAATTTGAGTCCTCTTAATACCGACTCAAGGAAGCTCCATGAGACCGTATCGAATGCTTTCCGTAGGTCCAACATAAGCATACACCTTGGTGAGACTCTAGTTCTATTAAAACCTCTCACAAGTTCTTGTACAACAAAGACATTGTCCACCATGTTTCTTCCTTTCACAAAAGCCCCTTGAGATTTATCAACAAGAGTAGGAAGAACTTTTTCCATCCGGTTGGCTAAAATCTTTGTTATGATCTTGTAGACCACATTAGTCAATCCAATAGGCCTAAAATAATTTACCTTGGGATCCTGATCAGTCTTGGGCAGGAGGGTAATGATGGTATGATTCAATTACTTCTTAAGGACTCCGGATGAGAAAAATTCTTGTACACTTCTTACTACATCTTGCCCCACATCTCTCCATCTTCTTCAAGAAGCAAATTAAAAGCCATCCGCTGTGTGCCTTGTCATTGCCTATATCGGAAAGAGCTTCCCAAATCTCCTTTGGGGAGATAAAATGCAAAAGATGTAGTCCGTCCTCTTCTTTTAACTTCGGGCCAGAATTTAATACCTCGGGATCAATGTTGGTTGAGGGTCGGGATGAGCCTAAGAGGTCATTGTAAAACTCTACAAGCATCGCTCTAACTTCTCCGGGAGATGTTGTGATAGTACCATTGGCCTTAACAAGGTAGTTGATTGTGTTCCTGACATTACTCCTCTTGATCAAGCTATGAAAGTATTTGGAGCATCTATCGCTCCTAATCAAGTGTTTTTGCCTCGACTTTTGTCTTAACAAGTGTCTTTCGGCTTCAAGTAATATGTTTGCTTTAGCTCTTGAGGACTTAACATTGGCTTTTAGTTCATCATCAAAGGGATCTTCCATATGTGCATTGATAGCCTCCTTAAACTCCATGTTAGCCGCATTTGCTCTTTGTTCTATGCTTCCAAAATCACTTATGTTCAAATCTCGCAATGGTTTTTTCAAGGCTTTCAATTTTGAGGCTAGTATGAATTGGGCAGTTACCAATATGTCCTTTATCCAGCATGAAGTCAATATGTTCTCGAATGCGGGGTGTGAGAGCCACATATTCATGAACTTGAAAGGTCGTTTCCCAACATTATAGGATGCAATAACCGAAGCTATTTGGGGCGTTTTTGGGCAAAAACTGAGGTAAAAGTCCTTCTTCTTTTAAAGTAATTGGATATTACTTATTGTTATTATGTATGGATGAACTTGTGTTAGAAAAGAATGAAGAATAAAAAGCGTTTGAGCCATTTTTGGGGCTAAAAACGATTTGGGACAGATTTGGTGCAAATGGAATTCGTTGGTTATTGTCGTTGTTATATTCACCTATTGCATGTTATAATGGATTAATATTGTTGTTAATAAGTTGTTATAACTTATGTAGAAGTTTTGGAACTCAAATTGGAATAAAATGGATTAAGGAACGAGTTATCGGGTTGTGGTTGTTGTGGCCGAGAAACTGCCCAAAATTGTTAGACGTTGTTGTGTCGTTTAGTGGACTGTTTTGAGGTATTAAATGCTGGAAATTTAGTTGTTGTTATGCATGTTTAAGTGTAGTAGTTGCTAATGAAAGTCCTAAGGGAATAAGGGTGTGGAAAGGCGTTAAAATGCCTCACATTTTACCCTCGTTATGGTTGGATTGCAGATTGTTTTTATGGGCTGATTTGTGGACTGTTTTGTATAATCGTAGGCAGAATTTTATACGCCCGCTAGGCGTGTAATCCCCTTTGGCTAACTGTTGGTTGTGCCTTAAATGTGGCTTGTTGGTTGATGAATACAGGCCTTGGAAAAGGTGGAAAAGTACGTAGAAACAAAGGAAGTGCTGCCCAATTTTCCGTAGAATTAGAGGGCCATTATTTGGTATAAGTCCTACACTTGATAGCTTGTAGTTGATAGAAGTGCTATTGTCATTTTAGGTTGAAGTACTACGTGTAGCACATTCTACTTGGCTTGTGGAATAGCCAATAAGGTTGAAGTACTTTGGAGCATTTTGCTACTTGTCGATAATCGTCGCGAGGTATGTGAACCTCTTCCTTATTTTGGCATGATTCTATGTAGGAAATATACATGTGGTGTTATTTCATGATCCCTTCTACTCTTAGAAGTTAAGAGGTATGTATGTTGATTTACTTTATGTAAAAGCTACGTATAAGTTATCATAAGTTCTTACCAAGTCTTATGGGGGATGTTGGTAAGAGTCGTTAGGAAGTATTTGTAGTCGAGTTGACTTTGCTAAGTTACTGCACGAATGAGAATAAGTATCGAACAAGCCATTGCAGCGTTAATAAAAGAAAATGTATCGACAATCAATTAAATTAGAATGAGTAGAATTCTCCATTTGCATAGAAACTAAGATAAGACAAAATTGTATTACATTTTCTAGATCATGGCTGCTTTAATAAGATCGTTATAAACAAGTATAACCTAGTCACAACGCACAAAAGTATATGTTACTTAATTTAAAGAGTTTACGTTATGAATTTTTAAGACTATGAACCTTAAATTCTTAAAAGGTTAAGATATTTTATTTTTCAAGTTATGAGACTTGATTCTTAAAGGAATGAATGACTTGAAGTATTTTATTTGAAAGCTATGTAACTTGAATTTTTAAAAGAAGAAGTTTATGGATTTAAGAAGAGAAGGAGTTTTATGATTCTTTTTAAGTATGTATGTACGTAGTACTTTTGGGTTTAATTTTCCCTAAAGTAATAAGGAATAAAAGTGCCTTAAGTTCTCTAAAGTGAAAGGTTGTTATAATAGCTTTATGGGGAGTTGTTATAACGACTAAAAAAGAAGTGAAAAGATGATTTAAAATGTTATGTAAAGATGACTTTATCGCGTCCCAGGAATGGGCCGGGCAGTATACCTTTATGGGCAGACTATATGACATTATTGCGTCCCGGGAATGGGCCGGGCAGTATACCTTTATGGGCAGACTATATGACATTATCGCGTCCCAGGAATGGGCCGGGCAGTATACCTTTATGGACAGACTATATGACATTATTGCGTCCCAGGAATGGGCCGGGCAGTATACCTTTATGGGCAGACTATATGACATTATCGCGTCCCAGGAATGGGCCGGGCAGTATACCTTTATGGGCAGACTATATGACTTTATCGCGTCCCAGAATGGGTCGGGCAGTATACCTTCGTGGGAAGATTCTTATGAATTCGCCGTGTCCCGAAAATGGGCCGGGTTACATTATCACGTATGGATAACCAAATTGAACTCCAAAATGAGGCGTCCCTCCATAAAGGGCCGGATTATGTTATGCAAGATAAGTAAGTTATATGGTAATAAACATGATGATTTTTCCTAAGTATGTACGTAAGAATTTGACTATAACTCTTATTGAAAAATAGGAAAAGATAAGAATGTGCGATTAAGTTCATGAGTTGTAATGGCATGGTAGGATCTGGTATTTACTTTTTATACTTGCCCCTGTAATTCTCTTGTACAGTTATGATCTGCTTTATCGCACTTATTTCTGCTCCATATTCTGCACAGTGTCGACTTCTTCGGGCTGCGTTCATGTCCGCAGGTCTAGGTACACAGTTGTATATCCGCGAGCTTAGGATCCTTGTTCAGCATTTTGAGATGGCTCCAAGTTCCGGAGTTTGTCATTATGGCTAGGTATATTCGTGGCACGGGGCCTTGTCCCGTCATAGTTGTTGTCACCTTCTTAGAGGTCCGTATTCATACGCTGGACTGGTGTAAGTTGTTAGACAGAGTAGACTTTCGGTGATTTATATTTATACGAAAGTCTTTCCGCTTTGCCTTTGTTTTAAAAAAAGTGTTATTTATCTTCCGCGGTTTATTTATGTTGTATGGGTATGCGGTGCCTGTAGGGGCACCAACACGCCCGGATTTGGGGCGTGACAGTGGTATCGAGCGCTAGTCTCGCATGTCTACGCACCGTATAGTAAGTCTTGTTTATCGTGTTGTGCACCACATCTATAAACAGGAGGCTATAGTACATTTAGGATTGGTTTCCCTTCTTCTCACTCTGAGATCGTGCGATAGAGCTGTGTTGTTAGGGTAGTCTCTCCCTAACGTGTTATTTTGATTGCAGATGTGAGAAAGCAAACAGTGACCCAGAAAGGATTATCTGGACTTCGTATCCAAGTTGGTAAAACTATTGTACAGTTGGTATAATGATGATGTGTATCTGTACGAGCGTATTTATTTGGGGTCATATGTGCGTTGCCTAGAATGATTATGAGTTACCATGAGTTGGTTAAACCTTAATAATTACTTGGAATGTGTGAAACATTTTATTGAATCCACATCTAGGCTTTATATATGTACTTATTTGGAATAGTCAAGAGGTAATGAACTGACTAAGATTGTGATAGACTCTTGAAAGATCATGTTTAATTGACTTATGAACATACCATGTTATTAGATTAAGCTGTGTTGTATGCTTAAGTGAGATGCACGAATAATATTTTTTTATGGAGTAAATATGGTTGTTGTGATTAGGACAACATGATATTGAGATTATGAGAAACTATCTTACCCGTATGAGGGGAGAGATGATGTAAGATTGGGACATGGAATAATCGAGAATCGTGGAATACTAGCTAACTATTGAGACCTTAGATGAACATTCGAGGACGAATGTTTCTAAGGGGGGAAGGATGTTACACCCCGTAATACCAGGGCTACTAATTGCGAACGTGATTAAGGATTTAAGATTTGAATTTTGGAAGGAAAGAATAATTAAATTTTCTTAAGGAAAATTTCGAAAAAAATGTGACGACGGGAAAATTATTAACTTGGTGTATAATACTTCTAATTGGATTTATGGACTTAGTATTGGATTATAAGGTGTTGGAATTGATAATATGGGGTCTGCCGAGAATTTCACAATTTCGCGGGGACCTTCGAAAAATTATAATATTTTGGACCAATTGGAGGGCGACACGTGGTAAGATGATAACAAATTAGATATTTTGAGAGGGGACAAGTGGACATGTGTCACACCCCGAAATTCGGGCCCGTGACTGGTGCCTTACCCCGGGCACCCTAGTGATACAACATCAGAGAAAAACCAGCGGAAATAAAAACTTAGACATGCAACAATAGATATAATAATAAACAGGCCAACCAAAACAGCTTTTCAAGATATACATAAAACTTGAACATTTTAATCCTTTTACAACCCCGCCACAACAAGATTCATGCACTTAAGATTTACAACGACTATGACGGACAGGCCCCGCCATACCCCGAATGTACAAGAACCTACAACTCGTGGAACACATACCAAAAGATAAGCCTCCGAGAAACGGAGCTTCCCAAAACGCTGAACCGAGATCCTAAGAGCGAGGATCCACGACCGATGTACCTCTACCGCGGATTTAACGCAGCCCCAAGGAGGTCAAGACAACAGTACCAAGTATGTGAAATCAGAATATCGCAGCTTAAATCATAACGCTATATAAAGGTGAGACATGTATGATAACCAAAATACAAGACGCAACATAAAAGCGGTCAAGTCGTGACTCACGCCTCAAAGTCACCACTAAATATAACTACGGGTCTCACGCCCACCACATCCATCATGTTCGCATCATGGCCACATGCCCCCGGAATACTGCATCGGTGTAGACATGTCCATGATGCAACAATAATAACAAGGCCGCATGGCCACATGCCCCGGACATCGTGACGGTGTAGACATGCCCATGTAACCTCAATAACAATATACCGGGTGGTCAACCCCGCCGCACGCCACATGCCCCCGACATCAGACGGCAGTAGACACGCCCATGTTGCAAGAATAACCATATATCGGTAATCAACCCGCCGCACGGGCCGCATGCCCCTAATATCAGACGGTGTAGACACGTCCATGTGACATCAACAACAAGACAAGAATCAAAATGGAAACATACCCGTGGAATTCTCCATCACCGCCAAAGACGCCCAAGTAAGTTCTCAATAAGTCAACCGCCTCTATCGAGACGCCAGAATACGTAAATACCACACTTGCACAACAAAGGCTATCATCACAAGCGTAGGCAAGTTTCACAACAACAAGCATAGGCAATTTTCACAACAACAAGCATAGGCAAGTTTCACACAACTCAAAGTACTTTCATTTTATGCCAAAGTCCAGGTTTTTAACCCCAAAGTACTACATACGTTAAGTTCTTTTAAAAGAGATCCATTACTTTTATAAAAGTCACCCGATACCCGTAGTATTAGAATGACCAACCCACATTCCTTTTCAAAATCAAGTAACAACATTCTTTTCCTAAGTTCCAGTTTGCCTAGTTTCAATTACTCAAGCTTCTTATTTTCAAATGGTTTCATAGTTCCCAAACTTAATCACTTGATTCCTTTTTAGAACAATTGAGTAATATATGTCTCACGTGAGAGTAGGTTATTCTTGTTTACAACATTCTTATTAAAGCAGACATGATCTAGAAAATGTAATATCATTTTGTCTTATCTTATTTTCTATGCAGATTGAGGTTTCTACTGGTTTTAATACGATACATCATTATTCAATACATTTTCCTTTATTAACGCTGCAGTGGTCTGTCGATACACATTCTGATTTCCGAAATCAGTAAAACATTATCCCTTTAAATAAAACCAAGTACTCATTACTCACGAATGAGGTTTCACACAACATTCACATTAAAACAAATAAGTTAAGTCTCTTATCTTATAAGATCAAGTCTCTTAACTTCTAACATCAGTAAACCATTTTCTTTACCTCTCTTAAGACATTATACCTAACTCCCCATAAGCCAGTATAACTCTTTTTAAAACCTTTAAAACCAAGTGTTACTCTCCCTTCAAAACGATTTATAAAATCTTTGAAATACATCAAGTTCTTTATTATAACTAGCCGCTTATAATTCACATCGCTACCTTTTAAAACCACAAAGTATTTTCTTACCTACATAAAGTCGTTATAACCAACTTCCCATAAAGCCGTTATAACACTTTATGTTTTAAGAACCATCAAACACGCTTAACACATGTACGCTCACCGTACTACATAGTTCACACATATCATGCTAGAAGAGATAGGAAGAGGTTCACATACCTTGCGACGATTTATCGACAATAAGCAAAATGCTCCAAGTACTACAACCTTGCTAGCCCTTTCCACTCCTCGAGTAGAATACGCTACTCTTAGTACTTTCACCTATAAAGGTCACAAACGTCTATTAACCCCAAAACACAAGTGTCTATCTTTCTACGTAAAATTCGCAAAGACTTCCCCCGCAACAACAGAAATCTCCTACTCTATCGAGGCCGGCTACCAAGCCAACCAGGGGGGGGGGTTTATACGTCTAACCGGACGTGTACAATTCTACTCAGCAATACTACACAAGTCTACTGCAATACAGTCCTATGTAAATACAGTTCAGTTCTTTCTTTACATTCAGGCTTAAGTCAAAAGACATTGCCGCACAATAATGTTCGCCTATATATAGTATACTTCAACTATATATTCTAACATGTAATTTCCAATTACAAAAGGGACAAGATTATTTACCTCGACAAGCCCAAAATTATCCAAGTTATAATGTCGATCCCGAGCAAGGTTTAGCTCCTACCCGTGCGCTCCAATCCGCCTCCAAACAACCCTTAGAAGTTCTAACTAACTTCTACTCAAATACTTCAACCAACTATGAAGATTTCCTTAGTGGTTTCGGTTTTGAGACTAAAAGGACAAAAGGTAGTATTTCCTGCTCTACGAAAGAGGTAACTTTTGAAATACTACTAGGTAAAGGCTAAGGTATTTTGGGCATTATAACAATACTAGAGAGTATTTCTATACCACAAAAGGTGGTATTATACGAAACAACTAGCAGTGGGGTACCCCACTGGCTAGCACCACAAAGGGGGGAGGGTGGAAGCTCTCGGACACAAGGCCACACAAAGGGGGGAGGGGGGAAGGCTTAGGACGAGAACAACTAGAAGAGGGGAGGGATATTTCAAGACTTAGAATGAAATGAGGATTTAAGAAAAACCTTCAAGCAAGTGGTATTTATAGGGACACCAACTGACAAGATCAAGCCATTGGGGGAAAGTGGAGGGCCAAGATGTGCCCAAGTGCCCCTAATCCCTACTCCACAAAACAAGCCACAAAACATTGCACAAAATATTGCACAAAACAAGGCCAAAACAAGGCACGAATTCGTCCCACTGAGCTTCACTTATCAGTCCACTGGCGGTGACAAGTGTCACCCTCTCGTTGGTCCAAAATGTTTCATCGCTCGGAAAAATCCGCAAAAATAAGAAAAGACATAGCCGGAATTTTCCCCTCGCAAGTTACGCAAAACGTTTCGTCGAAAAACGACTCTAACCGTGTCAGGCACAAATGTCATTCTACAAGCCACCTAGGCGGGGGTGACACGTGTCACCCTCCTAATGGCCCTCATAAAACGTCTTCCGAAAAATATCCACAATGGCCAAAATCTCGAAAACAAAGTGGGCCCCACAAAACCGTAAATTTCTCCCGTGGGCCCCACGTGACCATTTCCGAAAATAAAATTCCATAATTCTAATATAATCTAAGAAGCCCAAATTCCAAATCTGGGAACCCAATTCCCTTCAACGAACATTTTTCCTTACAAAAACCGGAAACTTTTTCCGTGGAAGAATCACCTCTTTCTTCCTTTTCAATTTTTTTCTGTCGTGCTCTCGTACGTACGTCCTCGCATACATACCCTGAGAATACGGGGTATAACATTCTCCCCTCCTTAGAAACATTCATCCCGAATGTTCCTTCTCAAGACGGATATCGATGAAGTTCCTCTAACAAGTTGTCAACGCCACAGCTTGGCCACAAAAAATAACACACGTCCTCTTCCTTCCTTACTCGTCGTGCCCTTCTCGAACACTTGAACTCTCCCAGTACGTACCATACTTCAGTCATTACTTCCGTTCCCAAAAATCTCTGGAGTCACTACCTCCAAACTTGGTCATCTTACTAACCTCAAACTTCCTTAAGGCCATTCCCGGCCTTTACGAACCGCTCGTCAACGCGCCCACGAACTCATACGATGATCATACAAACTGGGCCTAGCATCCTCGTGACTTACCACCTGGCGGGACCACCTAACTGACCCCACCTTAATCCGGCTACGTGTTGACCCGTATCACGCCCTCAACCCGACCCACAATCGCTAAGCCCTCGTCCTCGACACGGAACAATCCTCGCTGAATCACATCATGAAAGCTACCACTTCCATCTCACACTACCCATGGACTTATCACACAAATAAAACCCACGATACTACGACTGATAAAGGTCAAACATAAAACGAATCTTTTACTCAAGACGACCTTACCTCTAAGGTCTCAATCGCGATACCAGTGGTTCACACTTACCATGCCCCCATACTTACCCTTCTACAATAACTGTGTGTATAAATCACATTTAGCACAAAGATATCCGAACATAACACTTAACACATCATTAACATCAATAAATACAAGTATCTAAAGGGTTAAGGATATACCTGAAACTAGGCGGATCAAGGACCGCTAAAACTGGGAACTTCCACCGCGACTTACCGTGGCCCGCAATCGCTTTAGTAGATGTGCTATCCTACCGCTACCCTCGGCCTGACAGTCTCGCCATATGGCCCCGCTGGCCGCAAGAATAACAAGCTCCTCGTACTACGACACTCCGTAAATGCGGTCTACCACATCGACCACACCGAGGTAGGGTGATCAGATCCGCCAACACCCCTACTCTCGAACATTCAAACCCGGGAGCCCCGACCGCCCTCAATATCCTGGGTCCCGGCGTCGCGGAGGACCACTCGCAATGGCGGAGGTACATAACTAGTTCGGCCGAGGCGGTCCGCCTCGAAAGTCGCCAAAATATCCGCCGCCTTGGCCTTCTTCTCGAAAGCCGTCCACCTGCCGACCGCGCCTCGCACCTGCGTACGAGCTCGACGCGGCAATGTCCATGCCCTACAAGAGAAACACCCGCACAAGACTCGCCATATAATCATCTAGCCCTGACGTAGCGATGCACCCTATCCTCCATATTCGCAACAAGCGCAGTGGACATATCGAGCCAAAGAATCGAACTCGACATTGTACTCCGACAAGGCGCTCTCTGCCTCAAGAATAAAAATTTGTCGCCCGCGTGCCCTCCTCATCTGCGGAGGCAAGAAGTGCGTGAGAAAAGCCCCAAAACTCATCCCATACCTGGAGTGCATGCTCTCCCGGGAAAGCTCCCACGAATCAAACTAATCGATCGCGGATCACGCACCGATGCGAACCGGGCGTCACAGACTCGGTCTCAAGCCTTGATCACCCGCATGATCTCAGAATCGACGGATGAACTCGCGATCATCCTCGTGCCTCGACCCATAAAACTCAAGGCTACAACTCGTAAAGTTCCGTAGCCTCAAACTATTCGCTTCGTGCACCACAGGCCGCTGAATCAAATCGCCGTGATCCACTGCTCTCATATCCGCCACAACCTCGCCAATAATCGGGCCATCTCTCGCGACCCATCTCCCCGCCTGCATCGGGACCGAGGCTCGTGCATCAGAGTCTCATCGCCACGGCCGCGCTCTAAACCTCGCTGGTGTTGGCGGCGTCGCTAAACTCGCCGTCAAACACTGCCTCGTGCATCGACCGCTCGCGCTCGCATTCTCCTCAGATCCCACTAGCGCCTCCTCGGCTGCCTTGCCCTTCTGGGCACTGGTCGCCTTGCGCGGAGGCATAACTGGTAAAATGAAACACATCAGAGGGGTCCAACTTACCACTCAGCTCTAAGGCACGATCTCAGAATGAGAAGAATAGAAACCAATCCTACATGTCCTATAGCCTCCTGATTATAGATGTGGTGCACAACACACCGATAATCAAGACTCTACTAGACACGGTCTGTAGACACTTTCCGAGGACTAATCGCTCGATACCACTTTGTCACACCTCCAAATTGCCCGTGGATCGGTGCCTTACCCCGCACCCTAGTGATACAACATCGAGAAAACCAGCTGAAATAAAAACTTAGACATGCAACAATAGATATAATAATAAACAGGCCAACCAAAACAGTTGCCTTCAGTATATACATAAAACTTGAACATTTTAATCCTTTTACAACCCTGCCCACAACAAGATTACTGCACTTCTAAGATTTACAACGACTATGACGGACAGTGGCCCTCGCCATACCCCGAATGTACAAGAACCTACAACTCAGGAACACATACCAAAAGATAAGCCTCCGAGAAACGGAGCTTCCCAAAACGCTGAACCGAGATCCTAAGAGCGAGGATCCACGACCGATGTACTCTACCATGCAGATGAACGCAGCCCCCGGGCGAGGTCAAGACAACAGTACCAAGTATGTGAAATCAGAATATCGCAGCTTAAATCATAACCTATATAAAGCAGAGACATGTATGATAACCAAAATACAAGACGCAACATAAAAGCAAGCCAAGTCGTGGACTCACGCCTCAAAGTCACCACTAAATATAACTACGGGTCTCACGCCCACCACATCCATCATGTTCGCATCATGGCCACATGCCCCCTAATCAGACGGTAGACATGTCCATGATGCAACACACAATAAGGCCGCATGGCCACATGCCCCGGACATCAGACGGTGTAGACATGCCCATGTAACCTCAATAACAATATACTGGTGGTCAACCCCGCCGCACGGCCACATGCCCGGAATCGTGACGGCAGACACGCCCATGTTGCAAGAATAACCATATATCGGTAATCAACCCTACCGCACGGCCGCATGCCCCTAATATCAGACGGCAGTAGACACGCCCACGTGACATCAACAACAAGACAAGAATCAAAATGGAAACATACCCGTGGAATTCTCCATCACCGCCAAAGACGCCCAAGTAAGTTCTCAACAAGTCAACCGCCTCTATCGAGAGACGCCAGAATACGTAAATACCACACTTGCACAACAAAGGCTATCATCACAAGCGTAGGCAAGTTTCACAACAACAAGCATAGGCAAGTTTCACAACAACAAGCATAGGCAAGTTTCACAACAACAAGCATAGGCAAGTTTCACACAACTCAAAGTACTTTCATTTTATGCCAAAGTCCGGGTTTTTAACCCCAAAGTACTACATACGTTAAGTTCTTTTAAAAGAGATCCATTACTTTTATAAAAGTCACCCGATACCCGTAGTATTAGAATGACCAACCCACATTCCTTTTCAAAATCAAGTAACAACATTCTTTCCTAAGTTCCATTGCCTAGTTTCAATTACTCAAGCTTCTTATTTTCAAATGGTTTCATAGTTCCCAAACTTAATCACTTGATTCCTTTTTAGAACAATTGAGTAATATATGTCTCACGTGAGAGTAGGTTATTCTTGTTTACAACATTCTTATTACAGCAGTCATGATCTAGAAAATGTAATATCATTTTGTCTTATCTTAGTTTCTATGCAGATGGAGGTTTCTACTGGTTTTAATACGATACATCATTATTCAATACATTTTCCTTTATTAACGCCGCAGGGTCCTGTCGATACACATTCTGATTTCAAATCCAGAAACATTATCCCTTTAAATAAAACCAAGTACTCATTACTCACGAATGAGGTTTCACACAACATTCACATTAAAACAAATAAGTTAAGTCTCTTATCTTATAAGATCAAGTCTCTTAACTTCTAACATCAGTAAACCATTTTCTTTACCTCTCTTAAGACATTATACCTAACTCCCATTGCTAGTATAACTCTTTTTAAAACCTTTAAAACCAAGTGTTACTCTCCCTTCAAAACGATTTATAAAATCTTTTGAAATACATCAAGTTCTTTATTATAACTAGCCAGTTATAATTCACATCAGTTACCTTTTAAAACCACAAAGTATTTTCTTACCTACATAAAGCTGTTATAACCAACTTCCCATAAAGCCGTTATAACACTTTATGTTTTAAGAACCATCAAACACAGTTAACACATGTACGTCTACCATACTACATAGTTCACACATATCATGCTAGAAGAGATAGGAAGAGGTTCACATACCTTGCGACGATTTATCGACAATAAGCAAAATGCTCCAAGTACTACAACCTTGCTAGCCCTTTCCACTCCTCGAGAGTAATACGCTACTCTTAGTACTTTCACCTATAAAGGTCACAAACGCCTATTAACCCCAAAACACAAGTTTCTATCTTTCTACGTAAAATTCAAAGACTCTCCCGCAACAACAGAATCTCCTCCTCTATCGAGGCCGCTACCAAGCCAACCAGTGGGGTTTATACGCCTAACCTGACGTGTACAATTCTACTCAAGAATACTACACAAGTTCATCGCAATACACCCTATGTAAATACAGTCAGCTTCTTTCTTTACATTCTGTGCTTAAGTCAAAAGACATTGCCGCACAATAATGTTCATTCTATATATAGTATACTTCAACTATATATTCTAACATGTAATTTCCAATTACAAAAGGGACAAGATTATTTACCTCGACAAGCCCAAAATTATCCAAGTTATAATGTCGATCCCGAGCAAGGTTTAGCTCCTACTCCGTGCGCTCCAATCCGCCTCCAAACAACCCTTAGAAGTTCTAACTAACTTCTACTCAAATACTTCAACCAACTATGAAGATTTCCTTAGTGGTTTCTGGTTTTGAGACTAAAGGACAAAAGGTAGTATTTCCTGCCTCTACGTAAAGAGGTAACTTTTGAAATACTACTAGGTAAAGGCTAAGGTATTTTGGGCATTATAACAATACTAGAGAGTATTTCTATACCACAAAAGTGGTATTATACTAAAACAACTAAGCAGTGGGGTACCCTACTAGCACCACAAAGGGGAGGTGGCTCTACCACAAGGCCACTCAAAGGGGAGGGGAAGGCTTAGGACGAGAACAACTAGAAGAGGGAGGGATATTTCAAGACTTAGAATGAAATGAGGATTAAGAAAACCTTCAAGCAAGGGGTATTTATAGGGACACCAACGGACAAGATCAAGCCACGTGGGGGCAAGTGGAGGGCCAAGATGTGCCCAAGTGCCCCTAGTCCCTACTCCACAAAACAAGCCACAAAACATTGCACAAAATATTGCACAAAACAAGGCCAAAACAAGGCATTAATTGCCCCACTGAGCTTCACTTTACTGCCCACTCGAGGTGACAAGTGTCACCCTCTCGTTGGTCCAAAATGTTTCGCCGCCGGAAAAATCCGCAAAAATAAGAAAAGACATAGCCGAATTTTCCTCGCAAGTTACGAAAACGCTTCGCTAAAAACGACTTAACCGTGTCAGGCACAAATGTCATTCGCTAAGCCACTCTGGCGGGGGTGACACGTGTCACCCTCCTAATGGCCCTCATAAAACGTCTTCCAAAAAATATCCACAATGGCCAAAATCTCGAAAACAAAGTGGGCCCCACAAAACCGTAAATTTCTCCCGTGGGCCCCACGTGACCATTTCCGAAAATAAAATTCCATAATTCTAATATAATCTAAGAAGCCCAAATTCCAAATCTGGGAACCCAATTCCCTTCAACGAACATTTTTCCTTACAAAAACCGGAAACTTTTTCCGTGGAAGAATCACCTCTTTCTTCCTTTTCAATTTTTTTCTGTCGTGCTCTCGTACGTACGTCCTCGCATACATACCCTGAGAATACGGGGTATAAAAACATGGGTCCCACTCCACTTGGCTATACATATCCAAGTCTTGCAAGACTTGGATCACTTTACACTTAGACCAAAAAAATAAGCTCTCATCTTCTCCCCTTTAGCTCCATAATTTCGAGAGCCCCTTGGCTAAGAACAACCATTGTTGATCAATTTATTTCTCCAAGATTAAGCCCTTAAACCAAGTGCTAAGCCTAGATTAATATTCTACACGTTTTTACTTGTCTTGGCCGAAAGTTGATGCCAAAACCCTAGGGGTTCCGTCGACTTTTTGGAAGTGAGATTCAAAGAGAAGTTGCTCCTAAGGTTGTAGGGGGTACATATATGTGATTGGAACTTGAAGAAGTGGAGCGAAACGAAATCACAAGACCAATAAAGACCGGACTGTTTTGGGGCGTTTTTGGGCAAAAACTGAGGTAAAAGTCCTTATTCTTTTAAAGTAATTGGATATTACTTATTGTTATTATGTATGGATGAACTTGTGTTAGAAAAGAATGAAGAATAAAAAGCGTTTGAGCCATTTTTGGGGCTAAAACTGATTTGGGACAAATTTGGTGCAAATGGAATTCGTTGGTTATTGTCGTTGTTATCTTCACCTATTGCATGTTATAATGGATTAATATTGTTATTTATAAGTTGTTATAACTTATGTAGAAGTTTTGGAACTCGAATTGGAATAAAATGGATTAAGGAACGAGTTATCGGGTTGTGGTTGTTGTGGCCGAGAAACTGCCCAAAATTGTTAAACGTTGTTGTGTCGTTTAGTGGACTGTTTTGAGGTATTAAATGCTGGAAATTTAGTTGTTGTTATGCATGTTTAAGTGTAGTAGTTGCTAATGAAAGTCCTAAGGGAATAAGGGTGTGGAAAGGTGTTAAAATGCCTAACATTTTACCCTCGTTATGGTTGGATTGCAGACTGTTTTTATGGGCTGATTTTGGACTGTTTTGTATAACTGTGGGGCAGAATTTTACACGTCCAGTTAGGCGTGTAATCCCCTTTGGCTAACTGTTGGTTGTGCCTTAAATGTGACTTGTTGGTTGATGAATACAGGCCTTGGAAAAGGTGGAAAAGTACGTAGAAACAAAGGAAGTGCTGCCCAATTTTCCGTAGAATTAGAGGGCCATTATTTGGTATAAGTCCTACACTTGATAGCTTGTAGTTGATAGAAGTGCTATTGTCATTTTAGGTTGAAGTACTACGTGTAGCACATTCTACTTGGCTTGTGGAATAGCCAATAAGGTTGAAGTACTTTGGAGCATTTTGCTACTTGTCGATAATCGTCGCGAGGTATGTGAACCTCTTCCTTATTTTGGCATGATTCTATGTATGAAATATACATGTGGTGTTATTTCATGATCCCTTCTACTCTTAGAAGTTAAGAGGTATGTATGTTGATTTACTTTATGTAAAAGCTACGTATAAGTTATCATAAGTTCTTACCAAGTCTTATGGGGGATGTTGGTAAGAGTCGTTAGGAAGTATTTGTAGTCGAGTTGACTTTGCTAAGTTACTGCACGAATGAGAATAAGTATCGAACAAGCCATTGCAGCGTTAATAAAAGAAAATGTATCGACAATCAATTAAATTAGAATGAGTAGAATTCTCCATCTGCATAGAAACTAAGATAAGACAAAATTGTATTACATTTTCTAGATCATGGCTGCTTTAATAAGATCGTTATAAACAAGTATAACCTAGTCACAACGCACAAAAGTATATGTTACTTAATTTAAAGAGTTTACGTTATGAATTTTTAAGACTATGAACCTTAAATTCTTAAAAGGTTAAGATATTTTATTTTTCAAGTTATGAGACTTGATTCTTAAAGGAATGAATGACTTGAAGTATTTTATTTGAAAGTTATGTGACTTGAATTTTTAAAAGAAGAAGTTTATGGATTTAAGAAGAGAAGGAGTTTTATGATTCTTTTTAAGTATGTATGTACGTAGTACTTTTGGGTTTAATTTTCCCTAAAGTAATATGGAATAAAAGTGCCTTAAGTTCTCTAAAGTGAAAGGTTGTTATAATAGCTTTATGGGGAGTTGTTATAACGACTAAAAAAGAAGTGAAAAGATGATTTAAAATGTTATGTAAAGATGACTTTATCGCGTCGAGAATGGGCAGGCAAGATACCTTTATGGGCGGACTATATGACATTATTGCGTCCGGGAATGGGCCGCAGATACCTTTATGGGCGCACTATATGACATTATCGCGTCGTGAATGGTAGGCAAGATACCTTTATGGACGGACTATATGACATTATTGCGTCGTGAATGGGGCGGTATACCTTTATGGCAGACTATATGACATTATCGCGTCCCAGGAATGGGCCGGGCAATATACCTTTATGGGCAGACTATATGACTTTATTGCGTCCCAGAATGGGTCGGGCAGTATACCTTCGTGGGAAGATTCTTATGAATTCGCCGTGTCCCGAAAATGGGCGTTACATTATCACGTATGGATAACCAAATTGAACTCCAAAATGGCGTCCCTCCATAAAGGGCCGGATTATGTTATGCAAGATAAGTAAGTTATATGGTAATAAACATGATGATTTTTCCTAAGTATGTACGTAAGAATTTGACTATAACTCTTATTGAAAAATAGGAAAAGATAAGAATGTGCGATTAAGTTCATGAGTTGTAATGGCATGGTAGGATCTGGTATTTACTGTTTATACTTGCCCTTAATTCTCTTGTCTGATTATGATCATTTCAGACCTTATTTACATTCCACATTCGGTACAATGTCTTGACCGCCGGGCTCGCTCATGTCCGCAGGTCTAGGTACACAGTTGTGGATCCGCGAGCTTAGGATCCTTGTTCAGCATTTTGAGATGGCTCCAAGTCCGGAGTTTGTCATTATGGCTAGGTATATTCAGGGGTACAGCGGGGCCTTGTCCCGTCATAGTTGTTGTCACCTTCTTAGAGGTCTGTATTCATATGTGCTGGGTCGGTGTAAGTTGTTTGACAGCGTAGACCCTTTCAGATGATTTATATTTATACGGAATCCTTTCCTGCTTTGCCTTTGTTTTAAAAAAAAAAGTGTTATTTATCTTCCGCGGGTTATATATGTTGTATGGGTAGAAGGGTGACCAGGTAGGGCACCATCCACGCCCGGATTTGGGGCGTGACAGTGGTATCGAGCGCTTAGTCCTCTGCATGTCTACGCCGTGTATAGTAGAGTCTTGTTTATCGATGTGTTGTGCACCACATCTATAAACAGGAGGCTATAGTACATTTAGGATTGGTTTCCCTTCTTCTCACTCTGAGATCGTGCGATAGAGTTGTGTTGTTAGGGTAGTCTCTCCCTAACGTGTTATTTTGATTGCAGATGTGAGAAAGGCAACAGTGACCCAGAAAGGATTATCTGCACTTCGTATCCAAGTTGGTAAAACTATTGTACAGTTGGTATAATGATGATGTGTATGCATGCAGCGTATTTATTTGGGGTCATATGTGCGTTGCCTAGAATGATTATGAGTTACCATGAGTTGGTTAAACCTTAATAATTACTTGGAATGTGTGAAACATTTTATTGAATCCACATCTAGGCTTTATATATGTACTTATTTGGAATAGTCAAGAGGTAATGAACTGACTAAGATTGTGATAGACTCTTGAAAGATCATGTTTAATTGACTTATGAACATACCATGTTATTAGATTAAGCTGTGTTGTATGCTTAAGTGAGATGCACGAATAATATTTTTTTATGGAGTAAATATGGTTGTTGTGATTAGGACAACATGATATTGAAATTATGAGAAACTATCTTACCCGTATGAGGGGAGAGATGATGTAAGATTGGGACATGGAATAATCGAGAATCGTGGAATACTAGCTAACTATTGAGACCTTAGATGAACATTCGAGGACGAATGTTTCTAAGGGGGGAAGGATGTTACACCCCGTAATACCAGGGCTACTAATTGCGAACGTGATTAAGGATTTAAGATTTGAATTTTGGAAGGAAAGAATAATTAAATTTTCTTAAGGAAAATTTCGAAAAAAATGTGACGACGGGAAAATTATTAACTTGGTGTATAATACTTCTAATTGGATTTATGGACTTAGTATTGGATTATAAGGTGTTGGAATTGATAATATGGGGTCTGCCGAGAATTTCACAATTTCGCGGGGACCTTCGAAAAATTATAATATTTTGGACCAATTGGAGGGCGACACGTGGCACCCCTCCACTTGTCTTGCTAAGATGACAACAAATTAGATATTTTGAGAGGGGACAAGTTGACATGGGTCCCACTCCACTTGGCTATACATATCCAAGTCTTGCAAGACTTGGATCACTTTACACTTAGACCAAAAAATAAGCTCTCATCTTCTCCCCTTTAGCTCCATAATTTCGAGAGCCCCTTGGCTAAGAACAACCATTGTTGATCAATTTATTTCTCCAAGATTAAGCCCTTAAACCAAGTGCTAAGCCTAGATTAATATTCTACACGTTTTTACTTGTCTTGGCCGAAAGTTGATGCCAAAACCCTAGGGGTTCCGTCGACTTTTTGGAAGTGAGATTCAAAGAGAAGTTGCTCCTAAGGTTGTAGGGGGTACATATATGTGATTGGAACTTGAAGAAGTGGAGCGAAACGAAAACTGCGCACCAATAAAGACCGGACTGTTTTGGGGCGTTTTTGGGCAAAAAATGAGGTAAAAGTCCTTCTTCTTTTAAAGTAATTGGATATTACTTATTGTTATTATGTATGGATGAACTTGTGTTAGAAAATAATGAAGAATAAAAAGCGTTTGAGCCATTTTTGGGGCTAAAACCGATTTGGGACAGATTTGGTGCAAATGGAATTCGTTGGTTATTGTCGTTGTTATCTTCACCTATTGCATGTTATAATGGATTAATATTGTTGTTAATAAGTTGTTATAACTTATGTAGAAGTTTTGGAACTCGAATTGGAATAAAATGGATTAAGGAACGAGTTATCGGGTTGTGGTTGTTGTGGCCGAGAAACTGCCCAAAATTGTTAGACGTTGTTGTGTCATTTAGTGGACTGTTTTGAGGTATTAAATGCTGGAAATTTAGTTGTTGTTATGAATGTTTAAGTGTAGTAGTTGCTAATGAAAGTCCTAAGGGAATAAGGGTGTGGAAAGGCGTTAAAATGCCTCACATTTTACCCTCGTTATGGTTGGATTGGAGACTATTTTTATGGGCTGATTTGTGGACTGTTTTGTATAACTGTGAGGCAGAATTTTACACGTCCAGTTAGGCGTGTAATCCCCTTTGGCTAACTGTTGGTTGTGCCTTAAATGTGGCTTGTTGGTTGATGAATACAGGCCTTGGAAAAGGTGGAAAAGTACGTAGAAACAAAGGAAGTGCTGCCCAATTTTCCGTAGAATTAGAGGGCCATTATTTGGTATAAGTCCTACACTTGATAGCTTGTAGTTGATAGAAGTGCTATTGTCATTTTAGGTTGAAGTACTACGTGTAGCACATTCTACTTGGCTTGTGGAATAGCCAATAAGGTTGAAGTACTTTGGAGCATTTTGCTACTTGTCGATAATCGTCGCAAGGTATGTGAACCTCTTCCTTCTTTTGGCATGATTCTATGTATGAAATATACATGTGGTGTTATTTCATGATCCCTTCTACTCTTAGAAGTTAAGAGGTATGTATGTTGATTTACTTTATGTAAAAGCTACGTATAAGTTATCATAAGTTCTTACCAAGTCTTATGGGGGATGTTGGTAAGAGTCGTTAGGAAGTATTTGTAGTCGAGTTGACTTTGCTAAGTTACTGCACGAATGAGAATAAGTATCGAACAAGCCATTGCAGCGTTAATAAAAGAAAATGTATCGACAATCAATTAAATTAGAATGAGTAGAATTCTCCATCTGCATAAAAGCTAAGATAAGACAAAATTGTATTACATTTTCTAGATCATGGCTGCTTTAATAAGATCGTTATAAACAAGTATAACCTAGTCACAACGCACAAAAGTATATGTTACTTAATTTAAAGAGTTTACGTTATGAATATTTAAGACTATGAACCTTAAATTCTTAAAAGGTTAAGATATTTTATTTTTCAAGTTATGAGACTTGATTCTTAAAGGAAGGAATGACTTGAAGTATTTTATTTGAAAGCTATGTAACTTGAATTTTTAAAAGAAGAAGTTTATGGATTTAAGAAGAGAAGGAGTTTTATGATTCTTTTTAAGTATGTATGTACGTAGTACTTTTGGGTTTAATTTTCCCTAAAGTAATAAGGAATAAAAGTTCCTTAAGTTCTCTAAAGTGAAAGGTTGTTATAATAGCTTTATGGGGAGTTGTTATAACGACTAAAAAAGAAGTGAAAAGATGATTTAAAATGTTATGTAAAGATGACTTTATCGCGTCCCAGGAATGGGCCGGGCAGTATACCTTTATGGGCAGACTATATGACATTATTGTGTCCCGGGAATGGGCCGGGCAGTATACCTTTATGGGCAGACTATATGTAACGACCCGTTCCGGGGCCCGTTACTGGTGCCTTATCCCGGGCACCCTAGTGATACAACATCAGAGAAAACCAGCGGAAAATAAAACATGAGTCATGAAACAAGAGATATAATAATAAACAGGCCAACCAAAACGGTTGCCTTCAGTATATACATAAAACCCGAACAGTTTAATCCTTTACAAACCCTGCCCACAACAGTACTACAGACCTCTAAGATTTACAACAACTATGGCGGGGCGGGGCGCCATACCCCTGAATGTAAAAGAACATACAACTCAGGGAAAAGATACCCAAAAGATAAGCCTCGGAAGAAACGGAGCTTACGAATATGCTGAACTGTGATCCTAAGAGCGGGGTTCCTCGAGCGATGTACCTCTACCTGCGGCATGAACGCGGCCCCGAGGTCGATAACAATTACAAGTATGTGAAATCAGAAAGATATCAGAATGAAATCATACTAGTCTATATAAAGCAGTAGACATGTATGATAACCAAACTACCGTTCACAACATAAAGCAATCATGTCGATCGTGGACTCACGCCTCAAGTCATCACTCAAATATAACTATGGGTCTCACGCCCACAACATCAATCATGTTCGCATCACGGCGCATGCCGATTCTGCATCGGTGTAGACATGTCCATGATGCAACAATAATACCAATGCCCCATGGCCACATGCCCGGAATTCTACCTCGGTGTAGACACGCCCATGTGACATCAACAATAATATCGGGTGATCAACCCGCCGCACGCCACATGCCCCGAATTCTACCTCGGTGTAGACATGTCCATGTAACCACAATAACAATATATCGGGTAATCAACCCGACCGCGTGGCCGCATGCCCCGGAATTCGGTGTAGACATGTCCATGTGACATCAACAACAAGACAAGAATCAAAATGGAAACATACGTGGAATTCTCCATCACCGCCAAAGACGCTCCAAGTAAGTTCTCCACAAGTCGACCGGCCCTCTATCGAGAGACGCGGTAACACAGAAATACCACACTTGCACAACAAAGGCTATCATCACAAGCATAGGCAAGTTTCACAACAACAAGCATAGGCAAGTTTCACAACAACAAGCATAGGCAAGTTTCACACAACTCAAAGTACTTTCATTTTATGCCAAAGTCCGGGTTTTTAACCCCAAAGTACTACATACGTTAAGTTATTTTAAAAGAGATCCATTTCTTTTATAAAAGTCACCCGATACCCGTAGTATTAGAATGACCAACCCACCTTCCTTTTCAAAACCAAGTAACAACATTCTTTTCCTAAGTTCCAGTTTGCCTAGTTTCAATTACTCAAGCTTCTCATTTTCAAATGCTCAAGTCACTTATTTTAGAAAGGTTTCATAACTCATAGTCTTAATCTCTTTTAAAACAATTGAGTAACATATGTCATATATGTGAGTAGTTTATTCTTGTTTATAACGATCTTATTACAAAGACCATGATCTAGAAAATGTAATATCATTTTGTCTTATCTTAGCTTATGCGGATGGAGGTTTCTACCGGTTTTAATACAACACATCATTATTCAATACATTTTCCTTTTATTAACGCCGCGGTGGTGCTGTCGATACACATTACGATTCCGAAATCAGAAACATTATCCCTTTAAAAACCAAGTACTCATTACTCACGAATGAGGTTTCACACAAACATCCACATTAAAACAAATAAGTTAAGTCTCTTATCTTATAAGATCAAGTCTCTTAACTTCTAACATCAGTAAACCATTTTCACTTACATAAGGTCGTTATAACTAACTTCCCATAAAGCTATTATAACACCCTATGTTTTAAACCCACCAAATCACTTAGCACATGTACGTCTACCGTACTACATAGTTCACAACAATCATGCTAGAAAAGATAGGAAGAGGTTCACATACCTCGCGACGATTTATCGACAATAAGCAAAATGCTCCAAGTACTACAACCTTGCTAGCCCTTTCCACTCCTCGAGTAGAATACGCTACTCTTAGTACTTTCACCTATAAAGGTCACAAACGTCTATTAACCCCAAAACACAAGTTTTCTATCTTTCTATAGAAAATTCGGCGACTTCTCCCGCAACAACAGAAATCTCCTCCTCTATCGAGGTAGGCTACCAAGCCAACCAGGGGGTTTACACGCCTACCCGGACGTGTACAATTCTACTCGAGAATACTACACAAGTCTCTTCGTAATCTTCTATGTAAATACAGTTCAGTTCTTTTCTTTACTCTTCAGGCTTAAGTCAAAAGACATTGCCAAAGTACTAAGCATAGTTCCATATATAGTATACTTCAACTATATATTCTAACAAACATGTAATTTCCAATTACAATAGAGGGACAAGATAATTACCTCGACAAGCCCAAAATTATCCAAGTTATAATGTCGATCCTGAGCAAGGTTTAGCTCCACTCCGTGCGCTCCAAACCACTCCAAACAACCCTTAGAAGTTCTAACCAACTTCTACTCAAATACTTCAACCAACTATGAAGATTTCCTTAGGGTTTCGGTTTGAGACTAAAAGGACAAAAGGTAGTATTTCCTGCTCTACGTATAGAGGTATCTTTGGAATACTACAAGGTACAAGGCTAAGGTATTTTGGGCATTATAACAATACTAGGAGAGTATTTTTATACCACAACAAGGGGTATTATACGAAAACAACTAGGCTAGGGGGGGGTACCCCACGGCCAAGCCTCACAAAGGGGGAGGGGGAAGCCTCTCGGCCAAGCTCCTCAAAAAGGGGGGAGGGATATTTCAAGACTTAGAATGAAATGAGGGATGAAGAAAAAACCTTCAAGCAAGGGGGTATTTATAGGGACACCAACGGACAAGATCAAGCCATGTGGGGGGCAAGTGGATGGCCAAGATTGGCACAAGTGCACCCTAACCTACTCCTTAAATCCCTCATAAAACAAAGACCCATGAAAAGGGCCTTAAAAACCTCCTAGCCGTGGCCCTCTCAAACCGTCAATGAGGGTGACAAGTGTCACCCTCCCGTTGGTCCAAAAATGTTCCGCCGCTCGGAAAAATCCGCAAAAATACAAAACGACATAGCCGGAATTTTCCCTTCGCAAGTTACGCAAAACGTTTCGTCGAAAAACGACTCTAACCTGGTGTTGTGCACAATTGTCATTTCGGCCAAGCCAGGCGGGGTGACACGTGTCACCCTCCTATTGGCCCTCATAAAACGCCTTCCAAAAAAATATCCACAATGGCCAAAATCTCAAAACAAAGTGGTTCTACAAAACCAGAATTTCTCCCGTGGGCCCCACGTGACCATTTCCGAAAATAAAATTCCATAATTCTCTAATATTCCAGGAAGTCCGAATACCAAATCTGGGAATCCAATTCCCATTAACGAACCTTTTTCCTTCACAAAAACCGGAAACTTTTCCGTGGAAAAATCACCTCTTTCTTCCTTTCCAATCTTTCTCACGTATTCTCGCACGCACGCCCTCGCATACATACCACGAACTACGGGTATAACATTCTCCTCCTTAGAAACATTCGTCCCGAATGTTCCTTCTCAAGACGGATATCGATGAAGTTCCTCTAACAAGTTGCCAACGCCACGGGCCACGAGATAACACACGCTATCTTCCTCCCTTACTCGTTGCACCTTCTCGAACACTCGAACTCTCCCAAGACGTACCATACTTCAGTCATTACTGCTCTCGAAAATCTCCGAGTCACTACCTCCAAACTTGGTCATCTTACTAACCTCAAACTTCCTTAAGGCCAGTCCCGCCCTTGACGAACCGCTTCGGGTCGAACGCGTCCCCGAACTCAGACGTTGCTCACACAAACTTGGGCCTAGAATCCACGTGACCCTACCACCTCGCGCGACCACCCAGAATCGACCCCACCCCAAACCGGGTTACGGGTTGACCCGCAAATGGTCCTCAACCCGACCCCAACCGCGCCAAACTCTTGTTCCCGATCCTAACAATCTTACTAATTCACATCATGAAAGCTACCACTTCCATCTCACACTACCCACGGACTTATCACACAAATAAATCCCACGTATACTACTACTCTGATAAGGGTCAAAAATAAATCTTTAACTCAAGACGACCTTACCCCTAAGGTCTCAGTCGTGACATAGTCTAAGGTTCACACTTACCATGCCCCCATACGTATCCTCCCAACTAAGCATGTTTTCTAACTCACAATTAACACAACGCTATTCGTACAGAGCACAGAATACTGAGACCATCATAACAAAAGCATACCAAAACTAGCCGGGTTAAGATATACCTGACGCTACCGCTCCACTCTAATCATAGGCACACTGCCGCAGGCGCATAATGAAGCGCGATGAACCACCATCGATCCGTAGGTGAGTCGTAACATCCGTTCGACGCTTGGTCGGCCAGTTCCTCGCAAAATGGGACTGCTGGCCGCTAAAATAACAAGCTCCTCGCACCACGACACTCCCAAAATGCGGTCTACCACATCGACCACACCGAGGTAGGGGTGACCGATCCGCCAACACCCTTACTTCTCGAAACTCAACCTCGAGCCCTCGACCGCCCCGAATACTCAAGGTTGTGGAGGACCACTCACCGGCGGAGGTACAAAACTAGTATGCTGCTGAGGCGGTCCGCCTCGAAAGTCACCAAAGGACCCTGCCGTCCTGGCCCTCTTCTGCTGATCCAGGTCATTCCGTCGACCCCTCCGTGCCTCACATCCCAGTGCATGAGCCTGCATGCGGGCAATGTCCATGCCCGGCTGGAGAGAAACACCCGCACAAGACTCAGCCATATAATCATCAAGCCCGGTGACGTAGCGATGCACCCTATCCTCCATATCTGCAACTAGCGCAGGGACATATCGAGCCAAAGAATCGAACTCGACATTGTACTCCCTGACGGTCGCCTCTCGTCTCGCAGAATAAAATCTGTCGGCCCGTGCCCTCCTCATCTGCGGAGGCAAGAAGTGCGTGAGGAAAGCCCCCGAAAACTCATCCCATACTGCTGGAGGTGCATGCTCTCCCCGGGAAAGCTCCCACGAATCAAACCAATCGACTGCGGTATCACGCAGCCGATGCGAACCAAAGGTCACAGACTCGGTCTCTGAAGCCTTGATCACCCGCATGATCCGCTGTAACTGTCGGATGAACTCCTGCGGATCATCCTCAGGCCTCGACCCGTGAAACTCTGGCGGGCTACAACTCAGAAAGTCCCGTAGTCTCAAACTGTCTGCTCGGGGATGAACTACGGGTGCATCGAATCGAATCGCCAGATCCACTGCCTCATATCCGCCACGACTCGCTAGAATCGCCATCTCTTGTACCCCATCTCATCTCTCCGGTGTGGGATTGGAGGCTCAGTATCGTGGTCTCAGCCATCGCCGCGCTCTAAACTCGCTGAGCCGGGCGGCGTCATAAAACCCGGGCCGTCAAGCACAACTCAGTCTTGTCAGGGCTCGCGCTCGTACTCCTCAGATCTCACTAGCAAGACCCTCGCCGCCTTGCCCTTCTGGCTCGTTGCCTCGCGCGAGGCATAGCTGGTAAAAACGAGATACGTCAGAGGGGTCCAACTTACAACACAGCTCTAAGGCACGATCTCAGAATGAGAAGAAATGGAAACCAATCCTAAATGTCCTGCAGCCTCCTGATTATAGATGTGGTGCACAACACACCGATAATCAAGACTCTACTAGACACGGTCTGTAGACACTTTCCGAGGACTAATCGCTCGATACCACTTTTGTAACGACTGCCCGGGCGTTCGTGCCTTATCCCTGCACCCTAGTGATACAACATCGAGAAAACCGGAAAATAAAACATGAGTCATGAAACAAGAGATATAATAATAAACAAAGCAACCAAAACGGTTGCCTTCGATATACATAAAACCCGAACAGTTTAATCCTTTACAACCCCGCCACAACAAGATTTCAGCACTTAAGATTTACAACGACTATGACGGACAGGGCCCCGCCATACCCCTCGAATGTACAAGAACCTACAACTCGTGGAACACATACTAAAAGATAAGCCTCCAAGAAACGGAGCTTCCCAATACGCTGAATCGTGATCCTAAGAGCGGGATCCACGACCGATGTACCTCTACCGGCATGAACGCACCCCGAAGGAGGTCGATAACAGTACCAAGTATGTGAAATCAGAAAAGATATCAGAATGAAATCATACTAGTCTATATAAAGCAGAGACATGTATGATAACCAAACTACGCTCACAACATAAAAGCGATCATGTCGATCGTGACTCACGCCTCAAGTCATCACTCAAATATAACTATGGGTCTCACGCCCACAACATCAATCATGTTCGCATCATGGCCGCATGCCCCGGAACTGCGACGGTGTAGACATGTCCATGATGCAACAATAATACCAATGCCCCATGGCCACATGCCCTGAATTCTACCTCGGTGTAGACACGCCCACGTGACATCAACAATAATATACTGGGTGATCAACCCCGCCGCACGCCACATGCCCCGAATTCTACCTCGGTGTAGACATGTCCATGTAACCACAATAACAATATATCGGGTAATCAACCCGACCGCACGGCCGCATGCCCCGAATTCGCGACGGTAGACATGTCCATGTGACATCAACAACAAGACAAGAATCAAAATGGAAACATACCCGTGGAATTCTCCATCACCGCCAAAGACGCCCAAGTAAGTTCTCAACAAGTCGACCGACCTCTATCGAGACGCCAGAATACGTAAATACCACACTTGCACAACAAAGGCTATCATCACAAGCATAGGCAAGTTTCACAACAACAAGCATAGGCAAGTTTCACAACAACAAGCATAGGCAAGTTTCACACAACTCAAAGTACTTTCATTTTATGCCAAAGTCCGGTTTTTAACCCCAAAGTACTACATACGTTAAGTTCTTTTAAAAGAGATCCATTTCTTTTATAAAAGTCACCCGATACCGTAGTATTAGAATGACCAACCCACCTTCCTTTTCAAAACCAAGTAACAACATTCTTTCCTAAGTTCCGGTTGCCTAGTTTCAATTACTCAAGCTTCTCATTTTCAAATGCTCAAGTCACTTATTTTAGAAAGGTTTCATAACTCATAGTCTTAATCTCTTTTAAAACAATCGAGTAACATATGTCATATATGAGTAGTTTATTCTTGTTTATAACGATCTTATTACAAAACCATGATCTAGAAAATGTAATATCATTTTGTCTTATCTTAGCTTCTATGCATGGAGGTTTCTACCGGTTTTAATACAACACATCATTATTCAATACATTTTCCTTTATTAACGCCGCAGTTGGTCCTGTCGATACACATTACGATTCCCAAATCAAGAAACATTATCCCTTTAAAACCAAGTACTCATTACTCACGAATGAGGTTTCACAAACATCCACATTAAAACAAATAAGTTAAGTCTCTTATCTTATAAGATCAAGTCTCTTAACTTCTAACATCAAGAAACCATTTTCACTTACATAAGGTCGTTATAACTAACTTCCCATAAAGCTATTATAACACCCTATGTTTTAAACCAACCAAATCACTTAGCACACGTAACGCTCACCGTACTACATAGTTCACAACAATCATGCTAGAAAAGATAGTAAGAGGTTCACATACCTCGCGACGATTTATCGACAATAAGCAAAATGCTCCAAGGACTACCACCTTGCTAGCCCTTTCCACTCGAGTAGAATACGCTACTCTTAGTACTTTCACCTATAAAGGTCACAAACGTCTAATAACCCCAAAACACAAGTTTTCTATCTTTCTATAGAAAATTGAAGACCTCCCCGCAACAACGTAAATCTCCTCATCTATCGAGGCCGGCTACCAAGCCAACCAGGGGGGGGGGTTTACACGTCTACCCGGACGTGTACAATTCTACTCAGTAATACTACACAAGTCTACTGCAATACAGTCCTATGTAAATACAGTTCAGTTCTTTTCTTTACTCTTCAGGCTTAAGTCAAAAGACATTGCCAAAGTACTAAGCATAGTTCCATATATAGTATACTTCAACTATATATTCTAACAAACATGTAATTTCCAATTACAATAGAGGGACAAGATAATTACCTCGATAAGCCCAAAATTATCCAAGTTATAATGTCGATCCTGAGCAAGGTTTAGCTCCACCGCGCGCTCCAAACCACTCCAAACAACCCTTAGAAGTTCTAACTAACTTCTACTCAAATACTTCAACCAACTATGAAGATTTCCTTAGGGTTTGGTTTGAGACTAAAAGGACAAAAGGTAGTATTTCCTGCTCTACGATAGAGGTATCTTTGGAATACTACAAGGTACAAGGCTAAGGTATTTTGGGCATTATAACAATACTAGAGAGTATTTTTATACCACAACAAGGGTATTATAAAAACAACTAGGCTGGGGTACCCCACGCCAAGCCTCACAAAGGAGTGGAAGCCTCGCCAAGCTCCTCAAAAAGGGGAGGGATATTTCAAGACTTAGAATGAAATGAGGATGAAGAAAACCTTCAAGCAAGGGGTATTTATAGGGACACCAACTGACAAGATCAAGCCATGTGGGCAAGTGGAGGGCCAAGATTGGCACAAGTGCACCCTAACCTACTCCTTAAATCCTCACAAAACAAAGACCCATGAAAAGGCCTTAAAACCTCCTACCGTGGCCCTCTCAAATCACAACGAGGTGACAAGTGTCACCCTCCCGCTGTCCAAAAATGTTCCGCCTCTAAAAATCCGCAAAAATACAAAACGACATAGCCGAATTTTCCTTCGCAGCTACGCAAAACGCTTCGCCAAAAACGACTCTAACCGTGTGTGCACAAATGTCATTTCGCCGAGCCTAGGCGGGGTGACACGTGTCACCCTCCTATCGCCTCATAAAACGTCTTCAAAAAATATCCATTAATGGCCAAAATCTAAAACAAAGTGGGCCTTAAAGTAAATTTCTCGTGGGCCCACGTGACATTTCAAAAATAAAATTCCATAATTCTAATATTCCAGAAGTCAGAATACAATTGGAATCCATTCATTAACGAATTTTTCCTTCACAAAATGGAAACTTTTCGTGGAAAAATCACCTCTTTCTTCCTTTCAATCTTTGCCAGATTCCAGACGCATGTCTCGCATACATACCGGAACTACGGTATAACACTATATGACATTATCGCGTCCAGAATGGTAGGCGAGATACCTTTATGGATGCACTATATGACATTATTGCGCCCCGTGAATGGGCCGCAGTATACCTTTGTTATACCCCGTAGTTCCGTGGTATGTATGTGAGGACGCATTTGAGAATACGGCGTAAATTTTGGAAAGAAAGGAAGATGTGATTTTTTCGAGAAAAGTTTTTGTGAAGAAAAAGTGTTCGTTAACGGGAATTGATTCCCATTTGGTATTTGGACTTCTTGGATTATATTAGAATTTTGAGATTTTATTTTCGTAAATGGTCACGCTGGACCCACTGAGAAATTTACTTTTAATGGGCCCGCTTTGTTTTTGAGATTCCGATATTTTGGATATTTTCTAAGACGAAATATTTTGGACGAATTGGGGCGACACGTGTCACCCCCACGTGGCACTTGGTCGAATGGGTGGACAGTCGGCCAGCCACTTGTCGCCGATTGGCCCTCACACTTGGCACCATTTTCGTTTGGCCATGTGGTGTGGTGGGACCCACACACACATGGCCCAATCTTGACCCTACACTTATATTGATCTTGGCCCTGGTTCTTCTATAAATACCCCTTGGCGAAGAGTAAAATCATCCTCACTTGAAAGCTTTCCAAAGCAAATGTTTTCCTCCCTTTGTGTAGATTTCGTCCCCTCCCTCTTGTGTAGAAAATACTTGGTGTATTGTTGTATAATCCCAAATACCTTGGCCTAGTATCCTAGTAGTATTCCAAAGTTATTTCAATACTAGAGCCTAAATACTACTTTATTCCAATAGCCAGAAACGAAACCCTAGAAAAATCTTCCTAGCTTGGTGGAAGTATTTGCAGAAGTTGTTTAGAAACTTCTAAGGTCGCTGGAGCGGGTTGGAGCGTAAGGATCGAGCTAAACGCGTTGCTCGTGATCGACTTATAACTTGGATAATTTTGGGCTTATCGAGGTAATGATCTACGTCCCCTATCAGAATTGGATATTACATATTGTAGTAGTTATACTTGAGTATATTATATTGGAAGGATGATTATAAAGGATTGAACCAGATTTACATCGACCGCATTTACGTAGACTTGTGTAAGTATTATTGTGAAGATATTTGAACACGTCCGTTAGGCGTGTAATCCCCTGAGTTGTTGGCACAGTAGCGCCCGTTGTGGAGGAGATTTATGTGATAGCGGGAGGTGTCACAAATTTCGTAGAATAAGGAATCTTGTGTTTAGAATATTCTACTGAGAGTGCTAGAAGTTGATTTATATATTGTGGTTGTTATAGGTGGATCTTTCACGCGGCATACTTGACTTGGCTTGTGGTTTAAGCTAAAGGTATGTGATTCTTCCTATACTCTTGAGCATGATTGTTGTGAACTATATAGTACGGTAGACGTACGTGTGTGAAACGATTTTTGTTTGTTTTAAAACATAAAGTGTTATAATGGCTTTATGGGAAGTTAGTTATAACGACTTTATGAAGATAAAAGAAAGATTTGGTTTTGACAGTAAAACGACTTGATTTTGAAAGTTAAGAGACTTGATCTTGAAAGATAAGAGACTTGACTTATAACGACTTGTTTTCTAAAAGGAGAAGTAACTTGATTTAAGTATAGGTTACTTGTTTTGAAAAGAGTAAGTTAATTGGGTTTTAAAAAGAGTATACTTGATGTTGTTCTAAAAGAAAAGCACTTGGTTTATAAAGTATAGAGTACTTGATTTTAAAAAGCCTTGTAAAGATTTTTACGGTGAAGTAATTTGGTTTTAAAAGTAAACGTGTTTTCTTTATATACTACAGTATTAGTATCACGTGGCTTTACGTAAAAAGAGGTCTTTTTGAAAGAATGAAAGTATGTAGTATTTTGGGTTTGAAACCCGGGTTGTTGATAAAAATGTATGTATGTTGAACTTGCCTATGCTTGTCGTGATAGTCTTTGATGTGCAAGTGTTTTGTTGATGTGCTGCCGTGACTCTCTGGGAGGGCCGGCTATCTGATTGATTGGACATACTGACGTTGGGTGGTCCACGAGTATGCGTCCACTTTGAGTATTGACTGGTTGTTTCAGATCGCCGTGACTCTGCAGGGCCGGCCATCCGATTTATTTCCTTCGACACGCCGACGTGATGGATGTTCCACGCACGCGCCCGTGAGGATGGTTTCATGGCCATGACTTCCGAGGTAAGATGCCGCATGCGGTCATTGTGAGGTTCAGATCGTTAGTCCATGGACCGCTAATCCACGAAGCTTGCCGCGCGACGCAGCGATCACGGCTTGGTTTGTACGTGTGGTTCGTGCACACTTTAGATACTTGTTCCGTCATTTTCTCGCACGGTAGCCTCGTAGATAGCTTAAGATACTTGCCTCGGTCATATCACGACCGAATCTGGCCCGTGGATCGTGCCTTACCCCGCACCCTGGTGATACAACATCGAGTAATCACGAACATAAAACACATACATGAAACAAATGAAGTACAAAAACAAGAATCGAGGAAAACTTGTCTTTCTAAGATATATATAAATAACAACTCCTACAAATGAATGCTTTAATCCTTTTACAACCCCGCCACAACAAGATTTCATGCACTCTACGAAATGATACGACAACAATGGCGGGACAGGGCCCCGCCATACCCCTGAATGTAAATACCTATAACGACAGGGGACTATACCCAGATAAGCCTCCGGAGAAACGGAGCTTTCCCAAACGCCGAATCGTGACCCTAAGAGCGAGGATCAACGATCGTGTACCTTTACTCGCAGATGAACGCACTTCGGCGAGGTCAAGACAACAGTACCAAGTATGTGAAATCAAAATAAATATCGTAAATGAAATCATAGTAGTCTATATAAAGCGGGAGACATGTATGATAACCAAACTACGCTCACAATGAATAAGCGAATATGTCAAGTCGTGACTCACGCCTCAAAGTTATCACAATAAAACCGTGACGGCAAGTGCGAAGGCATAGCCGACTACTAAGACCCACAGCACCAAAAATACCACAAATCGTATCCCGAGGTCTTTCTGCACCGCACCACACGATCGCCGCCACTAGCCCGCAATATCAATGCGCTGCGTCTATCCTCGAACTCTCGCGACTCGCATAGGTCACCCATTGACCCGCATGAGGTATTCTCGAATCATGGTCCTGCATCACCGAGGTATACCTCGCATCGGGCGCTAACCTCGGTATCCGCCTTGGCTACCGCAGCCCGCATAGTCTCAAAAGACCGCATAGTCTCAACAGACCGCATAGGAATCCCCGCATCGGCTAAACACCCGAATGATCAATCCTGGTTACCGCGACTCGCATAGTCACAAGGATCGATAGCCGTAGAGACCGCATCGCGGTGGCAAGCCCTGTATAATAAGTCAGGGGTATGTGATACAATAACAAGATAACGGGCTTAACGTTTGACAACGTAAGCACAACAAGAGTGACCCCCTTACACAATAATCACAAGATACTAACACGCGTAGCATCCTAACATGCTTACTTATCAAATCAACAAGAAAGTATTACAAGGCTATCACAAACCAATACAATCAAGTTATTCACACAAGGTACTTTCTACTAACAAGTTCGGATACCTATCCCCAAAGTACTTCATACATTAAATCTTTAAAAGATACGTTACTTCACAAAAACCACACAATACCCGTAGTATATGAAAATAGAGTGATTATCTTTTTAAAGTAAATCAATTACTTCTCTTTGTAAAATCAAGTAGCAACATTCTTTTCCAATGTTCAAGTTTGCCTAATTTCCAATGTTCAAGTTTGCCTAGTTTCCAATGTTCAAGTTTGCCTAGTTTCCAATGTTCAAGTTTGCCTAGTTTCCAATGTTCAAGTTTGCCTTTTTTAGAAAGGTTCCGTAGTTCATAGTCTTATTCATTTAAGAATATAATTCTCCTTTAAACTATCTGAGAAACATAAGTCTTATATGTGAGTAGGATATTCTTGTTTATAACAATCTTATTACAGCAGCCATGATCTAGGAAATATCATTTTGTCTCATCTTAGCTTCTATGCAGATGGAAGTTTCTCTGGTTTTAATAATACTTAATTATTAAAACATTTCCTTTATTAACGCCGCATGGTTTGTCGATACACATTCGATTTCCAAAATCAAGAAACATTCTTAAGACGTTATACCTAACTTTCCATAAAGCTAGTATAACTCTTAAGTTTTCAAAACAAATCAAGTATTACTTCTTCTTTCAAATGATTCAAAAATCTTTTGAAATACTTCAAGTTCTTTATTAACACATAACACGCCGCTTATAGTTCAAATCGCTACCTTTTAAAACCACAAGTATTTTCTTACCAACATAAAGTCGTTATAACCAACTTCCCATAAAGCCGTTATAACACTTTATGTTTTAAACCAATCAAATACATTTAGCACATGTATCGCTCACCGCATCTACATAGTTCACACATATCATGCTAGAAGAGATAGGAAGAGGTTCACATACCTCGCGACGATTATCGACTAATAGCAAAACGCCCAAGTACTTCCAACCGCTTCGCTACTCGCTTTGCCAAGTAGATCGCGCCACACGTAGTACTTCAACCTATAAGGCCACAAGGCGCTTATTAACATTTAGATCCCTTCGTAGAACATTCTACGTAAAATTCGCAAAGACTCTCTTCTTCCCGCACAACAGAAATCTCCTCCTCTATCGGGGCCGGCTACCAAGCCAACCAGTGGGTTATACGCTTAATCCGGACGTGCACAATTCTACCTCACGTAAAAGCTACACAAGTCTATCAGAATACACCTATGTAAATACAACAAGATTTACTTTAAAAGGTTTCTTATTATTCAGCTTAAGTCAAAAGACATTGCCGATAACAACGTTCAAGACTATATATAGTATACGGCAACTATATAATCTAACAACATGTAATTTCCAATTACAATAGGGGGACAAGATATTTACCTCGATAAGCCCATAATTATCCGAGTTTAAATGTCGATCCTGAGCAAGGTTTAGCTCCTACTCCGCGTGCTCCGGCCCGCTCCAAACAACCATTAGGAGTTCTAACCAACTTCTACTTAATACTCCAACTAACTATGGAGATTTTCCTTAGGGTTTCGGTTTGTGGATCAAGGGAAGTATAATAGTATTTCGGGCTTTTTGTAAAGGTATAACCTTAGAATACTACAAGGTATATGGCTAAGGTAATTTGGGCATTATAACAATACTTTTGAGAGTATTTCTAACAAGAGGGGTATTATACGAAGACAACTAGGCTAGGGGTACACTCGGCTAGCACCCCTAGAGGGGGTGCTCTCGGCCACAAGGGAGGCCCTCGGCCGAACTCAACACAAGGAGGGAGAAGGAGAGCTTTCAAGACTTAGGCAATTTTGTGGATGAATTAGTCTTCAAAGGTGGGTATTTATAGGTCAAGTGAAGGCCAACCAATGGCCAAGATCTTGCCAAGTGCAAGGCAAGTGTAGGGCCAAGATCTTGCCAAGTGCACCTTATCCATCTACCACCAAAATATCCTACCAACCCTTGACCAAACAATGGCCATTCGCCAACCCCTTTACCGCCTGGTGTTCCAATGAGAGGTGACAAGTGTCGCCTCTTGTTGGTCCAAAACGCTTCGCCTCTCGGAAAAATCCGTAAAAATTAAAAATGACATAGCCGGAAATTCCCTACGAAAGTCGTGAAAACGCTTTCGAAAAACGACTTAATCGGGTGTTGTGAACAAAAGAATTCGCCAAGCCTAAATCACAAGTTCAAATTTTTCACGCACGCCCCACGTACATACTCAGAATACGGTATAACATTCTCCTCCTTAGAAACATTCGTCCCGAATGTTCCTTTTAAGTCTCAAACAAACGCGCCAAGATAGTCTTCACTACTATACTTACGAGGACAAACTCACACATACGGCCACCAAACAATCGCAAAATGCTTACATCCAAGTCCACTGGAAGCACTCTAACATCATAAAGCATACCACTTTTGTCACTTTGCCGCGAGGTTCTAGTGTCACTCCGCGACCCAACAAATGGTACCGGCTGCATGCGATCATCGAAGATGTCGACATTCGAACTCTTACTACATTTCGATATCGCTTGATTCCAAAACTCGGGTTATCATCTTCAACTTGGTCATCATTAGGGAATACTGATGGATCTCCGATTTCCTTCTCGAACATAACACGAAGATCGACGACCGCCTCCTAAGTCGGACGGCAAATGCTAACATATAGGCAACCGCCTATTCTTCACATGAACTCAAAGGCCCAAAGTAACTCGGGCTAAGTTCCTCTCAGTATTCCAAAACTCGCCACACCCAACCCGGGTGGTACTTTCAAGAAGACCGACCACAACTCAACTCTAAGCGTCGCCGATTATCCGCACGATTTCTCCGAGCCGCCGTAACCTCTTCTAGACAAGATTTACTCTATCCACGATCACCGGACCAAGCTCGAACCAACTATCTCAATCCCGCCAACATCGAACCAATCGACCGGCGACTCACACATCCGCCCCTACAAGGCTTCATAAGGCGACATCCGAACACTGAAATGGTAGCTTAAACACTCCTTCAACAGGAGACAACAATTCTCGCAACTATCCCTGAAATCCAAACACTGGCCCGAGGGCGAATGTGATTCTGAGACTTACTTGAGTTCCTAACCTTGCCTGGTAAAACCTCCAGAAAAGAAACAGCCGCAACCTGGGCTCCACTGTCTGACATAAGGTGAAGGTAGGCACCTCGTGCAGCCTTACAACCTTTCTGATATATCATCTCGCATAACCCTCTGCCGAGTAAACGGTCTTTGCTAGAAGACAACACGGCTGACCTCCTCGGCCCAACTACTGGTCGAATGCATCCATGAAATCGTACGTTGGTTAACTAAACTTGGGCCTAACACCCTCGTGGCCCTACCACAAGGCGGGACCACCACAAACTGACCCCACCACCATACATGCCGCGGGTTGACCCGCAACGTGGCCTCAACCCGACCCGGCAACGCGCAAAACGCTAGCTCCCTGAAGGAAAACTCTCACTAATCACGTTACGAAAACCTAGCGGTCTTCTTAGCTCAACTACCCTCTTTCATTCCACACTACTCAGGGACTAATCCCACAAACATAACTCACGTGCACTATGCACTCCTATAAGGGTCAAACATAAACAATACATCTTTTTCTCGAGATGGCCTTACCTCTAAGGTCTCTACGTATAAAACTCTAAGGCTCACACCTTCTCTATCCCCCAAATCTTACTTGGTTAACTAACCAAGATTTCTAATCACCATTTACACAATGTTATCAGAATATAACACTTAAGGTATACTCACCTTATCACACATACTAAACCCTAGAGGGTTAAAGATCTATCTCAGATTCATCGCTTCACTCCTTAGTCGTCTAATCAAACCCGCCTGCAGGCGCATAGCTAAGGAAGGTGACGAACTACCCACCGATCCTGAAGGCTAAGTCCTCCTACAAGGACACTCTTCGACACTAGACCCTGACGGTCATAGGTACAACAAGTACCAACCAAAAGACGACATTCCCTGGGATGACGTCTGTCACACTGTGAACCGGAAACCCTGGAGTTCTGACCAACTCCTGCATACCGAACGCCCCGAACCCCGCGAGGACCTTTCTCAGACCGTGGATGCGCATAATCTGATTCGCCGTGAGGCGACTCGCCGAAAGTTACCAAAGCGGCCTTGCCGCTCGCCTCTCTTCTCGCCGCCCTTCGTTAACCCGCCGATCTCTACGTTTCTGGCTGCGCATAAGCCCGTACACAGGCCATGCTCAAGCCTAACTGAAGAACTTACTTTTGCACAACCTTCTCGTTGATATTCATCAAGACTCGCGGTACATCGGTATACTCTCTGGTAGTCAAATCCATAGTTAGTAATGTGGTCGCTCCTTGAAATCTATATTCTCTGCTCCCTGGCCGCGAATCAAGGTTCAAATATCATGGCCGCAGAGAATCGCCGCCGTGCTAAACTCTGTTGGGGCTAGTGGCGCCGCAGAACTCCCGAATGAAGCACCACCCAAGGTGATAATTGGGCTGTGCCCACGTAACCCTCAGACTCTACTCGCAGCCTCTCTGGCCGCCTTGCCTCCCGGGCCCGGGTTGCCTACGCGAGGCATAGCGGTAAGGAAAGAAATACGTTAGAGGGTCCAACTTACAACACAGCTCTAAGGCACGATCTCAGAGTGAGAAGAATAGAAACCAATCCTAAATATCCTATAGCCTCCTGATTATTGGTGTGGTGCACAACACACCGATAATCAAGACTTCATCGATACGGCTCGTAGACACTTTCCGAGGATTAATCGCTCGATACCACTTTTGTCACGACCGAATGGGCTCGTGGATCGTGCCTTACCCCGCACCCTAGTGATACAACATCGAGTAATCACGAACATAAAACACATACATGAAACAAATGAAGTACAAAACAAGAATCGAGGAAAACTTGTCTTTCTAAGATATATATAAATAACAACTCCTACAAATGAACAGTTTAATCCTTTTTACAACCCCGCCACAACAAAGATTACTGCACTCTAAGAAATGATACGACAACAATGGCGGACAGTGGCCCCGCCATACCCTGAATGTAAATACCTACAACGATAGGACTATACTAAGATAAGCCTCGAGAAACGAGCTTTCCCAAACGCCGAATCGTGACCCTAAGAGCGAGGATCAACGATCGTGTACCTTTACTGCGGCATGAACGCAGCCCCGGCGAGGTCAGACAACAGTACCAAGTATGTGAAATGAAAATAAATATCAGAAATGAAATCATAGTAGTCTATATAAAGCAGAGACATGTATGATAACCAAACTACATTCACAATGAATAAGCGAATATGTCAAGTCGTGACTCACGCCTCAAAGTTATCACAATAAAACCGTGACGGCAAGTACGAAGGCATAGCCGACTACTAAGACCCACGCATCAAAATACCACAAATCGTATCCCGAGGTCTTTCTGCATCGCACCACATGATCGGGCCGCCACTAGCCCGCAATATCAATGTGCGCGTCTATCCTCGAACTCTCGCAGCCCGCATAGGTCACCCATGCACCCGCATGAGGTATTCTCGAATCATGGTCCTGCATCACCGAGGTATACCCCGCGTCGGCGCGCCTAACCCTCGGTATCCGCCTAGGCTCCCGCAGCCCGCATAGTCTCAAAAGACCGCATAGTCTCAACGGACCGCATAGGAATCCCCGCATCGTGCTAAACACCCGAATGATCAATCCCGGTTACCGCACTCGCATAGTCACAAGGATCATAGCCGTAGAGACCCGCATCAAGGGTGGCAAGCCCTGGTATAATAAGTCAGGGGGTATGTGATACAATAACAAGATAACCGCTTAACGCTTGACAACGTAAGCACAACAAGAGTGACCCACACAATAATCACAAGATACTAACACACGTAGCATCCTAACATGCTTACTTATCAAATCAACAAGAAAGTATTACAAGGCTATCACAAACCAATACAATCAAGTTATTCACACAAGGTACTTTCTACTAACAAGTTCGGGTACCTATCCCCAAAGTACTTCATACATTAAATCTTTAAAAGATACGTTACTTCACAAAAACCACACAATACCCGTAGTATATGAAAATAGAGTGATTATCTTTTTAAAGTAAATCAATTACTTCTCTTTGTAAAATCAAGTAGCAACATTCTTTTCCAATGTTCAAGTTTGCCTAATTTCCAATGTTCAAGTTTGCCTAGTTTCCAATGTTCAAGTTTGCCTAGTTTCCAATGTTCAAGTTTGCCTAGTTTCCAATGTTCAAGTTTGCCTTTTTTAGAAAGGTTCCGTAGTTCATAGTCTTATTCATTTAAGAATATAATTCTCCTTTAAACTATCTGAGAAACATAAGTCTTATATGTGAGTAGGATATTCTTGTTTATAACAATCTTATTACAGCAGCCATGATCTAGGAAATATCATTTTGTCTCATCTTAGCTTCTATGCAGATGGAAGTTTCTACTGGTTTTAATAATACTTAATTATTAAAAACATTTCCTTTTATTAACGCTGCAGTGGTTTGTCGATACACATTCTGATTTCCAAAATCAGTAAAACATTCTTAAGACGTTATACCTAACTTTCCATAAAGCTAGTATAACTCTTAAGTTTTCAAAACAAATCAAGTATTACTTCTTCTTTCGAAATGATTCAAAAATCTTTTGAAATACTTCAAGTTCTTTATTAACACATAACACGCCAGTTATAGTTCAAATCAGTTACCTTTTAAAAACCACAAGTATTTTCTTACCAACATAAAGCTGTTATAACCAACTTCCCATAAAGCCGTTATAACACTTTATGTTTTAAACCAATCAAATACATTTAGCACATGTACGCTCACCGCATTACATAGTTCACACATATCATGCTAGAAGAGATAGGAAGAGGTTCACATACCTCGCGACGATTATCGACTAATAGCAAACGCCCAAGTACTTCCAACCGCTCGCTACTCCTTTAAGCCAAGTAGATCGCGCCACACGTAGTACTTCAACCTATAAGGCCACAAGGCGCTTATTAACATTTAGATCCCTTCAGAGAACATTCTACGTAAAATTCGCAGACCTCCCCGCAAACAGAAATCTCCTCCTCTATCGGGGCCGGCTACCAAGCCAACCGGGGGTTATACGCTTAATCCGACGTGCACAATTCTACCTCACGTAAAAGCTACACAAGTCTCATCAGAATACACCTATGTAAATACGATTCAAGACTCTACTTCAAAAGGTTTCTTATGATTCAGCCTTAAGTCAAAAGACATTGCCGATAACAACGTTCAGGACTATATATAGTATACTTCAACTATATAATCTAACAACATGTAATTTCCAATTACAATAGGGGGACAAGATATTTACCTCGATAAGCCCATAATTATCCGAGTTTAAATGTCGATCCTGAGCAAGGTTTAGCTCCTACTCCAAGCGCTCCGACCCGCCTCCAAACAACCATTAGGAGTTCTAACCAACTTCTACTTAATACTCCAACTAACTATGGAGATTTTCCTTAGGTTTCGGTTTTGTGGATCAAGGGAAGTATAATAGTATTTCTGGCTTTTTGTAAAGGTATAACCTTAGAATACTACAAGGTATATGGCTAAGGTAATTTGGGCATTATAACAATACTTTGAGAGTATTTCTAACAAGAGGGGTATTATACGAAGACAACTAGGCTAGGGGGTACACTCTACTAGCACCCTAGAGGGGGTGCTCTCGCCACAAGGGAGGCCTCACGAACTCAACACAATGGGAGGGAGAAGGAGAGCTTTCAAGACTTAGGCAATTTTGTGGATGAATTAGTCTTCAAAGGGGTGGGTATTTATAGGTCAAGTGAAGGCCAACCAATGGCCAAGATCTTGCCAAGTGCAAGGCAAGTGTAGGGCCAAGATCTTGCCAAGTGCACCTTATCCATCTACCACCAAAATATCCTACCAACCCCTTGACCAAACAATGGCCATTCGGCCAACCCCCTTTACCGCCCAAGGTGTTCCAATGAGAGGGTGACAAGTGTCGCCCTCTTGTTGGTCCAAAACGTTTCGTCTCTCGTAAAAATCCGAAAAAATTAAAAATGACATAGCCGTAATTTCCCCTACTAATGCTTTTAAAACGTTTCGTCGAAAAACGACTCTAATCGGGTGTTGTGAACAAAAAGAATTCGGCCAAGCCTAAATCACAAGTTCAAATTTTTCTACGTACGTCCTTACGTACATACTCTGTAAATACGGGGTATAACAATATCTTGTGAGACGGTAGGCTATTGTACGTTAGCTTAAGATACTTGCCTCGGCCAGTTGCGTGGCTAGCTTTTGGACTGGTAGTTGGCTTCCGTACCTTGCCCGTGATGGGATATGACTAGCTTTTGACCGGTAGTTGGCTATTCTACTGCCCGACGGCTTTGATGACGCAGTGTGATCTAGTGTTCGTGTTCACATATGGGTGTTGTTTTACATCATGTACCGCCGTGATGAGAATGAGTTCCACGGCATGAGTGGTATTATGGGCGTGAGACCCATAATTATGTGTGAGTGATTATTCGGGATATGCGCCCCTTACTTGACATAATCAAGCATTTATTGCGAAATGGTTTTATAAAATGATGAAATGTGATTTCATTACGGTATTTTCAGTTTCACATACTTGGTACTGTTATCGACCTCCTTGCCGTTCATGCCGCAGGTAGGTACACCAGTTGGTTGATCCTCGCCATAGGATCGCATTCAGCGTTGGAAGCTCCGTTCCTCCGAGGCTTATCTTTTGGTATAGTCCTGTCATTGTAGGTACTTGTACATTGGGGTATGGCGAACCTGTCCGTCATAGTTGTTGTATATCTTAAGTGCAGTAGCATTGTGGGCGTGGTTTGTAAAAGGATAACTGTTCGGGTTTATGTATATATACGAAGGCAACGGTTGGGTTGGCCTGCTTATTTATTTATGTCTCTCATTTCATGTGTAAAGTTTTTATTTCCGGTTTTCTCTCGATGTTGATCACTAGGGTGCCCGGTAAGGCACGATGTGCCCGGTTTCGGGCGCCACACCTTTACGGGCGCACTATATGACATTATCGCGCCCCGTGAATGGGCCGGGCAAGATACCTTTATGGGCAGACTATATGACTTTATCGCGTCCCAGAATGGGTCGGGCAGTATACCTTCGTGGGAAGATTCTTATGAATTCGCCGTGTCCCGAAAATGGGTCGGGTTACATTATCACGTATGGATAACCAAATTGAACTCCAAAATGAGGCGTCCCTCCATAAAGGGCCGGATTATGTTATGCAAGATAAGTAAGTTATATGGTAATAAACATGATGATTTTTCCTAAGTATGTACGTAAGAATTTGACTATAACTCTTATTGAAAAATAGGAAAAGATAAGAATGTGCGATTAAGTTCATGAGTTGTACTGGCATGGTAGATCCGTATTTACTTTTATACTTGCCTTGAAATTCTCTTACGCTTATGATCCGCTTATCGCACCTTATTTCTGCTCCATATTCTGCACTGTATCGACTTCTTCTGGGCTGCGTTCATGTCCGCAGGTCTAGGTACACAGTTGTGGATCCGCGAGCTTAGGATCCTTGTTCAGCATTTTGAGATGGCTCCAAGTTCCGGAGTTTGTCATTATGGCTAGGTATATTCAGGGGTACGGCGGGGCCTTGTCCCGTCATAGTTGTTGTCACCTTCTTAGAGGTCTGTATTCATATGTGGGCTGGACTGGTGTAAGTTGTTGTACAGCGTAGACCCTTTCGGGTGATTTATATTTATACGGAAGTCTTTCCGGCTTTGCCTTTGTTTTAAAAAAAAGTGTTATTTATCTTCCGCGGTTTATTTATGTTGTATGGGTAGAAGGGTGCCCAGGTAGGGGCACCAGTCACGGGCCCGGGATTTGGGGCGTGACAGAGTGGTATCAGAGCAGTTAGTCCTCGGCATGTCTACAGACCGTGTATAGTAGAGTCTTGTTTATCGATGTGTTGTGCACCACATCTATAAACAGGAGGCTATAGTACATTTAGGATTGGTTTCCCTTCTTCTCACTCTGAGATCGTGCGATAGAGCTGTGTTGTTAGGGTAGTCTCTCCCTAACGTGTTATTTTGATTGCAGATGTGAGAAAGGCAACAGTGACCCAGAAAGGATTATCTGGACTTCGTATCCAAGTTGGTAAAACTATTGTACAGTTGGTATAATGATGATGTGTATCCGCATTTGAGCGTATTTATTTGGGGTCATATGTGCGTTGCCTAGAATGATTATGAGTTACCATGAGTTGGTTAAACCTTAATAATTACTTGGAATGTGTGAAACATTTTATTGAATCCACATCTAGGCTTTATATATGTACTTATTTGGAATAGTCAAGAGGTAATAAACTGACTAAGATTGTGATAGACTCTTGAAAGATCATGTTTAATTGACTTATGAACATACCATGTTATTAGATTAAGCTGTGTTGTATGCTTAAGTGAGATGCACGAATAATATTTTTTTATGGAGTAAATATGGTTGTTGTGATTAGGACAACATGATATTGAGATTATGAGAAACTATCTTACCCGTATGAGGGGAGAGATGATGTAAGATTGGGACATGGAATAATCGAGAATCGTGGAATACTAGCTAACTATTGAGACCTTAGATGAACATTCGAGGACTAATGTTTCTGGGGAAGGATGTTACACCCCGTAATACCAGGGCTACTAATTGAGAACGTGATTAAGGATTTAAGATTTGAATTTTGGAAGGAAAGAATAATTAAATTTTCTTAAGGAAAATTTCGAAACAAATGTGACGACGGGAAAATTATTAACTTGGTGTATAATACTTCTAATTGGATTTATGGACTTAGTATTGGATTATAAGGTGTTGGAATTGATAATATGGGGTCTGCCGAGAATTTCACAATTTCGCGGGGACCTTCGAAAAATTATAATATTTTGGACCAATTGGAGGGCGACACGTGGCACCCCTCCACTTGTCTTACTAAGATGACAACAAATTAGATATTTTGAGAGGGGACAAGTGGACATGTGTCAAGACCCGAACCCGGGCCCGTGACTGGTGCCTTACCCCGGGCACCCTAGTGATACGACATCAGAGATAACCAGCGGAAAATAAAACTTTAACAAGAAACAAGATATAAGATCATAAAACAGGTCAACCAAACGGTTACCTTCCAATAAAATATATACACAATTCTTTTAAACCGAACAGTTTAATCCATTTTACAAACCCCGCCCACACAAGATTACTGCACTCTAAGAGTTTTATACAACATGACGGACAGGGCTCGCCATACCCCGAATGTACAAGAACCTACAACTCGGGTAACATACCAAAAGATAAGCCTCCGAGAACGGAGCTTCCTAACGCTGAATCGTGATCCTACGAGCGAGGACCAACATCGTGTACCTCTACCGCGCATTTAACGCAGCTTCAAGCGAGGTCAAGATAACAGTACCAAGTATGTGAAATCAAAATATCGCAGCTTAAATCATAAATATATAAAACAGAGACATGTATGATAACCAATATACGACGCAACACAAAAGTGCCAAGTCCGTGACTCACGCCTCAACGCCATCACTCAATATAACTATGGGTCTCACGCCACAACATCAATCTGTTCGCATCACGGCCGCATGCCCCGACTGCGACGGTGTAGACATGTCCATGATGCAACAATAACAACAATGCCGCACGCCACATGCCCCGACCGCCGCCAGACATGCCCATGCAACATCAACAACAATATATCGGGTGATCAACCCCGCAACATGACCACATGCCCCGGACTCGTGACGGCAGTGTACATGTCCATGTGACCTCAATAACAATATATCGGGTAATCAACCCTGCCGCATGGCCACATGCCCCCGGAATTCTGCATCGGTGTAGACATGTCCATGTGACCTCAATAACAATATACCGCACAACCAGGCTATCACAAACAAGCTCAAGCAAATTACCATACTCCTAGACTTTTATAAAAGATCTACTCTTTCTCAAGAAGTCACCTGATATCAACATTTGCACAACAAAGGCTATCACAACAAGCATAGGCGAGTTACACAACAACAAGCATAGGCCAGTTATACACAACTCAAGGTACTTCCATTTTGTATCAAAGTCTGGGTTTTAACCCTAAAGTACTACGTACATTAACTCTTTTTAAAGGATCTGTTCCTTTCACAAAAGTCACATAATACCCGTAGTATAAAAATAGAGTGACTATCTTTTTAAGTAAACCAAAATACTTCCCTTTGTAAAATCAAGTAACAACATTATTTCCCAAACGTTCAAGTTTGCCTAATTTCAAATGCTCAAGTTTCTCATTTTAGAAAGGTTTCATAACTCATAGTCTTAATCTCTTTTAAAACAATTGAGTAACATATGTCTTATGTGTGAGCAGTTTATTCTTGTTTACGACAATCTTGATACAGCAGCCATGATCTAAGAAATGTAATACAATTTTGTCTTATCTTAGCTTCTATGCAGATGGAGGTTTCTACTAGTTTTAATAACAATTTGTTATTTGTCAATACATTTTCCTTTATTAGCGCTGCTGTGGTTTGTTCGATACTTATTCTCATTTCCGAAATCATTAAAGCATTATTCTTTTTAAAACCAAGTACTCATTACTCGCGAATGAGATTTCACAACACATTTAACAAAAAGTTAATTACCAAGTAAAACAAGTTAAGTCTCTTATCTTTCAAGATCAAGTCTCTTAACTTTTACAATCAATAAACCATTCTTACTACATGTAGTCGTTATAACTAACTTCCCATAAAGCTATTATAACACCCTATGTTTTAAACCAACCAACTCATTTAGCACATGACGCTCACCGTACTACATAGTTTACATAACATCATGCTCAAGGATAGGAAGAGGTTCACATACCTCGTGACGATTATCGATAATAAGCAAAACGCCCACAAGATCAGAATCTGGCCAGCCGCTTTCCACTCTTCAAGTAGAATACGCTACTCGTAGTACTTCCACCTATAAGGCCACAAACGCCTATTAACTTCTAACCGCACGCCCATGTTCTACGTAAAATTCGGCAAAGACTCTCCTCCGCAACAACAGAAATCTCCTCCTCTATCGAGGCCGCTACCAAGCCAACCAGTGGGGTTTACACGCCTAACCTGACGTGTACAATTCTACTACACAACAATGCTACACAAGTTCATCAGAATACACCCTATGTAATTACAGTTCAGTTCTCTTCTTTAAATTCAGGCTTAAGTCAAAAGACATTGCCGCACAATAATGTTCAGTTCTATATATAGTATACCTCAACTATATATTCCTACAACATGTAATCTCCAATTACAATAAGGGGACAAGAATATTTACCTCGACAAGCCCAAAATTATCCAAGTTATAATGTCGATCCGGAGCAAGGTTTAGCTCCTACTCCATGCGCTCCAATCCGCTCCAAACAACCCTTAGAAGTTCTAACCAACTTCTAATCAAATACTTCAACCAACTATGAAGATTTCCTTAGGGTTTCGGTTTGAGACTAAAAGGACAAAAGGTAGTATTTCCGGGCTCTACGTAGAGAGGTAACTTTTGGAATACAACAAGGTAAAGGCTAAGGTATTTTGGGCATTATAACAATACTTGGAGAGTATTTCTACCAAGAGGGGGGGTGGATTATACGAAACAAGTAGGCTAGAGGGGGTCCCCCACGACTAGCACCACAAGGAGAGGGGGAGGCTCTCGGCCACAAGGCCACTCAAAGGGGGAGGGGGGGAGGCTTAGGACGAGAGCAACAAGAGGAGAGTGGAAGGATTGCAAGACTTAGAACACATTTTGGATGATGAAGTCTTCAACAAAGGGAGGGGTATTTATAGGGAAGCCAAGGGCCAACCAATGGACAAGATCAAGCCATGTGCAAGGCAAGTGTAAGGCCTTGATCAAGCCAAGTGCACCCTAACCCCTACCCCTCAAAACATGGCACAAAACAAGGCACAAAACAAGGCCAAAATAAGGCACACAACAAGGGGCCAATCGGCCAAGGAGACGTGACCCAAATGGCCAACCCAACGTCCACTTGAGGGTGACAAGTGTCACCCTCTCGTTGGCCCAAAAATGTTCCGTCGCTCGGAAAATTCCGCAAAAATACAAAACGACATGGCCGGAATTTTCCCTTCGCAAGTTACGCAAAACGTTTCGTCGAAAAACGACTCTAACCGGGTGTTGTGCACAAAGGTAATTCGGCCAAGCCACCTAGGGGGGGGTGACACGTGTCGCCCTCCTACTTGTCCAAAATAATTCATCTTCTGAAAATATCCAAAATGGCCAAAATCTCAAAATCAAAGCGGGCCCCACAAAACCGTAAATTTCTCCCGTGGGCCCCACGTGACCATTTCCGAAAATAAAATCTCAAAATTTTAATCTAATTTAAGAAGCCCATATTCCAAATCTAGGAACCCAATTCCCATCAACGAACATTTTTCTTTACAAAACCTAAACTTTTTCCGTGGAAAAATCACCTCTTTCTTCCTTTCCAATTTTTCTGTCGTGCTCTCGTACGTACGTCCTCGCATACATACCCTGAGAATACGGGGTATAACATTCTCCCCTCCTTAGAAACATTCGTCCCGAATGTTCCTTCTCAAGACGGATATCGATGAAGTTCCTCTAACAAGTTGCCAACGCCACAGCTTGGCCACGAAATAACACACGTTCTCTTCCTTCCTTACTCGTCGTGCCCTTCTCGAACACTTGAACTCTCCAAGATAATGCACCATACTTCACCATTACTTGCTCCCAAAAATCTCCGAGTCACTACCTCCAAACTTGGTCATCTTACTAACCTCAAACTTCCTTAAGGCCATTCCCGCTTTACGAACCGCTCGGTCGAACGCGTCCACGAACTCATACGATGATTAACTAAATCGGGCCTAGCACCTCGTGACCCTACCATCCGCGGGACCACCTGCAGACCCCACCTAAAACCGAGCTAGGGGTTGACCCGCAATATGCCCTCAACCCGACCCTCCGTCGCGCCAACTCTTGCTCCTCGATACGGAACAATCTTACTAACATACGTCATGAAAGCTACCACTTCCATCTCACACTACCCATGGACTTATCACACAAATAAACCCCACGTATACTACGCACTCTGATAAAGGTCAAACATAAAATAAATCTTTTACACAAGACGACCTTACCTCTAAGGTCTCAATCGTGGAATAGTCTAAGGTTCACCCTTTCCATGCCCCCATACTTATCCTTCCAACTAACCATGTTCCTAAATCACATTTTTTCACAAAGCTATCCGAATATAACACTAAACACATCATCATAACAAGCATACAAAACTCTAGAGGGTTAAGGATATACCTGTCTCTACCGCTTTTCTAATCACGCCATACCGCAGGCGATAGCTAGCGAAGCGTGATGAACCACCATCGATCTCGGCGTCGAGTCGCAACATCCGTGCAACCCTTGGTCGGACAGCCTCGCCAAATGGCCCCGCTGGCCGCAAAATAACAAGCTCCTTGGCACCACGACACTCCCGAATGCGGTCTACCACATCGGCCACACCGAGGTAGGTGATCGATCCGCCAACACCCTACTTCCTCGAAACTCGAACCTCGAGCCCGACCGCCTCAATACCGAACGCCCCAAGATCGCGAGGGCCACTCAGACCGGGCGGAGGTACAAAACTAGTTCACGAGGCGGTCCGCCAAAGTTACCAAAGGACCTGCTCGCCTCTTTGCTGATCCCGTCAATCCGCCGACCTCCGTGCCTCACATCCCAGCCGTGAGCTCGCATGCGGCAATGTCCATGCCCTACTGAAGAGCTACACCCAACAAGCCTCTGCAAGTAATCATCTAGCCCGGTGACATAGCGGTGCACTCTATCCTCCATGGTTGCCACTAAAGCGGGACATACCGAGCCAACGAAGTCAAACTCCATATTGTACTCCCGAACCGCACGCCTCTCGCCTAAGCATCATAAATCTGTCGCCCGCGTCCTCATCCGCGAGGCAAGAAGTGAGTGAGGAATGCCTCCGAGAACTCGCCCCATACCGCTGAAACGCATGCTCACCCCGACAGCTCCCACGAATCAAACGGCCGATCGGTATCACGCACCGATGCGAACCTAAGACCACCGACTCGGTCTCCAAGCCCCGATCACTCTCACGACCACAGAATCGCCGGATGAACTCCTCGCGATCATCCTCGTGCCTCGACCCATAAAACTCAAGCGCTACAACTCGTAAAGTCCCGTAGCCTCAAACTATTTGCTCGGGGTGAACCATCAGTGCTACAGAACTGAATCACAGATCCAAATTTATCTCATGTTCGCCACGATCCTCGCCAGCAATCGGGCCATCTCCTTGTACTTAACTCCTCTCGCCTCTGTGCCGCGGACCGAGGCTCGTGTATCAGAGTCTCAGCAGCCACCGCCGCGCTCTAAACTCGCTGGGCCGGGCGCTACAAAACTCGCCGTCAAGCACAATCTCATCGATCGCTCGCGCTCGTACTCTCAGATCTCACTAGCGCCTCCTCGCCGCTTTGCCCTTCGGCTCGCTTTTTGCGCGGAGGCATAATCGTAAAAACGAGATACGCCGGAGGGTCCAACTTACAACATACTCTAAGGCACGATCTCGTAATGAGAAGAATGGAAACTAATCCTAAATGTCTCGCAACCTCCGATTATATATGTGGTGCACAACACATCGATAATCAAGACTCTACTAGACACGGTCTGTAGACACCTTCCGAGGATTAACTGCTCTGATACCACTTTGTCAAGACCCGAACCCGGGCCCGTGACTGGTGCCTTACCCCGGGCACCCTAGTGATACGACTTCAGAGATAACCAGCGGAAAATAAAACTTTAACAAGAAACAAGATATAAGATCATAAAACAGGTCAACCAAACGGTTACCTTCCAATAAAATATATACACAATTCTTTTAAACCGAACAGTTTAATCCTTTTTACAAACCCTGCCCACACAGTACTACATACCTCTAAGAGTTTTATACAACATGACGGGATAGGGCCCCGCCATACCCCTGAATGTACAAGAACCTACAACTCAGGGTAACATACCAAAAGATAAGCCTCCGGAGAACGGAGCTTCCCAACGCTGAACTGTGATCCTACGAGCGAGGACCAACACTGGTGTACCTCTACCTACGGCATGAACGCACTTCGGGCGAGGTCGCATAACAGTACCAAGTATGTGAAACTGAAAATACTGCAGTTAAATCATAACAGTCTATATAAAACAGGAGACATGTATGATAACCAATATACAGTACGCAACACAAAAGTTAGCCAAGTCGTGACTCACGCCTCAACGCCATCACTCAATATAACTACGGGTCTCACGCCCACAACATCAATCCTGTTCGCATCACGGCCGCATGCCCTAATTCGTGACGGTGTAGACATGTCCATGATGCAACAATAACAACAATGCCGCACGGCCACATGCCCCGACCGCCACAGACATGCCCATGCAACATCAACAACAATATATCGGGTGATCAACCCCGCAACACGACCACATGCCCCCGAATTCAGACGCCGGTAGACATGTCCATGTGACCTCAATAACAATATATCGGGTAATCAACCCTGCCGCATGGCCACATGCCCCCGGAATTCTGCATCGGTGTAGACATGTCCATGTGACCTCAATAACAATATACCGCACAACCAGGCTATCACAAACAAGCTCAAGCAAATTACCATACTCCTAGACTTTTATAAAAGATCTACTCTTTCTCAAGAAGTCACCTGATATCAACATTTGCACAACAAAGGCTATCACAACAAGCATAGGCGAGTTACACAACAACAAGCATAGGCCAGTTATACACAACTCAAGGTACTTCCATTTTGTATCAAAGTCTGGGTTTTAACCCTAAAGTACTACGTACATTAACTCTTTTTAAAGGATTTGTTCCTTTCACAAAAGTCACATAATACCCGTAGTATAAAAATAGAGTGACTATCTTTTTAAGTAAACCAAAATACTTCCCTTTGTAAAATCAAGTAACAACATTATTTCCCAAACGTTCAAGTTTGCCTAATTTCAAATGCTCAAGTTTCTCATTTTAGAAAGGTTTCATAACTCATAGTCTTAATCTCTTTTAAAACAATTGAGTAACATATGTCTTATGCAGCAGCTTATTCTTGTTTACGACAATCTTGATACAAAGACCATGATCTAGGAAATGTAATACAATTTTGTCTTATCTTAGCTTCTATGCAGATGGAGGTTTCTACCGGTTTTAATAACAATTTGTTATTTGTCAATACACTTTCCTTTATTAGCGCCGCCGTGGTTTGTTCGATACTTATTCTCATTTCCAAATCATTAAAGCATTATTCTTTTAAAACCAAGTACTCATTACTCGAATGAGATTTCACAACACTTTTAACAAAAGTTAATTACTAAGTAAAACAAGTTAAGTCTCTTATCTTTCAAGATCAAGTCTCTTAACTTTTACAATCAATAAACCATTCTTACCTACATGTAGTCGTTATAACTAACTTCCCATAAAACTATTATAACACCCTATGTTTTAAACCAACCAACTCATTTAGCACATGTACGCTCACATTTACATAGTTTACAAAAAATAATGCTCGAAGGGTAGGAAGAGGTTCACATACCACGCGACGACTATCGACAATAAGCAAAACGCTCCCCAGTACTGTAACCTGGCTATCCGGGTCCACTCTTCAAGTAGAATACGCTACTCGTAGTACTTCCACCTATAAGGCCACAAACGCTCATTAACTTCTAACCGCACGGTTCCATGTTCTACGTAAAAATTTGGCAAGACTCTCCCGCAACAACAGAAATCTCCTCCGCTATCGAGGCCGGCTACCAAGCCCACCAGGGGGGGGGTTTACACGTCTAACCGGACGTGTACAATTCTACTACACCACAATGCTACACAAGTCTCATCAGAATACAGCCCATGTAATTACAGCTCGCTTCTTCTTTAAATTCAGGCTTAAGTCAAAAGACATTGCCGCACAATAATGTTCAGTTCTATATATAGTATACCTCAACTATATATTCCTACAACATGTAATCTCCAATTACAATAAGGGGACAAGAATATTTACCTCGACAAGCCCAAAATTATCCAAGTTATAATGTCGATCCTGAGCAAGGTTTAGCTCCTACTCCGTGCGCTCCAATCCGCTCCAAACAACCCTTAGAAGTTCTAACCAACTTCTACTCAAATACTTCAACCAACTATGAAGATTTCCTTAGGGTTTTGGTTTGAGACTAAAAGGACAAAAGGTAGTATTTCCTGCTCTACGAGAGAGGTAACTTTTGGAATACAACAAGGTAAAGGCTAAGGTATTTTGGGCATTATAACAATACTCAAGAGTATTTCTACCAAGAGTGGGTGTATTATACGAAACAACTAGCAGTGGGTAACCCACTGGCTAGCACCACAAGGAGAGGGTGAGGTTCTCTGCCACAAGGCCACTCAAAGGGGGAGGGGGGGAGGCTTAGGACGAGAGCAACAAGAGGAGAGGGGAAGGATTGCAAGACTTAGAACACATTTTGGATGATGAAGTCTTCAACAAAGGGAGGGGTATTTATAGGGAAGCTGGCGGCCAACCAATGGACAAGATCAAGCCATGTGCAAGGCAAGTGTAAGGCCTTGATCAAGCCAAGTGCACCCTAACCCCTACCCCTCAAAACATGGCACAAAACAAGGCACAAAACAAGGCCAAAATAAGGCACAAAACAAGGGGCCAATCGGCCAAGGAGACGACTAAACGGGTTAACCCAACGCCCACTCGGTGACAAGTGTCACCTCTCGTTGGCCCAAAAATGTTCCACGCTCGGAAAATCCGCAAAAATACAAAACGACATGGCCGAATTTTCCTTCGCAAGTTACGCAAAAACGCTTCGTCGAAAACGACTCTAACCGGTGTCAGGCACAAAGGTAATTCGCCAAGCCACCTAGGGGTGACACGTGTCGCCTCCTACTTGTCCAAAATAATTCATCTTCCAAAATATCCAAATGGCCAAAATCTCAAAATCAAAGCGGGCCCTACAAAATCAGAATTTCTCCCGTGGCCCCACGTGACCATTTCCAAAATAAAATCTCAAAATTCTAATCTAATTTAAGAAGCCCATATTCCAAATCTAGGAACCCAATTCCCATCAACGAACATTTTTCTTTACAAAACCGAAACTTTTTCCGTGGAAAAATCACCTCTTTCTTCCTTTCCAATTTTTCTCTGCCGTGCTCGCACGACGCCCTCGCATACATACCTCGAGAATACGGGTATAACATTCTCCCCTCCTTAGAAACATTCGTCCCGAATGTTCCTTCTCAAGACAGATATCGATGAAGTTCCTCTAACAAGTTGCCAACGCCACAGCTTGGCCACGAAATAACACACGTTCTCTTCCTTCCTTACTCGTCGTGCCCTTCTCGAACACTTGAACTCTCCCAAGATACGCATCATACTTCAGTCATTACTCCGCTCCCAAAAATCTCCGAGTCACAACCTCCAAACTTGGTCATCTTACTAACCTCAAACTTCCTTAAGGCCATTCCCGCCTTTACGAACCGCTCGTCGAACGCGCCCACGAACTCATACGATGATTAACTAAACTGGGGCCTAGCACCCTCGTGACCCTACCATCTGGCGGGACCACCCAGAACTGACCCCACCTAAAACCGGGCTACGGGTTGACCCGCAATATGCCCTCAACCCGACCCTCCGTCGCGCCAACTCTTGCTCCTCGATACGGAACAATCTTACTAACATACGTCATGAAAGCTACCACTTCCATCTCACACTACCCATGGACTTATCACACAAATAAACCCCATGTATACTACGCACTCTGATAAAGGTCAAACATAAAATAAATCTTTTACACAAGACGACCTTACCTCTAAGGTCTCAATCGTGGAATAGTCTAAGGTTCACCCTTTCCATGCCCCCATACTTATCCTTCCAACTAACCATGTTCCTAAATCACATTTTTTCACAAAGCTATCCGAACATAACACTAAACACATCATCATAACAAGCATACAAAACTCTAGAGGGTTAAGGATATACCTGTCTCTACCGCTTTTCTAATCACGTCACGCCTGCAGGCGCTAGTGAAGGTGATGAACCAGCCACTGATCCTGAAGGCTGAGTCGCAACATCCATGCTACCCTTGGTCGGACAATTCCTCGCCAAATGGCCCTGCTGGCCGCAAAAATAACAAGCTCCCTTGGCACCACGACACTCCCCGAAATGCGGTCTACCACATCGGCCACACCGAGGTAGGGGTGTGCGTCCCGCCAACACCCTACTTCGCGAAACTCAACCATTGGAGCCCCGACGCCCCGAATACCGAACGTCACGAAGGCGCGGAGGGCCACTCTGCACTGGCGGAGGTACAAAACTAGTCTGCTGCTGAGGCGGTCCGCCTCGAAAGTTACCAAAGGACCCTGCTGTTCTGGCCCTCTTTTGCTGATCCTGGTCAATCCGTCGACCTCTCCGTGCCTCACATCCGGTCGTGAGCTGCGTGCGGGCAATGTCCATGCGGTGAAGAGCTACACCCGAACAAGCCTCTGTCAAGTAATCATCTAGCCCGGTGACATAGCGGTGCACTCTATCCTCCATGGTTGCCACTAAAGCGGGGACATACCGAGCCAACGAGTCAAACTCCATATTGTACTCCCGAACCGTACGCCCTCTCTGTCTAAGCATCATAAATCTGTCGGCCCGTGCCCTCCTCATCTGCGGAGGCAAGAAGTGAGTGAGGAATGCCTCTGAGAACTCGTCCCATACTGCTGGAAACGCATGCTCACCCCGGGACAGCTCCCACGAATCAAACCGATCGCGGTATCACGCACCGATGCGAACCTAAGACCACCGACTCGGTCTCCAAGCCCGATCACTCTCTCATGACCAGAATCGCCGGATGAACTCCTGCGGATCATCCTCGTGCCTCGACCCATAAAACTCGCGGGCTACAACTCGTAAAGTCCGTAGCCTCAAACTATTTGCTCGGGGTGAACCGGTGCTACAGAGGCTGAACTGCGTATCGGCCTATCCTCGTTCGCCACGATCCGGCGGCAAGAATCGCCATCTCTCGTACCCCAACTCCTGCCCGGTGTGGGATGGAGGCTCAGTATCAGAGTCTCAGCCCATCGCTGCGGCTCTAAACTCTTTGGGTGGCGGCGTACAAAACTCGCCGTCTCAAGCACAATCTCAGTCTTGGCCGGGTCTGCGCCCTCGTACTCCTCTGTATCTCACTAGCAGCTCCCTCGGCTGCCTTGCCCTTCTGGGCTCTGGTTGCCTTGCGCGGAGGCATAACTGGTAAAAACGAGATACGTCAGAGGGGTCCAACTTACAACACAACTCTAAGGCACGATCTCGTAATGAGAAGAATGGAAACTAATCCTAAATGTCCTGCGACCTCACGATTATAGATGTGGTGCACAACACATCGATAATCAAGACTTACTAGACACGATGCAGAGACACCTTCCGAGGATTAATCGCTCGATACCACTTTGTCAAGACCGAACCGGGCGTGGTCGTGCCTTACCCCGGGCACCCTAGTGATACGACATCAGAGATAACCAGCGGAAAATAAAACTTTAACAAGAAACATGATATAAGATCATAAAACAGGTCAACCAAACGGTTACCTTCCAATAAAATATATACACAATTCTTTTAAACCGAACAGTTTAATCCTTTTTATAAACCCTGCCCACACAGTACTACAGACCTCTAAGAGTTTTATACAACATGACGGGACAGGGCCCCGCCATACCTCGAATGTACAAGAACTCTGACTCGTGGTAACATACCAAAAGATAAGCCTCCGGAGAACGGAGCTTCCCAACGCTGAACTGTGATCCTACGAGCGAGGACCAAAATAAGTCATCTTCTGAAAATATCCAAAATGGCCAAAATCTCAAAATCAAAGCGGGCCCCACAAAACCGTAAATTTCTCCCGTGGGCCCCACGTGACCATTTCCGAAAATAAAATCTCAAAATTCTAATATAATTTAAGAAGCCCATATTCCAAATCTGGGAACCCAATTCCCATCAACGAACATTTTTCTTTACAAAAACCGGAAACTTTTTCCGTGGAAAAAATCACCTCTTTCTTCCTTTCCAATTTTTCTGTCGTGCTCTCGTACGTACGTCCTCGCATACATACCCTGAGAATACGGGGTATAACAACATGGGTCCCACTCCACTTGGCTATACATATCCAAGTCTTGCAAGACTTGGATCACTTTACACTTAGACAAAAAAAATAAGCTCTCATCTTCTCCCCTTTAGCTCCATAATTTCGAGAGACCCTTGGCTAAGAACAACCATTGTTGATCAATTTATTTCTCCAAGATTAAGCCCTTAAACCAAGTGCTAAGCCTAGATTAATATTCTACACGTTTTTACTTGTCTTGGCCGAAAGTGGATGCCAAAACCCTAGGGGTTCCGTCGACTTTTTGGAAGTGAGATTCAAAGAGAAGTTGCTCCTAAGGTTGTAGGGGGTACATATATGTGATTGTAACTTGAAGAAGTGGAGCGAAACGAAAACTGCGCACCAATAAAGACCGGACTGTTTTGGGGCGTTTTGGGCAAAAACTGAGGTAAAAGTCCTTCTTCTTTTAAAGTAATTGGATATTACTTATTGTTATTATGTATGGATGAACTTGTGTTAGAAAAGAATGAAGAATAAAAAGTGTTTGAGCCATTTTTGGGGCTAAAACCGATTTGGGACAGATTTGGTGCAAATGGAATTCGTTGGTTATTGTCGTTGTTATCTTCACCTATTGCATGTTATAATGGATTAATATTGTTGTTAATAAGTTGTTATAACTTATGTAGAAGTTTTGGAACTCGAATTGGAATAAAATGGATTAAGGAACGAGTTATCGGGTTGTGGTTGTTGTGGCCGAGAAACTGCCCAAAATTGTTAGACGTTGTTGTGTCGTTTAGTGGACTGTTTTGAGGTATTAAATGCTGGAAATTTAGTTGTTGTTATGAATGTTTAAGTGTAGTAGTTGCTAATGAAAGTCCTAAGGGAATAAGGGTGTGGAAAGGCGTTAAAATGCCTCACATTTTACCCTCGTTATGGTTGGATTGCAGACTATTTTTATGGGCTGATTTTGTTATACCCCGTATTTCCAGAGTATGTACGTGGGGGACGTACGTAGAAATTTTCGAACTTCATTAGGCTTGGCCGAATTCATTTTGGGCACAAGTGCCGATTTGAGTCGTTTTTCGGCTAAACGCTTCCACGACTACGTTGGGAAAATTCCGGCTATGTCATTTATATTTTTTGCGGATTTTTCCGAGAGACGAAACATTTTTGGACCAACGGGAGGGTGACACTTGTCACCCTCATTGGACGGTTTGGAGGGGGCGGTCAAGGTTGGTTGGCCTTGGCCGATTGGCCCCTTGATTTGTGCCTTGCTTTGTGGCTTGTTTTGTGGAGTGTTTTGTGGAGTAGGGTTTAGGGTGCACTTGGCTTAATCTTGTCCTTACACTTGCTATACACTTGGAAGGATCTTGGCCCTTGGTTGGCCTTTGGTTTTGCTATAAATACCCCCCTAAGTGTGAAGACTTCATCCATTCCAAAACTTCCAAGTCTTGAAAACCCTCCTCTACCTCTTGCTTGTGATTCGTCCAAAGCCCTCCTCCCCCTTTGTGGAGCTTTGGCCGAGGCCACCCCTCCCTTTGTGGTGCCTTGGCCGTGGGGTACCCCACAGCCTAGTTGTTTTCGTATTATACCCTTGTTGTGGTATAGAAATACTCTCTAGTATTGTTATAATGTCCAAATACCTTCGCCCAAATACCTTGTAGTATTCCCAAGGTTACACTTATACGAAAAACCCGGAAAATACGATTATACTTCCTTTTGCCACAAAAACGAAACCCTAAGGAAATCTTCACCCGTTGTTGAAGTTGTAAGTAGAAGTTGGTTAGAACTTCTAAGGGTTGTTTGGAGCGCTCGGAGTAGGAGCTAAGCGTTGCTCAGGATCGACTTTATACTTGGATAATTTTGGGCTTATCGAGGTAAACACTACTGTCCTTCTATTGTAATTGGAAATTACATGTTAGAATATATAATTGAAGTATACTATATATAGAATCAACGTAGTATTGTGGCAATGTCTTTTGACTTAAGCCTGAAGAATAAAGAACTGAACTGAACTGTAATTACATAGGACTGTATTGCAGTAGACTTGTGTAGTATTACTGAGTAGAATTGTACACGTCCGGTTAGACGTATAAACCCCCCCCCCCCTGGTTGGCTTGGTAGCCGGCCTCGTTAGAGGAGGAGATTTACGCTGTGGCGGGGAGGTCTTGAATTTTACGTAGGAAGATAGAAACTTGTGTTTTGGGGTTAATAGACGTTTGTGACCTTTATAGGTGAAAGTACTAAGAGTAGCGTATTCTACTCGAGGAGTGGAAAGGGCTAGCAAGGTTGTAGTACTTGGAGCATTTTGCTTATTGTCGATAAATCGTCGCGAGGTATGTGAACCTCTCCCTATCTCTTCTAGCATGATATGTGTGAACTATGTAGTACGGTGACGTCATGTGTTAATCGTGTTTGATTGTTCTTAAAACATAAAGTGTTATAACGGCTTTATGGGAAGTTGGTTATAATGACTTTATGTAGGTAAGAAAATACTTTGTGGTTTTAAAAGGTAATCGATGTGAATTATAATCGGCTAGTTATAATAAAGAACTTGATGTATTTCGAAAGATTTATAAATCGTTTTGAAGGGAGAGTAACACTTGGTTTTAAAAGGTTTTAAAAAAGAGTTATACTAGTTTTATGGAGAGTTAGGTATAATGTCTTAAGAGAGGTAAAGAAAATGGTTTACTGATGTTAGAAGTTAAGAGACTTGATCTTATAAGATAAGAGACTTAACTTATTTGTTTTAATGTGAATGTTTGTGTGAAACCTCATTCGTGAGTAATGAGTACTTGGTTTTATTTAAAGGGATAATGTTTCTTGATTTGGAAATCAGAATGTGTATCGACAGGACCATGCGGCGTTAATAAAGGAAAATGTATTGAATAATGATGTATCGTATTAAAACCAGTAGAAACCTCCATCTGTAGAAACTAAGATGAGACAAAATGATATTACATTTTCTAGATCATGGTCTTTGTAATAAGAATGTTGTAAACAAGAATAACCTACTCTCGCGTGAGACATATATTACTCAATTGTTCTAAAAGGAATCAAGTGATTAAGTTTGGGAACTATGAAACCATTTGAAAATGAGAAGCTTGAGTAATTGAAACTAGGCAAAAGCCGAACTTAGGAAAAGAATGTTGTTACTTGATTTTGAAAAGGAATGTGGGTTGGTCATTCTAATACTACGGGTATCGGGTGACTTTTATAAAAGTAATGGATCTCTTTTAAAGGAACTTAACGTATGTAGTACTTTGGGGTTAAAAACCCGGACTTTGGCATAAAATGAAAGTACTTTGAGTTGGGTGAAACTTGCCTATGCTTGTTGTGTGAAACTTGCCTATGCTTGTTGTTGTGAAACTTGCCTATGCTTGTTGTTGTGAAACTTTCCTATGCTTGTGATGATAGCCTTTGTTGTGCAAGTGTGGTATTTACGTATTCTGGCGTCTCGATAGAGTAGGTTGACTTGTTGAGAACTTACTTGGGCGTCTTTGGCGGTGATGGAGAATTCCACGTATGTTTCCATTTTGATTCTTGTCTTGTTGTTGATGTCACATGGACGTCTACACCGACGTCAAATATTCGGCACGCGGCCGTGCGGCGGGTTGATTACCGATATATGGTTATTACGCAACATGGGCGTGTCTACCGTCTGATTCCGGCATGTGGCGTGCGGCGTGGTTGACCACCCAAGATATTGTTATTGAGGTTACATGGGCATGTCTACACCGTCACGATTCCGGGGCATGTGGCCACGCGGCCTTGTTATTATTGTTGCATCATGGACATGTCTACCGTCAAGATTCCGGGCATGTGGCCATGATGCGAACATGATGGATGGTGGGCGTGAGACCCATAGTTAGATTTGAGTGGTGACTTTGAGGCGTGAGTCCACGACTTGGCTAACTTTTATGTTGCGTCTGTATTTTGGTTATCATACATGTCTCTGCTTTATATAGGCGTATGATTTAACCGCGATATTCTGATTTCACATACTTGGTACTGTTGTCTTGACCTCCTTCGGGTGCGTTCATGCCGCAGTAGGTACATCGATCGTGGATCCTCGCCATAGGATCACGATTCAGCGTATTGGAAGCTCCGTTTCTCCGAGGCTTATCTTTTGGTATGTGTTTCCACTGAGTTGTAGGTTCTTGTACATTCGGGGTATGGCGGGGCCCTGTCCGTCATAGTCGTTGTAAATCTTAAGTGCATGAGATCTTGTTGTAGGCGGGGTTGTAAAAGGATTAAACTATTCGTGTTTTATGTATATCTTGAAGGCAAGCTTTGGTTGCTTTGTTTATTATTATATCTCTTGTTGCGTGTCTAAGTTTTTATTTCCTGGTTTTCTCGATGTTGTATCACTAGGGTGCGGGGTAAGGCACGATCACGGCCCGAATTTGGGTGTGACATAGTGGTATCGAGCGATTAGTCCTCGGAAAGTGTCTACGCACCGTGTCTAGTAGAGTCTTGATTATCGATGTGTTGTGCACCACATCTATAATCGTGAGGCTATAGGACATTTAGGATTGGTTTCTATTCTTCTCATTACGAGATCGTGCCTTAGAGGCAGTTATAAGTTGGACCCTCCGACGTGTCTCGTTTTACGATTATGCCTCGCGCGCAAGGCACCGGGCCCAGTGGGCAAAGCGGCCAGAGGCGCTAGTGAGATCTGAGAGGAGTCCGAAGCGCGAGCGTCGATACACGAGCAGTGCTTCCGGCGAGTTTCGCGACGCCGCCCGGCACCAGCGAGTTTAGGAGCGCGGCCGTGGTGATGAGACTACAAGACTGAGCCCCGATCCGCGATGCAGGCGAGGGAGATGGGTCACGAGAGATGGCGATTATCGGCGAGGTTGTGGCGGATATGAGCAGTGGATCTGGCGATTCAGTTCAGACGACTGTGGTGCGCGAGAGCGAATAGTTTGAGGCTACGAGATTTTCCGAGTTGTAGCCGCGAGTTCTACGGTCGAGGCTCGAGGATGATCGCGAGAATTCATCCGTCGATTCTGAAGGATCATCACGGGTGATCAAGGCTTGAGACCGAGTCTGTGACGCCCGGTTCGCGTCGGCTGCGTGATACCGCGATCGATTGGTTTGATTCGTAGGAGCTTTCGGGAGAGCATGCACCTCCAGCGATATGAAATGAGTTTTGGGGCTTTCTCACGCACTTCTTGCCTCGCGGATGAGGAGGGCACGCGGTAAACAGTTTTTTTGAGGCAGAGAGGCGACCGTCGGGAATACAATGTCGAGTTCGATTCTTTGGCTCGATATGTCCCTGCGCTAGTTGCAGATATGGAAGATAGGGTGCATCGCTACGTCACCGGGCTAGATGATTATATGGTCGAGTCTTGTGCGAGTGTTTCTCTTCAACGGCATGGACATTGCCGCATTCGTGCTCATGCGCGGAGTGCGAGGCGCGAAGATCGGCAGGTGGACCGCTTTCACAAGAAGGCCAAGACGGCCGGATATTTTGGCGACTTTCGAGGCGGACCGCCTCGGCCAGAACTAGTTATGTACCTCCGCCATTGCGAGTGGTCCTTCGCGACGCCGGGACCCTCAGGATATTCGGGGCGGTCGGGGCTCGGGTTTGAATGTTCGGGAGTAGGGGTGTTGGCGGATCGATCACCCTACCTCGGTGTGGTCGATGTGGTAGACCGCATTTGAAGTGTCGTAGTACGAGGAGCTTGTTATTCTTGCGGCCAACGAGGCCATATGACGAGATCGTCCGAGCGAGGTAGCGGTAGGATAGCACGAACTACTAGGCGATTGCGGGCCCACGGTAAGTCGCGGTGGAAGTTCGATTTTAGCGGTCCTTGAACCGCCTAGTTTGAGTATATCCTTAACCTCGTAGATACTTGTATGTATTGATGTTAATGATGTGTTAAGTGTTATGTTCGGATAGCTTTGTGCTATAGCGTGATTTAAAAATCTGGTTAGTGTGAGATGGAAGTGGTAGCTTTCATGATGTGTTCGTGTCGGAGGCGGGAGTTGGCGCTACGATGGGTCGGGTTGGGGCCATGTTGCGGGCCAACCGCGTCCATTCGAGGAAGGGTCAGCTCAGGTGGTCCGCCCGGTGGCGGTCACGAGGTGCTAGGCCCAGTTTAGATGACCATCGTATGAGTTCATAGATATGTTCGACGAGAATCGGTTCGTGAAGGCGAGAATGGCCTTAGAGGAAATCGAGGTAGTAAGATGACCAAGTTTGGAGGTAGTAACTCAAGGGTTGGAAACGAAGCGTTGGCCGGAGTGTGAGTGCGGATACTAGAAAGAGCTCGAGTGTTCGAGAAGGGTACGACGAGATAGAGGAGAAGTGAACGTGTGTGATCGTTTCTTTTGTGAAATGTAGGTGCGAAGGGAGTATATTTTAGACCTTGGTGGGGACTTTTGTGCTAACTGAGGTGGTTCCTCGTTGGCGTGGATTTGGGTTTTGCGCGCATGTTATTTTGTGGCGGTGTGGCGTGTTTGATTCGTAAGTATAGTAGTGAAGACTATACTGGCGCACGTTTGTTTTGAGACTTAGAAGGAACATTCGGGACGAATGTTTCTAAGGAGGGGAGAATGTTATACCCCGTATTTCCAGAGTATGTACGTGGGGGACGTACGTAGAAATTTTCGAACTTCATTAGGCTTGGCCGAATTCATTTTGGGCACAAGTGCCGATTTGAGTCGTTTTTCGACGAAACGTTTCCACAGCTTACGTTGGGAAAATTCCGGCTATGTCATTTATATTTTTTGCGGATTTTTCCGAGAGACGAAACATTTTTGGACCAACGGGAGGGTGACACTTGTCACCTCGTTGGACGATTTGGAGGCGGTCGAGGTTGGTGGCCTTGGCCGATTGGCCCCTTGATTTGTGCCTTGCTTTGTGGCTTGTTTTGTGGAGTGTTTTGTGGAGTAGGGTTTAGGGTGCACTTGGCTTAATCTTGTCCTTACACTTGCTATACACTTGGAAGGATCTTGGCCCTTGGTTGGCCTTTGGTTTTGCTATAAATACCCCCCTAAGTGTGAAGACTTCATCCATTCCAAAAAACTTCCAAGTCTTGAAAACCCTCCCTCTCCCTCTTGCTTGTGATTCGTCCAAAAGCCCTCCCTCCCCCCTTTGTGGAGCTTTGGCCGAGAGGCCACCCTCCCCTTTGTGGTGCCTTGGCAGTGGGGTACCCCACTGCTAGTTGTTTTCGTATTATACCCCTGGTTGTGGTATAGAAATACTCTCTAGTATTGTTATAATGTCCAAATACCTTGCCCAAATACCTTGTAGTATTCCCAAGGTTACACTTATACAAAAGCCGGAAAATACGATTATACTTCCTTTACCCACAAAAACGCAACCCTCAGGAAATCTACACCAGTTGTTGAAGCTGTAAGTAGAAGTTGGTTAGCACTTCTAAGGGTTGTTGGGCGCTCGGAGTAGGAGCTAAGCGTTGCTCGTGATCGACTTTATACTTGGATAATTTTGGGCTTATCGAGGTAAACACTCACATCCTTCTATTGTAATTGGAAATTACATGTTAGAATATATAGTTGAAGTATACTATATATAGAACAACGTAGTATTGTGGCAATGTCTTTTGACTTAAGCTGAAGAATAAAGAATCCGAATCTGAGCGTAATTACATAGGACTGTATTGCAGTAGACTTGTGTAGTATTACTGAGTAGAATTGTACACGTCCGGTTAGACGTATAACCCCCCCCCCCCCTGGTTGGCTTGGTAGCCGGCCTCGTTAGAGGAGGAGATTTACGCTGTTGGGGGGGGGGGGGGGGGAGGTGCTGCCGAATTTTCTGTAGGAAGATAGAAACTTGTGTTTTGGGGTTAATAGACGTTTGTGACCTTTATAGGTGAAAGTACTAAGAGTAGCGTATTCTACTCGAGGAGTGGAAAGGGCTAGCAAGGTTGTAGTACTTGGAGCATTTTGCTTATTGTCGATAAATCGTCGCGAGGTATGTGAACCTCTCCTATCTCTTACGGCATGATATGTGTGAACTATGTAGTACGGTGAGCGTCGTGTGTTAATCGTGTTTGATTGTTCTTAAAACATAAAGTGTTATAACGGCTTTATGGGAAGTTGGTTATAACAACTTTATGTAGGTAAGAAAATACTTTGTGGTTTTAAAGGTAATCGATGTGAATTATAAGCGGCTAGTTATAATAAAGAACTTGATGTATTTGAAAGATTTATAAATCGTTTTGAAGGAGAGTAACACTTGGTTTTAAAAGGTTTTAAAAAGAGTTATACTAGCTTTATGGAGAGTTAGGTATAATGTCTTAAGAGAGGTAAAGAAAATGGTTTCTTGATGTTAGAAGTTAAGAGACTTGATCTTATAAGATAAGAGACTTAACTTATTTGTTTTAATGTGAATGTTTGTGTGAAACCTCATTCGTGAGTAATGAGTACTTGGTTTTATTTAAAGGGATAATGTTTCTGATTTGAAATCGAATGTGTATCGACAGCACCAACTGCAGCGTTAATAAAGGAAAATGTATTGAATAATGATGTATCGTATTAAAACCCGGTAGAAACCTCCATCTGAATAGAAACTAAGATGAGACAAAATGATATTACAATTTCTAGATAATGGCTGCATTAATAAGAATGTTGTAAACAAGAATAACCTACTCTCACGTGAGACATATATTACTCAATTGTTCTAAAAAGGAATCAAGTGATTAAGTTTGGGAACTATGAAACCATTTGAAAATGAGAAGCTTGAGTAATTGAAACTAGGCAAACTGGAACTTAGGAAAAGAATGTTGTTACTTGATTTTGAAAAGGAATGTGGGTTGGTCATTCTAATACTACGGGTATCGGGTGACTTTTATAAAAGTAATGGATCTCTTTTAAAGGAACTTAACGTATGTAGTACTTTGGGGTTAAAAACCCGGACTTTGGCATAAAATGAAAGTACTTTGAGTTGGGTGAAACTTGCCTATGCTTGTTGTGTGAAACTTGCCTATGCTTGTTGTTGTGAAACTTGCCTATGCTTGTTGTTGTGAAACTTTCCTATGCTTGTGATGATAGCCTTTGTTGTGCAAGTGTGGTATTTACGTATTCTGGCGTCTCTCGATAGAGGGCCGGTGACTTGTTGAGAACTTACTTGGGACGTGCTGGCAGTGATGGAGAATTCCACGGGTATGTTTCCATTTTGATTACTGTCTTGTTGTTGATGTCACATGGACATGTCTGCCGTCTGATGTTAGGGGCATGCGGCCGTGCGGCGGGTTGATTACCCGATATATGGTTATTCGCAACATGGGCGTGTCTACACCGTCTGATTCCGGGCATGTGGCGTGCGGCGAGTTGACCACCCGATATATTGTTATTGAGGTTACATGGGCATGTCTACACCGTCACGATTCCGGGCATGTGGCCACGCGGCCTTGTTGTGTTGCATCATGGACATGTCTACACCGTCACGATTCCGGGGCATGTGGCCATGATGCGAACATGATGGATGTGGTGGGCGTGAGACCCATAGTTAGATTCGAGTGGTGACTTTGAGGCGTGAGTCCACGACTTGGCACCTTTTATGTTGCGTCTGTATTTTGGTTATCATACATGTCTCACCTTTATATGCATCGTATGATTTAAGCTGCGATATTCTGATTTCACATACTTGGTACTGTTATCGACCTCGCCGGCTGCGTTAAATGCAGCGAGTAAGTACATCGATCGTGGATCCTCGCCATAGGATCACGATTCAGCGTATTAGGAAGCTCCGTTTCTCGGAGGCTTATCTTTTGGTATGTGTTTCCACGAGTTGTAGGTTCTTGTACATTCGGGGTATGGCGGGGCCACTGTCCGTCATAGTCGTTGTAAATCTTAAGTGCATGAAATCTTGTTGTGGCGGGGTTGTAAAAGGATTAAAGCTGCTCGTGTTTTATGTATATCTTAAGGCAAGCTGTTTTGGTTGCTTTGTTATTATTATATCTCTTGTTGCATGTCTAAGTTTTTATTTCATTGGTTTTCTCGATGTTGTATCACTAGGGTGCCCGGTAAGGCACGATCCACGGGCCAATTTCGAGTGTGATTGTGGGTATTTTGTATAAGCGTAGGCGAAATTTTACGTCGATTAGGCGTGTAATCCCCTTTGGCTAACTGTTGGTTGTGCCTTAAATGTGTCTTGTTGGTTGATGAATACAGGCCTTGGAAAAGGTGGAAAAGTACGTAGAAACAAAGGAAGTGCTGCCCAATTTTCCGTAGAATTAGAGGGCCATTATTTGGTATAAGTCCTACACTTGATAGCTTGTAGTTGATAGAAGTGCTATTGTCATTTTAGGTTGAAGTACAACGTGTAGCACATTCTACTTGGCTTGTGGAATAGCCAATAAGGTTGAAGTACTTTGGAGCATTTTGCTACTTGTCGATAATCGTCGCGAGGTATGTGAACCTCTTCCTTATTTTGGCATGATTCTATGTATGAAATATACATGTGGTGTTATTTCATGATCCCTTCTACTCTTAGAAGTTAAGAGGTATGTATGTTGATTTACTTTATTTAAAAGCTACGTATAAGTTATCATAAGTTCTTACCAAGTCTTATGGGGAATGTTGGTAAGAGTCGTTAGGAAGTATTTGTAGTCGAGTTGACTTTGCTAAGTTACTGCACGAATGAGAATAAGTATCGAACAAGCCATTGCAGCGTTAATAAAAGAAAATGTATCGACAATCAATTAAATTAGAATGAGTAGAATTCTCCATCTGCATAGAAGCTAAGATAAGACAAAATTGTATTACATTTTCTAGATCATGGCTGCTTTAATAAGATCGTTATAAACAAGTATAACCTAGTCACAACGCACAAAAGTATATGTTACTTAATTTAAAGAGTTTACGTTATGAATTTTTAAGACTATGAACCTTAAATTCTTAAAAGGTTAAGATATTTTATTTTTCAAGTTATGAGACTTGATTCTTAAAGGAAGGAATGACTTGAAGTATTTTATTTGAAAGCTATGTAACTTGAATTTTTAAAAGAAGAAGTTTATGGATTTAAGAAGATAAGGAGTTTTATGATTCTTTTTAAGTATGTATGTACGTAGTACTTTTGGGTTTAATTTTCCCTAAAGTAATAAGGAATAAAAGTGCCTTAAGTTCTCTAAAGTGAAAGGTTGTTATAATAGCTTTATGGGGAGTTGTTATAACGACTAAAAAAGAAGTGAAAAGATGATTTAAAATGTTATGTAAAGATGACTTTATCGCGTCCCAGGAATGGGCCGGGCAGTATACCTTTATGGGCAGACTATATGACATTATTGCGTCCCGGGAATGGGCCGGGCAGTATACCTTTATGGGCAGACTATATGACATTATCGCGTCCCAGGAATGGGCCGGGCAGTATAACTTTATGGGCAAACTATATGACATTATGCCCCCGAGAATGGGCCGGCAAAGATACCTTTATGGGCAGACTATATGACATTATCGCGTCCCAGGAATGGGCCGGACAGTATACCTTTATGGGCAGACTATATGACTTTATCGCGTCCCAGAATGGGTCGGGCAGTATACCTTCGTGGGAAGATTCTTATGAATTCGCCGTGACCCGAAAATGGGTCGGGTTACATTATCACGTATGGATAACCAAATTGAACTCCAAAATGAGGCGTCCCTCCATAAAGGGCCGGATTATGTTATGCAAGATAAGTAAGTTATATGGTAATAAACATGATGATTTTTCCTAAGTATGTACGTAAGAATTTGACTATAACTCTTATTGAAAAATAGGAAAAGATAAGAATGTGCGATTAAGTTCATGAGTTGTAATGGCATGGTAGGATCTGGTATTTACTTTTTATACTTGCCCCTGTAATTCTCTTGTACAGTTATGATCTGCTATCGCACCTTATTTCGCTCCATATTCGCACTGTGTAATCGACTTCTTCGGGGCCGTTCATGTCCGCAGGTCTAGGTACACAGTTGTGGATCCGCGAGCTTAGGATCCTTGTTCAGCATTTTGAGATGGCTCCAAGTTCCGGAGTTTGTCATTATGGCTAGGTATATTCAGGGGTACGGCGGGGCCTTGTCCCGTCATAGTTGTTGTCACCTTCTTAGAGGTTTGTATTCATATGGGCTGGATGGTGTAAGTTGTCAGACGTAGACTTTCGGGTGATTTATATTTATACTAAGTCTTTCCGCTTTGCCTTTGTTTTAAAAAAGTGTTATTTATCTTCCGCGTTTATTTATGTTGTATGGGTAGAAGGTGCCTGTAGGGGCACCACCACGCCCGAGATTTGGGGCGTGACAGAGTGGTATCGCAGCGATTAGTCCTCGCATGTCTACGCACTGTATAGTAGAGTTTTGTTTATCGATGTGTGCACCACATCTATAAACAGGAGGCTATAGTACATTTAGGATTGGTTTCCTTCTTCTCACTCCGAGATCGTGCGATAGAAATTTGTTGTTAGGTAGTCTCTCCTAACGTGTTATTTTGATTGCAGATGTGAGAAATGCAACAAAGGACCCGTAAAGGATTATCCGCACTTCATCCAAGTTGGTAAAACTATTGCAGTTGGTATAATGATGATGTGTATCCGCATTTGAGCGTATTTATTTGGGGTCATATGTGCGTTGCCTAGAATGATTATGAGTTACCATGAGTTGGTTAAACCTTAATAATTACTTGGAATGTGTGAAACATTTTATTGAATCCACATCTAGGCTTTATATATGTACTTATTTGAAATAGTCAAGAGGTAATGAACTGACTAAGATTGTGATAGACTCTTGAAAGATCATGTTTAATTGACTTATGAACATACCATGTTATTAGATTAAGCTGTGTTGTATGCTTAAGTGAGATGCACGAATAATATTTTTTTATGGAGTAAATATGGTTGTTGTGATTAGGACAACATGATATTGAGATTATGAGAAACTATCTTACCCGTATGAGGGGAGAGATGATGTAAGATTGGGACATGGAATAATCGAGAATCGTGGAATACTAGCTAACTATTGAGACCTTAGATGAACATTCGAGGACGAATGTTTCTAAGGGGGGAAGGATGTTACACCCCGTAATACCAGGGCTACTAATTGAGAACGTGATTAAGGATTTAAGATTTGAATTTTGGAAGGAAAGAATAATTAAATTTTCTTAAGGAAAATTTCGAAAAAAATGTGACGACGGGAAAATTATTAACTTGGTGTATAATACTTCTAATTGGATTTATGGACTTAGTATTGGATTATAAGGTGTTGGAATTGATAATATGGGGTCTGCCGAGAATTTCACAATTTCGCGGGGACCTTCGAAAAATTATAATATTTTGGACCAATTGGAGGGCGACACGTGGCACCCCTCCACTTGTCTTGCTAAGATGACAACAAATTAGATATTTTGAGAGGGGACAAGTGGACATGGGTCCCACTCCACTTGGCTATACATATCCAAGTCTTGCAAGACTTGGATCACTTTACACTTAGACCAAAAAAATAAGCTCTTATCTTCTCCCCTTTAGCTCCATAATTTCGAGAGCCCCTTGGCTAAGAACAACCATTGTTGATCAATTTATTTCTCCAAGATTAAGCCCTTAAACCAAGTGCTAAGCCTAGATTAATATTCTACACGTTATTACTTGTCTTGGCCGAAAGTGGATGCCAAAACCCTAGCGGTTCCGTCGACTTTTTGGAAGTCAGATTCAAAGAGAAGTTGCTCCTAAGGTTGTAGGGGGTACATATATGTGATTGGAACTTGAAGAAGTGGAGCGAAACGAAAACTGCGCACCAATAAAGACCGGACTGTTTTGGGGCGTTTTTGGGCAAAAACTGAGGTAAAAGTCCTTCTTCTTTTAAAGTAATTGGATATTACTTATTGTTATTATGTATGGATGAACTTGTGTTAGAAAAGAATGAAGAATAAAAAGCGTTTGAGCCATTTTTGGGGCTAAAACCGATTTGGGACAGATTTGGTGCAAATGGAATTCGTTGGTTATTGTCGTTGTTATCTTCACCTATTGCATGTTATAATGGATTAATATTGTTGTTAATAAGTTGTTATAACTTATGTAGAAGTTTTGGAACTCGAATTGGAATAAAATGGATTAAGGAACGAGTTATCGGGTTGTGGTTGTTGTGGCCGAGAAACTGCCCAAAATTGTTAGACGTTGTTGTGTCGTTTAGTGGACTGTTTTGAGGTATTAAATGCTGGAAATTTAGTTGTTGTTATGAATGTTTAAGTGTAGTAGTTGTTAATGAAAGTCCTAAGGGAATAAGGGTGTGGAAAGGCGTTAAAATGCCTCACATTTTACCCTCGTTATGGTTGGATTGCAGACTATTTTTATGGGCTGATTTGTGGACTGTTTTGTATAACTGTGGGGCAGAATTTTACACGTCCAGTTAGGCGTGTAATCCCCTTTGGCTAACTGTTGGTTGTGCCTTAAATGTGGCTTGTTGGTTGATGAATACAGGCCTTGGAAAAGGTGGAAAAGTACGTAGAAACAAATGAAGTGCTGCCCAATTTTCCGTAGAATTAGAGGGCCATTATTTGGTATAAGTCCTACACTTGATAGCTTGTAGTTGATAGAAGTGCTATTGTCATTTTAGGTTGAAGTACTACGTGTAGCACATTCTACTTGGCTTGTGGAATAGCCAATAAGGTTGAAGTACTTTGGAGCATTTTGCTACTTGTCGATAATCGTCGCGAGGTATGTGAACCTCTTCCTTCTTTTGGCATGATTCTATGTATGAAATATACATGTGGTGTTATTTCATGATCCCTTCTACTCTTAGAAGTTAAGAGGTATGTATGTTGATTTACTTTATTTAAAAGCTACGTATAAGTTATCATAAGTTCTTACCAAGTCTTATGGGGAATGTTGGTAAGAGTCGTTAGGAAGTATTTGTAGTCGAGTTGACTTTGCTAAGTTACTGCACGAATGAGAATAAGTATCGAACAAGCCATTGCAGCGTTAATAAAAGAAAATGTATCGACAATCAATTAAATTAGAATGAGTAGAATTCTCCATCTGCATAGAAGCTAAGATAAGACAAAATTGTATTACATTTTCTAGATCATACGCTTTAATAAGATCGTTATAAACAAGTATAACCTAGTCACAACACAAAAGTATATGTTACTTAATTTAAAGAGTTTACGTTATGAATTTTTAAGACTATGAACCTTAAATTCTTAAAAGGTTAAGATATTTTATTTTTCAAGTTATGAGACTTGATTCTTAAAGGAAGGAATGACTTGAAGTATTTTATTTGAAAGCTATGTAACTTGAATTTTTAAAAGAAGAAGTTTATGGATTTAAGAAGATAAGGAGTTTTATGATTCTTTTTAAGTATGTATGTACGTAGTACTTTTGGGTTTAATTTTCCCTAAAGTAATAAGGAATAAAAGTGCCTTAAGTTCTCTAAAGTGAAAGGTTGTTATAATAGCTTTATGGGGAGTTGTTATAACGACTAAAAAAGAAGTGAAAAGATGATTTAAAATGTTATGTAAAGATGACTTTATCGCGTCCCAGGAATGGGCCGCAAGATACCTTTATGGGCGCACTATATGACATTATTGCGCCCCGAATGGGCCGCAAGATACCTTTATGGGGCGACTATATGACATTATCGCCCCGTGAATGGGCCGGCAAGATAACTTATGGGCAAACTATATGACATTATTGCGTCCCAGGAATGGGCCGGGCAGTATACCTTTATGGGCAGACTATATGACATTATCGCGTCCCAGGAATGGGTCGGACAGTATACCTTTATGGGCAGACTATATGACTTTATCGCGTCCCAGAATGGGTCGGGCAGTATACCTTCGTGGGAAGATTCTTATGAATTCGCCGTGTCCCGAAAATGGGCCGGGTTACATTATCACGTATGGATAACCAAATTGAACTCCAAAATGAGGCGTCCCTCCATAAAGGGCCGGATTATGTTATGCAAGATAAGTAAGTTATATGGTAATGAACATGATGATTTTTCCTAAGTATGTACGTAAGAATTTGACTATAACTCTTATTGAAAAATAGGAAAAGATAAGAATGTGCGATTAAGTTCATGAGTTGTAATGGCATGGTAGGATCTGGTATTTACTTTTTATACTTGCCCTCGTAATTCTCTTTGTACGCTTATGATCTGCATCAGACTTATTTCCGTTCCATATTCTGCACTGTATGGACCGACTTCTGGGGCTGCGTTCATGTCCGCAGGTCTAGGTACACAGTTGTGAATCCGCGAGCTTAGGATCCTTGTTCAGCATTTTGAGATGGCTCCAAGTTCCGGAGTTTGTCATTATGGCTAGGTATATTCAGGGGTACGGCGGGGCCTTGTCCCGTCATAGTTGTTGTCACCTTCTTAGAGGTCTGTATTCATATGTGGGCTGGACTGGTGTAAGTTGTATTTACGTTGTTGTACAGCGTAGACCCTTTCGGGTGATTTATATTTATACGGAAGTCTTTCCGGCTTTGCCTTTGTTTTAAAAAAAATGTTATTTATCTTCCGCGGTTTATTTATGTTGTATGGGTAGAAGGGTGCCCAGGTACGGGCACCAGTCACGGGCCCGGGATTTGGGGCGTGACATTAAGCTCCACACTTTAAACCAAGGTTCATAAGGGTATTGTAAGGGTATCTCAATAGAAAGATCCCGGAAAGTTGCTTTCATAGGTTTGGTTTGGAAGATTAAAGGAAAGTTGTTTGTGATATTCTAAGGGTCTCAAGTGGCGGATTGAAGTGTCAAGGAGAGGCTCTAAGTTGCTAGGGAGCGACTTCGGATCTTGAAGTTGGATTAAGGCTCGTTGAGGTAACAATCTTGTTCTCTTAAGGTGTTATAAGATTACATATTGTTGTAGCCTTACATTTTAACTAGCATGAAGTATTTTGTGTTGAAGATTTATAAGTGATATGGATAATAGGAGCCTAGAATCTGAAATGACATTCTAGCCATTTGGAATTGAAATACAATTTGGTCGTTAATTAGAATCGTCACATGTTACTTACTTGAAGATTGTAGTAGTTATAATCAATTGCGGCTTGATATCTTGTTATACTAAACAACTTGGATTGAAAAGGAATTGGATAAGAATTGTGTTGTTTTACTTCAAGTTGCCGAATTGACCTTGTAGTTTGTACTAGTTTGATATTAATTGTGGGACAAAATTTTACACGTCTAGTAGGCGTGTAATCCCCTATTGTTAACTACATTGTTGAGCCTTAAATGTGGCGTGTTTGGTTATTGAATTTGGGCCTTGAAAAAGGTGGAAAAGTATGTAGAAACAAAGGAAGTGTTGTCCGATTTTCCGTAGAATTTAGTGACTTTGCACTTATAATATTCTACGTTTGAAGTAAGAAGTTAATAGACGTATTATGGTCATTATAGGTTGACATAATACGTGCGGTATATTGGACTTAGCAAGTGGATTGGCCCGGAGAGGTATGTGGAACTTTCCTATCTCTTGAGCATGAATAGTTGTACCTATATAGTACGGTAGACGTACAAGACTTTGATATCCTTTACTTGTTTTAAGAATGTCCAAGTCGGTTGAGTTAGGGGATTAACTCACTTGTTTAAAAGTAGTAAAGATGTCTTAGTTTTCAAAGTTAAAGGACTTGAAGTGTTTTAAGTATATGATATTTGTTTCGTTTTAAACGTATAAGTCCCTTGGATATAAGGAAGAATATAATTGCCTAAAGTATAAAGTTAATATAACGACTTTATGGGGAGTTGGTTATATTAGCTTTATGGAAAGTTAAGAAGAGAGATTTACTCAAAGTAAAATAATTAAGGATAAATGACTTGAATTAATGAAAGGCAAATTGATTTGAAGGCATCAATTGCTTAAGGTTTTAAAAGAAAAGAAGTCATTTGATTTAGGAGCCTAATTATGTTTTTAAAAGGTACGGTGACTTGTCTTGAAAAGTAGTTATGACTTGATACTACGGTTATTAGTATCTTGGAAGTTTTATATGAAAATAGTCATTTTTAAAAGAGTAGAAGTACGTAGTACTTTGGGTTAAATTCCCGGATTTTATAAAGACATGTTAGTGCCTTAAGTAAACTAAAATGAGAGTGTATGTGAACAAGACTAATAAGAAGTTAGGGGATTTCTTAACTTGCTTATGTTATGTATGATAAGCCGGTAGTGCTTATGTTATGTATGATAGCCGGTTTGTGCTAGTGATATATTATGCATTACGGGGTCATTCCCCGGGTTTGTGGCATTTGCATATTCCGTGGATTTGCTACCCATGATGCGAGGAATACCTCATGCGAGTCCGTAAGGGCTTATGCGGGTGAAATAGTCCCATGCGGGGCGGACCAGTCCTATGCGAGGAATACCTCATGCGGGTCTATACGACCTATGCGGGCGGATACAGTCTATGCGAGGAAGTTACCTCATGCGGGTCCATACGGCCCTTACGGGTGAAATAGTCCCAGGAGTAGGATTGCTTAATGATACTACGGGCGGGTGGCCCCACTTTGATCATGAGCCTCCTATTTTTATGCAGTAAATTATACTCTTGTTTACTCTTATTGTTAGTAAGGCACAGTGTACTGTAATTTGATTATCATCCATGTCTCCAGCTTTATTTAGACTTATGATATAATTATAGTATTTTCCAGTTTTACATACTTGGTACATATTGTGTACTGACCCCCTTTTCTCGGGGGCTGCGTTTATGACGCAGGTAGGGGTAAGCAGGTGGTGGATCCTCATTCTTAGGATCACTGATCAGGTGTCGGAAGCTCCATTTCTCCGGAGGTTTGCCTTTTGGTACGGTTCTCCCTGATGTTGTAGATATTATGTACATTTAGGGGTATGGCGGGGCCCTGTCCCGCTACAGTTGTTATTCCTAAATGTTTGTAGTCACATTTGTGGTTTGGGTTTTAAAGAACATAATTGTACTGACATATTTTGGTTTATGTACATTTTACGGAAGGTGGCCTTATCGGCTAGCCTGTTGATGTTTATTTTCTAAGTTTTGATATGTGTTATGTATGTTCTGCTGCTATTCTCTGATGTATACCTGAACGGGGTGCCCAGGTAGGGCACCAGTCGCGGCCCCGGGGTCGGGTCGTGACAACACTGTTCAACAATGTAAATACAACTCTAGCAAGTCCAGCGCACATATGAATACAGACCTCTAAGAGTTTGGACAATTACTATGACGGGACAAGGCCCCGCCGTACCCCTGAATATACCTAGCCATAATGACAAGCTCCGGAACATTGGAGTCATCTCAAAATGCTGAATCAGGATCCTAAGCTCGCGGATCCATAACTGTGTACCTAGACATGCGGACATGAACGCAGCCCCCCGAAGGGGGTCAGTACAACAAGTACTAAGTATGGAACGGAAATAAAGTACAGTATTAAAATCATAGCTGGCCAAAATAATGACAGGGACAAGTAAAATAATCAAATACCATATCCAACCGTGTCATATAAAATAAGAGCCAACTGTACCTTGTATTACTATACCCCTGTACCACTGTACCATCGTATATCAGATCACCGTACTAATCAGATTATTGCATCACTGTACTATTGTACTACTATATCACTGAGAGCCAACTGTACCTTTTCAAGATATACAAGTCATGTCAAAATCATGAACGTCTATCTATATAAACAAATATTGTCATGGGAGTTGAACCCTCATACATATATAAATAATGTATCATACTCCGTACATATAACGTGTCCCGGCCCTTTAGAGAGGGACCCGGTGGAATCATGTAATTGTTGACACATAACGTATCACGGCCCATTCTGGGACTCGGTGTCTTTTCACACATAACATAACCCGACCCATTTGTGAGACTCGGTGTATCACATAACGTAACTTAGCCCATTTGTGGGACTCGGTGTATCACATAACGTAACCCGACCCATTTATGGGACTCGGTATATCACATAACGTAACCCGACCCATTTGTGGGACTCGGTGTATCACATAATGTAACCCGGCCCATTTGTTGGACTCGGTGTATCACATAACGTAACCCAGCCCATTTGTGGGACTCGGTGTATCACATAACGTAACTCGGCCCGTTTGCGGGACACGATGTAATGCTCTTTACACAATGTAACCCGGCCCGTTTCTGGGACACGGTGTATTGCATCCATGACATTTTAAACCATCTTTTTACCTCTTCTTAAGTCGTTATAACAACTTCCCATAAAGCTATTATAACAATCTTTCATTTTAGAGAACTTAAGGCACTTTATCACATCTTCCTTTTTAATCACACTAAGGCATTTTCATAACTTGAAACCTTAGGGAAACTAAACCCAAAGTACTACGTACATGCATTTATAATCATATCATGCAAGATTAGGGAGTTGGACCCAACATACTACGTACATACATAAACATAAAAGAATCATGCCACACCTTCACTTTTAAATCAATAAACTTCCCTTTTTCAAAATCAAGTAAGTTATGCCTTTAAATCAAGTTACTTCTACTCTTTAAATTAAGTAACATATACTTTTCAAATCAAGTTACTTATTCTCTTTGAATCAAGTAACATTTACTTTTCAAATCAAGTTACTACACCTTTTTCAAAACTCAAGTCATTTATACTTTCGAAATCCAAGTCTCGTGTACTTTCAAAATTAATACTTTTATGAGCTGTGAATAGGTTATACTCATTTATAACGATCTTGTTAAAACATCTATGATCTAGAAAATGTAATACAATTTTGTCTTATCTTAGTTTCTATGCAGATGGAGAATTCTACTCATTTCAATATAATAGATTGTCGATATATTTTTATTAACGCTGCAATGGCTTGTTCGATACCTATTCTCATTAGTGTAGTAAATTAGCAAAGTCAACTCGACTCCAATACTTCCTAACGACTCTTACCAACATCCCCCATAAGACTTTGGTAAGAACATAGGAATATTTTAGACATGCCTTTAGCATAAAATCAATAACATGAATACTTCATAATGACAAGGCTAGTAATTCAAGAAAACAAGTCACGTATACTCCAAATAACAAGGCAAGTATACCTCAAGGATAATCATGTCGATAGAAGGAAGAAGTTAACATACCTCATTGGCAACTAACCCAAACGACAAGTAGCAAAATGCTCCAAAGTACTTCAACCTCATCGGCTATTCCTTAAGCCAAGTAGAATATGCTACACGTAGTACTTCAACCTATAATAACGATAACACTTCTATCAATTTCAAGCTTACAATTGTAAGACTTATACCAAACAATTTTCCCTCTAATTCTACGGAAAATTGGACAGCACTTCATTTGTTTCTACGTACTTTTCCACCTTTTCCAAGGCCCGTATTCATCAATCAACAAGCCACATTTAAGGCGCAACCAACAGTTAGCCAAAGGGGATTACACGCCTAACTGGACGTGTACAATTTTGCCCCACAGTTATACAAAACAGTCCACAAATCAGCCCATAAAAACAGTCCTTAATCCAACAATAACGAGGGTAAAATGTGAGGCGTTTCAACACCCTTCCACACCCCTATTTCCTTAGGACTTTCATTAGAAACTACTACACTTAAACATGCATATTAGGGCTGATTTTCCAGCATAACCACACCCCCAAAACAGTCCATAAAATGATACGACAACGTCTAACAGTTTTGGGCAGGTTTTCGGCTAAAACAACTACAATCCGATAACTCTTTCCTTAATCCATTTTATTCCAATTCGAGTTCCAACACTTCCATATATGACATACCAACTTATCAACAACCATATTACCTTATTTTAACATGCGACAAGTGTGGATAACAACAACCATATAACAAACGAAACCACGGGCACAAAATAGTCTCAAATTGGCCAACAACATATCTACCTCATACACATCTTATTTTCAATTTCTTCCTTAACATGAATTCATCTATACATTATAACAATAAGTAATATCCAATTACTTTAATTTTTGAAGAACTATTACCTCATTTTTGTGCCAAAAAATGTCCCGGGCAGAATGCTCAACAATGGCCCGTAGTTTTCGTTTCGCTCCACTTCTTCAAGATCCAATCATATATATGTATCCCCTACAACCTTAGAAGCAACTTCCCTTCACATTCCATCACCAAAAAATCGACGGAACCCCTAGGGTTTCACCCTCTATTCTCGACCAACAACATGTTTTGTGTTCTTGGAATAATATCTTCGGGGGCTGCGTTCATGCCGCATGTAAGAGTAAGCAGGTTGCGGATCCTCACTCTTAGGATCACTGATCAGTTTTAAAAAAGCTCCATTTCTCCAGAGGCTTGTCTTTTGGTACGGTTTCCCTGATGTTGTAGATTTATGTACATTCAGGGGTATGGCGGGGCCCTGTCCCGCCACAGTGATTATGTCAAAATTCTTAGAGGTCTGTTGTCATATCTTGTGGGTCAGTTTTTATAAAGATGGGATGTAACTGCTGTTGGATATGTACTTGTATATATATGTCCAGGGAGGTGGTCTTATCGGCTAGCCTGTTATTTATTTTTCTGTTTATGTACTTTAGGAGTTTTATGTATGTTCCGTTGATTTTTCTGATGTATACCTGTAAGGGGGCCCAGGTACGGCACCAGTCGCGGGCCCGGGGTCGGGTCGTGATAAAAGTGGTATCAGAGCAGTTAGTCCTCGGAAAGTGTCTACAGACCGTGTCTAGTAGAGTCTTGGTTATCGATGTGTTGTGCACCACATCTATAACCAGGAGGCTGCAGGACATTTAGGATTGGTTTCCATTCTTCTCTCTCTGAGATCGTGTAGTAGAGCTGTCTTATTAGGTTAAACCCTCTTTGACCTATTCTTATATATCAGTTATGCCTCCACGGAATGCGATCAGGGCCCAGAAGGGCAAGGCAGTAGCAAGAGCTGCTAGTGGTACGCAAAGGGTTACTAGGACTCAGGCCCAGACTATGCCTGAGGTTGTGGCCCAGACGGCGAGTTCAGTTATGCCGAGAGTAGCCGCAGCTCCAGAGGTTCCGATACCTGAGCCTCCAGTTCCGCAGCCAGGGGCATAGTATAGAGATTATGGAGAGCAGATCAGGTTATTGACTAGCATAGTGGCAGGGCAGCTCCGTTTTAGGATTCGGGATTTTCTGGGTTGTAATCCACCCGAGTTCTATGGTTCAAGATCTGAAGATGATCCTCAGGAGTTCATTCGGCAGATACAGCGGACTATGCAGGTACTTAGCGCCTCGGATACAGAGTCAGTTGTGATAGCTTCTTACCGGTTACGCGATATTGAGTTGAACTGATTTGAGTCATGGGAACTGTCTAGGGGTGTGGGTTCTCCTCCAGCTATTTGGGATGAGTTCACAGAGGCTTTCCTTGATAACTTTTTGCCTCCTGAGATGAGGAGATCCCGTGTTGATAGGTTCTTGACGCTGAGGCAGAATGAAAGGACCATCAGAGAGTAAAAGCTAGAGTTTGACTCATTGGCCAGGTATGCGCTCACTATCGTGGCTGACATGGCTGATAGAGTTCATCTCTATGTGATGGGGCTAGACCGCTACATGGTTACTGCATGCCTGGGAGTGGCCCTTCAGCCAGGTATGGATATTGCCAGGATGCAGGCATACACACAGGGTATTGAGGACAGGGAGAGAGAGGACCAGCCAGATCGGGGACAGCCCAAGAGGGCCAGGACGGAAGGGTTACAGGGTAACTTTCGAGGCGGACAACCTCAGCAGCAGGGTAGGTCTACTTTTCAACCGGTACAGAGTGCTCCTTCCCAGTTTTCTGACATAAGGTTTGACGGGTTATTCGGGAGCAGGTCAGGGCTCCAGGGCTTCAGGGTTTCACGGAGGTAGGGATCTTAGCCGATCGAGACCACCCCTATCTCGGTGTGTTCGATGCGGTAGATCCCACCCTGGTGAGTGTTGTACTGCTTCGGGAGCTTGCTTCTCTTGCGGCCAGCAGGGCCATATAAAGAGGGATTGTCCGACCAGAGGTGGCATGAGTGGTATGGTTCAGCCTACAGGGTCAGTTGGTGGGTCTTCATCTTCTGTGACTATGCGCCCCGGAGGGCAGGGTGTTCACGGGCTAGCAGACCGCGATAGAGGTCATGGCAGGGGTCCTAGTTCTAGCGTTCCACAGAACTGCATATATTTCTTAGCCAGTCGGCAGGACCAGGAGGCTTCATCGGATGTCGTCACTGGTATATTGTTGATTTCATGCGGTGACGTTTATGCTTTGATAGATCCATGTTCTACCTTATCCTACGTGTCCCCTTTTATTGCTGGTAGAATAGGGATAGAGCCGGTGTCGATAGAGCCTTTTGAGGTAGCTACGCCAGTGGGTGATTCGGTGTTAGCTAAGCGGGTGTATAAAAACTACCCATTGTTTATATACAGTCGTCAGACCCTAGCAGACTTGATAGAGTTGGAGATGACAGATTTTGATGTAATTATGGATATGGACTGGTTGGCTTCTTGTTTTGCCAATGTTGACTGTAGATACAGGTGGGTCCGATTCCAGTTTCCCGGTAAGCCGATTGTCGAGTGGAAGGGCAATACAGCGTCGCTGAGGGGTAGGTTTATTTCTTACCTCAAGGCTAGGAAGATAGTTCAAAAAGGGTACATCTATCATCTGGTTCGGGTATTCGATACAGAGGATGAGGTGCTAGTTCTTCAGTCAGTTCCGGTGGTTAGAGAGTTTCCGGATGTATTCCCAGATGATCTCCCAGGTATTCCTCCAGATAGGGAAATTGAGTTTATTGATGTGTTGCCAGACACTCGGCCTATATCTATTATGTCTTACAGGATGGCACCTGCTGAGTTGAGGGAATTGAAGGACCAGCTGAAAGAGTTGCTGGAAAAAGGCTTTATTAGGCCTAGTATTTCTCCCTGGGGAGCGCCAGTTTTGTTTGTAAAGAAGAAGGATGGGACGCTGCGTATGTGTGTTGACTACAGGCAGCTGAATAAAGTAACCATCAAGAATAGATACCCCCTCCCCAGGATTGATGATTTGTTTGACCAGTTGCAGGGTGCGAGGTGTTTCTCCAAGATAGACCTGCGGTCCGGTTATCATCAGGTGCGAGTTAGGGAGGCAGATATCCCGAAGACTACATTTAGGACCCGGTATGGGCATTATGAGTTAAGGGTGATGTCTTTCGGTTTGACTAACGCTCCAGCGGTATTTATGGATTTGATGAACCGGGTGTTCAAGCCATTTCTGGATACGTTTGTTATAGTATTCATTGATGATATCCTGGTTTATTCTCGCACAGAGCAGGAGCATGCAGATCACTTGAGGACGGTACTTGGAGTCCTTCGGAGCCGGCAGTTGTACGCCAAGTTATCCAAGTGTGAGTTTTGGTTGGCCTCAGTGGCATTCTTGGGGCACATTATCGGGGCTGACGGTGTTCAAGTTGATACGGCAAAGATTGAGGCGTTCAAGACTTGGCCGAGACCTACTACTCCGACGAAGGTGCGCATCTTCTTAGGGCTGGCAGGTTATTATCGTAGATTTGTGGAGCAGTTCGCTTAGATATCAGTGCCTTTGACTAGGCTGACTCAGAAGGCAGCTAAGTTCCGCCGATGAGGCTTGAGAAGGGCTTCCGCCATCAAGGAAAAGTTGACGACGACTCCAGTTCTTACTCTTCCTGAGGGGTTAGAGGGATACGTGATTTATTGTGATGCCTCGGGTATCGGGCTAGGGTGCGTCTTGATGCAGCACGACAAGGTTATAGCCTATGCTTCCCAGTAGCTACGGAATCATGAGAGGAATTACCCTACTCACGACTTAGAGTTGGCCGCAGTTATTCATGCCTTGAAGATTTGGAGACATTATTTATACGGGGTTCACGTGGATATTTATACAGACCACAAGAGCCTCCAGTACATCTTCAGGCAGAGAGAGCTGAACTTGCGGCAGAGACGGTGGTTAGAGTTGCTGAAGGATTATGATGTTGATATCCTATACCATCCGGGAAAAGCCAACGTGGTTGCAGATGCTCTGAGTCATAGATCTATGGGGAGTCTGTCAGAGGTACAACCAGATAGACAGGACATGGTCTGTGAGATCCATCAGCTGGCGAGCCTTGGGGTTCGGTTGGTCGATACCGATGATAGTGAGGTACGGGTTCGAGAGGTTGCCGAGTCTTCCATCATTGAGGAGGTGAAGAGGCGACAGTATGAGGATCCAGTTCTGATATGGTATCGAGATACGGCTCTTCGAGAGGAGAAGAGTTTATTTGAGGTGGCGCCTGATGGGGTGCTAAGATACGAGGCGGTGTGTGTTCTCGATGCAGACTTCGCCAGGTTCTAGGGAGGTACATGCGTGCTACTCTATTCATCTGGGGTCGACTAAGATGTACCATGACCTCAAATGTATGTATTGGTGGGATGGCCTAAAGAGGGACGTAGTAGAGTTTGTTGCTCAGTGTCCGAATTGTCAGCAGGTCAAGGTTGAGCACCAGAAGCCCGGTGGGCTATTGCAGGCGATTGATATTTCGACATGGAAGTGGAAGGTGATCAACATGGATTTTGTTACAGGGTTACCTCGTACTCATAGGAAGTGTGATTCCATCTGGGTTATTGTAGACAGGCTGACGAAATCAGCCCACTTTCTTCCAGTCAGGACTACGTATTCGGCTGAGGATTATGCTAGACTTTATATTAGGGAGATTGTGAGACTGCACGGAGTTCCTATATCTATTATATCAGACAGGGGATCCCAGTTTATGGCTAACTTCTGGAGGTCTTTCCAGAAGGGGTTAGGGACACAGGTGAGTCTCAGTACCGCGTTTCATCCTCAGACCGACGGACAGGCAGAGCGTACTATCCAGACACTTGAGGATATGTTGCGGGCCTGTGTTATTAATTTCAGGGGTAGCTGAGAGGATCATGTGCCTCTTGTTGAGTTTTCATATAACAACAGCTACCATTATAGTATTCAGATGGCGTCATATGAGGCTTTGTATGGGCGAAAGTGTAGGTCGTCGATTGGTTGGTTCGACGTGGGCGAGGTTCAGTTAGTTGTCCCAAAATTGATTCAGCAGGTTGTGGATAAGGTGAAGCTTATCCAGGAGAGACTTTTAGCAGCTCAGAGTCGGCAGAAGTCTTATGCGGATAATCGACGTCGACACTTGGAGTTTCAGGTTGACGATTGGATCTTCTTGAAAATATCACCCATGAAGGGTGTGATGAGGTTTGGAAAGAAGGGGAAACTTAGCCCAAGGTACATTGGGCCTTATCAGATCCTCCGTAGAGTAGGCAAGGTTGCCTATGAGTTGGAACTGCCGTCCGACATGGAGGCAGTACATCCGGTCTTCCATGTTTCTATGTTGCGAAAGTGTATCGGAGATCCATCGAGAGTTTTCCCAGCTAGCGATGTCCAAGTGACAGAAGGATTATTGTATGAGGAGAGTCCCATAGCGATACTCGATCGCCAGGTCAGGCGATTGCGGACTAAGGATGTGGCTTCCGTCAAAGTCTTGTGGAGGAATGATAATAGGGAGGAGATGACTTGGGAAGCAGAGGAGGACATGATGGAGAAGTATCCTCACTTATTCCTTACACCTCCAGGTAATCCTTTTCCCTTACTTGTCAGTTTCATTTGACGTATTTGCTTAAGTGCTATTATGTGGCCATGTGGGGCATATTTGGTATGTTGGGTGTATTTAAAGGGGACTATGTCGCTATCTAATTAGATTGATTCCGAAAGAACATTCAGGGATGAATGTTTCTAAGGGGGAAAGAATGTTACACCCCGTAATTCCAGGACACGTGTAAGAGAACGTACGTGAGAAATTTTGAATTCTTTTTGGTTGAAACGATAGAAAGATTATTTGGTTTCTATTAAAAAATTATTCTGAGCCTCGTGAAGGAAAAATGTTTAGTAAAGGGAATTGAGTTCCCGAATTCGCTATTTGAGACTTATAGAATTTATTGGAATTCCGAGAGATGAAATATTTTGGACCAACCGGAGGGTGACACGTGTCACCCTCCACATGCCCATGTTGGGCGAGAATGACCAAGACAAGAGGACAAGTTGACTCTTGATATTTAAGTCATCCAAATCCAAGCCACACAAATGTTTTAATCTTAGCCATTGATCTCCTTATATATCCATTACTAGTGCAAGACTAATTGGACACTTAGAAAAATTTCAAGACTTCATTCTTGTTCTTGAGGCTCTCGGCATTAATCCCTTATTGTCACGACCCGAACCCGGGCCCGTGACTGGTGCCTTACCCGGGCACCCAAGTAGACATACATCAGAGTAACCAGCGGAATATAAAACAATACATGAAACAATATGAAGTGAGAAACAATTTATCTAAGAAAAGTTACCTTTCGGCATATATATATAAAGCTTGAACAGTTACATCCCTTTTACAAACCCTGCCCACAACAGTACTACAGACCTCTGAGAATGTTATAACAACAATGGCGGGACAGGGCCCCGCCATACCCCTGAATGTAAGTACCTACAACGACAGGGGACTATATCAAAGATAAGCCTCCGGAGACGCGGAGCTTCCCAAAACGCTGAAACAGTGACCCTATGAGCGAGGATCAACAACTGGTGTACCTCTACCTGCGGCATGAACGCACCCGGGGAGATCGATAACAGTACCAAGTATGTGAAATCAAAATATCAGAATGAAATCATAATAGTCTATATAAAACAGAAGACATATATGATAACCAATTTACGATACACAATATGTAAGCAGTCATGTCAAGTCAGGGACTCACGCCCTTAAGGTCATCACTCAAATATAACCATGGGTCTCATGCCCATAATATCAATCATGCCCGTGGAATTCCTTCCTCACTGCCGGCAGTCCATGATATAAAAGCGCCAAGGAATACACATGAACACCAGGTCCCACCTGTGTCATAATAAAACTGTACGGGGTAAGTACGAAGGCATAGCCGACTACTAAAACCCACAGTACCAATCAATGCTATAAAACTGTATCACGAGGTCTTTCTAGACCGCGCCACATGATCGAAGCTGGCCACTCGCCCTCAGTATCAATGTGTGCGTCTAATCCTGGAACTTACCGCAGCTCCGCATAGGCCACCTAGGCCCGCATGAGGTATTCCCCGCATCGAGGGTAGCTACTCCTCGGCATCGTCCTGGACTCTCGTAGTCCGCATGGCCACATAGACCGCATGAGGCATTCCCCGCACACTAACCTGGAACTATCGTAGCTCTGCATAGGTCCCCTGGACCCGCATGAGGCATCCCTCGCATCGGGGGGGCAGCTTAACCCCCGGTATAACATGTCAAGAGGTGAGTGGTACAATACTAACATCACGGCTTATCGTTAAACAACATAAGCACAACAAGGGAAACCCCTTTACACAAACATCACAAGACACTAACACACGTAGCATACTAACATGTTTACTTATCAAAACAACAAGAAAGTATTACAAGGTTATCACAAACCAACATAGTTAAGTTATTCACACAAGGTACTTTCTATTTTATGTCAACAAGTTCGGGTTTTTATCCCCAAAGTACTTCATACATTAACTCTTTAAAAAGATCCGTTTCTTTCACAAGAGTCACACGATACCCGTAGTATCAAAATAGAGTGACTATCTTTTTAAGTAAACCAAAACAATTTCCCTACCTTCTTTTTGAACCAACTTAAGACAAAAGCACGCCTTCCTTTTTAAACGAAAACACTTCAAATTTTCAAGTCTTTGTCTTTTATAAATCAAGTCCTTACTTTGAAATTTTAAGAAAATCAAAACATGTTGATTAATGATCTTATTAAAGCAGCCATGATCTAGGAAATGTAATACAATTTTGTCTTATCTTAGCTTCTATGCAGATGGAGGTTTCTACTGGTTTTAGTAATACTTAATTAGTCAATACATTTTCCTTTATTAGCGCTGCAGTGGTTTGTTCGATACTTATTCTCATTTCCGAAATCAATACAAGGCTTTCATAAACAATTAAGTAAACCGTTCCTTTTATCTCTCTTAAGTCGTTATACCTAACTTCCCATAAAGCTAGTATAACTCTTAAGCTTTTAAAACCAAGTATTACTCTTCTTTCAAAAACGATTCTTAATTCTTTTGAAATACTTCAAGATTCTTATTATTCAAAACTCAAGTCAAAAGACATCGAAGTAAAACCACGTTCAGTTAACACACGTACGCTTCATCGTACTATATATATTCTTTTAAAATATCATGCTCAAGAGGATAGGAAGAATCACATACCTCCTCGGCGAAATCCACCTGCCAAGTCGAATATGTCGCGCGCAGAGTATCAACCTATAATAGTTAAATAAGTCTATCAACGTCTAGACTTCTCGTTAGAATATTCTAAGCAGAAGGTTCTTATTTCTACGGAAATTTGGGCAGCACTTCCCTACCCGTAAAGCTACACAAGTCTCAGAATACAAATTTCAATGTAAGTACGCTTAAATTCTCTTCTTTTATACCATCCTTCTATATCTTATACTCAATTATAAACTACTATATGTAATTTCCAATTACAATAGAAGGACAAAGATATTTACCTCGATAAGCCCAAAATTATCCAAGATTAAAGTCGATCCTGAGCAAGGTTTAGCTCATATTCTGTATGCTCCAATTCGCTCCAAGAAACCCTTAGAAGTTCTAAACAACTTCTACTTAATACTTCAACCAACTATGAAGATTTTCCTAGGGCTTCGTTTTGTGACTAAGGGATATAAAGTAGCATTTCCGGGCTTCTTGTATAGAGATAACTTTGGAATACTACAAGGTATTTGGGCTAAGGTATTTTGGAATAACAACAATACTTGGAGAATATTTTTCTACCAAGGGGGGGGGGTGTCTCGGCGAGAACACAAGGAGGGGTGGGGAGAGTGTTGGACGAGAGCCTTACTAAGGGGGAGGGAGTTTTGAGACTTGGAAGAATGTTAAGTGGATGAAGAATAAGTCTTGAACTTAAGGGGTATTTATAGGCCAATCAATGGCCAAGATCAAAGCAAGTGGAGGGTGTAGATTTGGACATGTGCAACCTTATCTATCTACCCCACAAATATCTACAAAACATTGACCAAATGTTTAAGCCCTTTAAAACACCAAAACGTACAAACATTGACCACCAAACCGTCCACTTGAGGTGACACATGTCGCCCTCTCGTTGGTCCAAAATATTTCATCTCTCGGAAAAATCCAAAATAAATAAATTCTTGAAAACGTAAAATTCCCTTACAATGTTCGGAAAATTTTCCGTCGGAAAAACAATTCTTTTTCGTGGATGTGCACAATTTCGTCCTTAACAATAATTCGGCTTACAAAATCAGACGACGCCCTCACATACATACTCTGGAAATACTGGGTATAACATTCTTCCCCCCTTAGAAACATTCGTCTCGAATGTTCCTTCTAAGTCTCAAAACACGCTAGCGCCGGTATAGTCTTCACTAATATACTTACGAAACCAATCATGCCGTACCTGTCCATAACATAACACACGCGCAAATACTTAACTCCAAGTCCACGAGGAATCACCTCTATCATCACAAAAGCTCCCACCCAAGGGCTAAAAGATACTCCCTTCGCACCTTTACTTCACAAAAGAAATGATCACTTCTAATCTCTTAACACATGTTCACTTCTTCCCTTACTCGTCGTACCCTCCTCGTACACTCGAACACTTCCTAAATAAACTTACCACCTTCGTTATCGCCTGGTTCCAAAATCTCGGGGTTACTATCTCCAACTTGGTCATCACTAACCGGGAACACTCTGGATGGATCTCCGATACTTTTCCGAACATAGCAACATGAAAGACCTGACGTACTACCTTCTAAGTCGTATGGCAATGCTAACTTATAGGCAACCTGGCCTATTCTACAACTGATCTGCAAAGGCTCAAAGTACCTCGGGCTAAGTTTTCCCATGCTTTCCAAATCTCGTCACACCCTTCCGGGGTGGTACCTTCAAGAAGACCGACCGTCAATCTGAACTCCAAGTATCGACGCAGATTATCCGCCCGACTCATGTTGACTCTGAGCTGTCAATAACCTCTACTGGATAAGCTTCACCCTATCCACATCCTGCTGAAACAATTATGAACCAACAATCTGAACCTTGCCAACATCGAACCAATCGACCGGCAACCTACACTACCGCCCATACAAGGCTTCATAAGGTGACATCCAAATACTAAAATGGTAGCTATTATAATACTCACTCAACAAGAGGCGAATAATCCTTACAGCTACCTCTGAAATCAAAAACACCGGCCTGAGGGTGAATGCAATACTGAGACTCACCTGAGTTCCTAACCTTGCCTGGTAATCTCCAGAAAAGAAATAGCTGTAAACTGGGCTCCACTGCCCGTCATAAAGTAAAAGTAGGAACCCTGTGCAGTCTTACAACCTTCCTGATATAAAACATCTCGCATAACCCTCTGTCGAGTAAACCGTTCTGACTGAAAGACAAGATGGGTTGACCTCATCGGCCCGACTACTGGTCGAACGCACCCACGGACTCGTACGATGGTTAACTAAACTTGGGCCTAACACCCTCGTGACCCTATCACAAAGCGGGACCACCACAATTTTTCCTTACTTCAAACCGGGCTGCGGGTTGACCCGCAATAATCTGGCCTCAACCCGACCCATTTATCGCGCCAAGCTCTTGTTTCCCGATCCGGAACAATCTCACCATCGAGTCACGAAAACCTAGTGGTCTTCTTAGCTCAACTACCCTCTTTCATATCACACTACTCAGGGACTTATCACACAAATATATCTCACGTATACTATGCACTCCGATAAGGGTCAAACATAAAAATAAATCTTTTACTCAAGATGGCCTCGCCTCTAAGGTCTCCACGTATAAAACTTTAAGGCTCACACTTTCCCTATCCCCAATCTTACCCTTTTAACTAACCATGATTTTTAATCACAATTAACACAATGCTATCTGTACATAACACTTAAGATATACTCATCTTATCACACATACTAATCTCTAGAGGGTTAAGGATATACCAGATCTACCGCTTCACTCCCTTTGTCGCTCTAATCAATCCTCGCTGGGCGATAGCTAGGAAGGTGATAAACTAGCCACCGATCCCGGCGTCGAGTCTCTACATCCGCGCCACCTCCTGGACAATTTCGCAAATGGCTCGCCGCCGCAAGCATAACAAGTTGTTGAAGAAGTACGATACTCCCCACAATGACACCTACCACAACGGCCACACCGAGGTGGGGGTGGCCTCCTCTGGCTAACACCCCTTCCTCTCCGAACCACTGAATCCGCAACTAATCTGGTAGGCTGAGTCCTCCTACTTGCATCCCTCCTACTTGAACATTCTTTCGTCACATGGCCCTGACGGCCGCAGGTAAAACAAGCACCAACAAAAAGACGACATTCCCCGGGATGACGCCTGCCACACTGTGAACACTGAGGGAAATCAATCCGTTGGCCGAACCTACGTATCTCGTGAATCGAAGCCCCGAGTTCGACCAACTCCGCATACCCCGAACGCCCCGAACTCGTAGAGGACCACTGCATCGGGCGGAGATGCGATTCATCCTCACGAGGCTATTCACCTCGAAAGTTACCAAAGGACCTCGCCGACCGCCTTTCTTCTGATCTTGGTTAACCCGTCGATCCCTACGCTTTCGGCCGCTAGCGATAAGCCCGTGACGCACACCATGCTCATGCTCGATCAAGAGCTACTCTTGCACAACCCTCTCTTAGATAATCATCAAGACCCGTGATAAATCGGTACATAATATACTCTCTGGTTGCTAAATCCCTAGCTAGTAACAGGGTCGTCTATTTGCAATCCATACTTTCGCATCGTCGTGAATCAAGGTTCAATTATCATGGCCGCAGAGAGCCGCTGCCGTGCTAGACTCACTGGGACTGGCGACGTCGCAGAACTCCCCGAATGAAGCACCACCTCAGGTGATGATTGGGTCTGTGCCCTCGTAACCCTCTGTGCCCTACTCGCAGCTCCCTCGGCTGCCTTGCCCTTCTGGGCCCGGGTTGCCTTGCGTGGAGGCATAACTGGTAAGGGAATGAAATACGTTAGAGGGGTCCAACTTATAACACAGCTCTAAGGCACGATCTCAGAGTGAGAATAATGGAAACCAATCCTAAATATCCTATAGCCTCCTGATTATTGGTGTGGTGCACAACACACCGATAATCAAGACTCTACTAGATACGGTCTGTAGACACTTTTCGAGGATTAACTGCTCTGATACCACTTTTGTCACGACCAACTCAACCTGCGGATCGTGCCTTACCCGGGCACCCAAGTAGACATACATCAGAGTAACCAGCAGAATATAAAACAAGACATGAAACAATATGAAGTGAGAAACAATTTATCTAAGAAAAGTTGCCTTTCGGCATATATATATAAAACTTGAACAATTACATCCCTTTTACAAACCCTGTCCACAACAGTACTACAGACCTCTGAGAATGTTATAACAACAATGGCGGGACAGGGCCCCGCCATACCCCTGAATGTAAGTACCTACAACGACTGGGGACTATACCAAAGATAAGCCTCCGGAGACGCGGAGCTTCCCAAAATGCTGAAACTGTGACCCTATGAGCGAGGATCAACAACTGGTGTACCTCTACCTGCGGCATGAACGCAGCCCCCCGAAAGAGGTCAGTACAACAGGTACCAAGTATGTGAAACTGAAAATACTGTAAATGAAGTCATAATAGTCTACATAAAACAGAAGACATATATGATAACCAATTTACGATACACAATATGTAAGCAGTCATGTCAAGTCAGGGACTCACGCCCTTAAGGTCATCACTCAAATATAACCATGGGTCTCATGCCCATAATATCAATCATGCCCGTGGAATTCCTTCCTCACCGCTGCGATCCATGATATAAAAGCACCAAGGAATACACATGAACACCGTGTCCCACTTGGTCATAATAAAACTATACGGTAAATGCGAAGGCATAACCGACTACTAAAACCCACGCACCAATCAATGCTATAAAATCAGATCACGAGGTCTTTCTAGACCGCGCCACATGATCGGCCGCCACTCGCCTCGGTATCAATATGCGCCTAATCCTCGAACTTACCGCACCGCATAGGCCACCTAGGCCCGCATGAGGTATTCCCGCATCGGGTAGCTACTCCTCGCATCGCCCCGACTCTCGTAGTCCGCATGGCCACATAGACCGTATGAGGCATTCCCCGCACACTAACCTGGAACTCTCGTAGCTCCGCATAGGTCCCCTGGACCCGCATGAGGCATCCCTCGCATTGGGGGGCAGCTTAACCCCCGGTATAACATGTCAAGAGGTAAGTGGTACAATACTAACATCACGGCTTATCGTTAAACAACATAAGCACAACAAGGGAAACCCCTTTACACAAACATCACAAGACACTAACACACGTAGCATCCTAACATGTTTACTTATCAAACCAACAAGAAAGTATTACAAGGTTATCACAAACCAACATAGTCAAGTTATTCACACAAGGTACTTTCTATTTTATGTCAACAAGTTCGGGTTTTTATCCCCAAAGTACTTCATACATTAACTCTTTAAAAAGATCCGTTTCTTTCACAAGAGTCACACGATACCCGTAGTATCAAAATAGAGTGACTATCTTTTTAAGTAAACCAAAACAATTTCCCTACCTTCTTTTTTAACCAACTTAAGACAAAAGCACGCCTTCCTTTTTAAACGAAAAAACTTCAAATTTTCAAGTCTTTGTCTTTTATAAATCAAGTCCTTACTTTGAAATTTTAAGAAAATCAAAACTTGTTGATTAATGATCTTATTAAAGCAGCCATGATCTAGGAAATGTAATACAATTTTGTCTTATCTTAGTTTCTATGCAGATGGAGGTTTCTACTGGTTTTAGTAATACTTAATTAGTCAATACATTTTCCTTTATTAGCGCTGCAGTGGTTTGTTCGATACTTATTCTCATTTCCGAAATCAATACAAGGCTTTCACAAACAATTAAGTAAACCGTTCCTTTTATCTCTCTTAAGTCGTTATACCTAACTTCCCATAAAGCTAGTATAACTCTTAAGCTTTTAAAACCAAGTATTACTCTTCTTTCAAAAACGATTCTTAATTCTTTTGAAATACTTCAAGATTTTTATTATTCAAAACTCAAGTCAAAAGACATCGAAGTAAAACCACGTTCAGTTAACACACGTACGTCTACCGTACTATATATATTCTTTTAAAATATCATGCTCAAGAGGATAGGAAGAATCACATACCTCCTCGGCGAAATCCACCTGCCAAGTCGAATATGTCGCACGCAGAGTATCAACCTATAATAGTTAAATACGTCTATCAACGTCTAGACTACTCTGTAGAATATTCTAAGCAGAAGGTTCTTATTTCTACGGAAATTTGGGCAGCACTTCCCTACCCGTAAAGCTACACAAGTCTACTGTAAATACAGCCCAATGTAAGTACAGTTCAATTCTCTTCTTTTATACCATCCTTCTATATCTTATACTCAATTATAAACTACTATATGTAATTTCCAATTACAATAGAAGGACAAAGATATTTACCTCGATAAGCCCAAAATTATCCAAGATTAAAGTCGATCCTGAGCAAGGTTTAGCTCCTATTCTGTACGCTCCAATTCGCTCCAAGAAACCCTTAGAAGTTCTAAACAACTTCTACTTAATACTTCAACCAACTATGAAGATTTTCCTAGGGCTTCGTTTTGTGACTAAGGGATATAAAGTAGCATTTCCGGGCTTTTTGTATAGAGATAACTTTGGAATACTACAAGGTATTTGGGCTAAGGTATTTTGGAATAACAACAATACTTGGAGAATATTTTTCTACCAAGGGGGGGGTGTGTCTCGGCGAGAAATGAAGGAGGGGAGAGTGTTGGACGAGCCTTACTAAGGGGAGGGAGTTTTGAGACTTGGAAGAATGTTAAGTGGATGAAGAATAAGTCTTGAACTTAAGGGGTATTTATAGGCCAATCAATGGCCAAGATCAAAGCAAGTGGAGGGTGTAGATTTGGACATGTGCAACCTTATCTATCTACCCCACAAATATCTACAAAACATTGACCAAATGTTTAAGCCCTTTAAAACACCAAAAACGTGCCAAACATTGACCACCAAACCGTCCACTTGAGGGTGACACATGTCGCCCTCTCGTTGGTCCAAAATATTTCATCTCTCGGAAAAATCCAAAATAAATAAATTCTTGAAAACGTAAAATTCCTGTCACGACCCGTTCCGGGGCCCGTGACTGGTGCCTTACCCGGGCACCCAAGTAGTCATACATCAGAGAAAATCAGCGGAACAATAAACAAGACATGAATCAAATGTAAAATAAGACACATTTTATCTGAGAGAAAGTCGCCTTTCGGCATAAATGTATATATACAATCTTTCAAACCGAACAGTTTAATCCTTTTTACAACCCTGCCCACAATAGTACTACAGACCTCTAAGAATGTAATGACAACTATGGCGGGACAGGGCCCCGCCATACCCCTGAATGTACAAGAACCTACAGACTCAGGGTAACATACCAAAAGATAAGCCTCCGGAGAAATGGAGCTTCCCAAAACGCTGATTTGTGATCCTAGAAATGAGGGTCGACAACCGATGTACCTCTACCTGCGGCATGAACGCAGCCCCCCGAAGGAGGTCAGTACAACAGGTACCAAGTATGTGAAACTGAAAATACTGTAGTTAAATCATAACAGTCTATATAAAGCAGGAGACATATATGATAACCAAAATACAGTACGCAACATAACAGCAGTCAAGTCAGGGACTCACGCCCTCAAAGTCATCACTCAAATATAACTATGGGTCTCACGCCCACAACATCAATTATGTCCTGCCGCATGGCCGCATGCCCCCGGAATTCTGCATCGGTGCAGACATGTCCATGTAGCCATCCTAATGGAAGCATACCCGTGGGCCACCCATCGTGTCAGTATGTCCGAAAGGAAATAACAAGATAACAATCAGAATGGAAGCATACTCGTGGGCCACCCATCGTGTCAGTATGTCCAAGCCAATAACAAGATAACACTCCTAATGGAAGCATACCCGTGGGCCACCCATCGTGGGTCGATGTCCAAAAGGAAATAACAAGATAACAATCGAATGGAAGCATACTCGTGGGCCACCCATCGTGTCGTATGTCCAAGCCAATAACAAGATAACACTTAATGGAAGCATACCCGGCCACCCATCGTGTCAGTATGTCCAAAAGGATCGATTAGTGGAAGCATACCCGTGGGCCACCCATCGTGTCAGTATGTCCATCAATCAATCAGATAGCCGGCCCTCCAACGAGAGGCGCGGTAGCACAGAAATACAACACTTGCATAACAAAGGCTATCACCACAAGCATAGGCAAGTTTAATCATACTCACAAACATTTATTTTATCATAACAAATCCGGGTTTTAACCCCAAAGTACTACATACAGTTATCCTTTCAAAAAGACATCCTTCTGCGTAATAACAACTCGATACTATTATCCGTCGTACCAAATACGTTCATGTTTTAAACTCAAGTCCTTTATACTATTTTAAACCAAGTGGCTTATACTTTTTAGAACAACGTCAAGTAACAACATTCTTTTCCAAAAGTTCAAGTTTGCCTAATTTCAGATACTTAAGTCTTTTAGTTTCGAAAGATTTCATAGTTCATAGTCTTAATCAAATAACGTACTCTCCTTTAAAAAAATTGAGTAATGTATGCCTTATGTGTGAGTAGGTTATTCTTGTTTATAATCAATCTTATTAAAGCAGCCATGATCTAGGAAATGTAATATCATTTTGTCTCATCTTAGCTTCTATGCAGATGGAGGTTTCTACTGGTTTTAATAATACTTCATTATTCAATACATTTCCCTTTATTAGCGCTGCAGTGGTTTGTTCGATACTTATTCTGATTTCCGAAATCAGTAAAACATTATTCCTTTTTAAAAAAAAAAAACCAAGTACTCATTACTCATGAATGAGGTTTCACACTTTTTAACAAACTTCATGTCAATTCAATTAAGTCAAGTCTCTTATCTTATAAGATCAAGTCTCTTAACTTCTAAAATCAAATAACCATTCTATTTATCTCTCTTAAGTCGTTATACCTAACTTCCCATAAAGCTAGTATAACTCTTAAACTTTTAAAACCAAGCATTACTCTTCTTTCCAAAAAGGTTTCTTATTTATTTTGAAATACTTCAAGATTCTTTATTATTCAGGCTTAAGTCGAAAGACATTGCCATAAAACTACGTTCAGTTAACACACGTACGTCTACCGTACTATATATATTTCTTTTAAAATATCATGCTCAAGAGGATAGGAAGAATCACATACCTCCTCGGCGAAATCCACCTGCCAAGTCGAATATGTCGCGCGCAGAGTATCAACCTATAATAGTTAAATACATCTATCAACGTCTAGACTACTCTGTAGAATATTCTAAGCAGAAGGTTCTTATTTCTACGGAAATTTGGGCAGCACTTCCCTACCCGTAAAGCTACACAACTCTACTGTAAATACAGCCCAATGTAAGTACAGTTCAATTCTCTTCCTTTATACCACCCTTCTATATCTTATACTCAATTATAAACTACTATATGTAATTTCCAATTACAATAGAAGGACAAAGATATTTACCTCGATAAGCCCAAAATTATCCAAGATTAAAGTCGATCCTGAGCAAGGTTTAACTCCTATTCTGTACGCTCCAATTCGCTCCAAGAAACCCTTAGAAGTTCTAAACAACTTCTACTTAATACTTCAACCAACTATGAAGATTTTCCTAGGGCTTCGTTTTGTGACTAAGGGATATAAAGTAGCATTTCCGGGCTTCTTGTATAGAGATAACTTTGGAATACTACAAGGTATTTGGGCTAAGGTATTTTGGAATAACAACAATACTTGGAGAATATTTTTCTACCAAGGGGGGGGGGTGTCTCGGCGAGAACACAGAGAGGGGGGGGGGGGAGAGTGTTGGACGAGAGTCTTACTAAGGGGGAGGGAGTTTTGAGACTTGGAAGAATGTTAAGTGGATGAAGAATAAGTCTTGAACTTAAGGGGTATTTATAGGCCAATCAATGGCCAAGATCAAAGCAAGTGGAGGGTGTAGATTTGGACATGTGCAACCTTATCTATCTACCCCACAAATATCTACAAAACATTGACCAAATGTTTAAGCCCTTTAAAACACCAAAAACGTGCCAAACATTGACCACCAAACCGTCCACTTGAGGGTGACATGTCGCCCTCTCGTTTGTCCAAAATATTTCATCTCTCGGAAAAATCCAAAATAAATAAATTCTTGAAAACGTAAAATTCCCTTACAAGGTTCGGAAAATTTTCCGTCGGAAAAACAATTCTTTTTCGTGGATGTGCACAATTTCGTCCTTAACAATAATCCGGGCTTACAAAATTGTACGTACGTCCTCACATACATACTCTGGAAATACGGGGTATAACACTTATCCACACAAAAAAAATTCGTTTGTTGTCCATAATTCACAATACTTAAACCCAAGGTTCCTAGAGGTATTATAAGGATATCTCAATACAAAAATCCCGGAAAAAATACGTTTTTACGTTAGTCGCAAGATGAAAAACTACGTTTTTACGTTAGTGGCAAGATGAAAACCTAAGTTGTTTTCATAAGTTTTGATTGGAAATTGAAGGAAAGTTGTTTATGAAATTCTAAGGGCTTAAAATAGGGGATTGGAGCATGAAGGAAATGAGCTAAGTTTCTAAGGAGCGACTTTGAATCTTGAAGTTATATTAGGGCTTATCAAGGTAACAATCTTGTCCTCTTAGTGATTAAAGATTACATGTTGTTGTAGTTATATACATAAACAATCATGAGATATATATAATGAAGATTGATAGGTGTTATGGAATATTTGGAAGCAAAAATCCGAAAGTGGCATGTTAGCCATAAGATTGTAATTCAATTTAGTTGTTAGTTTTAGTCGTCGCATGCTATATAAAGAAGGGATTATAGTTGTTAAAATTGGTTGCGACTATATAACATATTAGAACGACAATATGGATTGAAAAGGAATTGGAAAGGATTATATGTGGTTGTACATTGTAGCCGAGAATGATATTTAATATTGGATTGTTTTGTATAAATTGTGGGGCAGAATTTTACACGTCATGTAAGGCGTGTAATCCCCTTTGATTAGTTGATGTGTTGAGCCTTAGATGTTCCATGTTTGGTTATTGATTTCGGGCCTTGAAAAAGGTGGAAAAGTATGTAGAAACAAAGAAAGTGCTGCCCAATTTTCCGTAGAACAAGTGACTTTACACTTAGAATATTCTACGTTTGAAGCTAGAAGTTGATAGACGTATTATGGTCATTATAGGTTGACATACTACGTGCGGAATATTGGACTTAGCAAGTGGATTGAACCGAAGAGGTATGTAGGACTTTCCCTATCTCTTGAGCATGAGTTTGATAAATGTATAAGTACGGTAGACGTACGAGTTTTAAAGGAATTCGGTTTTGTTTTGATATCATTGACTTGATATAAGAATGTCTAAGTTTGGTTGAGTTAGAGAAATAACTCACTTGATTTTAAAGGATGAAAATGCCTTAGTTTTCTAAAGCATAAAGTTGTTATAACGGCTTTATGGAAAGTTGGTTATAACGGCTTTATGGGAAGTTAAAAAAATGGTTTACTTGATCGATTTCAAAAGAGGATCAGAGACTTGATATAAAGAAGGGTAGCTTGTTTAAAGGTATAAGTTACTTAAATTTTCGAAAATGGAAGAATTGATTTCAAAGCCTTGAAATGAATTTCTAAAGGCGTAGTAACTTGATATGGAAAGTAGATATGCCTTGATACTGCGGGTGTTAGTATCTTGGGGTTTTTATATGAAAAAGACTCATTTTAAAAGGATAGAAGTACGTAGTACTTTGGGGTTAAATTTCCGAATTTTTCATGATATGTTAGTGCCTTAAGTTAAATAAAATGAAAGTGCATGCTAATTAAGTGTAATAAGAAGTTGAGGGATTTCTTAACTTACTTATGTTATTTATGGTAGCCGGTTGTACTTGTGTTATATTATTCTTCACGGGGTCATTCCCCGGGCATGTTGCATGTTGCATATTCCGTGGATTTGATCCCCACGATGCGAGGAAGTTACCTCATGCGAGTCCGTAGGGCTCATGCGGGTGAAATAGTCCCATGCGGGGCGGACCAGTCCTATGCGAGGAAATTACCTAATGCGGGTCCACACAGCCTATGCGGGTGAAATAGTCCCAGGAGTAGGATTGCGTGATATTACTACGGGCGGATGGTCCTAGGTTAATCACAGGCTTCCTATTTTAAGAACCGGAAATGTTTACTCTTGTTATTCTCATTGTTAGTAAGGCACATTATACTGTTAATTTGGTTATCATAAATGTCTCCAGCTTTATTTTAGAACTTATGATATAAATTACAATATTTCCAGTTTTACAGACTTAGTACATATTTTGTACTGACCCCCTTTCCTCGGGGGTTGCGTTCATGCCGCAGGTAAGGGTAAGCAGGTTGCGGATCCTCACTCTTAGGATCACTGATCAGTTGTCAGAAAGCTCCATTTCTCTGACAAAATTCTTAGAGGTCTGTAGTCATATCTTGTGGGTCAGTTTGTATAAAGATGGGATGTAACTGATGTTGGATATGTACTTGTATATATATGTCATGGGAGATTGGATATGTACTTGTATATATATCTCCAGGGAGGTGGCCTTATCGGCTAGCCTGTTATTTATTTTTCTGTTTATGTATGTTAGGAGTTTTATGTATGTTTCGCTGATTTTCTCTGATGTATACCTGTAAGGGTGCCCAGGTAGGGCACCAGTCGCGGGCCTTGGGTCGGGTCGTGACATAACTGGACGTGTAAAATTCTGCCCCACAATTATACAAAACAGTCCACAAATCAGCCCATAAAAACAATCTGTAATCCAACAATAACGAGGGTAAAATGTGAGGCATTTCAACACCCTTCCACACCCCTATTTCATTAGGACTTTCATTAGCAACTACTACACTTAAAAATGCATATTAGGGCTGATTTTCCAGCATAACCACACCCCCAAAACAGTCCATAAAATGATACGACAATGTCTAACAGTTTTGGGCAGTTTTTCGGCTAAAACAACTATAATCCGATAACTCTTTCCTTAATCCATTTTATTCCAATTCGAGTTCCAACACTTCCATATATGACATACCAACTTATCAACAACCATATTACCTTATTTTAACATGCGACAAGTGTGGATAACAACAACCATATAACAAACGAAACCAAGGGCACAAAATTATCTCAAATCGGCCAACAACATATCTACCTCATACACATCTTATTTGCAATTTCTTCCTTAACATGAATTCATCTATACATTATAACAATAAGTAATATCCAATTACTTTAATTTTTGAAGAACTATTACCTCATTTTTGTGCCCAAAGACGTCCCGGGCAGAATGCTCAACAATGGCCCGTAGTTTTCGTTTCGCTCCACTTCTTCAAGATCCAATCACATATTTGTATCCCCTACAACCTTAGGAGCAACTTCCCTTCACATTCCATCACCAAAAAGTCGACGGAACCCCTAGGGTTTCACCCTCTATTCTCGGCCAACAACATGTTTTGTGTTCTTGGAATAATATCTTAGTTTAACACTTGGTTAGGGACCTTAATCTAGGAGTAAGAAACTTAATCAACACTTTGTTCTTGGCTAATGAGGCTCTCGATTTTTATGGAGCTAAGGGAGAGAGATGAGGGCTTTCTTGAATGAAAATGTATAAGACTAAGTCTTGCAAGTCTCTATGTATATATAATGTATCTCAAGGGTTGGATGCTTGACAAGTGGAGGGCCTAGTGTAGCAAGACAAGTGGAGTGGGACCCACAAGGCCCACTTGTCACAAAATATCTAGCCAAGTCTTCCAAGACCAAGGCAAGTGGGGGTGCCATGTGTCACCCTCCCATTCGTCTAAAAAATATTTCATCTCCCAAAAATCCATAATTGGCCAAAATATCTCAAAATATTGGGGGCCCCACGAAATCGTAAAATTCTCGTGTGGGCCCCACATGACCAAATCCGAACTTAAAATTCCAAAATTCAAATATATTCTATAAGTCTCAAATACCAAATTTGAGAATTAACTTTTCATTATTAAACACTTTTCCTTCACGGGTTTCCAAAATTTTCCTTAAGAAAAAGTAATTTTCTTTCTTTCCAACTTTCAAATCTTATTTCCATACGTTCGTTCTTATTTCAATCTCTTGGAAATACGGGGTGTAACATTCTTCCTCCCTTAGAAACATTCGTCCCGAATGTTCATACTAGGTTTAACCTAAACAAATCTTGGTATAATCTCCTTAAACTATAATCAGCTGAACTAATTATGCCACATATAGCCCAAATATATCACACATGCATATACATCAATCAAAATCCAACCGAGAAATCAAATCTAAAGTGTATATCACCACTATTAACTCTCATTCATGGCCTAAAAGGATTTTCCTTTCGTACTTTCATTACTCATAGCTATAACCACTTCAATTCTTTTAACACTTGTTCGCTCCTTTTCTTACTTGTCGTACTCTTCTCATACTTCAAAACTTTTTCTAGTACACTCACATAATCTCACATATTGCTTCTGTTTCCAATCCTTGAAGTTACTACATCCAAACTTGGTCATTATACTCAGATTCAATTTCCGTTAAGGCCCTTCTCGGCCCTCACGACCCGGTTCTGGTGGAATCCATCCACGAACTCGTTCAACGATTAACTAGACTTGGGCCTCGCACCCTCGTGACCCTATCACATAGCGGATCACTTCCAACTGACCCTACTCCATTTCGGGCTACGGATCGACCCGCAATTGGTCCATACCCGACCCATCAGCACACTTAACTCTCATTCTTTGTCTGAAATAAATCTTATTGTCCGAGAAGGCCTTGTACATATACGGTCTCAGTGGTCATTAATATTTTAAAATTCACAATTTTTCTATGCCCCAAGCCTACATTATTACTCCCCACATACGGGAAATGTAGCTTCTTAAAATCTCACAATCATGTTGTCTTACTCACAACAACTCAATAATATCTGTACGTAACACTTAAGCATACCACATAACTTAACCAACTTCTGATAAACCATAATCATTCTAGGCAACACACATATGGCCCTAAATAAAAACGCTCGTACAGATATACATCATCAAAATACCATATATACGATAACTTTACCAACCTGAATACGCAATCCATATAATCCTTTCTGGGCCACTGTTGCCTTTCTCATAGCTGCAATCACAATAATACGTTAGGGAGAGACCACCCTAACAACATAGCTCTATCGCACGATCTCAGAGTGAGAAGAAGGGAAACAAATCTTAAATGTACTATAGCCCCTTGTTTATAGATATGGTGCACAACATACCGATAAACAAGACTCTACTATACACGGTCTGTAGACATTCTGAGGACTAACTGCTCTGATACCACTCTGTCACGCCCCGAACCCCGGGTCCGCTACTGGTGCCCTACCTGGGCACACTTCAGTTCATACAACACAAAAAAACCGCAGAAGATAAATAACACTTTTTTTTTCTTAAAACAAAGGCAAAGCCGATAAGGCTGCCATAATATAAATCACCCGAAAGGGTCTACACTGTTCAACAATGTAAATACAACTCTAGCTAGTCCAGCCCACATATGAATACAGACCTCTAAAAGTTTGGACAATTACTATGACGGGACAAGGCTCCGCCGTATCCCTGAATATACCTAGCCATAATGACAAGCTCCGAAACATTGGAGCCATCTTAAAATGCTGAATCAAGATTCTAAGCTCGCGAATCCACTACTGTGTACCTAGAGTCCTAGACCTGCGGACATGAACGCAGTCCCCCGAAGGGGGTCAGTACAACAAGTACTAAGTATGAAACGAAAATAAAGTACAGTATTAAAATCATGGCTGGCCAAAAAAATGACTGGGACAAGTAAAATAATCAAATATCAGATCCAACCGTGTCATATAAAATAAGAGTCAACTGTACCTTGTATTACTATACCCCTGTACCACTGTGCTACTGTATCACTGTACCACTGTACTATTGCATCACTGTACCATTGTACTACTATATCACTGAGAGTCAACTGTACCTTTTCAAGATATACAAGTCATGTCAAAATCATGAATGTCTATCTATATAAACAAATACTGTCATGGGAGTTGAACCCTCATACATATATAAATAACGTATCATACTCCGTACATATAACGTGTCCCGGCCCTTTAGAGAGGGACCCGGTGGAATCATGTAATTGTTGGCACATAACGTATCCCGGCCCATTCTGGGACTCGGTGTCTTTTCACACATAACATAACCCGGCCCATTTGTGGGACTCGGTGTATCACATAACGTAACCCGGCCCATTTGTGGGACTCGGTGTTACACCCCGTAATTCTATGATGTGTTTAAGAGAATGTACGTAAGGAATCAGGATTTAAAAATTTGAACGAAAGAAACAGTTGTAATTTCTAAGGAAAATCTTCTGAACCTCGGGAAGGAAAAATGTTTGTTAGTAAGAATTAGATTCTCAAAATGCGTTATTTGAGACATATGGAATTTATTAGCATTGTGGAAATTTATTTACGGATTTGGTCACGTGGGGACCACTCGGGGAATTTCACGTTTTTGTGAGGCCCATAAGGTTTTCGATATTTTAACGAATTATGGAAATTTCAGAAAATGAAATATTTTAGACCAATAGGAGGGCGACACGTGTCACCCTCCACATGGGCTTGTTGGATGAAGAAAAAATGGACCAAGTCAAAGGATCAATTTAGCTTGATATAATTGACCTTATCCTAGCCACACAATTGTTTTAATCCTAACCCTTGGATGTATTATATATCCACACTAGTGCAACACTAGTTGAACACTTAGGGAAAAAATCAAGAACTTGTTGTGCAAGCTTGAAGGCTCTCGGCCAAGCTCTCCTATAAACAAGAAAATTCTTCATTTGTTGATGATAAATCCCAATATTCGAACCTAAGATCCCTAGAGGTATTCTAAGGATATCCCAATACAAAAATCCCGGGAAAACTACGTTTTTACGTTAGTCACAAGATGAAAACCTAAGGTTTTCTTCAACTTTGTAGTTGGAAATTGAAGAGAAGTTGTTTATGAACTTCTAAGGGTTTCTTGGAGTGGATTGAAACATCAAGAAGAGGAGCTAAAGTTTCTAAGGATCGACTTTAGGTTTTGGATTGTATTCGGGCTTAAAAGAGGTAATAATCTCCATCTTGCTATTGTAATTCAAGATTTCATGTTGTAGTAGTTGATAGATGAGCATGTGATATTTAGAATGGAGATTGATAAATGTTATGGAATTTGGAAGCTTAAATTCGATATTGGCATGTTAGCCATTAAAATTGGAAATCAATTTGGTCGATAGTTATAATCGTCGTATGTTGTATAAGAAAGGGATTATAGTTGTTATCATTGATTGCGACTATATAACATGTTAGAATAACAACTTGTATTGAAAAGGAATTGGAAAAGAATAGATGTGGTGTTATCCTTGTGATTGCCGAAATGGCTCAAATTATTGGACAGTTTTACTTTAATTGTGGGGCAGAATTTTACACGTCATGTTAAGGCGTGTAATCCCCTTTGAATTTCTTGTTTGTTGAGCCTTAAATGTAGCGTGTTGATTATTGATTTCGGGCCTTGAAAAAGGTGGAAAAGTACGTAGAAACAAAGGAAGTGCTGCCCAATTTTCCGTAGAATAAGAGACTTTACACTTGGTATTATTCTACCTTAAAAAGGCTAGGAATTGATAGACGTATTATTGTTATTATAGGTTAAATTACTACGAATAGCGTATTCTACTTGAAGGGTGGAATAGCTATCAAGGTTGAAGTACTTTGGAGCATTTTGCAACTTGTCGCTAGTCGTCGCGAGGTATGTGAACCTCTTCCTTCTTTTGGCATGATTCTACGTATGAAATATACATGTGGTGTTATTTCATGATTCCTTCTACTCTTAAAAGTTAAGAGGTACGTATGTTGATTTACTCTATGTAAAAGGTATGTCTAAGTTATCCTAAGTTCTTATCAAGTCTTATGGGGGGATGTTGGTAAGAGTCGTTAGGAAGTATGTGGAGTCGAGGTGACCTTGCTAATTTACTGCACTAATGAGAATAGGTATCGAACAAGCCATTTCACTGTTAATAAAAATGTATCGACAATTAATTATATTAAAATGAGTAGAATTCTCCATCTGCATAGAAACTAAGATAAGAAAAAATTGTATTACATTTTCTAGATCATGGCTGCTTTAATAAGATCGTTATAAACGAGTATAACCTATTCACAACTCATAAAAGTATATGTTACTTAATTTAAAGAGTTTATATTATGAAGTTTTAAGACTATGAACCTTGATTTCTTAAAAGGTTATGAGACTTTATTTTTCAAGTTATGGGACTTGATTCTTAAAAGAAGGAATGACTTGATTTAAAAAGTATGGTTTCCATGATTTATTTCAAAAGTTAAGAGGCTTGATTCCAAAAGAGAATGTAACTTGAGTTTTCAAAAGAAGAAGTTTATTGATTTAAAAGAGAAGGTGTGACATGATTCTTTTATAAGTATGCATGTACGTAGTACTTTTAGGTTTATTTTTCCCTAATGTAATAAGAAATGAAAGTGCCTTAAGTTCTCCAAAATGAAAGGTTGTTATAATAGCTTTATGGGAAGTTGTTATAACGGCTTAAGAAGGAGATGGTTTAAAATATTATGGATACAATACACCGAGTTATACAAATAGGTCGGGTTATGTTATGAGACACCCGAGCCTACACATAGGTCGGGTTACGTTATGTGACTTTACCACGTCCCAGAATGGGCCGGGCAGTATACCTTTATGGGCAGACGTATGTGGAACTTTCTCTATCTCTTGAGCATGAGTATTTACAAATGTATAGTACGGTAGACGTTCAGGATTTAAATGAATTCAGTTTCATTTTGTTATCATTGACTTGATGTAAAGTATGTAAGTTTGGTTGAGTTGGAAAGTTAAACTCATGTGATTTTAAAGAACGAAATGCTTGGTTTAGAAAGACATAAAGTGTTATAATGGCTTTATGGGAAGTTAATTAGAACGACTTTATGGAAAGTTAAATGAGTGGCTTACTCAAATGATTTAAACAAGGATAAATGACTTGGTTTTAAGAAAGACAACTTGATTTAAAGGCATAAGTTGCCTAAGTTTTGAAAGTAGAAGTCACTTGGTTTAAAAGCCTTGAAATGAATTTCTAAAGGTGTGGTGACTTGTTTTGAAAAAGTAAGCATGCCTTGATACTAAGGGTGTTAGTATCTTGGGGTTTTATATAAAAAGGAGTCTTTTGAAAAAAATGGAAGTACGTAATACTTTGGGTTAAATTTCCGGATTTTTCATGACATGTTAGTGCCTTAAGTTAAATAAAATGAGAGTGCATGTTAATTAAGTCTAATAAGAGTTAAGGAATTTCTTAACTTGCTTATGATATTTATGGTAGCCGGTTGTGCTTATGTTATGTGATCATGATAGACGGTTGTGCTTATGTTATGTGATTATGATAGCCGATTGTACTTATGTTATGTGATTATGATAGCCGATTGTACTTATGTTACGCTATTATGTTAGCCGGTTGTGCTTGTGATATATTATTCATTACGGGGTCATTCCCCGGGCATATTGCATTTGCATATTCCATGGATTTGCTCTCCACGATGCGAGGAAGTTACCTCATGCGGGTGAAACAGTCCCATGCAGGGCGGACCAGTCCTATGCGGGGAAATTACCTCATGCGAGTCCGTAGGGCTCATGCGGGTGAAACAGTCCCATGCGGGGCGGACCAGTCCTATGCGAGGAAATTACCTCATGTGGGTCCATACGGCCTATGCGGGTGAAATAGTCTCATGAGTAGGATTGCATAATGATACTACGGGCGGATGGCCCTAGGTTAATCATAAGCTTCCTTTTTTAAAACCGGCAAAGTTTATTCTTGTTCACTCTCTTTGTTAATAAGGCACAAGTGTACTGTTAATTTGGTTATAACTCTTATTGAAAATGGGAAAAGATAATAATGTGCGATTAAGTTCATGGGTTGTAATGTCACGGTAGGATCTGGTATTTACTTTTTATACTTGCCCCTGTCATTCTTTTGTACAGTTATGATTTGTTTATCAGACTTATTTCTGCTCCATACTTGCACTGTTGTATTGACTTCTTCGGGCCGCTCATGCCCGCAGTGTTAGGTACACAGTGTTGGTGATCCTTGCTCTAGGATCTCTGCTCGTTTTTTGGGGAAAAAGCTCCATTTACTCCGAGGCTTATCTTTTGCACGGATCCTCGCCGATGTAGATTTATGTATATTCGTGGTATGGGGGCCCCGTCCCCACACAAAGGATTATGTCAAAATTCTTAGAGGTCTGTAGTCATATCTTGTGGGTCAGTTTGTAAAGAAAAAAGATGTAACTGCTTTTGGCTTTGTATATATATATATGTCCAGGAGGTAGCCTTATCAGCTAGACTGTTGTTTATTTTCCTGTTAATGTATGTTATGAGTTTCATGTATGTTTCGCTGATTTTCTCTGATGTATACCTGTAAGGATTCCCAGGTGGGCACCAGTCGCGGGCCCGGGGTCGGGTCGTGACACTCGGTGTATCACATAACGTAACCCGGCCCATTTGTGGGACTCGGTGTATCACATAACGTAACCCGGCCCATTTGTGGGACTCGGTGTATCACATAACGTAACCCGACCCATTTGCGGGACGCGGTGTAATGTTCTTTACACAACGTAACCCGGCCCGTTTGCGGGACACGATGTATTGCATCCATGACATTGTAAACCATATTTTTACCTTTTCTTAAGTCGTTATAACAACTTTCCATAAAGTTATTATAACAACCTTTCATTTTAGAGAACTTAAGACACTTTATCACATCTTCCTTTTTAATCACACTAAGGCATTTTCATAACTTGAAACCTTAGGGAAACTAAACCCAAAGTACTACGTACATGCATACTTATAAAAGAATCATATCATGCCAGATTAGGGAGTTGGAACCAACATACTACGTACATACATACACATAAAAGAATCATGTCACACCTTCTCTTTTAAATCAATAAACTTCCCTTTTTCAAAATCAAGTAAGTTATGCCTTTAAATCAAGTTACTTCTACTCTTTAAATTAAGTAACATATACTTTTCAAATCAAGTTACTTATTCTCTTTGAATCAAGTAACATTTACTTTTCAAATCAAGTTACTACACCTTTTTAAAAACTCAAGTCATTTATACTTTCGAAATCCAAGTCTCGTGTACTTTAAAAATTAATACTTTTATGAGCTGTGAATAGGTTATACTCATTTATAACGATCTTGTTAAAGCAGCCATGATCTAGAAAATGTAATACAATTTTGCCTTATCTTAGTTTCTATGCAGATGGAGAATTCTACTCATTTCAATATAATTGATTGTCGATACATTTTTATTAACGCTGCAATGGCTTGTTCGATACCTATTCTCATTAGTGTAGTAAATTAGCAAAGTCAACTCGACTCCAATACTTCCTAACGACTCTTACCAACATCCCCCATAAGACTTTGGTAAGAACATAGGAATATTTTAGACATGCCTTTAGCATAAAATCAATAACATGAATACTTCATAATGACAAGGCAAGTACTTTAAGAAAACAAGTCATGTATACTCCAAATAACAAGGCAAGTATACCTCAAGGATAATCATGTCGATAGAAGGAAGAAGTTCACATACCTCATTGGCAACTAACCCAAACGACAAGTAGCAAAATGCTCCAAAATACTTCAACCTCATCGACTATTCCTTAAGCCAAGTAGAATATGCTACACGTAGTACTTCAACCTATAATAACGATAACACTTCTATCAATTTTAAGCTTACTATTGTAAGACTTATACAAAACAATTTTCCCTCTAATTCTACGGAAAATCGGGCAGCACTTCCTTTGTTTCTACGTACTTTTCCACCTTTTTCAAGGCCCGTACTCATCAACCAACAAGCCACATTTAAGGCGCAACCAACAGTTAGCCAAAGGGGATTACACGCCTAACTGGACGTGTAAAATTCTGCCCCACAGTTATACAAAACAGTCCACAAATAAGCCCATAAAAACAGTCTGTAATCCAACAATAACGAGGGTAAAATGTGAGGCGTTTCAACACCCTTCCACACCCCTATTTCCTTAGTACTTTCATTAGAAACTACTACACTTAAACATGCATATTAGGGCTGATTTTCCAGCATAACCACACCTCCAAAACAGTCCATAAAATGATACGACAACGTCTAACAGTTTTGGGCAGTTTTTCGGCTAAAACAACTACAATCCGATAACTCTTTCCTTAATCCATTTTATTCCAATTCGAGTTCCAACACTTCCATATATGACATACCAACTTATCAACAACAATATTACCTTATTTTAACATGCGACAAGTGTGGATAACAACAATCATATAATAAACAAAACCAAGGGCACAAAATTGTCTCAAATCGGCCAACAACATGTCTACCTCATACACATCTTATTTTCAATTTCTTCCTTAACATGAATTCATCTATACATTATAACAATAAGTAATATCCAATTACTTTAATTTTTGAAGAACTATTACCTCATTTTTGTGCCCAAAAACATCCCGGGCAGAATGCTCAACAATGACCCGTAGTTTTCGTTTCGATCCACTTCTTCAAGATCCAATCATATATATGTATCCCCTACAACCTTAGGAGCAACTTCCCTTCACATTCCATTACCAAAAAGTCGACGGAACCCCTAGGGTTTCAGCCTCTATTCTCGGCCAACAACATGTTTTGAGTTCTTGGAATAATATCTTGGTTTAACACTTTGTTAGGGACCTTAATCTAGGAGTAAGAAACTTAATCAACACTTTGTTCTTGGCTAATGAGGCTCTCGATTTTTATGGAGCTAAGGGAGAGAGATGAGGGCTTTCTTGGATGAAAATGTATAAGGCTAAGTCTTGCAAGCCTCTATGTGTATATAATGTATCCCAAGGGTTGGATGCTTGACAAGTGGAGGGCCTAAGTGTAGCAAGACAAATGGAGTGGGACTCACAAGGTCCACTTGTCACAAAATATCTAGCCAAGTCTTCCAAGACCAAGCCAAGTGGGGGGTGCCACGTGTCACCCTCCCATTCGTGTAAAAATTATTTTATCTCCCAAAAATCCATAATTGGCCAAAATATCTCAAAATATTGTGGGCCCCACGAAACCGTAAAATTCTCGTGAGGGCCCCACATGACCAAATCCGAACTTAAAATCCCAAAATTCAAATATATTCTATAAGTCTCAAATACCAAATTTGAGAATCAACTTTTCATTATTAAACATATTTCCTTCACGGGTTTTCGAAATTTTCCTTAAGAAAAAGTAATTTTCTTTCTTTCCAACTTTCAAATCTTATTTCCATACGTTCGTTCTTATTTCAATCTCTTGGAAATACGGGGTGTAACATTCTTCCTCCCTTATAAACATTCGTCCCGAATGTTCATACTAGTTTTAACCTAAACAAATCTTGGTATAGTCCCCTTAAACTATAATCAGTTGAACCAATTATGCCACATATAGCCCAAATATATCACACATGCATATACATCAATCAAAAGCCAACCGAGAAATGAAATCTAAAGTGTATATCACCACTATTAACTCTCATTCATGGCCTAAAAGGATTTTCCTTTCGTACTTTCATTACTCATAGCTATTCTTTTAACACTTGTTCGCTCCTTTTCTTACTTGTCGTACTCTTCTCATACTTCCAAACTTTTTCTAGTACACTCACATAATCTCGCATATTGCTTCTGTTTCCAATCCTTGGAGATACTACATCCAAACTTGGTCATTATACTCAGATTCAATTTCCGTTAAGGCCCTTCTCGGCCCTCACGACCCTGCTCAAAGTGAACGCGCCCACGAACTCGCATAACGATTAACTAGACTGGTCTCGCACCGTGACCTTATCACATACGGATCACTTCCAACCGACTTACCCATTTCGCCACGGATCGACCCGCAATTGGTCCATACCCGACCCATCAGCACACTTAACTCTCATTCTTTGTCTGAAATAAATCTTACTGCCCGAGAAGGCCTTGTACATATACGGTCTCAGTGATCATTAATATTATAAAATTCACAATTTTTCTATGCCCCAAGCCTACATTATTAGTCCCCACATACGAGAAATGTAGCTTCTTAATATCTCACAATCATGTTGTCTTACTCACAACAACTCAATAATATCCGTACGTAACACTTAAGCATACCACATAACTTAACCAACTTCTGATAAACCATAATCATTCTAGGCAACACACATATGACCCCAAAGAAATACGCTCGTACAGATATACATCATCATAATACCATCTATACGATAACTTTACCAACCTGGATACGCAATCCATATAATCCTTTCTGGGCCACTGTTGCATTTCTCATAGCTGCAATCACAATAATAGGTTATGGAGAGACCACCCTAACAACACAGCTCTATCGCACGATCTCAGCGTGAGAAGAAGGAAAACCAATCCTAAATGTACTATAGCCCCTTGTTTATAGATGTGGTGCACAACACACTGATAAACAAGACTCTACTATACACGGTCTGTAGACATTCCGAGGACTAATCGCCTCGATACCACTCATGCCCTCAACCTCAAGCTCGCGATCGTGCCCTACCTGGGCACCCTTCAGTTCATACAACACAAAAGAACCGCGGAAGATAAATAACACTCATTTTTTTTCTTAAAAAAAATGCAAAGCCGATAAGGCTGTCATAATATAAATCACCCGAAAGGGTCTACACTGTTCAACAATGTAAATACAACTCTAGCTACCCAATTACATATGAATACGCACCTCTAAGATTTTGGACAATTACTATGACGGACAAGGCCCCGCCGTATCCTCGAATATACCTAGCCATAATGACAAGCTCCTAACATCGAGCCATCTCAAAAATGTGAATCGTGATCCTAAGCTCGCAGATCCACAATCGTACTGGACTCGCGACATGAACGCGCCTCGGCGGGGTCAAGATAACAAGTATTGTCACGACCCGTTCGGGGCCCGTGACTGGTGCCTTACCCCGAGCACCCTAGTGATACAACATCGTAGTAATCAATAAATATAAAGACAATACATAAAACCAATGAAATAAGATCGTGAAAATAAGAAGACAAAGCAACCAAAAACTAAGCAGTTCTCAGATATATATCAATAGTAATTTGAACAAGCATAACCTCTTACAATTTCTCGCCACAACAAGATTACATGCACTTCTAAGAATGATGCGACAACAATGGCGGACAGTGGCCCCGCCATACCCCGAATGTAAATACCTACAAATGCAGGGACTATACCACCGATAAGCCTCCGAGAAACGGAGCTTTCCCAAAGCTGAATCGTGACCCTAAGAGCGAGGATCAACGATCGTGTACCTTTACTGCAGATGAACGCACTTCGGGCGAGGTCGATAACAGTACCAAGTATGTGAAATCGAAATATCAGAAATGAAATCATAGTAGTCTATAAAAAAAGCAGAGACATGTATGATAACCAAACTACGCTCACAATAAGCGAATATGTCAAGTCGTGACTCACGCCTCAAAGTCATCACAATAAAACCGTGACGGTAAGTGCGAAGGCATAGCCGACTACTAAGACCCCGCACCACAAATGCCATAAATCGTATCACGAGGTCTTTCTAGACCGCACCACATACGATCGGCCGCCACTTGCCCGCAGATCAATGCGCGTCTATCCTCGAACTCTCGCAGCCCGCATAGGTCACACACGCACCCGCATAAGGTATTCTCGAATCATGGTCCTAGACCGCCGAGGTACACCCCGCATCGAAGACATTTTAACCTCAGATTCGCCTAGGCTCCCGCACCGCATAGTCTCAAAAGACCGCATAGTCTCAATGCATCGCATGGGAATCCCGCGTCGGGCTAAACACCCGAATGATCAATCTCGAGCTCAGACTCCGCATAGTCACAAGGACCGTGATAGCCGTATAGACCCGCATCAAGGGTGGCAAGCCCTGTATAATAAGTCAAGAGGGTAGGTGATATAATAACAAGATAATGGACTTACCGCTTAGCAACGTAAGCCAAAGCAAGAATGACCCCTTACATAACAACCACAAGATACTAACACACGTAGATCCTAACATGTTTACTTATCAAATCAACAAGAAAGTATTACAAGGCTATCACAAACCAATACAATCAAGTTATTCACACAAGGTACTTTCTACTAACAAGTTCGGGCATCTATTCCCAAAGTACTTCATTCATTAAATCTTTTACAAGAATAATTTCTTTCACATAAGTCACACAATACCCGTAGTACAAAAAGAGTGATCATTTTTTTAAGTAAACCAAAACACTTACCTTTGTAAAATCAAGTAACAACATTATTTTCCAAACGCTCAAGTTTGCCTAATTTCAAATGTTCACGTTTCTTATTTTAGAAAGGTTTCGCTGCTCATATTATTAACCACGTAATAATATAATCCTCTTTAAAACAACCCGAGAAACATATGCCTTATATGTGAGTAGGTTATTCTTGTTCATAATCAACTGATTAAAGCAAATGTGATCTAGGAAATGTAATATCATTTTGTCTCATCTTAGCTCCTATGCAGATGGAGGTTTCTACCGGTTTTAATAATACTTAATTAGTCAAAACATTTCCTTTTATTAACGCGGTGGTTTGTCGATACACATTCTCGATTTCCAAATCAAGAAACATTAACCCTTTTAAAACCAAGTACTCATTACTCACGAATGAGGTTTCACACAAAATTCACATAATTCAATTAAGTTAAGTCTCTTATCTTACAAGATCAAGTCTCTTAACTTCTAAAATAAATAAATCATTCGTTTATCTCTCTTAAGCCATTATACCTAACTTCCCATAAAGCTAGTATAACTCTTAAGATTTTAAAACCAAGTATTACTCTTCTTTTAAAAATTCTTTAATTCTCTTGAACTACTTCAAGATTATTATTATTCGCTTAAGTCAAAAGACATTGCCGCATAACTACGCTCAATTAACACACGCACGCCTACCGCATTACATAGTTATACACATATCATGCTAGAAGAGATAGGAAGAGGTTCACATACCTCGCGACGATTATCGACTAAAAGCAAATCGCTTCCACGGCTATAACCCTACTTTGGTCCACCTCCTCAAGAGTACACGCTACTCGCAGAACATTCAACCTATACAGTTATACAAGTCTATCAAAGTCTAGACTACTCGAGAATAAATCTAGATGCAAGGTTCTACTAGAAATCAGCACTCTTCCTACCCACAACCACAAAGTCTCATCAGAATACCGCCCCACGTAATTACGCTCGCTCTCATCTTTAAATTCAGGCTTAAGTCCAAGGACATTGCCACAAGCTATGTTCAGTTCTATATATAGTATACTTCAACTATATATTCCAATTACAATAGGGGGACAAGATAATTACCTCGATAAGCCCATAATTATCCAAGTATAGATGTCGATCCTGGGCAACGTTTAGCTCCAACTCCGAGCGCTCCAACCCGCTCTAAACCACCCTTAGAAGTTCTAACCAACTTCTATACAATACTCCAACTGACTATGGAGATTTTCCTTAGGGTTTCGGTTTTGTGACTGACGGGAAGTATAATAGTATTTCTGGGCTTTTCGTATAGGTATAACCTTAGAATACAACAAGGTATACGGCTAAGGTAATTTGGGCATTATAACATTACTTTGGAGAGTATTTCTACACCACAAAGGGGGGGTATTATACGAAAGCAACTAGGCTAGGGGGGTACCCCACGGCTAGCACCACAAGGGGGGGTGTATACCCTCGCCTACTCCCACTGTGGGGTACTGCCCGGTGGGGAGAGGGGTTCTCGGCCGAACTCAACACAAAGGGGAGGGAGGAGGTTTTAACACTTAGAAATATTTAGGAATGGATGAAGAAGTCTTCCAAAGGGGTGGGTATTTATAGGACAAGCCAAGGCCAACCAATGGCCAAGATCTTGCCAAGTGCATAGCAAGTGTAGGGCCAAGATCTTGCCAAGTGCACCATAACCAACTAACACAAAATATCCTACCAACCCTTGACCACTTTAACCACACTTTCAGCCACCCCTTTACCGCCCAAGCCTAACCAATGAGAGGGTGACAAGTGTCGCCCTCTTGTTGGTCCAAAATGTTTCGCCTCTAAAAATCCGCAAAAATTAAAATGGCATAGCCGGAATTTTCCTACGAAAGCTATGGAAACGCTTCAAAAAACGACTCTAACCGTGTTGTGAACAAAGTTAATTCGCCAAGCCTAATTAAAAGTTTCAAATTTTCTACGACGCCCCACGCATATACTGAAATACGGTATAACATTCTCCCCTCCTTAGAAACATTCGTCCCGAATGTTCCTTCTAAGTCTCAAACAACCGCGCGCCAGTATAGTCTTCACTACTATACTTACGAAACAATCCTGCCACAATGGCCACAGAAACAACTTGCGCAAACTGCTTACATCCAAGTCCACGAGGAAACACCTCTAACATCACCATAAAACACTTCTCACTGGGGTCTAAAATATATTTCTTTCGCACCTTCTCTTTACAAAAGAAATGATCACATTCTATGCTCGCCATACATGCTCGCTTCTCTCTTTACTCGCCGTAGCTACCACTTTGTCACCTTGCCTGAGGCATTAACCTTCTCAGGCGACCCAACAAATGGTACCACTTTTGTCACTTTGCCGCGAGGTTCTAGTGTCACTCCGGCGACCCAACAAATGGTACCGGACTGCATGCGATCCCTGAGGCATGCCCTACGGCCCTTCTCGTGATGTGCCATACGAGAGCCACGGTTAGTCTGTTCCGTGGTAGGCTCGACCTCTTTATACGCCACTCAACAACAATACGAAGACCGGACGTCGCTTCCTAAATCGGACGTCAAATGCTAACATATAGGCAACCCGCCTATCCTCACATGAACTCAAAAGGCCCAACGTAACTCGGGCTAAGTTTCCTCTTACACCCTATCCGGGGTGGTACCTTCAAGAAGACCGACCGTCAACCTGAACTCTAAGCGTCGTCGCCGATAATCCGCACGATTCCTCTGAGCTGCCAAAAACCTCTTCTGGATAAGCTTCACCCTATCCACATCCTGCTGAACACGTATGAACCAACTATCTGAACCTTGCCAACGTCGAACCAATCGACCGGCAACTTACACTTCCGCCCCTACAAGGCTTCATAAGGCGACATCCGAACACTGAAACGGTAGCTTAAAACACTCCTTCAATAGGAGACAACAATCCTTGCAACTACCCCTGAAATCCAAACACTGGTCCGAGGGCGAACGTGATTCTGAGACTCACCTGAGTTCCCAACCCTGCCTGGTAAAACTTTCAGAAAACGAAAATAGCCACAACCTGGGCTTCACTGTCTGTCATAAGGTGAAGGTAGGCACCCCGCGCAGCCTTACAACCTTTCTGATATAACGTCTCGCATAACCCTCTGCTGAGTAAACGGTTTTGACTAAAAGACACGACGGCCGACCCATCGCCCGATCATCGTCGAACGCATCCACGAACTTGTACGCTGTTAACTAAACTGGGCCTAACACCTCGTGACCTACCACAAGGGGACCACCACAACCGACCCCGCCATAAACAGTCGCGGTTGACCCGCAACATGTCCTCAACCCGCCCGCAACGCCGCAAACACTAGCTCCCGATCCTAACAATTTCACAAATCACGCGTTTAAAACCTAGCGGTCTTCTTAGCTCAACTACCCTCTTTCATTCCACACTACTCGTGACTTACCCCACAAACATAGCTCACGTGCACTATGCACTCCGACAAGCGGTCAAACATACGCCTTTTACTCGAGATGGCCTTTCCTCTAAGGTCTCTACGTATAAAGCTCTAAGGCTCACACTTTTCCTTATCCCCAATCTTTCCCAGAACTAACCATGATTTCTAATCACAATACACTTATGTTATCTGAACATAACACTTAAGATATACTCATCTCATCACACAATACTAATCTCTGAGGTTAAAGATATACCTGTATCTCTTGTTTCACTCCTTAGTTGTTCTAATCAAACCCGCCTGTAAGGCGCATAGCTAGGAAGATGACGAACTACCCACCAACTCGAAAGCTAAGTCCTCCTACTAGGATACTCTTTCGACATCGACCACGACGGTCATAGTACAACAAGTACCAACTAAAAGACGACATTCCCGATGGCGTGCTACATCTGTGAACCGGAAGCCCTGGAGTTCTGACCAACTCCTGCATACCCCGAACGCCCTGAAATCCGTGGAAGACCACCCTGCACTGGCGGAGGTGCATATCTAATCTGCTGGTGAGGCGACTCGCCTCGAAAGTTACCAAAGGACCTTGCTGCTCTGGCCCTCTTCTGCTGTCCTTTGTTAACCCGTCGATCTCTACGTTTCTTGGCTCGCGCATAAGCCCGCATACGTGCCATGCTCGCCTAATCAAGAATTACTTGCACAACCTCTCGTTGATATTCATCAAGCAGACATCGGTATACTCTCCGTAGCCAAATCCATAGCTAGTAACAGGTCGCCTCTTGCATTCTAAGTTCATCGTTCGATGGCCGTGGAACCGGCGTTCAAATATCATGGCCGCAGAGGAATCGCCGCCGTGCTAAACTTTATTGGGCTAGTGACGTCGCAGAAATCCTCGAATGAAGCATTACCTCGTAATGAGTGAGCTGTGCCCACGTAACCCTCCGAACTCTACTCAGCCTCCTCGCCGCTTGCCTCCCGGGCGGGTTTGCCTACGCGAGGCATAACGGTAAGGAAAGAATTTCGTCGGAGGGTCCAACTTACAACACGGCTCTAAGGCACGATCTCGAGTGAGAAGAATAGAAACCAATCCTAAATATCCTATAGCCTCTCGACATTATGTGGTGCACAACACACCGATAATCAAGACTTTACTAGATACGGTGCAGAGACACTTTCCGAGGATTAAGCGCTTCGATACCACTTTTGTCACGACTGCCCGGCCCGGATCGTGCCTTACCGGGCACCCTAGTGATACAACATCGAGTAATCGGCGAATATAAAGACAATACATAAAACCAATGAAATAAGACGGTGAAAATAAGAAGACAAAGCAACCAAAAACGGTTACCTTCAGATATATATCAATAGTAATTTGAGCGATTACAACCTCTTACAATTTCGCCCACAACAGCATTACGCACTTAAGAATGATGTGACAACAATGGCGGACAGGGGCCGCCATACCCTGAATGTAAATACCTACAACAACAGGACTATACCATCGATAAGCCTCCGAGAAACGGAGCTTTCCCAACGCCGAATCGTGACCCTAAGGCGAGGATCAACGATCGTGTACCTTTACTGCGGCATGAACGCAGCCGGCGAGGTCAAGATAACAGTACCAAGTATGTGAAATCGAAATATCAGTAAATGAAATCATAGCAGTCTATAAAAAAACAGGAGACATGTATGATAACCAAACTACGCCACAATAAGGCCATGTCAAGTCGTGACTCACGCCTCAAAGTCATCACAATAAAACCGCACGGTAAGTACGAAGGCATAGCCGACTACTAAGACCCCAGACCACAAATGCCATAAATCGTATCACGAGGTCTTTCTGCATCGCACTACATGATCGAAGTTGGCCACTTGCCCGCAGATCAATGCGCGTCTATCCTCGAACTCGCGACTCGCATAGGTCACACACGCACCGCATAAGGTATTCTCGAATCATGGTCCTAGACCGCCTGAGGTACACCCCGCATCGGCGGCTTAACCTCGGTATCCGCCTAGGCTCCCGCACCCGCATAGTCTCAAAAGACCGCATAGTCTCAACAGCATCGCATAGGAATCCCCGCATCGGGCTAAACACCCGAATGATCAATCCTCGAGCTCGTGACTGCATAGTCACAAGGACCGCGATAGCCGTATAGACCCGCATCAAGGGTGGCAAGCCCTCGGTATAATAAGTCGAGGGTAGGTGATATAATAACGATAATGGACTTACCGCTTAGCAACGTAAGCACAGCAAGAATGACCCCCCTTACATAACAACCACAAGATACTAACACACGTAGCATCCTAACATGTTTACTTATCAAATCAACAAGAAAGTATTACAAGGCTATCACAAACCAATACAATCAAGTTATTCACACAAGGTACTTTCTACTAACAAGTTCGGGTATCTATTCCCAAAGTACTTCATTCATTAAATCTTTTACAAGAATCATTTCTTTCACATAAGTCACACAATACCCGTAGTACAAAAAGAGTGACTGTCTTTTTAAGTAAACCAAAACACTTACCTTTGTAAAATCAAGTAACAACATTATTTTCCAAACGTTCAAGTTTGCCTAATTTCAAATGTTCACGTTTCTTATTTTAGAAAGGTTTCGTCGTTCATATTATTAACCACGTAATAATATAATCCTCTTTTAAAACAACCTGAGAAACATATGCCTTATATGTGAGTAGGTTATTCTTGTTCATAATCAATCTGATTAAAGCAGCCGTGATCTAGGAAATGTAATATCATTTTGTCTCATCTTAGCTCCTATGCAGATGGAGGTTTCTGCTGGTTTTAATAATACTTAATTAGTCAAAACATTTCCTTTTATTAACGCTGCGGTGGTTTGTCGATACACATTCTGATTTCCGAAATCAGTAAAACATTAACCCTTTTAAAAACCAAGTACTCATTACTCACGAATGAGGTTTCACACAAAATTCACATAATTCAATTAAGTTAAGTCTCTTATCTTACAAGATCAAGTCTCTTAACTTCTAAAATAAATAAATCATTCGTTTTATCTCTCTTAAGCCATTATACCTAACTTCCCATAAAGCTAGTATAACTCTTAAGATTTTAAAACCAAGTATTGCTCTTCTTTTAAAAACAGTTCTTAATTCTCTTGAACTACTTCAAGATTATTATTATTCGGGCTTAAGTCAAAAGACATTGCCGTACAACCACGTTCAATTAACACACGTACGTCTACCGTACTACATAGTTATACACATATCATGCTAGAAGAGATAGGAAGAGGTTCACATACCTCGCGACGATTATCGACTAAAAGCAAATCGCTCCACGGCTATAACCAGGCTAGCCTGGTCCACCTCCTCAAGTAGCACATGCTACTCGCAGAACATTCAACCTATACAGGTTATACAAGTCTATCAAAGTCTAGACTACTCAGTAGAATAAATCTAGATGCAAGGTTCTACGGTAAATTGGGCGCCCTTCCACTGCGGTCAAACTACAAGTCTCTTTGTAATACCGTCCTACGTAATTACAGTTCAGTTCTCATCTTTAAATTCAGGCTTAAGTCCAAGGACATTGCCACAAGCTATGTTCAGTTCTATATATAGTATACTTCAACTATATATTCCAATAACATGTAATTTCCAATTACAATAGAGACAAGATAATTACCTCGATAAGCCCATAATTATCCAAGTATAGATGTCGATCTGGGCAACGTTTAGCTCGACTCAGGCGCTCGACCGCTCTAACCCACCCTTAGAAGTTCTAACCAACTTCTATACAATACTCCAACTGACTATGGAGATTTTCCTTAGGGTTTCGGTTTTGTGACTGACGGGAAGTATAATAGTATTTCTGGGCTTTTCGTATAGGTATAACCTTAGAATACAACAAGGTATACTGGCTAAGGTAATTTGGGCATTATAACAATACTTTGGAGAGTATTTCTACACCACAAAGGGGGTATTATACAAAGCAACTAGGCTGGGGTACCCGTGGCTAGCACCACAAAGGGGGTGTATACCCTCGGCCTACCCACTAGGGGTACTCTCGACCAGGGGAGAGGGGCTCTCGGCGAACTCAACACAAAGGGAGGGAGGAGGTTTTAACACTTAGAAATATTTAGGAATGGATGAAGAAGTCTTCCAAAGGGGTGGGTATTTATAGGACAAGCCAAGGCCAACCAATGGCCAAGATCTTGCCAAGTGCATAGCAAGTGTAGGGCCAAGATCTTGCCAAGTGCACCTAACCAACTAACACAAAATATCCTACCAACCCCGACCACTTTCGCCACCCTTTAAGCTTGAGCCTAACGATGAGAGGGTGACAAGTGTCGCCTCTTGTTGGTCCAAAATGTTTCGTCTCTCGGAAAAATCCGCAAAAATTAAAAATGGCATAGCCGGAATTTTCCCTACGAAAGCTGTGGAAACGTTTCGTCGAAAAACGACTCTAACCGGGTGTTGTGAACAAAGTTAATTCGGCCAAGCCTAATTAAAAGTTTCAAATTTTCTACGTACGTCCTTACGTACATACTCTGGAAATACGGGGTATAACAAGTACTAAGTATGGAACGGAAATAAAGTACAGTATTAAAATCATGGCTGGCCAAAAAAATGACATGGACAAGTAAAATAATCAAATATCAGATCCAACTGTGTCATATAAAATAAGAGTCAACTGTACCTTGTATTACTATACCCATACCCATGTACTCTTGTATCAGACATCGTACTTTGTACTATTGCATCACTGTACCACTGTACAACTATATCACTGAGAGTCAACTGTACCTTTTCAAGATATACAAGTCATGTCAAAATCATGAACGTCTATCTATATAAACAAATATTGTCATGGGAGTTGAACCCTCATACATATATAAATAACGTATCATACTCCGTACATATAACGTGTCCCGGCCCTTTAGAGAGGGACCCGGTGGAATCATGTAATTGTTGGCACATAACGTATCCCGACCAATTTTGGGACTCGGTGTCTTTTCACACATAACATAACCCGGCCTATTTGTGGGACTCGGTGTATCACATAACGTAACCCGGCCCATTTGTGGTACTCGGTGTATCACATAACGTAACCCGGCCCATTTGTGGGACTCGGTGTATCACATAACGTAACCCGGCCAATTTGTGGGACTCGGTGTATCACATAACGTAACCCGACCCATTTGTGGGACTCGGTGTATCACATAACGTAACCCGGCTGATTTGTGGGACTCGGTATATCACATAACGTAACCCGATCCGTTTGCGGGACGCAGTGTAATGCTCTTTACACAACGTAACCCGGCCCGTTTACGGGACACGGTGTATTGCATCCATGACATTTTAAACCATATTTTTATCTCTTCTTAAGTCGTTATAACAACTTCTCATAAAGCTATTATAACAACCTTTCATTTTAGAGAACTTAAGACACTTTATCACATCTTCCTTTTTAATCACACTAAGGCATTTTCATAACTTGAAACCTTAGGGAAACTAAACCCAAAGTACTACGTACATGCATACTTATAAAAGAATCATATCATGCAAGATTAGGGAGTTGGACTCAACATACTACGTACATACATACACATAAAAGAATCATGCCACACCTTCTCTTTTAAATCAATAAACTTCCCATTTTCAAAATCAAGTAAGTTATGCCTTTAAATCAAGTTACTTCTACTCTTTAAATTAAGTAACATATACTTTTCAAATCAAGTTACTTATTCTCTTTGAATCAAGTAACATTTACTTTTCAAATCAAGTGTTATACCCCGTATTTCCAGAGTATGTACGTGAGGGCGTACGTATATAAATTTAAGCCTTAAAGTAGGGATAGGTTCGAAATTTGTGCACAACCCCCGATTAGAGTCGTTTTTCGACGAAACGTTTTACAGAACTTGCGAAGGGAAAATTCCGGCTATGTCACTTTTAATTTTTGTGGATTTTTCCGAGAGACGAAACATTTTGGACCAACGGGAGGGTGACAAGTGTCACCCTCACATTGGACGTAAGGTTGGGCGGCAAGTGGACGATTGGTGGCATTGGTTAGGTAGGATATTTTGTGCAAGTTGGTGTGGTAGATGGATAAGGTACACATGGTTAAATCTTGACCCTACACTTGCATGGCACTTGGCTTGATCTTGGCCATTGGTTGGCCATTTCTTGACCTATAAATACCCCTCTAAGTGGAAGACTTCCTTCATCCAAACTTGAGCAATCTTTCTAAGTCTTGAAATCCTCCCTCCCCTCTTGAGTAGTTCTCGCCCAAAGAGTCTCGCCCCTTTGTGAGCCTTGGCCGAGAGCCTCCCTCCCCCTTTGTAGTGTCTAGCCGAGGGTACCCTAGCCTTGTTGTTTTCGAAATACACCCCCTTGGTAGAGAAATACTCTCCAAGTATTGTTATAATGCCCTAAATACCTTAGCCCATATACCTTGTAGTACTTTCCAAGAGTTACCTCTATACGTAGAGCCCGGAAATACTATTATACTTCCTTAAGCCACTAAACGAAACCCTAAGGAATTCTTCATTGATAGTTGAAGTATTTGAGTAGAAGTTGGTTAGAACTTCTAAGGGTTGTTTGGAGCGGGTTGGAGCGCTCGGAGTAGGAGCTAAACGTTGCTCAGGATCGACATATAAACTTGGATAATTTTGGGCTTATCGTGGTAAACACTCTTGACCTTCTATTGTAATTGGAAATTACATGTTGTAGGAATATATAGTTGAAGTATACTATATATAGAACTGAACATAGTTTTGCGACAATGTCTTTTGACTTAAGCCTGAATTTAAAGAAGAGAATCGAATCAGAATTACATAGGGCGTATCAGACATGAGACTTGTGTAGCATTCGTGAAGTAGAATTGTACACGCCCGATTAGACGTACAACCCCCTCTAGGGAGTTGCCTTAGCGGGCCTCGATAGAGGGGAGGCTTCACGAATTTTCAGAGAATATTCTACGTTGAGATCTAGATGTTAATAGCGCCGCGTGGCCTCTATAGGTCAAGTAATACGTGTGGCGTGATCTACTTGGCTTAAGGTGTAGCCAAGCTTGAGGTACTGAGCGTTTTGCTATTAGTCGATAATCGTCGCGAGGTATGTGAACCTCTTCCTATCTTTTCTAGCATGATATCTCAGATAACTATGTAGTACGGTGACGCATACGTGTTAAATGTATTTGATTGTTTAAAACATAAAGTGTTATAACGGCTTTATGGGAAGTCTATAACAACTTTATGTAGGTAAGAAAATGCTTTGTGGTTTTTAAAAGATAACTGATTTGACTTATAACTGACTTGATGTGTGATAATAAAGAACTTGAAGTATTTCAAAAGAATCTTTTTGAAAGAAGAGTAATGCTTGGTTTTAAAAGCTTAAGAGTTATACTAGCTTTATGGGAAGTTAGGTATAACGACTTAAGAGAGATAAAGAGAATGGGTTACGGATTTTTAGAAGTTAAGAGACTTAATCTTAAAAGATAAGAGACTTGACTTAAATTGGATGTTAGTGTGAAACCTCATTCGTGAGTAATGAATACTTGGTTTTTAAAAGGAATAATGTTTTAACTGATTTCGGAAATCAGAATGAGTATCGACAAACCACCGCAAATGTTAATAAAGGAAAATGTATTGAATAATGAAGTATTATTAAAACCGAGAAACCTCCATCTGCATAGAAGCTAAGATGAGACAAAATGATATTACATTTTCTAGATCATGGCTGCTTTAATAAGATGGTTATAAACAAGAATAAACTGCTCACACATATGGCATATGTTACTCAATTGTTTTAAAAGAGATTAAGACATTGAACTATGAAACTTTTCTAAAATAAAGAGATTTGAGTAATTGAAATTAGGCAAACTGGAACTTTAGGGAAAAGAATGTTGTTAAAAAGGAAAGTGTTTTGGTTTACCTAAAAATGTGAGTCACTCTATTTTAATACTACGGGTATCGGGTGACTTTTATAAAAGGAATGGATCTCTTTAAAAGGAATTTAACGTACGTAGTACTTTAGGGTTAAAACCCGGACTTTGACATAAAATGAAAGTACCTTGAGTTGTGTAACTTGCCTATGCTTGTTGTTGTGAAACTTGCCTATGCTTATTGTGATAGCCTTTGTTGTGCAAGAATTGTGTTTCTATACTACCGCGTCTCTCGATGGAGGGCCGGTTGACTTGTTGAGAACTTACTTGGGCGCTTGGCAGCGACGGAGAATTCCACCGCACGCCTCGCTGATAGTGTTATTCCATGGACTAGCTCTCCGTGAGGTTTTACCGTCGCCTTGGTATCCGTGGTCGCCAGACTTGCCCCGCCTCGTGGCTGATTCGCCTGTACACAGTAGTTAGCCCTCGCACTTGCCCCGCTCGGTGTAGTGACGGTCTCGTGATACGCCAGTACCGGTAGTTAGCCCTCAGACTTGCCCCCGCCACGTGGCCGCCTTGGTATCCGTAGTCGGCCAGACTTGCCCCGTGTCGCCTTCGTGGTTTGGTTGTATTGTATTGTTAGTACGGCTTTGGCATCGTGTAGGACTTGGTGTTCGTGTACTTCGTGTTATTATATCATAGATCGCCGGCGGCGAAGGTATTCCACGGGCATGATTGATGTTGGCGCGTGAGACCCATAGTTATATTTGAGTGATGACTCGGTGGCGAGTCCACGACTTACATCGCTTATTTATCGTGAATCGTAGTTTGTTATCATACATGTCTCTACTTTATATAGATCGCTATGATTTCATTTACGTGATTTTCGCCACATACTTGGTACCGTTGCAGATCGACCTCCTTCGGGCTGCGTTCATGCCGCAGTGAGGTACATCTACCGTCGATCCCCGCTTAGGATCACATTTCAGCGTGTTGGAAGCTCCGCCTTCCGAGGCTTATCTTTGGTATGTTACTCGAGTCCAGGTTCTTGTACATTCGTGGTATGGCGGGCCCCGTCCCGTCATAGTTGTTGTAAAAATCTTAGAGGTCCAGAGTAATTGTAAGCGGGGTTGTAAGGATTATCGCTCAAATGTCGATATATTTATATATCTGAAGGCAACCATTTTGGTTGGCCTGCTTTTTATCTTGATCCATATCTAAATTGTATGTTTAAGTTTTTATTTCACGGTTTTTCTCTCGATGTTGTATCACTAGGGTGCCCGGTAAGGCACGATCGCGGGCCGGTTCGGTCGTGACAAAAGTGGTATCGGAGCGCTTAGTCTCGAAATGCTTCTACGATCGTGTCTAGTAGAGTCTTGATTATCGATGTGTTGTGCACCACATCTATAATCGTGAGGTCGCAGACATTTAGGATTGGTTTCATTCTTCTCATTCCGAGATCGTGCCTTAGAGCGTGTTGTAAGTTGGACCCTCCGACATATTTCATTTCACCGCTATGCCTCCGCAAGGCAACCCGCCCGAGGCGGCAAGGCGCAGAGGAGCTACGAGTAGCAATGCGCCTCACAGACCACGCAGACTGAGCCTCCACCCCACACCGGAGCAGGAGATGGGTTACAAGGAGTGGCCCGATTAATGGCCGTGGTGTGGCCGACTTGAGGATAGACCGACGCAGTTAGCCCAGTAGCACCAGTGGTTCACCCTAGATCAGATAGTTTGAGGCTACGGGATTTTCTGAGTTGTAACCCACCAGAGTTTTATGGGTCGAGGCCTGAGGATGATCCGCAGGAGTTCATCCGAAGCGATTCTGGATCATGAGAGTGATCAAGGCATCAGAGACCGAGTCGGTGGTCCTAGGTTCACATCGGCTGCGTGATACCGCAATGATCGTTTGATTTGGAGTTGTCCGGAGAGAATGCACTCAGGTATATAGACGAGTTCTCGGGGCATTTCTTGCACATTTCTTGCCTCCACATGAGGAGGGCTCGCCGGCAGATTTTTGGTGTTGCGGCGTAACGCGCACGTTCGGGAGTACAATGTGGAGTTCGACTCATTGGCGTGACGTCCGCGTTAGTAGCTAGTATGGAGGATCGAGTGCACCGATATGTTACAGGGCTCGATGATTACCTAGCAGAGAGTTGTTCAGGTGTAGCTCTTCAGTCGGGCATGGACATTGCCCGCATGCAGGCTTATACACTTGGATGTGAGGAGCGGAGGAATCGACGGAATGACCAAGATCAGCAGAAGAGGGCCAGAACAGTAGGGGCCTTTGGTGACTTTCGAGGCGGACCGCCTCAGCAGCAGACTAGTTATGTACCTCCGCCAAGATCTGAGTGGTCCTCCACGCCGGACCCGGGATATTCAGAAGCGGTCGTGGCTCCTGTGTTTCAGATTTTCGTGAGGAGTGCTCGCGGATGAGTCGCCTTGTCTCAGTGTGGCCGTTGTGGAAAACTTCATAAGGGAGAGTGTCGTACTAACTTGGGAAATTGTTATTCTTGCGCCAACAGGCCATCTGGCGAGACCGTCCGACTGTGGGTAGCACTGTAGGATAGCACGATTACGAGATCGATTGCGGGTTCTTCACCTTCCATAGCTAGGCAGATGTTCATACACCTGGCAGCCACGCAGAGGTCGCGTGGAAGTTCCCGCCATGTCCTTTGAACCGCCTATCTTTTCAGGTATATCCTTAACCCTCTAGAGACTTGTATGTATTGATGTTATGATAATGTGTTAAGTGTTATGTTCGGATAGCTTTGTGCTAAAATGTGATTTAGAAGCCTGGTTAGTGAAAAGGGTAAGCTTGGGGGTGAGAAAATGAGGAACCTTAGAATATTACGCTGAGACCTTAGATGTAAGGCCGCTTGAGTACAAGATTTTCATGATAATCTTTGTCGAATGTATAAGTATACGTGGAGTAATTGTGGGAAAATTCCTTGGGTGGTGTAAAATGGAAGTGGTAGCTTTCATGACCAGATAGGTAAGATTGTTCGGATCGTGGAACAAGCGCTGACGCGTTAAGTGGGTCGGGTTGGGGCCGTGTTGCGGTCAACCCAGAGTCTTGGGGTTAGTCGGGTTGGGGTGGTCCTGCCAGGTGGTAGGGTCACGAGGGTGCTAGGCCCAAGTTTAGATGACCATCGTATGAGTTTGTGGATATGTTCGACCAAAAATCGGATCGTGAAGGCCGGGGATGGCCTTAGAGGAAAGTGAAGCTAGTAAGATGACCAAGTTTGGAGGTAGTGACTCCAAAGTTTCGGCAACAGAAGCGTTGACTGAAGTGTGGTACGTATACTAGAAGAGTTCAAGTGTTCGAGGCGGCACGACGAGTAAGGAAGGAAGAGGCGTGTGTTATTTCGTGGCGGTGTGGCGTTGGCAACTTGTTAGAAGAACTTTATCGTTATCCGTCTTGAGAAGGAACATTCGACGAATGTTTCTAAGAGGGAGAATGTTATACCCGTATTTCCGCAGTATGTGCGAGGCGCACGTATAAAAATTTAAGCCTTAAAGTAGGCATAGGTTCGAAATTTGTGCACAACCCCCGATTAGAGTCGTTTTTCGACGAAAACTTTTAAAAAAAATGCGAAGGGAAAAATACGGCTATGTCAATTTTAATTTTTTCGGATTTTTACGAGAGACGAAACAATTTTGACCAACCGGAGGGTGACAAGTGTCACCTCACATCGACGTAAGGTTGGGCGGCAAGTGGACGATTGGTGGCATTGGTTAGGTAGGATATTTTGTGCAAGTTGGTGTGGTAGATGGATAAGGTACACATGGTTAAATCTTGACCCTACACTTGCATGGCACTTGGCTTGATCTTGGCCATTGGTTGGCCATTGCTTGACCTATAAATACCCCTCTAAGTTGAAGACTTTCTTCATCCAAACTTGAGCAATCTTTCTAAGTCTTGAAATCCTCCTCCTCTTGAGTAGTTCTCGTCCAAAGAGTCTCCCCCCCCCTTTTGTGAGCCTTGGCCGAGAGCCTCCCCCTCCCCCTTTGTAGTGTCTAGCCGAGGGGTACCCCCCCTAGCCTTGTTGTTTTCGAGAAATACACCCCCCTTGGTAGAGAAATACTCTCCAAGTATTGTTATAATGCCCTAAATACCTTAGCCCATATACCTTGTAGTACTTTCCAAGAGTTACCTCTATACGTAGAGCCCGGAAATACTATTATACTTCCTTTAGCCACTAAACGAAACCCTAAGGAAATCTTCATTGATAGTTGAAGTATTTGAGTAGAAGTTGTTTAGAACTTCTAAGGGTTGTTTGGAGCGGGTTGGAGCGCTCGGAGTAGGAGCTAAACGTTGCTCAGGATCGACATATAAACTTGGATAATTTTGGGCTTATCGAGGTAAACACTCTTGACCTTCTATTGTAATTGGAAATTACATGTTGTAGGAATATATAGTTGAAGTATACTATATATAGAACTGAACATAGTTTTGCGGCAATGTCTTTTGACTTAAGCCTGAATTTAAAGAAGAGAACTGAACTGTAATTACATAGGACTGTATTACAGTAGACTTGTGTAGCATTACTGTGAAGTAGAATTGTACACGTCCGGATTAGACGTACAACCCCACCCTCTAGGGAGTTGTTGGCCTGTTAGCAGGCCTCGATAGAGGGGGAGGTGCTGCCGAATTTTCTGTAGAATATTCTACGTTGAGATCTAGATGTTAATAGGCGCCTTGTGGCCTCTATAGGTTGAAGTACTACGTGTGGCATGATCTACTTGGCTTAAGGTGTAGCCGACGGTTTGAGGTAGTTGGAGCGTTTTGCTATTAGTCGATAATCGTCGCGAGGTATGTGAACCTCTTCCTATCTTTTCTAGCATGATATGTGTATAACTATGTAGTACGGTAGACGTACATGTGTTAAATGTATTTGATTGGTTTAAAACATAAAGTGTTATAACGGCTTTATGGGAAGTTGGTTATAACAGCTTTATGTAGGTAAGAAAATGCTTTGTGGTTTTTAAAAGATAACTGATTTGACTTATAACTGACTTGATGTGTGATAATAAAGAACTTGAAGTATTTCAAAAGAATCTTTTTGAAAGAAGAGTAATGCTTGGTTTTAAAAGCTTAAGAGTTATACTAGCTTTATGGGAAGTTAGGTATAACGACTTAAGAGAGATAAAGAGAATGGGTTACTGATTTTTAGAAGTTAAGAGACTTAATCTTAAAAGATAAGAGACTTGACTTAAATTGGATGTTAGTGTGAAACCTCATTCGTGAGTAATGAATACTTGGTTTTTAAAAGGAATAATGTTTTAACTGATTTCGGAAATCAGAATGAGTATCGACAAACCACTGCAGCGTTAATAAAGGAAAATGTATTGAATAATGAAGTATTATTAAAACCAGTAGAAACCTCCATCTGCATAGAAGCTAAGATGAGACAAAATGATATTACATTTTCTAGATCATGGCTGCTTTAATAAGATGGTTATAAACAAGAATAAACTGCTCACACATATGGCATATGTTACTCAATTGTTTTAAAAGAGATTAAGACATTGAACTATGAAACTTTTCTAAAATAAAGAGATTTGAGTAATTGAAATTAGGCAAACTGGAACTTTAGGGAAAAGAATGTTGTTAAAAAGGAAAGTGTTTTGGTTTACCTAAAAATGTGAGTCACTCTATTTTAATACTACGGGTATCGGGTGACTTTTATAAAAGGAATGGATCTCTTTAAAAGGAATTTAACGACGTAGTACTTTAGGTTAAAACCGGACTTTGACATAAAATGAAAGTACCTTGAGTTGTGTAACTTGCTTATGCTTGTTGTTGTGAAACTTGCCTATGCTTATTGTGATAGCCTTTGTTGTGCAAGAATTGTGTTTCTATACTACCGCGTCTCTCGATGGAGGGCCGGTTGACTTGTTGAGAACTTACTTGACGCGTCGGCAGCGATGCAGAATTCCACAGCACGCTCGCTGATAGTATTATTCCATGGACTAGCTCTCCGTGAGGTTTTACCGTCGCCTTGGTATCCGGTGGTCGGCTTCAGACTTGCCCCGCCTCGTGGCTGATTCGGCCTTGGTACCAGTAGTTAGCCCTCGCACTTGCCCCGCTCAAGGTAGTGACGAAGTCTCGTGATACGCTTGGTACTTGGTAGTTAGCCCTCGTGCCCCGGCCACCACGTGACCGCCTTGTATCCGTAGTCGCTTTTGGACTTGCCCCGTGTCAGCTTCGTGGTTTGGTTGTATTGTATTGTTAGTACGGCTTTGGCATCAGGTAGGACTTGGTGTTCATGTGTTCTTCTTGTGTTATTATATCATAGATCGCCAATGGCGGAAGGTATTCCAGCATGATTGATGTTGCGGGCGTGAGACCCATAGTTATATTTGAGTGATGACTCGAGGCGAGTCCTCGACTTACATGATCGCTATTTATCGTGGAATCGTAGTTTGGTTATTATACATGTCTCTCGCTTTATATAGACGCTATGATTTCATTTACGTATTTTCGCCACATACTTGGTACTGTTGTCGACCTCCTTCGGGGCCGCTCATGCCGCAGTAGAGGTACATCTACCGTCGATCCCCGCTTAGGATCACATTTCAGCGTTGGGAAGCTCGTTCCTTCGAGGCTTATCTTTGGTATGTTACCCCGAGTCCGTAGGTTCTTGTACATTCGTGGTATGGCGGCCCCGTCCCGTCATAGTTGTTGTAAAAATCTTAGAGGTCCAGAAGATCGCCAAGTGGGCAGGGTTGTAAGGATTGTAACTGTTCAAATGTCGATATATTTATATATGCTGAAAGGCAACCATTTTGGTTGGCCTGTTTTCTTTTATCTTGATCCATATCTAAATTGTATGTTTAAGTTTTTATTTCCGCTGGTTTTTCTCTGATGTTGTATCACTAGGGTGCCCGGGGTAAGGCACCAGTCGCGGGCCCGGGTTCGGGTCGTGACATCAAGTTACTACACCTTTTTCAAAACTCAAGTCATTTATACTTTCGAAATCCAAGTCTCGTGTACTTTCAAAATTAATACTTTTATGAGCTGTGAATAGGTTATACTCGTTTATAACGATCTTGTTAAAGCAACCATGATTTAGAAAATGTAATACAATTTTGTCTTATCTTAGTTTTTATGCAGATGGAGAATTCTACTCATTTCAATATAATTGATTGTCGATACATTTTTATTAACGCTGCAATGGCTTGTTCGATATCTATTCTCATTAGTGTAGTAAATTAGCAAAGTCAACTTGACTTCAATACTTCCTAACAACTCTTACCAACATCCCCCATAAGACTTTGGTAAGAACATAGGAATATTTTATGACATGTCTTTAGCATAAAATCAATAACATGAATACTTCCTAATGACAAGGCAAGTACTTCAAGAAAACAAGTCACGTATACTCCAAATAACAAGGCAAGTATACCTCAAGGATAATCATGTCGATAGAAGGAAGAAGTTCACATACCTCGTTGGCAACTAACCCAAACGACAAGTAGCAAAATGCTTCAAAGTACTTCAACCTCTGTCACGACCCGATCCCGAGCCCGTGACTGGTGCCTTACCCCGGGCACGCTAGTGATACAACATCAGAGAAAATCAGCGGAAATAAAAACTTAAACATGAAACAAGAGATATGATAATAAAATAGGCCAACCAAACGGTTACCTTCTTGCATATATATAATTAAAAACTTGAACAGTTACATCCTTACAAACCCTGCCCACAACAGTACTACAGACCTCTAAGTGTTTTTATACAACATGACGGGACAGGGCCCCGCCATACCCCTGAATGTACAAGTACCTACAGTGACAGGGGACTATACCAAAAGATAAGCCTCCGGAGAAACGGAGCTTTCCAATACGCTGAACTGTGATCCTATGAGCGAGGATCAACAATCGTGTACTCTACCGCAGATGAACGCAGCCAAGGAGGTCGATAACAGTACCAAGTATGTGAAATCAAAATATCAGAATGAAATCATAGCGCTATATAAAGCAGAGACATGTATGCTAACCAAACTACAGTCCACAATACATAAGCAGTCATGTCAAGTCAGGGACTCACGCCCTCAAAGTCATCACTCAAATATAACTATGGGTCTCACGCCCACAACATCAATCATGCCCGTGGAATACCTTCCTCACTGTCGGCAATCTATGATATAATAACACCAATGAGTACACATAAACACCAGGTCCCACTGAGCCATAAACCGTGACGGCAAGTACGGCTAACTACCGGATACCAAAGCCGTGATCATCAATCGACGGCAAGTACGAAGCCAACTACCGGATACCAAAGCCAGACTAACAATACTATACAACCAAACCACGGTTCGACACGGGCAAGTACGAAAGCCAACTACCAGATACCAAAGCCGTGTCACGTAGCTGACCGGGGCAAGTACGAGGGCTAACTACCAGATACCAAGGCCGCATCACGAGACTCCGCCACGAAGCTGATACGGGGCAAGTACGAAAGCCAGCTGTTGACACCCAATTTTGTCTCGTCTTTACTGATCATTTCATTTGGATCGTCATTTTATCCCCAATTAATTTTACTATGCTTCTCAGTCTTGAAAATCGTCAAAAAATAAGTAGTTTTAATATTCTTCACTAATTATCGCATAATTTTACAATATCGAGTATTACATTTTTTTTAATTAAAATATAAGCAAAACAATTTTAATATCTCGTCGTCAGTATTGATGATCGATTCTCTCTTAATATGGTTCTTCAATTACTAAATTAATCATTTTATGAATATTCTATTATTAAATCTTTGTACCATAATTTATGTATGTGTGCATTTTTGAAATTAATTAGGACGGAGAAGCATATTTTAATTAATTAGAAAAATTGGATTAGTTACCCATTAATACCATAATCTTCTAATTTAATCCTCAAATTTTATACTCCTAATTTTCTACCCAATTCTCATCCCCTAAATATATAAATCCTAATACCTTTTTTTTATTTTTCCATTTCAGCCCAAAAAATCGAGCAGCCCAATCCCAACTCCCCATTCATTTTTCGTCCAGCCCACCGCCCAGTCCAATACCCGCGACCCGCAAGCCCAACCCGCAAGGCCCTTTATCTTTTTCATCCCATTACCCAGCCCCTTCATCTGACCTGCAGCCCACCTTCTCCCTTCAGAGCCCTTTCCCTCGTCTCCCTCAAAACCGATGCGACTTTCATTTCGAACTCACTCACTCCATCGACGAACCTCCAAGAAACCACCAGTCCGCCGCCACATCTCCCCTTTACCCGCTGGATAAAAACCCGTCACCCTGACACTATCATGCTTAAGACGCATCACTTCAGCCTTACACACCCGAAAATCCGCTTATTTTTACCCCTAAAGCCTGCGAATGGCAGACCTGCACCTCGTCCGTTTCTGCAGTCTACAACTCGAGCCATGCACCTAGCAGCTTTTTACAGTGCTCACCCATCTCCCATCAAGCTTTAATTTGAATTTCAAATTGGAAGGATGGGGGATTCGATTTTTGGGTATAAATACAACCCTTGTGGGTTGTGTTCCAGGTCTGAAAATTTTCTGGTTTTGCTTGAGTTTGAGAACAAAAAAAAAAAATTCTTCTTTTATTGCTATTACAAAGCTTAAACTCAGAAAAAAAAAACACACACTTTTCTGAGAAATCGACCTTAAAAACCAACTCTTATTCTTAGTATTGGTTCAATAAGAATCCAAAACTCTAAGTCTTGCCTCTCTTCAGTCGCGACACCCAAAACACCTCCGAGCGGACTCGACGACTCGAGACGACGCCTCGGTTCGCTACCCGGAGAAGGTAAACCTATTTTCTTGTGGTTTTCTGTTTAGTTACATTATATGCTACGCGATTAATTAAGTATGCTTAGTTAAGATTAGCGGTTATTTGTGTGCTTAGGTAAATATTCATCATGTTTTGTCTGTCTATTTAATCCTATATAGTTTGTTTAGTGGTTAACCTGCTAATGTAGTTTCTGATTTTGGTTAAATATGAATTGAGAAAGTTATGTCGTACCCAATTGATATCAGTTTAAGCTAGTTCAATGCATGACTGTATGTCTTGTGTAGTTAAATAGGTTGTGTTGTTAATCTAAGCCTCGTTAAGCCTTGTATGAATTTGGTTATAAATAAAAATGATACTTAATATGTTTTGTAAAGTTGTGTTGTTTAGTGCAAGATCTGTTCAGCCTAAGTAAACCACTCAAATGACCTAGAAGTGAATTAAAGCATGTACAATATTAGCCTTGTTTAATCTGATTTTTCTTTTCATTATGAACAATGTGTTTAAAACCAGAATATATGGGCTGATATAGGTTGGTTGAGATTCATATTTAACTGGATAGTTTATGGATGTCCATATGGTCAGTTACATCATTAAAATGAGGAAAGTATTTGTATTTACTTGAGTCAATTTATCTCTGCTGGTTTAGAGTAGAATGTGATTCAATTTATTATCGTAGGATATTTGACACTGTTTTATTTGTTCACCGGTCCACCTAGATGGTTCTTGACATTTAAACATGCTATGTTGAGTCCATATTCATGCATAGAAGTGTGTATACTATTTTCTGTTACTTGTTATTACTGCTGGGGTAGTGAGCATTAGAAGTATGTATATTGTTTTCTGTTTTTCTGGTTTAGTTTGAAATATGAGCTAAGTTTTGTTTAAGTAAAAATCAAAGAGATTATGTGCTGCTTTCTTCAAAGTTCAGTTCTTGTTTCTGAGACCTTTCTTTAAAGTATTGGAATATCGTACAAATCCGGATATGCATGGGATAGCATAAAATTTGATAAGTAATATCTGGTACATGGTTCTAGTCTGTTGTCTGAAGTTGCTGATATGGAGAATTGACCTTGTTGTGCATTTAACTTGCATTTAATCCCAACCTGTGTGTTGGCCGTCTAAGTTGAGTATTTGTGTGCCTTTGCTTGGAACATATGAGTCTTAAATGGTCTGAATTCAGAAAATATATTCCTGCATGAGCATATCCGGGCAGAAGGTGTGTATTGTTATACCCCGTATTTCCAGAGTATGTACGCAGGGGACGTACGTAGAAAAGTTTGTGCCTTAAAGTGCTTGGCCGAATTTTATTTGTGCACAACACCCGTTTAGAGTCGTTTTTCGACGAAACGTTTTCACAGCTTTCGTAGGGGAATTTCCGGCTATGTCATTTTTAATTTTTGCGGATTTTTCCGAGAGACGAAACGTGTTGGACCAACGAGAGGGCGCCACTTGGCACCCTCCCATTGGCGGACGTGAGGACTCGGCTTGGACGAATTGAAGAGGGGGGAGTTGGTAGGATATTTTGTGTGTTAGTTGGTTAAGGACACATGGGTGAATCTTGGCCCTACACTTGCTAGGCACTTGGCTAGATCTTGGCCATTGGTTGGCCTTGGCTTGTGCTATAAATACCCTCTAAGGTTGAAGACTTCTTCATCCAAAATGCCTAAGTCTTGAGAGCTTTCCTCCCCTTTTCGCGAGGCCCTGGCGAGAGTTTCCTAGTGGGGTAGTAGAGGTAGCCACCCCCTTGTGGTGTGGCCGTGGGTACCCCTAGCCTAGTTTGTTTTCATATAATACCCTCTAGGTAGAAATACTCTCAAAAGTATTGTTATAATGCCCACATTACCTTAGCCGTATACCTTGGTGTATTCTAAGGTTATACCTATCTAAAGCCCGAAAATACTATTATACTTCCACAATCACAAAACCGAAACCCTAGGAAAAATCTCCATAGTCCGTTGGAGTATTGTGTGAAGTTGGTTAGAACTTCTAAGGGTGGTTTAGAGCGGTTGAGCGCCTGAGTCGAGCTAAACGTTTGCCCAGGATCGACTTTAAGCTAGGATAATTATGGGCTTACCGAGGTAAATATCTTGTCCCTCTATTGTAATTGGAAATTACATATTGTTAGAATATATAGTTGAAGTATACTATATATAGAACTGAACGTAGTATCGGCAATGTCTTTTGACTTAAGCCTGAATAATACTTACGGCAATGTCTTGCGACTTAAGCCTGAATTGAAAGAAGAATATTGAACTGTAATTACATAGGACTGTATTACAGTAGACTCAGGTAGTAGTACCGTGAAGTAGAATTGTACCCGTTAGGGTTAGATGTATAACCCCCGGTTGGCTTTGTAGAGCCACCGATAGAGAGAGGAGATTTACGCCATGCGGGGAGGTGCTGCCGAATTTTCGGTAGAATGTTCTACGATGAGATCTGAATGTTAATAAGCGCCTTGTGGCCTTATAGGTTGAAGTACTACGAGTGGCGCGATCTACTTGGCTTAAGGAGTAGCCGACGTTTGGAAGTACTTGGAGCGTTTTGCTATTAGTCGATACTGCCGCGAGGTATGTGAACCTCTTCCTATCTCTTCTAGCATGATATGTGTGAACTATGTAGCGGTAGACGCATACGTGCTAAACGTATTTGGTTGATTTAGAACATAAAGTGTTATAACGCTTTATGGGAAGTTGGTTATAACAGCTTTATGTTGGTAAGAAAATACTTGTGGTCTTTAAAAGGTAACTGATTTGAACTATAACTGGCTTGTTATGTGTTAATAAAGAACTTGAAGTATTTCAAAAGATTTTTGAATCATTTTGAAAGAAGAAGTAATATACGTGGTTTTTGAAAAACTTAAGAGTTATACTAGCTTTATGGGAAGTTAGGTATAACGGCTTAAGAATGTTTTACTGATTTCGGAAATCAGAATGTATCGACAAACCATCTGCGGCGTTAATAAAAGGAAATGTTTTGACTAATTAAGTATTATTAAAACCAGAAGCTTCCATCCGCATGAAGCTAAGATGAGACAAAATGATATTTCCTAGATCATGGCTGCTGTAATAAGATTGTAATAAACAAGAATATCCTACTCACATATAAGGCTTAGGTTTCTCAGATTGTTTAAAGAAGAATTATATTCTTAAATGAATAAGACTATGAACTACGAAACCTTTCAAAAAAATGAGGAACTTGAACATTGGAAATTAGGCAAACTTGAACATTGGAAAAGAATGTTGCTACTTGATTTTACAAAGAGAAGTAATTGATTTTCTTTAAAAAGATAATCACTCTATTTTCATATACTACGTATTGTGTGACTTTTGTGAAGGTAACGTATCTTTTAAAGAGTTAATGTATGAAGTACTTTGGGGATAAAAACCCGATCTTGTTGATCATATAATAGGAAGTACCTTGTGTGAACAACTTGATTGTATTGGTTTGTGATAGCCTTGTAATACTTTCTTGTTGCTTTGATAAGTAAACGTGTTAGGATGCTACGTGTGTTAGTATCTTGTGATGTTTGTGTAAAGGGGTTTCTTGATTGTGCTTATTAACTATCGTTATGATAGTATTGTGGCATTCATCTCTTGAGATGATTCGGGTTGCCGCCTCGATGCGGGGTAGACTCGGTGATGCAGGACCGTGATTCGAGAATACCTCATGCGGGTCTGGGGCCTATGCGAGCTACGAGAGTTCCGTGTTAGCGTCGTCCTTTATGGGCATGCGGTCCTTGTGGCTACGCGGACTCGGAAGTCGGTGACGACGGGAGTAGCTACCCTCGATGCGGGAATACCTCACGCGGCCGATGAGATTGGCCTACGCGAGTCTGCGGAGTTCCGTGGTTAGACGCGTGCATTGATATCTGCGGGCAAGTGGCGGCTTTGATCATGTGACGGTCTAAACAGATCTTATGATACGATTCATGACCTTGTTGGTGCTGTGGGTTTTTAGTAGTCGGCTATGCCTTCGTACTTACCGTCTGATTGTATTATGACACGCGTGGGACCCGTGTTCATGTGTGTTCCTTGGTGCTTTTATATCATAGGCTGCGGTGAGGAAGGTATTCCACGCATGATTGATGTTGTGGGCACGAGACCCATTGTTATACTTGAGTGATGACTTGAGGCGTGAGTCCCTAACTTGACATGATCGCTGTTGTAAATCGTAGTTTGGTTATCATACATGTCTCCCGCTTTATATGATCGCTATGATTTCATTTACGATGTATTTTCAGTTTCACATACTGCACTGTTATCGACCTCTCGGGGCCGCGTTCATGCCGCAGTTGAGGTACACCGCCGTTGATCCTAGCTCTCGTGGTCACAGCGTTTGGGAAGCTCCGTTTCTCCGGAGGCTTATCAGTGGTATAGTCCCCTGTCGTCGTAAGTGTTTACATTCAGGGGTTTGGCGGGGCCCTGTCCCGCCATTGTTGTCGTATCATTCTTAGAGGTCTCAGAGTAATCTTGTGGCGGGGTTTGTAAAAAGGATTAAACTGCTCATGTTGAAAAAGTTGTCATTTTTATATATGCCGAAGGCAAGTTTTTCTCGATTATTGTTTCATATTTCATAATATGTCTTGCATCGTTTTATATTCCGCTGATTACTCTGATGTATGTCTACTTGGGTGCCCGGGGTAAGGCACCAGTCACGGGCCCGGGTTCGGGTCGTGACAAAAGTGGTATCAGAGCAGTTAATCCTCGGAAAGTGTCTACGCATCGTATCCGATGAGTCTTGATTATCGGTGTGTTGTGCACCACACCAATAATCGTGAGGCTATAGGATATTTAGGATTGGTTTCTATTCTTCTCGCCCGAGATCGTGCCTTAGAGCCGTGTTGTAAGTTGGACCTCTAACGTAAATTCTTTCCTTATCGTTATGCCTCGCGCAGGCAACCCGCCCAGAGGCAAGGCGAGGAGGCTGCGAGTAGAGTAAGGTTACGCGGCACAGCCCAATTATCACCTTGGTGGTGCTTCATTCGGGAGTTCTGCGACATCACTAGCCCCGCAGAGTTTAGCACGGCGGCAGCTTCTTCGCGACCATGATATTTGAACCTTCGCCCACGGCCGAACAGAGAATTTAGATTGCAAAGAGGCGACCACATTAGCTATAGATTTGGCTACCAGGGAGTATACCGATGTACCGCGAGTCTTGAGGACTATCTAAAAGAGGGTTGTGCAAGAGTAATTCTTCAGTTAGGCTTGAGCATGGCCTGTGTACGGGCTTATGCGCAGCAGGCCGAGACGTGTAGAGATCGACAGGTTAACGGCGACACCGTAAGAGGCCGAGCGGAAGGTCCTTTAGTAACTTTTGAGGCGAGTCGCCTCACCACGATTAGATTATGCACATCCACGGTCAGCGAGGTCCTCCACGAATTTCAGGACGTTCGGGGTATGCGGGAGTTGGTCAGAGCTCCAGAGCTTCCGGTTCACAGATACACGTAGGTTCCAGCCATCCGGATTCAGTTTTTCTCAGTGTTCACAATGTGGCAGGCGTCATCCCAGGGAATGTCGTCTTTTAGTTGGTACGTGTTGTACCTATGACCGTCAGGGTCTGTTGTCGAAAGAATGTCCTTGCGGGAGGACTTAGCCTTCAGGATCGGTGGGTAGTTCGTCATCTCCCTTAGCTATGCGCCCTACGGGGCAGGTTGGATTAGAACGACTAAGGGGAGTGAAGCAGTAGACATAGATCTATCCTTAACCCTCTAGAGTTTTGCATAGGTGATAAGGTGAGTATACCTTAGGTGCTATGTTCTGATAGCAGTGGGTTAGTTGTGATTTGAAATCATGGTTGTTTAACCGAGTAAGATTTTGGGGATAGAGGAAGTGTGAGCCTTAGAGCTTTATACGTAGAGACCTTAGAGGTGAGGCCATCTCGAGAAAAAGGTGTAGTGTTATGTTTGACCCTTATCGGAGTGCATAGTGCACGTGAGTTATGTTGGGACAGGTCCCTAGTAGTGTGGAATGAAAGAGGGTAGTTGAGCTAAGAAGACCGCTAGGTTTTCGTAACGTGATTAGTGAGATTGTTCCGGTTCGGGGAGCTAGTATGATGCGCGTTGGGTCGGGTTGAGGCCACGTTGCGGGTCAACCCGCGCAGTTTGGTGGTGGGTCGGTTTGTGGTGGTCCCGCCGTGTTAGTGTTGTGAGGTGTTAGGCCCAAGTTTAGTTAACCAACAGACGAGTTCGTGGATGCGTCGACCGGTGGTCGGGCCGATGGGGCAGCCCATCACGTTCTTCTGGCCGTGACCGTTTACTCGGTGTGTTGAGTTATCGAAAGGTTGTGCGTCGCGGGTGCCTACCTTCACCTTAAGATGCAGTGAAGCCCGTGTGGCTATTTTTTCGCCTTCTAAAAGTTTACTGGCAGGTTAAGAACTCGGTGAGTCTCGACCGCATTCGCCTCGCCGCGTGGATTTGAAGGTAGTCGTGGGGATTGTTGTCTCTGTGGAGGAAGCGTTTAAGCTACCATTTTAGTGTTCGGATATCGCTTTGTGAAGCCTTGTAGGGCGGAAGTGTAAATTGCCGGTCGATTGGTTCGATGTTGGCAAGGTTCGATTAGTTAGTTCAGCTTGTTCCACAGATCGTGGATAGTCGCGGCTTGTCTAGAAGAAGTTACGCAGCTCGGAGGAATTGTGCGGATAATCGACGACGCTTAGAGTTCAGGACGGTCGGTCTTCAAGGTACCACCGGGTTGGGTGTGACGAGTCCGAATACAGAGGAACTTAGCCCGAGTTACTTTGGGCCCTTTGAGTTCATGTGAAGAATAGGCGAGTGCCTATATGTTAGCTTTTGTCGTCCGACTTAGGAGGAAGGACGTCCGGTCTTTCGTATTGTTATGATCGGGAAAAGTATCGGAGATCCATCCAGAGTGTTCCCACTTAATGATGACCACGTTAGAGATAGTAGCCCCGAGTTTTGGGAACTGAAGCAGTATCAGAAATGTGGAAAGAGTTCGAGTATACGACATCCTCAGGGATCGCAAGCAGCCCGGTACCATTTGTTGGGTCGTCGGAGCAAGGCTCGCGACAAAGGGACAAATTGGTGCCATTTGTTGGGTCGCCTGAGAAGGTTAATGCCTCAGGCAAAGTGACAAAGTGGTATCTACGACGAGTAAAGAGAGAAGTGAGCATGTATGGCGAGCATAGGTGTGATCATTTCTTTTGTAGAGAGAAGGTACGAAGGAAGTATATTTTAGACCCTGGAGAGAGGTGGTTGTGGTGATGTTAGAGGTGTTTCCTCGTGGACTTGGATATAAGTATTTTCTTGTGATTGTTTACGTGGCCATGTATGGCGAGTTTGTTCTCGTAAGTATAGTAGTGAAGACTATCTTTGTGGCGCTTGTGTGAGACTTAGAAGGAACATTCGGGACGAATGTTTCTAAGGAGGGGAGAATGTTATACCCCGTATTTCCAGAGTATGTACGCAGGGGACGTACGTAGAAAAGTTTGTGCCTTAAAGTGCTTGGCCGAATTTTATTTGTGCACAACACCCGTTTAGAGTCGTTTTTCGACGAAACGTTTTCCACGACTTTCGTAGGGAATTTCGGCTATGTCATTTTTAATTTTTGCGGATTTTTCAGAGGCGAAGCGTGCTGGACCAACGAGAGGGCGCCACTTGGCACCCTCCCATTGGCGGACGTGAGGACTCGGCTTGGACGAATTGAAGAGGGGGGAGTTGGTAGGATATTTTGTGTGTTAGTTGGTTAAGGACACATGGGTGAATCTTGGCCCTACACTTGCTAGGCACTTGGCTAGATCTTGGCCATTGGTTGGCCTTGGCTTGTGCTATAAATACCCCTCTAAGGTTGAAGACTTCTTCATCCAAAATGCCTAAGTCTTGAGAGCTTTCCCCCTCCCACCGTGAGGCCCCTCGGCGAGAGTTTCCCACAGTGGGGTAGGTAGAGGGTAGCCACCCCACCTCCTTTGTGGTGTGGCCGTGGGGTACCCCCCCCCTAGCCTAGTTTGTTTTCATATAATACCCCCCTCTTGGTAGAAATACTCTCAAAAGTATTGTTATAATGCCCAAATTACCTTAGCCATATACCTTGTTGTATTCTAAGGTTATACTATCTGAATAGCCCAGAAAATACTATTATACTTCCGTCAGTCACAAAACCGAAACCCTAGGAAAAATCTCCATAGTCCGTTGGAGTATTGTGTAGAAGTTGGTTAGAACTTCTAAGGGTGGTTTAGAGCGGGTTGGAGCGCTCGGAGTTGGAGCTAAACGATTGCCCAGGATCGACTTTAAGCTAGGATAATTATGGGCTTACCGAGGTAAATATCTTGTCCCTCTATTGTAATTGGAAATTACATATTGTTAGAATATATAGTTGAAGTATACTATATATAGAACTGAACGTAGTATCGGCAATGTCTTTTGACTTAAGCCTGAATAATACTTACGGCAATGTCTTGCGACTTAAGCCTGAATTGAAAGAAGAATACTGAACTGTAATTACATAGGGTTGTATTACAGTAGACTTGTGTAGTATTACCGTGAAGTAGAATTTTACCCGTTAGGGTTAGATGTATAACCCCACGGTTGGCTTTGTAGCGGCCTCGATAGAGAGGAGATTTACTGTTGTTGCGGGAGAGTCTTTGCGAATTTTCGGTAGAATGTTCTACGATGAGATCTGAATGTTAATAAGCGCCTTGTGGCCTTATAGGTTGAAGTACTACGAGTGGCGCGATCTACTTGGCTTAAGGAGTAGCGCGTTTGGAAGTACTTGGGCGTTTTGCTATTAGTCGATACTCGTGCCGCGAGGTATGTGAACCTCTTCCTATCTCTTCTAGCATGATATGTGTGAACTATGTAGTGCGGTAGACGTCATGTGCTAAACGTATTTGGTTGATTTAGAACATAAAGTGTTATAACGGCTTTATGGGAAGTTGGTTATAACGACTTTATGTTGGTAAGAAAATACTTGTGGTCTTTAAAAGGTAATCGATTTGAACTATAAGCGGCTTGTTATGTGTTAATAAAGAACTTGAAGTATTTCAAAAGATTTTGAATCATTTTGAAAGAAGAAGTAATATCGTGGTTTTGAAAAACTTAAGAGTTATACTAGCTTTATGGGAAGTTAGGTATAACGGCTTAAGAATGTTTCTTGATTTGAATCAGAATGTGTATCGACAAACCAACTGCGGCGTTAATAAAAGGAAATGTTTTGACTAATTAAGTATTATTAAAACCGATGAAGCTTCCATCTGCATAGAAGCTAAGATGAGACAAAATGATATTTCCTAGATCATGGTCATGTAATAAGATTGTAATAAACAAGAATATCCTACTCACATATAAGGCTTAGGTTTCTCAGTTGTTTAAAGAAGAATTATATTCTTAAATGAATAAGACTATGAACTACGAAACCTTTCAAAAAATGAGGAACTTGAACATTGGAAATTAGGCAAACTTGAACATTGGAAAAGAATGTTGCTACTTGATTTTACAAAGAGAAGTAATTGATTTTCTTTAAAAAGATAATCACTCTATTTTCATATACTACGTATTGTGTAACTTTTGTGAAGGTAACGATCTTTTAAAGAGTTAATGTATGAAGTACTTTGGGGATAAAAACCGATCTTGTTGATCATATAGTAGGAAGTACCTTGTGTGAACAACTTGATTGTATTGGTTTGTGATAGCCTTGTAATACTTTCTTGTTGCTTTGATAAGTAAACGTGTTAGGATGCTACGTGTGTTAGTATCTTGTGATGTTTGTGTAAAGGGGTTTCCTTGATTGTGCTTATTAACTATCGGTCGTTATGATAGTATTGTGGCATTCATCTCTTGAGATGATTAGGGGTTGCGCCCTCCGATGCGGGGTAGACTCGGCGATGCAGGACCGTGATTCGAGAATACCTCATGCGGGTCTGAGGGCCTATGCGAGCTACGAGAGTTCCGTGTTAGCGTCGTCCTTTATGGGCATGCGGTCGCGTGTGGTCATGCGGACTCGGAAGTCGGGGCGATGCGGGAGTAGCTACCCTCGATGCGGGAATACCTCATGCGGGCGATGAGATTGGCCTATCGGGCTGCGGGAGTTCCAGGTTAGACGCGTACATGATCTGCGGGCAAGTGGCGGCTTTGATCATGTGACGGTCTAAACAGATCTTATGATCTGATTCATGACCTTGTTGGTACGTGGGTTTTTAGTAATCGGCTATGCCTTCGTACTTACCGCAGTTTTATTATGACACAGTGGGACACGGTGTTCATGTGTTCCTTGGTGCTTTTATATCATAGGCTCGGCGGTGAGGAAGGTATTCCACGGGCATGATTGATGTTGTGGGCACGAGACCCATTGTTATACTTGAGTGATGACTTGAGGCGTGAGTCCCAACTTGACATGTCGCTTTGTTGTAAATCGTAGTTTGGTTATCATACATGTCTCTCGCTTTATATGGCGCTATGATTTCATTTCTGATGATGTATTTTCAGTTTCACATACTCGGTTTTGTTATGCTTGACCTCGCCCGGTGCGTTCATGCGCAGTTGAGGTACACCGATCGTTGATCCTAGCTCTCGGTCACGATTTAGCGTTTGGGAAGCTCCGTTTCTCGGAGGCTTATCGGTGGTATAGTCCCGCCGTCGTAAGTGTTTACATTCGGGGTTTGGCGGGCCACCCCGCCATTGTTGTCGTATCATTCTTAAGTGCAGTAATCTTGTTGTGGGCAGGGTTTGTAAAAAGGATTAAACTGTTCATGTTGAAAAAGTTGTCATTTTTATATATGCCGAAAGGCAAGTTTTTCTCAGATTATTGTTTCATATTTCATAATATGTCTTGCATCATTTTATATTCCGCTGATTACTCTGATGTATGTCTACTTGGGTGCCCGGGGTAAGGCACCAGTCACGGGCCCGGGTTCGGGTCGTGACATGTATCTTATAATATTCACCTTCCTCTTGCCTTGATGTTAACCCAAAAAGACACTTTACCCCGTCCCTATTCACGATAATGGTTGGATTGGTATAAATCCTGCCTTTTCCTCTCATTCTGTGTGTGTTTGGTATGAATAACATGTGTGAATCAGTGTCATTTCATGTCTATCTTTATTTGCTGTGTTTATTTTGCATCTGCGTTGTGCACCTTTCTTTCTAAATGGCTTTGGGCCTGTTTTGTTTCTCCTTTGAATTACCGAAAATGAAACTAAACTTTATGTCAATGTTTATTGGCGATTTGATGAATTTTGGATATACACTAATCCTTTTCTTTCTTTGATTTACATGAAATGCATCGGGAGCAACGAAGAGTCTCGTTATGAGACTCAATGCAACCATGACGAAATGAAGATCCGCATCCATGTCCTTTGCATTCCCGACTTCAGAAATCTCAAAACAAATAGGGCGGGATGACATCACCATCCGCTTTAGTCGCTTTAATTCTTTAAATTCCGTCATCTTTATTTGTCGTCTTGTTGTCTTATTATGTAACCCTGTATAATTATTGAAATGCTTAGAATAGTTAGGCCTAGATTAACAATTAAAAAAGAGGGTAGTTATAAAATCGGAAACCCAACGCTAGATTATTTTAGGCTCGTTATACATGTCTAAGCTTTCAAAACAATTTGGTCACCTTTTATTTGTATGATTAATCATAGAAAAAATAAGGTTTTACTTTTACCTAATTTGCTAAAAAATAAACTTTCACAAAAAATCATCTCTTGGTATTATAAATAAAATTGTTTTCTCTTTACTTTCAATTGTCAAAACATAAGTATTTTACAAATAAAATAAATATTTTTACCTATATATGTATTTTATAAACAAGTCTTACAACTCTTTTATGTTGTAAAAAATACATCCTTTTGTTATTAAATACTTGCAACGTTTTTTTTTTAACATTTATAAAAGCATGCATTTCTTAGCACAATAATTTTAAACCTAAGTTTGAACGGACAACCGCAAGTTAGTGGATCCTTTAGGATGCCTAACCCCTTCCCTTTAGGATAATAAAGAACCCTTACCTAGAATCTCACATAGTTTCACAGACCTTTAAAATGGAGATCATTCGTAGTATTTTATGCTACACTTTCAGTGTCCTAATTCACTATAATAATTAGGTGGCGACTCCTTTAAATACACATTCAGGAATCCAACCATGTAGCAGTAATCCCGTTTCCGACTCCGGTTGAATATGGGGTGTTACACCAACTACCAGATACCAAAGCCGTGTCACGTAGCTGACCGGGGCAAGTACGAGGGCTAACTACCAGATACCAAGGCCGTATCACGAGACTTCGCCACTAAACTGAACGGGGCAAGTGCGAAGGCTAACTACCAGGTACCAAGGCCGAATCAGCCACGAGACGGGGCAAGTACGAAAGCCAACCACCAGATACCAAGGCCGAATCAGTAAAACCTCATGGAGAGCTAGTCCATGGAATAACACTATCAACAGGAGCGCACCCGTGGAATCCTCCGTCACTGCCGGTACGTCCAAGTAAGATCATAACAAATCAGCCGGCCCTCCATTGAGAGACGCGGTGGTATAGAAATACAATACTTGCATAACAAGGCTATCACACGCAAACATAGGTAAGTTACACCCAACTCGAGGTACTTTCATTTTATGTCAAAGTCCGGGTTTTAACCCCAAAGTACTACATACGTTAAATTCTTTTAAAAGATTTATTCCATTTACAAAGGTCACCCGATACCCGTAGTATAAAAATAGAGTGACTAACATTTTTAAATAAACCAACACACTTTCCTTTTTAAAATCAAGTAACAACATTCTTTTCCAAAAGTTCAAGTTTGCCTAATTTCAAATACTCAAGTCTCTTATTTTCGAAAGATTTCATAGTTCATAGTCTTCATCACTTATTAACGTAATTCTCTTTTTAAACAATTTGAGTAACGTATGCCTTATGTGTGAGTAGGTTATTCTTGTTTATAACAATCTTATTAAAGCAGCCATGATCTAGGAAATGTAATACAATTTTGTCTTATCTTAGCTTCTATGCAGATGGAGGTTTCTACTGGTTTTAATATAATTACTTATTTGTCAGTACATTTTCCTTTATTAACGCTGCAGTGGTTCGTTCGATACTTATTCTCATTTCCGAAAATCAGTAAAGCATTATTCTTTAAAAACCAAGTACTCATTACTCACGAATGAGGTTTCACACTTTTTAACAACTTTCATATCAATTCAATTAAGTCAAGTCTCTTATCTTTTTAAGATCAATAAACCATTCTTTTTATCATTCTTAAGTCGTTATACCTAACTTCCCATAAAGCTAGTATAACTCTTAAACTTTCAAAACCAAGTATTACTCTTCTTTCAAAAACGATTCTTAATTCTTTTGAAATACTTCAAGATTCTTATTATTTAAAACTCAAGTCAAAAGACATCGAAGTAAAACCACGTTCAGTTAACACACGTACGTCTACCGTACTATATATATATTCTTTAAAATATCATGCTCAAGAGGATAGGAAGAATCACATACCTCGCGACGATTATCGACTATTAGCAAATAGCTCCAAAGTACTGTAATCCTGCTAGCCTTTTCCACCCTCAAGTAGAATACGCTACTCGCAGTACTTCAACCTATAACGATCATATAAGTCTATCAATGTCTAGACTACTCTGTAGAATAATTCTAGATACAGATTCCTTATTCTACGGAAAATTGGGCGTGACTCCCTACAGTCAAACTACACAAGTCTCAGTAAATACGGTCCCATGTAAATCTGATTCAGTTCTCTTTTTTTATGCCATCCTTATATACGTCTTATACTCATTTCTATACTACTACAGTATGTATTTCCAATTACAATAGAAGGACAAGAGTATTTACCTCGATAAGCCCAAAATTATCCAAGTTTATATGTCGATCCTGAGCAACGTTTAGCTCCTATTCTAAACGCTCCAATTCGCTCCAAGAAACCCTTAGACGTTCTACACAACTTCTACTTAACACTTCAACCGACTATGAAGATTTTCCTTAGGGTTTCGTTTAGTGACTAAAGGAAGTATAATAGTATTTCTGGGCTTTTAGTATAGGGGTAACCTTGGAATACTACAAGGTATAAGGCTAAGGTATTTTGGAATAGTAACAACACTTGGAGAATACTTTTCTACCAAGGGGGTGTTTCACGAGAACAACTCAAGGAAGGGGATATTCGTGAGGGCCTCTCAAAGGGGAGGAGCTTTGGACGAGCACCACACTAAGGGGGAGAGGGATTTTTGCCTTGGAATTTCAAGTGAGGATGAAGAATAAGTCTTGCATTTGAGGGGTATTTATAGGACATTCAATGGCCAAGATTGAGGCAAGTGGAGGGCAAGTGGGGGGTGGAGATTTACCCATGTGTACCTTATCCATCTACTCCACAAATATCACAAAATATCCTACCTACTCCTTGACAACAAAAACGTCCCAAGGTCGTCCATAATTCCGCCACTTGAGGGTGACACTTGTCGCCCTCTCGTTGGTCCAAAATATTTCATCTCTCGGAAAAATCCGCAAAAATTATAAATGTTGCAACCGTAATTTTCCCTACACAAAGTCCGGAAAACGTTTCGTCGGAAAACAATTCTTTTCGCTAGTTGTGAACAAATTTCGTCCCTTTGCCTACTTAAGGCTTAAACTTTTGTACGTACGCCCTCACGTACATACTCTGGAAATACGGGGTATAACATTCTCCCCTCCTTAGAAACATTCATCCCGAATGTTCCTTCTCAAGACAGATAACGATAAAGTTCCTCATTGTTATACCCCGTATTTCCAGAGTATGTACGTAAGGACGTACGTAGAAAGGTTTGGGCTTTAAAGTAGGCTTGGCCGATTTTATTTGTGCACAACACCCGGTTAGAGTCGTTTTTCGACGAAACGTTTTACTAAACTTGCGAAGGGAAAATTCCGGCTATGACATTTTTATTTTTTGCGGATTTTTCCGAGAGACGAAACATTTTGGACCAACGAGAGGGCGACACTTGGCACCCTCTCATTGGTGGAGTGTGGGGCGGTAAAGGGGGACGAATTCCTTGGCTTTTTGTCAAGTAGTTGGTAGGATATTTGTGTGGTAGATGGATAAGGTACACATGGAGGAATCTTGACCCTACACTTGCCTTGCACTTGGCATGATCTTGGCCATTGGTTGGCCATTGCTTGAGCTATAAATACCCCTCCCCTTTGAAGACTTCTTCATCCTAAAAATCTCTAAGTCTTGAAAGCCCTCTCCCCCTCTCTTGTTGTGGCTCGTCCTAGCCTTCCCTCCCCTTGGTGAGGCCCTTGGCGAGAACCCCTCCCAGGCCGAGTACCCCCTCTAGTGGGGTTGGCGAGGTATACACCCCTTGTGGATTTGTCTCGTATAAATACCCCCATCTTGGTAGAAATACTCTCCAAAGTATTGTTACTATACCCAAAATACCTTAGCCGTATACCTTGTAGTATTTCAAAGATACCTCTATACGTAGAGCAGGAAATACTCTGTATGTCCTTTTTGTCTCAAACCGAAACCCTAGGGAAAATCTCCATAGTTGGTTGGAGTATTAAGAAGAAGTTGCGTGGAACTTCTAAGGGTTGTTTGGAGCGGGTTGGAGCACCCGGAGTAGGAGCTAAACGTTGCTAAGGATCGACATTTAACTTGGATAATTTTGGGCTTATCGAGGTAAATATATTGTCCCCCTATTGTAATTGGAAATTACATGATTGTTAGAATATATAGTTGAAGTATACTATATATAGAACTGAACATAGTCTTGCGGCAATGTCTTTTGACTTAAGCCTGAATTTAAATAAAGAGAACTGAACTGTAATTACATAGGACTGTATTACAGTAGACTTGTGTAGCATTACTGTGAAGTAGAATTGTGCACGTCCGGTTAGACGTATAAACCCCACTGGTTGGCTTGATGGCGGCCTCGATAGAGAGGAGATTTCTGCGGTTGCGGGAATTTTTTGTAGAAAGTTCTACGATAAGAACTAGATGTTAATAAGCGCCTTGTGGCCTTATACGTTGAAGTACTACGTATGGCGTGATCTACTTGGCTTAAGGAGTAGCCGACGGTTTGAGGTACTTGGAGCGTTTTGCTATTAGTCGATAATCGTCGCGAGGTATGTGAACCTCTTCCTATCTTTTCTAGCATGATATGTGTATAACTATGTAGTACGGTAGACGTACATGTGTTAAATGTATTTGATTGGTTTAAAACATAAAGTGTTATAACGGCTTTATGGGAAGTTGGTTATAACAGCTTTATGTAGGTAAGAAAATGCTTTGTGGTTTTAAAAACTTAAGAGTTATACTAGCTTTATGGGAAGTTAGGTATAACGGCTTAAGAGAGATAAAATGAATGATTTATTGATTTTAGAAGTTAAGAGACTTGATCTTAAAAGATAAGAGACTTGACTTAATTAAATTAATATGAATTTGTGTGAAACCTCATTCGTGAGTAATGAGTACTTGGTTTTTAAAAGGAATAATGTTTTACTGATTTCGAAATCGAATGAGTGCAAACAAACCATGCGGCGTTAATAAAGGGAAATGTTTTGATTAATGAAGTATTATTAAAACCAGTAGAAACCTCCATCTGCATAGAAGCTAAGATAAGACAAAATGATATTACATTTCCTAGATCATGGCTGCTTAATAAGATTGATTATGTCACGACCCGAACCCGGGCCCGTGACTGGTGCCTTACCCCGGGCACCCTAATGATACAACGTCAGAGAAAATCAGCGGAAATAAAAATATGAACATGAATTAAGAGACATGATAAATAAACAGGCCAACCAAAACAGTTGCCTTGGTATATATACATAAATACCCGACGGTTATCCTTTTTACAAACCACCACAACAAGCGATTACTCTGCACCTCTAAGATTTACAACAACTATGACGGACGGGGCCCGCCATACCCCGAATGTATAAGCATCTACTGACTGTGGTAACATACCAAAAGATAAGCCTCCAGAACGGAGCTTTCAATACGTGAAAGGTGATCCTAAAAGCGGGGATCGGCGGCCGATGTACCTTTTACTGCGGCATGAACGCGGCCCCGAAGGAGTCGATCTAACAGTACCAAGTATGTGAAATCGTAAAAATCAGTAAATGAAATCATAATAGTCTATATAAAGCGGGAGACATGTATGATAACCAAACTACGATTCACAACATAAGCGATCATGTCAAGTCGTGACTCACGCCACAAAGTCATCCCTCGTACGTGGAACTCCTTCCTCACCGCGATCTAGGTACAAATCATGTGATACGTATAACGTGTCTCGGCCCATCTTATGGACCCAATATAGAAAAGGGTGGAATACATTCCGGTTCATCCCATGAACCGTGAGTCGAGTGGAATACATTCCGGATGAACCGTAGTCAAGTGAAATACATTCCGGATGAACGGTCCTCAAGTGAAATACATTCCGGATGAACCGGTCCTCAAGTGAAATACATTCCGGATGAACCGTAATCAAGTGAAACACATTCCGGATGAGCCGTAGTCGAGTGAAATACATTCCGGATGAACCGGTCGCCGAAGTGAAATACATTCGGATGAACCGGTCTCAAGTGAAATACATTCCGGATGAACCGGTCCTCAGTGAAATACATTCCGGATGAACCGGTAATCAAGTGATATACATTCGGATGACCCGGTAGTCGAGTAGAACACGATTTACACAACAAGGCTATCACACGTAACATGGTCAAGTTTCATAACAACAAGTATAAGCAAGTTACACACGACTCAAGGTACTTTCATTTTATATCAAAGTCCGGATTTTAACCTTAAAGTACTACGTCTGTTAAATTCCTTTTAAGATCCATTTCTTTTACAAAGGTCACCCGATACCCGTAGTATAAAATTTGACTAACATTGTTAAGTAAACCAAAATGCTTTCCTTTGTAAAATCAAGTGACAACCTTATTTTCCAAACGTTCAAGTTGCCTAATTTCAATGCTCAAGTTTCTCATTTTAGAAAAAGGTTTAGTAGTTCATAGTTTTAAATCCTTTAAAACATAATTCTCCTTTAAACGTTTTGAGAAACCTATGTCTTATAAGTGAGTAGGTATTCTTTGTTTATAATCAATCTTATTAAGCGACCATGATCTAGGAAATGTAATATCATTTTGTCTCATCTTAGCTTCATGCGGATGGAGGTTTCTCTTGGTTTTAATAATACTTCATTAGTCAATACATTTTCCTTTTATTAACGCTGCAGTGGTTTGTCGATACACATTCTGATTTCCGAAATCAGTATAACATTCTTAAGCCGTTATACCTAACTTCCCATAAAGCTAGTATAACTCTTAAGCTTTCAAAACCAAGTAATACTCATTCTTTCAAAAGCGATTCATAGATCTTTTGAAATGCTTCAAGTTCTTTATTAACACATATCAAGCGGTTATTATTCAAATCGATTTACCTTTTAAAAACCACAAAGTATGTGCTTATCCACATAAAGCTATTATAACCAACTTCCCATAAAGCCGTTATAACACTTTATGTTTTAAATCAATCAAATACATTTAGAACATGTACGTCTACCGTACTACATAGTTCACACATATCATGCTAGAAGAGATAGGAAGAGGTCCACATACCTCGCGACGATTGTCGACTAATAGCAAAACGCTCCAAGTACCTCAAACCGCTACTCGTAAGCCAAGTGGATCACTCCACACGTAGTACTCTGACCTATAGAGGCCACAAAGCGCCTATTAATACCTTTAGATCGGCGTAGAATATTCTACGTAAAATTCGGCGACACTCCCCCATGCAGCGTAAATCTCCTCTCTATCGGTGGCTACCAAGCCAACCGGGGGTTAACACGTCGACCGGACGTGTACAATTCTACTACAGCAATGCTACACAAGTCTCATGTCTGATCTATGTAATTACGATTCGGTTCTCTTATTTAAATTCGTGCTTAAGTCGCAAGACATTCAGTAAGTATTATTCGAGCTTAAGTCAAAAGACATTGCCGCACAATTATAATGTTCAGTTCTATATATAGTATACTTCAACTATATATTCCTACAACATGTAATTTCAATTACAACAGAAGGTCAAGAATGTTTACCTCGATAAGCCCAAAATTATCCGAGTTTATATGTCGTTCCTGAACAAGGTTTAGCTCTACTCATGCGCTCCAAAAGCGCTCCAAGAAACCCTTAGAAGTGTCTACACAACTTCTACTTAATACTTCAACTACGGGTGAAGATTTTTCCTAGGGTTTCGTTTAGTGGCTAAAGGAAAGTATAATAGTATTTTAGGGCCAGATAAGTATAACCTTGGAAAGTACAACAAGGTATTTGGGCTAAAGTATTTTGGACATTATAACAATACTAGGAGAGTATTTCTATACCACAAAGGGGGTATTATACGAAACAACTAGGCTAGGGGGTACTTTCGAGGGCCTTCTCAAAGGGGAGGGTGTGGCGGACGACTACTACTGAGAGAGGGAGGGAGATTTCAAGACTTAGGCACATTTTTGGATGAAGAACTCTTCAAGCTTAGGGGGTATTTATAGGTCAAGCCATGGCCAACCAATGGCCAAGATGAAGACAAGTGTGGTGCAAGTGTAGGGTTAGATTTCCACCATGTGTACCTTATCCATCTACCACACAACTTGCACAAAAATATCCTACCAACTAAAGCCCTCTTTTTCGTCCACCATTGCCGCCCCATTTGTTCCAATGTTTCGTCTCTCGGAAAAATCCGCAAAAATTATAAATGACATAGCCGGAATTTTCCCAACAAAAGCTGTGGAAACGTTTCGTCGAAAAACGACTCTAATCGGGTGTTGTGTACAAATTTCGAAACTTGCCTAACTTAAGGCTCAAATTTTCTACGACGTCCTCACGCACATACTCCAAAATACGGTATAACATTCTTCCCCTTAGAAACATTCGTCGAATGTTCCTTCTCAAGTCTCAACACAAACATGCGCCAGTATAGTCTTCACTGCTATACGTACGAAAACAATCATGCCACACCTGGCCATGAAATAACAAATGCACAAAATACGAAATCCCAAGTCCACGAGGAATCACCTCTGTTATCACAAAAGAAACGATCACACTCGTTCACTTCTCCCCTACCTCGTCGTACCCTGTTCGAACACTCGAACCCTTCCCAGTACACGCACACTTCGATCAACGCTTTTTCCAACCGCGAGTCACTACCTCCAAACTTGGTCATCTTACTAACCTCGATTTCCTCTAAGGCCACTCTCGGCCTTCACGAACTGATTCTGGTCGAACGTATCCACGAACTCATAAGATGGTCATCTAAACTTGGGCCTAGCACCCTTGTGACCACCGCACTGGCGGGACCACCCGCTGACCTTTCCTCGAACGGACGGGTTGGCCCGCAACATGGCCCCAACCCGACCCACTATCGCGCCTACTCTTGCTCATCGACACAGAACAATCTTTCTAAAACACATCATGAAAGCTACGTCTTTCATTTACCCAACCAAGGGAGTTATCACACAATACATTCTAGGCATAAAATGCACTCTGTCAAGGATCACGTGCAAAATCTTGTACTCAATACGGCCTTACATCTAAGGTCTCAACTGTAATAGTCTAAGGTTCATAATTTTCTCACCCCCAGTATTCCCCTTTCTCACTAAACAGGTGTCTAAATCACATTTTAGCACAAGCTATCCGAACATAACACTTAACACATTATCATAACAAACAAAACTCTAGATGGTTAAGGATATACCAAGCTACCGCTCACTCTAATCATAAATCGCCTGCAGGCGCATAAAGCATGAAAGCGATGAAACCGCCATCGATCCGGTGAGGCTGCGCCAAGCCGGCACCTCTCTATAAGCACGATCTCTCGTCACATGGCCTCGACGGCCGCAGTGAAACAAGCACCGATAAAAACGACATTCCGGGATGATGTTTGCCACATCGTGCGGCGAGGGCATGAATCCGGCCAGCTAGCTCACGTATACCTGTGAACTGAAGCCACGAGCTCGACCAGCTCGAATACCTGAACGCCCCAAGGCGAGGGGACCACTCTGTCTTGGTGGAGGTACATAACTAGGCTCACTGAGGCGGTCGCCTCGAAAGTTACCAAAGGACCTCGTTGTTCGGCCTCTTCTGCGATCTCGGCCATTCCGTCGACCTCTCCGTGCCTCACATCCTAGTGCATGAGCCTGCATGCGGGCAATGTCCATGCCCGGCTGAAGAGCCACACCCGCACAAGACTCGGCCATATAATCATCTAGCCCGGTGACGTAGCGGTGTACTCTGTCCTCCATATCCGCTACTACAGCGGGAACATACCGAGCTAATGAGTCGAACTCCACATTGTACTCTCTAACCGTCCGCCGCCCCGCCTCAACGTCAAAAATCTACGGCCCGAGCCCTCCTCATCTGTGGAGGCAAGAAATGTGCAAGAAATGCCCTCGAGAACTTCGTCCCAAATCTGCTGGAAGTGCATGCTCTTCCCGGACAGCTCACGAATCAAACGATCAGCTGCAGATCACGCAGGTGATGCGAACCAATACCACCGACTGCGCCTCGAGGCTCGATCACTCTCATGATCCGTGTAGCTGTCGGATAAACTCCCGGTCGTCCTCGGCTCGATCCATAGAACCGGAGGGCTACAACTCGTGAAGTCACGTAGCCTCAAATGCGCTCGGGGTGTACTACGGGTGCTCTTTGGGCTGCTGCGTCGGCCTATCCTCATATCGGCCACGACCACGGCGATGGGGCCATCTCCTTGTACCCCATCTCCGGCTCGGTGTGGGGACCGAGGCTCGGTATTGTAGTCTCGGCCGGCCTGCCGCGCTCTAACTCTCTTTGGTCGGGCGGCGTCGCGAAACCCGCCGTCGAATCTTGCCTCAGTCTTGGCCAGGGCTGCGCCTCGTACTCCTCAGATCTCACTAATGACTCCTCATTGCCTTGCCCACTGGGCACAGGTTGCCTACGCGAGGCATAACGGTAAAGGAAAGGAATATGTCGAGAGGGTCAATTTATCACACGACTCTAAGGCACGATCTCGTAATGGGAAGGATGGAAACTAATCCTAAATGTCCTGCAGACCTCACGATTATAGATGTGGTGCAACACACCGATAATCAAGACTACTAGACACGGTTGCGTAGACATTTTCCGAGGACTAATCGCTCGATACAACTTTTGTCACGACCGAACCGGGCCGTGGATCGTGCCTTACCGGGCACCTAATGATACAACATCGAGAAAATCAGCGGAAATAAAAATATGAACATGAATTAAGAGACATGATAAATAAACAGGCCAACCAAAACAATTTGCCTTGGTATATATACATAAATACGACGGTTATCCTTTTTACAAACCACACAACAATTACTCTGCACTCTAAGATTTACAACAACTATGACGGACGGGGCCGCCATACCACGAATGTATAAGCATCTACGCACTCGTGGTAACATACCAAAAGATAAGCCTCAGGAACGGAGCTTTCAATACGGAAAGGTGATCCTAAGCGGGGATCGACGGCCGATGTACCTTTTACTGCGGCGTGAACGCAGCCCGAAGGAGGTCGATCTGACAGTACCAAGTATGTGAAACTGTAAAATACTGTAAATGAAATCATAATAGTCTATATAAAGCAGGAGACATGTATGATAACCAAACTACAGTTCACAACATAGAAGCAGTCATGTCAAGTCAGGGACTCACGCCCTAAAAGTCATCCCTCATGCCCGTGGAACTCCTTCCTCACTGCCGGCAGTCTAGGTACAAATCATGTGATACGTATAACAGGTCTCGGCCCATCTTATGGACCCAATATAGAAAAGGGTGGAATACATTCCCGGTTCATCCCATGAACCGGTAGTCGAGTGGAATACATTCCCGGATGAACCGGTAGTCAAGTGAAATACATTCCCGGATGAACCGGTCCTCAAGTGAAATACATTCCCGGATGAACCGGTCCTCAAGTGAAATACATTCCCGGATGAACCGGTAATCAAGTGAAACACATTCCCGGATGAACCGGTAGTCGAGTGAAATACATTCCCGGATGAACCGGTCCTCAAGTGAAATACATTCCCGGATGAACCGGTCCTCAAGTGAAATACATTCCCGGATGAACCGGTCCTCAAGTGAAATACATTCCCGGATGAACCGGTAATCAAGTGATATACATTCCCGGATGACCCGGTAGTCGAGTAGAACACAGTACTTACACAACAAGGCTATCACACGTAACATGGTCAAGTTTCATAACAACAAGTATAAGCAAGTTACACACGACTCAAGGTACTTTCATTTTATATCAAAGTCCGGATTTTAACCTTAAAGTACTACGTCCGTTAAATTCCTTTTAAGATCCATTTCTTTTACAAAGGTCACCCGATACCCGTAGTATAAAATTTGACTAACATTGTTAAGTAAACCAAAATGCTTTCCTTTGTAAAATCAAGTGACAACCTTATTTTCCAAACGTTCAAGTTGCCTAATTTCGAATGCTCAAGTTTCTCATTTTAGAAAAAGGTTTCGTAGTTCATAGTTTTAAATCCTTTAAAACATAATTCTCCTTTAAACGTTTTGAGAAACCTATGTCTTATAAGTGAGTAGGTATTCTTTGTTTATAATCAATCTTATTAAGCAGCCATGATCTAGGAAATGTAATATCATTTTGTCTCATCTTAGCTTCTATGCAGATGGAGGTTTCTCGGTTTTAATAATACTTCATTAGTCAATACATTTTCCTTTTATTAACGCTGCAGTGGTTTGTCGATACACATTCTGATTTCCGAAATCAGTATAACATTCTTAAGCCGTTATACCTAACTTCCCATAAAGCTAGTATAACTCTTAAGCTTTCAAAAACCAAGTAATACTCATTCTTTAAAAACGATTCATAGATCTTTTGAAATGCTTCAAGTTATTTATTAACACATATCAAGCGCTTATTATTCAAATCGATTACCTTTTAAAAACCACAAAGTATGTGCTTATCCACATAAAGCTATTATAACCAACTTCCCATAAAGCCGTTATAACACTTTATGTTTTAAATCAATCAAATACATTTAGCACGTATGCGTCACCGTACTACATAGTTCACACATATCATGCTAGAAGAGATAGGAAGAGGTCCACATACCTCGCGACGATTGTCGACTAATAGCAAAACGCTCAAGTACCTCAAACCGGCTACTCCTAAGCCAAGTGGATCACTCCACACGTAGTACTACAACCTATAGAGGCCACAAAGCGCCTATTAATACCTTTAGATCCCGACGTAGAATATTCTACGAAAATTCGGCACCTCCGCAACAGTAAATCTCCTCCTCTATCGGTAGCTACCAAGCCAACCAGGGGTTAACACGTCCGACCGGACGTGTACAATTCTACTACACAAAGAATGCTACACAAGTCTCATGTCTACGTCTATGTAATTACGATTCGATTCTCTTATTTAAATTCAGCTTAAGTCGCAAGACATTCTGTAAGTATTATTCAGCTTAAGTCAAAAGACATTGCCGCACAATTATAATGTTCAGTTCTATATATAGTATACTTCAACTATATATTCCTACAACATGTAATTTCCAATTACAAATGAAGGTCAAGAATGTTTACCTCGATAAGCCCAAAATTATCCGAGTTTATATGTCGTTCTGAACAAGGTTTAGCTCCTACTCGTGCGCTCCAAAACGCTCCAAGAAACCCTTAGAAGTGTCTACACAACTTCTACTTAATACTTCAACTACGGTGAAGATTTTTCCTTAGGGTTTCGTTTAGTGGCTAAAGGAAAGTATAATAGTATTTTCCAGGGCCGTATAAGTATAACCTTGGAAAGTACAACAAGGTATTTGGGCTAAAGTATTTTGGACATTATAACAATACTAGGAGAGTATTTCTATACCACAAAGGGGGTATTATACGAAACAACTAGGCTAGGGGGTACTTTCGGCCGAGGGCCTTCTCAAAGGGGAGGGGTGTGGCGGACGACTACTGAGGAGAGGGGAGGAGATTTCAAGACTTAGGCACATTTTTGGATGAAGAACTCTTCAAGCTTAGGGGTATTTATAGGTCAAGCCATGGCCAACCAATGGCCAAGATGAAGACAAGTGTGGTGCAAGTGTAGGGTTAGATTTCCACCATGTGTACCTTATCCATCTACCACACAACTTGCACAAAAATATCCTACCAACTAAAGCCCTCTTTTTCGTCCACCATTGCCGCCCCATTTGTTCCAATGTGAGGTGACACATGTCACCCTCCCGTTGGTCCACAATGTTCGCCTCTCGGAAAAATCCGCAAAATTATAAATGACATAGCCGGAATTTTCCCAACAAAAGTCAGGAAACGTTTCGTCGAAAAACGACTCTAATCGGGTGTTGTGTACAAATTTCGAAACTTGCCTAACTTAAGGCTCAAATTTTCTACGTACGTCCTCACGTACATACTCTGAAAATACGGGGTATAACAGATTATGAACAAGAATAACCTACTCACATATAAGGCATATGTTTCTCAGATTTTTTAAAAGAGAATTATATTCTTAAATGGATAAGACTATGAACTACGAAACCTTTCTAAAATAAGAAACGTGAACATTTGAAATTAGGAAAACTTGAACGTTTGGAAAATAATATTGTCACTTGATTTTACAAAGGGAAGTGTTTTGGTTTACTTTAAAAGATAGTCACTCTATTTTATACTACGGGTATTGTGAGACTTCTGTGGAAGAAACGGATCTTTTAAAGAGTTAATGTATGAAGTACTTTGGGGATAGATACCCGAACTTGTTAGCATAAAGTACCTTGTGTGAATAACTTGATTGTGTTGGTTTGTGATAACCTTGTAATACTTTCTTGTTGATTTGATAAGTAAACATGTTAGGATGCTACGTGTGTTAGTATCTTGTGATTGTTATGTAAGGAGGTCATTCTTGTTGTGCTTACGTTGTTAAACGTTAAGCCCGTTGTACTGTTATTGTATCACATACCCCCTTGACTTATTATACCGAGGGCTTGCCACCCTTGATGCGGGTCTCTACGGCCTATGAGGTCTGTATGACTATGCGGAACAGCGGTATGCTCCAGGATTGATCATTCCGGGTGTTTTAGCCCGATGCGGGGGATGCACTATGCGGTCTGTTGGGACTATGCGGTCTTTTGAGACTATGCGGGTTGCGGTAGTCCAGGCGGATACCGGGGGTTAAGCTGCCTCCGATGCGGGGTATACCTCAGGCGGTCTAGGACCATGATTCGAGGAATACCTTATGCGGGTCTGTGTGTGACCTATGCGGAGCTGCGGCAAGTTCCAGGGATAGACGCGCCGCGGTGATCTGCGCGAGTGGCGGCCGATCATGTGGTGCGGTCTAGAAAGACCTCGTGATACAGTTTATGGCATTTTTGGTACTTTGGGTCTTAGTAGTCGGCTATGCCTTCGCATTTACCCCGCATTTCTATTGTGATGACTTTGAGGCGTGAGTCACGACTTGACATGATCGCTTATTTATTGTGATCGTAGTTTGGTTATCATACATGTCTCCGCTTTATATAGACTACTATGATTTCATTTACTGATTTATTTACGATTTCACATACTCTTTGTTATCAGACCTCGCCCGAGGCTGCGTTCATGCCGCAGGTAAAGGTACACCAGTCGTTGATCCTCGCTCTTAGGGTCACAGTTCAGCGTTTGGGAAAGCTCCGTTTCTCCGGAGGCTTATCAGTGGTATAGTCCCCTGTCGTTGTAGGTATTTACATTCAGGGGTATGGCGGGGCCCTGTCCCGCCATTATTGTCGTATCATTCTTAGAGGTCTGTAGTACTGTTGTGGGCAGAGTTGTATGGGATGTAACTGTTCGGATTGAAGTTTTTATATTATGCCGTAAGGCAACTTTTCTTCAGATAAACATGTGTCTTCTTTACATTGTTTCATGTATTTGGTTTTATATTCCGCTGATTACTCTGATGTTGTATCACTGGGGTGCCCGGGGTAAGGCACCAGTCACGGGCCCGGGTTCGGGTCATGACAAAAGTGGTATCAGAGCATTTAATCCTCGGAAAGTGTCTACAGACCGTATCCAGTAGAGTCTTGATTATCGATGTGTTGTGTACCACATCAATAATCAGGAGGCTATAGGATATTTAGGATTGGTTTCCATTCTTCTCACTCTGAGATCGTGCCTTAGAGCTGTGTTGTAAGTTGGACCCTCTAACGTATTTCTTTCCTTCTGATTATGCCTCCGTAGGCAAACCCGCCCGGGAGAGGCAAAGCGGCGGAGGCTGCGAGTAGAGTTCGAGAGGTTCTGAGGCACAGCGCAATCATCACCGGTGGTATTTGATCGGGAGTTATGCTACGTCACCAGCCCCAGCAGAGTTTAGTACAACAGCAGCAGTCCCTACTGCGACCATGATATATGAACCTTCAGTTCCACGACCGGGGACATAGAATATAGATTGCAAAGAAGCGACCCTGTTACTAGCTATGGATTTGGCTACCAGAGAGTATACCGATGTACCGCGAGTCTTGATGACTATCTAAAAGAGGTTGTGCAAGAGTAATTCTTGATTAGGCTTGAGCATGGCACGTATGCGGGCTTATGCGCGTGAGCAAGAAACGTGAGATCGACGGGTTAACCAAGGATGCGAAGAGGGCGAGCAATGAAGGTCCTTTGGTAACTTTCGAGGCGAGTCGCCTCACCAGCGGATTAGACTATGCACATCCACCAGTGCAGAGAGGTCCTCCACGGGGTTCAGGACGTTCGGGGTATGCAGGAGTTGGTCAGAACTCCAGAGTTTCCGGTTCACAGCTACAGCCAGCCGGATTCAGTTTTTCCCTCAGTTTTCATAGTGTGACAGACGTCATCCCGAGGAATGTCGTCTTTTAGTTGGTACTTGTTTTACCGGCGGCCGTCAGGGCCATGTGTCGAAAGGATGTCCTAGTAGGAGGGATGCATGTACGAGGACTCAGCCTTCAGGATCGGTGGGTAGTTCGTCATCTTCCTTAGTTATGCGCCCTACGGGGTAGATTTGATTAGAACGACTAAGGGGAGTGAAGCAGTAGATACAGGTATATCCTTAACCCTCTAGGGATTAGTATGTGTAATAAGGTGAGTACACCTTAAGTGTTATATTCTGATAGCATTGTGTAAATTGTGATTAGAAATCTTGGTTAGTTAACCAAGTAAGATTTGGGGGATAGAGAAGGTGTGAGCCTTAGAGTTTTATACGTAGAGACCTTAGAGGTAAGGCCATCTCGAGTAAAGGTGTAGTGTTATGTTTGATCCTTATCGGAGTGCATAGTGCACGTGAGCTATGTTTGGGATAGGTCCCTAAGTAGTGTGAAATGAAAGAGGGTAGTTGAGCTAAGAAGACCGCTAGGTTTTCGTAACGTGATTAGCGAAATTGTTCCGGATCGGGGAGCTAGTGTTTTGCGCGTTGCCGGGTCGGGTTGAGGCCATGTTGCGGGTCAACCCGCGGCCTGTATGGTGGTGGGGTCAGTTTGTGGTGGTCCCGCTTTGTGTTAGGGTTATGAGGGTGTTAGGCCCAAGTTTAGTTAACCAGCGTACAAGTTCGTGGATGCGTTCGACCCGATGGTCGGGCCGATGGGTCACCATCCGTCTTTTAGTCAGGACCGGTTACTCGGCAGAGGGTTATGCGAGATGTTACATCAGAAAGGTTGTAAGGCTGCACGGGGTGCCTACCTTCACCTTATGACAGACAGTGAAGCCCAGGTTGTGGCTATTTTCATTTTCTGAAAGTTTTACCAGGCAGGATTAGGAACTCAGGTGAGTCTCCGTATCGTATTCATCCTCGGGCCAGTGTTTTGATTTCAGCGGTAGCTGTGAGGATTGTTGTCTCCTGTTGGGGAAATGTTTTATAGCTACCATTTCAGTGTTTGGATATCGCCTTGTGACGCCTGGTAGGGGGAGGAAGTGTAAGTTGCCGGTCGATTGGTTCGACGTTGGCAAGGTTCAAATAGTTGGTTCATACGTGTTCAGCAGGATGTGGATAGGGTGAAGCTTATCCAGGAGAGGTTATTGACAGCTCAGAGTCAACAGAAGTCGTGCGGATAATCTGCGACAACGCTTGGAGTTCAGGTTGACGGTGGGTCTTCTTGAAGGTACCACCCCGAAAAGGGTGTGACGAGTTTTGGAAACTGAAGCAGTACAGGAATGTGGTAAGAGTTCGAGTGTACAAGAAGGGTACGTCACGTAAGGGAAGAAGCGAGCATGTATGGCGAGCATAGATGTGATCATTTCTTTTGTAAAGAGAAGGTGCGAAGGAAGTATATTTTAGACCCCGGAGAGAGGTATTTGTGGTGATGTTAGAGGTGTTTCCTCGTGGACTTGGATGGAAGTATTTGCGCGGGTGTTTCTGTGGCCAGGTGTGGCAGGATTGTTCTCGTAAGTATAGTAGTGAAGACTATACTGGCGCACGTTTGTTTTGAGACTTAGAAGGAACATTCGGGACGAATGTTTCTAAGGAGGGGAGAATGTTATACCCCGTATTTCCAGAGTATGTATGTAAGGACGTACGTAGAAAGGTTTGGGCTTTAAAGTAGGCTTGGCCGATTTTATTTGTGCACAACACCCGGTTAGAGTCGTTTTTCGACGAAACGTTTTACTAAACTTGCGAAGGGAAAATTCCGGCTATGACATTTTTATTTTTTGCGGATTTTTCTGAGAGACGAAACATTTTGGACCAACGAGAGGGCGACACTTGGCACCCTCTCATTGGTGGAGTGTGGGGCGGTAAAGGGGGACGAATTCCTTGGCTTTTTGTCAAGTAGTTGGTAGGATATTTGTGTGGTAGATGGATAAGGTACACATGGAGGAATCTTGACCCTACACTTGTCTTGCACTTGGCATGATCTTGGCCATTGGTTGGCCATTGCTTGAGCTATAAATACCCCTCCCCTTTGAAGACTTCTTCATCCTAAAAATCTCTAAGTCTTGAAAGCCCTCTCCCCCTCTCTTGTTGTGTCTCGTCCTAGCCTTCCCCTCCCCCCCTTGGTGAGGCCCCTTGGCCGAGAACCCCTCCCCCCTTGGCCGAGAGTACCCCCCCTCCTAGTGGGGTTGGCCGAGGGGTATACACCCCCCTTGTGGTGTTGTCTCGTATAAATACCCCCCCTCTTGGTAGAAATACTCTCCAAAGTATTGTTACTATACCCAAAATACCTTAGCCGTATACCTTGTAGTATTTCAAAGATACCTCTATACGTAGAGCCCGGAAATACTACCGTATGTCCTTTTTGTCTCAAACCGAAACCCTAGGGAAAATCTCCATAGTTGGTTGGAGTATTAAGAAGAAGTTGCGTGGAACTTCTAAGGGTTGTTTGGAGCGGGTTGGAGCACCCGGAGTAGGAGCTAAACGTTGCTAAGGATCGACATTTAACTTGGATAATTTTGGGCTTATCGAGGTAAATATCTTGTCCCCCTATTGTAATTGGAAATTACATGATTGTTAGAATATATAGTTGAAGTATACTATATATAGAACTGAACATAGTCTTGCAGCAATGTCTTTTGACTTAAGCCTGAATTTAAAGAAAGAGAATCGAATCAGAATTACATAGATCAGACAGTAGATGTTACACCCCGTAAGTCCAGGACATGTATAAGAGAATGTATGTAAGGAAACAAGACTTGGAAATTAGTACGAAAGGAAGAATTGTTTTTCCGACGGAAAATCTTCCGAACGTCGGAAAGGAAAAATGTTCGTTGTTGAGAATTGGATTCTCAAAATGCATTATTTGAAGAGTATGGGACTTGGTAATATTATGGAAATTTATTTTTACGGATTTGGTCATGTGGGGCCCACCCGAGGAATTTTACATTTTTGTGGGGCCCACGAGGGTTACGGAATTTTATGGACGAATGAGAGGGCGACACGTGGCACCCCCACATGGCTTGGTCGAAATTTATGCAAGGGTAAAATGGTCATTTACCATGGTGGAAGATAAGTCTTGCTAAGCTTGACATTGTTGACTTGTCAACTTGCCACATAAGCTTGATCCATGTGATTTTCATCTTAGCCTCACAAGTGTTATTATCCAAGCCCTCCATTATGTTTTAAGTATACTACTTGTGCAAGACTAGCTCATTTACACTTAGAATTATTTGAAAAACTTTGAAGACTCCACTAATAGCTCTCGGCCAAAGGGTTTTTTTAGAGACAAAATTTTGTAGTTTTGATCCATTAGCCACAAGACTTAAACCCAAGGTTCCTAAGAGTGTTGTAAGGATATCTCAATAGAAAGATTTCGGAAAAAACGTATTTTTACGTTAGTCGCAAGGCGGAAACTTAAGAAGTTCTTCAACTTTGAAGTTGGAACTTGAATATGGGGTCTTCATAGGCCTCTAAGGAGTGCTTGGAGCGGATTGGAACCTAAGGAAAGGAGCTAAGAATTGCTAAGGCGCGACTTTAGAATCTTGGAAATTTTAAGGGCTTTAAAGGTATATTCTTGTCGTTTTAGCAATAAAGGTTTACTTATCATTGTAGCTATGGTTATTAGCAAGCATGAGTTATATAGTATGAAGTTTGATAAGTATTTTGACTATTGGAACCCTAATCCGAAAACTAGCATGTTTAGCCTTAATATTACAATTCAAGTCGATTATTAGTCTAAGCGTCGCATGTTGTATAAGAAGGAAATTGTAGTTGTTGAAGTTGTTTAGACTATATAACATGTTAGACCTTAGAACTTGGAATTGGAAAAAGATTGGAAAAGACTTAGAGTTGCTATGTAAGTTGGCCGAGAATTGGCTAGTGTGCCTTAGACTATTTCGTATGAATTGTGGGGCGGAATTTTACACGTATTGTAAGGCGTGTAATCCCCTTTGTTTGGTTGTTGTTTGGAGCCTTAAATGTGGCGTGTTGGTTATTGTATTCGACCTTGAAAAAGGTGGCAAAGTGAGTAGAAACAAAGGAAGTCTTTGCCGATTTTCCGTAGAATTAGAGACCCTATACTTAGTATTATTCTACGTTGAGACTAGAAGTTGATAGTCTTGTTGTGACCATTATAGGTTGACACTTCTACGTACGGCGTATTCGGCTTAGCTTGTGGATTTAGCCGAAAAGGTATGTGAACTATCTCCTCTTCTAGCATGATCCCTTAGAATAAAGAAAGTAAGTTCTACTCCTTGAATGATCCATTCCTTGCTTGTATTTGGATTGCCTAAAATAGAATTTGTTCTATGTACTTCCTTGAGTGTACTTTGATGTTTAAATTGTAAGTAGTATAATCCATTTCCTTAGGGAAGTTTGGATTCTTAAAAGTGAAGGTATTTTTCTTAAAGTACATAGAGACTTGAAAATGAAGTGGTTTCCAAATCTTTTGGCTAGTGCCTTAGTTCTAAAACCTAAAGGTCATTATAATGACTTTAGGGGAGTCAAAGGAGTGATTTACTTATTTGATTTAAAAGAGGAGAAATGACATGATTTAAGAGAAGTAACTTGCGTTAAGGGTGAAGTTACTTGAGGTTTAAAAAGTAGAAGAAAACTTGTTTTCTATCTATTAAGAGACTTGAAGTATTTTGAAAGTTAAGAACTTGATTTGTAAGTATGTGATACTTGGTTTTAATAGTATAAGTCTCTTGGTTATTAAAGGAATGGATACGTCTAAAACCATAAAGGGTTATAACGGCTTTATGGGAAGTTAGTTATAACGACTTTATGGAAGGTTTAGAAAGTTGTCTATTTTGATTAAATCGGCATAAGTTGCCTAGATTATGAAAATTTGGAGTTACTTGATTTCAAGCTTTGAAATGAGTTTTCTAAAAGTGTAGTAACTTACTTTGAAAAATAGACACGCCTTGATACTACGGGTGTTAGTATCTTGGGGCTTTACATAGAAAGGAGTCTTTTATAAAAGAATGTACGTATGTAGTACTTTGGCTTGATAAATTGAGAATTTGTCTAAGTGTGCCTTGATAAGTACTTTGACTTGTTAAAAGAGAATTATTCAATGTACGCCTTGATTAGTACTTTGGCTTGATAAATTGAGAATTTGTCTAAGTGTGCCTTGATAAGTACTTTGACTTGTTAAAAGAGAATTATTCTATGTACGCCTTGATTAGTACTTTGGCTTGATAAATTGAGAATTTGTCTAAGTGTGCCTTGATAAGTACTTTGACTTGTTAAAAGAGAATTATTCTATGTACGCCTTGATTAGTACTTTGGCTTGATAAATTGAGAATTTGTCTAAGTGTGCCTTGATAAGTACTTTGACTTGTTAAAAGAGAATTATTCTATGTACGCCTTGATTAGTACTTTGGCTTGATAAATTGAGAATTTGTCTAAGTGTACCTTGATAAGTACTTTGACTTGTTAAAAGAGAATTATTCTATGTACGCCTTGATTAGTACTTTGGCTTGATAAATTGAGAATTTGTCTAAGTGGGCCTTGATAAGTACTTTGACTTGTTAAAAGAGAATTATTCTATGTACGCCTTGATTAGTACTTTGGCTTGATAAATTGATAATTTGTCTAAGTGTGCCTTGATAAGTACTTTGACTTGTTAAAAGAGAATTATTCTATGTACGCCTTGATTAGTACTTTGGCTTGATAAATTGAGAATTTGTCTAAGTGTGCCTTGATAAGTACTTTGGCTTGTTAAAAGAGAATTATTCTATGTATGCCTTGGTAAGGACTTTGGCTTGTTAATTGAGGATTTGCCTATGTGTCGGAAATAGCCGTTGTGTGCTATTGGTATATCGATCGTTTCGGTCATTCCGGGTTTGTGGCATTTGCATAATTCGTGGATTTGCTACCCACGATGCGAGGAATACCTCACGCGAGTCCGTAGGGCTTATGCGGGTGAAATAGTCCCACGCGGGCGTCCACCTATGCGAGGAATACCTCACGGGTCCGTAAGGACTTACGCGGGTGAAATAGTCCCATGCGAGGAATATCTCATGCGGTCGTAAGGGCTTACGCGGTGAAATAGTCCCACGCGAGGAACATCTCATGCGGGTCCACGTGACTTATACGGTGAAATAGTCCCGGAGTAGGATTGCTTATCGATCATGCGGGCGGTGGTCCGCTTGATCGTGAGCTTCCTATTTTATATTGACAGATACTACTATTTGCTCTCGTGATTGTAAGGTTCAAAGTGCTTATCGATGTTGTAGTATATCATGGATCACCGGCAAGGAAGGATTCCGCGCATGATTGATGTTATGGGCGTGAGACCCATAGTTATATCCGAGTAGTGACTTTGAGGGCTGCGTCCCGACTTGATATGATCGCATGTGTTATGTATCGTAGGTTGGATATCATACATGTCTCTGCTTTGTCTAGATCGTTATGATTTTATTACGATTTCACTGCTCACATACTTGGTACATTCTTCGTCTCGACCTCCTTGGGATGCGTTCATGCCGCAGGTTTAGGTACGCAGTTCGGTGATCGGCAGGTGTAGGATCCTGCTCAGGGTTTTGGATAAGCTCCTCCTATTCCGGAGTTTATCTTTGGTATATGTCCTTCAGTACAGGCTTTTGTACATTTATGGGTACGGCGGGGCCTTGTCCCGTCATAGTTCAGTTTAACTCCTAGAGGTCTGTATTCATATGTGGGATTGGACTCATGTAAGGTGTAGTGTCTTTTGTTTATGTATATATGGCAGCCTTGTCGGCTTTGCCCTTGCACGTACGTTTGTTTAAAAAAAAATGAGGTGTTATTTAATTTCCGCAGTTTACTTGTATTGTTAAGGTAGAAGGGTGCCTGTGTAGGGCACCGATCCACGCCCGGTTCGGTGTGCGATGAACTTGTGTAGCATTACCGTGAAGTAGAATTGTGCACGTCCCGTTAGGCGATAACCCCCACGGTTGGCTTGATGCCGGCCTCGACAGAGGAGGCGATTTACGCCATTTGCGGGAGGTGTCGCCAAATTTTCGTAGAAAGTTCTACGATAAGAACTAGATGTTAATAAGCGCCTTGTGGCCTTATAGGTTCAAGTACTACGATGGCGTGATCTACTTGGCTTAAGGAGTAGCCGACGGTTTGAGGTACTTGGAGCGTTTTGCTATTAGTCGATAATCGTCGCGAGGTATGTGAACCTCTTCCTATCTTTTCTAGCATGATATGTGTATAACTATGTAGTACGGTAGACGCGTACGTGTTAAATGTATTTGATTGGTTTAAAACATAAAGTGTTATAACGGCTTTATGGGAAGTTGGTTATAATGTACTTTATGTAGGTAAGAAAATGCTTTGTGGTTTTAAAAACTTAAGAGTTATAATAGCTTTATGGGAAGTTAGGTATAACGGCTTAAGAGAGATAAAATGAATGATTTATTGATTTTAGAAGTTAAGAGACTTGATCTTAAAAGATAAGAGACTTGACTTAATTAAATTAATATGAATTTTGTGTGAAACCTCATTCGTGAGTAATGAGTACTTGGTTTTAAAAGGAATAATGTTTTACTGATTTCGGAAATCAGAATGAGTACCGACAAACCACTGCAGCGTTAATAAAGGGAAATGTTTCTATTAATGAAGTATTATTAAAACCAGTAGAAACCTCCATCTGCATAGAAGCTAAGATGAGACAAAATGATATTACATTTCCTAGATCATGGCTGCTTAATAAGATTGATTATGAACAAGAATAACCTACTCACATATAAGGCATATGTTTCTCAGATTGTTTAAAAGAGAATTATATTCTTAAATGGATAAGACTATGAACTACGAAACCTTTCTAAAATAAGAAACGTGAACATTTGAAATTAGGCAAACTTGAACGTTTGGAAAATAATGTTGTTACTTGATTTTACAAAGGGAAGTGTTTTGGTTTACTTAAAAAGACAGTCACTCTATTTTATACTACGGGTATTGTGTGACTTCTGTGAAAGAAACGGATCTTTTAAAGAGTTAATGTATGAAGTACTTTGGGGATAGATACCCGAACTTGTTAGCATAAAGTACCTTGTGTGAATAACTTGATTGTGTTGGTTTGTGATAACCTTGTAATACTTTCTTGTTGATTTGATAAGTAAACATGTTAGGATGCTACGTGTGTTAGTATCTTGTGATTGTTATGTAAGGGGGTCATTCTTGTTGTGCTTACGTTGTTAAACGTTAAGCCCGTTGTACTGTTATTGTATCACATACCCCCTTGACTTATTATACCGAGGGCTTTCCACCCGATGCGGTCTCTACGCCTACGCGGTCAGTATGACTACGCAGAGCGGTATGCTCCGTGATTGATCATTCCGGTGTTTTAGCCCGACGCGGGGATGCCCTATGCGGTCCGGTTGGGACTACGCGGTCTTTTGAGACTACGCTGGCCGCGTAGTCCAGCGGATACCGGGTTAAGCCGCCCGACGCGGGTATACCTCAGCGGTCTAGGACCATGATTCGAGGAATACCTTATGCGTGGTCTGCGTGACCTATCGCGAGTCGCGGCAAGTTCCAGTGGATAGACGCGCACGCTGATACCGCGCGAAAGGCCGCCTTCGATTATGTGGTGCGGTAGAAAGACCTCGTGATACGCTTTATGGCATTTTTGGTACCGCTGGTCTTAGTAGTCGCCATGCCTTCGCATTTACCCCGCACGCTCTATCAGGATGACTTTGAGGCGCGAGTCCTCGACTTGACATGATCGCTATTTATCAGGAATCGTAGTTGGTTATCATACATGTCTCCCGCTTTATATAGACTACTATGATTTCATTTACAATATTTATTTTCGCACATACTTACTGCATCAGACCTCGACCCTCGGGCCGCTCATGCCGCAGTAAAGGTACACCCGTCATTGATCCTCGCTCTTAGGGTCACAGTTCAGCGTTTGGGAAAGCTCCGTTTCTCCGGAGGCTTATCAGTGGTATAGTCCCATGTCGTTGTAGGTATTTACATTCAGGGGTATGGCGGGGCCCTGTCCCGCCATTATTGCCGTATCATTCTTAGAGGTCTGTAGTACTGTTGTGGGCAGAGTTGTATGGGATGTAACTGTTCGGATTGAAGTTTTTATATTATGCCGTAAGGCAACTTTTCTTTAGATAAACATGTGTCTTCTTTACATTGTTTCATGTATTTGGTTTTATATTCCGCTGATTACTGATGTCAGATCACCTGGTGCCCGGTAAGGCACTACCACTGCCCGGTTCGGGTCGTGACACTCATAACTTAAACAAGTTGCCAATGCCACACCTGGCCACAAAAATAACACACGCGCAAATACTTAACCCAAGTCAACGAGGAATCACTCCTACATCACAAAAGCTTCCACCCAGGTCTAAAGGATACTCCCTTCGCATCTTCACTTCACAACAAAATGATCTCTTTTATTCTGCTAACACATGTTCACTTCTTTCCTTACTCGTCGTACCTTTCTCGTACACCCGAACTCTCTCCCAAGTACACATTCCATACTCCAGTCATCGCTTCAGTTTCCAAAACTTTGGAGTCACTACCTCCAAACTTGGTCACCTTACTAGCCTCAAATTCCTTTAAGGCCATTCCCGGCCTTCACGATCCGATTCTGGTCGATCATATCCACGAACTCATACGATGGTTACCTAAACCTAGGCCTAGCACCCTCGTGACCCTACCACCTGGCGGGACCACCTCGAACTGACCCCACCACAATACAGGCCGCGGGTTGGCCCGTGATCTATCCTCAACCCGACCCGCTATTGCGCCAAACTCTTGTTCCCCCGAACCGGAACAATCTCACTAATCGCGTCACGAAAACCTAGTGGTCTTTATAGCTCAACTACCCTCTTTCATTTCACCCTACTCAGGGACCTATCACACAAATATATTTCACGCATACAATGCACTCCGACAAAGGTCAACATAAACATAAATCTTTACTCAAGATGGCCTCGCATCTAAGGTCTCTACGTATAATGTTCTAAGGTTCATACCTTCCCTGCCCCCATACTTATCCTTTCAACTAACCATGTCTCTAAACCACAATATACACAGCGCTATTCGTACATAGTACTCAACATATAATCATCGTATCACGCATGCTAATCTCTAGAGGGTTAAGGATATACCTGAAAAATATGCGGTTCAAAGGACCGCTAAAACTGGGAACTCCCACCGCGACCTCCGCCGTGGCTCGGCAGTATGAACATCCCGCCTAGCTATGGAAGGTGAAGAACCCGCAATCGATCTCATAGTCCAGGCTATCCTACCGCTACCTGGCCTGGACAGCCTTCGCCAAATGGCCCCGCTGGCCGCAAGCATAACAATCTCCCAAATTAGTACGACACTCTCCCTTATGAATTTTTTCCACAACGCCACACCGAGACAAGGGTGGCCTCATCCGCGAGCACTTACTCCCGAAAATCTGAAACCCGGGAGCCCCGACTGCCTCCCGAATATCCCGAATGTCCCAAGATCGTGGAGGACCACTCAGACCGGGCGGAGGTACATAACTAGTTCGCTGCCGAGGCGGTCCGCTCGAAAGTTACCAAAGGACCTCGCTGCTCGCCTCTTCGCCGATCTCGGCCATTCTGCCGACCTTCTCCGCCTCACACCTGCGCATAAGCTCGACGCTGGCAATGTCCATGCCTACCAAGAGCTACACCCGAACAAGCCTCGCGCTAAGTAGTCATCGAGCCCGTGACGTGGCGGTGCACTCGCCCCCATGTCGCTATTAACGCGGACGCATCGAGCAGTGAGCCAAACTCCACATTGTACTCCCGAACCGCACGCCGCCCCGCTCAATATCAAAAATTTGTCGCCGAGCCCTCCTCATCCGCGAGGCAAGAAATGTGCAAGAAATACCTCCGAACTCGCCCCAAATAGCCGGAGGCGCATGCCCCCGACGCCTCCCATGAATCAAAACCACGATCGCGTATCACGCACCGATGTGAACCTAAGACCACCGACTCGGTCTCCAAGCCTTGATCACTCATGATCCGTCAGAATCGCTTGATAAACTCCTCGCGATCGCCCTCGTGCCTCGATCCATAAAACACCGTGGGTCGAACTCGTAAAATCCCGCAGCCTCAAACTATTCGCTTGGGTGAACTACGGTACTACCGGCATCGAATCCGCCAGATCCAAATTTTATCCTCGTTCGCCACTATCCTCGCCAATAGTCGGGCTATCTTTTGTACCCCAACCTCTCGCTTCCAGCCGGGACCGAGGCTCGTATCGGGTCTCAGCAGCATCGCCGCGCTCTAAACTCGCTGGGCCAAGCGCGCCGCAAAACTCGCCGTCAAGCACTATCTCGTAATGACCGCTCGCGCTGCATTCTCTCAGATCCTACTAGCGCCTTCCTACCGACTTGCCCATCCGCCCGGTTGATTTGGCGGAGGCATAATCGTAAAACGAAATGCGCGTAGGGTCCAACTTATAACACACTCTAAGGCACGATCTCGTAATGAGAAGAATGGAAACCAATCCTAAATGTCTCCTGACCTCGATTATAGATGGTGCACAACACATCGATAATCAATACTCTACTAGACACGGTCAGACACTTTCCGAGGATTAATCGCTCGATACCACTTTTGTCACGACTCCGATCCGGCCCGTGATCGTGCCTTACCCCGCACCCTAGTGATACAACATCGAGAAAATCAATGAAATAAAACTAAAACATGAAACAAGACATATGATAATAAAACAAAGCCAACCAAACTTACCTTCGTGATATATATAATTAAAAACTTGAATAGCTACATCCTTACAAACCCCGCCCACAACAAGCATTTCATGCACTCTAAGAGTTTTTATACAACATGACGGACAGTGGCCCTCGCCATACCCTCGAATGTACAAGTACCTACAAAGGATGTGGACTATACCAAAAGATAAGCCTCCGGAGAAACGGAGCTTCCCAATATGCTGAACTATGATCCTATGAGCGAGGATCAACAACTGGTGTACCTCTACCTGCGGCATGAACGCAGCCCCCCGAAGGAGGTCAGTACAATAGGTACCAAGTATGTGAAACTGAAAATACTGTAAATGAAATCATAGTAGTCTATATAAAGCAGGAGACATGTATGATAACCAAACTACAGTCCACAATAAATAAGCAGTCATGTCAAGTCAGGGACTCACGCCCTCAAAGTCATCACTCAAATATAACTATGGGTCTCACGCCCACAACATCAATCATGCCCGTGGAATACCTTCCTCACTGCCGGCAGTCTATGATATAATAACATCAAGGAGTACACATAAACACCAGGTCCCACCTGAGTCATAAAACCGTACGGCAAGTACGGCGCTAACTACCGATACCAAAGCCGCGATCATCAACTCGACGGCAAGTACGAAGCCAACTACCGTGATACCAATGCCAGACTAACAATACTATACAACCAAACCACGGCCGACACGGGCAAGTACGAAAGCCAACTACCAGATACCAAAGCCGCGGTCACGAATGACCGGCAAGTACGAGGGCTAACTACCGATACCAAGGTCGCGATCACGAGACTCCGCCACGGCCGACACGGCAAGTAAAAGCCAACTACCAGATACCAAAGCCGTGTCAATGAGCTGACCGGCAAGTACGAGGGCTAACTACCGATACCGTCAGATCACGAGACTTCGCCACTAAACTGAACGGGGCAAGTTCGAAGGGTAACTACCAGGTACCAAGGCCGAATCAGCCACGAGACGGGGCAAGTACGAAAGCCAACCACCAGATACCAAGGCCGAATCAATAAAACCTCATGGAGAGCTAGTCCATGGAATAACACTATCAACAGGAGAGCACCCGTGGAATCCTCCGTCACTGCCGGTACGTCCAAGTAAGATCATAACAAATCAGCCGGCCCTCCATTGAGAGACGCGGTGGTATATAAATACAATACTTGCATAACAAGGCTATCATACGCAAACATAGGTAAGTTACACCCAACTCGAGGTACTTTCATTTTATGTCAAAGTCCGGGTTTTAACCCCAAAGTACTACATACGTTAAATTCTTTTTAAAAGATTTATTCCATTTACAAAGGTCACCCGATACCCGTAGTATAAAAATAGAGTGACTAACATTTTTAAATAAACCAACACACTTTCCTTTTTAAAATCAAGTAACAACATTCTTTTCCAAAAGTTCAAGTTTGCCTAATTTCAAATACTCAAGTCTCTTATTTTCGAAAGATTTCATAGTTCATAGTCTTCATCACTTATTAACGTAATTCTCTTTTTAAACAATTTGAGTAACGTATGCCTTATGTGTGAGTAGGTTATTCTTGTTTATAACAATCTTATTAAAGCAGCCATGATCTAGGAAATGTAATACAATTTTGTCTTATCTTAGCTTCTATGCAGATGGAGGTTTCTACTGGTTTTAATATAATTACTTATTTGTCAGTACATTTTCCTTTATTAACGCTGCAGTGGTTCGTTCGATACTTATTCTCATTTCCGAAAATCAGTAAAGCATTATTCTTTAAAAACCAAGTACTCATTACTCACGAATGAGGTTTCACACTTTTTAACAACTTTCATATCAATTCAATTAAGTCAAGTCTCTTATCTTTTTAAGATCAATAAACCATTCTTTTTATCATTCTTAAGTCGTTATACCTAGCTTCCCATAAAGCTAGTATAACTCTTAAACTTTCAAAACCAAGTATTACTCTTCTTTCAAAAACGATTCTTAATTCTTTTGAAATACTTCAAGATTCTTATTATTTAAAACTCAAGTCAAAAGATATCGAAGTAAAACCACGTTCAGTTAACACACGTACGTCTACCGTACTATATATATATTCTTTAAAATATCATGCTCAAGAGAATAGGAAGAATCACATACCTCGCGACGATTATCGACTATTAGCAAATAGCTCCAAAGTACTGTAATCCTGCTAACCTTTTCCACCCTCGAGTAGAATACGCTACTCGCAGTACTTCAACCTATAACGGTCATATAAGTCTATCAACGTCTAGACTACTCTGTAGAATAATTCTAGATACAGATTCCTTATTCTACGGAAAATTGAGCAAGACTTCCTACCACAAACTACACAAGTCTCATCAGAATACAAATTCTATGTAAGTATAGTTCAGTTATCTTCTTTTATACCATCCTTATATACGTCTTATACTCATTTCTATACTACTACAGTATGTAATTTCCAATTACAATAGAAGGACAAGAGTATTTACCTCGATAAGCCCAAAATTATCCAAGTTTATATGTCGATCCTGAGCAACGTTTAGCTCCTATTCTGAACGCTCCAATTCGCTCCAAGAAACCCTTAGACGTTCTACACAACTTCTACTTAACACTTCAACCGACTATGAAGATTTTCCTTAGGGTTTCGTTTAGTGACTAAAGGAAGTATAATAGTATTTCTGGGCTTTTAGTATAGGGGTAACCTTGGAATACTACAAGGTATAAGGCTAATGTATTTTGGAATAGTAACAACACTTGGAGATACTTTTCTACCAAGGGGGGGGGTGTTTCACGAGAACAACTCAAGGAAGGGGGGGGGGGGTATTCGGCCGAGGGCTTCTCAAAGGGGGGAGGGGGAGCTTTGGACGAGCACCACACTAAGGGGGAGAGGGATTTTTGCCTTGGAATTTCAAGTGAGGATGAAGAATAAGTCTTGCATTTGAGGGGTATTTATAGGACATTCAATGGCCAAGATTGAGGCAAGTGGAGGGTGGAGATTTACCCATGTGTACCTTATCCATCTACTCCACAAATATCACAAAATATCCTACCTACTCCTTGACAACAAAAACGTCCCAAGGTCGTCCATAATTCCGCCACTTGAGGGTGACACTTGTCGCCCTCTCGTTGGTCCAAAATATTTCATCTCTCGGAAAAATCCGCAAAAATTATAAATGTTGCAACCGTAATTTTCCCTACGCAAAGTCCGGAAAACGTTTCGTCGGAAAACAATTCTTTTCGCTAGTTGTGAACAAATTTCGTCCCTTTGCCTACTTAAGGCTTAAACTTTTGTACGTACGCCCTCACGTACATACTCTGGAAATACGGGGTATAACAACCTCATCGGCTATTCCTTAAGCCAAGTAGAATATGCTACACGTAGTATTTCAACCTATAATAACGATAACACTTCTATCAATTTCAAGCTAACTATTGTAAGACTTATACCAAACAATTTTCCCTCTAATTCTACGGAAAATCGGGCAGCATTTCCTTTGTTTCTACGTACTTTTCCACCTTTTCCAAGGCCCGTATTCATCAACCAACAAGCCACATTTAAGGTGCAACCAACAGTTAGCCAAAGAGGATTATACGCCTAACTAGACGTGTAAAATTCTGCCCCATAGTTATACAAAACAGTCCACAAATCAGCCCATAAAAACAGTCTGTAATCCAACAATAACGAGGGTAAAATGTGAGGCGTTTCAACACCCTTCCACACCCCTATTTCCTTAGGAATTTTAATTAGCAACTAATTCACTTAAACATGCATATTAGGGATGATTTTCCAGCATAACCGCACCCCCAAAACAGTCTATAAAATGATACGACAACGTCTAACAATTTTTGGCAGTTTTTCGGCTAAAACAACTACAATCCGATAACTCTTTCCTTAATCCATTTTATTCCAATTCGAGTTCCAACACTTCCATATATGACATACCAACTTATCAACAACCATATTACCTTATTTTAACATGCGACAAGTGTGGATAACAACAACCATATAACAAACGAAACCAAGGGCACAAAATTGTCTCAAATCGGCTAACAACATATCTACCTCATACACATCTTATTTTCAATTTCTTCCTTAACATGAATTCATCTATACATTATAACAATAATTAATATACAATTACTTTAATATTTGAAGAACTATTACCTCATTTTTGTGCCCAAAAATGTCCCAGGCAGAATGCTCAACAATGGCCCGTAGTTTTCGTTTCGCTCCACTTCTTCAAGATCCAATCACATATATGTATCTCCTACAACCTTAGGAGAAACTTCCCTTCACATTCCATCACCAAAAAGTCGACGGAACCCCTAGGGTTTCACTCTCTATTCTCGGCCAACAACATGATTTGTATTCTTGGAATAATATCTTGGTTTAACACTTGGTTAGGGACCTTAATCTAGTAGTAAGAAACTTAATCAACACCTTGTTCTTGGCTAATGAGGCTCTCGACTTTTATGGAGCTAAGGGAGAGAGATGAGGGCTTTCTTGGATGAAAATGTATAAGGCTAAGTCTTGCAAGCCTCTATGTGTATATAATGTATCTCAAGGGTTGGATGCTTGACAAGTGGAGGGCCTAAGTTTAGCAAGACAAGTGGAGTGGGACCCACAAAGGCCCACTTGTCACAAAATATCTAGCCAAGTCTTCCAAGACCAAGGCAAGTGGGGGTGCCACGTGTCACCCTCCCATTCGTCTAAAAATTATTTCATCTCCCAAAAATCCATAATTGGCCAAAATATCTCAAAATATTGTGGGCCCCACGAAACCGCAGGTAAATTCTGCACATGACCAAATCCGAACTTAAAATCCCAAAATTCAAATATATTCTATAAGTCTCAAATACCAAATTTGAGAATCAACTTTTCATTATTAAACATTCTTCCTTCACGGGTTTCTGAAATTTTCCTTAAGAAAAAGTAATTTTCTTTCTTTCCAACTTTCAAATCGTTTTTCCATACGTTCGTTCTTATTTCAATCTCTTGGAAATACGAGGTGTAACAAAAATGATGTGATGATGTGACGTGATGCCCTCAAGGGCAATTGGGACGGATTGCACGATCCGCAATACTAACATATTGTTATACCCCGTAGTTTCAAGGTATGTATGCGAGGACGTACGTACGAGAATACGACATTGGAATTGGAATGGAAGAAAGAGGTGATTTTTCCACGGAAAAGTTTCCGGGTTTTGTGAAGGAAAAAGATTCGTTTATGGGAATTGGATTCCCAGATTTGGTATTCGGACTTCATGGAATTTTAGAGAATTATGGAGTTTTATTTTCGGAAATGGTCACGTGGGGCCCACGGGAGAAAATTTACTGCTTTTGGCCCACTTTGTTTTCGAGATTTTGGCCATTGTGGATATTTTCTAAGATGAAATATTTTGACGAGTAGAGGGCGACACGTGTCACCCCCTAGTTGGCTTGGACGAATTCCACTTTGTACACAACACCCGTTTAGAGTCGTTTTTCGACGAAACGTATTACACAACTCGCGTAGGATAAATTCCGGCTATGTCATTTCTAATTTTTGCGAATTTTTCCGAGAGACGAAACATTTTGGGATCAACGAGAGGCGACACTTGTCACCCTCTCATTGATGGATGTTACACGCATTGAGGCCAATTGGATGACAATTTTTGTCAAGTAGTTGGTAGGATATTTTGTGTGCAAGTTGGCCAAGGACACTTGCCTAAATCCTCACCCTACACTTGCCTTGCACTTGGCATAATCTTGGCCATTGGTCACATGTCTTGACCTATAAATACCCCTTGTTGAAGAGTTATTTCATCCTAAATTGAGCAATCTATCTAAGTCTCAAATCCCCTCTCCCTCTGTTGTTTTCGTCCAAACACACCCCTCCCCTTGAGAAGCCCTAGCCGAGAGCAACCCACCCCTCTAAAGCTAGCCTAGCCGAAACACTACCCCCCCTCCCTTGGTAGAAAAGTTGCCTTCTAGTGTTGTTATAATGCCCAAATTACCCTAGCCCAAATCCCTTAGTCCTTAGTAGAAGTTGTGAAGAACTTCTAAGGTTTTCTTGGAGCTACCGGAGCGCACAACTTAGGAGCTAAACCTTGCTCAGGCGCGACTTTTATCTAGGATATTATTGGGCTTACCGAGGTAAATAACCTTATCCTCCTTTTGTAATTAGAATATATATACTGTAGAAGTATAGGAATAAGTATTAAATACTTAGAAGGATATTGCAGAATAGAATTGAACTGTTATCACAGTAGAATGGTTTAAAAGATGAATAATAGAACTGTACTTACATAGGACTGTTTTCACAGTAGACTTGAGTAGCTCACCGGGTAGGGAAGTGCTGCCCAAATGACCATAGAATAACGAACCCTCTGCTTAGAACTTTGTACAAGATACCGGACGCTGATAGACGATTTGATCAGTTATAGGTCGATACTCGCGCGACATATTCAACTTGGCAGGAGGTTTTCACGGAAGGTATGTGATTCTTCCTAAAGCATGATATTTTACAATATATATAGTACGTAGACGATACGTGTTAATCGAATAATAACTACGGCAATGTCTTTGACTTAAGCCTTAATAATACTTACTTCAATTCCTCACGGCTTAATCCTGAATAACACTTGCGGCAATGCTTCACGGCTTAAGCCTGAATAATAAAGAACTGAAAACATTTCAAAGGAATACTGAATCATTTTTTTTTTCAGAAGAGTAACACTTGGTTTTAAAAGCTTAAGAGTTATACTAGCTTTATGGGAGGTTAGGTATAACGGCTTAAGAGTGATAAAAAGAACGATTTATTGATTTAAGGAAATAAGAGACTTGACTTATTATACTATTATGAATTTTGTTATAAATTGTGAAACCTCATTAGTGAGTAATTAGTATTTTTGGTTTTCAAAAGGAATGATGTTTTACCAATCGTAATAAATGTCGAACAAACCACAAAGCCATAATAAAGGGAATTATTTTGACTAATAAGGTATTATTAAAACTAGTAGAAACTTCCATCCGCATAGGAGCTAAGATGAGACAAAAGGATATTACATTTACTAGATCATGGTCATTGTAATAAGATTGTTACGAATAATAATAACCTACTCACACTTAGGGTATATGTTTCTCAAATTGTTTTAAAGGATTAAAACTATGAACTACAAACCCTTTCAAAATGAGAAACTTGAGTAATTGGAATTAGGCAACCGAACGTTAGGAAAAGAATGTTGTTACTTGATTTTACAAGGAGAAGTGTTTTAATGTACTTCAAAAGATAATTACTCTATTTTTATACTACGGTTATTGTGTGACTTTTGTAAAAGAAACGGATCTTTTAAAAGAGTAATACATGAAGTACTTTGGGGCTAACAACCCGAACTTGTTAACATAATGTAGAAAGTACCTTGTGTGAATAACTTGATTGTATTGATTTGTGATAGTCTTGTAATATTTTCTTGTTGACTGGATAAGTAAACATGTTAGGATGCTACGTGAGTTAGTATCTTGTGATATTTGTGTAAAGGGGTTTTTCCTTGTTGGCCTATATTGTTTAGCAATAATCGGTTATGTTGATATTATATCATTCATAACCCGGTTAAGTCGCCTCCGACGCGGGTAGACTCAGCGGTCGATGGACCTATGATTCGAGAATACCTTATGCGGTCTCAGATGGTATGCGCGAATCGCGGAGTTCCAGTTAGTATCGCGCCTTGTGGTCACGCGGTTCAGTAGCTACGCGACGACGAGTCTAGACGCCGCCGGGAGTAGCTACCTCGACGGGGTTATACCTCACGCGGCCTATCTGCTTGGCCTACGCGAGTCGCGGAAGTTCCGGACTAGATGCGCACATTAGATATCGCGCGAGTGGCCGCCTTTGATCATGTGACGATGCAGACAGATCTCATAATACGCTTTATGACCTTGTTGGTACGTGGGTTTTAGTAGTCGGCCACGCCGCATTTACCCCGCATTTGCGGTTCTATTGTGATGACTTTGAGGCATGAGTCCCCGACTTGACATGATCGCTTATTTATCAGGAATCGTAGTTTTGGCTTATCATACATGTCTCCCGCCTTATATAGACTACTATGATTTCATTTACGCATTTTCGCCACATACTGGTACCTGTTGCATCGACTCCTTCGGCCGCGTCATGCCGCAGTAAAGGTACTCCTACCGTTGATCCTCGTTTAGGATCACCGCTGCGTTGGGAAAGCTCCGCTTCTCCTAAGCTTAGCATTTTGGTATGGTCCGTCGTTGTAGATATTCGTATTCAGGGGTATGGCGGCCCCGTCCCGCCATTGTTGTTTTAAACTCTGAGGTCTCAGACTGTTGTAAGGTTGGGATGTAATCGCTCATTTTGGGTTATTTATATACATTATGCCGAAAGGCAACTTTTTCCGTAAACCGTGTCTTATGTATACCGTTTCATATCTTGGTTGTTTTATATTCCGCCGTTTTTCTCTCGATGTATGACTACTTGGGTGCCCGTAAGGCACTACCACGCCCCGAACAGGTTGTGACAAAAGTGGTATCGTGAGCGATTAATCCTCGGAAAGTGTCTACGCACCGTATCTAGTAGTTTGATTATCGGTGTGTTGTGCACCACACCAATAATCGTGAGGCTATAGGATATTTAGGATTGGTTTCCATTCTTCTCACTCTGAGATCGTGCTTTAGAGCCGTGTTATAAGTTGGACCCTCTAACGTATTCCTTTCCTTTACTGATGCCTCCGCGCCAGTAACTCGGGCCCAGAGGCAAGGCACCGGGCTGAGTCGCGAGTAGAGTACAGAGATTTAAAAGGGCACAGCCCAATCATCACTGAGGTGATGCTTCACGCGGGAGTTCAGACGCCGCCAAAGCAGAGAGTTTGTACACGCAGCGATTCCTCATCGGTCATGACATCCGACTTTCGCCCACGACCGGGAGCGTAAAATATGGATTGGAAGGAGACGCCACTTGCTAGCAAAGGACTCGCGGCCAGAGAGTATTTTATGTACGGTATTCCAAGGATATTGATGCTTATCTAAAGAAGGGTTGTGAGGAGTATCTCTTCGCCGTGACGAGCCAAAGCCATGCGTTCAGATTATGCGCTGGCCGAGAGAGGTAGAGATCGGCAGAGTGACCGAGAGCAGCGAAGAGGCCCGATTGGCGGGATCATTTGGTAACTCGAGGCGAATCGCCTCAGCAGATTAGACATGCGCCCGCCAAGATGCAGAGTGTCCTCCACGGGGTTCGATTTTTCTCGTGTTCACAGTGTAGCAGTGTCATCCCGGAAGTGCCGCTTTTTATCGGTGCTTGTTTTTATTGCGGCCGTCAGGGCCATATGGCAAGGGAATGTTCTATGAGGAAGGATACAAGCACGAGAACTCAGCCTACTAGACCAGTTGTGGATGCAGTGGTTCGGAGAGGAGGGGGTGTTAGCCAGAGGAGGCCACCCCCACCTCGGTGTGGCCGTTGTGGTCGATGTCATCGTGGGGAGTGTCGTTCTTCCGCCGCCTTGTTATGTTGCGACAGCAGGCCATTTTGCGAGGAATTGTCCACCGGCGGTGGTGCGGATGTAGAGACTCCTTCAGATCGCGATAGTTCATCACCTTCCTCATGCACACAAGCAGGCGGGTTTGATTAGAACGACCTAAGGGAAGTGCCGCGTAGATACAGGTATATCCTTAACCCTTTAGAGATTTATATGTGTAGCGAATATCTTAAGTATTATGTTCAGATAGCATTGTGTTAACTGTGATTGGGAATCATGATTAGTTAATCGAGAAAGATTGGGGATAGAAAGTGGGAGCCTTAGGATGTGTACGTAGAGACCTTAGAGGCGAGGCCATCTTTGGTAAAAGAATTACTCGTGTTTGACCCTTGTCGAGGTGCATAGTATACGTGAGATTTTTGTGGGATGAATCACGGGTAATGTGGAATGAAAGAGGTAGAAGACCGCTAGGTTTTCGTAACGTGATTTGGTGAGATTGTTCAATCGCGAGCTAGTGTTTGCGCATTCTTGGGTTAAGGAGGCCATGGCGGGTCGACCCGTGGCCGCTTTGGTGGGGTCAGTTTTGGTGGTCCCACGTGGTAGGTCACTAGGGTGTTAGGCCCAAGTTTAGTTAACCAACGTGCGAGTTCGTGGATACATTCGACCGAGAGTCGCCGGCGAGGTCACCGCCTTGTCTTCTAGCAAAGACCGTGTACTTGTAGGGGTGATTATATCAGAAAGGTTGTAAGGCTGCACGGGGTGCCTACCTTCACCTTATGACGCATGTGGAGCCTGTGGTACCTGTTTCCTTTTTTGGAAGTATTACCAGCAGGTTAAGAACTCGTAAGTCTCAGACCGCATTCGCCTCTGGGCGGTTTGGATTTCGTGAGTAGTTGTGGGATTGTTGTCTCCTGTAAAGGGAATGTTTAAGCTACCATTTTCAGTATTCGGATGTCGCCTTAGGAAGCCTTGTAGGGGCGGAAGTATAAGTTGCCGATCGATTGGTTCGATGTTGGCAAGGTTCAGATAGTTGGTTCAGGTTTGTTCCAGCAGATCGGATAAGTGTGACGAGTTTTGGAAAACAGAGGAAACTTAGCCGTGTTACTTTGGGCCTTTTTGAGTTCATGTGAAGATTAGGCCAGGTTGCCTATATGTTAGCATTGCCGTCCGACTTAGGAGGCAGTACGTCCGGTCTTTCGTATTGTTATGTTCGAAAGTATCGAATCCACCGCAGTGTTCCCGCTAATGATGACCACGTTAGAGATAGTAACCCCGAGATTTGGAAACTAAGCAGTAACAGAAGGGTGGTAAGAGTTCGAGCGTACAAGAAGTGTACGACATCCTCAGGGATCGCAAGCAGCCGGTACCATTTGTTGGGTCGTCGGGGCAAGGCTCGCGACAAAGTGACAAAAGTGGTATCACTACGAGTAAAGGAAGAACGAGCATGTATTACGAGCATAGGTGTGATCATTCGCTTGTAAAGAGTAGGGCGAAGGAGTATCTTTTTAGATCTCGAGTAGGAGTTTTTGTGATAGAGGTGATTCCTCGTGGACTTGGAGATAAGTATGTGCGCTTGTTGTTGTGACCAGCGCGCGTGGTTGTTTCCGTAAGTATAGCATGAAGGACTATATCGGCGCTGCTTGTTTTGATACTTGAAGGAACATTCGACGAATGTTTCTAAGGAGGAGAATGTTATACCCGTAGTTTCAAGGTATGTATGCGAGGACGACGCATGCGAGAATACGACATTGGAATGGAATGGAAGAAAGGTGATTTTTCCACTAAAAGTTTCCGGTTTTGTGAAGGAAAAAGATTCGTTTATGGAATTGGATTCCCGATTTGGTATTCGGACTTCATGGAATTTTAGAGAATTATGGAGTTTTATTTTCTGAAATGGTCACGTGGGGCCCACGTTAGAAAATTTACGGTTTTGTGTGGCACACTTTGTTTTCGAGATTTTTGCAAATGTGGATATTTTCGTAATAAGAAATATTTTGGACGAGTAGGAGGGCGACACGTGTCACCCCCCCCCTAGTTGGCTTGGACGAATTCCACTTTGTACACAACACCCGTTTATAGTCGTTTTTCGACTAAACGCTTACACAACTCGCGTAGGATAAATTCCGCTATGTCATTTCTAATTTTTGCGAATTTTTCCGAGAGACGAAACATTTTGGCAACGAGAGGGCGACACTTGTCACCCTCTCATTGATGGATGTTACACGGCATTGAGGCCAATTGGATGACAATTTTTGTCAAGTAGTTGGTAGGATATTTTGTGTGCAAGTTGGCCAAGGACACTTGCCTAAATCCTCACCCTACACTTGCCTTGCACTTGGCATAATCTTGGCCATTGGTTGGCCATGTCTTGACCTATAAATACCCCCCTTGTTGAAGAGTTATTTCATCCTAAATTGAGCAATCTATCTAAGTCTCAAATCCCCTCTCCCTCTTGTTGTTTCGTCCAAACACACCCCTCCCCTTGAGAAGCCCTAGCCGAGAGCAACCCCTCTAAAGCTAGCCTAGCCGAAACACTACCCCCCCTCCCTTGGTAGAAAAGTTGCCTTCTAGTGTTGTTATAATGCCCAAATTACCCTAGCCCAAATCCCTTAGTCCTTAGTAGAAGTTGTGAAGAACTTCTAAGGTTTTCTTGGAGCTACCGGAGCGCACAACTTAGGAGCTAAACCTTGCTCAGCGACTTTTATCTAGGATATTATTGGGCTTACTGAGGTAAATAACCTTATCCTCCTTTTGTAATTAGAATATATATACGTAGAAGTATAGGAATAAGTATTAAATACTTAGAAGGATATTGCGAATAGAATTGAATCATATCACAGTAGAAGGGTTTAAAAGATGAATAATAGAATCAGATTTACATGATCTGTTTTCACAGAGACTGAGTAGCTCACCGGTAGGAAGTGCCCAAATGACCATAGAATAACGAACCCTCTCGCTTAGAACTTTGTACAAAGATACCGACGCTGATAGACGATTTGATCGTTATAGTCGATACTCTACGCGCGACATATTCAACTTGGCAGAGGTTTTCACGAGAAGGTATGTGATTCTTCCTAAAGCATGATATTTTACAATATATATAGTACGGTGACGCATACGTGTTAATCGAATAATAACTACGCAATGTCTTTGACTTAAGCTGAATAATACTTACGGAATGCCTCACGCTTAAGCCCTAATAACACTTCATGCAGAATGCTTCACGCTTAAGCTCGAATAATAAAGAATCAAAACATTTCAAAGGAATATCAATCATTTTTTTCCGTAAGAGTAACACTTGGTTTTAAAAGCTAAGAGTTATACTAGCTTTATGGGAGGTTAGGTATAACGGCTTAAGAGTGATAAAAAGAACGATTTATTGATTTAAGGAAATAAGAGACTTGACTTATTATACTAATATGAATTTTGTTAAAAGTGTGAAACCTCATTAGTGAGTAATTAGTATTTTTGGTTTTCAAAAGGAATGATGTTTTACCAATCGTAATAAATGTCGAACAAACCACAAAGTAGCTAATAAAGGGAATTATTTTGACTAATAAGGTATTATTAAAACTAGTAGAAACTTCCATCCGCATAGGAGCTAAGATGAGACAAAAGGATATTACATTTACTAGATCATGATCATTGTAATAAGATTGTTACGAATAATAATAACCTACTCACACTTAGGGTATATGTTTCTCAAATTGTTTTAAAGGATTAAAACTATGAACTACAAACCCTTTCGAAAATGAGAAACTTGAGTAATTGGAATTAGGCAACCGAACGTTAGGAAAGAATGTTGTTACTTGATTTTACAAGGAGAAGTGTTTTAATGTACTTCAAAAGATAATTACTCTATTTTTATACTACGGTTATTGTGTGACTTTTGTAAAAGAAACGGATCTTTTAAAAGAGTAATACATGAAGTACTTTGGGGCTAACAACCCGAACTTGTTAACATAATGTAGAAAGTACCTTGTGTGAATAACTTGATTGTATTGATTTGTGATAGTCTTGTAATATTTTCTTGTTATGGATAAGTAAACATGTTAGGATGCTACGTGAGTTAGTATCTTGTGATATTTGTGTAAAGGGGTTTTTCCTTGTTGTGCTTATGTTGTTTAGCAATAATCGGTTATGTTGATATTATATCATTCATAACTCGGGTTAAGCGCCTCCGACGCGGGTAGACTCAAAGCGGTCGATGGACCTATGATTCGAGAATACCTTATGCGGTCTCAGATGGCCTATGCGGAATCGCGGAGTTCCAGTTAGTACGCGCCCTTGTGGTCACGCGTTCTTGTAGCCATGCGGACGACGAGTCTAGACGCCGCCGGGAGTAGCTACCTCGATGCGGGTTATACCTCGCGGGCCTATCTGCTTGGCCTATGCGGAGTGCGGAAGTTCCGTGACTAGATGCGCACATTAGATATCAAGCGCGAGTGGCCGCTTTGATCATGTGACGGTGCAGACAGATCTCATGATACGCTTTATGACCTTGTTGGTACTGTGGTTTTAGTAGTCGCCACGCCTTCGCATTTACCGCATTCGGTTCTATTGTGATGACTTTGAGGCATGAGTCCTCGACTTGACATGATCGCTTATTTATTGTGAATCGTAGTTTTGGCTTATCATACATGTCTCCCGCCTTATATAGACTACTATGATTTCATTTACGTGATTTTCGCCACATACTTGGTACTGTTAGATCGACCTCCTTCGGGCCGCGTCATGCCGCAGTAAAGGTACTCCTACCGCTGATCCTCGTTTAGGATCACCGCTTCATTGGGAAAGCTCCGCTTCTCCTAAGCTTAGCATTTTCGTATGGTCCTCGCCGTTGTAGATATTCGTATTCAGGGTATGGCGGGCCCCGTCCCGCCATTGTTGTTTTAAACTCTTAGAGGTCCGTAGACTGCTGTAAGGTTGGGATGTAACTGTTCATTTTGGGTTATTTATATACATTATGCCGAAAGGCAACTTTTTTCCAGAAACTGTGTCTTATGTATACTGTTTCATATCTTGGTTGTTTTATATTCCGCTGGTTTTTCTCTGATGTATGACTACTTGGGTGCCCGGGTAAGGCACCAGTCACGGGCCCCGGAACGGGTTGTGACACATATATTGGGACGGGTTTCACGATCCGCAACACCAACATATATTGGGACGGGTTGCACGATCCGCAACACTAACATATATTGGGACGGGTTTCACGATCCACAAAACTAACATATATTAGTATGGGTTGCATGATCTGCAAAACTAACATATATTAGGAACGGTTGCATGATCTGCAACACTAACATATATTGTAATAGGTTGCACGATCTGCAACACTAACATATATTGGATCGAGTTGCATGTTCCGAAACACTAATATATATTGTATTGAGTTGCACGCTCTGCAACACTAACATATATTGGGGATGGAAAATGGGATACGCAGACCACCCGATTAACGGGGATATGATAATGATAAAGCCTGTGTGGCTTAGATGATATAATGATAAGGCCTGTGTGGCGATTATGGAAAGTAGGATTTTGATATAATTGAATGCCTATGTGGCGGTTATGGGAAGCGTTAGTGACCATAAATTTCAATATTTAAGCTTTTGTGGCATGTTTGTGTGATCGATAAGGCTTGTCTATATAACTGTTATAGCCTGATGCCCACCGAGTTGGTTATGGTAAGGAAGATGCATATGTGGCCAATATTATATTGCATCATGCACAACCTTTAAACACGTATATTAGGAGCCTCGGGGGTATTTATTGTTGGTCGGTTATTCCTGTTTCATTTGTTATTATATTTCTGTTATGATGTTGTTTATGCCTAACATACTCAGTACATCAGTCGTACTGACATCCTTTTTGTCGGGGGACGTTGCGTTTCATGCCCGCAGACTCAGTTAAAGAGAGTAAAGGTTCACGCTGGTAGGTTACTGGTTCAGTTAATGTTGTAGCACTCTATTTGTTCCAGAGTTGCAGTCTAGTTTCGGAATGATATATTTTGATGTTGTATACTCTTTAGAGGATTGTAGACAAGTGTCATGTGGATAATGATTTTGTATGGCCTCACTAGCCTTGGTATGGATATGCATATATATAAGATGATTTTCTGAATAAAGATTTCATATAGTTTTCTTTTGGCTTAGTTCGTGTTTAATTATGAATAGGGGTTGAAGGTATGAATGGCGGTACCCGGCGGGTGGGATCCAGGTACCCGTCGCGGCCCTCCAGTTTAGTTCGTGACAGATCATCTTCCTTCTCTTTCTCCTTTTCTTTCTCCCGGGGCTAGGTTCATAGGAGTTCATCCCCTTGGCATCATTCACCAGTTTATTTACCATCATGTTCTTCCAATTGTTTTAATGTTACCCCAAGAGCATCAGTACCCTTGAAGCTTTTCTCAGACACATTTGTTTCAACTACACCAATGTTAAAACATGTATCACCTATTAGTGGCTCGGTTGTTGCCCTGAAGACGTTGAAGAATACTTTTCATCCTGAACTCAGAGTTTTAATTCTTCTTTCTCCACATTAATAATTGCTCTCCATGTGGCTAAGAAAGGTCGTCCAAGGATAATGGGAACTTCAGCGTCCTCTTCCATGTCAAGAATGATGAAATCAACTGGAAAGATGAATTTACCCACTTTAACTAGCACATCTTCTATGATACCATGGGGATGCTTCAAAGAACGGTCTGTCAGCTGCAACATCACTGTTGTAGGCTTAGCTTCGCCTACTCCAATCCTACGAAACACAGAGAGAGACATCAGATTTATGCTAGCCCCCAAATCACACAAGGCCCAATTGTATTTAATATTCCCTATGGTGCAGGGTATAGTGAAACTCTCTTTATCGCTCAACTTCTGGGGAAGTTTCTTTTGTAAAATTGCACTGCATTTCTCCATCAATGCCACTGTCTCATACTCTGCTAGCTTCCTCTTTTTAAAGAGGATACCCTTCATGAATTTGACATAAGTAGGCATCTGCTCCAAGACTTCAACAAACGGGATGTTTATATGCAACTTCTTGAACACCTCTAAAAACTTTGAAAATTGCTTATCAAGAGATTTCTTCTGAAGTCTTTGAGGGTAGGGAATTTTTACTTGATATTCCCTTACAGCTGTTAGTGGCGCCTTCTCTATAATAGGATGGTCTTCAGTAACTCCCTCTTTCTCAAAGCCGGATGTCTCTCCCAACTCTTTCTATTTCTCAACCTGTGGTTGGGTTGCAGTCTGCTCTATTTGTTTACCACTTCTCAAGGTGATGGTCTGACACTGCTCCTTCGGGTTCAGAACCGTGCTGCTTGGCAGATTCCCATGATATTTGTTGTTTAACATGCTTGCCAACTGCTCCACTTGCGTCTCCAAATTCCTAATAGATGATCTTGTCTCTGTCATGAATTGATTTTGGGAATTTGTGAGGGTTAATAAAGTTGCTTGCAACTCATTAGGGTCTACTTGTTCAACTAGTGGTTTAGGCTGCTGAGAGGGCTGAGTTGACTCATGTGTTATTGTTGATTGTTCTGCTGATACTGCTCTTGGAACTGTGGTTGTTGGTTCTGGTTGTTTCTCCATTATAAAATTGGGTGATTCCTCCACCCCGGATTATAAGTGTTGGAGAAAGGATTGTTGTAGGGCCTCTAAAAACTTCCAACTGCCTGAACATGTGATTGCTCCATAGGTGTATTATTGGGATCCACTGTTATGCACCTATAAAAAGTATATGGACCCCCACAAATTTCATAGACCCCTTGATTTGAACAACATTTACAGACACAGTATTTTGTTGTAATTGCTTCGTCAAAGAAGCAACCTGAGCAGTGAGTGCAGTGATAGCATCTAATTCATGGACCCCAGCCACTTTCCTGTTGTTTGTTGATCTCTCATCTGACCACTGATGGTTGTTTGTGGCTATGTATTCTAATAGCTCATATGCCTCATTGACACTCTTGCTCATGAAAGTCCCCCCTACAACATCAATAATGGTACGAGTAGTACCACACAACCCATTGTAAAGATTATGGACCAACATCCACTACTCAATCCCATGGTGCGAACACTTCCTCTGCAGATCCTTGAACCTCTCCCATGTATCATATAACGACTCTCCATCAAACTGGTAAAAATTATTTAATTCTCCTCTGAGCTTTGCGGCTTTTGACGGAGGGAAGAATTTGGCAAGAAACTTCTGAGCTAACTCTTGCCACGTGGTAATGGATTTCTCTTGCAAGGAGTTCAACCAGCTCTTGGATCGATACCTGAGTGAGAATGGGGAGAGCATCAATCTAATGGCATCATCAGTCACACGATTGTATTTGAATGTCGCACATAGTTTCAGGAAGTTTGCTAGATGCATGTGTGGGTCTTCTGACTTGGCAAACCCCCAAACTGAACTATTCCTTGAACCATGTGTAAGATCACTAGCTTGATTTCAAAGTTATTGGCTTCCACAGCCGGTAGCCTGATGCATGTCTGCACCCCTGTAACTATTGGCAATATATAGTCCCTTAAGCTCCTCTCTGCAGGATATTGGACTCGTCTCATCATGTATGTCGGTACCTCTTCATTTAATCCGTTCTGATTTTGTTGATCTGCCATTGATAATGAATCAGCAATTCGTTTATTCCTCCTGTTCTACTTATGTTTTTCAATCTCTGGGTCTAGAGGGACAAGTGTGTTTGCTCCTCTTCTGCTTCGCATAAATAAAGCTCCCTGAAATATATCAAAATCAAGATAAATAGATCAAGGCAAAATGTATTTCGAAAAGAAAAAAAACCAAATTAGAAATAAGATTGGTTATTTCGATATTGATAAGACTTCTGTCCCCTGCAATGGCGCCAAAAACGTGTTGCGATTTTTCTATATGCTTGCGCAAGTGTACGTATCGCAAGTAGTAATAAAATTCTATAATACTGAGTATCGTCCACAAAGACTGAATTATCAAGTAGCGATTAACGAACATGTAGTTTCTATTTGGCAAACGTTAATAAGTTTTGTTTTTAAACTAAGAACTAATAAATAAATATTAAGCAAAAATAAATTAAGTATGATAATACTCTGAGTTTAAATCAGTTATGAAGGTAATTAGGGATTCCAATCTCCTCAACTTTCCACTATATCACTTGTTAATGCAAGACTAATGATTTTTCTCCTTATTAAGATAGCAGGTTAATGAATATGTTCTATATTCCGGTTAGGACATATAAAAACTCAACCTAAGTGGGAATTTTCTAGATTTCTATGATAAATTCTACCACATAGGAGGATTAAGATTAATAACCTAAATACTACACAGGTAATCGTGGTATTGTCTTTCAAGATTAAACCTACGTCTAAACAACTATAGCATATTCAAATCTCCTTTTTCAGATCTCGATTTGAAATCATATAAGTAGTGAGAATTAATGGTCAGTTAATTATCACGCAATAATCACAAGTTGAATAGATCTTTATATACAAAGAAGAAATCACTAATAATGCATTAAATCATGTAATAGTTTCAAGTGATTCGATGGAAAACCCTAATAAAAGTGATTAGCTCATAGACATGCTAAGAACTAATCAACAATATCTAACATAAACTGAATTAAAGTAAAGAAAAGAAAAAGATCTTGAACAATAGACGTATTTAATTGTGTTCTCTGCTTCCGTTCTTGCCTCCAAAGGTATGATATGAGCTGAGATTAAGAATGGCCTCCCTAAAATCTGTTACAATGGTTAATATACTGAGAAATAACGTTTTGGACCCTTTTACCCTTGTTAAATTTCGGAATTTCTCGCTCAAAAGACGTCGTCAGCGTCGTGGTCCTTCAGCCAGGCGTCGTGGCGCTAATTCACTGGGAGGTTACTGCTGGTCAGGCACCGCGGCACCTCTTCCATGATCTGTGGCGCTAGAGAACCACGGTCGTGGCCTCTATGCGCCGCGACCTTTCAGCATGTCCCGTCTGGATTTCTGCCAAATTTCTTCTATGCTTCCCGGGACTTCTTTGATTGATTGTTTAGGACTCGATTGTGCATTTGTGTCCTCAATATCAGCCAAATTCCTCTTGAATTCTCCATCTCCTATATGAATCACTTAAGACCTTAAAACACTAAATAAAATGCACAACACAGTACAAAACAACTAAAAGACACATAAAAGACACCCTAAAACAGACTAAAAATAGTACTAAAATGGACTTAACACCATGTTAGGCATCTAAGTGTAGAATGACATACCATTGTTGGAAACCTTAGTAAATCTGTTACATCCCGTATTGTCAAGAGAATGAGATGAGAACGTACGTGAGAAAATAAGATTTAAATTTTGGAACGAAAGGAAAATCATTTTTTCCTAAGGAGAAATTTCGGAACTTCGTGAAGGAAAAAGGTTTATAATTTGGAATTTGATTCTCAAATTTGGTATATGAAATTATTATAGTACATTGAAGTTTTGGATTTTTAAGTCTCGGATTTGGTCATGTGGGGCCCACAAGAAATTTTACGACTTTGTAGGGCCCACGAGATTTTTAGATATTTTGGCCAAGTATGGAAATTATTGGTGAAGAAATAATCCCCCCATTTGTCATTGACTTGGACTTAGATATTTTGAAGAAGGACAAGTGGACATGGGTTCCACATACACTTGTACATACACTTGTCAAGATCTCTGTTATACCCCGTAGTTTCAGGGTATGTATGTGAGGACGTACGTACGAGAATACGACAGAAATTTTGGAAAGAAAGAAAGATGTGATTTTTCGACGGAAAAGTTTCCGGTTTTTGTGAAGGAAAAAGGTTCGTTAATGGGAATTGGATTCCCAGATTTGGTATTTGGGCTTCTTGGATTATTTTAGAATTATGAGATTTTATTTTCTGAATGGTCACGCTGACCCACGAGAAATTTACGGTTTTGTGGGGCCCGCTTTGTTTTTGAGATTTTCGATATTTTGGATATTTTCGGAAGACGAAATATTTTGGACGAGTCGGGGGGAGACACGTGTCACCCCCATGTGGCACCTTGGCCGAAATGGTGGGACAAGTGGCTAGACACTTTTCCCTTGGCCGAAATGACCTAACAAGTGGCAAGCCACTTGTCTTGCATTTTCGTTGGCCATGTGGTGTGGTGGGACCCACACACACATGGCCCAATCTTGACCATACACTTACATTGATCTTGACCCTTGTTTCTTCTATAAATACCCCCCTTAAGGTTGAAGACTAATTCATCCCACACTTGAAGATTTTCCATAGCAAAAGTACTCCCTCCCTTTAGTTATTTCGTCCAACCCTCCCCCACTTGTGTAGAAAATACTTGGAGTATTATTGTATAAATCCAAATACATTGGCCTAGTATCCCTAGTAGTATTCCAAAGTTATTTCAATACTAGGAGCCCGGAAATACTACTTTATTTCAATAGTCGTAAAGTGAAACCCTAGAAAAATCTTCCTAGCTTGGTTGAAGTATTCAGAGAAGTTGTTTGGAAACTTCTAAGGGTCGCTTGGAGCGGGTTGGAGCGTAAGGAATTGGAGCTAAACGTTGCTCAGGATCGACTTATAAACTTGGATAATTTTTGGGCTTATCGAGGTAATAATCTGTGTCCCCCTATTGTAATTGGATATTACATGTTGTAGTAGTTATACTTGAGTATATTATATTGGAAGGATGATTATAAAGGTTTGAATCAGATTTACATCGACCGCATTTATAGTAGACTTGTGTAGTATTATTGTGAAGCGAATTGAACACGTCCGTTAGACGTGTAATCCCCAGAGTTGTTGGCCTGGTAGCGGGCCTTGGTAGGGGAGGTGATTTATGTGATAGCGGGGGGGGAGGTGTTGCCGAATTTTCTGTAGAATAAGGAATCTTGTATTTAGAATATTCTACGAAGAGAACTAGAAGTTGATAGATGTATTGTGATTGTTATATGTGGATCTTCTACGCCGCATACTTGACTTGGCTTGTGGTTTAAGCTAAAGGTATGTGATTCTTCCTATACTCTTGAGCATGATTGTTGTGAACTATATAGTACGGTAGACGACGTGCGTGTGAAATGAATTTTGTTTGTTTAAAACATAAAGTGTTATAATGGCTTTATGGGAAGTTAGTTATAACGACTTTATGAAGATAAAAGAAAGATTTGGTTTTGATAAAGAAACGACTTGATTTTGAAAGTTAAGAGACTTGATCTTGAAAGATAAGAGACTTGACTTATAACGACTTGTTTTCGAAAAGGAGAAGTAACTTGATTTAAGTATAGGTTACTTGTTTTGAAAAGAGTAAGTTAATTGGGTTTTAAAAGAGTATACTTGATGTTGTTCTAAAAGAAAAGCACTTGGTTTAAAAAGTATAGAGTACTTGATTTTAAAAGCCTTGTAAAGATTTTCGAAGGTGAAGTAATTTGGTTTTAAAAGTAAAACGTGTTTTCTTTATATACTACGAGTATTAGTATCGTGTGGCTTTACGTAACAAGAGGTCTTTTGAAAGAATGAAAGTATGTAGTATTTCGGATTGTTGATATAAAATGAAAGTACATTAAACTTGCCTATGCTTGTTGTGATAGCCTTGTTGTGCAAGTGTTGTGATTCTGCTACCGCGTGTCTCGGGAGGACCGGTTATCCGATTGATTGTTGGACATACCGACGCCGCTGGATTTTCCACGAGTATGGCCCACTATTGAGTATTATCCGTTATTTCTTTCGACATACCGACGCTGGATTTTCCACGAGTACGCGTCCACTATCGAGTATTATCTCGTTATTTCTTTTGGACATACCGACGCGTTGGATTTTCCACGCAGTATCGCCCACTTTGAGTATTATCTTGTTATTCCTTCGACATGCCGACGCGATGGATGTTCCACGGCCACGCGCCCGAGGATGGTTTCATGGCCATGCTTTCCGAGGTAAGACGCCGGCATGCGGTCATTGTGAGAGTTTTGTTATTAGTCCATGGACCGCTAATCCATGAAGCTTGCCGCGTGACGAACAATCACGCTTGATTTGTACACGTGGTTACAGCACACTTTAGATACTGTCTCCGGTCATTTCTCGTATCGGCAGTCGGGTAGATAGCTTCGAGATACTTGCCTCGGTCATATCTCGTGAGACGGTTGGCTGTGGCACGTTAGCTTTGGTACTTGCCTCGCCAAATGCGTGGCTAGCTTTTGGATCCGTAATTAGCTTCCGCACCTTGCCCGTGAAGTTTTATGACTAGCTTTTGAATCGGTATAGGCGATTCTACTCGCCCGACGGTTTGATGACGCAGTGTGATCTAGTGTTCAGTTCACATACGGGTGTTGTTTTACATCATGTACGCCGGCAAGTGAGGAATGAGTTCCACTGCATGAATGATATTACGGGCGTGAGACCCATAGTTATGTGCGAGTGATTATTCGGGATATCGCCCCCTTACTTGGCATAATCGCTACTTATCGCAAAATGTTTTTATAAAATGATGAAATGGGATTTCATTACGCATTTTTCGCCACATACTGTACCGCAGATCGACCTCCTTCGCGGCTGCGTTCATGCCGCAGTAGAGGTACATCGGTTGTGGATCCTCGCCATAGGATCACGTCAACGTATTGGGAAGCTTCGCTTCTCGAGGCTTATCTTTTGGTATGATCCCCCGATTTGTAGGTTCTTGTACATTCTGGGGTATGGCGGGGCCCTGTCCCGCCACAGTTATTCTTACACTCTTAGAGGTCTCAGAGTATCTTGCAAGGTGGTTGTAAAGGATTGTAACTGTTCGGTTTTATATATATACATGAAGGCGACCGTTTTGGTTGGCCTATTTTCTTATGATGTATCTTGTTTCCTGTTTAAGTTTTTATTTCCGCTGATTTTCTCTGATGTTGTATCACTAGGGTGCCCGGGGTAAGGCACCAGTCGCGGGCCCGAGGTCGGGTCGTGACAATCTCATCCTTTGAGATGATTATATATATATATAGCAAGAGTGCAAGACTTCATCTAACACCTAGCCATATTTCATTACACAAATATATATCTCTCCTCTCTTATGCTCTTGGCCAAGGTCCATATGGGAGACCAAAAATTCTTAAATCTTCCAAGCTTAGTTCACTAACACAAGATTAAGGTCCCTAACCAAGTGTTAAGTCAAGATAACTGTTACACCCCGTAAGCCCAGGGCATGTTAAAGAGAATATACGTAAGGAAGCAGGACTTTAAAATTTGAACGAAAGAAAGAGTTGTTATTTCTAGGAAAAATCTTCCGAACCTCGGGAAGGAAAAATGTTTGTTAGTAAGAATTGGGTTCTCAGAATTGTTATTTGAGACTGTTGGAATTTTATTTTCGGATTTGGTCACGTGGGCCCACTCAGGAAATTTTACGTTTTGTGGGGCCCACAGGGTTTTCGATATTTTCACCAATTATGGAAATTTTAGGAAATGGAATATTTTAGACCAATAGGAGGGTGACACGTGTCACCCTCCACATGACCTTAGTCAAAAAATTAAGGGTCAAGAGAGACAAGTGGAAGCTTGGCATTATTGACTAAAATTGACCACATCCTAGCCACACATTTGCCTTGATCCAAGCCCTTGATTGTAGTATATATCCATACTAGTAGCAAGACAATTCCACACTTAGAGAAAAATCAAGAACTTTGTGTACAAGAGTGAGGCTCTCGGCCATAGCTCTCTAAAAAGAGAAAAAATTCTTCAATCTTGCTTCATAAATCTCAATATTCAAACCCAAGATCCCTAAAGGTATTCTAAGGATATCCCAACACAAATATCCCGGAAAAACTACGTTTTTACGTTAGTCGCAACATGAAAACCTAAGGGGGTTTTCATAGTTGGAGTTGGAACTTGAAGAGGAGTTCTTCATAAGCTTCCAAAGGTTGCTTGGAGTAGATTGAAACGTCAAGAAGAGGAGCTAAATGTTACACCCCGTAATTTCAGGATATGTTTAAGAGAAGGTACGTAAGGAAACAAGACTTAAAAAAAATTTGAACGAAAGAAAGAATTGTTTTCCAAGGAAAAAATCTTCCCAACCTCGGGAAGGAAAAAGATTGTTTGTTAATGAGAATTGGGTTCTCAGAACTTTTTATTTGAGACTGTTGGAATTTATCGGAATTATGGAATTCTATTTTCAGAGTTAGATACGTGGGTCCCACCCGAGGAATTTTACGTTTTTGTGGGGCCTACGAGGTTTCCGATATTTTGACCAATTATGGAAATTTCGGGAATCGAAATATTTTAGACCAATGGGAGGGCGACACGTGTCACCCTCCACATGGGCTTGTTGGATGAATAAAAATGGACCAAGTCAACTAGAAAAGTGGAGCTTGACATAATTGACCCAATCCTAGCCATCCATTTGTTTTGATCTCACCCCTTGGTCTTTTTATATATTACTACTACTAGTGCAAGACTAGACAAAATCCAACACTTAGAAAAAATTCATTTCCTTGTTCTTGAAGAAGAGGCTCTCGGTTTTGTGCCCATTCCCACACAAAAAAATTTAGTTTGTGGTTCATTATTCACAATAATTTAACCCAAGGTTCCTAGGGGTATTGCAAGGATACCTCAATAGAAAGATCCCGGAAAAATGACATTTTCACGTTAGTCGCAAGGCGAAAACCTAAGGTGTTCTTCAACTTTGAAGTTGGAACTTGAAGAGGAGTTTTTCACAAGCTTCTAAGGGTTGCTTGGAGTGGATTGGAACGTCAAGAAGAGGATCAAAAGTTGTTAAGGATCGACTTTAAATCTTGGATTGGATTTGGGCTTATTGAGGTATAAATCTTTGTCTTACTATTGTGATTGAAGATTCCATGTTATGATAAGCTATAAGTGATCATGTGACATATATTATGAAGATTGATAAGTGTTATGGAATTATGGAAGCCAAAAATCTGAAACTAGCATGTTTAGCGATAAGATTGTAATTCAATTTAATTGTTAGTTTTAGTCGTCGCATGTTATGAAAAGAAGTGATTATAGTTGTTAAAATTGGTTGCGTCTATATAACATGTTTGAATAACAACTTGTATTGAAAAGGAATTGGAAAAGGAAATGGGAAATGACTACTTGTTGTTATATTGTGAAATTGCCGAAATGGCCTAGAATTTTGGAATATTTTGGCGCAGTTTTGTGGCAGTTTTACGGGTTGTTTTAGACTAGTATATATGCATAAATTGGGTGGTTATATATATGATTAATGTGGTAGAATTGGCTAGTGAAAGTCCTAAGGTATAAAGGTGAAAAAGGGTGCAAAGAGGCTTGATATCTTATCCTAAATATTGATGAAATTATGGGTTGTTTTGTATACATGGTGGGGCAGAATTTTGCACGTCCTGTTAAGGCGTGTAATCCCATTTGGTTAGCTGAATTGTTGAGCCTTAAATGTGGTGTTTGGTTATTGATTTTCGGGCCTTGAAAAAGGTGGAAAAGTATGTAGAAACAAAGGAAGTGCTGCCCGATTTTCCGTAGAATAAGAGACCTTACACTTAGTATGATTCTACGTTAAAAATCTAGGAGTTGATAGACATGTTATGATTAATATAGGTTGAAGTACTACGAGTAGCGTATTCTACTTGAAGGGTGGAAAAGCTAGCAAGGTTAAAGTACTTGGGAGCATTTTGCTACTTGTCGATAATCGTCGCGAGGTATGTGAACTGTTATACCCCGTATTTCCAGAGTATGTACGTGAGGACGTACGTACAAAAAGTTAGCCTTAAAGTTTAGGCCTAGGACGTTTTTTTGGGCACAACTCACACAAGGAATCGTTTTCCGACGAAACGTTTTACAAGACTCGCGTAGGGTAAATTTCGGCTATGTCATTTCTAATTTTTGCGGATTTTTCCGAGAGACGAAACATTTTGGACCAACGAGAGGGCGACACTTGTCACCCTCTCATTGATGGATGTGGGGCGGCAATAGGGCCGATTGGAATGGCTATTTTGTCATGGAGTTGGTAGGATATTTTGTGTGATAGTTGGATAAGGTACACTTGCCCTAATCTTAACCTTACACTTGCCTAGCACTTGGCTTAATCTTGGCCATTGGTTGGCCATTTCTTGACCTATAAATACCCCCCTTAAGATGAAGAGTTCTTCATCCACAAACAAACTTTCCAAGTCTAAAATCCCTCCCTCTCCCTTGTGAGCCTTTTCGTCCAACACCCCCCCCCCCCTTCCCTCTCGAAAAGGCCTTGGCCGAAATACCCCCCCCTCTAGCCTAGTAGCCCTAGCCGAAACCTACCCCCCCCCCTCCCTTGGTAGAAATGTTGTCTTCCAAGTATATTGCTATTCCTAAATACCTAGCCCAAATCCCGTATAGTACTTAGTAGAAGTTGTTGAAAACTTCTAAGGGTTCTTGGAGCTATCGGAGCGTACAAATTAGGAGCTAAACCTTGCTCAGGATCGACGTTTTTACTTGGATAATTTTGGGCTTATCGAGGTAAATAATCTTATCCTTCTTTTGTAATTAGAGAATGCATACTGTAGAAGTATAGGAATAAGTATAAAATACTTAGAAGGATATTACAGAATAGAATTGAACTGTTATCACAGTAGAAGAGCATAAAAGAAGAATAATTGAACTGTACTTACATAGACAGTATTCTGAGATCGTATAGTTTACCGGGTAGGGAAGTGCTGCCCGACTTTCCGTAGAATAGAGAACCCTCTGTTTAGAATGACCTACAGAGTAGTCTAGACTTTGATAGATGTCTTTGACTATTATAGGCTGTTACTCTGCGCGCGACATATTCGACTTGGCAGGTGGATTTCGCCAAGAAGGTATGTGATTCTTCCTATACTCTTAAGCATGATATATTTTAAAATATATATATAGTACGGTAGACGTACGTGTGTTAACTGAATAATTACGGCAATGTCTTTTGACTTAAGCCTGAATAATAATTACGGCAATGTCTTTTGACTTAAGCCTGAATAATAAAGATCTTAAAAAGTCTTTCAAAAGAATTATAAAACAGTTTTGAAAGAAGAAGAATATTTGTTTTTAAAACAAGAAGCTTAAGAGTTATACTAGCTTTATGGGAAGTTAAGTATAACGACTTAAGAATGATAAAAGGAACAGTTTACTTATGTGTTTATAAAAGACTTATATTGATTTCTGGAAAGTATAACAAAATGGTTTGATAAGTAGACATGATATGATGCTATGTGTGTTAGTGTCTTGTAACGTTTGTATAAAAGGGTATTCTTGTTGTGCTTATGTTGTTTAACGATAAGTTGTTATGTTAGTATAATATCACTTACCTCTTGAAATGATATCGGGGGTTAAGCTGCCCTCCGATGCGGGGTAGACTCAGGCGGTCTGGGACCATGATTCGAGAATACCTCATGCGGGTCCAGGGGACCTATGCGGAGCTACGGAGTTCCGTGTTAGTGTGCGGGTTATACCTCATGCGGTCTATACGCCATGCGACTACGAGTCCAGGATGTTGCCGAGGAGTAGCTACCCGATGCGGGTTATGCCTCACGCGCCTACGAGTGGCCTATGCGGACTACGGGAGTCCAGGATTAGGTTTGCAAAATGATAATATGGGCGAGTGGCCCTGCTTCGATCATTCGCAGCCTAGAAAAGACCTGTTACAGTTTACCTATTGTTGCTCTTGTTTATGATGTGGCACTATGTGCGGTTACATTGGTTGTTTCGTGCATATTTGTAAAATTGGTTTTAAAGTGATATGATTTCATTTAAGTACTTTTACGCTTCACATACTTAGTACTGTTGATCGCCTCCTTCTGGGCTGCGTTCATGCCGTAGGTGGGTAAGGCAAGCAGTGCTAGATCCACATCCTTAGGATCTTTGCTTTGGTGTCGAGCTCCATCTTCTCCGAGGCTCTACTGGGTATGATCTCCTGTATTGTAGATAGTTTTGTACATTCAGGTATGGCGGCCCCGTCCCGCCATAGTTGTTTACTTCCTTAGAGGTCTCAGAGTCCTATTGTATGCAGTTGGGATATAAATCGCAAAACTATGTTTATATATATTATGCCGAAGGCGACGTTTTCACATAAAGCGTGTCTCATTTTACAAGCTTTCATGTCTTGTTTTTATATTCCGCTGATTACTCTGATGTATGACTACTTGGGTGCCCGGGTAAGGCACCAGTCACGGGCCCCAGAACGGGTCGTGACATGAACCTCTTCCTTCTTTTGGCATGATCCTACGTATGAAATAGCCATGTGATATTATTTCATGATTCCTTCTACTCTTAGAAGTTAAGAGGTATTCACGTTGTTGATTCTAAGTTAAAGGTATGTCTAAGTTATCCTAAGTCCTTACCAAGTCTTATGGGGGATGTTGGTAAGAAGTGTTAGGAAGTTATGAAGTGTGAATTAAAGCTTTGTGCCTTGATTTAATTGAAGTAAGTAAGTTGATTTTATGTTTGAAAATGACTTGAATTTATATGTGAAAAGGGGATTGATTTTAAAAGTGGAAGTTATATGATTTTAAAGAGAATAAGCTACTTGGTTTTGGAAGTGTATGAAACTTTATTTTTCAAGATTATGGGACTTGATTTCTAAAGTGTAGATGACATGATTTTATAAGTATAAGTAAATGGACTTTAAAGAATGTATGTTATGAAGTTTTAAGACTATGAACTTTGATTTTCTTTAAAGGATTATGAAACTTTATTTTTCAAGTTATGGGACTTGATTTCTGAAGTATAAGCGACATGATTTTAAAGAGTATTTGATACGAGGTTTTAAGACTATAAGCCTTGATTTTGTAAGTGGAAATGACTTGATTTAAAAAGTATGGCTTCTTATTCTATTTCAAAAGTTAAGAAGATTGATTTCAAAAGAGTATGTAACTTGAGTTTTAAAAAGAAGAATTTATTGATTTAAAGGAGAGGGAGTGGCATGATTTTTTTATAAGTATGTATGTACGTAGTATTTTTGGGTTTAGTTTCCCTAATGTTGCAAGAATAAAGTGCCTTAAGTTCTCTAAAATGAAAGGTTGTTATAATAGCTTTATGGGAAGTTGTTATAACGACTTAAGAATAAGTGAAAATATGGTTTTAAAATGTTATGTAAGGAAAATCACACCGAGCCTAAAAATAGGCCGGATTATGTTATGAGATACACCGAGCCTACAAATAGGCCGGATTATGTTATGAGATACACCGAGCCTACACATAGGCTGGATTACGCCATATTACCCCGAGCCTACACATAGGCCGGGTTACGTCATCTTACACCGACCCCCACAGGCGGGCCGGATTATGCTACATGATTCCACAGTACACCGAGCCCCACAGGTGGGCCGGATTATGCTACATGATTCCTCAGTACACCGAGCCCCACAGGCGGGCCGGATTATGCCACATGATTCATCAGTACACCGTGTCCCGCAAATGGGTCGGATTACGTTATCACGTATGGATAATCGAAGTAAGCTCCCAAATAAGAAGTCCCTCCATAAAGGGCCGAATTATGTTATGTAAGATATGTAAGTTATGTGGAAAAACTTGATTAAATTCTTAAGTATGTATGTAAGAATATGATGTTAACTCTTATTGAAATAAGGAAAATAACGGTTAATCTACGATTGATTTCAGGAGTTAAAATGGCACGGTAGGATCTGGTATTTTATTTTTATATTTGCCCCTGTCATTCTTTTATACGGTTATGATGTGGTTAATGTACCTTATTTCTGTTCTATACTCGGTACCTATTGTACTGACCCCCTTCGGGAGGGGGGGCTGCGTTCATGCCCGCGGGTGTTAGGTACCTAGGTTGGTGATCCTTGCTCTTAGGATCTCTGTTCAGTTTTTAGGAAGAAGCTCCATTCACTCCGGAGGCTTATCTTTTGGGTACGGTTTCCCTGATGTTGTAGATTTATGTACATTCAGGGGTATGGCGGGGCCCTATCCCGCCACAGTTGTAATTCTTAGAGGTCTGTAGTTATATCTTGTGGATCGGTTTGTAAAGAAGAAGGATGTAATTGCATTTGGTTATGTATATGTATATGCGTCCATGGAGGTAGCCTTATCGGCTAACCTGTTGTTTAATTCTTGTTGATTTATTTTATAAGTTTCATGTATGTTCCGCTGATTATCTCTGATGTATACCTGTAAGGGTGCCCAGATAGGGCACCAGTCGCGGGGCCGGGGTCGGGTCGTGACACTAAAGTTGCTAAGGATCGACTTTAGGTTTTGGATTGTATTTGGGCTTAAAGAGGTAAGAATCTCCGTCTTGCTTTTGTAATTCAAGATTTCATGTTGTAGTAGTTTATAGATGAGCATGTGATATTTAGAATGAAGATTGATGAATGTTATGGAATTTGGAAGCTTAAATCCGAGATTGACATGTTAGCCATTAAAATTGGAAATCAATTTGGTCGATAGTTATAATCATCGCATGTTATATAAGAAAGGGATTATAGTTGTTATAATTGATTGAGACTATATAACATGTTAGAATAACAACTTGGATTGAAAAGGGATTGGAAAAGAATAGATGTGGTGTTATCCTTGTGATTGCCGAAAATGGCTCAAGTTATTGGACAATTTTACTTTAATTGTGGGGCAGAATTTTACACGTCCTATTAGGCGTGTAATCCCCTTTGGTTAGCTGAATTGTTGAGCCTTAAATGTGGCATGTTGGTTATTAATTTCGGGCCTTGAAAAAGGTGGAAAAGTACGTAGAAACAAAGGAAGTGCTGCCCAAATTTCTGTAGAATAAAAGACCTAGCACTTAGTATTATTCCACGTTAAAAAGCTAGGAGCTGATAGACATGTTATGGTTATTATAGATTGAAGTACTACGTGTAGCGTATTCTACTTGAAGGGTGGAAAAGCTAACAAGGTTGATGTTACACCCCGTAATTCAGGACATACATATAAGAACGTACGTAAGAAATCAGGACGTTAAGATTTGAGACTTGTAAATTTATTAGAATTATGGAAATGTCGGGAAACGAAATATTACAACGAGTGGGAGGGTGACACGTGTCACCCCCCTACAAGGTCTTGGTCAAAAATGGACCAAGGTTAAGTGGTCTAGTGACCAAGACTAAGTAGTCTTATGTGGATGATCAAAGCTTGAGAAAATTGACCAAGTCAAACTAGTCAAGTTGACCCTTGATATTTAAAATTCTTCATCCAAGACCACACAAGTGTTTTAATCTTGACCCTTCATTTTGTTATATATTCACCCTAGTAGCAAGACTTATTCCACACTTAGAAAAAATTCAAGAAATCTTGTTCTTGTTCTTGGGAGCTCTCGGGTTAGGACATCCATTGGAGAACAAAATTCTTCATTTGTGTATGATAATTCACAATACTTAAACTCAAGGTTCCTAGGGGTATTGTAAGGATATCTCAATACAAAGATCCCGGAAAAGCTACGTTTTAACATTAGTCGCAAGATGAAAACCTAAGTTGTTTTCATAAGTTTTGTTTGGATAATAAAGGGAAGTTGTTTATGAACTTCTAAGGGCTTCAAATAGAGAATTGGAGAGTGAAAGAAAGGAGCTAAGTTGCTAAGGAGCGACTTTGAATCTTGAAGTTGAATTAGGGCTCATCAAGGTAACAATCTTGTCCTCTTAGTGATTAAAGATTATATGTTGTTGTAGTCATATATATATGCAAGCATGAGATATATATAGTGGAGATTGAAATGTTATGGAATATTTGGAAGCAAATCCAAAAGTTGCATGATTTGCCTTAAGATTGTAATTCGATTTAGTTATTAGTTTTAGTCGTCGCATGTTATATAAAGAAAGGATTGTAGTTGTTATTATCGATTACGACTATATAACATGTTAGACTAAACAACTTGGATTGAAAAGGAATTGGATAAGACTTTACATTGTTGTATATTGTGGCCGAGAATGACATTGAAATATTGGACTATCTTGATGTCAATTGTGGGGCGGAATTTTACACGTCCTGTTAGGCGTATAATCCCCTTTGGTTAGCTAAATTGTTGAGCCTTAAATGTGGCATGTTTGGTTATCGATTTCGGGCCTTGAAAAAGGTGGAAAAGTACGTAAAAACAAAGGAAGTGCTGTCCAATTTTTCGTAGAATAAGTGACTTTACACTTAGAATATTCTACGTTTGAAGCTAGAAGTTGATAGACGTATTAAGGTCATTATAGGTTGACATACTACGTGCGGCATATTGGACTTAACAAGTGGATTGAATGGAAGAGGTATGTGGAACTTTTCTTATCTCTTGAGCATGAGTAGTTATAAATGTATAGTACGGTAGACATATGAGATTTAAATGAATTCAGTTTCAATTGATATCCTTGACTTGTTTTAAGAATGTCGAAGTTGGTTGAGTTAGAGAATTAATTCACTTGTTTTAAAGGTTAAAGATGTCTTAGTTTCTAAAGCATAAAGTTAGTATAACGACTTTATGGGAAGTTGGTTATAACAACTTTATGAAAAGTTAAAGGAATGGTTTTCTCTAGTAATGTAAACAAAGATAAATGACTTGAAATAAAGAAGCGCAAATTGATTTAAAGGCATCAATTGCTTAAAGTTTTAAAGTAAGGGTCACTTGATTTAGAAGCCTAAAAATGTATTTCTAAAAGTGTAGTGACTTGTTTGAAATGTATACAAGCCTTGATACTACGGGTGTTAGTATCTTGGGGATTTTATACGAGAAAGAGTCATTCTTGAAAGGATAAAGGTACATAGTACTGTGGGTTAAATTCTCGGATTTTTCATGACATGTTAGTTCCTTAAGTTAAATAAAATGAGAGTGCATGCTAATTAAAGTCTAATGAGAAGTTAAGGGATTTCTTAACTTGCTTGTGATATTTACGATAGCCGGTTGTGCTTATGTTATGATATTTATGGTAGCCTTACGTGCTAGTGTTATGTAAATTTTGCGGGGTAAATCCCCGGGTTACTACATATTCCGTGGATTTGCTACCCACGATGCGAGTGCGGAGTTTGTACTCATTGCGGGTCCACCGAGCCCATGCGGGTGAAATAGTCTTATGCGGGTGAAATAGTCTCATGCGGAGAAAATTGCTCCATTGCGGGTCCACAGGACCTATGCGGGTGAAATAGTCCCAGGATTAGGATCGCTTAATGATACTATGGGCGGGTGGCCCTAATTTGATCATAAGCCTCCTATTTTTATGCAGTAAAGTGTACTCTTGTTTGCTCTCATTATTAGTAAGGCACATTGTACTGTTATTTGGGTTATCATACATGTCTCCAGCTTTATTTTAGACTATATGATTTCATTTCGATTTCGCTTTACATACTGTACATCTGTATCGACCCTTCCTCGGGGGCTGCGTTCATGCCGTATGTAGGGGTAAGCAGGTTGCGGATCCTCACTATTAGGATCACTGATCAGTTGTCAGAAAGCTCCATTTCTCCGGAGGCTTGTCTTTTGGTACGATTTCCCTGATGTTGTAGATTCATGTACATTCAGGGGTATGGCGGGGCCTGTCCCGTCACAGTTGTTATGTAAAAATTCTTAGAGGTCTGTAGTCATATCTTGTGGATTGGGTTGTAAAAAAAATGGATGTAACTGCTTTTTTGGCCTATGTATATTTTTCGGAATGTGGCCTTATCCGCTAGCCTGTTGATATTTCATGACTAGTACTTTATAAGTTTTATGTATGTTCCGCTGCTATTCTCTGATGTATACTGCGGGTGCCTGGTAGGGCACGGCCGCGCCCGTGGTCGGGTCGTGACAAAAGTGGTATCAAAGCAGTTAGTCCTCGGACAGTGTTTACAGACCGTGTCTAGTAGTCTTGATTATTGGTGTGTTGTGCACCACATCTATAATCAGGAGGCTGCGGGACATTTAGGATTGGTTTCCACTCTTCTCTCTGAGATCGTGCAGTAGAGATGTCTTATTAGGTTGAATCCTCTCTGACCTATTCTTATGTATCGCTATGCCTCCACGGCGGCACTGTGGCCCGAGCAAGGCAGCAGCAGGAGCTGCTAGTGGTACACAGAGGGTTACTAAGACTCAGGCCCAAACTATGCCTGAGGTCAGGCCTCAGCGAGCAGTTCACGCAAAGACAGAGAGGCGAGAGCCGCAGCTCCAGAGGTTCCGATACCTGAGCCTCCAGTCCCTCAGCCAGGGGTGGAGTATAGAGATTATGGAGAGCAAATCAGGTTATTGACCAGCATAGTGGCAGGGCAGCGCCGACAGGAGTATGTAGCTAACCCTAGAGCCGACAGTTTGAGGATTCGGGATTTTCTGGGTTGTAGTCCACCCGAGTTCTATGGTTCGAGATCTGAGGATGATCCTCAGGAGTTCATTCGGCAGATACAGCGGACTATGCAGGTACTTAGGGCCTCGGAGACAGAGTCAGTTGTGCTAGCTTCTTACCGGTTACGCGATATTGCGTTGAACTGGTTTAAGTCATGGGAACTGTCTAGGGGTGTGGGTGCTCCTCCAGCTATTTGGGATGAGTTCGCAGAGGCCTTCCTTGATCACTTTTTACCTCCTGAGATGAGGAGAGCCCGCGTTGATAGGTTCTTGACATTGAGGCAGAATGGGAGGACCATCAGAGAGTACAACCTGGAGTTTGACTCATTGGCCAGGTATGCGCTCACTATTGTGGCTGACATGGCTGATAGAGTTCATCGCTATGTGATGGGGCTAGACCGCTACATGGTTACTGCATGCCTGGTAGTGGCCCTTCAGCCAGGTATGGATATTTCCAGGATGCAGGCTTATGCACAGAGGATTGAGGACAGAGAGAGAGAGAGAGGACCAGCCAGACCCAGGCCAGCCCAAGAGGTCCAGGACGGCAGGGTTTCAGGGTAACTTTCGAGGCGGACAGCCTCAGCAGCAGGCTAGGTCTACAGTTCACCGCACGCAGTGCTTCTTCCCGATTTCTGGCGAGGTTTGATCACCGTAATTCGGAGCAGTCGTGGCTCCGTGGCTTCGTGTTTCGCGAGAACCGTGGTCCTAGTCAGATGAGGCTACCTTTATCTCGGAGTGGTCGATGTGGTAGGTCCCATCGTGGGGAGTGTCGTATTTCTCCAGGAGCTTGTTACTCTTGCGGTCAGCAGGGCCATTTGAAGAGGGATTGTCCGAACAAAGGCAACATTGGTAGTATGATTCAGCCTACAGGGTCAATTGTCGGGTCTTCATCTTCTGTTGTTATGCGCCCCAGAGGGCAGGGTGTTCACGGGCCGGCAGGCCGCGACAGAGGTCGTTGTGGAGGTCCTAGTTCTAGCGGTCCACAGAACCGTATATATTTCTTAGCCAGTCGGCAGGATCAGGAGGCTTCACCGGATGTCGTCACAGGTATATTGTTGATTTCATGTTGTGACGTTTATGCTTTGATAGATCCAGGTTCTACCTTGTCCTATGTGTCCCCTCTTATTGCCGGTAGAATAGGGATAGAGCGGGTGTCGATAGAGTCTTTTGAGGTAGCTACGCCAGTGGGTGATTCGGTGTTAGCAGAGCGGGTGTATAAGAACTGTCCGGTGTTCATATACAGTCGTCAGACCCTAGCAGACTTGATAGAGTTGGAGATGACATATTTTGATGTCATTATGGGTATCGACTGGTTGGCTTCTTGTTATGCCAATGTTGACTGTAGAGACAGGTTGGTCCGATTCCAGTTTCCTGGTGAGACGGTTATCGAGTGGAAGGGAAATACAGCGTCGCCGAGGGGTAGGTTTATTTCTTACCTCAAGGCTAGAAAGATGGTTCAGAAAGGGTTCATATATCATCTGTGTCACGACCCGACCTCGGGCCCGCGACTGGTGCCTTACCCCGGGCACCCTAGTGATACAACATCAGAGAAAATCAGCGGAAATAAAAACATACAGATATGAAACAAGATAAAAGAAAACAGGCTAACCAAAACGGTTGCCTTTTTGCATATATACAGAAATTTGAACAGTTACATCCTTTACAACCCTGCCCACAACAAGATTACATGCACTTCTAAGAGTGTAACAACAACTATGACGGGACAGGGCCCCGCCATACCCCTGAATGTACAAGAACCTACAACTCAGGGAACATACCAAAAGATAAGCCTCCGGAGAAACGGAGCTTCCCAATACGATGAACTGTGATCCTATGAGCGAGGATCAACAACCGATGTACCTCTACTGCAGATTGAACGCCGCCCAAGGAGGTCGATAACAGTACCAAGTATGTGAAATCAAAATATCAGAAATGAAATCATAGTAGTCTATATAAAGCAGAGACACATATGATAACCAAACTACAAGACATAATATGTAAGATACGCTAAGTCGTGACTCACGCCTCAAAGTCATCACTCAAATATAACTATGGGTCTCATGCCCGCAACATCAATCATGCCCGTGGAACACCTTCCTCACCGCTAGCCTACGATAACCACACCAAGGAGTACACATGAACACCGTGTCCCACCGTGTCATAAAAACCGTGACGGCAAGTACGGGCTAACTACCGGATACCAAAGCCGCATCATCAATCGACCGGCAAGTGCGAAGCCAACTACCGATACCACCGCGCACGTAGTCGGCGGGCAAGTACGAAGACTAACTACCGATACCAAGCCGGAATCACGAGACTTCGCCACAAACCGAACGGGAAAGTACGGGCTAACTACCGATACCGTCGAATCACCACGACTCGGGCAAGTACGATATCCAACTACCAGATACCAAGCCGAATCAGTAAAACCTCATAGAGAGCTAGTCCATGGAATAATAATCACGTGCGCACTGCGGAATGCTCCACACCGCCAGACGCCCAAGTAAGATCATAACAAATCAGCCGCCTCCATCGAGACGCGGTGGTATAGAAATACAATACTAGCACGACAAGGCTATCACACGCAAACATAGGCAAGTTACACACAACTCAAGGTACTTTCATTTTATGCCAAAGTCCAGGTTTTAACCCCAAAGTACTACGTACGTTAAATTCTTTTTAAAAGATCCATTTCTTTTACAAAGGTCGCCCGATGCCCATATTATAAAAATAGAGTGACTAACATTTTAAGTAAACCAAAACAACTTCCATACATTCTTTTTAAACCAAATCAAGACAATACCATGCCTTCTTTTTAAACCAAATCACTTCTCCTTTTAAAGTCAAAGTTACCATTTTAAAACCAATGATAAAACCATTCTTTTGTTTTCATAGAGTCGTATAACTAACTTCCCATAAAGTTGTTATACCCCTTTATGTTTTAAACCAAATTAGGACAAAACCATGTCTTTCTTTCTTTTTTTTTTCCGGGTAAATGCAAATATTATTACTAAAAAGAAAAGCTCAGGAAGCTACAATCAGTCGTTGAGGGTTCTCAATCCTCAACGTAAACAAGAACAAGAAAATAAACTTCAACATGAAAATTAAATGCTATCTATCCGGGACATTCCAAGATAGTATCTTCATTTAAGTAATCGGGGGTAGTGAAATACTCTTCCAATCTTCGTACTTGGACTTTTAATCATTGGATTAGGCTCCTTAATTTGTTGTGACTCCCTAGTACCATTTGCACGCTCAGTAGGTGCAATAGTTGGATTCGTGGGGGAAATCAAGACTAGTGCATCATTGGGAATGGTTGCCATAAATGGCTCATGTCCCTCGGCATTAAGTGGTTTGTTGGCCGAAACAAGGTCAGACTCCTTAGGCTTCTTGGAAAAGAAAGATCCTTCAAATTCCACATTAATTGCTCTTCCAAGACTCATTTGAAATGTAGCCCCTTCGGTTCCCGTAGCCATCAAGTTACCATACCTCTTTGGATGAGTTGTCCCTATGGTTTCCGCAACTTTTGACTTCATTAGAAGAGTAGCCCCATCGGTACCCACCCTTATCAAGTTTCGAAGCCCTATTGAATGAGATGTTTCCTTGGTACTCACAGCAATTAAATTCCCCAAGTTACCAAGTCTTGTTTGAAGAGTAGGCTGTTCAAATTCCGCACGTTTTGTACAACCAAGAGCCATGGGAATTGAACCAACTTCGGACCCAACAATCTTGAACCGATGACCCTTGGGTTCCAGCCTTGACACGTGACCGCCATAAAGACCAATCAGCAGCCCATGACCACCCTTCTGACCCTCCTTCGACCCGGAACCACCCTCAAGAACCGCCATCGACCCGTGCCCACCCATGCTACCCGTCAACCCCTCAAGAATGGGTGACGCTTCGGAAACCGCAACACTTGAATTCCCAACAAACTCAACTCCGAAAGTTGCACCTAATGAATGAGGCGTGTCATTGATAACCGAAGCAATTGAATGAGGCGTGCCATTGACATCCGCACCCATTGAATGCATTAAATTCCTAGACCTCTTTTGGATAGGAAACCCCTCGGCTTCCAAAACCTTTGCATTTCCAAGGCTTTAAACCAAAACTCTTCAATTCCTCAAGTCTCTTTTCTTTTTGAAATCAAGTTCCTTACTTTGGAAAATTTAAGAAAATTTATACTTGTTTATAATGATTCTTATTAAAGCAACCATGATCTAGAAAATGTAATACAATTTTGTCTTATCTTAGCTTCTATGCAGATGGAGGTTTCTACTGGTTTTAATAATAATTAATTAGTCAATACATTTTCCTTTATTAACACTGCAGTGGTTTTTTCGATACTTATTCCCATTCCCGAAATCAATATAACGTTATTATTTTAAAACCAAGTACTCATTACTCACGAATGAGGTTTCACAACTTTCTACACAATTCAAGTTTTTCACATATCATATCAAGTCAAATATAAGTCAAGTCCTTTATCTTTTAAAATCAATAAACCCTTCTTTTACCTACATAAAGTCGTTATAACAAACTTCCCATAAAGCCGTTATAACACTTTATGTTTTAAACCAATCAAATTCACTTAGCACGTATGCGTCACCGTCTACATAGTTCACAACAATCATGCTAGAAAAGATAGGAAGAGGTTCACATACCTCGCGACGATTATCGACAAAAAGCAAAAAGCTCCAAAATCAGAACCCCGCTAGCCTTTTCCACCCTTCGCAGAATCGCTAGTCGTAGAACTTCAACCTATAAAGGTCACAAAACATCTATCAACCTCTAGATCTCTTCGTAGAATATTTCTAAGTACAAGGCCCTTATTCTACGGAATATTCGCGAAGATTTCCTCCCGCAACCACATAAATCTCCTCGCCTAACAAGGCCGCTGCTACCAAGCCAACAACTACATGAGGGGCTTACACGTCTAACCTGACGTGTTCAATTCTACTCCAAGAATACTACAAGTATCTGTAAATACAAATCGATGTAAATACAGTTCAATCCTTTATAATATTCATTCTACGTATAGTATACTCAACTATACATTACTACAACATGTAATATCCAATTACAATAGGGGGGGGTAAAGATCATTACCTCGATAAGCCCAAAATTATTCAAGTTTTTAAGTCGATCCTGAGCAACGTTTAGCTCCAATTCCTTACGCTCCAACCCGCTCCAAGCAACCCTTAGAAGTTTCTAGACAACTTCTCTTAACACTTCAACTCCAACAAGTGAAGAACACTTAGGCTTTAAATGTGGCAACTCTCGGCCAAGGGGTAATTTAGGGGCTAGAGGTGTGAAATCTTTTCTAACTCTTGGTTACTAATCTTCCTAACACCCTAAGGAAGAACACTTAAAACTTTAAGAATTTTTGGACAACTTTTGCTCAAGAATCTAGGCAAAGCCGAGAGCAAGCTAGGGAAGGGGAGGGAGTATTTCAAGCTTGGAAATCTCTAAGTGTGGATGAATTTTAGTCTTGCAACTAAGGGGGTATTTATAGGCCAATCAATGGCCAAGATCAAAGCAAGTGTGTGGTCTAGATTGAGCCATGTGTGTGTGGGTCCCACTTATCTATCTACTACACAAAATATCTTCAAGACTTTGACCAAATGTTTTATCCATTTTACATGCCAAAAACGTGAACATCATGGCCACCAATTCGTCCAACCATGTGTCACCTAGGGGTGACACATGTCGCCCTCCTATTGGTCCAAAATATTTCATCTTCCGAAAATATCCGTAATGCCAAAAATCTCGAAAAAAAATAAAGTGGGCCCTACAACCGTAATTTCCTCCCGCGGGCCCCACGTGACCAATTCCGGAAAAAATAAAATTCCAAATTCTCAAATATTCCAAAAAGTCCGAATACCAAATCTGGGAATCCAATTCCCATTAACGAACCTTTTTCCTTCACAAAATCCGGAAACTTTTCCGTCGAAAAATCACATCTTTCTTTCTTTCCAAAATTACTGTCGTATTCTCGTACGTACGTCTTCACATACATACCCTGGAACTACGGGGTGTAACATTCTTCCCCCCTTAGAAACATTCGTCCCGAATGTTCCTTCTAAGTCTCCAACACGCTTGCGCCGGTATAGTCTTCACTACCACATTTACAAAACCAATCATGCCACCAATGGCCATAATATAACACGCAAGAAACTCGAATCCAAGCCAACGGGAATCATCTCTAACGCCACAAAAGCTTCCACCCATGGTCTAAAGGATACTTTCTTCACCTCGTTACTTCACAAAATGATCACTTCTTCTCTTACTCGTCGTGCATACCGTGCGCGAACTCATTCTAGTACACGCACCATACTCGACCATCGCCTGGGTTCCAAAACCTCGAGTCACTACCTCTAACTTGGTCATCTCACTAGCTTCACTTTCCTCTAAGGCCATTCCCGGCCTTCACGATCCGATTCTGGTCGAACATATCCACGAACTCATACGATGGTTACCTAAATCTGAGCCTAGCACCTCGTGACCTACCTCTGGCGGGACCACCTCGAGTGACCCCACCTCATTCGGCCGCGGGTTGACGCGATCCGCCTCAACCCGACCCGCTATCGCGCCAAACTCTTGTTCCCCAATCCGGAACAATCTTACTAATTCACGTCATGGAAGCTACCACTCCCATCTTAAACTACCCATGGAATTATCACACAAAACTCCACGTACTATGCACTCCGACAAGGATTAACCGTAAAATCTTTTACTCAAGACGGCCTTACATCTAAGGTCTCAAAATTCTCTCATCCCCAGACTTACCCTTTTCACTAACCAGGCTTCTAAATCACATTTTTAACACAAAGCTATCCGTACATAGCACACAATAATAAGATCATCATATCAAGCATACTAAACTCTAGAGGGTTAAGGTTATACCTGAACGATTCCAAAATAAGCGATTCAAAGGACCGCTAAAACTGGGATCTTCCACCGCGACCTCTGCCGTGGCCTGCCGGTATATGAACATCCTGCCTCGCTATTGAAGGTGAAGAACCCGCAACTGATCCCGTAGTCTGTGCTATCCCACTAGTGCCACCCCCGGTCGGACAGTTTCTCGCAAAATGGCCCTGCTGGCCGCATGTAAAGCAAACTCCCATACTAGCACGACACTCCCCCTTATGGATTTTACCGCAATGGCCACACTGAGGTAAGGGTGGCCATCTGGCCAACACTACTACTCCCCCGAAAACCTGAACCCCTGGTGCCCTGACCTGCTCCTGAATACTCCCGACGTCCTGAAGACTGTGGAGGACCACTCTGTACTGGCGGAGGTGCATAACTAGCCTGCTGCTGAGGCGGTCCGCCTCGAAAGTTACCAAAGGACCCTGCTGTTCTGGCCCTCTTCTGCTGATCTCGGTCATTCCGTCGACCCCTCCGCTCCTCACATCCAAGTGCATAAGCCTGCATGCGGGCAATGTCCATGCCCGGCTGAAGAGCTACACCCGAGCAACTCTCTGCTAGATAATCGTCAAGTCCTGTGACATATCGGTGCACTCTATCCTCCATGTCTGCCACTAACGCAGGGACATATCGGGCCAACGAGTCGAACTCCACGTTGTACTCCCGAACCGCACGCGCTCTACCTCAACATCAAAAATGCCGGCCGAGCCCTCATCTGTGGAGGCAAGAAATGTGCAAGAAATGCCCCTGAGAACTCGTCCCATACAGCTGGAAGCGCATGCTCCCCGGGACGCTTCCGTGAATCAAACGATCGGCAGCAGATCACGCGGCCGATGCGAACTCAATATCACCGACTCGCCTCGAGGCCTTGATCACTCTCATGATCCAGAATCGCTTGATAAACTCCCGAGGTCATCCTCGGCTCGATCCATAGAACACCGGTGGTCAGACTTAAGAAGTCCAAGTCTCCAACTATCGGCCACAGGGTGCACTTCATCGTACCACCGCTCCGTCGCCCTCAAGTCTCGCCATAAACCTAACTAGTAATCGACATCTCTGCAACCCATATCCTCTGGTCTGGCCGTGGGATGGAGGCTCGGATATCGTGGCCTCGGTAGCTACCGCCGCCGCTCTAAACTCACTGGGCCGGGCGTCGTAGAATCCGCCGCGTAGCACCACCTCGTAAAATCGGGCCTCTGCCTCGTAACCTCCGTGCTCTACTCGCAGCTCTCTCTGCTGCCTTGCCCTTCTGGGCTCTGGTTGCCTTACGTGGAGGCATAACTGATACAAAAGAATACGACGGAGGAGTCCAACTTACAACACGGCTCTAAGGCACGATCTGCGAGTGAGAAAAATGGAAACCAATCCTAAATGTCCTGCAGCCTCCTGATTATAGATGTGGTGCACAACACACCGATAATCAAGACTCTACTAGACACGGTCTGTAGACACTTTCCGAGGACTAACTGCTCTGATACCACTTTGTCACGACCCGACCCCGGGCCCGTGACTGGTGCCTTACCCCGGGCACCCTAGTGATACAACATCAGAGAAAATCAGCGGAAATAAAAACATACAGATATGAAACAAGATAAAGAAAACAGGCTAACCAAAACGGTTGCCTTTTTGCATATATACAGAAATTTGAACAATTACATTCTTTACAACCCTGCCCACAACAGTACTACAGACCTCTAAGAGTGTGACAACAACTATGACGGACAGGCCGCCATACCTCGTGTCACGACCCGAACCTGCGTGGATCGTGCCTTACCCGGGCACCCAGTAGCCATACATCGAGTAATCGTGGAATATAAAACAAGACATGAATAAAGTGAAGTGTAAAACAGTTATTCGAGAAAAGTTGCCTTTCGGCATAAATATATAACAACTAGAACGATTACATCCCTTTACAATTCCGCCCACAACATTTACTGCACTTAAGAATGATATGACAACAATGGCGGGACATGGTTCGCCATACCCCGAATGTAAGCACTTACGACGGGGACTATACCACCGATAAGCCTCGAGAAACGGAGCTTCCCAAACGCTAAACCGTGACCCTAAGAGCGAGGATCAACATCGGTGTACCTACACCGCGGATGAACGCAACCCCGGCGAGGTCGACAACAGTACCAAGTATGTGAAACCGAAAATCAGAAACGAAATCATAGTAGTCTATATAAATCGTGAGACATGTATGATAACCAAACTACGCTTCACAATAAATAAGCGATATGTCAACTCGTGGACTCACGCCTCAAAGTCATCACTCAAATACAACTATGGGTCTCACGCCCACAACATCAATCATGCGTGGAATATCTTCCTCACCGCCGCGATCTATGATATAAAAGCACCAAGGAATACATGAACACCGTGTCCTACGTGTCATAATAAAACCGTCTGGTAAGTAAATGCGAAGGCATAACCGACTACTAAAACCCACACGCATTCAACAAGGTCATAAATCAGATTATGAGATCTGTCTGCACCGCCACATGATCGGCCGCCACTCGCGCAGATCTAATGTGCGCGCGTCTAGTCCTCGAACTTCCCGCACTCCGCATAAGCCACTCCGATGGCCCGCATGAGGTATTCCCGCATCGAGGGTAGCTACTCCCGCAACGCCCCGACTCGCACCGCATGGCCACATAGACCGCATGACCATAAAGGCCGCACACTAACCGAACTCTCGTAGCTCGCATAGGTCACACAAACCCGCATGAGGTATTCTCGAATCATAGGTCACACGCACTACCGAAGTCTACCCGCGTGGAGGCGCCAACCCCGTCATCATGTCAAGAGGTGAGTGATATAATACTAACATAACAGCTTATCGTTAAACAACATAAGCACAACAAGGGAAACCCCTTTATACAAACATCACAGACACTAACACACGTAGCATCCTAACATGTCTACTTATCAAACCATCTTACTACACTTTCCAGAATCAATACAAGACTTTCATAAAAAAAAAAGTAAACCGTTCCTTCTATCTTCCTTAAGTCGTTATACCTAACTTCCCATAAAGCTAGTATAACACTTAAACTTTTAAAACCAAGTATTTCTTTTCTTTCAAAAATGGTTAATAACTCTTTTGAAATGCTTCCAGATTCTTATTATTTAAACTCAAGTCAAAAGACATCAAAGTAAAACCAAAACAATTTCCATACCTTCTTTTAAAACAAAGGCACTTCTCCTTTAAAAGTCAAGTAGCAATATACTTTTTAAACCAAGTGTCTTACTCTTTTAAAAACAAGTAACCTATACCTTTAAATCAAATTACTTCTCCTTTCCCAAAATCAAGTTGTTTATAAGTCAAGTTATCATTTTAAATCCAATGATAAAACCATTCTTATTTTCAAATCAAGATAACTTTATTCTTTAAAGACTACACACCCATTAATCATGAGTGAGATTTTACAACTTTTAACATAATTCAAGTCCTTAATGTTTCATAACAAGTCACTTAACTTTGGAATCAAGTCAAGGACACAAAAGGAAAATCAACTTCCTTTAAACACACGCAAGTCTACCGCACTAAATATATTTCACAAATATCATGCTAGAAAGGATAGGAAGAGGTTCACATACCTCGCGACGATTATCGACAATTAGCAAAACGCTTCAAAGTACTCTAACCTTGCTCGCCTTTTCCACCCTTCAAGTAGAATATGCTACTCGTAGTACTTCAACCTATAAAGGCCACAAAACGTCTATCAACCTCTAGCTCTCTTCGTAGAATAATTCTAGATACAAGATTCCTTATTCTACGGAAAATTCAGCAGCACCTCCCCCCCCGCAACCACATAAAACTCCTCCTCAAACGAGGCCTGCTACCAAACCAACAATTCCAGGGGGGGTTACACGTCTAACCGGACGTGTACAATTCTACTCCACAATAATACTACAAGTCTACTGCAAATACAGTCCAATGTAAATACAGTTCAATTCCTTATAATTATACTTCCAATATATCTTATACTCAATGATTAACTACTACAACATGTAATTTCCAATTACAATAGGGGGACATAGATCATTACCTCGATAAGCCCAAAATTATCCAAGATTATAAGTCGATCCTGAGCAACGTTTAGCTCCAATTCCTGACGCTCCAACCCGCTCCAAGCAACCCTTAGAAGTTTCCAAATAACTTCTTAACACTTCATCTAAGCTATGAAGATTTTTTTAGCTTCGTTTTTGCGACAAAGGAATAAAGTAGAATTTTCTGCTCCTAGTATTGAAATAACTTGGAATACAACTAGGGATACTAGGCTAAGGTATTTGGGACTATATCAACACTTGAAGAATTTTTCCTACACCAAGGGAGAGAGTAGGACGAGAACCTCAACAAAGGGGGAGTATTTTGTGACTTAGAATCTCAAAGTGTGGATGAAATAAGTCTTGAAACAATGGGGTATTTATAGGAAAATCAATGGCCAAGATCTAGGCAAGTGTGTGGTGAGGATGGGGTACATGTGTGTGGGTAGTTGGCCAACCATTTGGCTACCACAAAAATGGGACAAGTGGCACCACAAAATGGGCCACTTGTCCACCTAAAAACGCCCCACTTGCCAATTCGCCAACATGGCCACACGGGGTGACACGTGTCGCCCCTACTCGCCCAAAATATTTCATCTTCCGAAAATATCCGCAATGCCAAAAATCCAAAATAAAGTGGGCCCACAAAATCAGAATTCTCAGTGGGCCCACGTGACCAATTTCGGAAATAAAATTCCATAATTCTCAAATATTCCAAAAAGTCCGAATACCAAATATGGGAATCCAATTCCCATTAACGAACATTTTTCCTTCTCAAAATTCGGAAACTTTTCCGTCGAAAAATCACATCTTTCTTCCTTTCCAATTTTAATGTCGTATTTACGTACGTACGTCCTCATATACATACACTGGAACTACGGGGTGTAACACCCTGAATGTACAAGAACCTACAACTCAGGGAAACATACCAAAAGATAAGCCTCCGGAGAAACGGAGCTTCCCAATACGCTGAATTGTGATCCTATGAGCGAGGATCAACAACCGATGTACCTCTACCTGCGGTATGAACGCAGCCCCCCGAAGGAGGTCAGTACAACAGGTACCAAGTATGTGAAATTGAAAATACTGTAAATGAAATCATAGTAGTCTATATAAAACAGGAGACACATATGATAACCAAACTACGATATAATATAAGCAAATACGCTAAGTCGTGACTCACGCCCTCAAAGTCATCACTCAAATATAACTATGGGTCTCATGCCCGCAACATCAATCATGCCCGTGGAACACCTTCCTCACTGCTGGCAGTCTACGATAACCACACCAAGGAGTACACATGAACACCAGGTCCCACCTGTGTCATAAAAAACCGTACGGGGCAAGTACGAAGGCTAACTACCAGATACCAAAGCCGCATCATCAATCGGCGGGCAAGTACGAAGCCAACTACCGGATACCAAAGCCGCACTAACAAATCTATATAACCATACCACGGTGACCTGTGGCAAGTACGAAAGCCAACTACCGATACCACCGCGCCACGTAGTCGCGGGCAAATCTGAGACTAACTACCGATACTAAGCCGAATCACGAGACTTCGTCACAAAACCGAACGGCAAGTACGGAAGGCTAACTACCGTGATACCTGTCGAATCAGCCACGACCTGCGGCAAGTACGAGCCAACTACCGATACCAAGTCGAATCAAGAAACCTCATGTAGCTAGTCCATGGAATAATAATCACGCGTGCACTGGAATGCTCCGTCACGCTGCACGCCCAAGTAAGATCATAACAAATCAGCCGCCCTCCATCGAGACGCGGTGGTATAGAAATACAATACTAGCACGACAAGGCTATCACACGCAAACATAGGCAAGTTACACACAACTCAATGTACTTTCATTTTATGCCAAAGTCCAGGTTTTAACCCCAAAGTACTACGTACGTTAAATTCTTTTAAAAGATCCATTTCTTTTACAAAGGTCGCCCGATGCCCATATTATAAAAATAGAGTGACTAACATTTTAAGTAAACCAAAACAACTTCCATACTTTCTTTTTAAACCAAATCAAGACAATACCATGCCTTCTTTTTAAACCAAATCACTTCTCCTTTAAAGTCAAAGTTACCATTTTAAAACCAATGATAAAACCATTCTTTTGTTTTCATAAGTCGTATAACTAACTTCCCATAAAGTCGTTATACCCTTTATGTTTTAAACCAAATTAGGACAAAACCATGTCTTTCTTTTAAACCAAAACTCTTCAATTCCTCAAGTCTCTTTTCTTTTTGAAATCAAGTTCCTTACTTTGGAAAATTTAAGAAAATTTATACTTGTTTATAATGATTCTTATTAAAGCAGCCATGATCTAGAAAATGTAATACAATTTTGTCTTATCTTAGCTTCTATGCAGATGGAGGTTTCTACCGTTTTAATAATAATTAATTAGTCAATACATTTTCCTTTATTAACGCTGCAGTGGTTTGTTCGATACTTATTCCCATTCCCGAAATCAATATAACGTTATTATTTTAAAACCAAGTACTCATTACTCACGAATGAGGTTTCACAACTTTATACACAATTCAAGTTCTTCACATATCATATCAAGTCAAATATAAGTCAAGTCCTTTATCTTTTAAAATCAATAAACCCTTCTTTTACCTACATAAAGTCGTTATAACAAACTTCCCATAAAGCCGTTATAACACTTTATGTTTTAAACCAATCAAATTCACTTAGCACATGTACGTCTACCGTACTACATAGTTCACAACAATCATGCTATAAAAGATAGGAAGAGGTTCACATACCTCGCGACGATTATCGACAAAAAGCAAAAAGCTCCAAAGATCAGAACCCGCTAGCCTTTTCCACCCTTCGCGAGAATCGCTAGTCGTAGAACTTCAACCCTATAAAGGTCACAAAAACGTCTATCAACCTCTAGATCTCTTCGTAGAATATTTCTAAGTACAAGGCCCCTTATTCTACGGAAAATTCAGGCTCACCTCCCGCAACCACATAAATCTCCTCTCTAACAAGGCCGCTACCAAGCCAACAACTACAAGGGGCTTACACGCCTAACCGGACGTGTTCAATTCTACTCCAAGAATACTACACAAGTCTCAGAATACAACCAATGTAAATACAGTTCAATCCTTTATAATATTCATTCTACATATAGTATACTCAACTATACATTACTACAACATGTTAATAAGCGCCTTGTGGCCTTATAGGTTGAAGTACTACGTGTGGCGCGTTCTACTTGACCTAAGGAGTAGCCGACAGTTGGGAGTACTTGGAGCGTTTTGCTATTAGTCGATACTCGTCGCGAGGTATGTGAACCTCTTCCTATCTCTTCTAGCATGATATGTGTGAACTATGTAGTACGGTGAGCGTACGTGTTAACCGTGTTTGATTGTTTTAAAACATAAAGTGTTATAACGGCTTTATGGGAAGTTGGTTATAACGACTTTATGTAGGTAAGAAAATGGTTTCTCGATGTTAGAAGTTAAGAGACTTGATCTTATAAGATAAGAGACTTAACTTATTTGTTTTAATGTGGATGTTTGTGTGAAACCTCATTCGTGAGTAATGAGTACTTGGTTTTAAAGGGATAATGTTTCTTGATTTCGGAATCGAATGTGTATCGACGCACCAACCGCAGCGTTAATAAAGGAAAATGTATTGAATAATGATGTGTTGTATTAAAACCAATAGAAACCTCCATCCGCATGAAGCTAAGATAAGACAAAATGATATTACATTTTCTAGATCATGGCTCAGTAATAAGATCGTTATAAACAAGAATAAACTACTCACATATATGACATATGTTACTTAATTGTTCTAAAAGGAATCAAGTGATTAAGTTTGGGAACTATGAAACCATTTGAAAATGAGAAGCTTGAGTAATTGAAACTAGGCAAACGAACTTAGGAAAGAATGTTGTTACTTGGTTTTGAAAAGGAAGGTGGGTTGGTCATTCTAATACTACGTATCGGGTGACTTTTATAAAAGAAATGGATCTCTTTTAAAAGAACTTACGATGTAGTACTTTGGGGTTAAACCCCGGACTTTGGCATAAAATGAAAGTACTTTGTGTTGTTGTGAAACTTGCCTATGCTTGTTGTTGTGAAACTTGGCTATGCTTATTGTGATAACCTTTGTTGTGCAAAGCGTTGTATTTCTGTGTTACCGCGTCTCTCGATGGAGGGTCGGTTGACTTGTTGAGAACTTACTTGACGCGTCTACAGCGACGAGAAATTCCACCGCACGCCTCGCTGATAGTAGGATTGTTGTTAATCACTTTGGACATACTGACACGATGCGTAGCGCACGGGTATGCTTCCATTTTGGTTAAGGTCTTGTGGTTAATCGCTTTGGATATACTGACACGATGCGTAGCGCACGGGTATGTTTCCATTTCGATTATCGCCAGGATTTCTTTTCGACATACTGACACGATGCGTAGCGCACGTGTATGCGTCCATTTGGAAAGTTGTCTTATTGTTTCCCTTTGGACATACTGACACGATGCGTAGCGCACGGGTATGCGCCCATTTGGAAAGTTGTCTTATTGTTTCCTTCGACATATCGACACGACGCGTAGCGCACGTATGCTCCCATTTGGATTGTCTTGTTGTTGAGGTCACACGGACATGTCTACACCGGCGCATTCGGCATGTGGCCGGGACATTGGTATTATTGTTGCATCATGGACATGTCTACACCGATGCAAGATTCCGGCACGCGCCATAATGCGAACTCGATTGATGCTGGGTATGAGACCCATAGTTATATCGGAGTGATGATCGCTTTATGTTGGAATCGTAGTTTGTTATCATACATGTCCCGCTTTATATAGACTAGTATGATTTCATTTACGTGATTGTACGCTTCACATACTTGGTACCGTTGTCTCGACCTTCGGGGCCGCTCACGCCGCAGTAGAGGTACATCGGCCGTGGATCCTCGCCATGTGATCACGTCAACAGATTCAAGCTCCGCTTCTCCGAGGCTTATCTTTGCAGTGTTCCACGAGTTGTAGGTTCTTGTACATTCGGGGTGTGGCGGGCCCCGTCCCGTCATAGTCATCAGATATCTTGTAGGTCTGTCCCGCAAGTGTGGTTGTAAAAGGATTAAACTGCTCGTGTTTTATGTTTATACCAAGGCAACCGCTTTGCTGGCCTGCTTATTTATTATATCTCTTGTATAATGACTCATGTTTTATGTTCCGCTGATTTTTCTCGATGTATGTATCGCTAGGGTGCCCGGTAAGGCACCAAGAACGCCCCGAACGTCGCATACCAAGAATGTTTACCTCGATAAGCCCAAAATTATCCGAGTTTATATGTCGCTCTGAACAAGGTTTAGCTCCTACTCCGTGCGCTCCAAAACGCTCCAAGAAACCCTTAGAAGTGTCTACACAACTTCTACTTAATACTTCAACTACGGTGAAGATTTTTCCTGTGGTTTCGCTAGTGGCTAAAGGAAAGTATAATAGTATTTTCCAAGCCAGAAAAGTGGTACTTTGGAAAGTACTACAAGGTATTTGGCTAAAGTATTTTGGGCATTATAACGATACTTGTAGAATACATTTCTACCAAGGGGTAGTATTATGACTAGCACAACTAAGGCAGGGTTGCTCTCGCCAGAGCCACTAGGTGCTGGGGCTCGCCGAGGCCTTCAAGAGGGGGAGAGGGGTGGTGTTTGGACGAGAACAAGGTTGAGGAGAGGAGGGATTTTCAAGACTTAGACAATTTTTGGATGAAGAAGTTCATCAACTAAGGGGGGTATTTATAGGTCAAGTGAAGGCCAACCAATGGCCAAGATGAAGACAAGTGTGGTGCAAGTGTAGGGCTAGATTTAAGCCAAGTGCACCTTATCCATCTACCACAACAACTTGCACAAAATATCCTACCTAACCCCACTCACCAATTCGGCCCAAATTGCCGTCCCACTCCATCCAATGTGAGGTGACACTTGTCACCCTCCCGCTGGTCCAAAATGTTTCGCCTCTCTAAAAATCCGCAAAAATTATAAACGACATAGCCGGAAATTCCCTACTAAGTCGTGGAAAACATTTCGTCAAAACGACTCTAACCGTGTTGTGCACAAAAGAATTCGCCAAGCCTAAAGAAGTTCGAAAATTTCTACGCACGCCCCCACGCATACTACCGAAAACGGGTATAACATTCTCCTTCCTTAGAAACATTCGTCCCGAATGTTCCTTCTCAAAACGGATAACGATAAAGTTCTTCTAATAAGTTGCCAACGCCACAACCGCCACTAAACAACATATGCACGCAAATACTTATATCCAAGTCCACGAAAACACCTCTAACATCACAAACTTTTGTCACTTTGCCGCGAGGTTCTAGTGTCACTCCTACGACCCAACAAACCAGATCTGATCGCATGCGATTCCCGAGGTCTAAAATATACATCCTTCGCACCTTCTCCCTTTACAAGAAATGATCAGATCTATGCTCGCAATACATGCTCGCCTCTACCCTTACTCGTCGTACTCTTCTCGAACTCTTGAACTCTTTAGCATACGTACCACACTTTAGTTTCCGAAACTTGGAGTCACTACCTCCCAACTTGGTCATCCTATTAGCCTCGATCTTCCTTAAGGCTATTCCCGGCCTTCACGATCTACTTCTGGTCGAACGTATCCACGAACTCATACGATGGTCATCAAAACTGGGCCTAGCACCGGTGACCCTACCACCGGCGGACCACCCAGAGCTGACCCCACCTCATTCTGCCACGGTTGACACGCAACACGCCTCAACCCGACCCTCCGTCACGCCAACTCTCTTGTTTCTCGATCCGAACAACCTTGCTAAATCACATCATGAAAGATACCACTTTCATTTACCCAACCCAGAGACTTATCACACAATATTTTCTAGGCATAAAATGCACTCTGACAAGGATCACTCGCAAAATCTTGTACTCAAGACGGCCTTACATCTAAGGTCTCAACTGTAATATTCTAAGGTTCATCATTTTCTCACCCTCAGCTTACCCTTTTTCCCCAACGTGTTCCTAAATCACATTTTAGCACAAAGCTATCCGAACATAACACTTAACACATTAACATAACATCAAAACATACAAGCCTCTAGATGGTTAAGGATATACCGGCTACCGCCCACTCTAATCATAAGTCTTCCTGCAGGCATAATCGTAGGCGCGGCTGAACTCGCCATCGATCCGCAGGTCGCGCTAAGCCGCTGCATTCTCCTATAAGCACGCCTCGTCACATGGCTCGACGGCCGCAGTGAAACAAGCACCGCGAAAAGACGACATTCCCGGATGATGTTTGCCACATCGCACACCGGCGGGGACATGAATCCCGGCCGCTAGCACTCACGTATACCGCGGAACTAAGCCTCGAGCTCGACCAGCTCCCGAATACCTGAACGCCCCAAGATCGAGGGGACCACTGCATCGTGGAGGTACATAACTAGATCGCCGAGGCGGTCCGCCGAAAGTTACCAGGACCCTGCTGTTCTCGCCTCTTCTCGCTGATCTCGGCCATTCCGCCGACCTCTCCGTGCCTCACATCCTAGTGCATGAGCCAGACGCGGGCAATGTCCATGCCCGGCCAAGAGCTACACCCGCATAAGCCTCGCCAAGTAATCGCCCAGCCTGACGTAGCGGTGTACTGCCCTCCATATCCGCTACTACAATGGAACATACCGAAGCTAATGAGTCGAACTCACATTGTACTTTCTAACCGCCCGCCGCCCCGCCTCAACGCCAAAAATTGTTTACCGAGCCCTCTCATCTCGCGAGGCAAGAAATGTGCAAGAAATGCCTCGAGAACTCGTCCCAAATCGCTGGAAGTGCATGCTCTTCCCGACAGCCCCACGACCAAACTACCAATCGCAGATTACGCAAATTGATGCGAACCCAATACCACCGACTCGCCTCGAGGCTCGATCACTCATGATCCGTCAGAGTCGCTTGATAAACTCCCCGAGGGTCGCCTCGCCTCGACCCATAGAACACCGGAGGCTACAACTCGAAGTCACGTAGCCTCAAACCGCTCGCCGGGTACTACGGTGCTATCGGGCTGAATCACGTGATCCACTTATCTCATATCTCGCCACGACCGCCAAGAATCGCCATCTCCTTGTACCCCATCTCATCGCCTAGGCCGCGGACCGAGGCTCAGTATCAGAGTCTCAGCAGCCACCGCCGCGCCTAAACTCGCTGGCCGGGCGGCGCGAAACCCGCCGTCTGGCATCGCTCGTATCGACCGCTCGCGCTCGCATTTCTCTCAGATCTCACTAACAGCCTCGATTGCCTTGCCCATTCGGGCTGTTGCCTTACGCGGAGGCATAACTGGTAAAGGAAAGGAATACGTCAGAGGAGTCCAATTTATCACACAGCTCTAAGGCACGATCTCAGAATGAGAAGGATGGAAACCAATCCTAAATGTCCTGCAGCCTCCTGATTATAGATGTGGTGCACAACACACCGATAATCAAGACTCTACTAGACACGGTCTGTAGACACTTTCCGAGGACTAACTGCTCTGATACCACTTTTGTCACGACCCGAACCCGGGCCCGTGACTGGTGCCTTACCCCGGGCACCCTAGTGATACAACATCAGAGAAAATCAGCGGAAATAAAAACATGAACATGAATTAAGAGAAAAGATAAATAAACAGGCTAACCAAAACAGTTGCCTTCATCAAATATACATAAATACCCGAACAGTTATCCTTTTTACAAACCCTGCCCACAACAGTGCTACAGACCTCTAAGATTTTACAACCTCTATAAAGGGACAGGGACCCGCCATACCCCTGAATGTATAAGCATCTACGCACTGTGGTAACATACCAAAAGATAAGCCTCCAAGGAACGGAGCTTTCAATACGTGAAAGGTGATCCTAAAAGCGGGATCGACAATGATGTACCTTTTACTGCAGATGAACGCAGCCTCAAGGAGGTCGATAACAGTACCAAGTATGTGAAATCAGAAATATCAGAATGAAATCATAATAGTCTATATAAAGCAGAGACATGTATGATAACCAAACTACGCTCACAACATAGAAGCGAGCCATGTCAAGTCGTGACTCACGCCTAAAAGTCATCCTCATGCCCGTGGAACTCCTTCCTCACCGCCAGCCTAGGTACAAATCATGTGATACGATAATGTGTCTCGCCCATCTTATGGACCCAATATAGAAAAGGGTGGAATACATTCTGCTCATCCCATGAACCAGAGTCGAGTGGAACACATTCCTGATGAACCCAGAGTCAAGTGAAATACATTCTGATGAACCGGTCCTCAAGTGAAATACATTCTGATGAACTGGTCCTCAAGTGAAATACATTCCGGATGAACCTGGTCCTCAAGTGAAATACATTCCGGATAAACCGGTCCTCAAGTGAAATACATTCGGATGAACCGTAATCAAGTGAAACACATTCCTGGATGACCTTAGTCAAGTGATATACATTCCTGATGAACCGTAGTCGAGTAGAACACAATACTTACACAACAAGGCTATCACACGAATACATGGTCAAGTTTCATAACAACAAGTATAAGCAAGTTACACACGACTCAAGGTACTTTCATTTTATATCAAAGTCCTGATTTTAACCTTAAAGTACTACGTCCGTTAAATTCCTTTTAAGATCCATTTCTTTTACAAAGGTCACCCGATACGTAGTATAAAAATAGAGTGACTAACATTGTTAAGTAAACCAAAATGCTTTCCTTTGTAAAATCAAGTAACAACCTTATTTTCCAAACGTTCAAGTTTGCCTAATTTCGAATGCTCAAGTTTCTCATTTTAGAAAAAGGTTTCGTAGTTCATAGTTTTAGTCCTTTAAAACATAATTCTCCTTTAAACGCTTTGAGAAACCTATGTCTTATAAGTGAGTAGGCTATTCTTGTTTATAATCAATCTTATTAAGCAGCCATGATCTAGGAAATGTAATATCATTTTGTCTCATCTTAGCTTCTATGCAGATGGAGGTTTCTACTGGTTTTAATAATACTTCTTTAGTCAATACATTTTCCTTTTATTAACGCTGCAGTGGTTTGTCGATACACATTCTGATTCAAATCAAGAAACATTCTAAGCCGTTATACCTAACTTCCCATAAAGCTAGTATAACTCTTAAGCTTTCAAAACCAAGTAATACTCATTCTTTCAAAACGATTCATAAATCTTTTGAAATGCTTCAAGTTCTTTATTAACACATATCAAGCCGCTTATTACTCAAATCGCTACCTTTTAAAAACCACAAAGTATGTGCTTATCCACATAAAGCTATTATAACCAACTTCCCATAAAGCCGTTATAACACTTTATGCTTTACATCAATCAAATACATTTAGCACATGACGCCTACCGCACTACATAGTTCACACATATCATGCTAGAAGAGATAGGAAGAGGTTCACATACCTCGCGACGATTATCGACTAATAGCAAAACGCCCAAGTACCTCAAACCGTCACGACACTCACCAAGGATCACCCACACGCAGATTACAACCTATAGAGGCCACAAAGCGCCTATTAATACCTTTAGATCCCGACGTAGAATATTCTACGTAAAATTCGCAAAGACTCTCCCCGCAACAACAGAAATCTCCTCCTCTATCGAGGCCGCTACCAAGCCAACCAGGGGTTAACACGTCCGACCGACGTGTACAATTCTACTACACAAAGAATGCTACACAAGTCTCATCAGAATACACCCTATGTAATTACGCTCTTCTCTTATTTAAATTCAGCTTAAGTCAAAAGACATCCGTAAGTATTATTCAGCTTAAGTCAAAAGACATTGCCGCATAATTATAATGTTCATTCTATATATAGTATACTTCAACTATATATTCCTACAACATGTAATTTCCAAATACAAATGTATGTCAAGAATGTTTACCTCGATAAGCCCAAAATTATCCGAGTTTATATGTCGTTCTGAACAAGGTTTAGCTCCTACTCCGGCGCTCCAAAACGCTCCAAGAAACCCTTAGAAGTGTCTACACAACTTCTACTTAATACTTCAACTACGGTGAAGATTTTTCCTTAGGGTTTCGTTTAAGCTAAAGGAAAGTATAATAGTATTTTCCAAGCCAGAAAAGGGTACTTTGGAAAGTACTACAAGGTATTTGGCTAAAGTATTTTGGGCATTATAACGATACTTGTAGAATACATTTCTACCAAGGGGTAGTATTATGACTAGCACAACTAGGTCGTGGGTTGCTCTCGGCCAGAGCCACTAGGCAAGTGGGCTCCGAGGGCCTTCAAGAGGGGAGAGGGGTGGTGTTTGACGAGAACAAGGTTGAGGGAGAGGGAGGGATTTTCAAGACTTAGACAATTTTGGATGAAGAAGTTCATCAACTAAGGGGTATTTATAGGTCAAGTGAAGGCCAACCAACGCCAAGATGAAGACAAGTGTGGTGCAAGTGTAGGGCTAGATTTAAGCCAAGTGCACCTTATCCATCTACCACAACAACTTGCACAAAATATCCTACCTAACCCCACTCACCAATTCGTCCAAATTGTCGTCCCACTCCATCCAATGTGAGGGTGACCCGTGTCACCCTCCCGTTGGTCCAAAAGGTGTCGTCTCTCGGAAAAATCCGCACAAATTATAAACGACATAGCCGAAATTCCCTACTAAGTCGTGGAAAACGCTTCGCCAAAACGACTCTAACCGTGTTGTGCACAAAAGAATTCGCCAAGCCTAAAGAAGTTCGAAAATTTCTACGCACGCCCCCACGCATACCGAAAACGGTATAACATTATTGTAGACAGTGACGAAATCACCCACTTTCTTCCAACAGACTACGTATTCTACCGAGGATTATGCTAGACTTTATATCAGGGAGATTGTGAGACTGCACGGAGTTCCTATATCTATTATATCAAACAGAGGAGCCCAGTTTACGGCTAACTTCTGGAGGACTTTCCAGAAGGGGTTAGGGACACAGGTGAGTCTCAATACCGCGTTTCATCCTCAGACCGACGGACAAGCAGAGCGTACTATCCAGACACTTGAGTATATGCTGCAGGCCTGTGTTATTGATTTCATGGGTAGCTGGGAGGATCATTTGCCTCTTGTTGAGTTTGCATATAACAACAGCTACCACTCCAGTATTCAGATGGCGCCATATGAGGCTTTATATGGGCGGAGTGTAGGTCGTCGATTAGTTGGTTCGACATGGGCGAGGTTCAGTTAGTTTTCCCAGACTTGATTCAGCATGCTGTGGATAATCGGAGAGACTTTTGGCAGCTCAGAGTCGGCAGAAGTCTTATGCAGATAATCGGCGTCGACATTTGGAATTTCAGGTTGACGATTGGGTCTTCTTGAAGATATCACCCATGAAGGGTGTGATGAGGTTCGGGAAGAAGGGGAAGCTTAGCCCAAGGTACATTGGGCCTTATCAGATCCTCCGTAGAGTAGGCAAGGTTGCCTATGAGTTGGAACTGTCGTCCGATTTGGAGGCAGTACATCCGGTCTTCCTTATTTCTATGTTGCGGAAGTGTATCGGAGATCCATCGTGAGTTTTCCCAGCTAGCGATGTCAAGGTGACAGAGGGATTATCGTATGAGGAGAGTCCCATAGCGATACTCGATCGCCAGGTCAGGCGATTGCAGACTAAGGACGTGGTTTCCGTCAAAGTCTTGTGGAGGAATGATAATAGGGAGGAGATGACTTGGAAAGCAGAAGAGGACATGATGGAGAAGTATCCTCACTTATTCCCTACACCTCCAGGTAATCATTTCCCTTTACTTGTCAGTTTCATTTGACGTATTTGCTTAAGTGCTATTATGTGGCCATGTATGGCATATTTTGGTATGTTGGGTGTAGTTAAAGGAGACTATGTCGCTATCTAATTAGATTGACCCCGAAAGAACATTCGGGGATAAATGTTTCTAAGGGGGAAGAATGTTACACCCCGTAATTCAGGACATGTATATAAGAACGTACGTAAGAAATCAGGACGTTAAGATTTGAGACTTGTAAATTTATTGGAATTATGGAAATGTCAGGAAATGAAATATTACGACGAGTGGGAGGGTGACACGTGTCACCCCCTACAAGGTCTTGGTCGAAAATGGACCAAGGTTAAGTGGTCTAGTGACCAAGACTAAGTAGTCTTATGTGGATGATCAAATCTTGAGAAAATTGAACAAGTCAAACTAGTCAAATTGACCCTTGATATTTAAAATTCTTCATCCAAGACCACACAAGTTTTTTAATCTTGACCCTTCATTTTGTTATATATTCACCCTAGTAGCAAGACTTATTCCACATTTAGAAAAAATTCAAGAAATCTTGTTCTTGTTCTTGAGAGCTCTCGGGTTAGGGCATCCATTGGAGAACAAAATTCTTCATTTGTGTATGATAATTCACAATACTTAAACCCAAGGTTCCTAGGGGTATTGTAAGGATATCTCAATACAAAGATCCCGGAAAAGCTACGTTTTTACATTAGTCGCAAGATGACAACCTAAGTTGTTTTCATAAGTTTTGTTTGGATATTAAAGGGAAGTTGTTTATAAACTTCTAAGGGCTTCAAATAGCGGATTAGAGCGTGAAGGAAAGGAGCTAAGTTGCTAAGGAGCGAATTTGAATCTTGAAGTTGGATTAGGGCTCATCAAGGGAACAATTTTATCCTCTTAGTGATTAAAGATTATATGTTGTTGTAGTCATATATATATGCAAGCATGAGATATATATATATAGTGGAGATTGAAATGTTATGGAATATTTGGAAGCAAATCCGAAAGTTGCATGATTTGCCTTAAGATTGTAATTCGATTTAGTTATTAGTTTTAGTCGTCGCATGTTATATAAAGAAAGGATTGTAGTTGTTATTATCGATTGCGACTATATAACATGTTAGACTAAACAACTTGGATTGAAAAGGAATTGGATAAGACTTTACATTGTTGTATATTGTGGCCGAAAATGACATTGAAATATTGGACTATCTTGATGTCAATTGTGGGGCAGAATTTTACACGTCCTGTTAGGCGTGTAATCCCCTTTGGTTAGCTAAATTGTTGAGCCTTAAATGTGGCATGTTTGGTTATCGATTTCGGGCCTTGAAAAATGTGGAAAAGTACGTAGAAACAAAGGAAGTGTTGTCCAATTTTTCGTAGAATAAGTGACTTTACACTTAGAATATTCTACGTTTGAAGCTAGAAGTTGATAGACATATTAAGGTCATTATAGGTTGACATACTACGTGCGGCATATTGGACTTAGCAAGTGGATTGAATCGAAGAGGTATGTGGAACTTTTCTTATCTCTTGAGCATGAGTAGTTATAAATGTATAGTACGGTAGGCGTACGAGATTTAAATGAATTCAGTTTCATTTGATATCCTTGACTTGTTTTAAGAATGTCTAAGTTGGTTGAGTTAGAGAACTAATTCACTTGTTTTAAAGGTTAAAGATGTCTTAGTTTCTAAAGCATAAAGTTAGTATAACGACTTTATGGGAAGTTGGTTATAACAACTTTATGGAAAGTTAAAGGAATGGTTTTCTCTAGTAATGTAAACAAAGATAAATGACTTGAAATAAAGAAGGGCAAATTGATTTAAAGGCATCAATTGCTTAAAGTTTTAAAGTAAGGGTCACTTGATTTAGAAGCCTAAAAATGTATTTCTAAAAGTGTAGTGACTTGTTTGAAATGTATACAAGCCTTGATACTACGGGTGTTAGTATCTTGGGGATTTTATACGAGAAAGAGTCATTCTTGAAAGGATAAAGGTACATAGTACTGTGGGTTAAATTCTCGGATTTTTCATGACATGTTAGTTCCTTAAGTTAAATAAAATGAGAGTGCATGCTAATTAAAGTCTAATGAGAAGTTAAGGGATTTCTTAACTTGCTTGTGATATTTACGATAGCCGGTTGTGCTTATGTTATGATATTTATGGTAGCCTTACGTGCTAGTGTTATGTAAATTTTGCGGGGTAAACCCTGTCACGACCCGAACCCGGGCCCGTGACTGGTGCCTTACCCCGGGCACCCTAGTGATACAATCATCAGAGAAAACCAGCGGAAATAAAAACTTAAACATACCAATAGACATGGATCAAGATAAAAGAAAATAGGCCAACCAAAACGGTTGCCTTTCAGCATATATATATAAACATTTGAACAGTTACAATCCTTACAACCCCGCCACAAATAAAGCATGCACTCTAAGATTTTTACAACAACAATGATGGGACAGGGCCCCGCCATACCCCTGAATGTAAAAGAACCTACAGACTCAGGGTAACATACCAAGATAAGCCTCCGAAGGAACGGAGCTTCCCAACACGCTGAAATGTGATCCTAAAAGCGGGGATCGACAGTCGATGTACCTCTACCTGCGGCATGAACGCAGCCCCCCGAAGGAGGTCAGTACAACAGGTACCAAGTATGTGAAATCAGAAACATCAGAAATGAAATCATAATAGTCTATATAAAGCAGAGACATGTGTGATAACCAAACTACGCTCACAACATAAAAGCGATATGTCAAGTCAGGGACTCACGCCCTCAAAGTCATCCCTCATGCCCGTGGAACTCCTTCCTCACTGCCGGCAGTCTAGGTACAAATCATGTGATACGTATAACATGTCTCGGCCCATCTCATGGACCCAGTATAGAAACGTGTGGAATACATTCCCGGTTCATCTCATGAACACGGTAGTCGGATGGAATACATTCCCGGTCCATCCCGTGGACGCGGTAGTCGAGTGAAATACATTCCCGGTTCATCCCATGAACACGGTAGTCGAGTGAAATACATTCCTGCTCATCCATGAACACGGAGTCGAGTGAAATACATTCCTGCTCATCCCATGAACACGTAGTCGAGTGAAATACATTCCGGTTCATCCTATGAACACGGAGTCGAGTGAAATACATTCCTGCTCATCCCATGAACACGGTAGTCGAGTGAAATACATTCCTTGCACAACAAGTCTATCACACGCAAACATAGGAAAGTTACAACTTAAAGTACTTTCATTTTATGACAAAGTCCGGGTTTTAACCCTAAAGTACTACGTACGTTAAATTCCTTTTAAGAGATCCATTCCTTTTATAAAAGTCACCCGATACCCGTAGTATAAAAAAAGAGTGACTTATATCTTTTAAGTAAACCAAAACAACTTTCATACTTTCCTTTTTTAAAACCAAAATTAAGGCAATATCATGCCTTCTTTTTGGACCAAAACACTTCTCTTTTAAAAGTCAAGTTACCACATTAAAACCAATGATGAAACCCTTCTTTTGTTTTCATAAAGTCGTTATAACTAACTTCCCATAAAGCTGTTATAACACTTTATGGTTTAAACCAATTTAAGACAAAAGAATGCCTTCTTTTTCCTAGAGTTTCAGTTTGCCTAATTTCAATTACTCAAGTCTCTTTATTTTAGAACAGTTTCATAGTTCAATGTCTTAATCTCTTTTAAGGCAATTGAGTAACATATGTGTCACGACTCAACCTGCCCGTGGATCGTGTCTTACCCTGCACCCTAGTGATACAACATCGAGAAAATCGGAAATAAAACATGAACATGAAATAAGAGATATTATAAATAAACAAAGCCAACCAAAACAGCTTGCTGCTCATACATAAAAACCCAACAATTATCCTTTTACAAACTCGCCACAACTACATGCACTTAAGAGTTTTATAACAACAATTATGACGGACAGTGGCCCCGCCATACCCTCGAATGTACAAGAACCTGCTGCACTGTGGTAACATACCAAAAGATAAGCCTCCAAGAAACGGGCTTCCTAACACGCCGAATCGTGATCCTAAGAGCGAGGATCCACAACCGACGATTCTCTACCGCGCAGATGAACGCAGCTTCAAGGAGGTCGATAACAGTACCAAGTATGTGAAATCAGAAATATCAGAATGAAATCATAATAGTCTATATAAAGCAGAGACATGTATGATAACCAAACTACGATTCACAACATAAAAGCAATATGTCAAGTCGTGACTCACGCCTCAAGTCATCCTCATGCGCCGTGGAACTCTTCTCACCGCCAGCCTAGGTACAAATCTTGTGATACGTATAACATGTCTCACCATCTCATGGACCCAGATAGAAACGCTGGAATACATTCCCGCTCATCCACGAACGCAGAGTCGAGTGGGATACATTCGGCTCATCCCATGAACCTAGTCGAAAGTGAAATACATTCTGCTCATCCCATGAACCGTAGTCCAGTTGAATACATTCCTGCTCATCCTACGAACGCGTAGTCGAGTGAAATACATTCGGTTCATCCTACGAACCTAGTCGAGTGAAATACATTCCTGCTCATCCTACGAACGCGTAGTCGAGTGAAATACATTCTGCTCATCCTACGAACCCAGAGTCGAGTGAAATACATTCTGCTCATCCCATAAACGCGTAGTCGAGTGAAATACATTCCTGCTCATCCTACGAACCTGAGTCGAGTGAAATGCATTCTGCTCATCCCATGACCGCAGAGTCGAGTGAATACATTCTGCTCCTCCCATGAACCGGTAGTAGAGTGAAATACATTCCTTGCACAACAAGTCTATCATACGCAAACATAGGCAAGTTTCACAACAACAAGCATAGGCAAGCTTCACAACAACAAACATAGGCAAGTTTGTACCCAACTCAAGGTACTTTCATTTTATGTCAAAGTCCGAATTTTAACCCTAAAGTACTACGTACGTTAAATTCCTTTTAAGAGATCCATTCCTTTTATAAAAGTCACCCGATACCCGTGGTATAAAAATAGAGTGACTTATATCCTTTAAGTAAAACCACTTTCATACTTTCCTTTTTAAAACCAAATTAAGGCAATACCATGCCTTCTTTTTGGACCAAAACACTTCTCCTTTTTTTTTAAAGTTACCACATTAAAACAAATGATAAAAACCCTCCTTTTGTTTTCATAAAGTCGTTATAACCAACTTCCCATAAAGCTGTTATAACACTTTAAGTTTTAAACCATTTTAAGACAACACAATGCCTTTCTTTTCCCTAAAGTTCCAGTTTGCCTAATTTCAATTACTCAAGTTCCATTTTGAGAGATTTCATAGTTCAAAGTCTTAATCACGTAATTCCTTTTTAGAACAATTGAGTAATATAAGTCTTATGTGTGAGTAGGTTATTCATAACAATCTTAATAAAGCAGCCATGATCTAGGAAATGTAATATCATTTTGTCTCATCTTAGCTTCTATGCAGATGGAGGTTTCTACTGGTTTTAATAATACAATTCATTAGTCAGTACATTTCCTTTATTAACGCTGCAGTGGTTTGTTCGATACTTGTTCTCATTTACGAAATCCATATAACATTCTTAAGTCGTTATACCTAACTTCCCATAAAGCTAGTATAACTCTTAAGTTTTCAAAAACCAAGTATTACTCTTTTATCAAAATGATTCATAAATCTTTTGAAATACTTCATGTTCTTTATTATCACACATTAAGCCAGTCATAGTTCAAATCAGTTACCTTTTAAAAGCCATAAAGCATTTTCTTACCTACATAAAGCTATTATAACCAACTTCCCATAAAGCCGTTATAACACTTTATGTTTTAGACCAATCAAATACATTTAACACATGTACGTCTACCGTACTACATAGTTATACACATATCATGCTAGAAGAGATAGGAAGAGGTTCACATACCGCGACGAGTATCGACTAATAGCAAAACGCCCAAGTACTTCAAACCGCTTCGGCTACTCCTAAGCCAAGTAGATCGCGCCACACGTAGTACTTCAACCTATAAGGCCACAAGGCGCTTTATTAACATCTAGATCTTATCGTAGAACATTCTACGTAAAATTCGCAAGACTTCCCCGCAAATCACAGAAGTCTCTCCTCTCATCGAGGCCCGCTAATGTGCCAACAATTCCTGCAGAGAGGGGTTATACGCCTAATCCGGACGTGTACAATTCTACATCACAAGAATGCTACACAAGTCATCGTAATACAAATTCTATGTAATTACAGATTCTCTCTTCTTTCATTATTCAGCTTAAGTCAAAAGACATTGCGCAATACTATGTTCGATTCTATATATAGTATACTTCAACTATATATTCTAACAAACATGTAATTTCCAATTACAATAGGGACAAGATATTTACCTCGATAAGCCCAAAATTATCCAAGTTATATGTCGCTTCCCGAGCAAGGTTTAGCTTCTACTCCGCGCTCCAATTCGCCTCCAAGAAACCCTTAGAAGTTCTACGCAACTTCTACTTATAACTTCAACTACGGGTGAAGATTTTCCTTAGGTTTCATTTAGTGGCAAAGGAAAGTATAATCGTATTTCCGGTTTTTCAGATGAGGGTACTTTGGAAAGTACTACAAGGTATATGGGCTAAGGTATTTTGGGCATTACAACAATACTGGAGAAGTATTTCTCAACCAAGGGTAGTATTTCGACTAGCACAACAAGGCTGTGGGTTTCTCAACCGAGGGCCTCCAAGAGGGGAGGGTGTTTCGGCTAGGCTACCACAAAGTGGGGAGTGGTGTGGACGAGAGCAACAAGAGGGAGAGGAGGGATTTTGCCTTAGGAATTTTCAAGTGAGGATGAAGAAAGTCTTCAACTTAGGGGAGTATTTATAGGCTAACCAAAGGCCAACCAAGGGCCAAGATGAAGCCAAGTGCATAGCAAGTGTAAGGCCAAGATTCACCCAAGTACACCTTATCCATCTACCACCAAAATATCCTACCTAACCCTTGACTAAGGGAAAGGCACAAAATCGTCCAAATCAAGCCCATTTTGCCGTCCAATGAGGGTGACACTTGTCACCCTCCCGTTGGTCCAAGATATTTCATCTCTCGGAAAAATCCGCAAAAATAATAAATGACATAGCCGGAATTTTCCTACTAAGTCGTGGAAACGCTTCGCTTGAAACGACTCTTTTGATAGGTGTGCACAATTCGGCCCAAAGTGCCTAACTTTAAGGCTAAACTTTATACGCACGTCCTCACGCATATACTATGGAAATACGGTATAACATTCTTCCTTAGAAACATTCGCCCGAATGTTCCTTCTCGCCTCAAAACATACACGCGTTTGCAGATAGCCTTCACTACTATACTTACGAAACCAAATATGCGCCCGCCACAAATAACACACGCCAAGAAACCCAAATCCAAGCCAACGCGAATCACCTCTGTGATCACAAAAGTTCCCACCAAGGTCTAAAATATACTCCCTTCGCACCTTCATTTCGCAAAGAAACGATCACACACGCTCACTTCTCCCCTATCACGTTGCACTTCTCAACACTCGAACTCTTTCTAGTATCCGTACCACACTTCACAACGCTCGCTTTCCAACCTCGAGTCACTACCTCCAAACTTGGTCACCTTACTAACCTCGATTTCTCTAAGGCCATTCCCGCCTTCACGATCGATTCTGGTCGAACGTATCCACCAACTCTACGATGGTTATCTAAACTGGGCCTAGCATCCTCGTGACCCTACCACCGGGACCACCTGACCGACTCACCACATTCTCGGGCTACGGTTGACCCGCGAATGGTCCTCAACCCGACCCGCATCGTGCTAACTTTCTCGCTCCTCGCCCGCAACATTCTTACTACTCGCACATGAAAGCTACCACTTTCATCTTACACAACCCAAGGAAATTTCCCACAATTACCCGAACATAACACTTAACACAAAGATCATGATTATCAACACATACAAGTCTCTGTAGGGTTAAGGATATACTGAATCTACCGCCCACTCTAATCATAGGCCACTGCAGGCGTATAATCAGATAAGGCGCGAACCCGCCATCGATCCGGTAGGCCGCGCTACGCCTGCATTCTCCTATAAGCACGCCTTCGCCACATGGCCCTCGACGGCCGCAGTGAAACAAGCACCGATAAAAGACGACATTCTCGATGACGCCGCCGATCGCGCACACGCAGGGGACATGAATCTGTGGCTAGAACTTACGTAACCTCAGAAACTGTAAGCCCCGAGCTCACCAGCCTCAATACCCCGAACGCCCCAAGATCGCGAGGACCACTGCATCGGGCGGAGGTACATAACTAGTTCTGGCCGAGGCGCCCGCCGAAGCTAACAAAGGACCTCGCCCCCGCCTCTTCTCGCCGATCTCGGCCATTCCGTCGACCTCCGTGCCTCACATCCTAGAGCATGAGCTCGCGTGCGGCAATGTCCATGCCCTACAAGAGCTACACCCGAGCAACTCGCTAGATAATCGCCAAGCCTCGTGACATATCGGCACTCTATCCTCCATGGTCGCCACTAAAGCGGGACATATCGAGCTAATGAGTCGAACTCACATTATACTCTCTAACCGCCCGCCCGCCCCGCTCAATGTCAAAAATCTGTCGCCCGAGCCCACCTCATCTCGCGAGGTAAGAAATGTGCAAGAAACGCTCGAGAACTCGTTCCAACTCGCTGAAGCGCATGCTCTCCCGGACGCCTCCACGAATCAAACTGGGCCGATCGCAGATCACGCACCGATGCGAACCCAAGACCATCGACTCGGTCTCCGCCTTGATCACTCACGATCCACAGAATCGCCGGATGAACTCGCGGATCATCTCGTGCCTCACCCATAAAACTCGCGTTACATCTCGTAAAATCCCGTAGTCTCAAATCGCTCGCCGGGTGAACTACGGTGCTATTGGATCGAATCGCCAGATTCAAATTTATCTCATATTCGCCACGATCCCGCCATTAATCGGGCCATCTCTTGTAACCCATCTCTCTCGCCTGCATCGCGGATCGAGGCTCGTGGATCGTGGTCTCAGCAGCCCATCGCCGCGCTTCAACTCACTGGTGCCGGGCGGCGCCGCAAAACTAGTCGTCAAGCATCGCTCGTATCGACGCTCGCGCTCGCATTCTCAATAAAACTAGCGCCTCTCGCCGCTTTGCCCTTCTCGGGCCGGTTGCCTTGGCGCGAGGCATAATCGGTAAAACGAAATACGTCGGAGGGTCCAACTTATCACATTTCTAAGGCACGATCTCGTAATGAGAAGAATAGAAACCAATCCTAAATGTCCTATAGCCTCTCGATTATAGATGTGGTGCACAACACACCGATAATCAAGACTTATTAGACACGGTCAGACACTTTCCGGACTAATCGCTCGATACCACTTTTGTCACGACCAACCTGCTCGTGATCGTGCCTTACCCTGTGCACCCTAGTGATACAACATCGAGAAAATCAGAAATAAAACATGAACATGAAATAAGAGATATTATAAATAAACAAAGCAACTAAAATAGCTTGCCTGCATTCATACATAAAAACCCGAACAGTTATCCTTACAAACTCGCCACAACAAATACATGCACTTCTAAGAGTTTTATAACAACAATTATGATGGACAGGCCCCGCCATACCTGAATGTACAAGAACTCATGCACTGTGGTAACATACCAAAAGATAAGCCTCCGAAGAAACGGCTTCCCAACACGAATCGTGATCCTAAGAGCGAGGATCCACAACCGATGTACTCTACTCGCAGATGAACGCACTTCGGCGAGGTCAATACAACAGTACCAAGTATGTGAAATCAGAAATATCAGTAAATGAAATCATAATAGTCTATATAAAGCAGAGACATGTATGATAACCAAACTATAGTTCACAACATAAAAGCAGTCATGTCAAGTCAGGGACTCACGCCCTCAAGTCATCCCTCATGCCCGTGGAACTCCTTCCTCACTGCCGGCAGTCTAGGTACAAATCTTGTGATACGTATAACATGTCTCAGCCCATCTCATGGACCCTGTATAGAAACGTGTGGAATACATTCCTGCTCATCCTACGAACGCAGAGTCGAGTGGGATACATTCCTGCTCATCCCATGAACCGTAGTCGAGTGAAATACATTTCCTGTTCATCCTACGAACCGGTGGTCGAAAGTGAAATACATTCTGCTCATCCTATGAACGCGTAGTCGAGTGAAATACATTCCGGTTCATCCTACGAACCCAGAGTCGAGTGAAATACATTCCTGCTCATCCTACGAACGCGTAGTCGAGTGAAATACATTCCGGTTCATCCTACGAACCGGTGGTCGAGTGAAATACATTCCTGCTCATCCTGTGAACGCGGTAGTCGAGTGAAATACATTCCTGCTCATCCCATGAACGGTAGTCGAGTGAAATACATTCCTGTTCATCCTATGAACGCGGTAGTCGAGTGAAATACATTCCCGGTTCATCCCATGAACCGGTAGTCGAGTGAAATACATTCCTTGCACAACAAGTCTATCATACGCAAACATAGGCAAGTTTCACAACAACAAGCATAGGCAAGCTTCACAACAACAAACATAGGCAAGTTTGTACCCAACTCAAGGTACTTTCATTTTATGTCAAAGTCCGGATTTTAACCCTAAAGTACTACGTACGTTAAATTCCTTTTAAGAGATCCATTCCTTTTATAAAAGTCACCCGATACCCGTGGTATAAAAATAGAGTGACTTATATCCTTTAAGTAAAACCACTTTTATACTTTTCTTTTTAAAACCAAATTAAGGCAATACCATGCCTTCTTTTTGGACCAAAACACTTCTCCCTTTTTTTTTTAAAGTTACCACATTAAAACAAATGATAAAAACCCTCCTTTTGTTTTCATAAAGTCGTTATAACCAACTTCCCATAAAGCTGTTATAACACTTTAAGTTTTAAACCATTTTAAGACAACACAATGCCTTTCTTTTCCCTAAAGTTCCAGTTTGCCTAATTTCAATTACTCAAGTTCCATTTTGAGAGATTTCATAGTTCAAAGTCTTAATCACGTAATTCCTTTTTAGAACAATTGAGTAATATAAGTCTTATGTGTGAGTAGGTTATTCATAACAATCTTATTAAAGCATCCATTGTAACGACCCGTTCCGGGGCCCGTTACTGGTGCCTTACCCTGGGCACCCTAGTGATACATACATCAGAGAAAATCAGCGGAACATAAAACATGAGACATTTAACAAGGGATATAATAAATAAACAGGCCAACCAAAAACAGTTGCCTTCAGTATATACATAAAACTCCGAATGCTTAATCCTTTTACAACCCCGCCACAACAAGATTTCTGCACTTAAGATATACACGACTATGACGGACAGGCTCGCCATACCCCGAATGTACAAGAACCTACAACTCGGGGAACACCTACTAAAAGATAAGCCTCCGAGAAACGGAGCTTCAAATGCGCTGAATCGTGATCCTATGAGCGAGGATCCACGATCGATGATTTCTACTGCGGCATGAACGCACTTCAAGGAGGTCAAGATAACAGTACCAAGTATGTGAAACTGCATAACATCAGAATGAAATCATACTAGTCTATATAAAGCAGAGACATGTATGATAACCAAACTACGCTCACAACATAAAACGATATCACTCCAATATATCTATGGGTCTCACGCCCACAACATCAATCAGTTCAGACATGGCCGCGTGCCCTAATCTCGCGACGGTAGACATGTCCATGATGCAACAATAATACCAATGTCCCATGGCCACATGCCCGAATTCAGACGGTGTAGACATGTCCATGTGACTCAACAACAAGACAAAGAATCCAAATGGAAGCATACCCGCAGCGCACGATCGTGTCGGTATGTCCAAAGTGGAAACAATAAGACAGAATCCAAATGGAAGCATACCCGCGCGCTACGATCGTGTCGGATGTCCAAAGGGAAACAATAAGACAACATTCCAAATGGACGATACCCGCGCGCCACGATCGTGTCGGTATGTCCAAAGGGAAATCACAAGGCGATAATCAAATGGAAACATACCCGCGCGCTACGATCGCGGTCGATATATCCAAAGCGATTAACCACAAGACCTTAACCAAAATGGAAGCATACCCGCGCTACGATCGTGTCGGTATGTCCAAAGCGGTTAACAACAATAATACTATCAACAGAACGCACTGCGGAATTTCTCCGCCACCGCCGCACGCCCAAGTAAGTTCTCAACCACCAACCGACCTTATCGAAAGACGCGTAATACGTAAACACAACGCTTGTACAATAAAGACTATCATCACAAGCCAGAGGCAAGTTTCACAACAACAAGCATAGCAAGTTTCACACCACTCAAAGTACTTTCATTTTATGCCAAAGTCCGGTTTTTAACCCCAAAGTACTACATACGTTAAGTTCTTTTAAAAGAGATCCATTACTTTTATAAAAGTCACCCGATACAGTAGTATTAGAATGACCAACCCACCTTCCTTTTCAAAATCAAGTAACAACATTCTTTTCCTAAGTTCCGGTTGCCTAGTTTCAATTACTCAAGCTTCTCATTTTTCAAATGGTTTCATAGTTCCCAAACTTAATCACTTGATTCCTTTTAGAACAATTGAGTAACATATGTCATATACGTGAGTAGTTTATTCTTGTTTATAACGATCTTATTACAAAGACCATGATCTAGAAAATGTAATATCATTTTGTCTCATCTTAGCTTCTATGCAGATGGAGGTTTCTACTGGTTTTAATACAACACATCATTATTCAATACATTTCCTTTATTAACGCTGCAGTGTTCTGTCGATACACATTCTGATTCCCGAAATCAGTAAAACATTATCCCTTTAAAACCAAGTACTCATTACTCATGAATGAGGTTTCACACAAACATCCACATTAAAACAAATAAGTTAAGTCTCTTATCTTATAAGATCAAGTCTCTTAACTTCTAACATCAGTAAACCATTTTCACTTACATAAGGTCGTTATAACTAACTTCCCATAAAGCTATTATAACACCCTATGTTTTAAACCAACCAAATCACTTAGCACATGTACGTCTACCGTACTACATAGTTCACAACAATCATGCTAGAAAAGATAGGAAGAGGTTCACATACCTCGCGACGATTTATCGACAATAAGCAAAATGCTCCAAGTACTACAACCTTGCTAGCCCTTTCCACTCCTCGAGTAGAATACGCTACTCTTAGTACTTTCACCTATAAAGGTCACAAACGTCTATTAACCCCAAAACACAAGTTTCTATCTTTCTATAGAAAATTCGGCAGCACCTCCCCCCCCCCGCAACAGCGTAAATCTCCTCCTCTATCGAGGCCGGCTACCAAGCCAACCCTGGGGTGGTTTACACGTCTTCCCGGACGTGTACAATTCTACACAAGTTCATCGCAATACGCACTCATGTAAATACATTCATTCGGTTCTTTATTCTTCAGGCTTAAGTCAAAAGACATTGCCGAATACTAAGTAGTTCCATATATAGTATACTTCAACTATATACTCTAACAAACATGTAATTTCCAATTACAATAGAGGGACAAGATAATTACCTCGATAAGCCCAAAATTATCCGAGTTTTAATGTCGCTCCTGAGCAAGGTTTAGCTCCACCCGCGCTCCAAACCACTCCAAACAACCCTTAGAAGTTCTAACCAACTTCTACTCAAATACTTCAACCAACTATGAAGATTTCCTTAGGGTTTCGGTTTGAGACTAAAAGGACAAAAGGTAGTATTTCCGGACTCTACGTAAAGAGGTATCTTTGGAATACTACAAGGTACAAGGCTAAGGTATTTGGGCATTACAACAATACTGAAGACAACTTTCTACCAAGGGGGTAGGCTCGGCTAGCACAACTAGGCTAGTGAGGGGTGTTCTCGCCATGGCCTCTTTCTAAGGGAGAAGGGAGTTGGACGAGAGCAACAACAAGTGGAGAGGAGGATTTCAAGACTTAGACAAAGTGAGGAGTGAATGAATAAGTCTTCACAAGGAGGGTATTTATAGCAAAGCCAAAGGCCAACCAACGGCCAAGATCTAGCCAAGTGCTACACAAGTGTAAGGCCAAGATCAAGCCAAGTGCACCCTAACCCTACTCCACAAATCCTCACAAATATCTACACAAATATCTTCCACCACTTGCCCATTCATTCGCCCTACCGCCTTCAGTCCACCAACGAGGGTGCCAAGTGTTGCCCTCTCGTTGGTCCAAAACGCTCCGCCTCTCGAAAAATTCGCAAAAATACTAAATGACATAGCCGAATTTTCCTTCGTAAGCTTAGTAAAATGTTTCGTAAAAACGACTTACTCGCAAAGGCACAATAAATATTTCGCCAGGGTGCCACATGGGGTGACACGTCGCCCCGATTCGCCTGTAATATTTCGCTCTTCAAAATATCCAAAATACCGAAATCTCAAAACAAAGCTGCTCCACAAAATAGAATTTCTCCCGTGGCCCCACGTGACCATTTCCAAAATAAAATCTCAAAATTCTAATATAATCTATGAAGTCCAAATACCAAACTGGGAATCCAATTCCATTAATGAACCTTTTCTTCATAAATAACCTAAACTTTTCCGCCGAAAACTCACATCTTTCTTTCTTTTCAAAATTTCGCTGCATTTCTCGCACGCACGTCCTCACATACATACCCCGCAACTACGGGTATAACAGTCTCCCCTCCTAGAAACATTCGTCCCGAATGTTCCTTCTCAAGACGGATATCGATGAAGTTCCTCTAACAAGTTGTCAACGCCACAGCTTGGCCACGACATAACACACGTTATCTTCCTTCCTTCCTCGTCGTGCCCTTCTCGAACACTTGAACTCTTCTAGTACGTACCATACTTCACCATTACTTCCGCTCTCAAAATCTCCGAGTCACTACCTCCAAACTTGGTCATCTTACTAACCTCAAACTTCCTTAAGGCCATTCCCGCCTTTACGAACCGCTCGTCGAACGCGCCCACGAACTCATACGATGATCATCTAAACTGCCTAGCACCCTCGTGACCCTACCACCGGGCGACCACCTAACTGGCCCCACCCCAAACCGGGTTACGGGTTGACCCGCAAATGGTCCTCAACCCGACCCCCAACCGCGCCAAACTCTTGTTCCCCGATCCGGAACAATCTTACTAATTCACATCATGAAAGCTACCACTTCCATCTCACACTACCCGTGGACTTATCACACAAATAAATCCCACGCATACTACTACTACTCGATAAGGGTCAAAATAAATCTTTAACTCAAGACGACCTTACCCCTACTGGCCTCGGGCCGTGACATAGTCTAAGGTTCACACTTACCATGCCCCCATACGTATCCTCCCAACTAACCATGTTTCTAACTCACACATATCACAATGCTATCCGTACATAGCACACAATAATGAGATCATCATAACAAGCATACCACAACTCTAGAGGGTTAAGGATATACCTGAAGCTACCGCTCCACTCTAATCATAGGCCTGCCCTGCAGGGCGCATACCGTAGGTGATGAACCACCACAGATCCCGGCGTCGAAGTCGTAACATCCGCGCTTCCTTGGGAGGACAGTTCCTCGCAAACTGGCCCTGCTGGCCGCATGCAAAACAAACTCCCAATCTAGCACGACACTCTCCAACATGCAGTCTACCACACTGGTCACAACGAGGTAGGGTGGCTTCACCGTTAACACCCCGCTCGCCAAAATCAACCTCGAGCCCCGACCGCTCTCAAGACGTGGAGGACCACTGCATCGCTGGGGTATATAACTAGCTCGGCCGAGGCGGTCCGCCTCGAAAGCCACCAGGACTCGCCGCCCCGGCCTCTTCGCTGATCCAGTGTCATTCCGTCGACCCTCCGTGCCTCACATCCTAGCGCATGAGCTCGCACGCGGCAATGTCCATGCCCGGTGAAGAGAAACACCCGCACAAGATTCGCCATATAATCATCAAGCCCGTGGCGTAGCGATGCACCCTATCCTCCATATTCGCAACTAAGCGCAGGACATATCGAGCCAAAGAATCGAACTCGACATTGTACTCCCGACGGTCGCCTCTCGCCTTAGTAACAAAAATCGCCGGCCCGCCTCCTCATCTGCGGAGGCAAGAAGCGCGAGGAAAGCCCCCAAAACTCATCCCATACTGTTGAGGTGCATGCTCTCCCGAAAGCTCCCATGAATCAAACCAACCGCCGGCGGTATCACGCAGCCGATGCGAACCAAAGGTCACGCACTGTTTCAAGCCTCGATCACCCGCGTGATCCATCAGAATCGCCGGATGAACTCTCGCGATCATCCTCGTGCCTCGACCCATAAAACTCGCGGCTACAACTCGTAAAGTCCCGTAGCCTCAAACTATCTCGCTCGAGAATCCATCGGTGCATCGAATCGAATCGAATCGCCAGATCCAAATTTATCTCATATCCGCCACGACTCGCCAAGAATCGGGCCATCTCTTGTGACCCATCTCCCGCCTGCATCGTGGACCTGAGGCTCAGTATCAGAGTCTCGGCAGCATCGCTGCGCTTTAAACTCGCTGGCCGGGCGGCGCCACGAAACCCGCCGTTCAAGCACAACTCGTGTAATCGTCGGGCTGCGCCTCGCATTCTCTCAGATCTCACTAGCAGCACTCACGCTTGCCCTTCGGCTCTGGGTTGCTGCGCGAGGCATAATCGTAAAACGAGATACGCCGAGGGTACAACTTACAACACCTTCTAAGGCACGATCTCGGAATGAGAAGAATGGAAACCAATCCTAAATGTCTGCAGCCTCCCGATTATAGATGTGGTGCACAACACATCGATAATCAAGACTCTACTAGACACGGTCAGACACTTTCCGAGGATTAATCGCTTCGATACCACTTTGTAATCGCGGCCAAGCCGCCGAGGCATTAACCTTCTCAGCGACTTACAAAGTGTACCGGCCGCTTATGCGATCCTCGAGGCATGCCCAACGCCCTTCTCGTGATGTGCCATACGGAGAGCCACTGCCGCTCGTTTCGAGTGAGAGGCTCGCCTTTATACGCCACCAAGGAGGTCAAGACAACAGTACCAAGTATGTGAAATCAGATAACATCAGAATGAAATCATACTAGTCTATATAAAGCAGAGACATGTATGATAACCAAACTACGCTCACAACATAAAACATCATCACTCCAATATATCTATGGGTCTCACGCCCACAACATCAATCAGTTCGCATTATGGCCGCGTGCCCCTAAATCGTGACGGTGTAGACATGTCCATGATGCAACAATAATACCAATGTCCCACGGCCACATGCCCCTGAATTCTGATCGTGTAGACATGTCCATGTGACTCAACAACAAGACAAGAATCCAAATGGAAGCATACCCGCGCGCTACGATCGTGTCGGTATGTCCAAAGGGAAACAATAAGACAAAGAATCCAAATGGAAGATACCCGCAGCGCTTACGATCGTCGGTATGTCCAAAGGGAAACAATAAGACAACATTCCAAATGGACGATACCCGCAGCGCTACGCATCGTGTCGGTATGTCCAAAGGAAATCACAAGGCGATAATCAAATGGAAACATACCCGCGCGCCACGATCGTGTCGAGATATCCAAAGCGATTAACTACAAGACCTTAACCAAATGGAAGCATACCCGCGCGCTACGCATCGCGGTCGGATGTCCAAAGCGGTTAACAACAATAATACTATCAGCGAACGCACTGCGGAATTTCTCCGCCACACGCAAGACGCCCAAGTAAGTTCTCAACCAGCCAACCGACTCTATCGAAAGACGCCAGTAACACGTAAACACAACGCTTGTACAATAAAGACTATCATCACAAGCGTAGGCAAGTTTCACAACAACAAGCATAGCAAGTTTCACACCACTCAATGTACTTTCATTTTATGCCAAAGTCCAGGTTTTTAACCCCAAAGTACTACATACGTTAAGTTCTTTTAAAAGAGATCCATTACTTTTATAAAAGTCACCCGATACCCGTAGTATTAGAATGACCAACCCACCTTCCTTTTCAAAATCAAGTAACAACATTCTTTCCTAAGTTCCAGGTTGCCTAGTTTCAATTACTCAAGCTTCTCATTTTTCAAATGGTTTCATAGTTCCCAAACTTAATCACTGATTCCTTTTAGAACAATTGAGTAACATATGTCATATACGCAGTAGTTTATTCTTGTTTATAACGATCTTATTACAAAGAAACCATGATCTAGAAAATGTAATATCATTTTGTCTCATCTTAGCTTCTATGCAGATGGAGGTTTCTACCGGTTTTAATACAACACATCATTATTCAATACATTTCCTTTATTAACGCCGCAGCTGTCCTGTCGATACACATTCCGATTCCCAAATCAAGAAACATTATCCCTTTAAAACCAAGTACTCATTACTCATGAATGAGGTTTCACACAAACATCCACATTAAAACAAATAAGTTAAGTCTCTTATCTTATAAGATCAAGTCTCTTAACTTCTAACATCAAGAAACCATTTTCACTTACATAAGGTCGTTATAACTAACTTCCCATAAAGCTATTATAACACCCTATGTTTTAAACCAACCAAATCACTTAGCACACGTACGCCTACCGCATCACATAGTTCACAACAATCATGCTAGAAAAGATAGGAAGAGGTTCACATACCTCGCGACGATTTATCGACAATAAGCAAAATGCTCCAAGTACTACAACCTTGCTAGCCCTTTCCACTCCTCGAGTAGAATACGCTACTCTTAGTACTTTCACCTATAAAGGTCACAAACGCTCATTAACCCCAAAACACAAGTTTCTATCTTTCTATAGAAAATTCAAAGACCTCCCCGCAACAACAGAAATCTCCTCCTCTATCGAGGCCGCTACCAAGCCAACCAAGGGGGTTTACACGCCTACCCGGACGTGTACAATTCTACACAAGTTCATCGCACATGCACTCCATGTAAATACAGCTCATCAGTTCTTTATTCTTCAGCTTAAGTCAAAAGACATTGCCGAATACTAAGTAGTTCCATATATAGTATACTTCAACTATATACTAACAAACATGTAATTTCCAATTACAGAGGACAAGATAATTACCTCGATAAGCCCAAAATTATCCGAGTTTTAATGTCGCTCCGAGCAAGGTTTAGCTCCACTCCGCGCTCCAAACCACTCCAAACAACCCTTAGAAGTTCTAACTAACTTCTACTCAAATACTTCAACCAACTATGAAGATTTCCTTAGGGTTTCGGTTTGAGACTAAAGGACAAAAGGTAGTATTTCCTGACTCTACGTAAAGAGGTATCTTTGGAATACTACAAGGTACAAGGCTAAGGTATTTTGGGCATAACAACAATACTGGAAGACAACTTTCTACCAAGGGGGTAGGCCTGGCTAGCACAACTAGCAGTGAGGGGGTGTTCTCGCCAAGGGCCTCTTTCTAAGGGGAGAAGGGAGTTGGACGAGAGCAACAACAAGGAGAGAGGAGGGATTTCAAGACTTAGACAAAGTGAGGAGTGAATGAATAAGTCTTCACAAGAGGAGGTATTTATAGCAAAGCCAAAGGCCAACCAACGGCCAAGATCTAGCCAAGTGCTACACAAGTGTAAGGCCAAGATCAAGCCAAGTGCACCCTAACCCTACTCCACAAATCCTCACAAATATCTACACAAATATCTTCCACCACTTGCCCATTCATTCGCCCTACCGCCTTTTCAGTCCACCAACGAGAGGTGCCATGTGTTGCCCTCTGTTTGGTCCAAAACTTTCGGTCTCTCGGAAAAATTCGCAAAAATAATACATGACATAGCCGTAATTTTCCCTTCGTAAGCTTAGTAAAATTTTTCGTCGAAAAACGACTCTACTCGGGTGTTGTGCAATAAATATTTCGCCAGGGTGCCACGGGGTGACACGTGTCGCCGATTCGCCCGAATATTTCGTCTTTCAAAATATCCAAAATACCGAAATCTCAAAAACAAAGCGGGCTCCACAAAATCAGAATTTCTCCCGTGGGCCCCACGTGACCATTTCCGAAAATAAAATCTCAAAATTCTAATATAATCTATGAAGTCCAAATACCAAATCTGGGAATCCAATTCCCATTAATGAACCTTTTTCTTCATAAATAACCGGAAACTTTTCCGTCGAAAACTCACATCTTTCTTTCTTTTCAAAATTTCTGCCGTACTCTCGTACGTACGTCCTCACATACATACCCTGCAACTACGGGGTATAACATCCATGATCTAGGAAATGTAATATCATTTTGTCTCATCTTAGCTTCTATGCAGATGGAGGTTTCTACTGGTTTTAATAATACAATTCATTAGTCAGTACATTTCCTTTATTAATGTTGCAGTGGTTTGTTCGATACTTGTTCTCATTTACGAAATCCATATAACATTCTTAAGCCGTTATACCTAACTTCCCATAAAGCTAGTATAACTCTTAAGTTTTCAAAAACCAAGTATTACTCTTTTATCAAAATGATTCATAAATCTTTTGAAATACTTCATGTTCTTTATTATCACACATTAAGCCAGTCATAGTTCAAATCAGTTACCTTTTAAAAGCCACAAAGCATTTTCTTACCTACATAAAGCTATTATAACCAACTTCCCATAAAGCCGTTATAACACTTTATGTTTTAGACCAATCAAATACATTTAACACATGTACGCTTCACCGTACTACATAGTTATACACATATCATGCTAGAAGAGATAGGAAGAGGTTAACATACCTCGCGACGAGTATCGACTAATAGCAAAACGCCCAAGTACTTCAAACCGCTTCGGCTACTCCTGCCAAGTAGATCGCGCCACACATAGTACTTCAACCTATAAGGCCACAAGGCGCTTATTAACATCTAGATCTTATCGTAGAACATTCTACGTAAAATTCGCAAAGACTCTCCCCGCAAATCACGTAAGTCTCCTCTCATCGAGGCCTCGCAATGTGCCAACAATTCCAGAGAGAGGGGGGGTTATACGTCTAATCCGGACGTGTACAATTCTACATCACAGTAATGCTACACAAGTCTACTGTAATACAGTCCTATGTAATTACAGTTCAGTTCTCTTCTTTCATTATTCAGGCTTAAGTCAAAAGACATTGCCGCAATACTATGTTCAGTTCTATATATAGTAACTTCAACTATATATTCTAACAAACATGTAATTTCCAATTACAATAGGGGGACAAGATATTTACCTTGATAAGCCCAAAATTATCCAAGTTATATGTCGCTCCTGAGCAAGGTTTAGCTCCTACTCCGTGCGCTCCAATTCGCTCCAAGAAACCCTTAGAAGTTCTACGCAACTTCTACTTATAACTTCAACTACGGGTGAAGATTTTCCTTAGGGTTTCATTTAGTGGCTAAAGGAAAGTATAATCGTATTTCCGGGTTTTTCGTATAGAGGGTACTTTGGAAAGTACTACACGGTATATGGGCTAAGGTATTTTGGGCATTACAACAATACTTGGAGAAGTATTTCTCAACCAAGGGGGGTAGTATTTCGACTAGCACAACAAGGCTAGGGGGGGGTTTCTCGGCCGAGGGCCTCCAAGAGGGGGAGGGGTGTGGTGGACGAGAGCAACAAGAGGGAGAGGGAGGGATTTTGCCTTAGGAATTTTCAAGTGAGGATGAAGAAAGTCTTCAACTTAGGGGAGTATTTATAGGCTAACCAAAGGCCAACCAAGGGCCAAGATGAAGCCAAGTGCATAGCAAGTGTAAGGCCAAGATTCACCCAAGTACACCTTATCCATCTACCACCAAAATATCCTACCTAACCCTTGACTAAGGGAAAGGCACAAAATCGTCCAAATCAAGCCCATTTTGCCGTCCAATGAGGGTGACACTTGTCACCCTCCCGTTGGTCCAAAATATTTCAATTCTCGGAAAAATCCGCAAAAATAATAAATGACATAGCCGGAATTTTCCCTAAGGAAGCTGTGGAAACGTTTCGTCGGAAAACGACTCTTTTTGATAGGTGTGCACAATTCGTCCAAAGTGCCTAACTTTAAGGCTAAACTTTTATACGTACGCCCTCACGTACATACTATGGAAATACGGGGTATAACAATATGAAATAGGCGTGAGCAGTTTATTCTTGTTTATAACCATTTATTAAAGCAGCCATGATCTAGAAAATGTAATATCATTTTGTCTCATCTTAGCTTCTATGCAGATGGAGGTTTCTACTGGTTTTAATAATACTTCATTATTCATTACATTTTCCTTTATTAGCGTTGCAGTGGTTTGTCGATACACATTCTGATTTCCGAAATCAGTAAAACATTATTCCTTTTAAAAAATCCAATTACTCATTACTCACGAATGAGGTTTCACACAAACATCCATATTAAGTTAAGTCTCTTATCTTTTAAGATTAAGTCTCTTAACTTATAAAATCAGTAAAACCATTCTCTTTATCTCTCTTAAGACGTTATACCTAACTCCCCATAAAGCTAGTATAACTCTTATGTTTTCAAACCAAGTACTCTTCTTTCAAAAAGGTTTATTAGTTCTTTTGAAATACTTCAAGATTCTTATTATTCAGGCTTAAGTCAAAAGACATTGCCGCATAACTACGCTCGTTAGCACACGACGCTCACCGTACTATATATATATTATTCAGCTTAAGTCAAAAGACATTGCCGCATAATTACGTTTCACCAACACACGACGTCACCGATTACTATATATATATTCTTTTAAAATATCATGCTCAAGAGTATATGGAGAATCACATACCGCGACGATTATCGACTATAAGCAAAACGCTCCACGGCTATAACCCTACTTAGCCTTGCCCACCTTCTAAGTAGCACATGCTACTTGCGAACATTCAACCAATAAAAGTTATCGACCATCAGAATACAAATTCTAAGTAAGTACGATTTAATCTTCTATCTTAATATTCTTACGATGCGATTTCGCTCAAGTCTATTCAGAATATCCTTCTATTACGTTCAATTCTCTTCTATGAATCTTATATTCATTTCTATACTACTACAGATGTAATTTCCAATTACACTAGAAGGACAATAGTATTTACCTCGATGAGCCCAAAATTATCCAAGTATAAAGTCGCCTCCCGAGCAACGTTAAGCTCCCACTCCGAGTGCTCCAATCCGCTCCAAACAACCCTTAGAAGTTCTACGCAACTTCTATTTAACACTTCAACCGACTATGAAGGTTTTCCTTAGGGTTTCGTTTAGTGGCTAAAGAAAGTATAATAGTATTTTCTGGCTTTGTATAAGTGTAACTTGGGAATACTACAAGGTATTTGGGCCAAGGTATTTGGGCATTATAACAATATTAGGAGAGTATTTCTATCCCACAACAAGGGTATTATACTAAAACAACTAGGTCAGGGAGACCTCTCGCCAAGCTTCTCAAAAGTGGGGAAAGCTCTCGGCCAAGGCTTCAAAAGAGGGGGGGGAGGTGCTCTTGGACGAAATATCAAGAGGGAGGGAGTATTGTGAGACTTAGAAAGATTGCTCAAGTTTGGATGAAAAAGTTCATCAACATAGAGGGGTATTTATAGGTCAAGCAATGGCCAACCAATGGCCAAGATTAATCCATGTGTTAGGCAAGTGTAAGGCCAAGATCAAGCCAAGTACACCTTATCCATCTACCACCAAAATATCCTACCAACTACTTGACAAAACAAGCCACAATTTTCGTCCACTTTGCCGCCCAACCTCTTCCAATGTGAGGGTGACACATGTCACCCTCCCGTTGGTCCAAAATGTTTCGTCTCTCGGAAAAATCCGCAAAAATTATAAATGACATAGCCGGAATTTTCCCTTCGCAAGTTTAGTAAAACGTTTCGTCGAAAAACGACTCTTTCCGGCACTTGTGCCCAAATTTCGAACCTTGCCTAATCTTAAGGCTTGAATTTATATACGTACGCCTCACGCATATACTGAAATACGGGGTATAACATTCTCCCCTCCTTAGAAACATTCGTCCCGAATGTTCCTTCTCAAGACGGATTATGATGAAGTTCTTCTAACAAGTTTCCAACGCCACGCCTGGCCACGAAATAACACACGTTCTCTTCCTTCCTTACTCGTCGTGCCCTTCTCGAACACTTGAACTCTTCTAGTATACGTACCACACTTCAGTCATCGCTTCAGTTCCCAAAACTTTGGAGTCACCACCTCCAAACTTGGTCATCTACCAGCCTCAATCTCCCTTAAGACCATTCCCGGCCTTTACGATCCGCTTCTGGTCGAACACATCCACGAACTCATACGATGGTCATCTAAACTTGGGCCTAGCACCCTCGTGACCCTACAACCTGGCGGGACCACCCAGAGCTGACCCCACATCGAAACAGGCCGCGGGTTGGCCCGCAACATGGCCCCAACCCGACCCACTTAACGCATCAAGCTCTTGTTTCCCGATCCGGAACGATCTTACCTATACAGGTCATGAAAGCTACCACTTCCACCTCACACTACCCATGGACTTATCCTTTCAACTAACCATGCTTTCTAACTCATAACTAACACAACGTTATCTGTACATGGCGCACAATAAAAGATCATCATATCAAGCATGCAAAACTCTAGAGGGTTAAGGATATACCTGAATCTACCGCTCCACTCTAATCATAGGCACACTGCAGGCGCATACCGTAGGCGCGATGAACCGCCATCGATCCGTAGGCCAGGCTGCCGCCGCATTCTCCTATAAGCACGCCTTCACACACGGGCTCGACGGCCGCAGTGAAACAAGCACCGCAAAGACGACATTCCCGATGACGTCGCCACATCGTCTGCACACCGGCGGGACATGAATCTGGCCAAGCTAGCACTCACGTATACCGCGGAACTAAGCCACGGAGCTCGACCAGCTCGAATACCGAACGCCCCAAGATCGCGAGGACCACTCATCTTGGCGGAGGTACATAACTAGCTCGGCCGAGGCGGTCCGCCTCGAAAGTTACCAAAGGACTCGCTGCCCCGCCTTCTCGCTAATCTCGGTCATTCCGTCGATCTCTCCGTGCCTCACATCCTAGTGCATGAGCCTGCATGCGGGCAATGTCCATGCCCGGCTGAAGAGCTACACCTGAACAAGCCTCTGCCAAGTACTCATCCAGCCCGGTGACGTAGCGGTGTACTGCCCTCCATATCGCCATTACAATGGGGACATACCGAGCTAATGAGTCGAACTCCACATTGTACTCTCTAACCGCCCGCCCATCCCGCCTCAACGTCAAAAACTGTTTACCCGAGCCCTCCTCATCCGCGAGGCAAGTGTGCAAGAAATGCCTTTGAGAACTCGTCCCATATACCGGAAGTGCATTCTCTCCCGACAGCCTCACGAATCAAACCACGATCGGCGGTATCACGCACCGATGCGAACCTAGACCACCGACTCGGTCTCCGATGCCTTGATCACTCTACGACCCAGAATCGCCGGATGAACTCCTCGCGATCATCCTCGTGCCTCGACCCATAAAACTCGCGGGTTACACTCGAAAATCCCGTAGTCTCAAATCGCTCGCTCGGGGTGAACTACGGTGCTACTGGATCGAATCACGTGATCCACCTATCTCATATTCGCCACGACCATGTCCGATGAATCGGGCCATCTCTCTTGTAACCCATCTCTCTCGCCCTGCATCGCGGATCGAGGCTCGCATCGTGGTCTCAGCAGCCATCGCCGCGCTTCTAAACTCTGCTGCGGCGGCTGCTAAACTCGCCGTAAGAATCGTCTCAGTATCGACCGCTCGCGCTCGTACTCCTCAGATCTCACTAAGCTCCTCGATCGCCTTGCCCATCTGGGCTCGGTTTTACGCGGAGGCATAATCGTAAAGGAAAGGAATACGCCGAGGGTCCAACTTATCACATTTCTAAGGCACGATCTCGTAATGAGAAGAATGGAAACCAATCCTAAATGTCCTATAGCCTCGATTATAGATGTGGTGCACAACACACCGATAATCAAGACTTACTAGACACGATCAGTAGACACTTTCCGAGGATTAATCGCTCGATACCACTTTTGTCACGACCAACCTGCCCGTGGATCGTGCCTTACCCCGGGCACCCTAGTGATACAATCATCAGAGAAATCCAGCGGAAATAAAAACTTAAACATACCAATAGACATGGATCAAGATAAAAGAAAATAGGTCAACCAAAACGGTTGCCTTTCAGCATATATATATAAACATTTGAACAGTTACAATCCTTACAACCCTGCCCACAACAAAGCATGCACTCTAAGATTTTTACAACAACTATGACGGGACAGAGCCCCGCCATACCCCTGAATGTACAAGAACCTACAGACTCAGGGTAACATACCAATATAAGCCTCCGAATGAACGGAGCTTCCCAACACGCTGAAATGTGATGCTAAAAGCGGGGATCGACAGTCGATGTACCTCTACCTGCGGCATGAACGCACTTCAAGTAGGTCGATGCAACAGTACCAAGTATGTGAAATCAGAACATCGTAAATGAAATCATAATAGTCTATATAAAGCAGAGACATGTATGATAACCAAACTACGATTCACAACATAAAAGCGATCATGTCAAGTCGTGACTCACGCCTCAAAGTCATCCTCACGCCCGTGGAACTCCTTCCTCACCGCCAGCCTAGGTACAAATCATGTGATACGTATAACATGTCTCGCCCATCTCATGGACCCAGTATAAAAATGTGTGGAATACATTCCCGGTTCATCTCATGAACGCGGTAGTCGAGTGAAATACATTCCCGGTTCATCCCATGAACCGGTAGTCGAGTGAAATACATTCCTGGTTCATCCATGAACACGGTAGTCGAGTGAAATACATTCCTGTTCATCCATGAACGCGGTAGTCGAGTGAAATACATTCCCGGTTCATCCCATGAACACGATAGTCGAGTGAAATACATTCCCGGTTCATCCCATGAACACGGTAGTCGAGTGAAATACATTCCCGGTTCATCCCATGAACACGGTAGTCGAGTGAAATACATTCCCGGTTCATCCCATGAACACGGTAGTCGAGTGAAATACATTCCTTGCACAACAAGTCTATCACACGCAAACATAGGCAAGTTACAACTTAAAGTACTTTCATTTTATGACAAAGTCCGGGTTTTAACCCTAAAGTACTACGTACGTTAAATTCCTTTTAAGAGATCCATTCCTTTTATAAAAGTAACCCGATACCCGTAGTATAAAAAAAGAGTGACTTATATCTTTTAAGTAAACCAAAACAACTTTCATACTTTCCTTTTTTAAAACCAAAATTAAGGCAATACCATGCCTTCTTTTTGGACCAAAACACTTCTCTTTTAAAAGTCAAGTTACCACATTAAAACCAATGATGAAACCCTTCTTTTGTTTTCATAAAGTCGTTATAACTAACTTCCCATAAAGCTGTTATAACACTTTATGGTTTAAACCAATTTAAGACAAAAGAATGCCTTCTTTTTCCCTAGAGTTCCAGTTTGCCTAATTTCAATTACTCAAGTCTCTTTATTTTAGAACAGTTTCATAGTTCAATGTCTTAATCTCTTTTAAGGCAATTGAGTAACATATGAAATAGGCGTGAGCAGTTTATTCTTGTTTATAACCATTTATTAAAGCAGCCATGATCTAGAAAATGTAATATCATTTTGTCTCATTTTAGCTTCTATGCAGATGGAGGTTTCTACTGGTTTTAATAATACTTCATTATTCATTACATTTTCCTTTATTAGCGTTGCAGTGGTTTGTCGATACACATTCTGATTTCCGAAATCAGTAAAACATTATTCCTTTTAAAAAATCCAAGTACTCATTACTCACGAATGAGGTTTCACACAAACATCCATATTAAGTTAAGTCTCTTATCTTTTAAGATTAAGTCTCTTAACTTATAAAATCAGTAAAACCATTCTCTTTATCTCTCTTAAGACGTTATACCTAACTCCCCATAAAGCTAGTATAACTCTTATGTTTTCAAACAAAGTACTCTTCTTTCAAAAAGGTTTATTAGTTCTTTTGAAGTACTTCAAGATTCTTATTATTCAGGCTTAAGTCAAAAGACATTGTCGTACAACTACGTTCTGTTAGCACACGTACGTCTACCGTACTATATATATATTATTCAGGCTTAAGTCAAAAGACATTGCCGTACAATTACGTTCAGTCAACACACGTACGTCTACCGTACTATATATATATTCTTTTAAAATATCATGCTCAAGAGTATATGAAGAATCACATACCTCGCGACGATTATCGACTATAAGCAAAACGCTCAACGGCTATAACCCGGCTAGCCTTGCCCACCTTCTAAGTAGCACATGCTACTTGCAGAACATTCAACCAATAAAGGTTATCGATCATCAGAATACAAATTCTAAGTAAGTACGATTTAATCTTCTATCTTAATATTCTTCCGATGCGATTTCGTTCAAGTCTATTCTAATATCCTTCTATTACAGTTCAATTCTTCTATGAATCTTATATTCATTTCTATACTACTACAAGATGTAATTTCCAATTACACTGAAGGACATAGTATTTACCTCGATGAGCCCAAAATTATCCAAGTATAAAGTCGCTCGAGCAACGTTAAGCTCCCACTCCGAGTTCTCCAATCCGCTCCAAACACCCCTTAGAAGTTCTACGCAACTTCTATTTAACACTTCAACCGACTATGAAGGTTTTCCTTAGGGTTTCGTTTAGTGGCTAAAGAAAGTATAATAGTATTTTCTGGGCTTTTGTATAAGTGTAACCTTGGGAATACTACAAGGTATTTGGGCCAAGGTATTTGGGCATTATAACAATATTAGGAGAGTATTTCTATCCCACAACAAGGGGTATTATACGAAAACAACTAGGCTGGGGGGGGGGAGACCCTCTCGGCCAAGCTTCTCAAAAGGGGTGGGGGGGGGGGGGGGGAAAGCTTTCGGCCAAGGCTTCAAAAGAGGGTGGGGGAGGTGCTCTTGGACGAAATATCAAGAGGGAGGGAGTATTGTGAGACTTAGAAAGATTGCTCAAGTTTGGATGAAAAAAGTTCATCAACATAGAGGGGTATTTATAGGTCAAGCAATGGCCAACCAATGGCCAAGATTAATCCATGTGTTAGGCAAGTGTAAGGCCAAGATCAATCCAAGTACACCTTATCCATCTACCACCAAAATATCCTACCAACTACTTGACAAAACAAGCCACAATTTTCGTCCACTTTGCCGCCCAACCTCTTCCAATGTGAGGGTGACACATGTCACCCTCCCGTTGGTCCAAAATGTTTCGTCTCTCGGAAAAATCCGCAAAAATTATAAATGACATAGCCGGAATTTTCCCTTCGCAAGTTTAGTAAAACGTTTCGTCGAAAAACGACTCTTTCCGGCACTTGTGCCCAAATTTCGAACCTTGCCTAATCTTAAGGCTTGAATTTATATACGTACGCCCTCACGTACATACTCTGGAAATACGGGGTATAACAAACCCCCGGGTTACTACATATTCCGTGGATTTTCTACCCACGATGCGAGTGCGGAGTTTGTACTCATTGCGGGTCCACCGAGTCCATGCGGGTGAAATAGTCCTATGCGGGTGAAATAGTCCCATGCGGAGCAAATTGCTCCATTGCGGGTCCACAGGACCTATGCGGGTGAAATAGTCCCAGGATTAGGATCGCTTAATGATACTATGGGCGGGTGGCCCTAATTTGATCATAAGCCTCCTATTTTTATGCAGTAAAGTGTACTCTTGTTTGCTCTCATTATTAGTAAGGCACAGTGTACTATTATTTGGGTTATCATACATGTCTCCAGCTTTATTTTAGACTATATGATTTCATTTCGATTTCAGCTTACATACTGGTACATCTGTCAGATCGACCCCTTCCTCGGAGGCTGCGTTCATGCCGCATATAGGGGTAAGCAGGTTGCGGATACTCTCTATTAGGATCACTTATTAGTTTTCAGGAAGCTTCATTTCTCCGGAGGCTTGTCTTTTGTTACGGTTTTCCTGATGTTGTAGATTCATGTACATTTAGGGGTATGGCGGGGCCCTGTCCCGTCACATTTGTTATGTTAAAATTTGTTACACCCCGTAGTTCCAGGGTATGTATGTGAGGACGTACGTACGAGAATACGACAGAAAAATTGGAAAGGAAGAAAGATGCGATTTTTCGACGGAAAAGTTTCCGGGTTTTGTGAAGGAAAATGGTTCATTAATGGGAATTGGATTCCCAGATTTGGTATTTGGACTTCGTGGATTATTTTAGAATTTTGGGATTTTATTTTCAGAAATGGTCACGTGGGGCCCACGGGAGAAATTTACGGTTTTGTGGGGCCCGCTGTGTTTTTGAGATTTTCAGATTTTGGATATTTTCTAAGACGAAATATTTTGATTTAGTCGGGAGACACGTGTCACCCCCATGTGGCACTTGGCCGAATTGGAGGGACAAGTGGCTAGCCACTTGTCCCCTTGGCCGAAATGGCCATGACACTTGGAGAGTTTTTCGTTGGCCATGTGGTGTGGTGGGACCCACACACACATGGCCCAATCATGACCACCCACTTGCATAGATCTTAACCTTTGACTCCTCTATAAATACCCCCCTTAGTTGAAGAGTAATTTCATCCACACTTGAAGCTTTCCAAAGCAAAATACTCCCTCCCCTTTAGCTTTGTTTTTCGTCCCCCTCCCCCACTTGTGTAGAAATACTTGGAGTATTATTGTATAATCCCAAATACATTGGCCTAGTATTCCAAAGTTATTTCAAATACTAGGAGCCCGGAAATACTACTTTATTCCAATAGTCGCAAAACGAAACCCTAGAAAAATCTTCATAGCTTGGTTGAAGTGTTAAGAGAAGTTGTTTAGAAACTTCTAAGGGTTGCTTGGAGCGGGTTGGAGCGTAAGGATTTGGAGCTAAACGTTGCTCAGGATCGACTTATATCTTGGATAATTTTGGGCTTATCGAGGTAATGATCTATGTCCCCCCTATTGTAATTGGATATTACATATTGTAGTAGTTTAGAATTGAGTATAAGATATATTGGAAGGATGCTTATAAAGGATTGAACTGTATTTACATTGGACTGTATTTACAGTAGACTTGTGTAGTATTATTGTTAAGCGATTGTACCGTCCAGGTTAGACATGTAATCCTCGAGTTGTTGGCTTGTAGCGTGCCTTGATAGGGAGGTTATTTATGTGATTGCGGGAGGCGCCGAATTTTCCGTAGAATAAGGAAGCTTTACTTAGATTATGCTACAAGAGAACTAGAGGTTGATAGATATATTGTGGTTATTATAGGTGAACTTTCACGCGGCATACTCAACTTGGCTTGTGGATTAAGCCAAGAGGTATGTGATTCTTCCTATACTCTTGAGCATGATTGTTGTGAACTATATAGTACTAGATGTGCGTGTGAAATGAATTTTGTTTGTTTAAAACATAAAGTGTTATAATGGCTTTATGGGAAGTTAGTTATAACGACTTTATGAGGATAAAAGAAAGATTTGATTTTGACAGTAAAACGACTTGATTTTGAAAGTTAAGAGACTTGATCTTGAAAGATAAGAGACTTGACTTATAACGACTTGTTTTCGGAAAAGGAGAAGTAACTTGATTTAAGTATAGGTTACTTGTTTTTGAAAAGAGTAAGTTTTTGGGTTTTAAAGAGTATACTTGATGTTGTTTTAAAAGAAAAGTACTTGATTTTAGAAGTCTTGTAAAGGTCTTTTACGAAAGTAAAGTAATTTGGTTTGAAAGGAAAACGTGTTTTTAATACTATGAGTATTAGTATTATGTGGCTTTTACGTAAAGAAAAGGGGTCTTTTTGAAAGAATGAAAGTATGTAGTATTTTGGGGTTGAAACCCGGATTGTTGATATAAAATGAAAGTACATTGAACTTGCCATGCTTGTTGTGATAGCCTTTGTTGTGCAAGTGTTTTGATTCTGTGCTACCGTGTCTCTCGGGGAGGACCGGCTATCTGATTGATTGCTTGGACATACTGACACGTTGGATGGTCCACGAGTATGCGTCCACTATTGAGTAATATCTGGTTATTTCTTTTGGACATACTGACACGTTGGATGGTCCACGAGTATGCGTCCACTTTGAGTATTATCTTGGTATTTCCTTTGGACATGCTGACGCGATGGATGATCCACGGGCATGCGTCCAGTAGGATAGTTTCATGACCATGCTTTCCGAGGTAAGATGCCAGGGCATGCGATCATTGTGAGGGTTTTGTTATTTGTCCATGGACCGCTAATCCATGAAGCTTTCGCCGCGCGACGGCGATCACGGGCTTGGTTTGTACATGTTGTTCAGGCACACTTTAGATACTTGTCCTGGTCATTTCTCGTGTATCGGCAGGCTCTGGTAGATAGCTTGAGATACTTGCCTCGGTCATATCTCGTGAGACGGTAGGCTATGGTACGTTCGCTTATAGTACTTGCCTCGGCCAGTTGCGTGGCTAGCTTTTGGATCTGGTAGTTGGCTTCCGTACTTTGCCCGTGAAGGGATATGACTAGCTTTGGAACCGTATGGCGACTTACTTGCCCGTCGGTTTGATGACGCAGGCAGGATCTAGTGTTCAGGTTCACATATGGGTGTTGTTTTACATCATGTACTGCCGGCAGTGAGGAATGAGTTCCACGGGCATGAGTGATATTATGGGCGTGAGACCCATAGTTATGTGTGAGTGATTATTCTGGGGATATGCGTCCCCTTACTTGGCATAACTGTTTACTTATCGCAAAATGGTTTTATAAAATGATGAAATGTGATTTCATTACAATTTTTCGCCACATACTTGGTACTGTTATCGACCTTCGAGGCTGCGTTCATGCCGCAGGTAGAGGTACACCAGTTGTTGATCCTCGCTCATAGGATCGCAGTTCAGCGTTCCGGAGGCTTATCTTTTGGTATAGTCCCCTGTCATTGTAGGTACTTGTACATTCAGGGGTATGGCGGGGCCCTGTCCCGTCATGGTTGTTGTTATCTTCTTAGAGGTCTGTAGTACTGTTGTGGGCAGGGTTGTAAAGGATTGTAACTGTTCGGATCTATATATATGTATATACATGAAGGCGACCGTTTGGTTAGCCTGCTTTCTTATGTTGTCTCTTATTTTCTATTTAAACTTTATTTCCGCTGATTTTCTCTGATGTTGTTATCACTAGGGTGCCCGGGGTAAGGCACCAGTCGCGGGCCCGAGATCGGGTCGTGACAAAATTCTTAGAGGTATGTAGTCATATCTTGTGGATTGGGTTTTAAAAGAAAAAGGGATGTAACTGCTTTTTTTGGCCTATGAATATTTTTCGGAAGGTGGCCTTATCGGCTAGCCTATTGATATTTCATGACTAGTACTTTATGAGTTTTATGTATGTTCCGCTGCTATTCTCTGATGTATACCGTGAGGTGCCCGTGTAGGGCACGATCGCGTCTGCGTGCTCGGGTCGTGACAGTTGAAGTACTTTGGAGCATAGTGCTACGTATCGTTAGTCGTCGCGAGGTATGTGAACCTCTTCCTTCTTTTGGCATGATTCTACGTATGAAATATACATATGGTATTATTTTATGATTGATTCTACTCTTAGAAGTTAAGAAGTATTCATATTGTTGATTCTATGTTAAAGGTGTGTCTAAATTATCCTAAGTCCTTACCAAGTCTTATGGGAGATGTTGGTAAGAATGGTTAGGAAGTTATGAGGTTTGATTTAAAGTTATGTGCCTTGATTTATTTGAAGTAAGTAAGTTGATTTTATATTTGAAAAGGGACTTGATTTTATAAGTGAAAGTTATATGATTTTAAAGAGAATAAGTTACTTGGTTTTGGAAGTATATGAAACTTTATTTTTCAAGTTATGGGACTTGATTTCTAAAGTATAGATGACATGATTTTATATCTATAAGCGACATGATTTTAAAGGGTATATGATACAAGGTTTTAAGACTATAAGCCTTGATTTTATAAGTGGAAATGACTCGATTTAAAAAGTATGGCTTCTTGATTTATTTCAAAAGATAAGAAGATTGCTTTCAAAAGAGTATGTAACTTGAGTTGTAAAAAGAAGAAATTTATTGATTTAAAAGAGAAGGTGTGGCATGATTCTTTTATAAGTATGCATGTACGTAGTACTTTTGGGTTTAGTTTCCCCTAATGTTGTAAGAAATGAAAGTGCCTTAAGTTCTCCAAAATGAAAGGTTGTTATAATAGCTTTATGGGAAGTTGTTATAACAACTTAAGAAGAAGTAAGAAAAGATGGTTTAAAATGTTATGTAAGGAGAAGTACACCGTGTCCCGCAAACGGGTCGGGTTACGTTACGTAAGGAGAATTACATCGTGTCCCGCAAACGGGTCGGGTTACGTTATGTAAGGAACAATACATTGGGTCCTGCAAACGGGCCGGGTTATGTTATGAGATACGTTGAGCCTACATATAGGCCGGGTTACGCCATATTACACCGCGCCCCAAGATGGGTCGGGTTACGTCATTTTACATCGAGCCCCACAGGCAGGCCGGGTTATGCTACAGATTCCACAGTACACCGAGCCCCACAGGCGGGCTGGGTTATGCTACAGATTACACAGTACACCGAACCCCACAGGCTGGCTAGGTTATGCTACAGATTCTACAGTACACCGAGCCCTATAGGCGGTCCGGGTTATGCTACAGATTCCACAGTACACCGAGCCCCACAGGTGGGCCGGGTTATGTCATATGATTCATCAGTACACCGTGTCCCACAAATGGGCCGGGTTACGTTATAACGTATGGATAATCAAAGCAAGCTCCAAAATAAGAAGTCCCTACATAAAGGGCCGGATTATGTTATGTAAGATATGTAAGTTATGTGAAAAAGAACTTGATCAAATTCTTAAGTATGTATGTATGAATATGATTTTAATTCTTATTTAAAGAAGGAAAAGAACGACTAATGTACGATTGATTTCATGAGTTAAAATGGCACGATAGGATCTGGTACTAATTTTCTATACTTGCCCCTGTCATTCTTTTATAAAATTATGAATTGATTACTGTACCTTATTTCGGTTCCATACTCGGTACCTGTTGTGTTGACCCCCTTCGGGGGGCTGCGTTCATGCCCGCAGGTATTAGGTACCCAGGTTGGTGATCCTCGTTCTTAGGATCTCTGTTCAGTTTTTGGGAAGAAGCTCCACTCACTCCGGAGGATTATCTTTTGGTACGGATCCCTGTTGAAGTAGATTATGTATATTCAGGGGTATGGCGGGGCCCTGTCCCGTCACAGTGGTTATGTCAAAAATTCTTAGAGGTCTGTAGTCATATCTTGTGGGTTGATTTGTAAAGAAAAAAGATGTAACTGCTTTTGGCTATGTATATATATATCCAGGGAGGTAGCCTTATCGGCTAACCTGTAGTTTATTTCTTGTTGATTTACGTCATGAGCTTTATGTATGTTCCGCTGATTATCTCTGATGTATATATGTAAGGGTGCCAGGTAGGGCACCAATCGCGGGCCCGAGGTCGGGTCGTGACAATAACACTCCATTAACCAATAAGCCTCCCTTGACCGAGAATTTTACATGTCCTATTAGGCGTGTAATCCCCTTTGGTTAGCTGAATTGTTGAGCCTTAAATGTGGCATGTTGGTTATTGATTTCGGGCCTTGAAAAGGGTGGAAAAGTACGTAGAAAAAAAGGAAGTGCTACCCAAATTTCTGAAGAATAAGAGACCTAGCACTTAGTATTATTCCACGTTAAAAAGCTAGGAGTTGATAGACATGTTATGGTTATTATAGGTGAAGTACTACGTATAGCGTATTCTACTTGAAGGGTGGAAAAGCTAACAAGGTTGAAGTACTTTGGAGCATAGTGTTACACCCCGTAATTGCAGGACATGTTGTAAGAACGTACGTAAGAACTCACAAGTGTTAAGATTTGAGACTTGTAAGAATTTTTATCGGAATTATGAAATTGTCGGAAAATGTAATATTAGGATTTAATGGGAGGCGACACGTGTCACCCCCCCTTAAGTAAGCTTGGACGAATTGATCATGGACATAAGGGTCATTTGACCCTTGTTAGGAAGACTAGTCTTGCAACTTGAAGAGCTTGACATTTTTGACTTGGTCAATGGGACCACAACTCTTGATATTTAAGTAGACCTCATCCAAACCTCACAAGTGTTCTAATCATAACCCTCTATGTTGTGTTATAGTCATCCTAAGTAGCAAGACAAGGCATTTTACACTTAGGAAATTTGAAGAAATTGAAGAACTCCTAGGCTTTGCTCTCGGGTTCACACACCAAAAGAAGAAAAAAATTTCGTTTCTTGTTCTTTAAGCCCCACACTTTAAACCAAGGTTCATGAGTGTTATGTAAGTGTATCTCAATAGAAAAATCCCGGGAAAAGAGAGTTTTCGTATTAGTCGCAAAGTGAAAACCTAGTGGCTTTCTAGGTTTTGGATTGGAGGTTTGAAGGAAAGTTGTTGGTGTGGCTCTAAGGGTCTCAAGGAGCGGATTGAGGTGTCTTGATGAGGCTCTAGGTTGCTAAGGAGCAACTTCGGTTTTGAAGATTGGATTACAATTCGTTGAGGTATAATCTTGTTCTTTGAAAGTGTTACAAGATTATTTATATTGTTGTTGTTAGCTTTACATGTTGCTAGCATGAAGTTGTTAAGTTGAAGTTTATAAGTATTATGGATTACTTGTAGCTTAAGTTCGAATTGAAAAGTAAGTCATGTTAAGTTGGAATACAAATTGATCGTTTATTAGAAATCGTCGCATGTCACTTACTTAAAGATTATGGTTATTATAATCAAATACGACTTGATATCATGTTATGCTACCAATTTGGATTGAAATGGAAATTTGATAAGAATTGGTAAGGTTGAACTCAAGGTGGCCGAATTTGGACTTTTAGTTTGTTTTTCATTTGTATTGGACTATTTTCTAAATTGTGAGCCAAGTGGGGCTGTTTGGTTATTGTATTCGGCCTTGAAAAAGGTGGCAAAGTAAGTAGAAACAAAGGAAGTGCTGTCCGATTTTCCGTAGAATTTGGCGACTTAGCACTTAGAATATTCTACGTTTGAAGTAAGAGGTTAATGGACGTATTGTGACCATGATAGGTTGAAGTACTAAGTATAGCGTATCCTACTTGAAGAATGGAGTAGCTCAAGGTTGATGTACTTTGGAGCATTTTGCTACTTGTCGACAATCGTCGCGAGGTATGTGAACCTCTTCCTTCTTTTGACATGATTCTATGTATGGAATATACGTGTAGTACTATTTCATGATTCCTTCTACTCTTAGAAGTTAAGAGGTATGTATGTTGATTTACTCTACGTAAAGGTTATGTCTAAGTTATCCTAAGTTCTTACCAAGTCTTATGGGGGATGTTGGTAAGAGTCGTTAGGGGGTATTTGGAGCCAAGTTGACTTGGCTAATTTACGGCACGAATGAGAATAAGTATCGAACAAGCCATTGCAGCGTTAATAAAGGAAAATGTAATGACAATTAATTATGTTAAAACAAGTAGAATTCTCCATCTGCATAGAAGCTAAGATAAGACAAAATTGTATTACATTTTCTAGATCATGGCTACTTGATTAAGATAGTTATAAATAAGTATAACTTATTCACAACGCACCAAAGTATATGTTACTTACTTTATAATGATTTACGTATGAAGTTTTAAAACTATGGACCTCAAATTGTTAAAAGGTTAAGGGACTTTATTTTTCAAGTTATGAGACTTGATTCTTAAAGGAAGAAATGAATCGATTTAAAAGTATAGAATACTTGATTTGGAAAGTATTGATTTCTTGCCATTCTAAAGTTAAGAAACTTGTTTTCTTAAAAGATAAGAGACTTGAAGTATTTTGAAAGCTATGTGATTTGAATTGAAAGTATAAGTTTCTTGGTCATAAAAGGAATGAATTTGTCTAAGACATAAAGAGTTATAACGGCTTTATGGGAAGTTGGTTATAACAACTTTATGGAAGATTAAAAGAAGGGTTTTCTTCAGTAATGTAAGCAAAGAAATGATTTGAAATAAAGAAGGGCAAATTGTTTTAAAGGTACCAATTGCTTAAGGTTTTTAATAAAGAAGTCACTTGATTTAGAAGCCGGTAATTGTATTTCTAAAAAGGTATTGTGACTTGTCTTGAAAGGTGGATAGGACTTGATACTACGGTGGTTAGTATCGGGGAAGTTTTATTTGGAAAGGAGTCTTTTGAAAAGAATGTACGTACGTAGTACTTTGGCTTGGTTAATTGAGATTTAGCCTATATGTGCTGGTGATAGCCTTTGAGTGCAAGTATTATGTTTTATTACGTTGCCGCGACTCTCGGTTGGAGGGCCGGCTGTCTTGTTATAAGTTACTTGAACGTACCGACAGTGATGTGGGATTCCACGGGTATGCTTCCGTTATTTGTAGCACTTGGGTTAAATTCCCGGATTTTATAAAAGACATGGTAGTGCTTATGTCTTGTTTGATGGTCGGTCGAGATAGGGTAAGAGTATAAATGAGGGGCAAGCCCCAAGACGTTATACCACCTTCTCCAGGGTAAGAGTATAAGTGAGGGGTAAACCCCCAAGACGCTGTACCACCTGCTTTATGTGTTGTTTGACGACCGGTCAAGATAGGGTAAGAGTATAAATGAGGGGCAAGCCCCAAGACGTTATACCCCCTGCTTTACCACCTTCTCCAGGGTAAGAGTATAAATGAGGGGCAAGCCCCAAGACGTTATACCCCCTGCTTTACCACCTTCTCCAGGGTAAGAGTATAAATGAGGGGCAAGCCCCAAGACGTTATACCACCTGTTTCGATTGATATTGTTATACCCCGTATTTCCAGAGTATGTACGTGGGGGACGTACGTAGAAATTTTCGAACTTCATTAGGCTTGGCCGAATTCATTTTGGGCACAAGTGCCGATTTGAGTCGTTTTTCGACGAAACGTTTCCACAGCTTACGTTGGGAAAATTCCGGCTATGTCATTTATATTTTTTGCGGATTTTTCCGAGAGACGAAACATTTTTGGACCAACGGGAGGGTGACACTTGTCACCCTCATCGACAGTTTGGAGGCGGTCGAGGTTGGCCTTGGCCGATTGGCCCCTTGATTTGTGCCTTGCTTTGTGGCTTGTTTTGTGGAGTGTTTTGTAGAGTAGGGTTTAGGGTGCACTTGGCTTAATCTTGTCCTTACACTTGCTATACACTTGGAAGGATCTTGCCCTCGTTGGCCTTTGGTTTTGCTATAAATACCCCTGAGTGTGAAGACTTCATCCCTTCCAAAAACTTCCAAGTGTTGAAAAACCTCCCTCTCCCTCTTGCGTGTGATTCGTCCAAAGCCCTCCTCCCCTTTGTGGAGCTTTGGCCAGAGGCCACCCTCCCCTTGTGGTGCCTTGGTCGTGGGTACCCACTAGCCTAGTTGTTTTCGTATTATACCCTTTGTTGTGGTATAGAAATACTCTCCTAGTATTGTTATTATGTCCAAATACCTTGCCCAAATACCTTGTAGTATTCCCAAGGTTACACTTATACAAAAGCCCGGAAAATACGATTATACTTCCTTTAGCCACAAAAACGAAACCCTAAGGAAATCTTCACCGTTGTTGAAGTTGTAAGTAGAAGTTGGTTAGAACTTCTAAGGGTTGTTGGGCGCTCGGAGTAGGAGCTAAGCGTTGCTCGGGATCGACTTTATACTTGGATAATTTTGGGCTTATCGAGGTAAACACTATCGTCCTTCTATTGTAATTGGAAATTACATGTTAGAATATATAGTTGAAGTATACTATATATAGAACTCAACGTAGTATTGTGGCAATGTCTTTTGACTTAAGCTGAAGAATAAAGAATCGAATCGAATCAGTAATTACATGGGGTGTATTGCGATAGACTTGTGTAAGATATCGAGTAGAATTGTACACGTCCGGTTAGGCGTATAAACCACTGGTTGGCTTGGTAGCCTCGATAGAGAGAGATTTACCTGTTGTGTGAGTGTCACGAATTTTACGTAGGAAGATAGAAACTTGTGTTTTGGGTTTAATAGACGTTTGTGACCTTTATAGGTGAAATTACTAAGAGTAGCTTATTCTACTCGAGGAGTGGAAAAGGGCTAGAAATGTTGTAGTACTTGGAGCATTTTTCTTATTGTCGATAAATCGTCGCGAGGTATGTGAACCTCTCCTATCTCTTCTAGCATGATATGTGTGAACTATGTAGTGCGGTGACGCGTACGTGTTAAGCGTGTTTGATTGTTCTTAAAACATAAAGTGTTATAACGGCTTTATGGGAAGTCGTTATAATGACTTTATGTAGGTAAGAAAATACTTTGTGGTTTTAAAAGGTAATCGATGTGAATTATAACGGCTAGTTATAATAAAGAACTTGATGTATTTGAAAGATTTATAAATCGTTTTGAAGGAGAGTAACACTTGGTTTTAAAGGTTTTAAAAAGAGTTATACTAGCTTTATGGGGAGTTAGGTATAATGTCTTAAGAGAGGTAAAGAAAATGGTTTACTGATGTTAGAAGTTAAGAGACTTGATCTTATAAGATAAGAGACTTAACTTATTTGTTTTAATGTGAATGTTTGTAACCTCATTCGTGAGTAATGAGTACTTGGTTTTATTTAAAGGATAATGTTTTACTGATTTCGGAAATCAGAATGTGTATCGACAGACCACTGCAGCGTTAATAAAGGAAAATGTATTGAATAATGATGTATCGTATTAAAACCAGTAGAAACCTCCATCTGCATAGAAACTAAGATGAGACAAAATGATATTACATTTTCTAGATCATGGCTGCTGTAATAAGAATGTTGTAAACAAGAATAACCTACTCTCACGTGAGACATATATTACTCAATTGTTCTAAAAAGGAATCAAGTGATTAAGTTTGGGAACTATGAAACCATTTGAAAATGAGAAGCTTGAGTAATTGAAATTAGGCAAACTGGAACTTAGGAAAAGAATGTTGTTACTTGATTTTGAAAAGGAATGTGGGTTGGTCATTCTAATACTACGGGTATCGGGTGACTTTTATAAAAGTAATGGATCTCTTTTAAAGGAACTTAACGTATGTAGTACTTTGGGGTTAAAAACACGGACTTTGGCATAAAATGAAAGTACTTTGAGTTGTGTGAAACTTTCCTATGCTTGTTGTGTGAAACTTGCCTATGCTTGTTGTTGTGAAACTTGCCTATGCTTGTTGTTGTGAAACTTGCCTATGCTTGTGATGATAGCCTTTGTTGTGCAAGTGTGGTATTTACGTATTCCGCGTCTCTCGATAGAGGCGGTTGACTTGTTGAGAACTTACTTGGGCGTCTTTGGCGATGATGGAGAATTCCACGGGTATGTTTCCATTTTGATTTGTCTTGTTGTTGATGTCACATGGGCATGTCTACACCGTCGCAGATTCCGGCATGCGGCCATGCGGCGGGTTGATTACCGATATATGGTTATTACGCAACATGGACGCGTTCACACCGTCGCAGATTCCGGCATGTGGCTACGCGGCGGGTTGACCACCCAAAGATATCATATTGAGGTTACATGGGCATGTCTACACCGTCACGATTCCGGGGATGTGGCCACGCGGCCTTGTTATTATTGTTGCATCATGGACATGTCTACACCGATGCAGATTCCGGGGCACGTGGCCATGCGAACATGATGGATGTGGTGGGCGTGAGACCCATAGTTAGATTTGAGTGGTGACTTTGAGGCGTGAGTCCACGACTTATCGCTTTTATGTTGCGCATCGTATTTTGGTTATCATACATGTCTCCCGCTTTATATAGATCATTATGATTTAATCGCAGATATTCTGATTTCACATACTGTTGTTAGATCGACCTCCTTGAGGCCGCGTTCATGCCGCAGTAGAGGTACATCGATCGTGGATCCTCGCTCATGGATCACAACAGATTGGGAAGCTCCGTTTCTCGAGGCTTATCTTTTGGTATGTGTTTCCCGAGTTGTAGGTTCTTGTACATTCGAGGTATGGCGGGGCCCTGTCCGTCATAGTCGTTGTAAATCTTAGAGTGCAGTAGCCATCTTGTGTGGGGTTGTAAAAGGATTAAACTGCTCGAGTTTTATGTATATCTGAAGGCAAATCGCTTTTTGGTTGGCCTGTTTATTATTATATCTCTTGTTGCATGTCTAAGTTTTTATTTCCGCTGGTTTTTCTCTGATGTTGTATCACTAGGGTGCCCGGGGTAAGGCACCAGTCACGGGCCCGAATTTCGGGGTGTGACAGATATTATGGGCGTGAGACCCATGGTTATGTTTTACACTTTTAGCTGTCGACAGTGATGGGGGATTCCACGGGCATGCTTTGATATTGGTGTGACTTGATCGCGTCATTGTGGCGGGTAGTATATGTGTCCCTCCGTAGTGGGCCGGACTATGTTATGAAAGATAAGTAAGTTAGATAGAAATGAACTTAATGACTTCTCCTAAGTAAGCACGTAAGATATGGCTATAACTCTTAATGGAATGGAAAAAGATATTGATGTGAAATTAAGTTCATAAGTGGTAATGACACGGCAGGATCTGGTATGTATTTTTATACTTGTCCTTGTCATTCTTTTGTACGATTATGATCATTTCTTCAGACGTTATTTCGCATTCATATTCTGCACTGTTGTTATCGACCCCTTCGGGCTGCGTTAAATGCCCGCAGTTTTAGGTACTGGTTGGTGATCCTTGCTCTTAGGATCTCGGTTCGATTTTGAGAGAAGCTCCATTTGCTCGGAGGCTTAGCTCTTGGTACAGTTTTCCACGAGGTAGTAGATTCATGTATATTCGTGGTATGGCGGGCCTGTCCCGCCACAGTGGTTATGTTAAACTCTTAGAGGTGCATAGTCACATATTGTGGGTCGATTTGTAAAAGAAAGCGAGGCAACTGCTTGGTTGTATTTATATATGTTCGTGAAGGTAGCCTACGGCTAACTTTGTCAGACATTCCGATGTTTTATTTATAAGTTTCATGTATGTTCGCTGATTTTCTCGATGTTTACCTTAAGGGTGCCCGTGTAGGGCACGATCGCGATCCCGAGGGTCGTGACAAAATGGTATCAGAGCAGTTAGTCCTCGGAAAGTGTCTACAGACCGTGTCTAGTAGAGTCTTGATTATCGGTGTGTTGTGCACCACATCTATAATCAGGAGGCTGCAGGACATTTAGAGTTGGTTTCCATTCTTCTCACTCTGAGATCGTGCGATAGTCAGTATTGTTAGGTCGTCCTCCCTAACAAGTTATGTTGATCGCAATACGAAAGGCGATGACCCAGGAAGGACTATGTGGATTGCGTATCCAGGTTGGTAATGATTTTAGTATAGTTGGTATTGTGACATACATCTATACGGAGTTATGTATGAGGGTCATTTATGGGTTGCCTAGAATGGTTGTAGATTTACCAAGATTGGTAAAGACTAACTAGATATCGGGAAGGTATGGTATAGTTAATGAATTTTCGCCAAGGTCTTGTGTTTTATTTTGAGATAATTGGGAAAGGATGAGCTGTCTGATAGGGTAGTGGACCCTTAAGAAGCCATGTTAAGGAACCTAGCGGAATGTCATGTTAATAGATTAAGCTGCGTAGTAGGCTTAAGAGAATTGTACGGATGAGGTCCGTACAGAGTAAGTAATGGTTGTGGTGATCAAGACAACATGGCTTTGGTTTTATGAGAAGTTTTTGTACCCGTTTACTGGGGGACTGGTAAGGTAGGCTTGGTGCATGGAAATTGCGAGCCTAAGAATATTGATTACTGCCGAGACCTTAGGTATATAAGGCTTTCTCTGGCAATAAGATTTTAAGTCAGACCAAGGATAAGAGTTAAGTGCGACGAAGTGGTTAAGGACACATTGCAGGTCTCCCCATGGCCTGGAATGGAGTGGGATCAGTTGTTAGTAGTTCCGCTATGTGACGGGGTCACGGGGGCGCAAGGCCCAAGTCTAGTTAATTGTTTTACGAGTTCGTGGACGCGTTCCACCGGAACCAGGTCATGAAAGCCGGAAATGGTCGTATTTTTGTCTTAAAGAGTGACTCCAAAGATTAGTGGCCAGAATCGGTATGGAAGTTATGTATGTATGCTAGTATGAGTTGGAGTTACGGAAAGAGTACGGCCAGTACGATGGATAGCAACCAAGTGTAAAGGAGTAGAGCCTGAATCCATAAGAACCTTTTGAGGAAACTACACCCGTGAGTGCGTGGGGCGGTAGTTGAGTGGGAATATGAGGTTTTCCCGGTGATGATACAGTCGTCAGACCCTAGTAGACCTAGTAGTGAGGATTATGACATACTTTGAGGTCATTATAAGTATGGGCTAGTTGGCTTCGTGAGTGCCAAGGTTGACATCTTAGTATAAATATTGTTACGTGGCCATGGGTGGCGTATGTTGTAAGGAGGGTGTGGTATAAGGAAACTATGTCGCGCTTTAATTAGATTGGACTCAAAGAACATTCGAGGGCGAATGTTTCTAGGGGAAGAATGTTACACCCGTAATTGCGGGACATGTTGTAGAACGCACGTAAGAACTCATGTTGTTAAGATTTGAGACTTGTAAGAATTTTTATCGGAATTATGAAATTGTCGGAAAATGTAATATTGTGACGAATGGGAGGGCGACACGTGTCACCCCCCCTTAAGTAAGCTTGGACGAATTGATCATGGACATAAGGGTCATTTGACCCTTGTTAGGAAGACTAGTCTTGCAACTTGAAGAGCTTGACATTTTTGACTTGGTCAATGGGACCACAACTCTTGATATTTAAGTAGACCTCATCCAAACCTCAAGTGTTCTAATCCTAACCCTCTATGTTGTGTTATAGTCATCCTAAGTAGCAAGACAAGGCATTTTACACTTAGGAAATTTGAAGAAATTGAAGAACTCCTAGGCTTTGCTCTCGGGTTCACACACCCAAAGAAGAAAAAAATTTCGTTTCTTGTTCTTTAAGCCCCACACTTTAAACCAAGGTTCATGAGTGTTATGTAAGTGTATCTCAATAGAAAAATCCCGGGAAAAGAGAGTTTTCGTATTAGTCGCAAAGTGAAAACCTAGTGGCTTTCTAGGTTTTGGATTGGAGGTTTGAAGGAAAGTTGTTGGTGTGGCTCTAGGGTCTCGGCCGAGCGGAGGTGTCTTGATGAGGCTCTAGGTTGCTAAGGAGCAACCGGTTTTGAAGATTGGATTACAATTCGTTGAGGTATAATCTTGTTCTTTGAAAGTGTTACAAGATTATTTATATTGTTGTTGTTAGCTTTACATGTTGCTAGCATGAAGTTGTTAAGTTGAAGTTTATAAGTATTATGGATTACTTGTAGCTTAAGTTCGAATTGAAAAGTAAGTCATGTTAAGTTGGAATACAAATTGATCGTTTATTAGAAATCGTCGCATGTCACTTACTTAAAGATTATGGTTATTATAATCAAATACGACTTGATATCATGTTATGCTACCAATTTGGATTGAAATGGAAATTTGATAAGAATTGGTAAGGTTGAACTCAAGGTGGCCGAATTTGGACTTTTAGTTTGTTTTTCATTTGTATTGGACTACTTTCTAAATTGTGAGCCAAGTGGGGTTGTTTGGTTATTGTATTCGGCCTTGAAAAAGGTGGCAAAGTAAGTAGAAACAAAGGAAGTGCTGTCCGATTTTCCGTAGAATTTGGCGACTTAGCACTTAGAATATTCTACGTTTGAAGTAAGAGGTTAATGGACGTATTGTGACCATGATAGGTTGAAGTACTAAGTATAGCGTATCCTACTTGAAGAATGGAGTAGCTCAAGGTTGATGTACTTTGGAGCATTTTGCTACTTGTCGACAATCGTCGCGAGGTATGTGAACCTCTTCCTTCTTTTGACATGATTCTATGTATGGAATATACGTGTAGTACTATTTCATGATTCCTTCTACTCTTAGAAGTTAAGAGGTATGTATGTTGATTTACTCTACGTAAAGGTTATGTCTAAGTTATCCTAAGTTCTTACCAAGTCTTATGGGGGATGTTGGTAAGAGTCGTTAGGGGGTATTTGGAGCCAAGTTGACTTGGCTAATTTACGGCACGAATGAGAATAAGTATCGAACAAGCCATTGCAGCGTTAATAAAGGAAAATGTAATGACAATTAATTATGTTAAAACAAGTAGAATTCTCCATCTGCATAGAAGCTAAGATAAGAAAAAATTGTATTACATTTTCTAGATCATGGCTACTTGATTAAGATAGTTATAAATAAGTATAACTTATTCACAACGCACCAAAGTATATGTTACTTACTTTATAAGGATTTACGTATGAAGTTTTAAAACTATGGACCTCAAATTGTTAAAAGGTTAAGGGACTTTATTTTTCAAGTTATGAGACTTGATTCTTAAAGGAAGAAATGAATCGATTTAAAAGTATAGAATACTTGATTTGGAAAGTATTGATTTCTTGCCATTCTAAAGTTAAGAAACTTGTTTTCTTACAAGATAAGCGACTTGAAGTATTTTGAAAGCTATGTGATGTGAATTGAAAGTATAAGTTTCTTGGTCATAAAAGGAATGAATTTGTCTAAGACATAAAAGAGTTATAACGGCTTTATGGGAAGTTGGTTATAACAACTTTATGGAAGATTAAAAGAAGGGTTTTCTTCAGTAATGTAAGCAAAGAAATGATTTGAAATAAAGAAGGGCAAATTGTTTTAAAGGTACCAATTGCTTAAGGTTTTTAATAAAGAAGTCACTTGATTTAGAAGCCGGTAATTGTATTTCTAAAAAGGTATTGTGACTTGTCTTGAAAGGTGGATAGGACTTGATACTACGGTGGTTAGTATCGGGGAAGTTTTATTTGGAAAGGAGTCTTTGAAAAGAATGTACGTCGTAGTACTTTGGCTTAGTTAATTGAGATTTAGCCTATATGTCTTTGGTGATAGCCTTTGAGTGCAAGTATTATGTTTTATTACGTTGCGCGACTCTCGGTTGGAGGTACCGTCTTGTTATAAGTTACTTGAACGTCTGAGCGATGATGTGGGATTCCACGTATGCTTCCGTTATTTGTAGCACTTGGGTTAAATTCGGATTTTATAAAAGACATGGTAGTGCTTATGTCTTGTTTGATGGTCACGAGATAGGTAAGAGTATAAATAAGCGGCAAGCCCCAAGACGTTATACCACCTTCTCCAGGTAAGAGTATAAGAGGGTAAACCCCAAGACTGCACCACCGCTATGTGTTGTTTGACGACCGGCCAAGATAGGTAAGAGTATAAATGGCGGCAAGCCCCAAGACGTTATACCCCCTGCTTTACCACCTTCTCCAGGGTAAGAGTATAAATGAGGGGCAAGCCCCAAGACGTTATACCCCCTGCTTTACCACCTTCTCCAGGGTAAGAGTATAAATGAGGGGCAAGCCCCAAGACGTTATACCACCGCTTTGATTGATATTATGGCGTGAGACCCATGGTTATGTTTTACACTTTTAGTCGCCGACGTGATTGGGATTCCACGCATGCTTTGATATTGGTGTGACTTGATCGCGTCGATTTGGCGGGTAGTATATGTGTCCCTCCGTGGGCCGGACTATGTTATGAAAGATGAGTAAGTTAGATAGAAATGAACTTAATGACTTCTCCTAAGTAAGCACGTAAGATATGGCTATAACTCTTAATGGAATGGAAAAAGATATTGATGTGAAATTAAGTTCATAAGTGGTAATGACACGGCGAGGATCCGTATGTATTTTTATACTTGTCCTTGTCATTCTTTTGTACGATTATGATCTACATCAGACGTTATTTCTGCTCCATATTCGCACTGTTAGATCGAATTCTTCGGGCCCATGCGTTAAATGCCGCAGGTTTTAGGTACCAGGTTGGTGATCCTTGCTCTTAGGATCTCGGTTCAGTTTTTGAGAGGAAGCTCCATTTGCTCCGGAGGCTTAGCTCTTGGTACGGTTTTCCCTGAGGTAGTAGATTCATGTATATTCAGGGGTATGGCGGGGCCCTGTCCCGCCACAGTGGTTATGTTAAACTCTTAGAGGTCTGTAGTCACATATTGTGGGTCAGTTTGTAAAAGAAAGGAGGCAACTGCTTCGGTTGTATTTATATATGTTCAGGAAGGTAGCCCTATCGGCTAACCTGTTGTATTACTTCCGATGTTTTATTTATAAGTTTCATGTATGTTCCGCTGATTTTCTCTGATGTTTACCTGTAAGGGTGCCCAGGTAGGGCACCAGTCGCGGTCCCGGGGTCGGGTCGTGACACATAGTGCTACGTATCGTTAGTCGTCGCGAGGTATGTGAACCTCTTCCTTCTTTTGACATGATTCTACGTATAAAATATACATGTGGTATTATTTTATGATTCATTCTACTCTTAGAAGTTAAGAAGTATTCATATTATTGATTTTATGTTAAAGGTGTGTCTAAATTATCCTAAGTCCTTACCAAGTCTTATGGGAGATGTTGGTAAGAATGGTTAGGAAGTTATGAGGTTTGATTTAAAGCTATGTGCCTTGATTTATTTGATGTAAGTAAGTTGATTTTATATTTGAAAAGGGACTTGATTTTATAAGTGAAAGTTATATGATTTTAAAGAGAATAAGTTACTTGGTTTTGGAAGTATATGAAACTTTATTTTTCAAGTTATGGGACTTGATTTTTAAAGTATAGATGACATGATTTTATATGTATAAGCGACATGATTTTAAAGAGTATATGATACGAGGTTTTAAGACTATAAGCCTTGATTTTATAAGTGGAAATGACTCGATTTAAAAAGTATGGCTTGTTGATTTATTTCAAAAGAGTATGTAACTTGAGTTAAAGAAGAAATTTATTGATTTAAAGAGAAGGTGTGGCATGATTCTTTTATAAGTATGCATGTACGTAGTACTTTTGGGTTTAGTTTCCCCTAATATTGTAAGAAATGAAAGTGCCTTAAGTTCTCCAAAATGAAAGGTTGTTATAATAGCTTTATGGGAAGTTGTTATAACAACTTAAGAAGAAGTAAGAAAAGATGGTTTAAAATGTTTTGTAAGGATAAGTACATCGTGTCCCGCAAACAGGCCGGGTTACGTTATGTAAGGAGAATTACACCGTGTCCCGCACACGGGCCGGGTTACGTAATGTAAGGAACAATACACCGAGTCCCGCAAATGGGTCAGGTTATGTTATGAGATACACCGAGCCTACATATAGGTCGGGTTACGCCATATTACACCGCGCCCCAAGATGGGTCGGTTACGTCATTTTACACCGAGCCCCACAGGCGGGCCGGGTTATGCTACAGATTCCACAGTACACCGAGCCCCACAGGCGGGCTGGGTTATGCTACAGATTCCACAGTACACCGAGCCCCACAGGCGGGCCGGGTTATTCTACAGATTCTATAGTACATCGAGCCCCACAGGCGGGCCGGGTTATGCTACAGATTCAACAGTACACCGAGCCCCACAGGTGGTCCGGGTTATATCATATGATTCATCAGTACACCGTGTCCCGCAAATGGTCCGGGTTACATTATAACGTACGGATAATCAAAGCAAACTCCAAAATAAAAAGTCCCTTCATAAAGGGCCGGACTATGTTATGTAAGATATGTATGTTATGTGGAAAAGAACTTGATCAAATTCTTAAGTATGTATGTAAGAATATGATGTTAATTCTTATTGAAAAAGGAAAAGAACGACTAATGTACGATTGATTTCATGAGTTAAAATGGCACGGTAGGATCTAGTACTAAATTTTTATACTTGCTCCTGTCATTCTTTTGTAAAGTTATGATTTGATTACTGTACCTTATTTCCGTTCCATACTCTGCAGACATGTTAGATCGACTTTCTGGGCTGCGTTCATACCCGCAGGTATTAGGTACCCAGGTTGGTGATCCTCGTTCTTAGGATCTCTGTTCAGTTTTTGGGAAGAAGCTCCATTCACTCCGGAGGCTTATCTTTTTGTACGGATCCCTGTTGATGTAGATTATGTATATTCAGGGGTATGGCGGGGCCCTGTCCCCTCACAGTGGTTATGTTAAAAATTCTTAGAGGTCTGTAGTCATATCTTGTGGGTAAGTTTGTAAAGAAAAGGGATGTAACTGCTTTTGGCTATGTATATATATATATCCAGGGAGGTAGCCTTATAGGCTAACCTGTTGTTTATTTCTTATTAATTTATGTCATGAGCTTTATGTATGTTCCGCTGATTATCTCTGATGTATACTTGTAAGGGTGCCCAGGTAGAGCACCAGTCGTGGGCCCGGGGTCGGGTCGTGACAAAAGTGGTATCAGAGCATTTAGTCCTCGAAAAGTGTCTACATCGCGGTTCAGTAGTCTTGGTTATCGGTGTGTTGTGCACCACATCTATAACCAGGAGGCTACAAGGCATTTAGGATTGGTTTCCATTCTTCTCACTCTGAGATCGTGCAGTAGAGCTGTGTTATTAGGTTGATCCGTCTCTGACGTATTCTTATGTATATGTGTTAGCTATGCCTCCACGGAAGGCGACCAGGGGGCCCAGAAGGGCAAATCAGCAATAGGAGCTGCTAGTGGGACGCAGAGAGTTATTAGGACTCAGGCCCAAACTATGCCTGAGGTTGTGGCCCAGGCGGCGAGTTCAGTTACCCCGGCAGTACTAGAGGAGCCGAGAGCAGCCTCCGTGAGTTCCGATACTGAGCCTCACCACCAGAGGCGAGTATAGAGATTATGGGAGCGGTCATTGACCATCATAGTGGCAGAGCAACGCCGACAGGAGCCGGTAGCGAACCCTAGGGCAGATAGTTTAAGGGTTCGTGATTTTCTGGGTTGTGATCCGCCAGAGTTCTATGGGTCTAGACCTGAGGATGATCCTCAAGAGTTTATTAGGCAGATGCAGCAGACTATGCGGGTAATTAAGGCCTCAGAGGCAGAGTCAGTTGTACTAGCTTCTTACCGGTTACGAGATGTTGCAGTTAATTAGTTCGAGTCGTGGGAACTGTCCAGGGGCGAGGGTGCTCCTCCATCTTTGTGGAACGAGTTCACAGAGGCCTTCATTGATCACTTTTTGCCTCCTGAGATGAGGAGAGCCCGTGTGGATAGGTTCTTGACGCTGAGGCAGAATGGAAGGACCATCAGAGAGTATAACCTGGAGTTTGACTCATTGGCTAGGTATGCACTCACTATTGTGGCGGACATGGATGATAGAGTCCATCGCTATGTTATGGGACTAGACCGCTATATGATTACTGCATGTCTGGGAGTGGCCCTTCAGCCAGGTATGGATATTGCCAGGATGCAGGCATACACACAGGGTATTAAAGACATAGAGAGAAAGGAACAGCCAGACCAAGGCCAGCCCAAGAGGGCCATGACAGCAGGGTTTGAGGGTAACCTTCGAGGCGGACAGCCTCAGCAACAGGCTAGGTCTACATTTCAGCCGGCACAGAGTGCTCCTTCCCGATTTTCCGCGGGAGGTCTGATCACCGTTATTCGTGTTCGGTCGAGCTCCGAGTTTCGAATTCGTGTGTGCACATGGGTTCTAGGCAGTTGGGATCACTCTTCCCTCAGTGTTCACAGTGTGGCCGGCATCATCAGGGGGAATGTCGTCGTGCTATTGGTGCCTGTTTTTCATGTGGTCGTCAGGGCCATATGATGAGGGAATGTCCTAGTAAGAGATATACATGTGGGATAACTCAGTCTGCTGGATCAGTTGCTGGTTCTTCACCTTCTATAGCTATGCGCCCTGCAGGGCAGGATTACGAATAAGAGCGATAAAGGGAAAAACGATGCAATAGTTACAGGTATATCATTGACCCTTTAGAGACTTGTACGCATTAATAAGATTGTTATGTGTTTTAAGTGTTATGTACAGATATTATTGAGTTATTGTGATTAAGACAACCTGGTTATGTGGTAATGTAAGTTTGGGGACATGGAATATTTAAGGACCTAAGAATATTGATAACCGTAGAGACCTTAGATGTACAAGGCCTTCTCGGGTAGTAAGGTTTATTTCAGGCTAAGAATGAGAATTAAGTGCGATGATGGGCCAGGTGTGGCATATGTGATTATGTTGGGTGTAGTTAAGGGGGGGACTATGCGATATCCGTTTAGATTGAACCTCTAAAGAACATTTGGGGACGAATGTTTCTAAGGGGGGGGGGGAGAATGTTACACCCCGTAAGTCCAGGGCATGTTAAAGAGAATGTACGTAAGGAAGCAGGACTTTAAAATTTGAACGAAAGAAAGAGTTGTTATTTCTAAGGAAAATCTTCCGAACCTCGGGAAGGAAAAATGTTTGTTAGTAAGAATTGGGTTCTCAGAATTGTTATTTGAGACTGTTGGAATTTTATTTTCGGATTTGGTCACGTGGGGCCCACTCAGGAAATTTTACGTTTTGTGGGGCCCATGCGGTTTTCGATATTTTGACCAATTATGGAAATTTCGGGAAATGGAATATTTTAGACCAATAGGAGGGCGACACGTGTCAGCCTCCATATGGCCTTGGTTAAAAATTAAGGGTCAAGAGAGACAAGTGGAAGCTTGACATTATTGACTATAATTGACCACATCCTAGCCACACATTTGCCTTGATACAAACCCTTGATTGTAGTATATATCCATACTAGTAGCAAGACAATTCCACACTTAGAGAAAAATCAAGAACTTTGTGTACAAGAGTGAGGCTCTCGGCCATAGCTCTCTAAAAAGAGAAAAAATTCTTCAATCTTGCTTCATAAATCCCAATATTCAAACCCAAGGTCCCTAAAGGTATTCTAAGGATATCCCAACACAAAAATCCCAGAAAAACTACGTTTTTACGTTAGTCGCAACATGAAAACCTAAGGGGTTTTTCATAGTTGGAGTTGGAACTTGAAGAGTTCTTCATAAGCTTCCAAAGGTTGCTTGGAGTGGATTGAAACGTCAAGAAGATGAGCTAAAGTTGCTAATGATCGACTTTAGGTTTTGGATTGTATTTGGGCTTAAAGAGGTAAGAATCTCCGTCTTGCTTTTGTAATTCAAAATTTCATGTTGTAGTAGTTGATAGATGAGCATGTGATATTTAGAATGAAGATTGATGAATGTTATGGAATTTGGAAGCTTAAATCCGAGATTGGCATATTAGCCATTAAAATTGGAAATCAATTGGTCGATAGTTATAATCGTCGCATGTTATATAAGAAAGGAATTATAGTTGTTATAATTGATTGTGACTATTTAACATGTTAGAATAACAGCTTGGATTGAAAAGGAATTGGAAAAGAATAGATGTGGTGTTATCCTTGTGATTGCCGAAAATGGCTCAAGTTAGTGGACAGTTTTACTTTAATTGTGGGGCAGAATTTTACACGTCCTATTAGGCGTGTAATCCCCTTTGGTTAGCTGAATTGTTGAGCCTTAAATGTGTCATGTTGGTTATTGATTTTGGTCCTTGAAAAAGGTGGAAAAGTACGTAGAAACAAAGGAAGTGCTGCCCAAATTTCTGAAGAATAAGAGACCTAGCACTTAGTATTATTCCACGTTAAAAAGCTAGGAGTTGATAGACATGTTATGGTTATTATAGGTTGAAGTACTACGTATAGTGTATTCTACTTGAAGGGTGGAAAATCTAACAAGGTTGAAGTACCTTGGAGCATAGTGCTACGTATCGTTAGTCGTCGCGAGGTATGTGAACCTCTTCCTTCTTTTGGCATGATTCTACGTATGAAATATACATGTGGTATTATTTTATGATTCATTCTACTCTTAGCAGTAAAGAAGTATTCATATTGTTGATTCTATGTTAAAGGTGTGTCTAAATTATCCTAAGTCCTTACCAAGTCTTATGGGAGATGTTGGTAAGAATGGTTAGGAAGTTATGAGGTTTGATTTAAAGCTATGTGCCTTGATTTATTTGAAGTAAGTAAGTTGATTTTATATTTGAAAAGGGACTTGATTTTATAAGTGAAAGTTATATGATTTTAAAGAGAATAAGTTACTTGGTTTTGGAAGTATATGAAACTTTATTTTTCAAGTTATGGGACTTGATTTCTAAAGTATAGATGACATGATTTTATATGTATAAGCGACATGATTTTAAAGAGTATATGATACGAGGTTTTAAGACTTTAAGCCTTGATTTTATAAGTGTAAATGACTCGATTTAAAAAGTATGGCTTCTTGATTTATTTCAAAAGATAAGAAGATTGCTTTCAAAAGAGTATGTAACTTGAGTTGTAAAAAGAAGAAATTTATTGATTTAAAAGAGAAGGTGTGGCATGATTCTTTTATAAGTATGCATGTACGTAGTACTTTTGGGTTTAGTTTCCCCTAATGTTGTAAGAAATGAAAGTGCCTTAAGTTCTCCAAAATGAAAGGTTGTTATATAGCTTTATGGGAAGTTGTTATAACAACTTAAGAAGAAGTAATAAAAGATGGTTTAAAATGTTATGTAAGGAGAAGTACACCGTGTCCCGCAAACGGGCCGGGTTACGTTATGTAAGGAACAATACATGGGGTCCCGCAAATGGGTCGGGTTATGTTATGAGATACGTCGAGCCAACATATAGGTCGGGTTACGCCATATTACACCGCGCCCCAAGATGGGCCGGGTTACGTCATCTTACACCGAGCCCCACAGGCGGGCCGGGTTATGCTACAGATTCCACAGTACACCGAGCCCTACAGGCGGGCTGGGTTATGCTACAAATTCCACAGTACACCGAGCCCCATAGGCGGACCGGGTTATGCTACAGATTCCACAGTACACCAAGCCTCACAGGCGGGCCGGGTTATGTTATAGATTCCACAGTACACCGAGCCCCATAGGCGGGCCGGGTTATGCTACAGATTCCACAGTACACTGAGCCCCACAGGTGGGTCGGGTTATGTCATATGATTCATCAGTACACCGTGTCCCACAAATAGGCCGGGTTACGTTATAACGTATGGATAATCAAAGCAAGCTCCAAAATAAGAAGTCCCTCCATAAAGGGCCGGATTATGTTATGTAAGATATGTAAGTTATGTGGAAAAGAACTTGATCAAATTCTTAAGTATGTATGTAAGAATATGATGTTAATTCTTATTGAAAGAAGGAAAAGAACGACTAATGTACGATTGACTCATGAGTTAAAATGGCACGGTAGGATCTGGTACTAAATTTTTATACTTGCCCCTGTCATTCTTTTATAACATTATGATTTAATTACTGTACCTTATTTCCGTTCCATACTTGGTACATGTTGTACTGACCCCCTCCGGGGGCTGCGTTCATGCCCGCAGGTATTAGGTACCCAGGTTGGTGATCCTCGTTCTTAGAATCTCTATTCAGTTTTTGGGAATAAGCTTCACTCACTCCGGAGGCTTATCTTTTGGTACGGATCCCTGTTGATGTAGATTATGTATATTCAGGGGTATGGCGGGGCCCTATCCCATCACAGTGGTTATGTCAAAAATTCTTAGAGGTCTGTAGTCATATATTGTTGGTTGGTTTGTAGAGAAAAAGGATGTAACTGATTTTGGCTATGTATATATTTATCCAGGGATGTAGCCTTATCGGCTAACCTGTTATTTATTTCTTGTTGATTTACGTCATGATCTTTATATATGTTCCGCTGATTATCTCTGATGTATACCTGTAAGGGTGCCCAGGTAGGGCACCAGTCGAGCCTGGGGTCGGGTCGTGACAATAACACTTCATTAACAAATAAGCCTCCCTTGGCCGAGAATGAGGGTGAAACCTTAGGGGTTTCCGTCGACTTTTTGGTGATGGAACGTGAAGGGAAGTTGATCATAAGCTTATAGGGATTACGTATATGTGATTGGAACTTGAATAAGTGGAGCGAAATAAAAACTGCGGGCCAATCTTCTACAGACTGATTTTAGCATTTTTGACCTATTTTAAAGGTAATGATTCTTCTTCTTTTAAAGTAATTGGATATTACTTATTGTTGTTATGTATGGATGAGCATGTACTAAAAATAATGAAGATTAAAAAGGATTTGGGCCATTTTTTGGAAGTTGGGCCGAGAGTGAGCTATTTTCGGGTCTTGGATTCGTTGGTTATTATTGTCGTTATTTACACTTGTTTCATGTTATATAATGAAGGAAATATTGTTGTTGATAGTTTATATGAATTATATAACCTGTTGAAAGGTGAATTGGATATTAAGGAATTGTGGAAAAAGGCTTTGGATATGTAGTTGTTGGCCGAGAATGGGCTAGAAGTTGTTGGATATTGTGGGCAGTTTTGGGACTGTTTTCACGTGATTTGCATGCTGGAAATTTGGTATAAATATTGCATGTTTAGTGTAATAAATGGCTAATGAAAGTCGTAAGGAATAAGGGTGTTAAAGGCTTCACATTGTACCCTTAATGTTTGTTAATTATGGACTGTTTTGTATAGATTGTGGGGCAGAATTTTACACGTCTAGTAGGCGTGTAATCCCCTTTGGTTGTTGTATTTATCGTTCCCTTAGTCGGGGCTTGTTGGTTGTTGAAATTGGGCCTTGAAAAAGGTGGGAAAGTACGTATAAACGGGGGAAGTGCTGCCCAAATTTCCGTATAATAAAAGGACCATTATTTGGTATAAGTCTTATACTAGTAAGCTTGAAGTTGATAGAAGTGTTGTTGCTATTATAGGTGGAAGTACTACTTGTGGCATATTCTACTTGGCGTATGGAATAGCCTATAAGGTTGAAGTACCTTGAGACGTATTCTAGATTGTAGTATTGGTTAGTCGCGAAAAAGGTATGTGAACTATCCCTTCTTATTTTGACATGATTTGGTTTTATAAAGTGAATGGATTTTAATCCTTTTTGACACTTGATTTGATTTTATAAAATGGAAGTTGTTCTATCCATTCTATTGATAGTACTTGGGGTTTCTAAAATGAAAGATTGTTATATATATCCTATTGATAGTACTTTGGGTTTTCTAAAGTATAAAGTGACTTGATTTTGAAAGTATAAAGTGACTTGATTTTGAAAGTATAATGTGCCTTGATTTTACAAGAGATGTTCTATAACGATAGGTACATGATATTTTGGTGCCCAGATTTTCTAAAAAGATAGTTGATTAGATTATTGGGTGCATGATATTTTGGTGCCCATATTTTCTAAAAAGATAGTTGATAGATTATTGGGTGCATGATATTTTGGTGCCCAGATTTTCTAAAAAGATAGTTGATTAGATTATTGGGTGCATGATATTTTGGTGCCCAGATTTTCTAAAAAGAGATTACTTAGATTATTGGGTGCATGATATTTTGGTTCCCAGGTTTTTCTAAAAAGATAGTTCATTTCATTATAACGATAGGTACATGATGTATTGGTGCCTAGGTTTTTTATAAAAAGAGAGTTCATTTTAATGATTGGTACACAACATGGTGGTAACTTGGTTTTATTCCTTTTAGAGTCAAAAGAGTATTTGAGGGCACAGTTAAATCTTAATTTTAAAAGGATACAGTTGACTCTTATTTTATATGGCACAGTTGGATCTGGTATTTTATTTTCGTACTTATCCCTGTCATTTTTTGGCCAGTTTGATCTTATTTACTGTAATTCATGTTTGCATACTTAGTACATTGTTGTACTGACCCCCTTCTCCGGGGGACTGCATTCATGCCCATAGGTATAGGTACTCAGTTGGGTGATACACGAGCTTATGATCTCCATCCAGCTTCTATTAAGATAACTCCATTATTCTGGAGTCTTTTCATTTTGGTACGGAGTTTGTATTGCAGTCTTATGTTTATTCAGAGGTACGGCGGGGCCTTGTCCCGTCATAGTTGTTGTCAAACTCTTAAGAGGTATGTATTCATATGTGGGGTGGACTTGGGTACAGTTGTAGTTCCGTTTGTTATATATATATATAATGGCGGTCTTATCGGTTTTGCCTTTGCTCCTGTTAAAAAAAAAGTGTTATTTAGCTTCCACGGATTACTTATGTTGTATCGGTAGAAGGGTGCTCAGGTAGGGCACCAATCGCGGGCCCGGGGTTCGGGTCGTGACAGAGTGGTATCAAAGAAGTTAGTCCTCGGAATGTCTACAGACCGTGTCTAGTAGAGTCTTGGGTATAGGTATGTATGCACCATATTTATACCCAGGAGGCTACAGGATACTTAGGATTGGTTTCCTTTCTTCTCACTCTGAGATCGTGCAATAGAGATGTGTTATTAGGTTGACCTCTCTCTAACGTATTCTTGTGTTACAACTATGCCTCCACGGAAGGCAACAGTGGCCCAGAAGGGCAAATCAGCAGCAGGAGCTGCTAGTCAGACTCAGAGAGTTACCAGGGCACAGGCCCAGTCTATGCCTGAGGTGGTGCGTCAGACGACTAGTTCTGTTACGCCGCCGTCACTAGAGGAGCTTAGAGCAGCAGCAGCTCCAGAGGCTTTGATACTTGAGCCTCCGGTTCCTCAGCCAGGGGCAGAGGATAGGGACTTCAGGGATACAGTACAACTACTGGCTAGGATAGTAGCAGGACAGACGTACAGACCGGGGCCGGTAGTTGACCCCAGAGCAGACAGTTTGAGGGTCCGGGACTTCTTGAGTTGTAGTCCGCTAGAGTTTTATGGGTCGAGGTCTGAGGATGATCCTCAGGAGTTCATCCGCCAGATTCAGCGGACGATGAGGGTAATTAAGGCATCGGAGACAGAGTCAGTCATATTGGCTTCTTACCGGTTGCGCGATGTAGCAGTTAACTGGTTTGAGTCATGGGAGTTGTCCAGGGGAGAGGGTGCTCCTCCTGCTGTGTGGGATGAGTTTACAGAGGCATTTATTGACCACTTCTTTCCTCCTGAGATGAGGAGAGCCAGGGTTAACAGTTTCTTGAATTTGAGGCAGAGTGGAAGGACATTAGAGAGTACAGCCTGGAGTTTGACTCGTTGGCTCGGTACGCACCCACTATTGTAGCGGACATGGCAGACAGGGTGCACAGCTACGTGATGGGGCTGGACCACTATCTGATTGATGGATGTATGGCAGTGGCCCTTCAGCCAGGCATGGATATTGCCCGAGTACAGGCCTACGCCCAGGGGTAGAGGACAGACATAGGGGGAGTCAACCAGACAGAGGTCGTGATAGAGATCAGCCTAAGAGGGCCAGGACGACAGGATTTTCGGGTGTGTTTCGAGGCGGACAGCCTCAGCAGCATGTTGGGTATTCTTCTCAACCATCACAGAGTGCTCCTCCACAGTCGTCAGGAAGGAGGTTTGACCGTCCCGGGTATTCAGGGGCCGGTCGGAGCTCCAAAGCTTCAGGATCTCAGGGAAATGGGGGTCCTAGTCAGTTGAGGCCACATTTGCCTCCATGTTTTCGGTGTGGTAAGTCCCATATTCGGGGATGTCGTTCTGGTTCAGGTGCATGTTTTGCTTGCGGCCGTCAGGGCCATATGATGAGAGATTGTGCTTCCAGAGGTGGTACAGGTAGTATAATTCAGCCGACGGGATGGGTTGATGGTTCATCATCTACTATCGCTAGGCGCCCCGCAGGGCAAGGTATTCATACACCAACATGCCACGATAGAGGTCGTGGTGGGAGTTTCCGGTTTTAGCGGTCCTTCGAACCACCTATATACTTTGACCAGTAGACGTGACCAGGAGTCATCACCAAATATGGTTACAGGTATATTTTGATCCTTTTTTACTCATACATGCATTGATAGATTCAGATTCCGCCCTAGCGTATATTTTCCCCTTGTTGCTAGTAGAATGTGAATTGATAGGACCCTCAGAGGTAGAAATATTTTTGTTTAGTAATGTTCAGAGTAAAGGATGTTGACAAGAATGATAAAGTGAATGAAACTATAGTTGTGTAGGGTTCACAAGGTATAATTACCCCATGACAGTGTAAAGACCGATAGTAGAGGATGTACAGTAGGAATACTTCGGCCAAGGTGGCGAACCTCTAGTAAGCGGGAAGATAGCGTGAGAAATACTTTGAGATAGGAGAGAGATTCATTTTAGACCATGACTGAGATTTTGTTGTGATGATACACACACTTTAGATTCAGTAACATTGTCCATAAGTGTTCGTGATTTAGATACTACTAGTATAAGAGTTTACACCGGTTAGTAAACAAAGCTAGGTAGACAATAGGATCATTCACCAACCAGTAGTTTGACTAATGTGAGGACAGAGAAGAGAAGCTAACACGAGGGAACACATCAGTTAGTTGAGTGGGAGTCCGACAGAAGGATTTAGGTAGTGATAGCCCTATGACTTAGAATACGACAGGGTCATCCCTAGTACGGGAAGAGAAAAGGAACGTCAAACATTCCATTTTTGAAAGGACTGCAACCTTCGAGTATTGTGAGAAGGAACCACATGTCACGACCCGTTCCGGGGCCCATGACTGGTGCCTTACCCGGGCACCCAAGTAGACATACATCAGAGTAATCAGCGGAATATAAAACAAAACATGAAACAAAATGAAGTGTAAAAGCTTTATTCATGAAAAGTTGCCTTTCGGCATATATAAACATACACTTGAACAGCGATTCGTCCCTTTACAAACTCGCCACAACAAGATTTACATGCACTTAAGAGTTTTATAATAACAACGACGGTGGTCCGCCATACCCCGAATGTAAGTACAATGACAGGGACTATACCAAAGATAAGCCTCCGAGAAACGGAGCTTCCCAAAACGCTGAATCGTGATCCTAAGAGCGAGGATCGACGATCGCGTACTTACTACCGCAGATGAACGCAGCCCCGGGCGAGGTCAAGACAGTACCAAGTATGTGAAATGTAAAATATCAGAATGAAATCATAGTAGTCTATATAAAGCGGGAGACATGTATGATAACCAAACTACGATTCACAATAAATAAGCAAATATGTCAAGTCGTGACTCACGCCTCAAAGTCATCACTCAAATATAACTATGGGTCTCACGCCCACAACATCAATCATGCCCGTGGAATACCTTCCTCACCGCCAGCCTATGATATAAAAGCACCAAGGAATACACATGAACACGTGTCCCACCTGTCATAATAAAACCGTCTGAGGTAAGTACGGCGCATAGCCGACTACTAAAACCCACGCACCAACAATGCCATAAAAGCGTATCACAAGGTCTTTCTGCATCGCCACATGATCGGCCGCCACTCGCTCGCAGATCAAATGCGCGCTTAATCTCGAACTTCCCGCAGCTCGCATAGGCCACACACATAGGCCCGCATGAGGTATTCCCGCGTCGAGGGTAGCTACTCACCGCATCGCCCCGACTCGCATCCGCGTGGCCACATAGACCGCATGGCCACATAGACCGCACACTAACTCGAACTCGTAGCTCCGCGATGTGCCCACCGACCCGCATGAGGTATTCTCGAATCATAGTCACACAGACTTCCTGAGGTGTACCTTGCATCGGGGGGCAGCTTAACCCCCGGTATATCATGTCAAGAGGTGAGTGATATAATACTAGCACAACGGCTTATCGTTAAACAACATAAGCACAACAAGGGAAACCCCCTTACACAAACATCACAAGACACTAACACACGTAGCATCCTAACATGTTTACTTTATCAAACCAACAAGAAAGTATTACAAGGCTATCACCAACCAACATAATCAAGTTATTCACACAAGGTACTTTCTACTTTATGTCAACAAGTTCGGGTTTTTATCCCCAAAGTACTTCCTACATTAACTCTTTAAAAGATCTGCTTTTCACTAAAGTCACACAATACGTAGTATAAAAATAGAGTGACTATCTTTTAAGTAAACCAAAACACTTCTTTTGTAAAATCAAGTAACAACATTCTTTCCAAACGTTCAAGTTTGCCTAATTTCAAATGCTCAAGTTTCTCATTTTCGAAAGGTTTCGTAGTTCATAGTCTTAATCACTTAATAATATAATTCTCTTTTAAAACAATTTGAGAAACATATGCCTTATGTGTGAGTAGGTTATTCTTGTTCATAACAATCTTATTAAAGCAGCCATGATCTAGGAAATGTAATATCATTTTGTCTCATCTTAGCTTCTGTGCAGATGGAGGTTTCTACTGGTTTTAATAATACTTAATTAGTCAATACATTTTCCTTTATTAGCGCTGCTGTGGTTTGTTCGATACTTATTCTCATTTTCGAAATCCATACAAGGCTTTTATAAAACAATTAAGTAAACTGCCTTTTATCACTCTTAAGTCGTTATACCTAACTTCCCATAAAGCTAGTATAACTCTTAAGCTTTTAAAACCAAGTATTACTCTTCTTTCAAAAACGATTCTTAATTCTTTTGAAATACTTCAAGATTCTTATTATTAGACTCAAGTCAAAAGACATCGCAAAGAAACCACGCTCGCTTAACACACGTCGCTCACCGTACTATATATATTCTTTTAAAATATCATGCTCAAGAGGATAGGAAGAATCACATACCTCGCGACGATTATCGACAATTAGCAAAACGCTCCAAAGCATCAGAATCCTGCTAGCCTTTTTCCACCCTTCGAGTAGAATACGCTACTCGCAGTACTTCAAACTATTACGGTTATATAAGTCTATCAATGTCTAGACTACTCTGTAGAATAAATCTAGATACAAGATTCTACGGAAAATTGGGCAAGACTTCCTACCCACAAACTACACAAGTTCATCAGAATACACCCTATGTAAGTACAGCTCAATTCCTTCTTATATACCTTCCTCAGATATAACTTATACTTAATTCTTATACTTCAACAGTATGCAAACTCTAAATACAATAGGGGGACAAGATATTTACCTCGATAAGCCCAAAATTATCCAAGATTTAATGTCGATCCTGAGCAACGTTTAGCTCCAATTCCTGACGCTCCAACCCGCTCCAACAACCCTTAGAAGTTCCCAAACAACTTCTACTTAGCACTTCAACCAACTATGAAGATTTTCCTTAGGGTTTCGTTTTGAGACTAAAAGGACATAAGGTAGTATTTCGGGCTCTACGTATAGAGGTAACTTTGGAATACTACAAGGTATAAGGCTAAGGTATTTGGAATTGTAACAATACTTGGAGAGTATTTTTCTACCAAAAGGGGGGGGGTGTTTCACGAGAACAACACTCAAGAGAGGGGTACTTTCTGGCTAGCACCACTTAGGAAGGGGTATTTCTGCCAAGGGCCTCACAAAGGGGAGGAGGCTTGGACGAAAACTATAGAGAGGGAAGGAGTTTTTGAGACTTGGAAGTTGTGTTGTGGATGAAGAAGTCTTCAACTAAGGGGTATTTATAGGCCTTCAATGGCCAAGATCAAGACAAGTGGTGGCAAGTGGAGGTGAAGATTTGCACAAGTACACCCTAGCCATCTACTCCACAAATCACTCCAAACATTGACCCAAGTTTTAGGCCACAAACATGCCAAGAAACGTGCTCACTTTCGCCACAAGATCGCTTCACACTGAGGTGACAAGTGTCGCCCTCTCGTTGGTCCAAAATATTTCATCTCTCCGAAAAATCCGCAAAAATTATTAATGTCGCAACCGTAATTTTCCCCTCGCAAAGTCCGAAAAACGTTTCGTCGAAAAACAATTCTTTTCGGGGGTTGTGCACAAATTTTTGTCCCTTGCCTAACTTAAGGCTTAAACTTTTGTACGTACGTCCCCACGTACATACTCTGGAAATACGGGGTATAACATTCTCCCCTCCTTAGAAACATTCGTCCCGAATGTTCCTTCTCGATACAGATAATGATAAGTTCCTCTTAACTTAAACAAGTTGCCAATGCCACACCTGGCCACAAATTAACATACGCGCAATTACTTAATCCCAGTCCATGAGGAATCACCTCTAGCATAACAAAAGCTCCCACCCAAAGTCTAAAATATACTCCCTTCGCACCTTCATTTTACAAAAGAAATGATCACATCTATGCTCTTAACACATGCTCGCTTCTTCCTTACTCGTCGCACTTTCTCGTACACTCGAACTCTTTCTCATAACTTACCACATTTCTGTTATTGCTTCAGTTTCCAAAATCTCTGGGTTACTATCTCCAACTTGGTCATCATTAACTGGGAACACTCTGGATGGATCTCCGATACTTTTCCGAACATAGCAACAATAAAGACGGACGTCGCCTCCTAAGTCGGACGCAAATGCTAACATATAGGCAACCCGCCTATTCTTCACATGAGTGAAAGGCCCAAAGTAACTCGGGCTAAGTTTCTCTGTTTTCCAAAACTCGTCACACCCTTTCCGGTGGTACTTTCAAGAGAACCCACCGCCAACTGAACTCTAAGTGTCGACGTTGATTATCCGCATGACTTTTGTTGACTCTGAGCTGCCAATAACCTCTACTGGATAGGCTTCACCCTATCCACATCCTGCCGAAACAAGTATGAACCAACTATCTGAACCTTGCCAACATCGAACCAATCGACCAAGAACTTACACTTCCGCCCTACAAGGCTTCATACGCGACATCCGAATACTGAAATGGTAGCTATAATGATACTCACTCAACAAGAGGCACATAATCCTCGCTGCTATCTCTGAAATCAAAACACCGGCCCGAGGATGAATGCGATACGGAGACTCACCTGAGTTCCTAACCCCGCTCGTAAAACTTCCAAAAAAGAAATAGCCATAACTGGGCTTCACTGTCACATCATAAGGTGAAAGTAGGCACCTGCAAACCTTACAACCTTCCCGATAAATAACATCTCGCATAACCTTCACGAGTAAATAGTCTTGATCGAAAGACAAGATGGGCTGACCTCATCGCCCGATTTCCGTCGAACGCACTCACGAACTCGTCGATGGTTAACTACACTGGGCCTAACACCTCGTGACCCATCACCGGCGGGACCACCTCGAATTGACCCCACCACATTACGTGTCGCGGGTTGACCCGCGACGGTCCTCAACCCGACTCCGCTATCGCGCCAAACACTTGTTCCCGATCCGAACAATCTCACTAATCAAGTTACGAAAACCTAGTGGTCATTCTTAGCTCAACTACCTCTTTCATTTCACACTACTCGGGGACTTATCACACAAACATATCTCACGTGTACTATGCACTCCGATAAGTGGTCAAACATAAAATAAATCTTTTACTCGAGATGGCCCCGCTCTAAGGTCTCCACGTATAACATTCTAAGGCTCACACTTTCCTATCCCCAATCTTACCCTTTTAACTAACCATGATTTCTAATCACAATTAATACAATGCTATCGAACATAACACTTAAGATATACTCATCTTATCACACATACAAATCTCTAGAGGTTAAGGATATACTGTATTCATCGCTTCACTACCCTCTGCCGTCCCAATCAATCCTCGCTCGGGCGATACCAGAAAGGTGATGAACTAGCCGATCCCGGGCGTCGAGTCTATACATCCGCGCCACCTGGCCTGGACAATTTCTCGCAAATGGCCCCGCTGGCCGCAGCAAAACAAGTCAAGAAGTACGACACTCCCACAATGACATCTTCCACAACGCCACACCGAGCGTGGCCTCCTTCGCTAACACTGCATCACGACCCGACTCGATCGCGATCGTGCCCTACACAGGCACCCTTAGGTAAACATCGAGATAATCACGGAACATACATGAAACTTATAAAATAAAACAATGTAAAACAACAAAGTTAGCCGATGTGGCTACCTTCCCGAACATAAATATATACGATCAAGCGGTTGCCTCATTTCTTTACAAACCGACCCACAATATGTGACTACTGCACTTAAGAGTTTTAACATAACAATCCGTGGACAGGCCCCGCCATACCCCGAATATACGAATCTACTACCTCGGAAACCGTATCAATAGATAAGCCTCTGAGCAAATGGAGCTTTTTCCCAAAATCAACCGAGATCCTAAGAGCAAGGATCACCAACTGTGCACCTAATACTGCGGGCATGAACGCAGCCCCGAAGGGGTCGATAACAAAAACCGAATATGGAACTAAATAAGGTACAACAATTAAAACATATCTCAGATAAAAGCATGACAGGGTAAGTGTAAAAGAAGTAAATACCGAGCCTACCATGTCATTACCCTCGTGAACTTAATCGTACCTTATTATCTTTTCCCATTTCTCAATAAAGGTTATAGTCACTTCCTTACGCATTTACTTCGGAAAATCATCAAGTTCACTACCATATAACCTACTTACCTTACACAACCTAGTCCGCCCTTTACGAGGGACACCTATACCGTCCGACCCATCTCTCGACGCGATAATGTCCTATAGTCCGCCCATAAAGGTATACCGCCCGCCATCTCCGGGTCGATAATGTCATATAATCGCCCGTAGGTATATCGCCCGCCCATCTCGGGTCGATAATGTCATATAGTGCGCGTAAAGCGTATACCGCCTCGCCCATCTCTGGTCGATAATGTCATATAGTGCGCGTAAGGTATACCGCCCGCCCGTCTGCGGGTCGATAATGTCATATAGTTCGCGCGTAAAGGTATACCGCCCGCCCGTCTCGGGTCGATAATGTCATATAGTTCGCCTGTAGCGTATATCGCCCGCCCGTCTGGTCGATAATGTCATATAGTCGCCTGTAGGTATATCGCCCGCCATATCTGGTCGATAATGTCATATAGTCGCCTGTAGAAGGTATACCGCCCGCCATCTCTCGGTCGATAATGTCATATAGTGCGCGTGAAGGTATCGCCCGGCCATCTCTCGGTCGATAATGTCATATAGTTCGCCTGAGGTATACCGCCGCCCATCTCTGGTCGATAATGTCATATAGTCTGCGTGCAGGTATACCGCCCGCCCATCTCTCGGGTCGATAATGTCATATAAAACCCGAATTTAACCCAACGTACACGCACTCTACTCCTTTAGAAAGACACTTTTTCAAATAAAACTTCCTGCATACTAACAACCGTAGTATCAAGTCATCTCTACCTTTCAGACAAGTCACAATACCTTTTTAGAAATACAATTACCGCTTCTAAATCAAGTGACTTCTTTCTTAAAAACCTTAAGCAATTGGTACCTTTAAAACAATTTGCCCTTCTTTATTTCAAATCATTTCTTGTTTATGTTATCAAGAAAACCATTCTCTTAACCTCCCATAAAGTTATTATAACTAACTTCCCATAAAGCCGCCATACTAACTTTATGCCTTAAACTAATTCATTCTTTTTATAACCAAGAGACTTCTACTTTTGAAACCAAGTATTATATACTTTCAAATCAATTCTCTTAACTTTCAAAAATACGATTAGTCTCTTAACCTTTAGAACTCAAGTGACTCTTTTATTATAAAACCTTAGGCAATTGATGCCTTAAAATCAAGTTGCCTTTTCACTAAAATCAAGTCATTTATCTTTCCATAAAGCAATTATAACCAACTCCCCATAAAGTCGTTATATTCACTTTATGCCTTAGCCAAATACCATTTCCTATCCAAGGGACTTATACGTTTAAAACAGAACAAGTATCACATACTTTAAAAACCTTCAAGTCCCTTAACTTAATAAAACTTAAGACATCCTTTATTCTTTCAAAGAAGTGAGTAAATCTCCTAACTCACCCGACTTGGCTATTCATAAAACTAGTAAAGGATATCAAGGTGTCAGACGCTCACCGTACTACATAATGCAACTAGTCATGCTCAAAAGATAGGAAAAGTTCTATATAGTGTAAGTCACACAACTACCTCTTAACTTCTAAGAGTATAAGGAAACATGAAATAATACCACAGGTATATTCCATACATAGAATCATGCCAAAGGAAGGAAGAGGTTCACATACCTCGCGACGATTATCGACAAGTAGCAAAATGCTCCAAAGTACTTCAACCTTGATAGTTAATCCATCATTCAAGTAGGATACGCTATACTAAGTACTTCAACCTATGATGGTCACAATACGTCCATTAACCTCTTACTTCAAACGTAGAATATTCTAAGTGCTAAGTCACTAAATTCTACGGAAAATCTGACAAAGACCTCCTTTATTTTTACTTACTTTGCCACCTTTTCAAGGCCGAATACAATAACCAAACACGCCACATTTTAAGGCCCAAACAATGCAATTATCAATAGGATTACACGCCTACTAGGCGTGTAAAATTCACCACAAAAGATATCAAACTAATACAAACTACATGTCCAAATTCGGCCACATTGTTTTCAACAATATCAATTCTTATCCAATTTCCATTTCGATCCAAGTTGTTAGCAATACATGATATCAAGTCGCAATCGACTATAACTACTATAATCTTCAAGTCAACAACATGCGACGATTCTAATAACGACTAAATTGTAATCCAACTTAACATGGCTTACATTACATTTCGGATTTTCAAGGCTACAATCAATCCATAATCCTTATAAACTTCAACACATATACTTCATGCTAGCAACAAGTAAAGCTAACAACAATATAAATAATCTTGTAACACTTTCAAAGAACAAGATTATACCTCAACGAATCTTAATCCTATCTTCAAATCCGAAGTCGCTCCTTAGCAACTTAGAGACTCTTCAAGGCACTTCAATCTGCTACTGAGACCCTTAGAACCATACCAACAACTTTCCTTCAAACTTCCAATCAAAACCTAGAAAGACAACTAGGTTTTCGCTCATGACTAACCCGAAAACTATCTTTTTCCGAGATTTTTCTATTGAGATACACTCACAATACCCTCATGAACCTTGGTTTAAAGTGTGGAGCTTATTGGACAAGAAACAAAAAAAAATCCTTTTGGAAAAGAGAGAACCCGAGAGCTACCACTATGTGTTCTTGATTTTCTTGAAATATTTTCTAAGTATGGAACTTAGTCTTGCTACTAGTAGTGTTATAAAGCACAAAGGAGGGTCAAGATGCAAACATTTGGGTGGCTAGGATAAGGTCTTAGCAAATATCAAGGCTTGTGGGACCTTTGACTTAGTCAATTTTCTCAAGATCACACTTGCAAGACTTTGTCTTCCTAACAAGGGACAAATGACCCTTTTGTCCATGTTCAATTTCGTCCAAGGCATCACTAAGGGGGGTGACACGTGTCGCCCTCCCATTCGTCACGATATTCGTTTTCTGACAATTTCATAATTCCGATAAATTTTTTACAAGTCTAAATTCTCAACACTTGTGAGTTCTTACGTACGTTCTTAAAACATGTCCTGTAAATACGGGGTGTAACATTCTTCCCCCCTTAGAAACATTCGTCCTCGAATGTTCTTTCGGAGTCCAATCTAATTAAAGAGCGACATAGTCTCCTTATACTACACCCTTCTTACGACATATGCCACCCATGGCCACATAACAAATTTATACTAAAATGTCAACATTGGCACTCACGAAGCCAACTAGCCCATACTTATAACGACCTCAAAGTCTGTCATAATCCTCTCTACTAGGTCTACTAGGGTGTCACGACCCAATCCCGGGCCCGTGACTGGTGCCTTACCCCGGGCACCCTAGTGATACAACATCAGAGAAAATCAGCGGAAATAAAAACTTTAAACATGAAACAAGAGATATGAATATAAAATGCCAACCAACCTGCTACCTTTTGTATATATAACTAAAACTTGAATAGCTACATCCTTACAAACCCCGCCACAACAAAGATTTCATGCACCTCTAAGAGATTTTATACAACATGATGACAGTGGCTCGCCATACCGAATGTACAAGTACTACAAGTGATGACTATACTAAAAGATAAGCCTCCTGAGAAACGGAGCTTCCCAATACGTTGAATCGTGATCCTATGAGCGAGGATCAACGATCGTGTACCTTACTGCGGCATGAACGCAGCCTCAAGGCGAGGTCGCATAACAGTACTGGTATGGAATCGAAATATCAGAAATGAAATCATAGTAGTCTATATAAAGCGGGAGACATGTATGATAACCAAACTACATCCATAATAAATAAGCGGTATGTCAAGTCGTGACTCACGCCTCAAAGTCATCACTGAATATAACTATGGGTCTCACGCCTCAACATCAATCATGCCCGTGGAATACCTTTCCTCACCGCTTAGCCTATGATATAATAACACCAAGCGAGTACACATGAACACCAAGTCCCACTGAGTCATAAACCGTGACGGGGCAAGTACGGGCTAACTACTGATACCAAAGCCGATCATCAATCGACCGGCAAGTACGAAGCCAACTACCGATACCAAAACCGTACTAACAATACTATACAACCAAACCACGGCCGATACGGCAAGTACGAAGCCAACTACCGGATACCAAAGCCGTGTCACGTGATCGGGCAAGTACGAGGGCTAACTACCGGATACCAAGGTCAGATCACGAGACTCCGCCACGGTTCGAGCATCGGGCAAGTACGAAGCCAACTACCAGATACCAAAGCCGTGTCACGAGTCGATCGGCAAGTACGAGGGCTAACTACCGGATACCAAGCGTCAGATCACGAGACTTCGCCACTAAACTGAACGGGGCAAGTGCGAAGGCTAACTACCAGGTACCAAGGCCGAATCAGCCACGAGACGGGGCAAGTACGAAAGTCAACCACCAGATACCAAGGTCGAATCAGTATAACCTCATGGAGAGCTAGTCCATGGACTAACACTATCAAGCGAGCGCACTGCGGAATCCTCCACACCGCAGACGTCCAAGTAAGATCATAACAATCAGTCGGCCCTCCATTGAGAGACGCGGTGGTATAGAAATACAATACTAGAACGGCAAGGCTATTACACGCAAACATAGGCAAGTTACACACAACTCAAAGTACTTTCATTTTATGCCAAAGTCCAGGTTTTAACCCCAAAGTACTACGTACGTTAAATTCTTTTTAAAGTATCCATTTCTTTTACAAAGGTCACCCGATGCCCGTATCATAAAAATAGAGTGACTAACATTTTTAAGTAAACCAAAACAACTTCCATACTTTCCTTTTTAAACCAAAACACTTCTCCTTTTAAAATCAAGTTACAACATTCTTTTCCAAAGTTCAAGTTTGCCTAATTTCAAATATTCACGTCTCTTATTTTCGAAAGATTTCATAGTTCATAGTCTTAATCATTTAATAACGTAATTCTCTTTTAAAACAATTTGAGCAACATATGCCCTATGTGTGAGTAGGTTATTCTTGTTTATAACAATCTTATTAAAGCAGCCATGATCTAGGAAATGTAGTACAATTTTGTCTTATCTTAGCTTCTATGCAGATGGAGGTTTCTACTGGTTTTAATATAATTACTTATTTGTCAATACATTTTCCTTTATTAATGTTGCAGTGGTTCGTTCGATACTTATTCTCATTTCCGAAATCAGTAAAACATTATTCTTTAAAAACCAAGTACTCATTACTCACGAATGAGGTTTCACACTTTTTAACAACTTTCATATCAATTCAATTAAGTCAAGTCTCTTATCTTTTAAGATCGAGTCTCTTAACTTCTAAAATCAATAAACCATTCTTTTTATCATTCTTAAGTCGTTATACCTAACTTCCCATAAAGCTAGTATAACTCTTAAGCTTTTAAAACCAAGTATTACTCTTCTTTCAAAAATGATTCTTAATTCTTTTGAAATACTTCAAGATTCTTTATTATTTAAAAACTCCAACAAAAGACATCAAGTAAAACCACGTCATTAACACACGACGCTCACCGTTTACTATACATATTTTTAAAATATCATGCTCAAGAGGATAGGAAGAATCACATACCTCGCGACGACATCGACGATTAGCAAATAGCTCCAATCAGTAATCTCGCTTAGCCTTTTCCACCCTTCTCGAGGTAATACGCTACTCGCGATTTCAACCTATAACGGTCATATAAGTCTATCAATGTCTAGACTATTCTGCAGAATAATTCTAGATACAGATTCCTTTATTCTACGGAAAATTGGGCAGCACTTCCCTACCCGCCAATCTACACAAGTTCATCAGAATACAACCTATGTAAGTACAGTTCAATCTTCTTTCTTTAATATTCTTCTGATGTGATTTCAATTCAATTCTCTTCTTTTATACCATCCTTCTATACGTCTTATACTCATTTCTATACTACTACAGTATGTAATTTCCAATTACAATAGAAGGACAAGAGTATTTACCTCGATAAGCCCAAAATTATCCTAGTTTTAATGTCGATCCCGAGCAACGCTTAGCTCCAACTGGCGCTCCAACCCGCTCCAAACAACCCTTAGAAGTTCTACGCAACTTCTTCTTAATACTTCAACTCGCTATGAAGATTTCCTTAGGGTTTCGTTTAGTGGCTAAAGGAAGTATAATAGTATTTCTGGGCTTTTAGTATAGGTGTAACCTTGGAATACTACAAGGTATTTGGGCCAAGGTATTTTGGAATAGTAACAATACTTGGAGAATACTTTTCTACCAAGGGGGGGTGTGTTTTACGAAAACAACTCAAGGAAGTGGGTTGGTTTCGGCCAAGGCTTCCCAAAGGGGGAGGGGGACCTTGGACGAATACTACACTTAAGGGGGAGAGAGTTTTGATACTTGGAAAATGATTTGTGGATGAAGATTTAGTCTTGCATTGGAGGGGTATTTATAGGGCCTTCAATGGCCAAGATTTAGACAAGTGGGGGGCAAGTGGAGGGTGTGGATTTGCACAAGTGCCCCCCTAGCCATCTACTCCACAATTCACTCCAAACATTGACCCATGGTTTAGGCCACAAAACATGCCACGAAATGAGCACCCAATCGGCCACCACAAACCGCCAACTTGAGGGTGACAAGTGTCGCCCTCTCGTTGGTCCAAAATATTACATCTCTCGGAAAAATCCGCAAAAAATATAAATGTTGCAACCGTAATTTTCCCTTCGCAAAGTCCGGAAAACGTTTCGTCGGAAAACGATTCTTTTCGCTAGTTGTGCACAAATTTCGACCCTTTGCCTACTTAAAGCTTAAACTTTTGTATGTACGCCCTCACGTACATACTCTGGAAATACGGGGTATAACATAGGGTCTGACGACTGTATCATCACCGGGAAAACCTCATATTCCCGCTCAGCTACCACCCCACACACACTCACGGGTGTAGTTACCTCGAAAGGTTCTTATGGATTCAGGCTCTATTCCTTTACACTTGGTCGTTATCTTTCTTATTGGCCGTACTCTTTCCGTAATTCCAACTCATACTAGCATACATACATAACTTCCATACCGATTCTGGCCTCTAATCTTTTGGAGTCACTCTTTTAAACAACACAAGGCCATTTCCGACTCCCACGACCTGGTTCCGGTGGAACGAGTCCACGAACCCGTAAAACAATTAACTAGACTTGGGCCTTGCACCGTGTGACTCGCCACGTGGCGAACTACTACCAAATGATCCCACTCCATTACAGGCCATGGGGAGACCCGTAACAGGTCCTCACCCCGACCCGCCGTCGCACTTAACTCTTATTCTTGGTCTATAATAAATCTTCTACCCGAGAAGAACTTGTACATCTAAGGTCTCAGCGATCTTCAACATTCTTAGGCTCGCAATTTCCATGCTCCAAGCCTACCTTATCAGTCTCCCCGTAAACGGGTACAAAAACTTCTCATAATACCATAATCGTGTCGTTTTGATCACAACAACCATTACTTACTCTATACGGACCTCATCCGTACAATTCTCTTAAGCCTACTACGCAGCTTAATCTATTTACATTACATTCCTAAGTTCCTTAACATGGCTTCTTAAGGGTTCACTACCCTATCGCATGACTCATCCTTTCCCAATAATCTCAAAATAAACCACAAGACCTTGGCGAAAATTCATTAACTATTCCATACCTTCCCGGTATCTAGTTAGTCTTTACCACTCTTGGTAAATCTAAAACCATTCTAGGCAACCCATAAATGACCCTCATACATAACTCCGTATAGAGGTATGTCACAATACCAACTATACTATAATCATTACCAACCTGGATACGCAATCCACATAGTCCTTCCTGGGCTGCAATCAACATAACTCGTTAGGGAGAGACGACCCTAACAATACAGCTCTATGGAACGATCTCAGAGTGATAAGAATGGAAACTAATCCTAAATGTCCTGCAGCCTCCGATTATAGATGTGGTGCACAACACACCGATAATCAAGACTCTACTAGACACGGCTCAGACACTTTCCGAGACTAATCGCTCGATACCACTCTTGTCACGACCCGACCCCGGGACCGCGACTGTGCCCTACCTGAGCACCCTTACAGGTAAACATCAGAGATAATCAGCGGAACATACATGAAACTTATAAAATAAAACAATGTATAAAACAACAAAGTTAGCCGATAGTGGCTACCTTCCCGAACATAAATATATACGATCAAGCATTGCCTCATTTCTTTACAACCGACCCACAATATGTGACTACTGCACTCTAAGAGTTTTAACATAACAATCGTGGCGGGACAGGCCCGCCATACCACTCAATATACATGAATCTACTACCTCGTGGAAACTGCATCAATAGATAAGCCTCCGAGCAAATGGAGCTTTTTCCTAAAACCGAATCGAGATCCTAAGAGCAAGGATCACCAACTGCACCTAATACTGCGGGCATTTAACGCAGCCCGGGCGGTGTCGATAACAAAAATTTAATATGGAACTAAATAAGGTACAACAATTAAAACATATCTCAGATAAAAGCATGACGGGGTAAGTGTAAAAGAAGTAAATACTGAGCCTACCATGTCATTACCCTCGTGAACTTAATCGCACCTTATTATCTTTTCCCATTTCTCAATAAAGGTTATAGTCACTTCCTTACGACTTACTTCGAAAATCATCAAGTTCATTACCATATAACCTACTTACCTTACACAACCTAGTCCGCCGCTTTTACGGAGGACACCTATACGCCCGCCCAACTCGACGCGATAAAGTCACATAGTCCGCCAAAGGTATACCGTCGCCCATCTCGACGCGATAATGTCCTATAGTCCGCCCATAAAGGTATATCGCCTGCCCATCTCTCGGGTCGATAATGTCATATAGTTCGCCTAAAGGTATCTTGCCGCCCATCTTCGGTCGATAATGTCATATAGTCCGCGTGAAGGTATACCGCCCGCCCATCTCTCGGTCGATAATGTCATATAGTTCGCCAGAAGGTATACTACCCGCCCATCTCGGGTCGATAATGTCATATAGTTCGCCTAAAGGTATATCGCCTGCCCATCTCGGTCGATAATGTCATATAGTTTGCGTAAAGGTATACCGCCCATCTCTCGGGTTGATAATGTCATATAGTTGCGCCTGTAAAGGTATCTTGCCCGCCCATCTCTCGGTCGATAATGTCATATAGTTCGCCCGTAGGTATACCGCCCGCCATCTGTGGGTCGATAATGTCATATAGTCTGCCCGTAAAGGTATACTGCCCGGCCCATCTCTGGGTCGATAATGTCATATAGTCTGCCCGGGAATTTAACCCAACGTACTACGCACCTCTACTCCTTTAGAAAGACTCTTTTTCAAATAAAACTTCCCAGATACTAACAACCGTAGTATCAAGTCATCTCTACCTTTCAGGACAAGTCACAATACCTTTTTAGAAATACAATTACCGGCTTCTAAATCAAGTGACTTCTTTCTTAAAAACCTTAAGCAATTGGTACCTTTAAAACAATTTGCCCTTCTTTATTTCAAATCATTTCTTGTTTATGCATCAAGAAAACCATTCTCTTAACCTCCCATAAAGTTATTATAACTAACTTCCCATAAAGCCGTCATACTAACTTTATGCCTTAAACTAATTCATTCTTTTTATAACCAAGAGACTTCTACTTTTTGAAACCAAGTATTATATACTTTCAAATCAATTCTCTTAACTTTCAAAAATACAGTTAGTCTCTTAACCTTTAGAACTCAAGTGACTCCTGGTATTATAAAACCTTACGCAATTGATGCCTTAAAATCAAGTTGCCTTTTCACTAAAATCAAGTCATTTATCTTTCCATAAAGCAATTATAACCAACTCCCCATAAAGTCGTTATATTCACTTTATGCCTTAGCCAAATACCATTTCCTATCCAAGGGACTTATACGTTTAAAATGTAACAAGTATCACATACTTTAAAAATCTTCAAGTCCCTTAACTTAATAAAACTTAAGACATCCTTTATTCTTTCAAAGAAGTGAGTAAATCTCCTAACTCACCCGACTTGGCTATTCATAAAACTAGTAAAGGATATCAAGGTGTCAGACGCTCACCGTACTACATACGTGCAACTAGTCATGCTCAAAAGATAGGAAAAGTTCTATATAGAGTAAGTCACACAACTACCTCTTAACTTCTAAGAGTATAAGGAAACATGAAATAATACCACAGGTATATTCCATACATAGAATCATGCCAAAGGAAGGAAGAGGTTCACATACCTCGCGACGATTATCGACAAGTAGCAAAATGCTCCAAAGTACTTCAACCTTGATAGCTAATCCATCCTTCAAGTAGGATACGCTATACTAAGTACTTCAACCTATGATGGTCATAATACGTCCATTAACCTCTTACTTCAAACGTAGAATATTCTAAGTGCTAAGTCACTAAATTCTACGGAAAATCGGACAGCACCTCCTTTGTTTTTACTTACTTTGCCACCTTTTTCAAGGCCGAATACAATAACCAAACACGCCACATTTTAAGGCCCAAACAATGTAATTATCAATAGGGGATTACACGCCTACTAGACGTGTAAAATTCACCACAAAAGATATCAAACTAATACAAACTACATGTCCAAATTCGGCCACATTGTTTTCAACAATATCAATTCTTATCCAATTTCCATTTCGATCCAAGTTGTTAGCAATACATGATATCAAGTCGCAATCGACTATAACTACTATAATCTTCAAGTCAACAACATGCGACGATTCTAATAACGACTAAATTGTAATCCAACTTAACATGGCTTACATTACATTTCGGATTTTCAAGGCTACAATCAATCCATAATCCTTATAAACTTCAACACATATACTTCATGCTAGCAACAAGTAAAGCTAACAACAATATAAATAATCTTATAACACTTTCAAAGAACAAGATTATACCTCAACGAATCTTAATCATATCTTCAAATCCGAAGTCGCTCCTTAGCAACTTAGAGACTCTTCAAGGCACTTCAATACGCTACTTGAGACCCTTAGAACCATACCAACAACTTTCCTTCAAACTTCCAATCAAAACCTAGAAAGACAACTAGGTTTTCGCTTTGCGACTAACCCGAAAACTATCTTTTTCCGAGATTTTTCTATTGAGATACACTCACAATACCCTCATGAACCTTGGTTTAAAGTGTGGAGCTTATTGGACAAGAAACAAAAAAAATTCCTTTTGGAAAAGAGAGAACCCGAGAGCTACCACTATGTGTTCTTGATTTTCTTGAAATATTTTCTATGTATGGAACTTAGTCTTGCTACTAGTAGTGTTATAAAGCACAAAGGAGGGTCAAGATGCAAACATTTGGGTGGCTAGGATAAGGTCTTAGCAAATATCAAGACTTGTGGGACCTTTGACTTAGTCAATTTTCTCAAGCTCACACTTGCAAGACTTTGTCTTCCTAACAAGGGTCAAATGACCCTTTTGTCCATGTTCAATTTCGTCCAAGGCATCACTAAGGGGGGTGACACGTGTCGCCCTTCCATTCATCACGATATTCATTTTCCAACAATTTCATAATTCCGATAAATTTTTTACAAGTCTAAATTCTCAACACTTGTGAGTTCTTACGTACATTCTTAAAACATGTCCTGTAAATACGGGGTGTAACACACCCCTTCCTCTCCGAGCCACTGAATCCGCAACTGATCTGGTAGGCTGAGTCCTCCTACTTGCATCCCTCCTACTAGGACACCCTTTCGACACATGGCCCTGACGGCCGCAGGTAAAACAAGCACCAACAACTAGACGACATTCCCCGGGATGACGCCTGCCACACTGTGAATACTGAGGAAAATCAACCGGTGGCTGGAACCTACGTATAGCCGTGAACCAGAAGCCCTGGAGTTCTGACCAACTCCGGCATACCCCGAACGTCCTGAAGTCTGTGGAGGACCACTCTGCACTGGCGGAGGCGCATAACCAATCTGCTGCTGAGAAGGTCCGCCTTGATAGTTACCAAAGGACCCTGCTGTTCTGGCCCTCTTCTGCTGATCTTGGTTAACCCGTCGATCCCTACGTTTCTCGGCCTGCTGCGCATAAGCTGTCTGTGAGCCATGCTACGCTCGATCAAGAGCTACTCTTGCACAACCCTCTCTTAGATACTCATCAAGACCCGTGATAAATCGGTACATAATATACTCCCTGGTCGCTAAATCCATAGCTAGTAACAGGGTCGTCTCTTTGCAATCCATACTTTCGCCATCGTCGTGGGCGAAGGTTCAAATATCATGGCCGCAGTAGCAACTGCTGCCGCTGTGCTAGACTCTGCTGGGACTGGAGGCGTCGCAGAACTCCCCGAATGAAGCACCACCTCAGGTGATGGTTGGGCCTGTGCCCTCGTAACCCTCTCGTGTTTACTCGCAGCTCCTCTTTGCCTTGCCCTTCTGGGCCCGGGTTGCCTTACGCGGAGGCATAACTGGTAGGGGAAAGAAATACGTTAGAGGGGTCCAACTTATAACACAGCTCTAAGGCACGATCTCAGAGTGAGAAGAATGGAAACCAATCCTAAATATCTTATAGCCTCCTGATTATTGGTATGGTGCACAACACACCGATAATCAAGACTTACTAGATACGGTGCAGTAGACACTTTCCGAGGATTAATCGCTCGATATCACTTTTGTCACGACCGTTCGGGGCGTGATCGTGCCTTACCCGCACCCAAGTAGACATACATCGAGTAATCAATGAATATAAAACAAAACATGAAACAAAATGAAGTGTGAAATGCTTTATTCATAAAAGTTGCCTTTCGGCATATATAAACATACACTTGAACAGTTACATCCCTTTTACAAACTCTGCCCACAACGATTACTCTGGACACTCTAAGAGTTTTATAATAACAACGACGGGACAGGGCCCCGCCATACCCCTGATGTAAGTACCTATAATGACAGGGGACTATACCAAAGATAAGCCTCCGGAGAAACGGAGCTTCCCAAAAACGAATGTGATCCTAAGAGCGAGGATCGACGATCGGTGTACCTACCGCAGATGAACGCACCCCGGGCGAGGTCGCATAACAGTACCAAGTATGAAATGTAAAATACCGTAAATGAAATCATAGTAGTCTATATAAAGCAGGAGACATGTATGATAACCAAACTACAGTTCACAATAAATAAGCAGTCATGTCAAGTCAGGGACTCACGCCCTCAAAGTCATCACTCAAATATAACTATGGGTCTCACGCCCACAACATCAATCATGCCCGTGGAATACCTTCCTCACTGCCGGCAGTCTATGATATAAAAGCACCAAGGAATACACATGAACACCAGGTCCCACCTGTGTCATAATAAAACCGTACGGGGTAAGTACGAAGGCATAGCCGACTACTAAAACCCACAGTACCAACAATGCCATAAAACTGTATCACAAGGTCTTTCTAGACCGCCACATGATCGAAGCTGGCCACTCGCCCGCAGTATCAAATGTGCGCGTCTAATCCTGGAACTTCCCGCAGCTCCGCATAGGCCACACATAGGCCCGCATGAGGTATTCCCCGCATCGAGGGTAGCTACTCCCCGGCATCGTCCTGGACTCGCAATCCGCATGGCCACATAGACCGCATGGCCACATAGACCGCACACTAACCTGGAACTCTCGTAGCTCCGCATAGGCCCACTGGACCCGCATGAGGTATTCTCGAATCATAGTCACACAGACTGCCTGAGGTGTACCTCGCATCGGGGGGCAGCTTAACCCCCAGTATATCATGTCAAGAGGTGAGTGATATAATACTAGCACAACGGCTTATCGTTAAACAACATAAGCTGTCACGACCCGTTCCGGGGCCCGTGACTGGTGCCTTACCCGGGCACCCAAGTAGTCATGCATCAAAGTAATCAGCGGAATATAAAAACAAGACATGAAACAACTGTAAAATGAAACACATTTTATCTGAGAGAAAGTCGCCTTTCGGCATATATATAAATACAAAGTTTGAACAGTTTAATCCTTTACAAACCCTGCCCACAACAGTACTACAGACCTCTAGGAATGTAACGACAACTATGGCGGGACAGGGCCGCGCCATGCCCCTGAATGTACAAGAACTTACAGACTCAGGGTAACATACCAAAAGATAAGCCTCCGAAGGAACGGAGCTTCCCAATACGCTGAAATGTGATCCTACAAGCGGGGAACAACAGACGATGTACCTACTGCGGATGAACGCACTTCGGGCGAGGTCGATAACAGTACAGTATGCGGCCCGAAAATCGTAAATGAAATCATAATAGTCTATTTAAAGCAGGAGACATGTATGATAACCAAACTACAGTACACAACGTATAAGCAGTCATACCAAGTCAGGGACTCACGCCCTCCAAGTCATCACTTAAATAAAACAATGGGTCTCACGCCCACAACATCACTCGTGCCCGTGGAATTCCTTCCTCACTGCCAGCAGTCTATGATGTAACAACACCAAGGGGTATACATGAACACCAGGTCCCACCCTACCAATAATCGAACAACCATATCATGAAGCTGACACGTGGCAAGTGCGAGAGCCTCCACCAGATCCTCCCTGCGCCACGTAGCTGACGGGGGCAAGTAACCAGGCTAACCACCAGATCACAACCGTAAGTCACGAAGCTCCATCCAAACACTGACTCGCGAAGCTGACACGTGGCAAGTGCGATAGCCTCCACCAGATCCTCCCTGCGCCACGTAGCTGACGGGGGCAAGTAACCAGGCTACCCACCAGATCACAACCGTAAGTCACGATACTTCGCCGCGAAGCTGACACGTGGCAAGTGCGATAACCTATACCAGATCCACCGCCACGTAGGCGGGGCAAGTAAAGCTATGACTCGATCACAACCGTAAGTCACGATACTTCGCCATAAATAACCATAATGGTCACATGGCCACAGAATCCATCATCGGTGTAGACATGCCCATGTAACAATAATAATGGAAGCATACCCGTGGAATCTTCCACACCGCAGACGTCCAAGTAAGTTCTCAATAAGTCAACCTACCTCCATCGAGAGACGCGGTAGTATAGAAACACAATTCTTGCACAACAAAGGCTATCACAACAAGTATAGGCAAGTTACACAACAACAAGCATAGGCAAGTTACACAACAACAAGCATAGGCAAGTTACACACAACTCAATGTACTTTCATTTTATGTCAAAGTCCGGGTTTTAACCCTAAAGTACTACGTACGTTAAATTCTTTAAAAGATCCATTTCTTTTATAAAGGTCACCCGATACCCGTAGTATTAAAATAGAGTGACTCACATTTTTAGGTAAAACAAAACACTTTCCTTTTCAACATCAAGTAACAACATTCTTTTCCATAAGTTCAAGTTTGCCTAATTTCAAGTACTTAAGTCTTTTATTTTAGAAAGGTTTCGTAGTTCATAGTCTTAATCACTTAAGAATATAATTCTTTTTCAAACAATTTGAGAAACATATGCCCTTTATGTGAGTAGGTTATTCTTGTTCATAATCAATCTTATTAAAGCAGCCATGATCTAGGAAATGTAATATCATTTTGTCTCATCTTAGCTTCTATGCATGGAGGTTTCTGGTTTTAATAATACTTAATTAGTCAATACATTTCCCTTTATTAACGCTGCAGTGGTTCGTTCGATACTTATTCTGATTTCCGAAATCAGTAAAACATGATTCCTTTTAAAAACCAAGTATTCATTACTCACGAATGAGGTTTCACACTTTTTAACAAAATTCATGTTAATACAAGATACGTCAAGTCTCTTATCTTCTAAAATCAATAAACCATTCTTTTTATCTCTCTTAAGTCGTTATACCTAACTTCCCATAAAGCTAGTATAACTCTTAAGCTTTTAAATCTTTTAAAATCAAGTGTTACTCTTCTTTCAAAAAGGTTTCTTAACTCTTTTGAAATACTTCAAGATCATTATTATTCAGGCTTAAGTCAAAAGACATTGCCGTAAAACTACGTTCAGTTAACACACGACGCTCACCGCATATATATATATATATTCTTTTAAAATATCATGCTCAAGAGGATAGGAAGAATCACATACCTCGCGACGATTATCGACTATTAGCAAATAGCTCCAAAGTACTGTAGTTCGGCTAGCCTTTTCCACCCTTCGAGTAGAATACGCTACTTGCAGTACTTCAACCTATATCGGTCATATAAGTCTATCAAAGTCTAGACTACTCTGAAGAATAATTCTACGGAAAACTGGGCAGCACTTCCCTACCCGTCCAACTACACAAGTCTACTGTAAATACAGTCCTAAGTAAGTACAGTTCAGTCTTCTTCTTTAATATTCTTCTGATGTGATTACAGTTCAATTCTTTTCAATAATCATTCTATATATAGTATACTTCAACTATATATTACTACAACATGTAATTTCCAATCTCAATAGGGGGACAAGTTTATTTACCTCGATAAGCCCAAAATTATCCAAGTTTAATGTCGATCATGAGCAAGGTTTAGCTCCTACTCCGTGCGTTCCAATTCGCTCCAAGAAACCCTTAGAAGTTCTACACACTTCTACTAAGTACTCCAACCAATTATGGAGATTTTTCCAAAGGGTTTCGTTTAGTGGCTAAAAGAAAGTATAATAGTATTTTCCGGGCTTTTCAGATAGAGGTACTGGAAATACTACAAAGGTTTTGGGCTAGAGTATTTTGGCATTATAACAATACTTGGAGAAGTATTTCTCAACCAAGGGAGTATTTTCGAGAACAACTAGGTAGGGGTTCACGAGGCCTTCTCCGGGGAGGGTGATTTGGATGAGAGCTTTGAGAGGGAGGGAGAGGGATTTTTGCCTTGGATTTCACAAGTGTGGATGAAGAAATGTCTTGCATTAGAGGGGTATTTATAGGCCAATCAATGGCCAAGATCAAGCCAAGTGTGGTGCAAGTGTAGGGTGAGGATTTGGACATGTGTTAGTGGGTCCCACTTGTTCATCAACTACACAAAATATCCTACCAACTACTTGACAAAAAAGCCAAGGCAAACCGCCCAAGTTTCGTCCCCACTTTCACGTCCACTTGAGGGTGACACTTGTCACCCTCTCGTTGGTCCAAAATATTTCATCTCTCGGAAAAATCCGCAAAAATTATAAATGACATAGCCGTATTTTTCCCTTCGCAAAGTCCGAAAAACGTTTCGTCGGAAAACGACTCTTTTCGCTAGTTGTGCACAAATTTCGCCACTTTGCCTACTTAAGGCTTAAACTTTTGTACGTACGCCCTCACGTACATACTCTGGAAATACGGGGTATAACATTCTCCCCTCCTTAGAAACATTCGTCCCGAATGTTCCTTCTCAAGATGGATAACGATAAAGTTCCTCTAACAAGTTGCCAACGCCACACCTGGCCACAAAACAACATACGCGAAAATACTTAACCCAAGTCCACGAGAAATCATTCCTACATCACAAAAGCTTCCACCCCGGTCTAAAAGATACTCCCTTCGCATCTTCACTTCACAACAAAATGATCGTTTCTATTTTCTTAGCATATGTTCACTTCTTTCCGTACTCGCCGTACTGTTCTTGAACACTTGAACTCTTCTAGTATACGTACCATACTTCAGTCATTACTTCAGTTCCCAAAATTTCTGGAGTCACTACCTCCAAACTTGGTCATCTTACTAGCCTCGATCTTCTTTAAGGCCATTCCGGCCCACGATCCGATTCTGGTCGAACATATCCACGAACTCATACGATGGTCATCTAAACTTGGGCCTAGCACCTTCGCGGACCTACTCGCCACGACCTGCCCGGCCCGTGATCGTGCCTTACCGGCACCCAAGTAGTCATACATCGAGTAATCGGAAATATAAAACAAGACATGAAAGCTTTATAAAATAAGACACGCTTTATGTGAGAAAACATCGCTTTCGCATATATATATATAAACATGGTTTAGCGATTACATCCGACATCGCATAACATGACTACTGCACTCTAAGGAAATATACAACTATGGCGGACACGGGGCCCGCCATACCGATCAGATAAAACTATCTACAACAGTGAGATCATACCCAAAAGTAGAGCCTCCTAAAAGATGGAGCTCCCGACACCAACGTAGAGATCCTAAGAATGTGGATCTAGCACTGCTTGCCTCACGGCATGAACGCAGCCCGAAGGAGGTCAAGATAACAGTACTAAGTATATGAAACTTGTAAAATACTTAAATGAAACATATCATTTAAAACAGTTTTGCAAGTATGTATGAAACAACCAAGGAAACCGCATAGTGCCACATCACAAACAAGAGCAAAGAATAGGTAAATCAGAATGTGTCTTTTCTAGGCTGCGAATGATCAGCAGGCCAATTGCCCGTAGTATCACCATGCAAGCCTAATCACGACTTCCGTGTCCGCATAGGCCAATCACATAGGCCCGCATAGGTACATAACCCCGCATCGAGGGTAGCTACTCGGCATCGCCCCGACTCGTCGTCCGCATGGCCACATAGACCGCGTGAGGTATAACCCCGCACACTAACGAACTCCGTAGCTCCGCATAGGTCCTTGGACCCGCATGAGGTATTCTCGAATCATGGTCCTGCATCACCGAGTATACCCCGCACGGAGGCGCTTAACCCCATTAATATGTCAAGAGGTGAGTGATGCTACACTAACCTAACAACTTATCGTTAAACAACATAAGCACAACAAGAATACTTTTTCACAAACGTTACAAGACACTAACACACATAGCATCATATCATGTCTACTTATCAAACCATCTTATTATTCTTTTCACAATTCAATATAAGGTCGTTATAAACACATAGGCAACCGTTTCTTTTATCAATCTTAAGTGGTTATACTTAACTTCCCATAAGGCTAGTATAACTCTTAAGCTTCGCTTAAAACCAATTAGTTCTCTTCATAAAAATGATTCAAGATTCTTTTGAAATGCTTTCGGATCTTTATTATTCAGCTTAAGCGTATCGCATTCAGTAAGTGTTATTCGGGCTTAAGCGTGAGGCATTGCCGTAAGTGTTATTCGTGCTTAAGCGTGAGGCATTGCCGTAAGTGTTATTCGTGCTTAAGCGTGAGGCATTGCCGTAGTTATATATATTGTAAAATATCATGCTTTAGGAAGAATCACATACCTTCTCAAATAAACCACCGCCAAGTCAATATGTCGCAGAGAGTCAGCCTATAATAGTCACAGACATCTATCAAAGACTACTCTGAAGGTCATTCTAAACAGAGGGTTCACAATTCTACGGAAAGTCGGGCAGAACTTCCCTACCCGGTGAGCTATATAAGTTCATCGTGGAAAATAAATCCTATGTAAGTACAATTGATTATTCTTCTTTAAACCCTTCTACTGTGGTAATACCAATTCTATTCTGCAATATTCTTCTAAGTATTTATACTTATTCTTATACTACAACAAAGATATATTCTCTAATTCAAAAGAGGGTTAGGATTAGTTACCTCGGTAAGCCCAATAATATCCTAGAAAAAGTCGCGCCTGAGCAAGGTTTTGCTCCTAAGTTGTATGCTCCAAGGAAACCTTGGAAGTTCTTCACAACTTCTACTAAGTACTAAGGTATTCGGGCTAGGGTATTTTGGGCATTATAACAATACAAGAAGGCAACTTTTCTACCAAGGGAGGGGGGGTAGGTTTTGGCTAGGCTAGGGGCCTCGCCAAACTACTAGGCTAGAGGGGTGTATTCGCCAAGGGCCTTCACAAGAGGAGGGGAGGTGTTGGACGAAAAGGCTACAAGGGAGAGGAGAGGATTTTCAAGACTTGGAAAGATTTGTGGATGAAGAACTCTTCATCTCTGCGGGTATTTATAGGTCAAGCAGTGGCCAACCAATGGCCAAGATTAAGACAAGTGCAAGGCAAGTGTAGGGTGAGGATTAACTATACACAAATATCCTACCAACTCCTTGACTTGTGCACAAGGCACAAAAAACGTGTTCACCATAGCCAAATCGTCCAAATGGACGATTTCAAGTCCATCAATGGAGGTGACAAGTGTCGCCTCCCGCTGGTCCAAAATGTTTCGTCTCTGAAAAATCCGCAAAATTAGAAATGGCATAGCGGAATTTACCCTACGAAGTCGTGGAAACGCTTTCGTCGGAAAACTATTCGCTTTGTGAGTTGTGCCCAAAAAAACGCTTTGCCTAAACTTTAAGGCTAGACTTTTGACGTATTCCCTTACGCATATACTCGGAAATACGGTATAACATTCTCCCTCCTTAGAAACATTCGTCGAATGTTCCTTCCCAAGACGATTAACGATAAGATTCTTCATAACTAAAACAGTTGCAAATGCCACACAAGGCCACAGAACAACACTTAGGCAGAAACGATAACGAAAATTTACAAGTAGGAAAGTGAATTACCTGGAGGTGTGGGGAATAGGTGAGGATACTTCTGCCTCATGTCCTCCTCAGCTTCCCACGTCATCTCCTCCCTGAGCTCGTTCCGCCACAAGACTTTGACGGAAGCCACGTCTTTGGTCCGCAGACGCCTAACCTGACGATCGACTATCGCTATGGGAATCTCCTCACGATAACCCCTGGCCACCGACATCGCCAATCGGGTGTACCCTAGATGGATCCCCGATACATCTCCTCAAAGATAGATACGTGAAAAACCGGATGTCGCCTCCGGATCGGACGGCAGATCCAACTCATAGGCAACCTTGCCTACCTGCGGATAATCTAAACGCCCGATGTACCTAGGGTCGAGTTTCCTTCTTCCCGAATCTCATCACACCCTTCATGGGTGACACTTTAGGAAAACCCAATCATGAACCTCGAACTCAAGATGCCGACGACGATGATCTGCATACGACTTCGCCGACTCGAGCCGTCGATAGCCGCCGGATAAGCTTCACCTTATCCATCGCTGTACCAAATCTGGTCCCACTAGCTGCACCTCGCCCACATCGAACCAACCTATAGGCGATCTGCACTTCCTCCCATACAAGGCCTCATAAGGCGCCATCTGAATACTGGAGTGGTAGCTATTATTATACGCGAACTCAACTAGAGGCAAATGATCCTCCCAACTACCATCGGGTCAATAACACAGTGCTCGCAGATATCCTCAAGAGTGCGGATAGCGCTCGCTCGTCCGTCATGCGTGGATGAAATGCGATTGTGCTCACCGCCCCTAAACCCTCTGGAAGGACCTCCGTGTTAGCCAGAACCGGGCTCTCGTGCGATATGATCGAAGTAGGGACTCCATGCGATCGACGATCTCTGATGTAAAGTCCGCATAATCCTCACCGGTGCGTCGCCCCGACGGGAAGAAAGTGGGCTGATTTCGTCAGCCTGTCGACGATAACCCATATAGAATCATGTCTCCTCTGAGTGCGAGGTAACCCTGTGATGAAGTCCATGTTGATTACCTCCCACTTCCACGTCGGGATCTCAATCGTCAGAATAAAACCACCGTGCCTCGGTGCTCTACCTTCACCGCCGACAACACGCACCGAGCTACGAACTCGCAACGTCCTCTTCAAGCCATCCCACCAATACACGATCTAAGGTCGTGGTACATCTTGGTCGACCGGATGGATAGAGTAACGCCGCGTTGTGTGCTTCCCCAAGAACTCGCCAAGTCTCAAACATCCGAACACATACCGCCCTCAAACCTTAGCACCCCATCGTGCTACTCAAAAGGACCACTTGCCTCACGAAGAGTCAGATCACGATATCGAATCAAAGCCGATCCTCGAATCGCCTCTTCACCTCCTCGACGATGGAAGACTCGGCGACCTCACGAACTCTAACCCCACTGCTATCAGAATCAAACAAACGGACACCAAGGCTCGCTAACTGATGCAAATCACGAACCATGTCCCTCCTCTCTAGCTGCACATCTGATAGGCTCCCCATCGACCAACGACTAAGAGCATACGCCACAACATCGCCTTCCCGTGGTACAGATATCAACATCGTAATCCTTAAGCAACTCTAACCACCGCCTCGCCGTGAAGTTCACTCCTCTCGTGAAGATATACCGAGGCTCTTGTGGTCAGTATAAATATCCACGTGAACCCCATACAAATAGTGCCTCAGCATCTTCAAAGCGTGAATCACGGCCGCTAACTCCAAATCATGCGGGTAGTTCCTCGTGTTTCTTCACCGTCGGGATGCATATGCTATAACCCCGCCATGCCGCATCAACACACATCCCAACCCGATGCCCGACGATCACAATACACGACATAACCATCCGACCTCCGAAGAGTAAGAACGAAGGGCGTCGGCCTCTTTTCAAGAATCGAAACCCCGCCACAAGCATCACCATCAAACTTGGATGCCTTCTCGAGTCACCTAGTCAATGGTGCGAGATAGAAGCAAACTTCTACGAACCGCCGATAATATCCTGCAAGGCCCGAAATCGCGAACCTCTCGGAGTAAGAGTTCAGGCCAAGTCCCGATCGCCGATCTTGCCGTATCCACTGAATGCCATCGCCCGACAATATGCCCAAGAAACGCCATCAAGTCAACCAAAACTCACATTTGGAAAACTTGGCGATAATCACGATCTGAGAATCACAAGACAATTTCAAATGCTCCGCGTACTCGATTCGAGCGAGAATAAACTAAGATATCATCAATGAACACTATCACAAACGTGTCCAAAATGGTTTGAACACTCGGTTCATCAAATCCATGAATACACGAGCATTGGTCAACCCAAAAGACATGACTCGAACTCATAATGCCCGCACGGTCCGAATGCAAATCTAGGGACATCCACCTCTCTCGACTGCACTGATGATAGCCCGATCGCAGATCAATCTTAGAAACATCTCGCACTCGCAACCGGGTCGAACAAATCATCAATCCCGGAAGGGGTATTCTGTTTAATGGTCACCTTGTTCACTTCAGTAATCAACACACATGCGCAGCTGGCGTCCGCCCTTCTTCTTCACGAACTATACCGCGCTCCCTGGGGAGAAACACTAGGCCTGATGAAGCCCTTCTCCAAAGAAATCTCTAAGCCGATCCTTCAACTCCTCAACTCGGCGGTGCCATTACGTATGGCGGAATGGAAATAGGCCGAGTGTCCGCAATATGTCAATACAAAACTCAATCTCCTCTCGGGAGGGATACCCGAGGTCATCTGAAACACGTCTGGGAACTCACGACCATCGAACTGATCAAAATCTGGTACCGCAGTTCGTGATCAAACACCGAACGAGATGGTAGATATACCCTTCTCGCACCATCTTCCTAGCCTCGAGGTAGGAAATAAACCTACCCTCGGCGATACCGTGCTCCTCCCACACAACAACCGCTCCTCCGAAACTGGAACCGCATTACTCTCTCTGCGGTCTACATTGGCGTAGCAAGAAGCTAGCCAATACATCCCCATAATCACGTCGGTCAATCATCTCCAACTCTATCAAGTCGGCTAGGTCCGACGATCGTAAATGGTCACAGACAAGCTCTATATACCCGCCGAGCTACCATCAATCACCCATCGCGTAGCTACCTCGAAAGGATCTATGGACTCGTGCTCTATCCCTATCCTACTAGCAACAAGGGAGATATATAGACAGAGTAGAACCCGATCTATCAAGGCATAAACATCAAACCAGAACCGATAAGGTACTGTGGCGACATCGGTGAGGCCTCACGATCCGCTTACCGACAAAGCATAAATGCGGTTCGAGGACCGCTAGAATCGACCAGCGCCACGACCTTCCGCCGCACTGCCGGTCCACGAGTACCTTGCCCTCCGATGCGAGTAATCGCTGGGATGAAGACCGGCGAAATAACTCAGTAGTGACTTACCATCAAGATCGCCTTGGTCTGACAGCCGCATAGTGACCTGGCCGCCACAATCAAACAAACTCCCGTAGCACCACAACTCCCGGGGATCTACCGTGACGGCCACACCGGCGGGTGGTCCTGACGCCGCACCTCTGCCGCCTGACGTCTCAAGTCTGGGGCCTCGGTGCGCCTCGAATATCTGCCGTGGCCGAGGACGGCGCAGAGTGCTCTGGGCCGTGGTGCAAATCAGATCACGCCGAGGCCGCCACCACGATAGCCACCAAAAGCACTCGCGCCCCGGTCTTCTTCACGCCACAACCCGCGGTCTCTACGCCTCACATCCAAGAGCATGAGCTCGCATGCGGTAATGTCCATACCTACCGAGAGAAACACCCGCACATGACTCGCCATATAGTCGTTTCAGCCGGTGACATAGCGGTGCACCCTATCCTCCATATTCGCTACCAATGCCGGGACATATCGAGCCAATGAATCAAACTCGACATTGTACTCGACGGCCGTCCTCTCGCCTCGAGTAGAAATCTATCGGCCCGCGCTCTCATCTCGCGAGGCAAGAAGTGAGTGAGGAAAGCCTCCGAGAACTCATCCCAGTAGCTGGGACGCGTGCTCTCCCGATAACTCCCATGAATCAAACCAATCGATCGCGGTATCACGCACCGATGCGAACCGGCGTCACAGACTGCCTCGAGGCCTTGATCACCCTCGCGATCCTCCAAGCCGACGGATGAACTCCTCGGATCATCCTCCGCCGACCAGAAACTCGCGGCTACAACTCAAGAAATCTCGAGCCTCAAACTATCTCGCCTTGGGTGTACCACGGCGCGACGGCTGCCGAGCTGAATCGAATCGCCAGATCCAGCCTCTCTCTCAGACGGGCCACAACTTTAGCCAATAGCCGGGCTATCTCTCAGACCCAACTCCTCCGCCCTGTGCCGCGGGACGCGAGTGTGGGTACTGTGGTCTCGCTGGGCCGGGCGGCGTCATAGAACTCGCCGCTGCCTCGTATAGACCGGGCCTGAGCCTCAGGACTGGGTGTCTCGCTAGCGCCTCCTACGGCCGCCTTCTTCGGGCCCGGTTGCCTTTACGTGGAGGCATAATCAGCATAGAAAAGAATACGTTAGAGGGTCCAACCTATAACACGCCTCTAAAGCACGATCTCGTAATGAGAAGAATGGAAACCAATCCTAAATATCTTATAGCCTCTCGATTATTGGTGTGGTGCACAACACACCGATAATCAAGACTTACTAGATACGGTCAGAGACACTTTCCGAGGATTAATCGCTCGATACCACTTTTGTCACGACGTTCGGGCCCGTGGATCGTGCCTCACCGGCACCCAAGTAGTCATACATCGAGTAATCAATGGAAATATAAAACAAGACATGAAACAGCTTTATAAAATAAGACACGCTTTATGTGAGAAAACATCGCTTTCGATATATATAAATAAACATGGTTTAGCGAGCTACATCCGACATCGCATAACATGACTCTGCACTTAAGGAAATATACAACTATGGCGACAGTGCCCGCCATACCCCGATCGCATAAAACTATCTACAACAGGGAGATCATACCTAAAAGTAGAGCCTCCGGAAAGATGGAGCTCCCGACACCAACGTAGATCCTAAGAATGTGGATCTAGCACTGCTGCCCTTACCGCGCAGATGAACGCAGCCCAAGGAGGTCAAGACAACAGTACTAAGTATATGAAACTTGTAAAATACTTAAATGAAACATATCATTTAAAAACAGTTTTGCAAGTATGTATGAAACAACGAGGAAACCGCATAGTGCCACATCACAAACAAGAGCAAAGAATAGGTAAATCAGAATGTGTCTTTTCTAGGCCGCGAATGATCGGCAGGCCAATTGCCCGTAGTATCACCATGCAAGCCTAATCTCGACTCCCGTAGTCCGCATAGGCCAATCACATAGGCCCGCATAGGTACATAACCCCGCATCGAGGGTAGCTACTCTCGCATCGCCCCGACTCGCCGTCCGCATGGCCACATGCACCGCATGAGGTATAACCCCGCACACTAACTCGAACTCCCGTAGCTCCGCATAGGTCCTGACCCGCATGAGGTATTCTCGAATCATGGTCCTGCATCACCGAGTATACCCCGCGTCGGAGGCGACAACCCCTGATATGTCAAGAGGTGAGTGATGCTACACTAACCTAACAACTTATCGTTAAACAACATAAGCACAACAAGAATACTTTTTCACAAACGTTACAAGACACTAACACACATAGCATCATATCATGTCTACTTATCAAACCATCTTATTATTCTTTCACAATTCAATATAAGGTCGTTATAAACACATAGGCAAACTGTTTCTTTTATCAATCTTAAGTGGTTATACTTAACTTCCCATAAGGCTAGTATAACTCTTAAGCTTCGCTTAAAACCAATTAGTTCTCTTCATAAAAATGATTCAAGATTCTTTTGAAATGCTTTCAGATCTTTATTATTCGTGCTTAAGCCGAGGCATCGCGTAAGTGTTATTCAAAGCTTAAGCCAGAGGCATTGCCGTAAGTGTTATTCGTGCTTAAGCCGTGAGGCATTGCCGTAAGTGTTATTCGTGCTTAAGCGTGAGGCATTCAGAGTTATATATATTGTAAAATATCATGCTTTAGGAAGAATCACATACCTTCTCAAATAAAACCACCGCCAAGTCAATATGTCGCGCAGAGAGTCACCTATAATAGTCACAGATATCTATCAAAGACTACTCAAGGTCATTCTAAACAGAGGGTTCACAATTCTACGGAAAGTCGGGCAGCACTTCCCTACCCGGTGAGCTATATAAGTTCATCAGAAAACAAATTCTATGTAAATACAGTTGATTATTCTTCTTTAAACCCTTCTACTGTGGTAATAGTTCAATTCTATTCGCAATATTCTTCTAAGTATTTATACTTATTCTTATACTACAACAAAGATATATTCTCTAATTCAAAAGAGGGTTAGGATTAGTTACCTCTGTAAGCCCAATAATATCCTAGAAAAGTCGCTACCGAGCAAGGTTTTGCTCTAAGTTGTATGCTCCATGAAACCTTGGAAGTTCTTCACAACTTCTACTAAGTACTAAGGTATTCTGCCAGGGTATTTTGGGCATTATAACAATACAAGAAGGCAACTTTTCTACCAAGGAGGGGTAGGTTTTGGCTAGGCTGGGGCCTACCAAACTACTAGGCTAGAGGGGGTGTATTCGCCAGGGCCTTCACAAGTGGGAGGGGAGGTGTTGGACGAAAAGGCTACAAGGGGAGAGGAGAGGATTTTCAAGACTTGAAAGATTTGTGGATGAAGAACTCTTCATCTCTAAGGGGTATTTATAGGTCAAGAAGTGGCCAACCAATGGCCAAGATTAAGACAAGTGCAAGGCAAGTGTAGGGTGAGGATTAACTATACACAAATATCCTACCAACTCTTGACTTGTGCACAAGGCACAAAAACGTGTTCACTATAGCCAAATCGTCCAAATGGACGATTTCAAGTCCATCAATTGGAGGGTGACAAGTGTCGCCTCCCGTTGTCCAAAATGTTTCGCCTCTGAAAAATCCGCAAAATTAGAAATGGCATAGCCGGAATTTACCCTACGAAAGTCGTGGAAACGCTTCATCGGAAAACTATTCGCTTTGTGAGTTGTGCCCAAAAAAACGCTTTGCCTAAACTTTAAGGATAGATTTTTTCAGACGTATTCCCCACGCATATACTCCGAAATACGGTATAACACTACCACCCGCCGACCACCCGTAACCGACCCCACCACACAAAGCCGCGGGTTGACCCGCGATCGGTACTCAACCCGAGCCGCTATCGCGCCAACACTTGTTCCCCGATACGGAACAATCTTACCATTCACGTCATGAAAGCTACCACTCCCATCTCACACTACCCAAGGACTTATCATGCTAATACACCCTAGGCATATAGAGCACTCCGTCAAGGATCATTTACAAAATCCTTTACTCGAGACGACCTTACATCTAAGGTCTCAACATGCAATATTCTAAGGTTCATCATTTTCTCACCCCCGGGCTTACCCTTTTCACTAACCAGGCTTCTAAATCGTATTTTAGCACAAAGCTATCCGAACATAACACATCATCAAAACATTAATGCATACAAGTCTTTAGAGGGTTAAGGATATACCTGAAAAATAGGCGGTTCAAAGGACCGCTAAAACTGGGAACTTCCACCGCGACCGCTGTGGCTCGCCGGCATGAACATCCCGCCTAGCTATGGAAGGTGAAGAACCCGCAATCGATCTCAGAGTCATGCTATCCCACCAGCTACCCCGTTGACGATGCTTCGCCACATGGCCCTGTTGGCCGCAAGCATAACAATCTCCCAAACCAGTACGACATTCCCCCCTATGGGCTTTACCACAACGGCCACACTGAGATACGGGTGGCCTCATCCGGTGAGCACTCCTACTCCCCCGAACATCCAAACTCAGGAGCCCCGACTGCTTCCTGAATATCTCGGCGTCCCAAGATCGTGGAGGGCCACTCAGACCGGGCGGAGGTACATAACTAGTTCTGGCCGAGGCGGTCCGCCTCGAAAGTCACCAAAGGACCTCGCTGCTCGCCCTCTTCTCGCCGATCTCGCCATTCTGCCGACCTCTCCGCCTCACACCCAAGTGCATAAGCTCGCATGCGGAAATGTCCATGTCCGTCAAGAGCTACACCAACAAGCCTCGCTAAGTCGTCATCGAGCCCGTGACGTGGCGTGCACTCATCCTCCATGTCGCTACTAATGCGGGACGCACGAAGCTAATGAGTCAAACTCACATTGTACTCCCGAACCAGACGCCCGCTCGCTCAACACCAAAAATTTGTCACCGAGCCCTCTCATCCGCGAGGCAAGAAATGTGCAAGAAATGCCTCAGAACTCGCTCCAAATAGCCGAGGCGCATGCTCCCGACAACTCCCACGATCAAACGATCATTGCGGTATCACGCACCGATGTGAACCTAAGACCACCGACTCGGTCTCCGGCTCGATCACTCATGATCCGTCAGAATCGCCGAATGAACTCCTGCTGATCATCCTCGGGCCTCGACCGTAGAACTCGCGGACTACAACTCGTAAAGTCCCGTAGCCTCAAACTATCCGATCTCGTGAACCACGTGCATCGAATCGCCAAGGCCCACTTATCCTCATGTTCGCCACGATCTCGCCAATAATCGACTATCTCTTTGTACCCCAACCTCTCGCTTCCAGCCGCCGGACCTGAGGCTCAGTCTTGGTCTCAGCAGCCATCGCCGCGCTCTAAACTCGCTGGCCGTGGCGTCGCAAAACTCGCCGTCAAGCACTATCTCTGCATCTTGACCGGCCTACGCCTTATTCTCCCTCAGATCCCACCAGCGGCTTCCTCGGCAGCCTTGCCCATCTGGGCCCGGGTTGCCTTGCGCGGAGGCATAACTGGTAAAAACGAAATGCGTCAGAGGGGTCCAACTTATCACACAGCTCTAAGGCACGATCTTAGAATGAGAAGAATGGAAACCAATCCTAAATATCTTATAGCCTCCTGATTATTGGTGTCGTGCACAACACACCGATAATCAAGACTCTACTAGATACGGTGCAGAGACACTTTCCGAGGATTAATCGCTTCGATACCACTTTTGTCACGACCCGCTCGGGCTCGTGGATCGTGCCTTACCCGCACCCAAGTAGTCATCATCAAAGTAATCAATAATATAAAAACAAGACATGAAACAATCAGAAATGAAACACATTTTATCTCGAGAGAAAGTCGCTTTTCGCATATATATAAATACAAAGTTTGAGCAGTTTAATCCTTTACAAACCATGCCTACAAGCATTCTGCACTTAGAATGTAACGACAACTATGGCGGGACGTGGCCCGCCATGCCCTCGAATGCAAGAACTTACGGACTGTGGTAACATACCAAAAGATAAGCCTCCAAGGAACGGCTTCAATACGCTGAAATATGATCCTACAAGCGAGATCAACAGACGATGTACCTACCTGCGTAGATGAACGCACTCGGAGGTCAAGATAACAGTACAGTATGCGAAATCAATATATCAAATGAAATCATAATAGTCTATTTAAAGCGGGAGACATGTATGATAACCAAACTACAAGACACAACGTATAAGCAAATATACCAAGTCGTGACTCACGCCTCCAAGTCATCACTTAAATATAACAATGGGTCTCACGCCCACAACATCACTCGTGCCCGTGGAATTCCTTCCTCACTGCCAGCAGTCTATGATGTAACAACACCAAGGGGTATACATGAACACCAGGTCCCACCCTACCAATAATACTGAACAACCATATCATGAAGCTGACACGTGGCAAGTGCGAGAGCCTCCACCAGATCCTCTCTGCGCCACGTAGCTGACGGGGGCAAGTAACCAGGCTAACCACCAGATCACAACCGTAAGTCACGAAGCTCCATCCAAACACTGACTCGCGAAGCTGACACGTAGCAAGTGCGATAGCCTCCGCCAGATCCTCCATGCGCCACGTAGCTGACGGGGGCAAGTAACCAGGCTAACCACCAGATCACAATCGTAAGTCACGATACTTCGCCGCGAAGCTGACATGTGGCAAGTGCGATAACCTATACCAGATCCACCTGTGTCACGTAGCTGACGGGGGCAAGTAAACAGGCTATGCACTCGATCACAACCGTAAGTCACGATACTTCGCCATAAATAACCATAATGGTCACATGCCCACAGAATCCATCATCGGTGTAGACATGCCCATGTAACAATAATAATGGAAGCATACCCGTGGAATCTTCCGTCACTGCCGGTACGTCCAAGTAAGTTCTCAACAAGTCAACCGGCCCTCCATCGAGAGACGCGGTAGTATAGAAACACAATTCTTGCACAACAAAGGCTATCACAACAAGTATAGGCAAGTTACACAACAACAAGCATAGGCAAGTTACACAACAACAAGCATAGGCAAGTTACACACAACTCAAGGTACTTTCATTTTATGTCAAAGTCCGGGTTTTAACTCAAAGTACTACGTACGTTAAATTCTTTAAAAGATCCATTTCTTTTATAAAGGTCACCCGATACCCGTAGTATTAAAATAGAGTGACTCACATTTTTAGGTAAAACAAAACACTTTCCTTTTCAACATCAAGTAACAACATTCTTTTCCATAAGTTCAAGTTTGCCTAATTTCAAGTACTTAAGTCTTTTATTTTAGAAAGGTTTCGTAGTTCATAGTCTTAATCACTTAAGAATATAATTCTTTTTCAAACAATTTGAGAAACATATGCCCTTTATGTGAGTAGGTTATTCTTGTTCATAATCAATCTTATTAAAGCAGCCATGATCTAGGAAATGTAATATCATTTTGTCTCATCTTAGCTTCTATGCAGATGGAGGTTTCTACTGGTTTTAATAATACTTAATTAGTCAATACATTTCCCTTTATTAACGCCGCAGATGGTTCGTTCGATACTTATTACGATTCAAATCAAGAAACATGATTCCTTTTAAAAACCAAGTACTCATTACTCACGAATGAGGTTTCACACTTTTTAACAAAATTCATATTAATACAAGATACGTCAAGTCTCTTATCTTCTAAAATCAATAAACCATTCTTTTTATCTCTCTTAAGTCGTTATACCTAACTTCCCATAAAGCTAGTATAACTCTTAAGCTTTTAAATCTTTTAAAACCAAGTGTTACTCTTCTTTCAAAAAGGTTTCTTAACTCTTTTGAAATACTTCAAGATCCTTATTATTCAGGCTTAAGTCAAAAGACATTGCCGTAAAACTACGTTCAGTTAACACACGTACGTCTACCGTACTATATATATATATATTCTTTTAAAATATCATGCTCAAGAGGATAGGAAGAATCACATACCTCGCGACGATTATCGACTATTAGCAAATAGCTCCAAAGTACTGTAGTTCGGCTAGCCTTTTCCACCCTTCGAGTAGAATACGCTACTTGCAGTACTTCAACCTATATCGGTCATATAAGTCTATCAAAGTCTAGACTACTCTGAAGAATAATTCTACGGAAAATCGGCAGACTTCCTACCCGCCCAACTACACAAGTCTCATCAGAATACAAATTCTAAGTAAATCACTTTCTTCTTTAATATTCTTCTGATGTGATTACAGTTCAATTTGTTATACCCCGTATTTCCAGAGTATGTACGTGAGGGCGTACGTATAAAAATTTAAGCCTTAAAGTTGGCAAGGTTCGAAAATTTGGGCACAAGTACCAAAAAGAATCGTTTTTCGACGAAACGTTTTACTAAACTTGCGAAGGGAAAATTCCGGCTATGTCATTTATAATTTTTGCGGATTTTTCCGAGAGACGAAACATTTTGGACCAACGGGAGGGTGACATGTATCACCCTCACATTGGAAGGAATTGTGGGCGGTGAAGAGGACGAATTGGAGGAGGGAGTTGGTAGGATATTTTTGTGCAAGTTGGTGTGGTAGATGGATAAGGTACACATGGTTTAAATCTAGCCCTACACTTGCCTTACACTTGGATGAATCTTGGCCATTGGTTGGCCATTTCTTGACCTATAAATACCCCCCCTAAGTGATGAACTGCTTCATCCTAAAATCATTTCCAAGTCTCAAATACTCCTCCTCATGGTAGTTCGTCCGCCACCACCCTCCCCTTTGAGAGGCCCTCACGAGCCTACCCCCTAGCCTAGTTGTTTTCGTATAATACCCCCTTTTGTGGTATAGAAATACTCTCCTAGTATTGTTATAATGTCCAAATACCTTGGTCCAAATACCTTGTAGTATTCCCAAGGTTACCTCTTTACGAAAAGCCCGGAAAATACTATTATACTTCCTTTAGCCACTAAACGAAACCCTAAGGAAAACCTTCATAGTCGGTTGAAGTGTTAAGTAGAAGTTGCGTAGAACTTCTAAGGGTTGTTTGGAGCGGGTTGGAGCACTCGGAGTAGGAGCTTAACGTTGCTCAGGAGCGACTTGTATACTTGGATAATTTTGGGCTCATCGAGGTAAATACTACTGTCCTTCTATTGTAATTGGGAATTACATACTGTAGTTGTATATAAATGAATATAAGATTCATATAAGAAAATTGAACTGTAATAGAAGGATATTACAGAATAGACTTGAACTGAAATCGCATCAGAAGAATATTTAAGTAGAAGATTAAACTGTACTTACATAGGACCGTATTTACAGTAGACTGATAGCCTTTATTGGTTGAATGTTCTGCGAGTAGCATGAACTACTTGGAAGGTGGACAAGGCTAGTCGGGTTATAGCCGTGGAGCGTTTTGCTTATAGTCGATAATCGTCGCGAGGTATGTGATTCTTCCTATACTCTTGCGCATGATATTTTAAAAATATATATATATATATAGTACGGTAGACGTACGTGTGCTAACTGAACGTAGTTGTACGGCAATGTCTTTTGACTTAAGCCTGAATAAAATATATATATATATATAGTACGGTAGACGTACGTGTGCTAAACTGAACGTAGTTGTACGGCAATGTCTTTTGACTTAAGCCTGAATAATAAGAATCTTGAAGTATTTCAAAAGAATTAAGAAACCTTTTTGAAAGAAGAGTAATACTTGGTTCTGAAAACATAAGAGTTATACTAGCTTTATGGGGAGTTAGGTATAACGTCTTAAGAGAGATAAAGAGAATGGTTTACTGATTTTTAGAAGTTAAGAGACTTAATCTTAAAAGATAAGAGACTTGACTTGAATGAATTAATATGAATTTTGTGTGAAACCTCATTCGTGAGTAATGAGTACTTGGTTTTTAAAAGGAATAATGTTTTACTGATTTCGGAAATCAGAATGAGTATCGACAAACCACTGCAGCGTTAATAAAGGAAAATGTATTGAATAAATGAAGGATTATATTGAAACCAGTAGAAACCTCCATCTGCATGTGTTTAAGATGAGACAAAATGATATTACATTTCCTAGATCATGGCTGCTTAATAAGATTGATTATGAATAAGAATAACCTACACTCATATAAGGCATATGTTACTCAATTGTTTTAAAAGAGATTAAGACATTGAACTATGAAACTTTTCTAAAATAAAGAGACTTGAGTAATTGAAATTAGGCAAACTGGAACCTTAGGGAAAAGAATGTGGTTGAAAAGGAAAGTGTTTTGGTTTACCTAAAAATGTGAGTCACTCTATTTTATACTACGGGTATCGGGTGACTTTTATAAAAGGAATGGATCTCTTTAAAAGGAATTTAACGTACGTAGTACTTTAGGGTTAAAACCCGGACTTTGACATAAAATGAAAGTACTTTGAGTTGCGTATAACTTGCCTATGCTTGTTGTTGTGTAACTTGCCTATGCTTGTTGTTGTGTAACTTGCCTATGCTTATTGAGATAGTCTTTGTTGTGCAAAAATTGTGTTTCTATTCTACCGCTGCGTCTCATGGAGGGCGGTTGACTTGTTGAGAACTTACTTGACGCATCTGGCAGCCGACGGAGATTCCACGGGTATGCTTCCATTAGTATTGTTACATGGGCCTGTATACACCGTTGATGGAATCTGTGGAAATGTGACCATTATGGTTATGGCGGCATCGTGACTTACTTGCCAGGATCGTGCGAGTCTGCTTACTTGCCCCGCCGCCACGTGACGCAGTGGATCTGTAGCGATTATTGCACTTGCCACGCGTCGCCTTCGCGAGAAGTATCGTGACTTACGGTTGTGACGGTGCCCGCCGATTCACTTGCCCCGCCGCCACGTGACGCAGTGGATCTGCGAGGCTAGTGCACTTGCCACGCGTCGCCTTCGCGAGTCGTTGTGATGGAGCCGTGGCTTACGGCCAGGATCGGTGCCCGACGATTCACTTGCCCCGCCACGCCACGTGACGCAGTGGATCTCGCGAGGCAGTGCACTTGCCACGCGTCGCCTTCCATGATAGGTTGTACAAAGATATTGGTACGGTCGGATCCGTAGTTATACTTGTCCCAGACGGTTTTATTGACACAGTGGGACCCGTGTTCATGATACTCTCGTGTTGTTATATCATGATCGCCAAGTGAGGAAGGAATTCCACGCACGAGTGATGATATGGAGGCGTGAGTCCCCGACTTGATATGACTGCTTATATGTCATGTATCGTAGTTTGGTTATCATACATGTCTCCGCTTTATATAGACTATTATGATTTCATTTACGTGATTTTTCGCCACATACTTGGTACTGTTAGATCGACCTCCTTCGGGCCGTTCATGCCGCAGTAAGTACATCTACCGCCGATCCCCGCTAGGATCACATTTCAGCAGATTGGAAGCTCCGCTCCTTCGAGGCTTATCTTTGTATGTTACCCGAGTCCAGAGGTTCTTGTACATCTGTGGTATGGCGGCCCCGTCCCGTCATAGTTGTTGTAAAAATCTTAGAGGTTTGTAGCACCGCTGTAAGTGTGGTTGTAAGGATTAGAATCGCTCAAATGTCTATATATATATGTTGAAAGGCAACCGCTGGTTGGCCTATTTTCTTTTATCTTGATCCATGTCTATTTAAATGTTTAAGTTTTTATTTCCGCTGGTTTTTCTCTGATGTTGTATCACTAGGGTGCCCGGGGTAAGGCACCAGTCACGGGCCCGGGTTCGGGTCGTGACACAATTCTTTTCAATAATCATTCTATATATAGTATACTTCAACTATATATTATTACAAAATGTAATTTCCAATCTCAATAGGGGGACAAGTTTATTTACCTCGATAAGCCCAAAATTATCCAAGTTTAATGTCGATCCTGAGCAAGGTTTAGCTCCTACTCATATGCTCCAATTCGCCTCCAAGAAACCCTTAGAAGTTCTACACACTTCTACTAAGTACTCCAACCAATTATGGAGATTTTTCCAAAGGGTTTCATTAGTGGCTAAAAGAAAGTATAGTAGTATTTTCCTGCTTTTCAGATAGAGGTACTGGAAATACTACAAAGGTTTTGGGCTAGAGTATTTTGGCATTATAACAATACTTGGAGAAGTATTTCTCAACCAAGGGGGAGTATTTTCGAGAACAACTAGGTAGGGGGTTCGTGAGGCCTTCTCAGGGGAGGGTGATTTGGACGAGAGCTGAGAGGGAGGGAGAGGGATTTTTGCCTTGGATTTCACAAGTGTGGATGAAGAAATGTCTTGCATTAGAGGGGTATTTATAGGCCAATCAATGGCCAAGATCAAGCCAAGTGTGGTGCAAGTGTAGGGTGAGGATTTGGACATGTGTTAGTGGGTCCCACTTGCTCATCAACTACACAAAATATCCTACCAACTACTTGACAAAAAAGCCAAGGCAAACCGCCCAAGTTTCGTCCCCACTTTCACGTCCACTTGAGGGTGACACTTGTCACCCTCTCGTTGGTCCAAAATATTTCATCTCTCGGAAAAATCCGCAAAAATTATAAATGACATAGCCGTATTTTTCCCTTCGCAAAGTCCGGAAAACGTTTCGTCGGAAAACGACTTTTTCGCTAGTTGTGCACAAATTTCGCCACTTTGCCTACTTAAGGCTTAAACTTTTGTACGTACGCCCTCACGTACATACTCTGGAAATACGGGGTATAACATAAGCACAACAAGGGAAACCCCCTTACACAAACATCACAAGACACTAACACACGTAGCATCCTAACATGTTTACTTTATCAAACCAACAAGAAAGTATTACAAGGCTATCACCAACCAACATAATCAAGTTATTCACACAAGGTACTTTCTACTTTATGTCAACAAGTTCGGGTTTTTATCCCCAAAGTACTTCCTACATTAACTCTTTAAAAGATCCGTTTCTTTCACAAAAGTCACACAATACCCGTAGTATACAAATAGAGTGACTATCTTTTTAAGTAAACCAAAACACTTCTTTTTGTAAAATCAAGTAACAACATTCTTTTCCAAACGTTCAAGTTTGCCTAATTTCAAATGCTCAAGTTTCTCATTTTCGAAAGGTTTCGTAGTTCATAGTCTTAATCACTTAATAATATAATTCTTTTTCAAACAATTTGAGAAACATATGCCTTATGTGTGAGTAGGTTATTCTTGTTCATAACAATCTTATTAAAGCAGCCATGATCTAGGAAATGTAATATCATTTTGTCTCATCTTAGCTTCTGTGCAGATGGAGGTTTCTACTGGTTTTAATAATACTTAATTAGTCAATACATTTCCCTTTATTAGCGCTGCAATGGTTTGTTCGATACTTATTCTCATTTCCGAAATCCATACAAGGCTTTCATAAAACAATTAAGTAAACCGTTCCTTTTATCACTCTTAAGTCGTTATACCTAACTTCCCATAAAGCTAGTATAACTCTTAAGCTTTTAAAACCAAGTATTACTCTTCTTTCAAAAATGATTCTTAATTCTTTTGAAATACTTCAAGATTCTTATTATTAGACTCAAGTCAAAAGACATCGCAAAGAAACCACGTTCGCTAACACACGACGTCTACCGTACTATATATATTCTTTTAAAATATCATGCTCAAGAGGATAGGAAGAATCACATACCTCGCGACGATTATCGACAATTAGCAAAACGCTCCAAAGTACTGTAATCCTGCTAGCCTTTTTCCACCCTTCGAGTAGAATACGCTACTCGCAGTACTTCAACCTATTACGGTTATATAAGTCTATCAATGTCTAGACTACTCTGTAGAATAAATCTAGATACAAGATTCTACGGAAAATTGGCAAGACTTCCCTACCCACAAACTACACAAGTTCATCAGAATATTGTCCTATGTAAGTACAGTTCAATTCCCTTCTTATATACCTTCCTTGTATATAACTGATACTTAATTCGTATACTTCAACAGTATGCAAACTCTAAATACAATAGGGGGACAAGATATTTACCTCAATAAGCCCAAAATTATCCAAGATTTAATGTCGATCCTGAGCAACGTTTAGCTCCTACTCTGGGCGCTCCAACCCGCTCCAAACAACCCTTAGAAGTTCCCAAACAACTTCTACTTAGCACTTCAACCAACTATGAAGATTTTCCTTAGGGTTTCGTTTTGAGACTAAAAGGACATAAGGTAGTATTTCCGGGATCTACGTATAGAGGTAACTTTGGAATACTACGAGGTATAAGGCTAAGGTATTTTGGAATTGTAACAATACTTGGAGAGTATTTTTCTACCAAAGGGGGGGGGGGTGTTTCACGAGAACAACACTCAAGAGAGGGGGGGTACTTTCGGCTAGCACCACTTAGGAAGGGGGGGGTATTTCTCGGCCAAGGGCCTCACAAAGGGGGAGGGGGAGGCTTGGACGAAAACTATAGAGAGGGGGAAGGAGTTTTTGAGACTTGGAAGTTGTGTTGTGGATGAAGAAGTCTTCAACTAAGGGGGGGAGGGGTATTTATAGGGCCTTCAATGGCCAAGATCAAGACAAGTGGTGGGCAAGTGGAGGGTGAAGATTTGCACAAGTGCACCCTAGCCATCTACTCCACAAATCACTCCAAACATTGACCCAAGTTTTAGGCCACAAAACATGCCAAGAAACGTGCTCACTTTCGGCCACAAGACCGCCCACTTGAGGGTGACAAGTGTCGCCCTCTCGTTGGTCCAAAATATTTCATCTCTCGGAAAAATCCGCAAAAATTATTAATGTCGCAACCGTAATTTTCCCCTCGCAAAGTCCGGAAAACGTTTCGTCGAAAAACAATTCTTTTCGGGGGTTGTGCACAAATTTTCGTCCCTTGCCTAACTTAAGGCTTAAACCTTTGTACGTACGTCCCCACGTACATACTCTGGAAATACGGGGTATAACACCACAGATGGAAGGTCCATTGGTGTATATACATGTGATATATTATGGCCGTGTGTGGCATCATTGGTTTTGTGGAGTATTGGTTGATAGGCATAATAAGGAGACTATGCCAAAGTTTGTATAGCTTGAGACCGACTATGAACATTCGGGACGAATGGTTATAAGGGGGGAAGGATGTTACACCCTATATTTCCAAGAGAAAGAGATGAGAACGTACGTGAGAAATTAAGATTTGAATTTTGGAACGAAAGGAAAACCACTTATTCCTAAGGAGAAATTTCGGAACTTCATGAAGGAAAAAGGTTTATAATTTGGTATTTGATTCTCAAATTTGGTATATGGAATTATTATAGTACTTTGAAGTTTTTGGATTTTTAAGTCTCGGATTTGGTTGTTATACCCCGTATTTCCAGAGTATGTACGTAAGGGAATACGTACAAAAGGTTAGCCTTAAAAGCTAGGCTTGGACGAAAATAATTGGGCACAACTCACAAAACGAATAGTTTTCCGACGAAACGTTTCCACAGCTTTCGTAGGATAAATTCCGGCTATGTCATTTCTAATTTTTGCGGATTTTTCCGAGAGACGTAACACTTTGGACCAACGAGAGGGTGACACTTGCCACCCTCTCATTGGTGGACTTGTCACGGCAATAGGGCCGAATGGATGACCATCCTTGTCATAAAGTTGGTTAGATATTTTGTGTGCAAGTTGGCTAGGTACACTTGCCCTAATCTTGACCTTACACTTGCCTAGCACTTGGCTAAATCTTGGCCATTGGTTGGCCATGTCTTGACCTATAAATACCCCTCTTGAGATGAAGAGTTCTTCATCCACAAAAGCTTTCCAAGTCTAAAATCCTTCCCTCTCCCTTTGTAAACAATTCGTCCAACACCCCCCCTCCCCTTGAGAAGCTTGGCCGAGGCTACCCCACCCCCTAGCCTAGCCGAAACCTACCCCCCCTCCCTTGGTAGAAAAGTTGCCTTCTAGTATTGTTATAATGCCCAATTTAACCTAGCCCAAATCCCTTAGTACTTAGTAGAAGTTGTGGGAAACTTCTAAGGATTCTTGGAGCGCTTGAGCTTTGGATTGTGAGCTAAACCTCGCTCAGATCGACTTTTTACTTGGATATTATTGGGCTTATCGAGGTAAATAATCCTAACCCTCTTTTGTAATTAGAGAATGCATATTGTAGAAGTATTGAAATAAGTATAAATACTTAGAAGGTTATTAAGGAATAGAATTGAACTGTAACACCTTAGAAGGGTATAAAAGAAGAATATACGAATCAGATTACATAGGATCGTTTTCACAAGAGACTTATATAGCTCACCGGTAGGGTTGTGCTGCCCGACTTTCCGTAGAATTGAGGACCCTCTGTTTAGAATGACCTGCGAATAGTCTAGACTTTGATAGATGTCTGTGACTATTATAGGCTGATTCTCTCATACGACATACTCGACTTGGCGGTGGATTTCACGAGAAGGTATGTGATTCTTCCTATACTCCCGAGCATGATATTTTAAGTATATATAGTACTACAGACGTACATATGATAATCGGCAATGTCTTTTGACTTAAGCCCAATAATAAGAACCTTGAAGTATGTCAAAAGAATAATGAATCATTTTAACGTAAGAGTAATAGTTGGTGTTAAAACAAAAGCTAAGAGTTATACTAGCTTTATGGAAGTAGGTATAACAACCTAAGAATGATAAAAGGAATCTGCTTACTTGTTTGTTTATAAAAGCCTTGTATTGCTTTCTGTTAAGTGTAGTAAGATTGGTTGATAGGTAGACATACTATGATGCCGCATGTGTTAAATGCCTTGTAATGTGTGAAAGGGGGTCATTCTTGCCGCTTACGTTGCTAACCTAAGTCCGCTGCATCATATTGTATCACCTACCCTCGACTTGTTATACCGAGGCTTGCCACCCTTGATGCGGGTCTATACGGCCTATGCGGTCTATGAGACTACGCGGAGTCGCGGTATGCTCCAGATTGATCATTCGGGTGTTTAGCCCGACGCGGGATGTCCTATGCGGTCCATGGACTATGCGGTCTTTTGAGGCTACGCGGATGCGGAAGTCCGCGAGGTACCGGGCTAGCTACCGATGCGGGAATACCTCACGCGGTCTGCGTGTGACCTATGCGGATCGCGAAGTCCAGACTAGGCACGCAGAATGATACTATGGGCGGTTGGCCTTGCTTCGATCATTCGCGCCTAGACTAGACTGCTACGCTTTTCCTATTATCATATTGTTGTGATGTGGCACTATGTGCAATTGAATCAATGTATTTGTGAAAAGGTTTTAAATACCTTGATTTCATTTAAAGTACTTTATAGTTTCACATACTTGGTACTGTTATCGACTCTCTGGGGCCGCGTTCATGCCGCAGTTCTAGAGGAAAGCAGTGCTAGATCCACATCCTTAGGATCTCTACGTTGGTGTCGAGCTCCACTCTCTCCCGAGGCTCTACTTTTGGGTATGATCTCCCCTGTAGATAGTTGTGTATCGAGGTATGGCGGCCCCGTCCCGCCATAGTTGTTATTTCCTAGAGGTCTCAGAGTCATGTTGTACAGTTGGGATGTAACTGCAAAAACTTGGTTTATGTATATATGCCGAAAGGCAACCTTTTTCTTCAGATAAAATGTTCTAGTTATATCATGTTTCATGTCTTGTTTTATATTCCGCTGATTGTTCTCTGATGTATGACTACTTGGGTGCCCGGGTAAGGCACCAGTCACGGGCCCCGGAACGGGTCGTGACAAAAGTGGTATCAGAGCAGTTAATCCTCGGAAAATGTCTACAGACCGTATCTAGTAGAGTCTTGATTATCGGTGTGTTGTGCACCACACCAATAATCAGGAGGCTATAGGATATTTAGGATTGGTTTCCATTCTTCTCACTCTGAGATCGTGCTTTAGAGCTGTGTTATAGGTTGGACCCCTCTAACGCATTCCTTTCCTCAGAATGTATATGCCTCCACGTAAGGCAACCCGCCTGTATGGCAAGGCGCAATGAGGAGGTGCTAGTGTGACACCCAGAGTCACGAGGGCTCAGGCCCAGTCTATACCCGAGACGGCGAGTTCCATGACGCCGCCGCCCCAAAGAGACCACGCACCCACACCTCCCGCCCCACACCGGGCGGAGGAGTTAGGGTACAAGGAGATGGCCCAGCCTTTTGGCTAAAGTCAGGCCCGACACGAGGAGAGGCCGATGCGGCAGCTCCAGCTCAGCTCAGCCGCACTCAGAAGTGCACCCGAGGGCAGATAGTTTGAGACTACGGGATTTCCTTAGTTGTAGCCCGCCAGAGTTTTATGGGTCGAGGCCGGAGGATGATCCGCAGGAGTTCATCCGTCAGCTGCAGAGGATTATGCGGGTGATCAGGGCTTCAGAGACTGAGTCTGTGACGTTCGGTTCGCATCGGCTGCGTGATACCGCATCGATTGGTTTGATTCACGGAGCTTTCCGGGAGAGCATGCACTCCAGCAGTATGGGATGAGTTTTCGTGAGGCTTTTCTCACACACTTCTTGCCTCCGCAGATGAGGAGGGCACGATCTGACAGATTTTTGTTACTGAGGCAGGGAGGACGCACAGTTAGAGAGTACAATGTCGAGTTTGATTCATTGGCTCGATATGTTCCTGCACTGGTAGCAGATATGGAGGACCGGGTGCATCACTACGTCACCGGGCTAGACGACTATATGGCCGAGTCTTGTGCGGGTGTGTCCCTTCAGCCAGGCATGGACATTACCCGTATGCAGGCTCATGCATTGGGATGCGAGGAGCGTAGAGACCGCCGGGTAGACCGATATCAGCAGCAGAAGAAGGCCAGGACGGCCGGTTCTTTTGGTGGTTCTCGTGGTGGGCAGATCGCCAGGTCTAGATTTGCACCACACCGCTCGAGCACTCCTACATCATTTTCAAGATGACCCAGAGCGATGGGGCAGTCGTGGCCCCGTGACTTCTGATTTCGAGGTAACAGGGGTGCTAACCGTTCGAGGTCTGTTCAGTGTGCCCGTTGTGGTAGATTCCATTCTGGGAGCTGTTATGCTACTACGGGAACTTGCCATACTTGTGGCTAGCAGGGTCATTTCGCGAGAGTTTGACCGACCGGGGCGTACTGGGTAGGCCCACCACGGTCTGCTGTCGCTTCTTCATCCCCGACAGCTTACTCGCCCGAGGCGTGGTACTCGAGATCGCAGGTCGCGCAGAGGTCGCGCGCAGTTCGATTCTAGCGGTCCTCAGAACCGCATGTATGCTTTGTCCAGCAGATCGTGAGGCCTCACCGATGTCGCCACAGTACCTTATCGGGCCTGGTTTGATGTATATGCTTTGATAGATCCGGTTCTACTGGCCCTATATATCTCCCTTGTTGCTAGTAGGATAGGGATAGAGCACGAGTCCATAGACACTTTCGAGGTAGCTACGCCTGGGTGATTCGGTGGTAGCTCGGCGGGTATATGAGCTTGTCCTGTGATTCATTTACGTCGCCGACCTTGCCGACTTGATAGAGTTGGAGATGATCGACTTCGACGTGATCATGGGGATGGAGTGGCTAGCTTCTTGCTACGCCAATGTAGACCGCAGAGAGAGTAGTACGGTTCCGATTTCTCGGCGAGCCGGTTGTTGAGTGGAGGAGCACGGATCGCCGAGAGGTAGGTTTATTTCCTACCTCAAGGCTAGGAAGATGGTGCGCGGGTATATCTACCATCTCGTTCGTGTTTGATATCAAGTCGCGGTACCAGATTTTCGGGCCCAGAGTCGAGAGTTCCCGACGTGTTTCCGCACGACCTCCCGTATCCTCCCGAGAGGAGATCGAGTTTTGTATAGATGTCTTTGCGCCGCACACTCGCCTATTTCCATTCCGCCATACGAGGATGGCACCCGCCGAGTTGAGAGTTGAAGGAGCAATGAGTGATTTGTTGGAGAAGCGGTTTCATCGCACCTAGTGTTTCTCCCCGGGGCGCCGTATTGTTCGTGAAGAAGAAGGACGGACGCCGCGCATGTGTGTTGATTACGGCAATGAACAAGGTGACCATTAAGAATGTATACCCTCTTCCCGTGATTGATGATTTGTTCGATCGATTGCGGGCGCGAGATGTTTTTCCAAGATTGATCTACGATCGCTATCATCGAGTTCGAGTTAGAGAGGTGGATGTCCCTAGATCGCATTCCGACCCAGACGCATTATGAGTTCGTGGTCATGTCTTGGGTTGACCAATGCTCCGCGATATTCATGAGTTGATGAACCGAGTGTTCAAACCATTTTTGGACACGCTTGTGATAGTGTTCATTGATGATATCTTGGTTTATTCTCGCCAGAGCGAGCATGCGAGCATTTGGCGATCTTGCCGATTCTCCGATCGGCTGTATGCGAAGTTTTCCAAATGTGAGTTTTGTTGACTTCGTGGCTTTTTCTGGGCACATTGTCCGGCCGATGGCATTCGAGTGGATACGCCAAGATCGGCGCATCGAGACTTGGCCTAGACCTACTACTCCGGCAGAGGTTCGCAGCTTACGGGCCTTGCAGATATTATCGGCGGTTCAGAGAAGTTTGCTTCTATCTACGCACCATTGACTAGGTGACTCGTAAGGCATCCAAGTTTCTGGATCGATGCTTGTGGCGGGGTTTCCGATTCTTTGAAAGAGAGATCGACGACCGCCCCGTTCTTACTCTTCCGGAGGGTCCGGATGGTTATGTCGTGTATTGTGACGCGTCGGGCATCGGGTTGGGATGTGTTGATGCAGCATGGCAGGTTATAGCATATGCATCCCGACAATGAAGAAACACGAGGAACTACCCCACCCATGATTGGAGTCGCACCGTGATTCACGCTTTGAAGATCCGAGGCACTATTTGTACGGGTTCACGTGGATATTTATACGCACCACAAGAGCCTCCAGATATCTTCACCAGAGGAGTTGAACCTACGGCGAGACGGTGGTTAGAGTTGCTTAGGACTATGACGTCGATATCCCGTACCACCCGGAAGGCCAATGCGGGCGTATGCTCTTAGTCGAGGTCGATGGGAGTCTATCGAGGTGCAGCCGCAGAGGAGGGGCATGGTTCGTGATTTGCATCGCCAGCGAGCCTTGGTGTCCGCTTGATTGATTACGATAGCAGGGGTTAGAGTTCGTGAGGTTGCCGAGTCTTCCATCGCCGGCGAGCAAGAGGCAACAGCTCGAGGATCCGGTTTGGCACGTTATCGTGATACGACTCTTCGTGAGGGCAAGGGTCCTTTGAGGTAGCACCATGGGGTGCTAAGGTTTGAGGGCAGGTTGTGTGTTCCGGATGTTTGAGACTTCGCAGAGTTCTTGGGAAGCACACACAAGCGTTACTCTATCCATCCGTGGTCGACCAAGATGTACCACGACCTTAGATCCGTGTATTGGTGGGATGGTTTGAAGAGGACGTTGCGAGTTCGTAGCTCGCCCGTGTTGTCGGCAGTGAAGGTAGAGCACCGAGGCCCGTGGTTTATTCTGACGATAGAGATCCCGACCGGAAGTGGGAGGTGATCAACATGGACTTCATCACGGGATTGCCTCGCACTCGGAGGAGACATGATTCTATATGGGTTATCGTCGACGGTGACGAAATCAGCCCACTTTCTTCCCGTCAGACGACTTTCTACCGAGGATTATGCCGGACTTTACATCCGAGAGATCGCCGATCGCATGGAGTCCCTATTTCGATCATATCGCATGCAGGAGCCCGCCACGCTAACTTCCTGAGGTCCTTCCGCAGGGTTTAGGACGCAGTGAGCCCGAGTAATCGCATTTCATCCACGCATGCACGGACAGCAGAGCGCACTATCCGCACTCTTGAGGATATCCGCGAGCCCGTGTTATTGACTTCGTGGGTAGCCGAGGATCACTTGCCGGGTAGAGTTCGCGTATAATAACAGCTACCACTCTAGCATTCAGATGGCGCCGTATGAGGCTTTGTATGGGAGGAAGTGCAGATCGCCAATAGCATGGTTCGATGTGGGCGAGGTACAGTTAGTGGGACCAGACTTGGTGCAGCAGCGATGGATAAGGTGAAGCTTATCCGAGCGGCTATCGACAGCCGTAGTCGATGTGTCGTATGCAGATCATCGACGCCGACATCCGAGTTCGCAGATTGATGATTGGGTTTTTCAAGGTGTCACCCATGGCGGTGTGATGAGATTCGCGAAGAAGGGGAAACTCAGCACAAGGTACATTGGGCCGATTCAGATTGAACGAAGTGTAGGCAAGGTTGCCTCTGAGTTGGATCTGCCGTCCGATCCGAGGCGGTGCATCCGGTTTTCACGATCTATCCGAGGAGATGTATCGGGATCCATCTAGGTACACCCGGATGACGATGTCCAGTGTGACCGAGGGTTATCGTATGAGGAGATTCCCATAGCGATAGTCGATCGTCGAAGTTAGGCGTCTGCGGACCAAGGACGTGGCTTCCGTCAAAGTCTTGTGGCGGAACGAGCTCAGGGAGGAGATGACGTGGGAAGCCGAGGATGGCATGAGGCAGAAGTATCCTCACCTATTCCCCACACCTCCAGGTAATTCACTTTCCTACTTGTAAATTTTCGTTATCGTTTTGCCTAAGTGTTGTTTTGTGGCCGTGTGTGGCATTTGCAAATCGTTTAAGTTATGAAGAACCTTATCGTTATCCTGTTTGAAGGAACATTCGACGAATGTTTCTAAGGGGAGAATGTTATACCCGTATTTCGGAGTATGTACGTAAGGGAATACGCATAAAAGGTTAGCCTTAAAAGCTAGGCTGGACGAAAATAATTGGGCACAACTCACAAAACGAATAGTTTTCCGACGAAACGTTTCCACAGCTTTCGTAGGATAAATTCCGGCTATGTCATTTCTAATTTTTGCGGATTTTTCCGAGAGACGTAACACTTTGGACCAACGAGAGGGCGACACTTGCCACCCTCTCATTGGTGGACTTGTCACGGCAATAGGGCCGAATGGATGACCATCCTTGTCATAAAGTTGGTTAGATATTTTGTGTGCAAGTCACAGGTACACTTGCCCTAATCTTGACCTTACACTTGCCTAGCACTTGGCTAAATCTTGGCCATTGGTTGGCCATGTCTTGACCTATAAATACCCCTCTGAGATGAAGAGTTCTTCATCCACAAAAGCTTTCCAAGTCTAAAATCCTTCCCTCTCCCATTGTAAACAATTCGTCCAACACCCCCTCCCTCGAGAAGCTTGCCGAGGCTACCCCACCCCTAGCCTAGCCGAAATCTACCCCCCCTCCCTTGGTAGAAAAGTTGCCTTCTAGTAGTGTTATAATGCCCAATTTAACCTAGCCCAAATCCTTTAGTACTTAGTAGAAGTTGTGGGAAACTTCTAAGGATTCTTGAGCGCTGAGCTTTGGATTAGGAGCTAAACCTCGCCAGATCGACTTTTTACTTGGATATTATTGGGCTTACCGAGGTAAATAATCCTAACCCTCTTTTGTAATTAGAGAATGCATATTGTAGAAGTATTGAAATAAGTATAAATACTTAGAAGGTTATTAAGGAATAGAATTGAATCAGTAACACCTTAGAAGGGTATAAAAGAAGAATATACGAATCTGATTTACATAGATTTGTTTTCTGAAGAGACTTATATAGCTCACCGGTAGGTTGTCATGCCCGACTTTCCGTAGAATTGAGGACCCTCTATTTAGAATGACCTACAGAATAGTCTAGACTTTGATAGATGTCTGTGACTATTATAGCTGATTCTCTCACGCGACATACTCGACTTGGCGGTGGATTTCACGGAAGGTATGTGATTCTTCCTATACTCCCGAGCATGATATTTTAAGTATATATAGTACGGCAGACGTATATGATAATCGGCAATGTCTTTTGACTTAAGCTGAATAATAAGAACCTTGAAGTATGTCAAAAGAATAATGAATCATTTTAACGTAAGAGTAATAGTTGGTGTTAAAACAAAAGCTTAAGAGTTATACTAGCTTTATGGGAAGTAGGTATAACAACTTAAGAATGATAAAAGGAATCTTTACTTGTTTGTTTATAAAAGCCTTGTATTGCTTTCTCTGTTAAGTGTAGTAAGATTGGTTGATAGGTAGACATACTATGATGCCGCATGTGTTAAATGCCTTGTAATGTGTGAAAGGGGTCATTCTTGCAGGCTTACGTTGCTAACCAGTAAGTCCGCTGTAATCGTTATTGTATCACCTACCCTCGACTTGTTATACCGGGGCTTGCCACCTCGACGCGGTCTATACGGCCTATGCGGTCTATGAGACTATCGCGAGTCGCGTATGCTCCGAGATTGATCATTCCGGTGTTTAGCCCGACGCGGATGCCCTATGCGGTCCATGGGACTACGCGGTCTTTGAGGCTATGCGACCGCGGAAGTCCGCGAGGTACCGGCTAGCTACCCCGACGCGGGAATACCTCACGCGGTCCGCGTGTGACCTATGCGGATCGCGGAAGTCCGTGACTAGGCACGCAGAATGATACTATGGGCGGTTGGCCTTGCTTCGATCATTCGCGCCTAGACTAGACTCATTCTGATTTCCTATTATCATATTGTTGTGATGTGCACTATGTGCAATTGAATCAATGTATTTGTGAAAAGGTTTTAAATACCTTGATTTCATTTAAAGTACTTTATAGTTTCACATACTTGGTACTGTTGTCTCGACCTCCTTCTGGGCCGTTCATGCCGCAGTTCTAGAGGAAAGCAGGTGCTAGATCCACATCCTTAGGATCTCTACGTTGGTGTCAGGAGCTCCACTCTCTCCGGAGGCTCTACGTGTGGGTATGATCTCCCTGTTGTAGATAGTTGTGTACAGTCAGGGTATGGCGGGCCCCGTCCCGCCATAGTTGTTATTTCCTTAGAGGTGCAGAGTCATGTTATGCAGTTGGGATGTAATCGCAAAACTTGGTTTATGTATATATGCCGAAAGGCAACCTTTTTCTTCAGATAAAATGTTCTAGTTATATCATGTTTCATGTCTTGTTTTATATTCCGCTGATTGTTCTCTGATGTATGACTACTTGGGTGCCCGGGTAAGGCACCAGTCACGGGCCCCGGAACGGGTCGTGACATTGGTCATGTGGGGCCCACAGGAAATTTTACGATTTTGTGGGGCCCACGAAATTTTTAGATATTTTGGCCAAGTATGGAAATTATTGGTGAAGAAATAATTTTGGACCAATAGGAGGGTGACACGTGTCACCCCCACTTGTCATTGACTTGAACTTAGATATTTTGAAGGAGGACAAGTGGACATGGGTCCCACATACACTTGTCCATACACTTGTCAAGATCTCATCCTTTGAGATGATTATATATACATAGCAAGAGTGCAAGACTTCATCTAACACTTAGCCATATTATTACACCCCGTAATTCAATGACATTGATTTGAGGATGTGATTAAGGAAAGAAGATTTGAATATTGGAAGGAAAGAATTATTACATTTTCTTAAAGGAAAATTTCGGAAAAATGTGACGACGGAAAAATTATTAACTTGAATTTTAATACTTATAATTGAATTTATGGACTTGGTATTGGATTATAAGGTATTGGAATTGTTAATAAGGGGTCCGCCGAGAATTTCACAATTTCGCGGGGACCTTCGAAAAATTATAATATTTTGGACCAATCGGAGGGCGATATGTGTCACCCCTCCACTTGACTTTGACTTGGACTTGGACTTTAGATATTTTGAAGACAAGTGGACAAGTGGGTCCCACTACACTTGTCTTGCTACACTTGCTACACAAGTTCTATCTCTTCTCTCTCAAGATTTCGGCCAAGGGCCATTATTGAAGACCAAGATCCTTAAATCTTCCAAGCTTAGTTCATAATACAAGATTAAGAACCCTAACCAAGTGTTAAGCCAAGATAAACCACCATTAACCTCAAATCCCATTTGGGTCGTGGCTAGGGTTAGAGATTTTAGGGTTTTCCGTCGATTTTTTGGTGATGGAACGTGAAGGGAAGTTGCTCCTAAGGTTTTAGGGGGATACATATATGTGATTGGATTTTGAAGAAGTGGAGCGAAACGAAAACTGTGGGCCAAAGACGAGTGGATTGTTTTGGGGCGTTTTTGGGAACAAAATGAGGTAAAAGTCCTTCTTCTTTTAAAGTAATTGGATATTACTTATTGTTATAATGTATGGATTAACTTGTACTAAAAATAATGAGGATTAAAAAGTGTTTGGACAATTGTTTTATGGCTTGGCCGAGAGCTAGACTAATTTTGAGGTTTTCAGATTTCGTTGGTTATTGTCGTTATTTACACTTGGTACATGTTATATAATGAAGGAAATATTGTAGTTGATAGATTATATAACTTGTATAACATGTTGGAACTTGAATTGGAATAAAAGGAATTATGGAAAAGGACTTTGGATTGTTGTAGTTTTTGTTGGACGAAAACTGCCCAAAACTGTTAGACGTTGGGATGTTGTTTTATGGACTGTTTTGGGGTGCATATATGCTGGAAAATCAGCCCCTAATATGCATGATTAATGTGGTAAAATGGCTAATAAAAGTCCTAAAGAATAATGGTATAAAAAGGGTGTTAAAGGCTTCACATTGGACACTTAATATTGTAGAATTGTGGACTGTTTTGTGCCGAGAATTATGGACTGTTTTATAGACTGTTTTAATGTGATTGTGGGGCAGAATTTTACACGTCAAGTTAGGCGTGTAATCCCTTTTGGTTAACTGTTGGTTGTGCCTTAAATGTGGCTTGTTGGTTGATGAATACGGCCCTTGAAAAGGTGGAAAAGTACGTGGAAACAAAGGAAGTGTTGTCCAAATTTCCGTAGAATTAGAGGGCCATTATTGGTATAAGTATTATACTAATAAGTATAATATTGATAGAAGTGCTATCGTCATTATAGGTTGAAGTACTACGTGTAGTACATTCTACTTGGCTTGTGGAATAGCCAATAAGGTTTAAGTACATTGGAGCGTATTGCTACTTGTCGTTTGGGTTAGTCGCCAACGAGGTATGTGAACTATCCTTCCTTCTTTTGACATGATTATTTGGAAAGCCTATGTGACTTGATTTTGGTGAGTCTATGTGACTTGATTTATTTGAAGTAAATGAATTGAGTTAAAGTTATGAGACTTGATTTCTTTAAAAGATTATGAGACTTTATTTTCAAGTTATGGGACTTGATTTCTAAAGTTAAGAGATTTGATTTAAAGTTATGAGACTTGATTTCTTTAAAAGATTATGAGACTTTATTTTTCAAGTTATGGGACTTGATTTCTATAGTTAAGAGATTTGATTTAAAGTTATGAGACTTGATTTCTTTAAAAGATTATGAGACTTTATTTTTCAAGTTATGGGACTTGATTTCTAAAGTTAAGAGATTTGATTTAAAGTTATGAGACTTGATTTCTTTAAAAGATTATGAGACTTTATTTTCCAAGTTATGTGACTTGATTATGTGAAGTATACTTGCCTTGTTATTGGAGTATACGTGAGTATAAGAGACTAGATTATATGAAGCATATGTGGCTTGATTATGTGAAGTATATTTGCCTTGTTATTGGAGTATACGTGAGTATAAGAGACTAGATTATATGAAGCATATGTGGCTTGATTATGTGAAGTATATTTACCTTCTTATTGGAGTATACGTGTCACGCCCAACCAAGCCTCGGATCGTGCCCTACACAGGCACCCTTCTACCTTAACAACTAAGTAAAATGAAATTAAATAACACCCCCTTTTTTTTTTAAAACCAACATACGTGCAAGGGCAAAGCCGACAAGGCTGCCATAATATACATAACAAAAGACACTACACCGTACATGAGTCCAATCCCACATATGAATACAGACCTCTAAGAGTTATATTAACTATGACGGACAAGGCCCCGCCGCATCCATAATCAGATAAAAGCACATCTTGAAGGAACTTATACCAAAAAGATAAACTCCCGAACAGAAGGAGCAATCAAAAAACCCTGAGCAGGGTCCTACACCTGCAGATCACCAAACAGCGTACCTAAACCTGCGGCAGATTAACGCAAATTTCGAGGTCAAGAAGAATGTACCAAGTATGTGAAATAGTAAGTATTGTAATAAAATCATAACAGTCTAACCAAAACAGGAGACATGTATGATAGCCAACCTACAGTACACAATACATAAGCAGTTATATCAAGTCAGGGACGCATGCCCTCAAAGTCACTATTCAAATATAACTATGGGTCTCACGCCCATAATATCAATCATGCCCGTGGAATCCTTCCTCACCGCCAGATCATGATATAATGTAACACCAATAAGCATATCCGAGTATCCTCGTGGTCGCATGCCCTAATCCTACATCGTATAAGCATGACCACGGGTATACAAACAACCGAATCAAACCCGCCTCGGTCACACGCCGGAATCCCACATCGTATAAGCATGTCCAGAGTATCCTCGTGGTCGCATGCCCGCATCCCACATCGTATAAGCATGACCATGGGTATCCTCGCGTCGCATGCCCCGCATCCCACATCGTATAAGCATGACCGTAGGGTAACACAAACAACCGAATCTAACCCGACTCCGGTCACATGCCCTAATCCCACATCGAGCAAGATGTCCGCGAGTATCCCTCGTGGTCGCATGCCCCGGAATACCACATCGTATAAGCATGACCATGGGGTAATACAAATAATGGAAGCATACCCGTGGAATCCCACCTCACTGTCGGTACGTCCAAGTAAACTTACAACAGGCGCCACCCTCCAACCGAGTAGTCGCGAACGTAATAAAACATAATACTTGTACTCAAATGCTATCACCAGCACACATTGGCAATTCTCAATTAAACAAGCCAAAGTACTTATCAAGGCACACATAGAATAATTCTCAATTAAACAGGCCAAAGTACTTATCAAGGCACACATAGAATAATTCTCAATTAAACAGGCCAAAGTACTTATCAAGGCACACATAGAATAATTCTCAATTAAACAGGCCAAAGTACTTATCAAGGCACACATAGAATAATTCTCAATTAAACAGGCCAAAGTACTTATCAAGGCACACATAGAATAATTCTCAATTAAACAGGCCAAAGTACTTATCAAGGCACACATAGAATAATTTCTCAATTAAACAGGCCAAAGTACTACGTACGTACATTCTTTTCAAAAGACTCCTTTTAATGTAAAACCCCAAGATACTAACACCCGTAGTATCAAGGTGTGTCTATTTTTCAAAGTAAGTTACTACACTTTTAGAAAATCATTTCAAAGCTTGAAATCAAGTAACTTCAAATTTTCACAATCTAGGCAACTTATGCCCAATAATCAAAATAGACAACTTTCTTAACCTTCCATAAAGACGTTATAACCAACTTCCCATAAAGCCGTTATAACCCTTTATGGTTTTAGACATATTCATTCCTTTTTATAACCAAGAGACTTATACTTAAAACCAAGTATCACATACTTATAAATCAAGTTCTTAACTTTCCAAAATACTTCAAGTCTCTTAATATTTAGAAAACAAGTTTCTTCTACTTTTAAACCTCAAGTAACTCACACCTTTAAAACAAGTTACTTCTCTTAAATCATGTCATTTCTCCTCTTTTAAAACAATTAAGTAAATCACTCCTTTGACTCCCCTAAAGTCATTAAAACGACCATTAGGTTTTGGAACCAAGGCACTAGCCAAAAGGTTTGGAAACCACTTTCCTTTCAAGACTCTATGTACTTTAAGTAAAATACTTTCACTTTTAAGAATCCAAACTTCACTAAGGAAATGGATCATACAACTTACAATTTGACATCAAAGTACAATCAAGGGAGTACATAGAACGAATTCTATTTTAGGCAAACCAAATACAACCAAGGAATGGATCATTTAAGGAGTAGGACATACTTTCTGTTATACCCCGTAGTTGCAGGGTATGTATGTGAGGACGTACGTACGAGAGTACGGCAGAAAATTTTGAAAAGAAAGAAAGATGTGAGTTTTCGACGGAAAAGTTTCCAGTTATTTGTGAAGAAAAAGGTTCGTTAATGGGAATTGGATTCCCAGATTTGGTATTTGGACTTCATAGATTATATTAGAATTTTGAGATTTTATTTTCGGAAATGGTCACGTGGGGCCCACGGGAGAAATTTACGGTTTTGTGGGGCCCACTTTGTTTTCGAGATTTTGGCCATTGTGGATATTTTTCGAAAGACGTTTTTTGAGGGCCAATAGGAGGGTGACACGTGTCACCCCCGCCTAGGTGGCTTGGCCGAAGTTACATTTGGGCACAAGTGCCGACTAGAGTCGTTTTCCGACGAAACGTTTCCACAGCTTTCGTAGGGAAAATTCCGGCTATGTCCTTTTTAATTTTTGCGGATTTTTCCGAGAGACGAAACATTTTGGACCAACGGGAGGGTGACATGTGTCACCCTCACATTGGAGGCTTGTGGGCGTCCAAGTGGACGATTGGTTCACGTATGGGATTGTTTTGTGGCTCACGTTTTTGGCCCTATTGGTTCCTTGTTTTGTGCCTTGTTTTGGCCTTGTTTTGTGGCTTGTCTTGTGCCATGTTTTGTGGAGTAGGGGTTAGGGTGCACTTGGCTTGATCAAGGCCTTACACTTGCCTTGCACATGGCTCGATTGGCCATTGGTTGGCATTTGGGTTTGCTATAAATACCCCCTTTGAAGACTTCATTCATCCACAAATGTTTCCAAGTCTTGAATCCTCCTCCTCCTCTTGTTGACTCTCGTCCAAGAGCTCCTCTCCTCGAAAGTGGCCTTTGGCGGCAGGTCTCCTCCTTGTGAGGTCTAGTGGGTACCCCAGCCTAGTTGTTTTCGTATAATACCCCTTGTTGTGGTATAGAAATACTCCCCTAGTATTGTTATAATGCCCAAAATACCTTAGCCTTGTACCTTGTAGTATTCCAAAGATACCTCTTTACGTAGAGTCCGGAAATACTACCTTTTGTCCTTTTTAGTCTCAAACCGAAACCCTAAGGAAATCTTCATAGTTGGTTGAAGTATTTGTGTAGAAGTTGGTTAGAACTTCTAAGGGTTGTTTGGAGTGGTTTGGAGCGCACGGAGTGGAGCTAAACCTTGCTCAGGATCGACATTATTACTTGGATAATTTTGGGCTTACCGAGGTAATTATCTTGTCCCTCTATTGTAATTGGAAATTACATGTTTGTTAGCATATATAGTTGAAGTATACTATATATAGAACTACTTAGTATTCGGCAATGTCTTTTGACTTAAGCCTGAAGAATAAAGAACTGAATCGAATCAGATTTACATAGATCGTATTGCAGAGACTTGTAGAATTGTACACGTCCGGTTAGGCGTGTAAACCCCCGGTTGGCTTGGAAGCCGGCCTCGTTAGAGGAGGAGATTTACGCTGTTGCGGGGGGGGGGAGGTGCTGCCGAATTTTCTATAGAAAGATAGAAACTTGTGTTTTGGGGTTAATAGACGTTTGTGACCTTTATAGGTGAAAGTACTAGGAGTAGCGTATTCTACTCGAGGAGTGGAAAGGGCTAGCGAGGTTGTTGTACTTGGAGCATTTTGCTTATTGTCGATAAATCGTCGCGAGGTATGTGAACCTCTTCCTATCTTTTCTAGCATGATTGTTGTGAACTATGTAGTACGGTAGACGTACATGTGCTAAGTGATTTGGTTGGTTTAAAACATAGGGTGTTATAATAGCTTTATGGGAAGTTAGTTATAACGACCTTATGTAAGTGAAAATGGTTTACTGATGTTAGAAGTTAAGAGACTTGATCTTATAAGATAAGAGACTTAACTTATTTGTTTTAATGTGGATGTTTGTGTGAAACCTCATTCGTGAGTAATGAGTACTTGGTTTTTAAAGGGATAATGTTTTACTGATTTCGGGAATCAGAATGTGTATCGACAGACCACTGCAGCGTTAATAAAAGGAAAATGTATTGAATAATGATGTGTTGTATTAAAACCAGTAGAAACCTCCATCTGCATAGAAGCTAAGATAAGACAAAATGATATTACATTTTCTAGATCATGGTCATTGTAATAAGATCGTTATAAACAAGAATAAACTACTCACATATATGACATATGTTACTAAATTGTTCTAAAAGGAATCAAGTGATTAAGTTTGGGAACTATGAAACCATTTGAAAATGAGAAGCTTGAGTAATGAAACTAGGCAAACCGAACTTAGGAAAAGAATGTGGTTACTTGGTTTTGAAAAGGAAGGTGGGTTGGTCATTCTAATACTACGGTATCGGGTGACTCTTATAAAAGAAATGGATCTCTTTTAAAAGAACTTAACGTATGTAGTACTTTGGGGTTAAAACCCGACGTTGGCATAAAATGAAAGTACTTTGAGTTGTGTGAAACTTGCCTATGCTTGTTGTTGTGAAACTTGCCTATGCTTGTTGTTGTGAAACTTGCCTATGCTTGTGATGATAGCCTTTATTTTACAAGCGTTGTGTTTACGTATTACCGCTCTCGATAGAGGTCGGTTGGTAGTTGAGAACTTACTTGGATGTCTTGTGATGACGGAGAAATTCCACGGGTACGTTCCTGTTAATAGTATTATTGTTAATCGCTTTGGACATACTGACACGATGCGTAGCGCACGGGTATGCTTCCATTTTGGTTAAGGTCTTGTGGTTAATCGCTTTGGATATCTTGACACGATCGTGGCGCGGGTATGTTTCCATTTCGATTAACGCGCGATTTCCTTTTTGGACATCCGACCACGATCGTGGCGCGCGCGGGTATGCGTCCATTTGGAAAGTTGTCTTATTGTTTCCCTTTGGACATACCGACACGATGCGTAGCGCGGGTATCGCCCATTTGGAAAGTTGTCTTATTGTTTCCACTGGACATCGACACGATCGTAGCGCGCGGGTATGCTTCCATTTGGATTCTTTGTCTTGTTGTTGAGTCACATGGACATGTCTACCGACGCAGAATTCCGGCATGTGGCCATGGGACATTGGTATTGTTGTTGCATCATGGACATGTCTACACCGTCTGATATTAGGGCATGCGGCCATAATGCGAACTGATTGATGTTGTGGCGTGAGACCCATAGTTATATTGGAGTGATGATCGTTTTATGTTGTGAGCGTAGTTTGGTTATCATACATGTCTCTGCTTTATATAGACTAGTATGATTTCATTTCTGATGTTATGCGATTTCACATACTTGGTACTGTTATCGACCTCCTTCGAAGTGCGTTAAATGCAGGTAGAGGCACCGATGCGGGCCGGGCGAATCGTTACACTTTCTTTATCTTAAGGAATCATGCTAGAAGAGGAGATAGTTCACATACCTTTTCGGCTAAATCCACAAGCTAAGCCGAATACGCCGTACGTAGAATTGTCAACCTATAATGGTCACAACAAGACTATCAACTTCTAGTCTCTAACATAGAATAATACTAAGTAAGCGGTCTCTAATTCTACGGAAAATCGGGCAGCACTTCCTTTGTTTCTACTCACTTTGCCACCTTTTTCAAGGTCAAATACAATAACCAACATGCCACATTTAAGGCTCCAAACAAAGGGGATTACACGCCTTACAATACGTGTAAAATTTCGCCCCACAATTCATACGAAGTAGTTTAATACTCACTAGCCATTCTCGGCCAACAATAACCAACAACCCTAAGTCTTTTCCAATCCTTTTCCAATTCCAAGTTCTAAGGTCTAACATGTTATATAGTCATAAACAACTTACAATTTCCTTCTTTATACAACATGCGACGACTTAAACCAACAATCAACTTGAATTGTAATCTTAAGGCTAAACATGCTAGTTTTCGGATTAGGGTTCCAATAGCCAAAATACTTATCAAACTTCATACTATATAACTCATGCTTGCTAATATCCATAGCTACAACAATAAGTAAGTCTTAACTACTAAAACGACAAAATTTATACCTTTATAAGCCCTTAAAAATTCCAAGATTCAAAGTCGCGCCTTAGAAATTCTTAGCTCCTTTCCTTATGTTCCAATCCGCTCCAAGCACTCCTTAGAAGCCTATGAAGAACTCATCTTCAAGTTCCAACTTCAAAGTTGAAGAACTCCTTAAGTTTCCGCCTTGCGACTAATACGAAAACGCCGTTTTTCCGAAATCTTTCTATTGAGATATCCTTACAATACCCCTAGGGACATTGGGTTAAAGTCTTGTGAACAAAGGATCAAAACTACAAATTTTTTTGTGTGCAAAGTGCCAAACCTGAGAGCATGTCTTAAAGAACACAAGGTTCTCTAATTTTTCTAAGTGTAAAAATGCCAAGTCTTGCACTAGCTTAGTATTTATAACACTATGGATGGCTTAGACTTAAACAAATGGGTGGCTAAGATGAAGATCACATGGATTAAGCACAAGTGGCAAGTTGACTTGGTCAACAATATCAAGCTTAGCAAGACTTATCTTCCACCATGGTAAATGACCATTCTACCCTTACTAAATTTCATCCAAGACCATATGTGGGGGTGCCACGTGTCGCCCTCTCATTCGTCCATAAAATTCTGTAACCCTCGTGGGCCCCACAAAATGTAAAATTCCTCGGGTGGGCCCCACATGACCAAACCCGTAAAAATAAATTTCCATAATGTTAATAAGTTCCATATTCTTCAAATAATGCATTTTGAGAATCCAATTCTCAACAACGAACATTTTTCCTTTCCGACGTTCGGAAGATTTTCCGCCGGAAAAACAATTCTTCCTTTCGTACCAATTTCCAAGTCTTGTTTCCTTACGTACATTCTCTTTTACATGTCCTGGACTTACGGGGTGTAACATTCTTCCCCCCTTAGAAACATTCGTCCCCGAATGTTCTTAGTCGGTTGCCAAGCTATACAAACTACGGCATAAACTCTATACTATGCCTAACAATCAAAACTGCACAAGACCATCGATGCCACACATGGCCACCACATAACATACGTAAACATAACTATGGACCTTCCGTCCGGGGTCCCTTCTCACCATACTCGAAGGTTACAGTCTTCTCAAACACGGGATCCTTAGAGGTTCCTTTCTTTCCTTACTTGTCATACTTTCTCGTACTTTCAAACTTATCTAGTACACGTACAAAATCTCAAATATTGTTTCTGTCCTCCAATCCTTGGAGTTACTATCCAAACTTGGCCACTATGCTACTTGAATTTCCGCTAAGGCCCTCCTCGGTCCTTACGACCTAGTTCCGGTGGAACGCATCCACGAACTCGTACAACGATTAACTAAACTTGGGCCTTTCATCCTCGGGACCCTATCACATAACGGGACCATTTCTAACTGACATCACCCCATTCCATACTACCGGTTTGACCCGAAATGAGTCCATAACCCGACTCATCGTCACACTTAACTTCTCATTCTTAGTCTGAAATAAATCTTTCTCTAATCTCAAGGTACTTCTCACCCTATCCCCCTATTCACTAGAGGTTCGTCGCATAGGTCGAAGTATTTCTACCATACATCCTTCCCTATTGGTCTTACACTGTTATGGGGCAATTACTACTTGTGAACTCTACACAACTATAGTCTCAGTTCACTTACCATTCTTGTCACATTCTTAACTTTTCACTTTACTAATCAAAGTATTCCTACCTCTGGGGTACTATCACTTATAACTGCTAGCAACAAAGGGAAAACATATATGCTAGGGCGGAATCTGAATCTATCAATGCATGTATGATTCAAAAGAATCGAAATATACCTGTAACCTCATGCGATGTCGCCTCCTGATCCTGCCTAGTAGTCACGTCATCTATGCGGTTCGAAGGACCTCCAGAACTATAAACTCCACCCTGACCTCTACCACGATCGGTGACATCCAACACCACCTTGCAGGGGGACGCAGTGCGGAGGAAAGAGAATCAACCATCGGCCTCATAGGCTGAGCCACCTTACTGCGCTCTTTCTAACCGGACATTCCCACTTGTGGCGGGCGCCACAATAATAACAACCATCTGTGTCATAACGGCATTTCCCGAATGGCGCACCACATATGATACATCGAGGAGCAGTGGCCTCGACCAGAAAGTCCTGCTCACTCTCGAGAACCTCGACCCACTGGAGCTTGGACCGCTCCTAAATACCTTGTGGGGTCATATCTCCCACCGTGAGCTGCGGGGTATGTCTTTGGGTAAGTGGGATGAATATCTCACTCATTCTTTGAAATTGCTCGTCCAAAAACTCAGGATAACCAACCGGTCTAGCCTCTTCTGCGATCTCGCGTTGGCCTCTACCCTCTGTACACATGCATCTTGGCGAATAACCTCCTGCTGATGAAACTGTAGCACCGCTATCTTGGTCAATAACATAACCGCTTCCCTCATGACCCTATAGTCTTCTCCTAACTGAGAAAGTGGAGGCTCTGGTGCTAGGGTCTCAAAACCTGGCGCAGAAGAACTCGCCGACTGCAGAACAACATCCGGTATACCTTGGGCATAAGCCCTATCAACTCTCTGAGTCTGACTAGTAGCTCCTGCTACTCCTTTGCCCTTCTGGGCGGCTGTTGCCCTCCTTGGAGGCATAACTGTAACACAAAATACGTCAGAGAGGAATTATCTTACTAACACAGCTCTATGGCACGATCTCAGAGTGAGAAGAATAGAAACCAACTCCTAAATGTCCTGTAGCCTCCTGTTTATGGGTGTGGCGCGCAACACACCGATAATCAAGACTCTACTAGACACGGTCTGTAGACATTCCGAGGATCGCTCACGATACCACTCTGTCACGCCCGAACCCGGGCGTGGTGGTGCCTACACAGGCACCCTTCTACCTTAACAACTAAGTAAACTGCGGAAATTAAATAACACCCCCCTTTTTTTTTTTAAAACTAACATACGTGCAAGGGCAAAGCCGAGAAGGCTGCCATAATATACATAACAAAAGACACTACACCGTACATGAGTCCAATCCCACATATGAATACAGACCTCTAAGAGTTATATTAACTATGACGGACAAGGCCATGCGTACCATGCGTACAAAGCACATCTTGAAGGAACTTATACCAAAAAGATAAACTCCGAATGAAGGAGCAATCCAAAAACTCGGCGGTCCTACACTGCAGATCACCAAACAGCGTACCTAAACTGCGGCGTGAACGCAACCGAAGGAGGTCGATCTGAAGAATGTACCAAGTATGTGAAACGATGAAATCGTAATAAAATCATAACGATCTAACCAAAATAGGAGACATGTATGATAGCCAACCTACGATTACAATACATAGCGGTATATCAAGTCGTGGACGCGTGCCTCAAAGTCACTATTCAAATATAACTATGGGTCTCACGCCCATAATATCAATCATGCGTGGAATCCTTCCTCACCGCGATCCATGATATAATGTAACACCAATAAGCATATCGAGGAGTATCCTCGTGGTCGCGTGCCGGAATCCCACATCGTATAAGCATGACCATGGGGTATACAAACAAATCCGAATCAAACCGCTCTGGTCACATGCCGGAATCCCGCATCGTATAAGCGTGTCGAGTATCCTCGTGGTCGCATGCCCGGCATCCCACATCGTATAAGCATGACCATAGGGTATCCTCGCGTCGCATGCCCGGCATCCCACATCGTATAAGCATGACCGTAGGGTAACACAAACAAATCCGAATCTAACGACTCACGGTCACGTGCCGGAATCCCACATCGTATAAGCGTGTCGAGTATCCTCGTGGTCGCATGCCGGAATACCACATCGTATAAGCATGACCGTGGGGTAATACAAATAATGGAAGCATACGTGGAATCCCACCTCACTTTGTCGACGCGTCAAGTAAACTTCAATGAGCGGTAGACCCTCCAACCAGAGTCGCGGCGTAATAAAACATAATACTTGTACTCAAATGCTATCACCCGGCACACATTGGCAATTCTCAATTAAACAAGCCAACGTACTTATCAAGGCACACATAGAATAATTTTCAATTAAGCGGGCCAAAGTACTTATCAAGGCACACATAGAATAATTCTCAATTAAGCGGGCCAAAGTACTTATCAAGGCACACATAGAATAATTCTCAATTAAGCGGGCCAAAGTACTTATCAAGGCACACATAGAATAATTCTCAATTAAAGCGGGCCAAAGTACTTATCAAGGCACACATAGAATAATTCTCAATTAAGCGCCAAAGTACTTATAAGGCACACATAGAATAATTCTCAATTAAACAGGCCAAAGTACTTATCAAGGCACACATAGAATAATTCTCAATTAAACAGGCCAAAGTACTTATCAATGCACACATAGAATAATTCTCAATTAAACAGGCCAAAGTACTTATCAAGGCACACATAGAATAATTCTCAATTAAACAGGCCAAAGTACTTATCAAGGCACACATAGAATAATTTCTCAATTAAACAGGCCAAAGTACTACGTACGTACATTCTTTTCAAAAGACTCCTTTTAATGTAAAACCCCAAGATACTAACACCCGTAGTATCAAGGTGTGTCTATTTTTCAAAGTAAGTTACTACACTTTTAGAAAACTCATTTCAAAGCTTGAAATCAAGTAACTTCAAATTTTCACAATCTAGGCAACTTATGCCCAATAATCAAAATAGACAACTTTCTTAACCTTCCATAAAGCTGTTATAACCAACTTCCCATAAAGCCGTTATAACCCTTTATGGTTTTAGACATATTCATTCATTTTTATAACCAAGAGACTTATACTTAAAACCAAGTATCACATACTTATAAATCAAGTTCTTAACTTTCCAAAATACTTCAAGTCTCTTAATATTTAGAAAACAAGTTTCTTCTACTTTTAAACCTCAAGTAACTCACACCTTTAAAACAAGTTACTTCTCTTAAATCATGTCATTTCTCCTCTTTTAAAACAATTAAGTAAAGCACTCATTTGACTCCCCTAAAGTCATTAAAACGACCATTAGTGTCACGACCCGATCCCGGGCCCGTGACTGGTGCCTTACCCCGGGCACCCTAGTGATACAACATCAGAGAAAATCAGCGGAAATAAAAACTTAAACATGAAACAAGAGATATGATAATAAAACAGGTCAACCAAACGGTTACCTTCTTGTATATATAACTAAAAACTTGAACAGTTACATCCTTACAAACCCCGCCACAACTACAGGACCTCTAAGAGTTTTTATACAACATGTGACGACGGGGCCCGCCATACCCACGAATGTACAATTACCTACAGTGACATGGGACTATACCAAAAGATAAGCCTCGAGAAAGCGGAGCTTCCCAATCTGTTGGCGTGATCCTATGGCGAGGATCAACAATCGGTGTACCTCACTGCGGCATGAACGCGGCCCGAGAGGTCGATCTGGCAGTACCAAGTATGGCCCGAGAATACTGTAAATGAAATCATAGTAGTCTATATAAAGCAGGAGACATGTATGATAACCAAACTACAGTCCACAATAAATAAGCAGTCACGTAAGTCAGGGACCCACGCCCTCAAAGTCATCACTCAAATATAACTATGGGTCTCACGCCCTCAACATCAATCATGCCCGTGGAATACCTTCCTCACTGCCGGCAGTCTATGATATAATAATCACTCATAATTCATAGTCTTAATCACTTATTAACGTAATTCTCTTTTTAAAACAATTTGAGTAACATATGCCTTATGTGTGAGTAGGTTATTCTTGTTTATAACAATCTTATTAAAGCAGCCATGATCTAGGGAATGTAATACAATTTTGTCTTATCTTAGCTTCTATGCAGATGGAGGTTTCTACTGGTTTTAATATAATTACTTAATTGTCAATACATTTTCCTTTACTAACGCTGCAGTGGTTCGTTCGATACTTATTCTCATTTCAAATCGAGAAACATTTATTCTTTTAAAGACCAAATACTCATTACTCACGAATGAGGTTTCACACTTTTTAATAAAATTTATATCAATTCAATTAAGTCAAGTCTCTTATCTTTTAAGATCAATAAACCATCTTTTTTATCTCTCTTAAGACGTCATACCTAACTTCCCATAAAGCTAGTATAACTCTTAAGCTTTCAAAACCAAGTATTACTCTTCTTTCAAAAACGATTCTTAATTCTTTTGAAATACTTCAAGATTCTTTATTATTTAAAACTCAAGTCAAAAGACATCAGTAAAACCACGTTCGATTAACACACGTCGTCTACCGTACTATATATATTCTTTTAAAATATCATGCTCAAGAGGATAGGAAGAATCACATACCTCGCGACGATTCAAACAATTAGCAAATAGCTCCAGTGCGTAATCCTGCTAGCCTTTTCCACCGCCCGAGTAGATTACGCTACTTGCGATCTTGACTATAATTGATCATATAAGTCTATCAATGTCTAGACTACTCGTAGAATGATTCTAGATACAAGATTCCTTATTATATGGAAAATTGGGCGTGACTTCCTGCAGTCAAACTACACAAGTCTCATGTAAATACAATCTATGTAAATCTGATTCGATTCTCTTCTTTAATATTCTTACGATGTGACTTCAATTCAATTCTCTTCTCTTATACCATCTTTCTATATATCTTACTCATTTCTATACTACTACAGTATGTAATTTCCAATTACAATAGAAGGACAAGAGTATTTACCTCGATAAGCCCACAATTATCCAAGTTAAAAGTCGATCTGAGCAAGGTTTAGCTCTGTCATGCGCTCCAATACGCTCCAAGAAACCCTTAGAAGTTCTACACAACTTCTACTTAATACTTCAACCAACTATGAAGATATTTCCCTAGGGTTTCGTTTAGTGACTAAAGGAAGTATAGTAGTATTTCCGGGCTCTTAGTATTGAAATAATTTTGGAATACTACAAGGTATTTGGGCTAAGGTATTTTGGAATAGTAACAATACTTGGAGAGTATTTTTCTACCAAGGGGTGTTTAGTAGGGCCTACAAAGGGGAGGTTGGACGAGAGCTTGAGAGGAGGGGAAGGATTTTAAGACTTAGAAATTTTTGTGGATGAAGAAGTCTTCAACTAAGGGGGGGTATTTATAGGACTACCAAGGGCCAAGATTAAGGCAAGTGGAGGGCAAGTGGAGGGTGTAGATTTGCACATGTGTCCTTATCCATCTACTACACAAATATCCTACCTAACCTTGACCAAAGTTTTAGGCCACAAAAACGTGCCAAGATTGCCCACAATTGCCGTCCACTTGAGGGTGACAAGTGTCGCCCTCTCGTTGGTCCAAAATATTTTATCTCTCGGAAAAATCCGCAAAAATTATAAATGTTGCAACCGTAATTTTCCCTTCGCAAGGTCCGGAAAACGTTTCGTCGGAAAACAATTCTTTTCGCTAGTTGTGAACAAATTTCGTCCCTTTGCCTACTTAAGGCTTAAACTTTTGTACGTACGCCCTCACGTACATACTCTGGAAATACGGGGTATAACATTCTCCCCTCCTTAGAAACATTCGTCCCGAATGTTCCTTCTCAAGACGGATAACGATAAAGTTCCTCTTAACTTAAACAAGTTGCCAATGCCACACCTGGCCACAAAATAACACACGCGAATACTTAACCCAAGTCCGAGGAATCACCTCTAGTATTACAAAGCTCCTACCCGAGGTCTAAAAGATACTCCTTCGTGATCTTCACTTCAAAACAAACTGATCTCTTTTATTCTGCTAACACACGTTCACTTCTTTCCTTACTCGTCGTACTCTTCTTGAACACTTGAACTCTTTCTAGTATACGTACCATACTTCAGTCATCGCTTCAGTTTCCAACACTTTGGAGTCACCACCTCCAACTTGGTCACCTTACTAGCCTCAATCTCCTTTAAGGCCATTCCCGGCCTTCACGATCCGATTCTGGTCGAACATATCCACGAACTCATACGATGGTTACCTAAACTTGGGCCTAGCACCCTCGTGACCCTACCACCCGGTGGGACCACCTCGAACTGACCCCACCCCAAATCGGGTTGCGGGTCGACCATGAATGGTCCTCGGCGACCCATGTCGCGCCAAACTCTTGTTCCCCGATCCGGAACAATCTTACCTATTCAAGTCCTGAAAGCTACCACTTTCATCTTACACAACCCATGGAATTATCCCACAATACATTTTTACGCATACCAAGTATTTTGACAAGGACTAATCGTAAAATCTTTTATTCAAGACGGCCTTACATCTAAGGTCTCAACGTGTAATATTCTAAGGTTCATACCTTCCCTGTCCCCATAGTTATCCTTTCAACTAACCATGTCTCTAAACCACAATATACACAACGCTATCTGTACATAGTACTCAACATATAATCATCGTATCACGCATGCTAATCTCTAGAGGTTAAGGATATACCGGAAAAAATAGGCGGTTCAAAGGACCGCTAAAGCTGAACTTCCACGCGACCTCTGCCGTGGCTGCGGTGTATGAACATCTGCCTAGCTATGGAAGGTGAAGAACCGCAAATGACCTCATAGTCAGTGCTATCCCACGGTGCTACCTCTGGTGGACGATCTCGCCAAATGGCCTGTTGGCGCCAAGCATAACAATCTCCCAAATTAGTACGACACTCTCCCTTATGAATTTTTCCCTGGCCACACCGATACAAGGGTGGCCTCATCCAGCGACACTCCTACTCCCGAAAATCTAAAACACAGGAGCCACGACCTGCTCTGAATAACCGAATGTCCGAAGATCGTGGAGGACCGCTCTATCTTGGCGGAGGCGCATAACTAGTCTTCTGAGGCGGTCCGCCTCGAAAGTCGCCAAAGACCTGCTGTCTGGCCCTCTTCTCGCGATCTCGGTCATTCCGCCGACCTTTCGCTCCTCACATCCAAGTGCATAAGCTGCGCATGCGGGCAATGTCCATGCCGGTGAAGAGCTACACGAACAAGCCTGCGCCAAGTAGTCATCGAGCCGGTGGCGTGGCGGTGCACTCTGTCCCCATGTCGGCTACTAACGGGGGCGTCACGAGCGATGAGCCAAACTCCACATTGTACTCCCGAACCGTACGCCCGTCCTGCCTCAATATCAAAAATCTGTCGGCCCGAGCCCTCCTCATCTGTGGAGGCAAGAAATGTGTAAGAAATGCCTCTGAGAACTCGTCCCAAATAGCTGGAGGCTCATGCTCCCCCCGGGATAGCTCCCACGAATCAAACCAGTCGGCTGCGGTATCACGCAGCCGATGTGAACCTAAGACCACTGACTCGGTCTCCGAAGCCTTGATCACTCTCATGATCCGCTGTAATTGTCGGATGAACTCCTGCGGATCATCCTCAGGCCTCGATCCATAAAATACTGGCGGGCTGCAACTCAGAAAGTCCCGCAGTCTCAAACTATCCGCTCTCGAGTGAACTACGGGTACTACCGGTACCGGAATCGATGTATCCAGTTTATCCTCGTGTCTTGCCACTATCCTGGCCAATAACTGGGCCATCTCTTTGTACCCCAACTCCTCTGCTCCGGTGTGGGGTGGAGGCTCAGTCTTGTGGTCTCGGCGACCATTGCGGCTCTAAACTCTGCTTTGAAATTTGGCGTCGCAAAACTTCGCCGTCTGGCGCTATCTCAGGTAATGACCGGGCCTGCGCCCTTGTACTCCTCTGTATCCTACTAGCAGCTCCCTCGGCTGCCTTGCCCATCTGGGCCCGGGTTGCCTTGCGCGGAGGCATAACTGGTGAAAACGAAATACGTCAGAGGGGTCCAACTTATAACACAACTCTTGGCACGATCTCGTAATGAGAAGAATGAAACCAATCCTAAATGTCTGCGGCCTCACGATTATAGATGTGGTGCACAACACATCGATAATCAAGACTCTACTAGACACGGTGCAGACACTTTCCGAGGATTAACAGCTGACGTCGACTTTTGTCACGACCGATCCGGGCTGTGGTCGTGCCTTACCGGGCACCCTGGTGATACAACATCGTAGAAAATCACGGAAATAAAAACTTAAACATGAAACAAGAGATATGATAATAAAGCAGGCCAACCAAGCGGTTACCTTGTATATATAACTAAAAACTTGAGCAGTTACATCCTTACAAACCCGCCACACACAAGATCTACAGACCTAAGAGTTTTTATACAACATGACGGACGGGGCCCGCCATACCACGAATGTACAAGTATCTACAGTGAGGACTATACCAAAGATAAGCCTCGGAAGCGGAGCTTCCCAATCTGTTGAGCTGTGATCCTGGCGAGGATCAACAAGCGGTGTACCTCTACTGCGGCATGACGGCCCGAAGGAGGTCGATGCAACAGTACCAAGTATGTGAAACTAAAAATCAGTAAATGAAATCATAGTAGTATATATAAAGCGGGAGACATGTATGATAACCAAACTACGATCCACAATAAATAAGCGATCCGTAAGTCGTGGACCACGCCTCAAAGTCATCACTCAAATATAACTATGGGTCTCACGCCTCAACATCAATCATGCGTGGAATACCTTCCATCGCTGGCGATCTATGATATAATAACACCAGAGTACACATAAACACGGGTCCCACTGAGTCATAAAATCAGACGGGGCAAATCTGAAGGCTAACTACCAGATACCAAAGTCGCATCATCAACTGACCGGGGCAAGTACGAAAGCCAACTACCAGATACCAAAGTCGTACAAACAATACTATACAACCAAACCACGAAGATGATACGGGGCAAGTACGAAAGCCAACTACCGGATACCAAAGTCGTGTCACGTGGTGGCCAGGCAAGTCTGAGGGCTAACTACGGATACCAAGGCGTATCACGAGACCGCCGCCACGAAGGCGATCACGGCAAGTCGAAATCCAACTACGGATACCAAAGCCGTGTCACGTGGCGGCCGGGGCAATCTGGCTAACTACCGGATACCAAGGCGTATCACGAGACTTCGCCACTAAACCGAGCAGGCAAGTACGGTCTAACTACCGGATACAAAGCCGAATCACCACGACTTGGGCAAATGCGAGCCAACTACCAGATACCAAAGCCGAATCAGTAAAACCTCATGGAGAGCTAGTCCATGGAATAACATTATCAATAGAAGCGTACCCGTGGAATCCTCCGTCACTGCCGGTACGTCCAAGTAAGATCATAACAAATCAGTCGGCCCTCCATTGAGAGACGCGGTGGTATAGAAATACAATACTAGCACGACAAGGCTATCACACGCAAACATAGGCAAGTTACACACAACTCAAGGTACTTTCATTTTATGCCAAAGTCCAGGTTTTAACCCCAAAGTACTACGTACGTTAACTTCTTCTTAAAAGATCCATTTCTTTTACAAAGGTCACCCGATGCCCGTATTATAAAAATACAGTGACTAACACTTTAAGTAGACCAAAACAACTTCCATACTGTCCTTTTTAAAATCAAGTAACAACATTCTTTTCCAAAGTTCAAGTTTGCCTAATTTCAGATATTCACGTCTCTTATTTTCGAAAGATTTCATAGTTCATAGTCTTAATCACTTATTAACGTAATTCTCTTTTTAAAACAATTTGAGTAACATATGCCTTATGTGTGAGTAGGTTATTCTTGTTTATAACAATCTTATTAAAGCAGCCATGATCTAGGAAATGTAATACAATTTTGTCTTATCTTAGCTTCTATGCAGATGGAGGTTTCTACTGGTTTTAATATAATTACTTAATTGTCAATACATTTTCCTTTACTAACGCTGCAGTGGTTCGTTCGATACTTATTCTCATTTCCGAAATCAGTAAAACATTTATTCTTTTAAAGACCAAATACTCATTACTCACGAATGAGGTTTCACACTTTTTAATAAAATTCATATCAATTCAATTAAGTCAAGTCTCTTATCTTTTAAGATCAATAAACCATCATTTTTATCTCTCTTAAGACGTCATACCTAACTTCCCATAAAGCTAGTATAACTCTTAAGCTTTCAAAACCAAGTATTACTCTTCTTTCAAAAACAATTCTTAATTCTTTTGAAATACTTCAAGATTCTTTATTATTTAAAACTCAAGTCAAAAGACATCGAAGTAAAACCACGTTCAGTTAACACACGTACGTCTACCGTACTATATATATTCTTTTAAAATATCATGCTCAAGAGGATAGGAAGAATCACATACCTCGCGATGATTACCGACAATTAGCAAATAGCTCCAAGGTACTGTAATCCTGCTAGCCTTTTCCACCATTCGAGTAGAATACGCTACTTGCAGTACTTCAACCTATAACGGTCATATAAGTCTATCAATGTCTAGACTACTCTGTAGAATGATTCTAGATACAAGATTCCTTACTATGGAAAATTGGGCAGCACTTCCCTACCCGTCAAACTACAAGTCTCTGTAAATACAATCTATGTAAAATCTGATTCGATTCTCTTCTTTAATATTCTTCTGATGTGACTTCAATTCAATTCTCTTCTCTTATACCATCCTTCTATATATCTTACTCATTTCTATACTACTACAGTATGTAATTTCCAATTACAATAGAAGGACAAGAGTATTTACCTCGATAAGCCCACAATTATCCAAGTTAAAAAGTCGATCCTGAGCAAGGTTTAGCTCCTGTCATGCGCTCAATACGCTCAGAAAACCTTAGAAGTTCTACACAACTTCTACTTAATACTTCAACCAACTATGAAGATTTTCCCTAGGTTTCGTTTAGTGACTAAAGGAAGTATAGTAGTATTCCTGCTCTTAGTATTGAAATAACTTTGGAATACTACAAGGTATTTGGGCTAAGGTATTTTGGAATAGTAACAATACTTGGAGAGTATTTTTCTACCAAGGGGGTGTTTCGAGGGCCTCACAAAGGGAGGTTGGACGAGAGCTTGAGAGGGAGGGGAAGGATTTTAAGACTTAGAAATTTTTGTGGATGAAGAAGTCTTCAACTAAGGGTATTTATAGGACTACGAGGGCGAGATTAAAGGCAAGAGGAGGGCAAGTGGAGGTGTAGATTTGCACACGTGTCCTTATCCATCTACTACACAAATATCCTACCTAACCTTGACCAAAGTTTTAGGCCACAAAACGTGCCAAGATTGCCCACAATTGCGTCCACTGGGTGACAAGTGTCGCCTCTCGTTGGTCCAAAATATTTTATCTCTCGGAAAAATCCGCAAAAATTATAAATGTTGCAACCGTAATTTTCCCTTCGCAAGGTCCGGAAAACGTTTCGTCGGAAAACAATTCTTTTCGCTAGTTGTGAACAAATTTCGTCCATTTGCCTACTTAAGGCTTAAACTTTTGTACGTACGCCCTCACGTACATACTCTGGAAATACGGGGTATAACAATTAGGTTTTGGAACCAAGGCACTAGCCAAAAGGTTTGGAAACCACTTCCCTTTCAAGACTCTATGTACTTTAAGTAAAATACTTTCACTTTTAAGAATCCAAACTTCACTAAGGAAATGGATCATACAACTTACAATTTGACATCAAAGTACAATCAAGGGAGTACATAGAACGAATTCTATTTTAGGCAAACCAAATACAACCAAGGAATGGATCATTTAAGGAGTAGGACATACTTTCTTTATCTTAAGGAATCATGCTAGAAGAGGAGATAGTTCACATACCTTTTCGGCTAAATCCACAAGCTAAGCCGAATATGTCGTACGTAGAATTGTCAACCTATAATGGTCACAACAAGACTATCAACTTCTAGTCTCTAACGTAGAATAATACTAAGTAAGCGGTCTCTAATTCTACGGAAAATCGGGCAGCACTTCCTTTGTTTCTACTCACTTTGCCACCTTTTTCAAGGTCGAATACAATAACTAACACGCCACATTTAAGGCTCCAAACAACAACCAAACAAAGAGGATTACACGTCTTACAATACGTGTAAAATTCCGCCCCACAATTCATACGAAGTAGTTTAATACTCACTAGCCATTCTCGGCCAACAATAACCAACAACCCTAAGTCTTTTCCAATCCTTTTCTAATTCCAAGTTCTAAGGTCTAACATGTTATATAGTCATAAACAACTTACAATTTCCTTCTTTATACAACATGCGACGACTTAAACCAACAATCAACTTGAATTGTAATCTTAAGGCTAAACATGCTAGTTTTCGGATTAGGGTTCCAATAGCCAAAATACTTATCAAACTTCATACTATATAACTCATGCTTGCTAATATCCATAGCTACAACAATAAGTAAGTCTTAACTACTAAAACGACAAAATGTATACCTTTATATGCCCTTAAAAATTCCAAGATTCAAAGTCGCGCCTTAGAAATTCTTAGCTCCTTTCCTTATGTTCCAATCCACTCCAAGCACTCCTTAGAAGCCTATGAAGAACTCATCTTCAAGTTCCAACTTCAAAGTTGAAGAACTCCTTAAGTTTCCGCCTTGCGACTAATACGAAAACGCCGTTTTTCCGAAATCTTTCTATTGAGATATCCTTACAATACCCCTAGGGACATTGGGTTAAAGTCTTGTGAACAAAGGATCAAAACTACAAATTGTTTTGTGTGCAAAGTGCCAAACCCGAGAGCATGTCTTGAAGAACACAAGGTTCTCTAATTTTTCTAAGTGTAAAAATGCCAAGTCTTGCACTAGCTTAGTACTTATAACACTATGGATGGCTTAGACTTAAACAAATGGGTGGCTAAGATGAAGATCACATGGATTAAGCACAAGTGGCAAGTTGACTTGGTCAACAATATCAAGCTTAGCAAGACTTATCTTCCACCATGGTAAATGACCATTCTACCCTTACTAAATTTCGTCCAAGACCATATGTGGGGGTGCCACGTGTCGCCCTCTCATTCGTCCATAAAATTCCGTAACCCTCGTGGACCCCACAAAACGTAAAATTTCTCGGGTGGGCCCCACATGACCAAACCCATAAAAATAAATTTCCATAATGTTAATAAGTTCCATATTCTTCAAATAATGCATTTTGAGAATCCAATTATCAACAACGAACATTTTTCCTTTCCGACGTTCGGAAGATTTTCCGTCGGAAAAACAATTCTTCCTTTCGTACCAATTTCCAAGTCTTGTTTCCTTACGTACATTCTCTTTTACATGTCCTGGACTTACGGGGTGTAACAATACGTGAGTATAAGAGACTAGATTATATGAAGCATATCTTACTTGATTATGTGAAGTATACTTGCCTTGTTATTGGAGTATACATAACTTTATTATGAAGGTATACTTGTCTTAATTATGCCTAAGTTCTTACCAAGTCTTATGGGGGATGTTGGTAAGAGTCGTTAAGAAGTAATGGAAGTTGATTTTGGGTGCAATTCCCTAATAGTGCTTTTGGGATTGAATCCCATGGATATTATACGTATATGTACGACTTGTATTGAGATCATGTGAGATAAGTCCATGATTGTGATTGTATTTAGATCATGTGATATAAGTCCATGATTGTGATTGTATTGAGATCATGTGAGATAAGTCCATGATTGTCATTGTATTTAGATCATGTTAGATAAGTCCATGATTGTGATTGTGATTGTATTTAGATCATGTGAGATAATTCTATGATCGTGGTTATAGTTTAGATTATGTGAGAATGTCCATAATTCATTATTTGAAAATGTGATAGTTGAGATTATGTGAGAATGTCCATAATTTATTGTTTGAGAATGTGATAGTTGAGATTATGTGAGAATGTCCATAATTCATTATTTGAAAATGTGATAGTTGAGATTATGTGAGAATGTACATAATTCATTGTTTGAAAATGTGATAGTTAAGATTATGTGAGAATGTCCATAATTCATTATTTGAAAATGTGATAGTTGAGATTATGTGAGAATGTCCATAATTTCTTATTTGAAAATGTGATAGTTGAGATTATGTGAGAAGGTCCATAATTTCTTATTTTTGAAAGTGGGATAGTTGAGATCTTATTTCATGACTCTTGTTTGAAAAAGAAAAAAGTATATTGAAACCATGTGAGTGCGTCCATGATTATGTTATAAGTCTCGTTTTGAAAAGGTACTCTTATGCTACATGGCACGGTTGGATCTGGTATTTGATTTTCATACATGTCCCTGTCATATTTGTCATGTTATGAGTTTATTTACAGTACCTTATGTTCACATAATTGGTACATTATTGTTGTACTGACCCCACTTTCTACGGGGGGCTGCGTTCATGTCCGCAGGTCTAGGTACTCAGTTGTGGATCCGCGAGCTTAGGATCTTTGTTCAGCTTTATGAGATAGCTCTGCGCCCGAACCGGGCAGTTCTTCGTGCCTTACCGAGCACCCTAGTGATACAACATCGAGAAAACAGCGGAAAATAAAACATGAGTCATGAAACAAGAGATATAATAAATAAACAGGCCAACCAAAGCGATTGCCTTGAGATATACACAAAAACGAGCGATTTGTCGTTTTTACAAACCCCGCCACAACGATTACTCTGCACTCTAAGATTTACAACTATGACGGGACGGGGCCGCCATACCCTGAATGTACAAGAACCTACAACTCGTGGAAACATACCAAAGATAAGCCTCCAAGGAACGGAGCTTTCAACACGAAATGAGATCCTAGGCGGGGATCCACGACCGATGTACCTCTACCTGCGGCATGAACGCAGCCCCCCGAAGGAGGTCAGTACAACCGGTACCAAGTATGTGAAACTGTAAAAAATACTGTAAATGAAATCATAACAGTCTATATAAAAACAGGAGACATGTATGATAACAAAAACTACAATTCACAATATAAAAACGATCGTGTCAAGTCGTGACTCACGCCTCAAAGTCACCACGCAAATATAACTATGGTTCTCACGCCCAACATCCATCATGTTCGCATTATGGCGCATGCCCGAATCTTGCGCCGGTGTAGACATGTCCATGATGCAACACAATAACAAGGCGTGGCCACATGCCCGAATCTTGCGACGGTGTAGACATGCCCATGTAACCTCAATATGATATCTTGGGTGGTCAACCACGCGCGTGGCCACGTGTCCCGAATCTGCATCGGTGTAGACACGTCCATGTTGCGGTAATAACCATATATCGGGTAATCAACCCGGCGCGTGGCGCGTGCCGGAATCTGCGTCGGTGTAGACATGTCCATGTGATATCAACAACAAGACGAGAATCAAAATGGAAACATACCCGTGGAATTCTCCATCACCGCCGACGTCGATGAAGTTCTCAACAAGTCAACCGCCTCTATCGAGACGCGGTAACCGAAATACCACTTGTACAACAAAGGCTATCATCACAAGCATAGGCAAGTTTCACAACAACAAGCATAGGCAAGTTTCACAACAACAAGCATAGGCAAGTTTCACAACAACAAGCATAGGCAAGTTTCACAACAACACAAAGTACTTTCATTTTATGCCAAAGTCCGGGTTTTTAACCCCAAAGTACTACATACGTTAAGTTCTTTTAAAGAGATCCATTACTTTTATAAAAGTCACCCGATACCGTAGTATTAGAATGACCAACCCACATTCCCTTTTCAAAATCAAGTAACAACATTCTTTTCCTAAGTTCCGGTTTGCCTAGTTTGATTACTCAAGCTTCTCATTTTCAAATGGTTTCATAGTTCCCAAACTTAATCACTTGATTCCTTTTAGAACAATTGAGTAATATATGCCTCAGCGTGAGTAGGCTATTCTTGTTTACAACATTCTTATTACAAAGACCATGATCTAGAAAATGTATATCATTTTGTCTCATCTTAGTTTCTATGCGGATGGAGGTTTCTACTGGTTTTAATACAATTCATCATTATTCAATACATTTTCCTTTATTAACGCCGCAGCGGTCCGTCGATACACATTCGATTTCCAAATCGGTAAAACATTATCCCTTTAAATAAAACCAAGTACTCATTACTCACGAATGAGGTTTCACACAAACATTCACATTAAAACAAATAAGTTAAGTCTCTTATCTTATAAGATCAAGTCTCTTAACTTCTAACATCAGTAAACCATTTTCTTTACCTCTCTTAAGACATTATACCTAACTCCCCAAAAAGCTAGTATAACTCTTTTTAAAACCTTTTAAAACCAAGTGTTACTCTCCCTTCCAAAACGATTTATAAATCTTTTGAAATACATCAAGTTCTTTATTATAACTAGCCAGTTATAATTCACATCAGTTACCTTTTAAAACCACAAAGTATTTTCTTACCTTCATAAAGTCATATAACCAACTTCCCATAAAGCCGTTATAACACTTTATGTTTTAAGAACAATCAAACACGCTTAACACGTATGCGTCACCGCACTACATAGTTCACACATATCATGCTAGCAGAGATAGGAAGAGGTTCACAGACCTCGCGACGATTTATCGACAACAGCAAACTGCTCCAAGTACTACAACCTTGCTAGCCCTTTCCACTCCTCGAGTAGAATACGCTACTCTTAGTACTTTCACCTATAAAGGTCACAAACGTCTATTAACCCCAAAACACAAGTTTCTATCTTTCTACAGAAAATTCGCCAGCACCTCACCCCACATGGCGTAAATCTCCGCCTCTATCGAGGCCTGCAAGCCAACCGAGGGGTTTACATCTAACCGGACGCGTACAATTCTACCACACAAGATGCGAGTCCATCAGTAATACGATCTATGTAATTACATTGATTCGATTCAGATTCTTCAGCTTACGTCAAAAGACATTGCCAACTAACTACGTTGATACTATATATAGTATACTTCAACTATATAATCAACAACATGTAATTTCCAATCACAATAGAAGGGCGATAGTGTTTACCTCGATAAGCCCAAAATTATCCAAGTAAAAGTCGATCTGAGCAACGCTTAGCTCACCTCGAGTGCTCCAAACAACCCTTAGAAGTTCTAACTAACTTACTCCAAAACTGCAACCACCCATGAAGTTTTTCCCTCGGGTTTCGGTGTGAGACTCAAAAAGGACACTAGGTCGTATTTCCGTACTACGCAAAGAGGTAACTTTTGGAATACTACAAGGTATAAGGCTAAGGTATTTGGGCATTATAACAATACTAGGAGAGTATTTCTATACCACAACAAGGGTATTATACGAAAGTAACTAGGCTGGGGTACCCCAGGCTAGACACCACGAGGAGGGAGACCTCCGGCCAAAGGCCACTAGGAGGGGAGGAGAGGCTTAGGGCGAGAGCCACGAGAGAGGAGGAGGGATTTCAAGACTTGGAAACATTTGTGGATGAATGAAGTCTTCACAAAGGGGGGTGTATTTATAGCAAAACCAAAGGCCAACCAATGGCCAAGATCAAGCCATGTGCAAGGCAAGTGTAAGGCCAAGATCAAGCCAAGTGCACCCACAAAACACTCCACAAAACAAGCCACAAAACAAGGCACAAAAGAGGAGCCAATCGGCGAGGCCAACGAGGCTCTTGGGCGCCCAAATCGTCGAAGCCAATTCATTTGCTTCAATGTGAGGTGACACATGTCACCTCCCGTTGGTCCAAATGTTTAAATCACCGGAAAAATCCAAAAATTATAAATGACATAGCGGAATTTTCTCACGAAAAGTGGAAGCGTTTAGTCGAAAACGACTCTATTCGCACTTGTGCCCAAATTCGATCCTTTGCCTAACTTAAGGCTCAAATTTTCTACGTCGTCCTTACGTACATACTGGAAATCGGGTATAACATTCTCCCCTCGTAGAAACATTCGTCGAATGTTCCTTCTCAAGTCTCAACACAAACATGCGCTAGTATAGCCTTCATCGCTATCTGCATTAAACGATCATGCCACACCGCCATAAAAATAACAAAGCGCGCAATACTTAAACCCAAGTCAATGAGAAACACCTCTAATCATCACAAAAACCCCACGAGGTCTAAAATATACTCGCCGCTTTACATTTCACAAAAGAAAGCGATCTCACACGTTCACTTCTCCCTATCTCGTCGTACCATTCCGAACACTCGAGCTCTTTCTAGTATCCGTACCACACTTAGTCAACGTTCTGTTTCCAACCCTTGGAGTTACTACCTCAAACTTGGTCATCTTACTACCTCGATTTCCTCTAAGGCCATTCCGGCCTTCGATCGATTCTGGTCGAACGTATCCACGAACTCATCGATGGTCATCTAAACTTGGGCCTAGCACCCTCGTGACCACCGCCACTGGCGGGACCACCCGAGCTGACCGCCGCCGAAGCGGGACGCGGGTTGGCCCGCAACATGGCCCCAACCCGACCAGCGTGGCGTAGCGCCAACTTCCGCTCGACACGGAACACATCATGGAAGCTACCACTTCCATCTCACACTAACCAGATTTTTAAATCACACTATAGCACAAAGCTATCCGAACATAACACTTAACACATCATTAACATCAATACATACAAGTATCTACGAGGTTAAGGATATACGAAACTAGGCGGTTCAAGGACCGCTAAAGCTGAACTTCCACCGCGACCTCTACCGTGGCCCGCAATCTCTAGTAATCTGTCTTTGTCTACCAGCGCTACCCACAGTCGGACGTCTCGTCATATGGCCTGTTGGCGCAAAGTAACAAGCTCCTTGGTACTACGACACTCCCGAAATCACGGTCTACCACATCGACCACCGAGGTAGGGTGATTGCGTCAGCAACACCTACTCCGCGAACATCCCGAAACACAGGAGCCACGACCTGCTCTGAATATCCTGAGGTCAAGGCTGCGGAGGACCACTCTGCAATGGCGGAGGTACATAACTAGTCTGCTTCTTGGCGAGGCGGTCCGCCTCGAAAGTCGCCAAAATATCCGGCCGTCTTGGCCTTCACCTGTGGCGGTCCACCTGCGTCGATCTGCGCTCGCCGCACGGTCATGAGCACGAATGCGGGCAATGTCCATGCGGTGAAGAGAAACACCGAACAACTCTGCAAGGTAATCATCGAGCGGTGGCGTAGAGATGCACCACATCTTCCATATCTGCAACTAGTGCGGGGCATATCGAGCCAAAGAATCGAACTCGACATTGTACTCCTGACGGTCGCCTGCTGTCGGTAACAAAAATTTGTCGGCGTGCCTCCTCATCTGCGGAGGCAAAGTGCGTGAGAAAAGCCCCGAAAACTCATCCCATACGGCTGGAGTGCATGCTCTCCCGAAAGCTCCACGAATCAAACCAATCGGCTGCGGTATCACGCGGCCGATGCGAACCGAAGGTCACGCACTCGGTCTCTGAAGCCTTGATCACCGCGTGATCCTCAGCATGGCGACGGATGAACTCCTGCGGATCATCCTCAGGCCTCGACCCATAAAACTCTGGCGGGCTACAACTCAGAAAGTCCGGTAGCCTCAAACTATCTGCTCTCGGGTGCACCACGGTGCATTGGAACTGGGCGCCGCGTCGGCTGTCGCCATATCGGCCTGACCACGGCCAAATCGGGCCATCTCGCGTGACCCGTCTCCCTGCTCGGTGTGGGGTGGAGGCTCAGTCTTGTAGTCTCATCGCCCGGGCTGCGCTCTAAACCTCTTTGGTCTTTGTGGCGTCGCGAAACTTCGCCGTCGGAAGCATCGTCTCAGTCTTGGCCAAGACTGCGCCCTCGTACTCCTCTGTATCTCGCAGACTCCGCTGCCTTGCCCCTGGGCGGGTCGCGCTGCGCGGAGGCATAGCGGTAGCAGAAAGGAATACGTCGGAGGATCCAACTCATAACTCGGCTCTAAGGCACGATCTCGTAATGAGAAGAATAGAAACCAATCCTAAATGTCCTATAGCCTCACGATTATAGATGTGGTGCACAACACATCGATAACTAAGACTCTACTAGACGCGATGCAGACACTTTTCAGAGACTAATCGCTCGATACCACTTTGTAACGCCCGAACCGGGCGTTCTTTCGTGCCTTACCCGGCACCCTAGTGATACAACATCGAGAAAACCACGGAAAATAAAACACGAGTCATGAAACAAGAGATATAATAAATAAACAGGCCAACCAAAAGCAGTTGCCTTCAAGTATATACAAAAACCCGAAACGCTTGTCGTTTTTACAAACCACGCCTTGTGATTACTGCACTTAAGATTTACAACAACTATGACGGACGGGGCCGCCATACCACGAATGTACAAGAACCTCTGACTCGGAAACATGCAAAGATAAGCCTCCGAAGAACAGAGCTTTCAACACGAAATGAGATCCTAAGAGTGGGGATCCACGACCGATGTACCTCTACTGCGGCGTGAGCAGCGGCCGAAGGAGGTCGATAACAGTACCAAGTATGTGAAAGCGTAAAAATCAGAAATGAAATCATACTAGTCTATAAAAGCGGAGACATGTATGATAACCAAACTTCTGATTCACAACATAAAAACGATCGTATCAGTCGGGGACTCACGCCTCAAAGTCACCACGCAAATATAACTATGGGTCTCACGCCCCAACATCCATCATGTTCGCATTATGGCGCGTGCCGGAATCTTGCGACGGTGTAGACATGTCCATGATGCAACAATAATAACAAGGCGCGTGGCCACGTACCGGAATCGTATCGGTGTAGACATGCCCGTAACCTCAATAACAATATCTTGGGTGGTCAACCTGCCGCGTGGCCACGTGTCCCGGAATCGCGTCGGTGTAGACCGTCCATGTTGCGTAATAACCATATATCGGGTAATCAACGGCGCGTGGCGCGTGCCGGAATCTGCGTCGGTGTAGACATGTCCATGTGATATCAACAACAAGACAAGAATCAAAATGGAAACATACCGTGGAATTCTCCATCACCGCGGCCGTCGATAAGTTCTCGACAAGTCAACCGCCTCTATCGAGAGACGCGGTAACGTAAATACCACACTTGTACAAAGGCTATCATCACAAGCATAGGCAAGTTTCACAACAACAAGCATAGGCAAGTTTCACAACAACAAGCATAGGCAAGTTTCACAACAACACAAAGTACTTTCATTTTATGCCAAAGTCGGGTTTTAACCCCAAAGTACTACATACGTTAAGTTCTTTTAAAGAGATCCATTACTTTTATAAAAGTCACCCGATACGTAGTATTAGAATGACCAACCCACATTCCCTTTTCAAAATCAAGTAACAACATTCTTTTCCTAAGTTCGGTTTGCCTAGTTTCAATTACTCAAGCTTCTCATTTTCAAATGGTTTCATAGTTCCCAAACTTAATCACTTGATTCCTTTTTAGAACAATTGAGTAATATATGTCTCACGTGAGAGTAGGCTATTCTTGTTTACGACATTCTTATTACAACAGCCATGATCTAGAAAATGTATATCATTTTGTCTCATCTTAGTTTCTATGCAGATGGAGGTTTCTCTTGGTTTTAATACAATTCATCATTATTCAATACATTTTCCTTTATTAACGCCTGCAGGTGGTCCTGTCGATACATTCGATTTCAAATCAAGAAACATTATCCCTTTAAATAAAACCAAGTACTCATTACTCACGAATGAGGTTTCACAAACATTCACATTAAAACAAATAAGTTAAGTCTCTTATCTTATAAGATCAAGTCTCTTAACTTCTAACATCAGTAAACCATTTTCTTTACCTCTCTTAAGACATTATACCTAACTCCCCAAAAAGCTAGTATAACTCTTTTTAAAACCTTTTAAAACCAAGTGTTACTCTCCCTTCCAAAACGATTTATAAATCTTTTGAAATACATCAAGTTCTTTATTATAACTAGCGCTTATAATTCACATCGATTACCTTTTAAAACCACAAAGTATTTTCTTACCTTCATAAAGTCATTATAACCAACTTCCCATAAAGCCGTTATAACACTTTATTTTTTAAGAACAATCAAACACGCAGTTAACACGTATGCGTCTACCGTACTACATAGTTCACACATATCATGCTAGAAGAGATAGGAAGAGGTTCACATACCTCGCGACGATTTATCGACAAAAGCAAAATGCTCCAAGTACTACAACGCACTAGCCCTTTCCACTCGAGTAGAATACGCTACTCTTAGTACTTTCACCTATAAAGGTCACAAACGTCTATTAACCCCAAAACACAAGTTTCTATCTTTCTACGAAAATTCTAAGCGGCCTCAACAACAGCGTAAATCTCCTCTCTATCGAGTAGGCTACCAAGCCAACCAGTGGGGTTTTACACGCCTAACCGGGCGCGTACAATTCTACCACACAAGATACAAGTCTTCATGTCTGATCCTATGTAATTACGATTGATTCGATTCAGATTCTTCAGCTTACGTCAAAGACATTGCCAACTAACTACGTTCGACTATATATAGTATACTTCAACTATATAATCAACAACATGTAATTTCCAATCACAATAGAAGGGCGATAGTGTTTACCTCGATAAGCCCAAAATTATCCAAGTAAAAAGTCGATCCTGAGCAACGCTTAGCTCCTACTCCGAGTGCTCCAAACAACCCTTAGAAGTTCTAACCAACTTCTACTCCAAAACTTCAACCAACAATGAAGATTTTCCCTAGGGTTTCGGTTTGAGACTAAAAAAGGACAAAAGGTAGTATTTCCGTACTCTACGCAAAGAGGTAACTTTTGGAATACTACAAGGTATAAGGCTAAGGTATTTGGGCATTATAACAATACTAGGAGAGTATTTCTATACCACAACAAGGGGTATTATACGAAAGTAACTAGGCTAGGGGGGGTACCCCACGGCTAGACACCACAAGGGGGAGGGGGAGACCTCTCGGCCAAAGGCCACTAGGAGGGGGAGGGGGAGAGGCTTAGGACGAGAGCCACAAGAGGGAGGGGAGGGATTTCAAGACTTGGAAACATTTGTGGATGAATGAAGTCTTCACAAAGGGGGGGTATTTATAGCAAAACCAAAGGCCAACCAATGGCCAAGATCAAGCCATGTGCAAGGCAAGTGTAAGGCCAAGATCAAGCCAAGTGCACCCACAAAACACTCCACAAAACAAGCCACAAAACAAGGCACAAAAGAGGGAGCCAATCGGCCAAGGCCAACCAAGGCTCTTGGACGCCCAAATCGTCCAAGCCAATCCATTTGCTTCCAATGTGAGGGTGACACATGTCACCCTCCCGTTGGTCCAAAATGTTTCGTCACCCGGAAAAATCCGCAAAAATTATAAATGACATAGCCGGAATTTTCTCTACGAAAGCTGTGGAAACGTTTCGTCGAAAAACGACTCTATTCGGCACTTGTGCCCAAATTCGGTCCTTTGCCTAACTTAAGGCTCAAATTTTCTACGTACGTCCTTACGTACATACTCTGGAAATACGGGGTATAACAGCTCCAATGTTCCGGAGCTTGTCATTATTGTTAGGTATATTCAGAGGTACGACGGGGCTTTGTCCCGTCATAGTATTTGTCCAAAATCTTAGAGCTCTGTATTCATATGTGGGCTGGACTAGCTAGAGTTGTATTTACATTATTGAACAGTGTAGACCCTTTCGGGTGACTTATATTATGGCAGCCTTATCGGCTTTGCCTTTGTTTAAGAAAAAAAATGAGTGTTATTTATCTTCCGCGGTTTATTGTGTTGTATTAATAGAATAGTGCCCACGTAGGGCACCAGTCGCGGGCCCGAGGTTCAGGGCGTGACAGAGTGGTATCAGAGCAGTTAGTCCTCGGAATGTCTACACACCGTGTATAGTAGAGTCTTGTTTATCGGTGTGTAGTGCACAACATCCATAAACATGAGGCTATAGTACATTTACGATTGGTTTCCCTTCTTCTCACTCTGAGATCGTGTGATAGAGCTGTGTTGTTAGGGTAGTCTCTCCCTAACGTATTATTGTGGTTGCTGCTATGAGAAATGCAACAGTGGCCCAGAAAGGATTATATGAACTTCGTATCCAGGTTGGTAAAACTATTGTATAGTTGGTATAATGATGATGTGTATATGTACGAGCATATTTATTTGAGGCCCTGTGTGTTGCCTGAAATGATTATGAATTACCATGAGTTGGTTAAGCCTTAATAATTACTTGGAAGGTGTGGAACAGTTTATTGAATCCCAATCTAGGCTTTATATATGTACTGATTTGAAATAGTCAGGAGGTAATGAACTAAGATTTTGATAGACTCTTGAAAGATCAGGTTCAATTGACTTAAGGACTATGCCATGTTGATAGATTAAGTCGTGTTGTATGCTTAAGTGATATGTGCAAATAATATTGGTAATTACTAGTCATGAAATATCAACAGGCTAGCCGATAAGGCCACCTTCCGAAAAATATACATAACCCAAAAAACAGTTACATCCTTTTTTTTTTTACAACCCAATCCACAAGATATGACTACAGACCTCTAAGAATTTTTACATAACAACTGGGACGGGACATGGCCCCGCCATACCCCTGAATGCACATAAATCTACAATATCAGGGAAACCGTACCAAAAGACAAGCCTCCGAAGAAATGGAGCTTTATGACAATTGATCAGTGATCCTAATAGTGATGATCCGCAACCTGGTTACCCCTACTTGTGGCATGAACGCAGCCCCCGGGGAAGGGGTCAGTACAAAATATGTACCAAGTATAAGAACTGAAAATACTGAAATGAAATCATATAGTCTAAAATAAAGCTGGAGACATGTATGATAACCAAATAACAGTACACTGCACCTTATTCTTTTGCCGTTTAAAAGTAAGTAGGTTATGATTAATTTAGGGCTACCCACCCGTAATACCATTATGCAATCCTATTCATGAAAATTTAACCCGCATGGGAATTGAACCCGCATAGGTCACGTGGACCCGCAATGAGCATATGTGGATACCCGCATCGTGGAGAGCTAGCCCACGGAATATCATAGGAATTTAATCCTCATGGGAATTGAACCCGCATAGGTCACGTGGACCCGTAATGAGTATATGTGGATACCCGCATCGTGGAGAGCTAATCCACGGAATAAAACAATGTCAAGGGAGTTTAACCCGTAGCAAAATACATGATTGCCAGCCCTCAAGCGAGGGACGCGGTGATATGGAAACATAACACTTGCACGAATGTCTATCGTGAACAACATATGCAACTTAAATCATTTAGGACTCTCATTAGATTAGGGTGAATTACTTATCATTTCATCAGACTCAAAGCACTAGCATGTCATGTCAAATCCGGGAATTTAACCCAAAGTACTTCACCTTTTAGAAATTCAAACTCAAGCTTTTAAAGTCAAGCACTTCTACTTTCACAACCTAGGCAACTTATGCCTATAAATCAAGTAGATCAAACTCTTAACTTTCCATAAAGCCGTTATAACTAACTCCCCATAAAGCTGTTATAACTCTTTATGTTTTAGACAATTAAGGCATTTTCATCTTTTAAAAACAAGTGAGTTAATTCTCTAACTCAACCAAACTTAGACATTCTTAGATTAAGTCAATGATATCAAAATGAAACCGAATTCCTTTTAAAACTCGTACGTCCAGCGTACTATACATTTGTAAAACTCATGCTCAAAAGATAGGGAAAGTTCTACATACCTCTTCGGTTCAATCCACTTGCTAAGTCCAATATACCGCACGTAGTATGTCAACCTATAATGACCATAATACGTCTATCAACTTCTAGCTTTAAAACGTAGAATATTTTAAGTGTAAAGTCATTTATTCTACGGAAAATTGGACAACACTTCCTTTGTTTCTACGTACTTTTCCACTTTTTTCAAGGCCCGAAATTAATAACCAAACATGCCACATTTAAGGCTCAACAATTTCGCTAACCAAAGGGGATTACACGCCTAACAGGACGTGTAAAATTCTGCCCCGCAATTAATATCAAAATAGTCCAATATTCCATGCCATTCTCGGCTATAATGTGCAACAATGTAAAGTCTTTTCCAATTCTTTTTCAATCCAAGTTGTTAAGTCTAACATGTTATATAGTCACAACTAGTTGTAACAATTATAATCCCTTATTTAGCTAGCATGCGACGATTGTAACTATCGACCAAATTGAATTACAATTTCAAAGGCTAACCATGCTAGTTTCGAATTTGCTTCCAAATATTCCATAACACTTATCAATCTCCATTATATATATCTCATGCTTGTTAATATATATAACTACAATAACATGTAATCTTTAATCACTAAGACGACAAGATTGTTACCTTGATAAGCTCAAAAATAACTCCAAGATTCAAAGTCGCTCCTTAGCAACTTAGGTCCTTTCCTTCACGCTCCAATCCGCTATTTGAAGTCCTTAGAAGTTCATAAACAACTTCCCTTCAATTTGCAAACAAAACTTATAAAAACAACTTAGGTTTTCATCTTGCGAATAATGTAAAAACGTAGCTTTTCCGGGATCTTTGTATTGAGATATCCTTATAATACCCCTAGGAACCTTAGGTTGAAGTATTGTGAATTATGAACAACAAACGAAAAAATTTCTTGTTCTTGAGAGGGCAAACCCGAGAGCTCATCTTCTTGCTCAAAGTTTCTCTAATTTTTTCTACGTGTTGAGACTTGTCTTGCTACTAGGGTGAATATATAATAAAATTAAGGGTCAAGATTAAAACACTTGTGTGGATTGGATGAAGAAAAATTAAATATCTAGGGTCAAGTAGGCTCATTGACTTGGTCAACAATGTCAAGCCTTGGCTTGTCAAGACTTGATCATCTTGCCTTGGTCATTTGACCATTTTACCCTTGGTTAAAATCGACCAAGACCATGTGGGGATGACACGTGTCGCCCTCCCATTCGTTATAATATTTCGTTTCCCGACATTTCCATAATTCCGATAAATTCTACAAGTCTCAAATCTTAAAGTCTTGTTTTCTTACGTACGTTCTTATATACATGTCCTGGAATTACGGGGTGTAACAAGAAACTAGCTTATGAGTTTAATAGTGCAGTGTTGTATATGATCAACAATAACATCCACCTCAAAGATTTCATCCCATAAATATCAATATTTTACCAGACATATTCACCAAAGCAGTATTCATGTTCAACTTTCTCCTATATTATTCGATTTTATCAGGTTCCTGAAAACCAATAAAACAAAACTGATATTTGATATGCATCTTTGTCAATCTTTAAAATGATTCCATGGTATTCACTGATCTAATGTTCCATATTAATGCATTCATCATTAAACATTAGACTTATTCAAAGTTCTTCAAGTTTGATATCCACTCCATGTGGAACACTTGATTCATTTTTGTCTTATTTTCCCCCTTGCATGCCCCTTTATGACATTTAGGAGAAATATCCCCTTCCCTCAGTACAGCCTGATAATTTGATTCCAGTGATTGTCCATTCATATCTCTACTTGTTTCCTTTCTTTGCTGCCTCAGAATGTGCTTTTCTTGTGCCTTTCTTGTGTGACTATCTGCATAATATTTTTATCTTGTCCCCGACTCCTTTATTTTTTAATACTAATGTTACTATTTGTGTTTTCTTTTTATACAAGTTCCTCAACTTCAGTCAACTGCCCTGTATCGTATTTCACTGATGTATCCCCTTACTCTTCACTTTGTTGATTATTACTCTCCCTCCTTCTGTAAGGTCACTCTTTTACTTTGCACTATTACTTCCTTGACTGCTCTTCTCCCTTTGTGGACTTCTTACTCTGACTGTTGCATGCACTTGTTGGTGTTTCACATTGCTTCCTTTTGATTCTTGTTTTTTTATGGATTCATTTTCCTCCTTCGTATTACTTACTAGCACTGCCCTTCTTCCCTTGTATCTTCTTATTTTGATTGTTGTTTGTGCTTGATGATGATTTTATGATATCCTCCTCATTTTCTTGTATCTGCTCTGCATCATTGTCCTTTTTGATGAATTGCATACTTCTATTTCTATATTCTCCTTCATACTATCTTCTTCTATCCCTTGTGCTTCTATGTGAATGTTCTCTAGGAGAAGCGATAAGCCCTTCAATCTACTCCTCAAAGCGGAATGGAAGTCCGCTTTCAACATACCCATTCTGTTATGCTTTGTTCTTTTCCAACCTGTATTATATGTTGATATTCCAATGTCTCATCTGTACCATGATCTTCCTCTATCCTGTTATCTTTCCCTTGACTATGTTTCTCTGTATACACTGACGGTTTTCTAGGATGTGCTTCACCAGGAAAGCCATTTTCAATCCATTCTTTTGTGCTCCTTCGTTCTGCCTGCTTCCCATTTTCCTTCTTGGTCACCCAAGTTAGAGCCTTAACTTTTTTTTTTTAATTTTCAAGTTAGACTCATTATCCAATACATGTATTGAAGAATATTAATAGCTCAATTGGTTGCTAACGAACTTTATGAGTTTATATTAGGCCTGGCCAGTGGGCCGGGACGATCCGATCCCGGCCCGGTCCTGCCCCGACCCGTTATAAAAAAGTAAAAATTACGGTACCGAGACTCGAACCCGAGATGGGACATGGCCTCGTCCCGCTCGGTCCCGGCCCACCCCAATCCCGTCATCCCCAATCCGATCCCGGTCCCGCCCCGATCCCGCCCGAAAGCCCCCTTTGCAAAAAATAGTTGTTGCACCAACGACCATTTTACATTTTGGTCGTTGTGCAATGGCCATTTTTGGCTTCCCCCTACCCCTTTAATATTTATTTTTAACCCCTAAGTTATTATATTTACACTTTAACATTTTCAACTATAAATATCTCATTTTCTCTTCATCTTTCTCACAAATCTTCCTACAATTTCTCTAATCTCTCAATCAATCTCTCTACAAGTCTACATTGTCTACTAAATATTCAATTTTATTTATTCATTTGGGAGTGAAGTTGACAACTAGCTTGAGGATCATCCATGGAGCAAAGTTTCATTTTTCAACATCTCGATTACACATCGACGTTACGTCGGCGTTTGGTACATTCATTCCTTGATTAAATTATTATTGTTTCTTTATTTTATTTAGCGCACTTAATTTCATTATCTTTAACTAATTATTAGCATACTTAAAATAGAATCAATAAGAGGTATGCTTAAGGGTAAGGGTAAAACTTCTTCTACTAGGGGTAACAAAGGTCAGAGTTCTTTTTCTAGTCATCATATTCCTAGATAGGATCCTATTCCTAGACAGGATTATTTTATTGATACTGAAAATTTTACTGAAATACCATATGGTTTAGACGAGGAGATATTTTTTGGAACTAAACAAGACTTTAATTTAGAAGATGATCTAGATGACACACCCACTAGTGCGCCTTCAACTGAAATGCCTCATATTCCCCTAGTATGAGACGAGATCCAACAAAACGACCATTAAAATCAGATGCATGACAGTTTTTTATTAGGGACATAGAGAATCAAGTAGCTATGTGTAAAATTTGTAAACAATGTTTTAAATTTAAAACTGAAAAAGATAGCGGTGGGACGGGGGTTTAATGAGACATATAGCACACAAATACCCAGCTAGGCATGCCCAATACGAGGCTACAAAACCGGGTGCGCAAGCGCCCTTTCCATCGGGACAAAGTTCACATACTGTCCCGGATCAAGTACAGGGTCAAACTAACCCTATGACGGGGGGAATTGTAGGCCTTAAATACGATAAACTTAGAGATAGGAAAGCACTAGCAAAATTAGTTGTTGTAGAGGGTTTGCCTTTTTCATTCCTGAATCTCTTGGTTTTATTCATTATATTAGAGAAATGTATAATTTTGCTTTTAAAGGTTTTCCTAGATCAATTGTTAAGAGAGATATATTTAAATTTGCACATGAATATCAACAGTATTTACGTTACACATTATATCATTTTAATAGCAAAGTGACTATCACTTCTGATATAGGTCGTAGTACTAACGGTCATGATTATTTAACGATCACCTGTCATTGGATACATTATAAATAGTCTATGCAAAAACGTATTTTAACGTATAGATATATAGATGATAGGCACACTGATAATTTTATTGCAGAAAATATTTATTTTGTTTGTCATTATTATTGCATAACTGATAAAATTATGACTATTACATGAGAACACTTCTTTTAATAATTATGCTATTACAATTTTAAAAAATAGTTTAACTCCATCTTTTCCAGATCATTTTCATATAAGATATGCGTGTCATATATATAACTTAGTTGTAAAGGATAGTTTATCACTTTTTGCAGACATTCTTGATAAAATACAATTTGCTATAAACTATATTTTAAAAAATAATAGAATACAATGAAAAAAGGAATATAAAAAAATTTGTCACGATTGTCAATTACCTTATAGAAAAATTTCCGGCGAAGTACCCACTAGGTGAAATTATTTGTATCAGCAACTACTTGTTGATTATGACTATAGAAGACCTATTACTTTATTTTTTTACGTCCATAATCAAAATCCAGCTTATATGATTATAGATAGCGATTGGGACAAAATTGTCGAACTTATTGTATTTTTAGAGAAATTTTTTCAAGCAACAAAAGAATTTTCCGGTATATATTATCTTACTATTTCAACTATGTTGTTTTATATAGCTCTCATATTTTTATTACTTAATGAATATATGACTAAACCAGCTTATAAGACAACTATTAAAAAAATATTTATCAAAATAAAAAAATATTTTATTCATATTTCCATTATTTATATTATTGGTGTTGTATTAAATCCGACTATTAAAATATATGGATGCAAATCACTTATTGAAACTATTTATGATTGTATAGCAGTAATACCACCTCCAAGTCCCAAAAATCTAAATGACCCACCACCTATTGAGCAAACTAAAGAAGAAGTGTTGTCTAACATAGAAAACGAATGTAAAAAAGTTTATAGGTATTATCACCAAGAAAGTGCTAGCAACCAACCGACTTCCATACCATCATCTTCTTCAACACAACCTCAAAAAAGACATTTTGTTTCTGCGACTAGTATTGAAAGTCTCAGAAATAGAATGTGCGGTGCTAACACTACTAACCAAATTAGCGAGTTTGATGTTTTTGTTTTGCAGGGCGCTTCACCGTACCAAATACTTGTCAACGAAGAAGGACACGAAGACTTGCTGAAATACTGGAGGGGGAATGAGAAGACATTTCCGACACTTTCAATGATGCCCCGAGATGTTTTGACCATTCAAGTGTCATTAACAGCGCCTGAAAGCGCTTTTTCTGCCGTCATATTTCAAATAGGAGAGCACAGACACTCATTAACCGGAGACATCTTGGAGATTGCAGTATTATTCAGAGATAGGATACGCGCGGAGCGGAGAAGGGGCGTGTCACGACCCGACCCCGGGTCCGCGACTGGTGCCCTACTTGGGCACCCTTACAGGTAACCATCAGAGAAAGCCAGCGGAACATACATAAAACACACAACTTAAATCAGTAAGAAGTAAACAACAGACTAGCCGATAAGGTTGCCTTCCTGGTTATAGATGTGCATAAATAGTCAAAAGTAGTTTCATCCTTTTTCTTTACAAACCGACCCACATACATGACTACAAACCTCTAAGAATTTTTACATAACACTGTGATGGGACAGGGCCCCGCCATACCCCTGAATGTACAACAACCGACAATACCAGAGATCTGAACCAAAGATAAGCCTCCGGAGTAATGGAACTTCTCAACAGCTGAACAGTGATCCTAAGAGGGAGGATCAGCAAGCTATGTACCTCAACCTGCGGCATGAACGCAGCCCCCCGAAGGAGGTCAGTACAACAGGTACCAAGTATGTGAAACTGAAAGTACTGTAATGAAATAATAATAGTCTAAAATAAAGTTGGGGACATGTATAATAAGCATTAATAGTACACTGTTCCTTGCTAACAATGAGAGTGGACAAGAATAAACTTTGCCGGTTTTAAAACAGAAAGTTCATGATTAACCTAGGGTCATCCGCCCGTAGTATCATTCTGCAATCCTACTTCTAGGACTATTTCACACGCATAGGCCGTATGGACCCGCATGAGGTAATCTCCTCGCATAGACTGTATCCGCCCGCATAGGCCGAATGGACCCGCATGAGGTAATCTTCTCGCATAGGTTGTATCCGCCCGCATGGGAATCGAACCTGCATAAGCCCTACGGACTCGCATGAGGTAATCTCCTCGCATCGTGGGGAGTAAGTCCACGAAATATGCAAATGCAACAAGCCCGGGGAATGACCCCGTAATGAATAATATATCAGAAGCACAACCGGCTAACATAATCGCGTAACATAAGCACAACCGGCTACCATAAATATCATAAGCAAGTTAAGACATCCCTTAACTCTTATTAGACTTAATTAACATGCACTCTCATTTTATTTAAACTTAAGGCACTATAATGTCACATAAAATCCGGGAGTTTAACCCAAAGTACTATGTACTTCTATTCTTTTAAAATGACTTTTTTCATATAAAAACCCCCAAGATACTAACACTCGTAGTATCAAGGCATATCTACTTCCCATATCAAGTTACTACGCCTTTAGAAATTAATTTCAAGGTGTTGAAATCAATCCTTCCATTTTCGAAACTTAAGTAACTTATACCTTTAAACAAGTTACCCTTCTTTAAATCAAGTCTTTGATCCTCTTTTGAAATCGATCAAGTAAACCACTCTTTTAACTTTCCACAAAGTTGTTATAACTAACTTCCCATAAAGCCGTTATAACTCTTTATGTTTTAGACAAACCAAGACAATTACGTTCCTCTTTGAAACCAAGAGACTTATACTTTTGAAACCAAGTATCATACACTTTCAAATCAAGTTTCATAACTTTTAGAATACTTCAAGTTCCTTGACTTTTAGAAATCAACTCTATTAACTTTAAAAATAGTTCAAGTAACCCATCCTTTTCCAAATCAAGTATTCTATTCTTTTCAAGTCGAGTAATCTTTACATGTAACATTAAGTAACATATACTTTTAAAAGCCGAGTTACTTCACTTTTTCGAAATCAAGGCAAGGATACCAAACTGAAATCAAGTTCACTTAAAATACGTACGTCTACCGTACTATACCTTTGTAAATACTCATGCTCAAGAGATAGGGAAGAGTTCACATACCTCTTCGACTTAATCCACTTGCCAAGTTGAATACGCCGCACGTAGAATGTCAACCTATAATGACCATAATACGCCTATCAACTTCTAGATTTCAACGTAGAATATTTCTAAGTATAAGGACTCTTAATTCTACGGAAAATCGGGCAGCACTTCCTTTGTTTCTACGTACTTTTCCACCTTTTTCAAGGCCCAAAAATCAATAACCAAATGCCACATTTAAGGCGCAACAAATCAGCAATTCAAAGGGGATTATACGCCTAACAGGACGTATAAAATTAAGCCCCACAATAAATAAAAACTGTCCAATATTAAATGGCCATTCTCCGCTCAATTGTGTATCAACATAAGTTCATTCCAATTCCTTTTCAATCCAAATTGTTCTTCTAATATGTTATATAGCTGCAATCGATTATAACAACTATAATCCCTTCTTTCTATAACATGCGATGATCGTAACTATCAATTAAATTGAATTACAAACTTAATGGCTAACATGAACTTTTCGGACTTTAGGCTTCCAAAATTCCATAACACTTAACAATCTTCATAATACATATCACATGATCATTTCTAACTTATCATAACATGGAATCTTCAATTACAATAATAAGACGAAGGTTTTACCTCAATAAGCCCAAATATTGTCCAAGACTTCAAGTCGATCCTTAGCAACTTTAGCTCCTCTTCTTGACATTCCAATCCACTCCAAGCAACCCTTAGAAGCTTATGAAGAACTCATCTTCAAGTTCCAACTCCATCTATGAAAAACCCCTTAGGTTTTCATGTTGCGACTAACGTAAAAACGTAGTTTTCCCGGGATTTTTATGGGGGGATATCCTTAGAATACCTTTAGGGATCTTGGGTTTCAATATTGGGATTTATGCAGCAAGATTGCAAAATTTTTGTGTGGATTAAGGGCTATTGCCGAGAGCCCCCTTAAGAGCAAGAAAGTTTCTTGATTTTTTCTAAGTGCTGGAAATGATTTAGTCTTGCACTAGTAGTAGCAATATATAATGAGACCAAGGGCTAGGATTAATCCAAATGTGTGGTCAAGATGTGGTCAATTAAATCAAGCTCCACTTGACTATTTGACTTAGTCAATATTATCAAGCCAATTTTGGCTACACTTGCCCATTATTTTGGTCCAAGATGATTCATGTGGAGGGTGACACGTGTCGCCCTCCCATTGGTCCATAATATTTCGTTTCCCGAAATTTCCATAATTGGTTTAAATATCGAAAACCTCGTGGGCCCCACAAAATGTAAAATTTCTCGGGTGGGCCCCACGTATCCAACTCTATAAATAAACTTCCATAATTCTGATAAATTCTAAACGTCTCAAATAGCAAATTTGAGAACCCGATTCTCATTAACGAACATTTTTCCTTCCCGAGGTTCGGAAGATTTTCCTTAGGAATCACAATTTTTCTTTCGTTCGAATCTTTAAGTCTTGTGTTCTCCCGTCTATTCTTCAATACATGTTACACCCCGTAAGTCCAGGACATGTAAAAGAGAATGTACGTAAGGAATCAAGACTTGGAAATTGGTACGAAAGGAAGAATTGTTTTTCCGACGGAAAATCTTCCGGACGTCGGAAAGGAAAAATGTTCGTTGTTGAGAATTGGATTCTCAAAATGCACTATTTGAAGAGTATGGAACTTATTAACATTATGGAAATTTATTTTTACGGATTTGGTCATGTGGGGGCCACCCGAGGAATTTTACGTTTTGTGGGGCCCACGAGGGTTACGGAATTTTATGGACGAATGGGAGGGAGACACATGGCACCTCCCCCACATGGTCTTGGTAGAAAATAGTAAGGGTAAAATGGTCATTGACCATCAAGAAAGATAAGTCTTGCTAGCTTGAGATTGTTGACCAAGTCAACTTGTCCACTTGGCTTAACATTAATTGTCCTTCATCCTAGCCCACAAGTGTATTAATCTAAGCCATCCAATGTGTTATATAAGCATACTACTAGTGCAACACTAAGTCTCCAACACTTAGAAAAATCACAACATTGTTGTTCTTCATAGACATGCTCTCGGGTTTGGTCCATTGCCCACACAAAAAATTTGTAGTTTTGATCCATTATTCACAAGACTTTAACCCAATGTCCCTAAGGGTATTGTAAGGATATCTCAATAGAAAGATTTCAGAAAAACGGCGTTTTCACGTTAGTCGCAAGGCGGAAACTTAAGGAGTTCTTCAACTTTGAAGTTGGAACTTGAAGATGAGTTCTTCATAGGCTTCTAAGGAGTGCTTGGAGCGGATTGGAACCTAAGGAAAGGAGCTAAGAATTGCTAAGGCGCGAATTTGAATCTTGGAATTTTTAAGGGCTTATAAAGGTATAATTCTTGTCGTTTTAGTAATTAAGATTACTTGTTGTTGTAGCTTTGGATATTAGCAAGCATGAGGTATATAGTATGAATTTTGATAAGTATTTTGGCTATTGGAACCCTAATCCGAAAACTAGCATGTTTAGCCTTAAGATTGCAATTCAAGTCGATTATTAGTTTAAGTCGTCGCATGTTGTATAAAGAAGGAAATTGTAGTTGTTGAAGTTGTTTATGACTATATAACATGTTAGACCTTAGAACTTGGAATTGAAAAAGAATTGGAAATGACTTGTGTTGAATTATTGTTGGCCGAGAATGGCTTGTGAGTATGGAACTACTTCGTATGAATTGTGGGGCGGAATTTTACACGTATTGTAAGGCGTGTAATCCCCTTTGGTTGGTTGTAGTTTTGAGCCTTAAAAGTGGCATGTTGGTTATTGTATTCGGCCTTGAAAAAGGTGGCAAAGTATGTAGAAACAAAGGAAGTGCTGCCCGATTTTCCGTAGAATAAGAGACCGTTTACTTAGTGTTATTCTACGTTAGAGACTAGAAGTTGATAGACATGTTGTGACCATTATAGGTTGACAATTCTACGTACGGCGTATTCGGCTTAGCTTGTGGATTTAGCCGAAAAGGTATGTGAACTATCTCCTCTTCTAGCATGATTCCTTAAGATAAAGAAAGTATGTCCTACTCCTTAAATGATCCATTCCTTGGTTGTATTTGGATTGCCTAAAATAGAATTTGTTCTATGTACTTCCTTGATTGTACTTTGATGTTTAAATTGTAAGTTGTATAATCCTTTTCCTTAGTGAAGTTTGGATTCTTAAAAGTGAAAGTATTTTACTTAAAGTACATAGAGTCTTGAAAAGGAAGTGGTTTCCAAATCTTTTGGCTAGTGCCTTAGTTCCAAAACCTAAGGGTCGTTATAATGACTTTAGGGGAGTCAAAGGAGTGATTTACTTAATTGTTTTAAGAGAGGAGAAATGACATGATTTAAGAGAAGTAACTTGTTTTAAAGGTGTGAGTTACTTGAGGTTTAAAAGTAGAAGAAACTTGATTTCTAAAGATTAAGAGACTTGAAGTATTTTGAAAGTTAAGAAACTTGATTTGTAAGTATGTGATACTTGGTTTTAAAAATATAAGTCTCTTGGTTATAAAAAGAATGAAATTGTCTAAAAATCATAAAGGGTTATAACGGCTTTATGGGAAGTTGGTTATAACGTCTTTATGGAAGGTTTAGAAAGTTGTCTATTTTTTATTAATGGGCATAAGTTGCCTAGATTGTGAAAATTTGAGGTTACTTGGTTTCAAGCTTTGAAATGAGTTTTCTAAAAGTGTAGTAACTTACTTTGAAAAATAGACACACCTTGATACTACGGGTGTTAGTATCTTGGGGTTTTACATAAAAAGGAGTCTTTTGAAAAGAATGTACGTACATAGTACTTTGGCTTGTTTAATAGAGAAATATTCTATGTGTGCCTTGATAAGTACTTTGGCTTGTTTAATTGAGAATTATTCTATGTGTGCCTTGATAAGTACTTTGGCTTGTTTAATTGAGAATTGCCTATGTGTGTTGGCGATAGCTTTTGAGTGCAAGTATTATGTTTTATTACGTTGTCGCGACTCTCGGTTGGAGAGTGGTCACCGCCTTGTAAGTTTACTCGACGCATCGACGGTGATGTGGGATTCCACGTATGCTTCCATTATTTGTGTTACTCGTGGACATGCTTATACGATGTGGGATTCCGGGATATGTGACCAGGAGGCGGGTTAGATTCCCGGATTTGTTTGTATTACCCCATGGTCATGCTTATACGATGTGGGATTCCGGGGCATGCGACCACGTGGGATATTGTTATTCCATGGATTAGCCCTCCATGATGTGTAGTGACGCAGGATGGATCTGGTAGTTAGCTTTCGTACTTGCCCCCGTCGGTGGCTGACGCAGGATGGCTCTGGTAGATAGCTTTCGTACTTGCCCTGTCGCTGCTATTACGCTTTGGTACGATAACTCTAGATAGTTTGGCGACTTGCCCGGTCATATCTCGTGACGGCAGTCGATCCGTAGTTAGCTTTCGTACTTGCCCCCGTCAGTTGTTGACGCATGTTGGATCTGGTAGTTGACTTTCGTACTTGCCCCCGTCAGTTTTATGATACAGGTTGGATCTGGTAGTTCGTTTTCCTACTTGCCCGCATGCTTTTAGGACACAGTGGGACTTGGTGTTCATGTATGCTTATTGGTGTTATATTATATCATGGATCGCCGGCAGCGGCGGGCGATTCCACGCATGATTGATATTGTGGCGTGAGACCCATGGTTATATTTTAGTAATGACTTTGGGCACGCGTCCACGACTTGATATGATCGCTTATGTATCAGGTAATCGTAGGTTGGCTATCATACATGTCTCCTGTTTTGTTTAGATCGCCATGATTTCATTACTGATTTATCGCTCACAAACTTGGTACATTCTTCGCATCGACCTCCTTCGGGCCGCGTCACGCCGCAGTTTAGGTACGCAGCTTGGTGATCTGCAGTGTAGGACCGCCTGAGTTTTGGATAGCTCCTCCGATCGTGAGTTTATCTTTTGGTATAGTTCCTTCAAGATGTGCTTTGTACTGCATGGTACGGTGGGGCCTTGTCCCGTCATATTTCAGTAAAACTCTTAGAGATCTGTATTCATATGTGGGATTGGACTCATGTACGGTGTAGTGTCTTTTGATTATGTATATTATGGCAGCCTTGTCGGCTTTGCCCTTGTACGTATGTTGGTTTTGAAAAAAAAATGAGGTGTTATTTAATTTCCGCAGTTACTTAGTTGTTAAGGTAGAAGGGTGCCCAGGTAGGGCATCAGTCACGGTCCCGGGGTTCGGGGTGTGACAATACATGTCCTGGAATTTCAGGGTGTAACATTCTCCCCTCCTTAGAAACATTCGTCCCCGAATGTTCTTTCGAGGTTCCATCTAAACAGATATTGGCATAGTCCCTTGACTACACCTAACATAATCACACTTGCCACACATGGCCACATAACAATACTTATGCTAAAACGTCAACCTGAACTCCAAGTGTCGACGTCGGTTATCTGCAAAAAGCTTCTATCGACTCTGCGCTTGCTAATAATCTTTCCTGGATAAGCTTCGCCTTATCCACAGCCCGCTGAATCAAGTCTGGGCCAATTAACTGAACCTCGCCTACGTCGAACCAACCAACCGGTGATCTACACTTTCTTTCATACAAGGTCTCATACAGGGCCATCTGAATACTGGAATGGTAGCTTTTGTTATACGCAAACTCAACAAGAGGCAATTAATCCTCCCAGCCATCTCTGAAATCAATAGCACATGCCCGCAACCTATCCTCAAGTGTCTGGATACATGCCCTGCTTGTCCGTCGGTCTGAGGGTGAAATGCAACACTGAGACCCACCTGTCTCCCTAACCCCTTCTGGAAAACCTCCAGAAGTTAGCCGTACTCATCTGTCTGACATCATAATGTAGGAATCCCGTGCAGTCTCACAATCTTCCTGCTATAAAATCTAGCAAAATCCTCAGCCGAGTAAGTGGTCCTGACCGGAAGAAAATGGGCTGATTTTGTCAGCCTATCTACTATGACCTACGGGGAGTCACACTTCCTCCGAGTACGATGTAACACTGTAACAAAATCCAAATTAATCACCTCTCATTACCAAGTCGGGATCTCAATCGTCGATAATAGCCCATCAGGCTTCCGGTGCTCACCGACTGCTACCACCTGACACTGAGCAACAAACTCTGCTACGTCCCTCTTCAGGTCATCTTACCAATACATACATCTGAGGTCATGCTACATCTTAGCCAACCCCAGATGAATAGTGTAACGAGCACCGTGTGCCTTCCTTAAAGCCTGATGACAAGTCCTGCAACATCGGGTACACACAATCTGCCCTCATATCCTAGCACCCCTTCAGGTGCTATCTCATACCGGCTCTTCTCCTCTCGGAGAGCCGTATCTCGATTTCGTACCAAAACTGGATCCTTATATTGTCGCCTCTTCACCTTCTCAACGAGGGAAGACTCGGCAACCTCTCGAATCTGAGCTTCACTATCATGCTCCCGTAGCTGTCGGGAAATATAGGTTGTTACCTTATCGTGTCGCATCCGCACACAACCCAGCCAAACACTCAAAGTGTTACCATAATAACCTAACCCTCTAGTCCCTCAGGCCTCAGGAGGGGTTAGAACTGTAGTCGTGGTCAGCTTATCTTCCCATAACTGGAAGCCTTTCTCAACTTCCGAAATAGTCGGGGATAATCTCAATTATGATTCATGTTTCCATTTCTCTGTTGCAACCAAACTTGGTCACTATACTTATATTCGATTCCTTTGCTTGTCTCATGGCTAAGACTCCCTGCCAATCACAATTTAGGGGGAGATTTTCCTGATCTCGTCAAGTAGTAATCCTATTATTCTCTTCCAGCTCATAGAGCTTATAGTCAGGTGTTTCAACCTCAATTCATGGTATTACATAATCCAATGGCTTGCCAAGAGTTCTTATCGTTCGAGTGTCTACTCGTCTTACCTTTATTTTTCATTTCAAATTGCCCTGGGGTCTCTTACCTCCGCGTATATATACGGTCTGGCCCGTCATTACAGGATTGCCACCTTTCGTCGAGGTGTTCCTAACTGCCCATCATTTTCTAATGGTCTTTACACTAGTCTGGATAATTATGCCTTGGGAAACCTTCATAACTGTAATTGCATTCTCCTTATTATTCTGGTCATAACCCTTCATCATACTAATTACTAACCCAAAATATTTCTACCTCGCTCCTGGGTCATACATTTCCATTTATGCTTATTACCAGCATTTATATCCTTAAGACACATCCTCGACCATTTCCTAATGTCGTTCTCAATTACCCCAACACAATACTTTCCCCACGGTTATCTAAAATTGTAACCTATTGTATGACAAAACTGAAGAGTTTACCAGTCTCATATCCATCGCCTAATAATATGGTACGCATAACCCTCGATAATACGTAAAACTATCCTTTTACGTAGGGGAGAGAGCTTATCTCTCTTTCATAATCTTTCCTTGAAGTAACAACCCTATTCACAGGGTCCTCTTGCGGTCCTGTAAATCTAATCATCAAGCACCGTCTTAAAGATCGTGTAGATTCTCAAAACCTACCAATGATGTCTTCGGTTTTCCGCAAGCAGCACTCGTACTTATCTTATTCTTGCCTTGCGCATTTTCCTGAAATCATTCGGGAAGTCGTGGCCCTGACCGCCACACTAAACAACTCCAAGCACCTCCAAGGGCACTTAACATAAAATCCTTCAATGATCGTACGTTCTTATTTCCATCTCTTAGCTTTCAAATTCACGTACTACATACTTCCAACATCAATTTATTTACTTCAAACGAACAAGTCACATAGATTTACTAAAATCAAGTCTGTCAATTGTATATCATCACCGGGCAATCCTTATATACCCGCTCAGCTACAACCCAAACACCCACTGGTGTAGCTACCTCGAAAGGTCATTATGGACTCCGGCTCTATTCCTTTACACTTATTTGTTCTCTTTTTTACTGGTTGTACTCTTCCCGTACTTTCAACTTATATTAGTATACGTACATAACTTCCATACTAATTCTAGCCTCCAATCCTTGGAGTTACTTACATCGAACAATTCAAGGCCATTTCCGGCTCTCACAACCTGTTTCCGGTGGAATGCGTCCACGAACCCGTAAAACAATTTTAACTAGACTTGGGCCTTGCATCCTCGTGACCCTGTCACGTAGCGAAACTATTACCAACTGATCCCAATCTATTTTAGGTTATGGGGCGACCCGTAATAGGTCCTCAACCCGACCCACCGTCTCACTTAACTCTTACCCTTAGTCTGAATTAAATCTTATTGTCGAGAAGACCTTATATACCTAAGGTCTCGGCGGTTATCACTGTTCTAAGGCTCACAATTTCCATGCCCCAAGCCTACATTATCCTTCCCCGCATACGGGTAAGATAGCTTCTCATAAGCTCTTAATCGTGTTTTCTTAATCATAACAACCATACTTACTCCATACGGATCTTATCCGTACAATTCTCTTAAGCATACTATGTAGCATAATCTATTAATATAGTCTTCCATTAAGTCCCTTATCATTATTTCTTAAGGGTTCATTACCTTCTCAGACAGCTCATCATCTCCTAATTATCTCAAATTAGTACGTAAAACCTTGATGAGAATTCATTAAACTGTTTCATACCTTCCCGGTATCTATTTGGTCCTTACCAATTCTTGGTAATCCAAAATCATTCTAGGCAACACGTGTCTGACCCTCATACATAAATCTGTATAGCTGTATATCATTATACCAACTACACAACAATTTTTACCAACCTGGATACGCAATCCACGTAATCCTTCCTGGGTCACTGCTGCCTTTCTCGTAGCTGCAATCAACATAACTCGTTAGGGAGAGACGACCCTAACAACACAGCTCTATCGTACGATCTCGGAGTGAGAAGAATGGAAACCAATCCTAAATGTCCTGCAGCCTCCTGGTTATAGATGTGGTGCACAACACACCGATAACCAAGACTCTGCTAGACACAGTCTGTAGATATTTTCCGAGGACTAACTGCTCTGATACCACTTTTGTCACGAGCCGACCCCGGGTCCGCGACTGGTGCCCTACCTAGGAACCCTTACATGTAACCATCAGAAAAAGTCAGCGGAACATACATAAAACACACAACTTAAATCAGTAAAAAGTAAACAACAGACTAGACGATAAGGTTGCCTTCCTGGTTATAGATGTGCATAAATAGTCAAAAGCAGTTACATTCTTTTTCTTTACAAACCGACCCACATACATGACTACATACCTCTAAGAATTTTTACATAACAATTGTGACGGGACAGGGTTACCTTCTTTAAATCAAGTCTTTGATCCTCTTTTGAAATCGATCAAGTAAACCACTTGTTATACCCCGTAGTTCCGGAGTATGTATGTGAGGACGTACGTACGAATGTATAAACCCTAATTAGGGTAAGAATGAAAGAATTGTTTTCCGACGGAAAATATTCCGAACCTTGTGAAGGAAATTTTTACGTTTTCAATATTTTTATGGAATTTTTCCGAGAGATTAATATTTTGGACCAATTGGAGGGAGACACGTGTCACCCAAGAGCCATGTTGGACGATTTTGGTGCCATTAGTGGGCAAGTCAAATGGTCAAAGTCTTGCATGGTCTTGCATGGCATTTGTGGGACAAGTGTTCAAAGAAACCTACATCCTAAATATCTACCTTACACATGTTTCAATCCTAACCCTTGGTTGTACTATATACCCCTTTAGTTGATGAAAATCTTCCAAACTTAAAACATTTCAAGACTTGAAATATTTTCTCTCCTCTTTCCTATAGTTCTCGTCCAAACCCCCCTCCCCTTAACCAAATGTTGTCCAAAAATTCTTAAACTTATAAGTGTTCTTCCTTAATGTATTAGGAAGATTATTAGCCAAGAGATAGACAAATTTCACACCTCTAGCCTCAAACCCCCCCCCCCCCCTTGGCCGAGAGTGGGCAGATTTTCGGGACTGTTTTGGACAGATTTTTAGTCAAGTTTGGAAGGGCATATCTCCTAGCATATTAGGAGTTTTTGGGTGTTTCAAAAGCCTAAAATGAATTTTGTCGAGTCTAGTTTCCAACGCAACAAACCGCTCGTCGATATGACACTGGAGTAGAGAGTTATCGACGTTACAAGTTCAGCTGACGAAGTAGTGGCTAAAAATCTGGACAGTCACGTTTTTTTTGGGCTATTTTGAGGTAATGAACCTTAACCTCTTTGTGAAGTTGATTATTATGTATATATGGATATTATACATATATTGGAAGTATATTATGGACTATAAGATATAAAGAAAGATTTGGATCTTGTTAAGATGTTAAAAGGAGAATTGGCATATTGTCCATTAAAATGGTAAAAATGTATTCATTACTTACTAAGAGGTTAACAACAAAGGAACTATTACTTATAATAAGATTGGAATATAAGTTGAAGGACTAATGAAGTAATTGGATAAGTAAAATTGTAAAAGTTGGCCAAGGACCCCAACTTAGGATCAGATCTACTTTGGACCGTATCTACTTTGGACCGTATCTACTTTGGACCTTCTTTACTTATTGTTATTATGAAGGAGAGATTGTTAATCGCGTTCCGTTTGGGCGTGTTATCCCCTTCTTTACTTATTGTTATTATGAAGGAGAGATTGTTAATCGTGTTCCGTTTGGGCGTGTTATCCCCTTCTTTACTTATTGTTATTATGAAGGAGAGATTGTTAATCGCGTTCCATTTGGGCGTGTTATCCCCTTCTTTAGTTATTATTGTTATGAAGGAGAGATTGTTAATCGCGTTCCGTTTGGGCGTGTTATCCCCTTCTTTAAATTTCGGTATTATTGCACCTTAATTATAGTATGTTAATTACGGTTATCGGGCCTTGGAAAAAAGTGGAAAATTGAGTAGAAACGGGGGAGGTGCTGCCGAATTTTCCGTAAGAAATGGAACCTTGTTCTTAGAAATATCCTACGAAGAGATCTAGAGGTTAATAGACGTTTCATGGCCATTATAGGTGAAAGTACTACGAGTAGCGTATTCTACTTGAAGGGTGGAAAAGGGCTAGCAAGGTTATAGTACTTTGGAGCATTTTGCTAAATTGTCGATAATCGTCGCGAGGTATGTGAACCTCTTCCTATCCTTTCTAGCATGATTATTTTTTAACTATGTAGTACGGTAGACGTACGTGTGCTAAACTAATTTGGTTGGTTTAAAACATAAAGTGTTATAATGGCTTTATGGGAAGTTAATTATAACAACTTTATGTAGGTAAAAGAATGGTTTATTGATTTTTTTTAAAAGATAAGAGACTTGACTTATATTTGACTTGATTTGATATGTGAAGAACTTGAATTGTGTGGAAAGTTATGAAACCTCATTCGTGAGTAATGAGTACTTGGTTTTGAATAATAATGTTATATTGATTTCGGAAATGAGAATAGGTATTGAACAAACCACTGCAGCGTTAATAAAGGAAAATATATTGACAAATAATTAATATTATTAAAACAAGTAGAAACCTCCATCTGCATAGAAGCTAAGATAAGACAAAATTGTATTACATTTTATAGATCATGGCTACTTTAATAAGAATCATTATAAACAAGTATTGTTTTCTTAAATTTCCTAAGTAAGGAACTTGATTTATAAAAGAGAGAGACTTGAAGAATTAAAGTGTTTTTTATTTAAAAAGAAGGCATGGTTTTGTCTTAAATTGATTGAAAAAGAAAGGCATGGTTTCGTCTCAAATTGGTTTAAAACATAAAGTGTTATAATAGCTTTATGGGAAGGAAGTTATAGCGACTTTATGAAAACAAAAGAAGGGTTTTATTATTTGATTTAAAAGGGTAACTTGGCTTTAAAAGGAGAAGTGATTTGGTTTAAAAAGAAGGCACGGTATTGTCTTGGTTTATTCAAAAGAAGGTATGGAAATTGTTTTGGTTTACTTAAAATGATAGTCACTCTATTTTACACTACGGGTATCGTGTGACCTTTGTAAAAGAAATGGATCTTTTGAAAGATTTTAATGTACGTAGTACTGTAGGGTTAAAACCCGGATTATTGGCATAAAATGGGAGTACTTGAGTTATATAGATGGTGAATCTATTTACATGTTAATGAAAGTCTAAGAATATGTTAAATTTGCCTATGCTAGTTGTGATAGCCTTTGGTGGTATTACTATGTTACCGCGTCTCTCGGTTGAGGGGCCGGCTGACTTGTTGTGAATCGTCGACGCATCGACAAAGGACGGAGGATTCCACGGGTATGCTTCCATTGTTATTATCACATGGACATGTCTACACCGATGAGGGATTCCGGGGGCATGCGTGATCGGTGTATTTTATATACACCTTTTGAGTCAGTTTTAGTTAGTCTTTTGTCCCTTTTTGTACAAATAAGTGTCGTATTAGGATAGTTTTCCTTTCTTTTGAGTCAAAGTGGTTAAAATGGCCAAATGGTGGAAAAGGAGCTAAAAGAGGGCAAAAGAGGAGGTTCCAGAGCTAAAAAACAGAGAAAGTGGCGAACGAGGCTGAAACGAGGCCGAACTGGCGCCTCCTCTGATCGAAGCGAGGGCGCGCCAACATCGAGAGGATGCAGAAGACCCAGCGCGGCGCCATGCCAACGATAGCGAGGCCGCGCGCTAATCATCCGAGAGGCTACTGAATGTAGCGGCCGCCATGCATGCCAGAGAATCGGCCGCGGCGCCAAATCACCCGGCGACCACGGTTCCGGCCGCGCTAAAGCAGCTGCGCCGACGCGGGAAAAATCAGGTTTTGGACGAAATTCTGGGCCAGGCCTGAAGGAAAAGAGAGAGGCGGTTTTCAAATTTATAAAAGGAGAACCCTAGGCGATTTTAAGGGTTCCTTCGCACAACACAAGGCTTTCTTGCTTGGAGATGGAGACCATAGTTTAGTAAATTTCCTTTCCTTTTCTTGTTTTTATTTCGCTTTATGAAGAACATGGAATTAGTTCTTGTCATGTCAATGGCTAGGAACTAATTCCTATAAGGCTTTCCATGTTGAATCTCTAGAAACTTATGTTATGATTTAATGACGCTTATGGTTATTCTTCTTCTTGTTGAGATCTATCCAATAATTGAATTGAATGCTTGGTAGTTAATTGACAACTAATTATCACTATATGATTTCTAATCGACTCAGAAAGGAGGAGATTGTGAATATCTTTGTAAGTTGGGTAGACATTCTGGATTGGGGATGAAAATACCTCAATTATTTATGTAGCGTTAACGGCAGGCTTAACAACCCTAATTTTACGCATTGTGCGTGACGGTTAACTAGGTTCTTAGTATTAATCCTCCTATAGAGTTATCCTTATCACCAAAGGTAGGTAAGGTGCACATCTGGGGTTGAGTGTTTATATAACCCTAACGGAGTATAAAACGATTTAGTGAACCTGCTTTCTCCAAAAGAAGAAGACCATAAGTTATTGCATTAATAAGTGACATAAGCGGATAGTGAGGAGACGTGGAAGCCCTATTCTCATCACAACTGAAGTAAACTCATTAGTTAAATTAGTCTTTATAATTCGTAGTTATAAACCACAAAATCAAATATCAATTTACCAAATAGATACCAAAAGATAGATATTTGGTACTTGAACCCTAATCCTGGGCGATATTCGGTCTTGCTAAGACTATATTACTTGTCACGATAACGTGCACTTGCGTTTAAGTGTGTGCATCTTTTCGCGCATCAAGTTTTTGGCGCCGTTGCCGGGGATTAGGCATAGTTCAATATCAAATTTGTCTATTTTTAATTTCTAATTTGGTTTGTAATTTTTATTTTTATTTTAAATTTTTACGCTTTTTTTTTATTTTCAAAAAAAAAAAAAATCGAGGTACCGTGATTGGTTGTTTGTTTTTGATCTATTTCAGAAAATCAGTTTATGCGAAGGAGAAGAGGAGCAGACACTCGTGTTCCCTTCAATCCAGAAATTGAGAAAACCTGTAAGCAGAACAGAAAGAATCAACGGATTGCAACTTTGATAGAGATGGACGGTGCTCAAAACAATAACATGATGAGAGAAGGGTTAGGTGAAAATCAACCTAACCCAGGAATGCCTCGACAAGTGCCAATAGACGTGGAGGAGAGAGTCCAAATCCAGCCAGAAAGAAGTTTGGGAGACTATGTGCTGCCAAGAGTGAATGTAGCACGTGTATTAGGCTCCCTGCACAGAGCCAACAACTTCGAGATAAAACCGCGATTCGAGCATGGTACACACAAATGCAATCGGAGGATCGCCATCGGAGGATCCACATATGCACATAGCTAATTTCTTGGAGCTATGTGCAACTTTCAGATATAACGGCGTTACTGATGATGCCGTCAGATTGAGGCTCTTTCCCTTCTCACTCAGGGACAGAGCAAAAGTATGGTTGAATTCTCTGCCGGCCGATTCGATTTTTACATGGCAAGAGCTGGCACAAAAATTCCTAGCCAAGTTCTTTCCCCCGTGTAAAGCAGCAAAACTGAGAGGGGAGTTGAACAACTTCTACCAAGCAGATGGAGAGTCCTTATATGAAGCTTGGGAAAGGTTCAAAGATCTACAGAGAAAGTGCCCACACCATTGCATTGAGTTGTGGAACTTGGTCCACATCTTCTACAACGGGCTGAGCAGTACAACCAGAACCATTATAGATGCAGCAGCAGGTGGAGTGATCGGTGTATTTTATATACACTTTTTGAGTCATTTTTAGTTAGTATTTTACTCATTTTATTTATGTTTAGTATAGTATTAGGGTCGTTTTCCTTTCTTTTGTGTCACAGCGGTCAAAAATGGAGAAATGACGAAAAGAAGAGAAAATGAGCTTAATTGAGATGGAATTGCACACAAAAAGGGCCAAGAAATAAAGTCTAAGAAGTTCCGGGAATTATAGAGAGTTCGAGACAAGTCCGGACGAAAAGGGCAACGACGAAATCGCGAAACGTCACGGAGTCGCGGCGCAAGAGTGGCCATGCGCCATAGTGCTGAAAGTCCCGAGAGTTGCTGAATTCGGTAGCCATGGCTGATCGCAGTCGCGGCGTCGACACGAGAATTATGAAGTGCTGGGCCGAATTTGACATGTTTTCAGAATCCTAAAGGGATAAATTTTCCTACCTAAAGGGATAACTTTTCCTACCTAAAGGGATAATTTTTCCTACCTTAAAACCCTTACCTAAAAGGATTCTAATAACTTTTCCTACCTACAAAATCCCTAACCCTTCACCAAAAGGATTCTTTGGCTATAAATACTCTACATCATTAGAAGAATTATTCATTCTCCATTCCACCATTCACCATTCTACATCCATCATTCCACCAATCCATCTTGTAAATATTCCACAACACAACCCTTGGATGCTAGGAGGCTTGGAGACTCATTCTTAAGTATTTTCTTTTCCTTTTTCTTTTCCTTTTTCTTTTCTTTATTTCAGTTTTTGTATGATGAACTTTGAATTAGTTCTTGTCATGTCAATGACTAGGAGCTAATTCCTCTATAGGGCTTTCCATGTTGAATCTCTAGAAAGTTATGTTATGATTTAATGCATGCTTATGGTTATTCTTCTTCTTGTTGAGATCTATCCAATATTTGAATTGAATGCTTGGTAGTTAATTGACAACTAATTATCACTATATGATTTCTAATCAGACTCCGAAAGGAGGGGATTGTGAATATGTTGTAAGTTGGGTAGACATTCTTGGATTGGGGATGAAAATACCTCAATTATTTATGTAGCGTTAATGAGAGGCTTAAAAACCCTAATTTTGCGCATGGTGCGTGACGGTTAACTAGGTTTTTGTTCTTAATCCTCCTATAGAGTTATCCTTATCACCGAAAGGTAGGTAAGGTGCACATCGAGGTTGAGTGTTTATATAACCCTAACGGAGTATAAAACGATTTCAGAAACCCGCTTTCTCCAAAAGAAGAAGACCATAAGTTATTGCATTAATAAGTAACATAAGCGGATAGTGAGGAGACGTGGAAGTCCTATTCTCATCACCACTGAAGTAAACCCTTATAGTTAAATAGCTTTTATAATTCTTAGTTATAAACAACAAATCCAAATATCAATTTACCAAATAAATACCAAAAGATAGATAGTTGGTAATTGAACCCTAATCCTTGTGGACGATATTCGGTCTTATCAAGACTATACTACTTGTCACGATAACGTGCACTTGCGTTTAAAGTGTGTGCATCTTTTCGCGCATCAAGTTTTTGGCGCCGTTGCCGGGGATTAGGCATAGTTCAATATCAAATTTATCTATTTTTAATTTCTAATTTGGTTTTTATTTTTGTTTCTTTAAATTATTTATTTTATTTTCTTTTGAAAAAAAAAAACAAATGTGCCGTGATTCGTTGTTGGTTTTGATTCATCTCAGGGATCCTTAAGACATGGATTTCTACTGTCAATATGATCGAGCTCCAACCATAGAGGAAGAGAGGGAGAAATTACGAGAAGCTATACTCAGTCTCACGAGGTACCAAAATCAGTTCATAGACGAAACGAGAATGGCCATGAAGAAGTTGGAAACGAAAATAGCAGAACTCGCGATCATATTCAACAGCGAAACGCAAGAAGAGCAATCTGCACCTGGGGTAGGCAATGGGGAAACACAATGTCAGGCAATTGACCTGAAGGATGCCGAATCAGGGGAGATAGAGAGTTCGCAGCAGCAGCAGCTCCGCGGCGCCGATGAGCAGGGTCGCGGCGCCAAAGATTCTGAGACAGTGCAGGAGAGTGAAAGCCGCGGCACCAAAGAGCAGGGCCGCGGCGCCCAGAACCCAGAAATCAAGGTGATTTTGAACAGCGAACAGCAAATTGAGGAGCCTGACCCACACCCAACTATTGAGGAATCTGGTGAGATAGTTGGTGTAGAGAAGGAAAAGATTGCAGAGATCCAATTATTTACCTTCTTGGATTCTGTGGAAATTCTTTTTCTTGCACCTATTACAGAAGAAACACCACTAGCTATCACTGGTGATTCCCAATTAGGAAGCCCATACCATCAAGGGTACCCCAGAGTTGAGAGATGTAGAAGTTCACTGATTCCTACATTATAGAAAGCATAAAACAAGCCTACTTGGGGATAATTGGATATGTAAGGCTCTTGTTTGAACAAATGGTCATAGGAAATTGAGACCTACAACAATAACTCATGGATTATGTTATTCGCGAAGGATCCAATGGGCACTCGGAAAGGTTAATTGCGTCCGCTAAAAGCGTAAAGACAGGCTTGTTGAGGCAACCCAATGTTTTTAATTATGTTATTTTAATTTGTCTTTATTTTATTTTATTTTGCTTTGAACGATCTCACGGTCTTGGGTTCTTGTTTTGTGTTGTTGGATGACAGTGGATCAAAGCTAAAATCGAGGAAAAAGGAGCAAAAACGCTAAAAAGCGAAAAGATCGCGCATACGCTGAACTGGCCGCGCGCGTAATTTCGTAAGAGCCACAAGATTAGCAGTACGCGCGCCGAATCTCGAGCGCGGCGCCCGAACTTCGTGAGAGCCATATTTCCGCAAATTCCGAATTTTTCCTCCTGACCTCCGTTATGACCATTGTGTTGTGTCGAAGTTGTCCTTTTCTTTTATTTTCTTTGAGTCTTGCACACATTGGGGACAATGTGTGATTTAAGTTTGGGGGTGTTTTATTTGTGTCTTGTTATGTTTCAATTAAGTCTTTTTTTATTTGTTTTGTGTTTATTTTTTAGTCACAATTTTTTTTTCTTTTTAAGTCATAATTGTCTGTCAAAGATCATGTATGTTGTAGTTGCTAGAAACACCTAGTGAAGGAAGGTGTAATAATGTAATGGAATTAGAAGCAACTATCTAAACACCTAGGTTAGATATGCCAAAAAATAACAAAAATATATATATATGGAGTTTCTTGCTTAAATTGTGCATGCTAAATTATGAAAACCTATGTGTTATGATTGCTTGCTATTTGAGGCGAAATAGTTAGGATATGCATGTTAGGGAGATGACTCAGGCATTTCTTTGATAGTCAATTCTTACCACTCTTTTCTACCCCGAACTTTAAAAGTATCCCTAGTCAGCCCCATTGAGCCTAAAAATTGAAACTTCTTCTTTGACACCCTATATTCCCACAGATTGTGCCATAAGTAAAAATGTGAAGTAGTGGAATCAATTGTGTTAAAAAAGAGACAAAAAGAGTGAATGAGCTTGTTGCACCCCAATAAAAAAGTAATAAGAAAGAGGCAAAAGCCTAAGTTTGGGGGTGCTTGTTATTATAATACTCTTCATTCTTCCAAAACAAAAGAGGAAAAGATAGAATTGAAGTGAAGAAAAGAACAAAAAGAAAAGGGAAATACTGAAAAGCTAAAGAGCTTATGGTACACAAAATGAGCCTAAATGCCTATTTTTACCAACCCCTACCTAAGCCTACATTACAACCCTTAAAGTCCTGAAGATCTCTTTTATGCATATCCAGGATTAGTGGAGAATAGCAAGTAAGCATGTCATAGGATTTTTGAATTTATATGCATGATTTAGTATATTGACTTCCATTAAAGCATGATAAATATGAGTTTGCGAAATATCTAGCTCAATGTGTTTAGTGTGCTGAAAAATTTCATGCTACATGTTCCTGCATATTATTCTGCTAACCTTCATGTTTTTCTAGATAACACTAAATGCAGCAAAAGTGATCAATGTCAGTGAGTCTTTTATTTTTCGTTTCTTGAGTCTTTTATTTCTTTCTTTCTATCTTTGCTCGAGGGCGAGCAAAGGTTAAGTTTGGGGGTATTTGATCGGTGTATTTTATATACACTTTTTGAGTCATTTTTAGTTAGTATTTTACTCATTTTATTTATGTTTAGTATAGTATTAGGGTCGTTTTCCTTTCTTTTGTGTCACAGCGGTCAAAAATGGAGAAATGACGAAAAGAAGAGAAAATGAGCTTAATTGAGATGGAATTGCACACCAAAAGGGCCAAGAAATAAAGTCTATGAAGTTCCGGGAATTATCGAGGAGTTCGACAAGTCCGAAAAAAGGGCAACGAGGCGAATCGCGAAAAACGTCATCGAGTCATGAGTTGGCAGTGGCCATGGCGCCATAAGGCTGAAAGTCCCGAGAGTTGCTGAATTTGGGCCATGCGGCTGATCTGCTGGCGCCGACGCGGGAATTATGAAGTGCTGGGCCGAATTTGACATGTTTTCAGAATCCTAAAGAGATAAATTTTCCTACCTAAAGGGATAACTTTTCCTACCTAAAGGGATAACTTTTCCTACCCTAAAACCCTTACCTAAAAGGATTCTAATAACTTTTCCTACCTACAAAATCCCTAACCCTTCACCAAAAGGATTCTTTGGCTATAAATACTCTACATCATTAGAAGAATTATTCATTCTCCATTCCACCATTCACCATTCTACATCCATCATTCCACCAATCCATCTTGTAAATATTCCACAACACAACCCTTGGATGCTAGGAGGCTTGGAAACTCATTCTTAAGTATTTTCTTTTCCTTTTTATTTTCTTTATTTCAGTTTTTGTATGATGAACTTTGAATTAGTTCTTGTCATGTCAATGACTAGGAACTAATTCCTCTATAGGGCTTTCCATGTTGAATCTCTAGAAACTTATGTTATGATTTAATGCATGCTTATGGTTATTCTTCTTCTTGTTGAGATCTATCCAATATTTGAATTGAATGCTTGGTAGTTAATTGACAAATAATTATCACTATATGATTTCTAATCAGACTCCGAAAGGAGGGGATTGTGAATATGCTGTAAGTTGGGTAGACATTCTTGGATTGGGGATGAAAATACCTCAATTATTTATGTAGCGTTAATGAGAGGCTTAAAAACCCTAATTTTTGCGTAGTGCGTGACGGTTAACTAGGTTTTGTTCTTAATCCTCCTATAAAGTTATCCTTATCACCGAAAGGTAGGTAAGGTGCAATCTTGAGGTTGAGTGTTTATATAACCCTAACGGAGTATAAAACGATTTAAGAACTGCTTTCTCCAAAAGAAGAAGACCGTAAGTTATTGCATTAATAAGTAACATAAGCGGATAGTGAGAGGCGTGGAAGCCCTATTCTCATCACCACCAAGTAAACCCTTATAGTTAAATAGCTTTTATAATTCGTTATACCCCATATTTCCGGTATGTGCGTGGGGCGTCGTAGAAAATTTGAACTTGTATAAAAGTGGCTTGGCCGAAATTTATTTGTGCACAACACCCGGTTAGAGTCGTTTTTCGACGAAACGTTTTCACAGCTTTCGTAGGGGAATTTCCGGCTATGTCATTTTTAATTTTTTGCGGATTTTTCCGAGAGACGAAACATTTTGGACCAACAAGAGGGCGACACTTGTCACCCTCTCATTGGAACACCTTGGGCGGTAAAGGGGGTTGGCCGAATGGCCATTTTTGGTCAAGGGGTTGGTAGGATATTTTGGTGGTAGATGGATAAGGTGCACTTGGCAAGATCTTGGCCCTACACTTGCCTTGCACTTGGCAAGATCTTGGCCATTGGTTGGCCTTTGCTAGACCTATAAATACCCCCCCTTTGGAAGACTTCTTCATCCATTCCTAAAATATTTTTAAGTGTTAAATCCTCCTCCTCCCCTTGTAGAGTTCGGCCAAGAGCCTCCCTCCCCTCGACCGAGAGCCCTTCCTCCTGGGTGCTAGCCGGGGTACCCCCACTGCCTAGTTGTTTTCGTATAATACCCCTCTTGGTAGAAATACTCAAACGTATTGTTATAATGCCCAAATTACCTTAGCCAGATACCTTGTAGTATTCTAAGGTTATACTTATCTGAAAAGCCCAGAAATACTATTATACTTCCTTCCGTCACAAAACCGAAACCCTAAGGAAAATCTCCATGGTTAGTTGGAGTAATAAGTAGAAGTTGGTTAGAACTTCTGGGGTTGTTTGGAGCGGCCTGAGCGCACTGAGTAGGAGCTAAACCTTGCTCGGGATCGACATTTAAACTCGGATAATTATGGGCTTATCGAGGTAAATATCTTGTCCTCTATTGTAATTGGAAATTACATGTTGTATGATTATATAGTTGAAGTATACTATATATAGAATCAACGTAGTTATCGCAATGTCTTTTGACTTAAGCTGAATAATAAGAAACCTTTTCGAAAGAAGAGTCTTGAATCAGATTTACATGGGATCTGACATGAGACTTGTAGCTTTTACGTGAGTAGAATTGTACCCGTCGTTAGATGTATAACCCCCGTTGGCTTGGTAGCCTCGATAAAGGAGGAGATTTACGCCATGTGGGGAAAGGTCTTTGCCAATTTTCTAGAATGTTCTGCGATGAGGTCTAAATGTTAATAAGCGCCTTGTGGCCTTATAGGTTGAAGTACTACGTGGCGCGATCTACTGGCTAAGGAGTAGCCGACGGTTGGAAGTACTTGGAGCGTTTTGCTATTAGTCGATACTCGTCGCGAGGTATGTGAACCTCTTCCGATCTCTTCTAGCATGATATGTGTGAACTATGTAGTACGGTAGACGTCGTACGTGCTAAATGTATTTGATTGGTTTAAAACATAAAGTGTTATAACGGCTTTATGGGAAGTTGGTTATACAACTTTATGTTGTTAAGAAAATACTTGTGGTTTTTAAAAGGTAATCGATTTGAACTATAATCGCTTATTATGTGTTAATAAAGAACTTGAAGTATTTCAAAAGATTTTTGAATCATTTCAAAGAAGAAGAAATACTTGGTTTTGAAAACTTAAGAGTTATACTAGCTTTATGGGAAGTTAGGTAATAACGGCTTAAGAATGTTTTCTTGATTTGTAAATCGAATGTGTATCGACAAACCATCGCAGCGTTAATAAAAGGAAATGTTTTGACAGATTAAGTATTATTAAAACCAGAGAAACTTCCATCCGCATGTAAGCTAAGATGAGACAAAATGATATTTCCTAGATCATGGTCATTGTAATAAGATTGTTATAAACAAGAATATCCTACTCACATATAAGGCTTATGTTTCTCGGATAGCTTAAAAGAGAATTATATTCTTAAATGAATAAGACTATGAACTACGAAACCTTTCTAAAATAAGAAACTTGAACATTGGAAATTAGGCAAACTTGAACATTGGAAAGAAGGTTGCTACTTGATTTTACAAAGAGAAGAAATTGATTTACTTTAAAAGATAATCACTCTATTGTTATATACTACGGTATTGTGTGACTTTTGTGAAAGTAACATATCTTTAAAGAGTTATGTATAAAGTACTTTGGGGATAAAACCCGATCTCGTTAATCATATAGTAGAAGGTACCTTATGTGTGAATAACTTGATTGTATTGGTTTGTGATAGCCTTGTAATACCTTCGTGTTGATTTGATAAGTAATCATATTAGGATGCTACGTGTGTTAGTATACGTGATGTTTGTGTAAAGGGATTTTCCTCGATTGTGCTTATGATGTTTAAACGATAAATCGTTATGTTGGTATTTATACCACTCACCGTGTTTCCGGGTTAAGCCGCTCCGACGCGGGGTAGACTCGGTGATGCAGGACCATGATTCGAGAATACCTCATGCGGGTCCCGGGCCTATGCGGAGCTACGAGTTCGAGGTGTGTGCGGCCTTTATGGTCATGCGGTCTATGCGCTACGCGGACGCGAGTCGGGCGATTTACGCCGGGAGTAGCTACCCTCGATGTGGGTTATACCTCACGCGCCTGAGATTGGCCTATGCGGAGTGCGGGGAGTTCGTGGCTAGACGCGCACATTTGATATTGCGCGAGTGACCGGCTTTGATCATGCGACTGGCCAGACAGATATCATGATTCGATTTATGACCTTGTTAGTATCGGTGTTAGTAGTCGGCTATGCCTTCGTACTTACCCTGCATCGCTTTATTTGGGCACAGTGGACCCATTGTTCATGTGTGTTCCTTGGTGCTTTTCATCATCGATTGGCGATGAGGAAGGTATTCCACGCATGATTGATGTTGTGGCGTGAGACCCATATTTATGTATTTGAGTGATGACTTGAGGCGTGAGTCCACGACTTGATATGACCGCTTATTTATTGTGAATTGTAGTTTGGTTATCATACATGTCTCCCGCTTTATATAGACTACTATGATTTCATTTACTGATTTTCGGCCGATACTCTGCACTGTTATCGACCTCCTTCGAGGCCGCGTCATGCCGCAGTAAAGGTACACCCGATCGTTGATCCTCGCCTAGGGTCACGATTCGCGTTGGGAAAGCTTCGTTTCTCCGAGGCTTATCTTGGTATAGTCCGTCGTTGTAGGTATTTACATTCGTGGTATGGCGGGCCCCGTCCGTCATTGTTGTCGTATCATTTTCTTAAGTGCAGTAATCTTTAAGTGTGGTTTGTAAAAAGGATTAAACTGCTCATTTGTAAGAGTTGTTGTTTATATATGCCAAAGGCAAGTTTTCCTCGACATCGTTTGTACTTCATTTGTTTCATGTATGTATTATGTTCCATTGATTACTCGATGTTGTATCACCAGGGTGCCCGGTAAGGCACCATCACGCCCAGTTCGGTCGTGACAAAAGTGGTATCATAGCGATTAATCCTCGGAAAGTGTCTACAGATCGTATCCAAGAGAGTCTTGATTATCGGTATTGTGCACCACACCAATAATCGTGAGGCTATAGGATATTTAGGATCGTTTCTATTCTTCTCACTCGAGATCGTGCCTTAGAGTGTGTTGTAAGTTGGACCTCTAACGTATTTCTTCCTTACCGTTATGCCTCCGCGCAGGCAACCCGCCAGAGGGCAAGGCGGAGCGTGAGCAGAGTACAGAGGGTTACGTGGCACAGCCCAATCATTACCTAGGTAGTGCTTCATTCGGGAGTTCTGCGACGCCACTAGCCCCAAAGAGTTTAACACGGCAGCGAGCCCATCGCGCCATGATATTTGAACCTTCGCCCCACCGAACAGAGAATATAGATTTCAAGGAGGCGACCTGCATTAACTATGGATTTGACTACCGCAGAGTATACCGATGTATCGCGAGTCTTGATGAATATCAACGGAAGGTTGTGCAAGAGTAAGTTCTTGATTAAGCGAGCATGGCACTGCGGGCTTATGCACGCAGCCGAGAAACGTAGAGATCGACGGGTTAACGGGCGACGAAGAGGCCGAGTAGCAAGGTCATTTGGTAACTTGCGGCGAGTCGCCACCGCCAGATTAGATTATGCGCATCCACCGCAGTAAAGGTCCTCCACGGGGTTCGGGGCGTTCGGTATGCAGGAGTTGGTCGAGCTCCAGAGCTTCCGCTCACAACACGGGCGTTCCAAATATCCGATTCAGTTTTTCTCAGTGTTCACAGTGTGGCAGGCGTCATCTCAGGGAATGTCGTCTTTTAGTTGGTACTTGTTGTACCTATGACCGTCAGGGTCTGATGTCGAAAGAGTGTCCTTGTAGGAGGACTTAGCCTTCAGGATCGATGGGTAGTCGTCACCTTCCTTAGCTGCGCCTACAGGCGAGTTTGATTAGAACGACTTAGGGGAGTGAAGCAGTAGATATAGATATATCCTTAACCCTCTAGAGATCTGTATGTGTGATAAGGTGAGTATACCTCAAGTGCTATGTTCTTATAGCAGTGTGTTAGTTGTGATTAGAAATCATGGTGGGTTAACCGAGTAAGATTTTGGGGATAGAAGGTGTGAGCCTTAGAGTTTTATACGTAGAGACCTTAGAGGTAAGGACATCTCGAGTAAAAGATGTATTGTTTATGTTTGACCCTTATAGGAGTGCATAGTGCACGTGAGTTATGTTTGTGGGATAAGTCCTCGAGTAGTGTGGCATGAAAGAGGTAGTTGAGCTAAGAAGACCGCTAGGTTTTCGTAACGTGATTAGTGAGAGTTTTCCTTCTGGGCTAGCGTTTAGCGCGTTGCGGATCGGGTTGAGGCCATGCGGGTCAACCCGCGGCCTGCTTGGTGGTGGGGTCGGTTTGTGGTGGTCCCGCCAGTGATAAGTCACGAGGGTGTTAGGCCCAAGTTTAGTTAACCAACGTCTGAACTCGTGGATGCTTTCGACCGATGGTCGCCGGCGAGGTCACCGCCTTGTCTTCTAGCAAAGACCGAGTGCTCAAAGTTGTTGTTTATATCGTAAAGGTTGTAAGGTCGCACGGTGCCTACCTTCACCTTATGGCGCATGAAGCCAGTGGTGGCTATTTTCGTTTTCTAAAAGTTTTACCAAGCATGTGTTAAGAACTCGTAAGTCTCGACCGCATTCGCCTCGCCGGTGTTGGATTTCGAGGATAGTGGTGGGATTGTTGTCTCGTGGAGGTAGTGTTTAAGCTACCATTTCAATGTTCGGATGTCGCCTTTTGAAGCCTTGTAGGGCGGAAGTGTAAGTCACGGTCGATTGGTTCGATGTTGGCAAGACTCGATAGTTGGTTCAGCTTGTTCCACAGATCGTGGATGTGGTAAAGCTTGTCTAGAAGAGGTTCCGCACTTCAGAAATCGTATGCGGATAATCGGCGACGACGCCAGAGTTCGTGCCGACGGTCGGTCTTCCCGAAAATACCACCCCGTCAGGTACGAGTTTTGGAAAACAGAGGAACTTAGCCCGAGTTACTTTGGGGCCCTTTGAGTTCATGTGAAGAATAGGCCGGGTTGCCTATATGTTAACATTTGCCGTCCGACTTAGGAGGCGAGACGTCCGCCTTTCGTTTTGATATGATCGTGAAAGTATCGAGAGCCATCAGTGTTCCGATTAATGATGACCACGTTAGAAATAGTAACCCCAGTTTTGGAAATCAAGCGATCGTAAATGTGGTAAGAGTTCGAGTGTCACGACCTCGGGGATCGCATGTAGTCCGGCACCATTTGTTGGGTCACGGATCGACACTAACCTCGCGGCAAAGTGAAAAAAGTGGTATCGGAAGAAGCGAGCATGTATGGCGAGCATAGATGTGATCATTTCTTTTGTAAGGAGAAGGTGCAGGAAGTATATTTTAGACCCGAGAGAGGTGTTTGTGGTAATGTTAGAGGTGTTTCTCGTGGACTTGGATGGAGGTATTTGCGGACGTTTCGTGGCGGTGTGGCAGATTGTTCGTAAGTATAGTAGTGAAGACTATCTTGGCGCACGCTTGTTTTGAGACTTAGAAGGAACATTCGACGAATGTTTCTAGGAGGAGAATGTTATACCCCATATTTCCAGAGTATGTACGTAAGGACGTACGTAGAAAATTTGAACTTGTATAAAAGTGGCTTGGCCGAAATTTATTTGTGCACAACACCCGGTTAGAGTCGTTTTTAGACGAAACGCTTTACGACTTTCGTAGGGAATTTCCGCTATGTCATTTTTAATTTTTGGATTTTTCCGAGAGACGAAACATTTTGGATCAACAAGAGGCGACACTTGTCACCCTCTCATTGGAACACCTTAGGCGGTAAGGGGTTGGCGAATGGCCATTTTTGGTCGGGGTTGGTAGGATATTTTGTGGTAGATGGATAAGGTGCACTTGGCAAGATCTTGGCCCTACACTTGCCTTGCACTTGGCAAGATCTTGGCCATTGGTTGGCCTTTGCTAGACCTATAAATACCCCCCCTTTGGAAGACTTCTTCATCCATTCCTAAAATATTTTTAAGTGTTAAATCCTCCTCCCTCCCCTTAGTGTAGAGTTCGGCCAAGAGCCTCCCCCCTCGTGGCGAGAGCCCTTCCCCTCCTCGGGTGCTAGCCGTGGGTACCCCAGCCTAGTTGTTTTCGTATAATACCCCCCCTCTTGGTAGAAATACTCTCAAAAGTATTGTTATAATGCCCAAATTACCTTAGCCGTATACCTTGTAGTATTCTAAGGTTATACTTATAATGAAAAGCCCGTAAATACTATTATACTTCCTTCCATCACAAAACCGAAACCCTAAGGAAAATCTCCATGGTTAGTTGAGTAATAAGTAGAAGTTGGTTAGAACTTCTAAGGGTTGTTTGAGCTGGCCTGAGCGCACGAGTAGAGAGCTAAACCTTGCTCAGATCGACATTTAAACTCGGATAATTATGGGCTTATCGAGGTAAATATATTGTCCTCTATTGTAATTGGAAATTACATGTTGTATGATTATATAGTTGAAGTATACTATATATAGAATCGAACGTAGTTATCGGCAATGTCTTTTGACTTAAGCTGAATAATAAGAAATCTTTTCGAAAGAAGAATCGAATCAGTATTTACATAGACAGTACATGAGACTTGTGTAGCTTTTCTGGAGTAGAATTGTACCCGTCGTTAGATGTATAACCCCGGTTGGCTTGGTAGCCTCGATAAAGGAGGAGATTTACGTTGTTGCGGGAGTCTTGCGAATTTTCGGTAGAATGTTCTACGATGAGGTCTAAATGTTAATAAGCGCCTTGTGGCCTTATAGGTTGAAGTACTACGTGTGGCGCGATCTACTTGGCTTAAGGAGTAGCCGACGGTTGGAAGTATTTAGAGTGTTTTGCTATTAGTCGATACTCGTCGCGAGGTATGTGAACCTCTTCCTATCTCTTCTAGCATGATATGTGTGAACTATGTAGTACGGTAGACGTACATGTGCTAAATGTATTTGATTGGTTTAAAACATAAAGTGTTATAACGGCTTTATGGGAAGTTGGTTATAACAGCTTTATGTTGTTAAGAAAATACTTGTGGTTTTTAAAAGGTAACTGATTTGAACTATAACTGGCTTATTATGTGTTAATAAAGAACTTGAAGTATTTCAAAAGATTTTTGAATCATTTCGAAAGAAGAAGAAATACTTGGTTTTTGAAAACTTAAGAGTTATACTAGCTTTATGGGAAGTTAGGTAATAACGGCTTAAGAATGTTTTACTGATTTCGGAAATCAGAATGTGTATCGACAAACCACTGCAGCGTTAATAAAAGGAAATGTTTTGACAGATTAAGTATTATTAAAACCAGTAGAAACTTCCATCTGCATAGAAGCTAAGATGAGACAAAATGATATTTCCTAGATCATGGTCATTGTAATAAGATTGTTATAAACAAGAATATCCTACTCACATATAAGGCTTATGTTTCTCAGATAGTTTAAAAGAGAATTATATTCTTAAATGAATAAGACTATGAACTACGAAACCTTTCTAAAATAAGAAACTTGAACATTGGAAATTAGGCAAACTTGAACATTGGAAAAGAAGGTTGCTACTTGATTTTACAAAGAGAAGAAATTGATTTACTTTAAAAAGATAATCACTCTATTGTTATATACTACTACGTATTGTGTGACTTTTGTGAAAGTAACATATCTTTAAAGAGTTATGTATAAAGTACTTTGGGGATAAAACCCGATCTCGTTAATCATATAGTAGAAGGTACCTTTGTGTGAATAACTTGATTGTATTGGTTTGTGATAGCCTTGTAATACCTTCGTGTTGATTTGATAAGTAATCATATTAGGATGCTACGTGTTAGTATTCTCGTGATGTTTGTGTAAAGGGATTTTCCTTGATTGTGCTTATGATGTTTAAACGATAAACCGTTATGTTGGTATTTATACCACTCACCGTGGTTTCCGGGTTAAGCCGCCTCCGTCGCGGGTAGACTCGGCGATGCAGGACCATGATTCGAGAATACCTCACGCGGGTCCCGGGCCTATGCGAGCTACGAGAGTTCCGGTGTTAGTGCGGCCTTTATGGTCATGCGGTTTATGCGCTATGCGGATCGCGAGTCCGCGATCGACGCCGGAGTAGCTACCCTCGATGCGGGGTTATACCTCATGCGGCCTATGAGATTGGCCTATGCGAGTCAGCGGAGTTCCGTGGCTAGACGCGCACATTTGATATTGGGCGAGTGACCGCTTTGATCATGTGACGGCCAGACAGATATCATGATTCGATTTATGACCTTGTTAGTACTGGTGTTAGTAGTCGCTATGCCTTCGCATTTACCCCTGCATCGCTTTATTTGGGCACGTGGGACCCATTGTTCATGTGTGTTCCTTGGTGCTTTTCTATCATCGATCGCCAGCTGGCGGGCGTATTCCACGCATGATTGATGTGGGCGTGAGACCCATATTTATGTATTTGAGTGATGACTTCGGCGTGAGTCCCCGACTTGATATGACCGCTTATTTATCAGGAATCGTAGTTTGGTTATCATACATGTCTCCCGCTTTATATAGACTACTATGATTTCATTTACGTGATTTTCGGGCCAGATACTCTGCACTGGCCAGATCGACTTCTCGGGCGCGTTCACGCCGCAGTAAAGGTACACCCGCCGTTGATCCTCGCTCTAGTGGTCACGATTCGTTTGGGAAAGCTTCGTTTCTCCGAGGCTTATCTTCGTATAGTCCGTCGTTGTAGGTATTTACATTCGTGGTATGGCGGGCCCCGCCCCGCCATCGTTGTCGATCATTTTCTTAGAGGTCCAGAAATCTTGGGCGGTGGTTTGTAAAAAGGATTAAACTTTTCATTTGTAAGATTTGTTGTTTATAAATTCCGAAAGGCAAGTTTTCCTCGACATCGTTTGTACTTCATTTGTTTCATGTATGTGTATTATGTTCCGCTGATTACTCTGATGTTGTATCACTAGGGTGCCCGGGGTAAGGCACCAGTCACGGGCCCAGGTTCGGGTCGTGACAAATTCTTAGTTATAAACAACAAATCCAAATATCAATTTACCAAATAGATACCAAAAGATAGATATTTGGTACTTGAACCCTAATCCTTGTGGACGATATTCGGTCTTATCAAGACTATACTACTTGTCACGATAACGTGCACTTGCGTTTAAAGTGTGTGCATCTTTTCGCGCATCATGGAGCATTCATGAGGAAAACAGCCCACGACGCTCATGAGTTATTAGAAGATATGGCCACTAACAACCATGTTACAGAAGAGAGGTCGACAAGTGGGAGGAGAACAGTGGGAGTCCACGAAATAGATGCTATTGCTGTCTTGAATGCCCAAGTGGCCCTTTTGGCAAAACAATGCGGAACATACGATGTCGATGAATGCGTGCAGATGCCTAAAAGTCGCGAGATATGTGGCCCACATACATCGATAGGTGTCCTTCACCGATCCCAACAATATACCAATGGAGCAGCGAGTGTCGAGCAAGAGGTAATTATCGAGGCAAGAACAACCCCTACTCCAACACTTATAATCCGGTGGAGGAATCACCCAAATTTCTCATGGAGAGAGACCAGGGCAGAATCAATACGAGCAGCGTAATCAATACAGGCGATGCATCGTAACCAACAGAACTGTAATCAGCTCTTCATTCAAGCCCCACACCAGCCAATGCACCTGCTCGAAGAAAATCCAGACGAAGCAATACGGATAAAGACTTGCCAACGCCTGACGCGATTCATGACAAGCTAGATCCTCGTTCAGGAACTTGGAAACACAAGTGGGTCATCTAGCAAAACAGGCAAACAACAGGCCGCAAGGTACATTGCCAAGCAATACAGAGGTAAACTGAGCGATGTCGCAAATGCGGTTGAGAAGTGGAAGACATTGAGAACAAATACCTCACCAAGAAGTGAGAAGGCGAGATAGAAAAAGAAGGTGATTGAGCCTAGCCCAAGAGTAGAGAAAACTCCGAGAAGGAGTATACAGAGAAGATCCCTTTTCCCGGAGATTACAATGAAGGCGGTTGATAAACAATTCTCCAAATTTTGGAGACATTCGAAGTTCGCATATCAACATACCTTTATATAGGCTTTGAGTAGATGCCTTCCTATTTCAAGTTCATGAAGGAGATCTTGGGAAGAAGAAGAAGGCGAGAATCTGAAATAGTAGCACCGATGTAAGAGTGTAGTGCTATCTTGTAGAAAAAGTTGCCACCAAAGCTAAAAGATCCGGGAGCTTTACACTACCTTGCACAAATGGGTGACATGCAACAGAGCTCAGGTGATTTAGGGGCAAGTATAAATCGATGCCCTATCGATTTAAAAGATTGGAGTCATGAGGCCAAACCAACCACGATAAGCTTCTGAATCGGCCGACAGATGCGATGGTTCATCCAAGAGGCAAGATTGAGGACGTGATTGTAAAAGTAGGAAAATTCTTCTTTCCTGCAGACTTCCTCATTCTTGATATGGAAGAAGATGCGGAAATCCCTATCATATTGGGGAGACCATTCCTAGCAACGGGAAGAGCTTTGATTGATGTTGAAAGAAGAGAGTTAACATTAAGGGTGAAGAATGAAGAAATGGTGTTTAAAGTTTTTAAACACGTCATTGAGCCACCAACCATGAGTGGGTGCTTTGCAATCAGCACCATCAAACCCCCCTGCGAGCCAATACAAGTCAACCAAAGGGAGATGAGCCCAAGAAAGCGTGCATGGTTTGCAAATTCCACTAAAGGAGGTATGTGTTCTGAAACTTCGCTTGATGATAATGCTAAGAAGAAGAAGAAGAAAAAGAAAGCGAACAATGTGGAAAAAATGGATTTGTGGGGTTAATACACCTCACATTTATTAAACTAAGGAACTTGCGTCCCGCTAAAAGACGTTAAAGACAAGTGGGAGGCAACCCAACGTTTTCAATTATGTGATTTTAATTCTGTCTTTAGTTTATTTTATTTTATCTAGAAACGATCTCACGGTGGGTTGTAGCGTTTGTGTTGTGATTGATGTGCAGTGCCAATAAACCGGGCGGCGAAAATCAAGAAAAGCCGTGATTTCGGAAAAACGGTTAAGCGTCGCGCGCCAGAGCGTGGCGCGCGCTAAAAGAATCAGAGGTTGAAGTTGCGCCGCGCGCCAGTGAAAGAGGCCGCGCGTAATTCGTAAAATTTGCCAAGTTTAGCCGCGCGCTTCGTAACAGGTCGCGCGCAGAAGTCCCGGGCGAGTGCAGAAGATCAGCCGCGCGCTAAAAGCAGTGGCCGCGCGGAAATCCAGAAACTTAAAACGCCCAGAAATCAGATTTTTCCCCCAATTCCAATTTCAAAAACCTAACCCTTCTTTTCCAAAAACACACGAAAATCCAAAAATCTACCCACAATTCCTCCACAAATCCAATCCAACCACAAGCAAAACTCTTAAATTCCTAAAAATCCTTATCTATCTCAAACAACAAAGCTCCATTCCATAGCCTCAAACCACCATTAGAAACAAGAACAGCTTGAATCTTCTCATAAAAAGGTAATCTTTTTCTGTTCTTGAGATCTTTACTGAAGTCACAGGGGGTAGTAGTTTGAAGGAGTATTGTAGTTGTGAAATAGTTTGGGTGCTGAAAAATTGATTGTGAAGTTTGGAGAAGGAGTAGAAAAGGAGAGTGTGGGTATTGGGTAGAAGAGTTGAAGTTTGGGGGTGTTGTGTTAGCTGCTAGTTGTTGATTGTGTTAGGAAACATTTGTGCCACTAAGTTGTAAGCTGCAGAAACTATTTTAACCATGGCCACCAGGAAGAGAAGAGCCTCCACATCCACCCCAGCCCCACATTACGATGATACTAGGTTTGTGAGCTACCAAGCCTTCCAGAGATACAAAAAGCTTGATACCAGACCCTTAATCCCGGAAAGGGGAATGGACTACCAGAGGGAGTCATATGGGGAAGAAGATGTTTATGAGCCCATTCGGGCAATGATTGAGTTAAGGGGGTGGATGAGATTTGTAAATCCGGAGCACCAATGAACACAACAATGGTGCGTGAATTCTATGCCAACTTTCCGGAGAAGGTGGAAAGGGGATGCTTTAGAAGGAGTTTATGTGCTGTGATACAGAGAATGTAAATGCACAATGAAGGCGGTTGATGTTGAAGAAAGAAGCGATTGGAATCACTTTCGAACATGGTCTAGAAGACCGACCGCGATCGACCGAACGCCACAGAACACCGCGAGTTACCCCGGGTCGCTTTTGATATGGAAGAAATGGGTCAAGAGCACTAGCGGTGCCAATTCAACAAGCGCAATGGTGGCTATATTTCGTCAGCGCCCGCATGATTCCATCCACGCACTTCACCAGAGTGTCAGAAGATAGGATTAAACTGATATATGGAATTATGAGGGGGATGACGATTGATGTGGGGAAAGAGATAGTACAGAGCATTGAAGAAATCAGCAGGTTGGTGACAACAGGTGGATTGGGACATGGCTCACTGATCACTAATCTATGCGCCTTTCATGGGGTCCCAACCCTACCCACTGACACTCAAGAGAGAAACCAACTGTCGGTGTCCTGTGGGATAGTGCACTCTTTCCCAGAACCAAGACCCCCAGCATCCAGACGAAGAGTGCAACCAGCAGCAGCAGAGGCCGCAACGAACGAAGATGAGCCTGAAATAGGGGCTCAATATGAGGCAGGACCTAGCCACCAGCCAACCACAGAAGCAGAACCTTCAGTGCCTATGATGGAGCAAGTGCTCCAGAACCAGAGAATGATGATGCAACATTTCGACACAATGATACAAAGACAAAATGAATTGAGACAGGGACAACATGAGTTGCGACAAGGGCAACAAGAATTGAGGCAGGAGCAACAACAATTGCACCAGCAGTATGACGAAATGAGTTCTATGTTCAACCAATGGTCGATGCATTATCCACCGCCACCACCACCATTTTAGCCGAAGTTTGTAAGTGTCTTATTTCTTTTACTGTCTTTGAGTCTACACACATTGGGGACAATGTGTGATTTAAGTTTGGGGGTTTTATTTGTGTCTTGTTATGTTTTATTTAAATCTTTTTATTGTTTTATGTATTTTTGAGTCACAAAATTTTTTCTTTTTTTTGAGTCATAATTGTCTGTCAAAAGATCATGTATGCTGTAGTTACTAGAAACACCTAGTGAAGTAAGGTGGAATAATGTAATGGAATACAAGCAACTATCTAAACACTTAGGTTAGATATGTCAAAACTCATGTAACTGTCTATTAGGAGTTTCTTGCTTAAATTATGCATGCTAAATGATAAATACTTATGTGTTATGATTGCTTGCTATTTGAGGCGAAATAGTTAGGATATGCATGTTAGGAAGATGACTCAGACATTTCTTTGATAGCCAATTCTTACCATTATTTTCTATCCCGGACTTTAAAAAGTATCCCCAGTCAGCCCCATTGAGCCTAAAAATTGAAACTCTTTCTTTACCACCCTATATTCCCACAAATTGTGCCATAAGTAAAAATGTGAAGTTGTGGAATAAAATTGTGTTAAAAAAAAAAAGACAAAAAGAGTGAATGAGCTTGTTGCACCCCAATAAAAAAGTAATAAGAAATAGGCAAGAGCCTAAGTTGAAGTCTTGTCATTAGTATATATTTCACTCTCCCAAAACAAAAGAGGGGAAAGATAGAATTGAAATGAAGAAAAGAACAAAAAGAAAAAGGGAAATACAGAAAAGCTAAAGAGCTTATGGTACACGAAATGAGCCTAAATGCCTATTTTTACCTACCTATACCTAAGCCTACATTACAACCCTTAAAGTCCTGAAGATATTTTTTATGCATATCCAGGATTAGTGGAGAATAGCAAGTAAGCATGCCATAGGATTTTTGAATTTATATGCATGATTTAGTATATTGACTTCCATTAAGCATGATAAATATGAGTTTGCGAAATATCTAGCTTTATGTGTTTAGTGTGCTGAAATTTTATGCTATATGTTCCTGCATATTATTTTGCTAACCTTCATGTTTTTCTAGTTAACACTAATGCAACAAAAGTGATCAATGTCAGTGAATCTTTTATTTTTCGTTTCTTTGAGTCTTTTATTTATTTCTTTCTATCTTTGCTCGAGGGCGAGCAAAGGTTAAGTTTGGGGGTATTTGATCGGTGTATTTTATATACACCTTTTGAGTCAGTTTTAGTTAGTCTTTTGTCCCTTTTTGTACAAATAAGTGTCGTATTAGGATAGTTTTCCTTTCCTTTGAGTAAAAGTGGTTAAAATGGCCAAATGGCGGAAAAGGAGCTAAAAGAGGGCAAAAGAGGAGGTTCCAGAGCTAAAAACAGAGAAAGTGGCGAACGAGGCTGAAACCCGCACTGCCGCGACGCCAGAAGCGGCCGCGCGCCCAACATCCAGAGGCTGCAGAAGACCAGCGTCGCGCGCCACGCCAACAGAGCAGGCGCGCGCGCTAATCATCGAGAGGCTACGAAGTAGCGCCGCCGCGCCACGCATGCCAGAATCGGCCGCGCGCAAATCACCCGAGGACCACAGTTCCGGCCATGCGCTAAAGCGCCGCGGCGCCGACGCGGAAAATCGAGTTTTGGACGAAATTCTGGGCCAGGCCTGAAGGAAAAGAGAGAGGCGGTTTTCAGCCTATAAAAGGAGAACCCTAGGCAGATTTTAAGGTTCCTTTTTGCACAACACAAGACTTTCTTGCTTGGAGATTGGAGACCATAGTTTAGTAAATTTCCTTTCCTTTTCTTGTTTTTATTTCAGTTTTATGAAGAACATGGAATTAGTTCTTGTCATGTCAATGGCTAGGAACTAATTCCTCTATAGGGCTTTCCATGTTGAATCTCTAAAAACTTATGTTATGATTTAATGCATGCTTATGGTTATTCACTCTTCTTGTTGAGATATATCCAATAATTGAATTGAATGTTTGATAGTTAATTGACAACTAATTATCACTATATGATTTCTAATCAGACTCCGAAAGGAGGGGATTGTGAATATGATGTAAGTTGGGTAGACATTCTTGGATTGGGGATGAAAATACCTCAATTATTTATGTAGCGTTAACGAGAGGCTTAACAACCCTAATTTTACGCATTGTGTGTGACGATTAACTAGGTTCTTAGTCTTAATCCTCCTATAGAGTTATCCTTATCACCGAAAGGTAGGTAAGGTGCACATCTTTGGGTTGAGTGTTTATATAACCTAACGGGAGTATAAAACGATTTAGTGAACTCCGCTTTCTTCAAAAGAAGACACTATAAGTTATTGCATTAATAAGTGACATAAGCGGATAGTGAGGAGACGTGGAAGCCCTATTCTCATCACAACTGAAGTAAACTCATTAGTTAAATTAGCCTTTATAATTCGTAGTTATAAACCACAAAATCAAATATCAATTTACCAAATAGACACCAAAAAATAGATATTTGGTACTTGAACCCTAATCCTTGTGAACGATATTCGGTCTTGCTAAGACTATATTACTTGTCACGATAACGTGCACTTGCGTTTAAGTGTGCGTCTTTCGCGCATCAACGCGCCACGCAATGCGTTAAACTCCGATATATTATTATTATCACATGGACACGTCTACACCGGATGAGGATTCCGGCACGCGCCACGCAATGCGGTTAAACTCCCGGTATATTATTATTATCACATGGACATGTCTACACCGATGAGGGATTCCGGGGGCATGCGGCCATGCAACGGGTTAAACTCCCGGTATATTATTATTATCACATGGACATGTCTACACCGATGAGGATTCCGGCGTGCGGCCGTATGGCGTTAAACTCCCAGATACTATTATTGTCACACGGGCATGTCTACACCGGCGAGGATTCCGGGCGTGTGACCATTACTATTATTCCACGGGTGGCTCCCACGAAGACTGTCTACACCGATGAGGATTCCGGGCATGGTATATACGATTATTATGGCCATGCTACACCGATGAGGGATTCCGGGGCATGCGGCCGCGTATTATATATATATATATATATATATATATATGTGTACGCCGACAGTGAGGTAGGATGCCACTTGGCGTCACGTGGTTATATGTTACATCTACTACCGGCAGTGATGGAGGATTCCACGGGCATGAGTGATGACTTTGAGGGCGTGAGTCCCTGACTTGACATGACCGCTTATATGTTGTGTACTGTAGTTTGGTTATCATACATGTCTCCTGCTTTATATAGACTATTATGATTTCATTTACGGTATTTTCGCCACATACTGGTACTGTTAGATCGACCTCCTTCGGGCCGCGTCATGCCGCAGTCGAGGTACATAACTTGCCGATCCACGCCTTAGGATCACTGCTCGCCGGGAAAGCTCCATTTCTCCGGAGGCTTTGTCTTTTGGTACGGTTCCCTGAGGTCATATACTTTTATACATTCAGGGTATGACGGGGCCCTGTCCCGTCATAGTTGATTTCATTCTTAGAGGTCTGTAGTACTGTTGTGGGCAAGGTTTGTAAAAAGGATTTAACTGTTCAAGTTTTTAATTTATACACAGAAAGGTAACCGTTTTGGTTAGCCTGTTCTTATGTTAATCTATTATTTCATGTCTTTGATTTTATTTCCGCTGATTTACTCTGATGTTGTATCACTAGGGTGTCCGGGGTAAGGCACAAGTCACGGGCCCGGGAACGGGTCGTGACACCACTCTTTTAACTTTCCATAAAGTCGTTATAACTAACTTCTCATAAAGCCGTTATAACTCTTTATGTTTTAGACAAACCAAGACAATTACGTTCCTCTTTGAAACCAAGAGACTTATACTTTTGAAACCAAGTATCATACACTTTCAAATCAAGTTTCATAACTTTTAGAATACTTCGGCCAGTCTCAGGATTCAAACCTGGGTTCCAGGGATGGCTCCATCTCTGTTGTGGATCTAATCACCCATCGCATCGCCGCCTCCACGGTGAAGCTTCCGCCATCGCCCACAAAGCAGACGCGAGTAGAAGTGAGTGCTTGGTGGATAAGCTTCACGCCTCAACCCGGTTTGGATCGTTTGACTATGGCTCCACGTTCTTACAATCATAAGCTCGATCACGAGGTCCAAATCGTGGTCTCCATCTCGCCTTATTAAATAAAAAGAAGTTCGCAAATCTACATTTTCGTGAAGTTATAGGTATAGCTCGGGATGAGATTGGATCGATCCGAATTAACCGCTCGCATCATCTGAAACTAAATAAGCTCATCCGTTGCTTGTTGTGCAACGGCTTTCGCGCTAGTGCGCTCATCCGTTGCTTGTTGCGCAACGTCTTTCGCGCTAGTGAGCCCAAGTTTCTTGACTTTTAGAAATCAAGTCTCTTAACTTTTAAAATAGTTCAAGTAACCCATCCTTTTCCAAATCAAGTATTCTATTCTTTTCAAGTCGAGTAATCTTTACATGTAACATTAAGTAACATATACTTTTAAAAGCCGAGTTACTTCACTTTTCGAAATCAAGGCAAGAATACCAAACTGAAACCAAGTTCACTTAAAATACGTACGTCTACCGTACTATACCTTTGTAAATACTCATGCTCAAGAGATAGGGAAGAGTTCACATACCTCTTCGACTTAATCCACTTGCCAAGTTGAATACGCCGCACGTAGAATGTCAACCTATAATGACCATAATACGCCTATCAACTTCTAGATTTCAACGTAGAATATTTCTAAGTATAAGGACTCTTAATTCTACGGAAAATCGGGCAACACTTCCTTTGTTTCTACGTACTTTTCCACCTTTTTCAAGGCCCGAAAATCAATAACCAAATGCCACATTTAAGGCGCAACAAATCAGCAATACAAAGGGGATTATACGCCTAACAGGACGTATAAAATTATGCCCCACAATTAATAAAAACTGTCCAATATTAAATGGCCATTCTCGGCTCAATTGTGTATCAACATAAGTTCATTCCAATTCCTTTTCAATCCAAATTGTTCTTCTAACATGTTATATAGTTGCAATCGATTATAACAACTATAATCCCTTCTTTCTATAGCATGCGATGATCGTAACTATCAATTAAATTGAATTACAAACTTAATGACTAACATGAACTTTTCGGATTTTAGGCTTCCAAAATTCCATAACACTTAACAATCTTCATAATACATATCACATGATCATTTCTAACTTATCATAACATGGAATCTTCAATTACAATAATAAGACGAAAGTTTTACCTCAATAAGCCCAAATATTGTCCAAGACTTCAAGTCGATCCTTAGCAACTTTAGCTCCTCTTCTTGACGTTCCAATCCACTCCAAGCAACCCTTCGAAGCTTATGAAGAACTCCTCTTCAAGTTCCAACTCCAACTATGAAAACCCCCTTAGGTTTTCATGTTGCGACTAACGTAAAAACATTGTTTTCCCGGGATTTTTGTGGGGGGATATCCTTAGAATACCTTTAGGGATCTTGGGTTTCAATATTGAGATTTATGAAGCAAGATTGCAAAATTTTTGTGTGGATTAAGGGCTATTGCCGAGAGCCCCCTTAAGAGCAAGAAAGTTTCTTGATTTTTTCTAAGTGCTGGAAATGATTTAGTCTTGCACTAGTAGTAGCAATATATAATGAGACCAATGGCTAGGATTAATCCAAATGTGTGGTCAAGATGTGGTCAATTAAATCAAGCTCCACTTGACTATTTGACTTATTCAATATTATCAAGCTCCACTTGACTATTTGACTTGGTCAATATTATCAAGCCAATTTTGGCTACACTTGCCCATTATTTTCGTCCAAGATGATTCACGTGGAGGGTGACACGTGTCGCCCTCTCATTGGTCCATAATATTTCGTTTCCCAAAATTTTCATAATTGGTCAAAATATCGAAAACCTCGTGGGCCCCACAAAACGTAAAATTTCTCGGGTGGACCCCACGTATCCAACTCTGTAAATAAACTTCCATAATTCTGATAAATTCTAAACGTCTCAAATAGCAAATTTGAGAACCCAATTCTCATTAACGAACATTTTTCCTTCCCGAGGTTCGGAAGATTTTCCTTAGGAATCACAATTTTTCTTTCGTTCGAATCTTTAAGTCTTGTGTTCTCCCGTCTATTCTCCTATACATGTCCTGGAATTTCGGGGTGTAACAGTGCGGTCAACCGGAGATGAATGAAGAAGAAGACGAAAACTACAACGACATCTTAACTGAATGTATGAGTAGCGACGTGGAGCAATTTGACCAACAAATACCATTTTCAACTGAAGAACCACATGAAATTATAAGGAAAATAGAGAAGTTTTTTTGAAAATGTAATTTCTTTAATTGCAATTTTACTATGTCATTTGTAACTTTTGAACGACACTATAAAGTTGTAATTTTGACAATTGTATATATACTGTATTAGAAAAAAATCATATTTCTACTAAATAATATAAGAAGCACAAAAACAACATTGAAATATTTTTATAACACTCTATTGTTCAATTATGGAATTATTTATATATATGTTATTTTTTTAATCAAGTATAAAAACCGCCTCTCCGCCTCGGCCATACGACCCCGTCCGACGGGCCAGGAATCGGGACGAGACTTGATGAATCCCGATCCGATCTCGCTGGACCCTTATCCCGCCAAACCCGCCCCTCCCAGTCCCGCCCCGCCCCAATCCCGTGAAACCCAGCCCGACCCATTGGCCACCCTAGTTTATATTATCCTCTTGGCCAACTATATCAATAAAAGCCACATGTATTGGTTTGACCCATACCCGACCCATACAACCTGTTCACTATAACTGTAAAACAAATTGTGTCTACCGAAATACCGGGAAGAGTAGATGAATTAGGGTTTAATCATTCTGTTTCTTTGACGAGTATACATGGATTCTCCTCAATCAGGTATGTAATTTTCTCTAAATGTGTGTATTTTATGTTTTAAGAAGGATTCCACGAACGCTGCTTTATTTATCATTTTATCATCTTCTTCCAGACCAATTTGGTTTTCCTCTTTCTACTAAATATGGGTCTACAGGCATGGAATCTGTCAAGGAGATTAATGATGAAGAAGTTAAGAGTGTAATTGAAGTAATGGCAGCTAGTGGAAAGTTTTGGTATGCTATTAATTTGCATTTTAACTTTATTTCTTTCGATTTTTTAACATGGGTCTAAAACATTTACTGGAGTATATACTAAATTGGTTGGCTACAACAGTTCTCTTAGCTATCTATAAATTTTATACAAGTTGGTTGAAAGTTGTTAAGCTGAGTGTTGTACTTGAGCACTTCAAAGTGCAAATGCAGCTTGGTCTAACCCAAACTAGTCTTATAACTTGGATGTGCTCGAGCTGAATCTAAGCCATAAACATGAACAGAACTATCTGCTTCAAGCATTAGTTACTAACATAACAAGTCAACTGGGCTAGCAACATCCAAAAATTTGGCTGGTAAGGTTCTCATGTTTATTAGCTGCTGTATGCTCATTATAGAGCTCAATTGGCAGGCTTAATGACATTATTGTTGTAGCACATTCATTGTTAACTTTTTTATGAATTTTGAATTGATAATATAAAATAACCTGTATTTAGTATTATAGAAGTATAAATTTCGAGTGTGTGATTTTAAAATCTTTTAGCTAATATTTGCAAGTTACATACTATTATATAGTTTTAATATTTAATAAAAATTCTATTCGAGTTTCCTCTTCAATCTCATCAATCATTATTATGTTTACGGGGCACTTAACCGTGGAAATAAATTAGCTATCAAATACTTGATTCTGGAATCTTAAATTCAGTTGAAAACTTTATATTATGTGAAATATGGAATAGGCAATTTTTCTTTGTTAACAGCTAACTTGTTTAAAATAGATCAATAATTAATAGATCAATTAAAATTAAGATGCATGTGGAGGTGGCTCCCAGATAAGAATTACGTGTACAATGAAAAGTTCCATGTCATGAATAATTTATCTTGTACATGTTTGGCTCAGGCATGATTGGGACAAGCTCAAGGGCATGCTGTCATTCCATCTTAAGCAGGTATGGAGAGGTATGCCAAGTTGTCAGCATATGACAGCTTCTTTAGAGTGATGTTCCAATTTATGTTGTTTTAATATTTCTGCAGAGTGTATATTAACTTTTAACCACTCTTAAACACTCTATTGAAGGTCCTGTCAGATTATCCCGAGGCAAAAATGACTATCGAACAGCAACAATCTTGTTTAGGGGAGAGCTTTTGTGAGTTGGTGAAAAGGTTGGATGATGGTATTCCCGCAGTCATTTGCCTTACCTATTTCTGTCGTTCTCCTTTGACATGAGGGACAATTAGCATTATTTGACTGTAAAAATTCTATAAGAAAATCTGCTGATAAAAATAAAATTCTACAAGAAAATCTGCTGATAAAAATAAAATTCTATAAGAAGACGCATAGGCCTTGGTAGGTAGAGTTACCCAACACCTGTGCCGGTGGGAGGTGGTAGGTATCAAGTCGACGTTCGCGCAAGCTGGTTGGGACACCACTATTATTATTATTATCCAAAATAATAGAAGATGATACATAATGTTTCATATTCCTATTAACACATTCCTGTATTGTCCTGTTTTTGTGTGTTTACTTGAAGCAAAAAATTTCATATGCCATAGAAGTTATAAGGCTCTCCTAAAATTGATTGTTCTGTTTGTGCGGGGCAGCTGTATAATGTGTTTGGATGTTAGATTTTTTTTGGTGTTTAGCTTGGGGTCTCGCTACTTGTAAGCATGTTCAATGTTGATATTTTAAGATGCATTCTCTTGGGCAGTAGGGAGAACATGTGATGTGAAAAACAGAAGGTTGAATGGAGGAAAAAGGATTAAGTTGAATAGGAGTAAATAATTCTTTTCTTCGATAAGTTTATGTGAAATGGTCAAACAAGTGCATTTGCATATTGGTACTACATATGCGTACTGATGGTCAACATTTTGTCCAGAATGTCGTTTTATCTCCATTTTCAATATTTGCTTAATGGCGGTCTTTCTTTTTTGTTGCTAAAGGTAACCATTTCTGTCCTTGCGCCGAGCGTCTATCAAAAACAGCCTCTCTACCTCCTAAGGTAGGGGTAAGGTCTGCGTACACTCTACCCTCCCCCGACCCCACTTTGTGGGATTTCACTGGGTTGTTGTTGTAAATGTAACTTGTATTAACAGTAAAACGCAGCTACAAAAACAGCTGCGTTGTGATCTTTACATACAAAAGTATAAGGGGATCCTGGACATAACAAAAAACTTACACCTTCTCATTAAATCTACTAGTTCACCTACTCCGGCTCGAATGTTTTGTTTACACCAAAAAAATAAGAGACTAAGACAATCCATTCTAATTTTCTGAATAGGATTGTTGGTATCTTCAAAGATCTTGAGTTCCTTTGCTTCCATATTATCCACCATACGCAAGCTGTAATGATCTGCTAATCTTCTTCACCTCCTCTCCTACCCACACTCTCCTAGCTGTTAAGAAGTTCTATAGTAGAACTAGGCATAGTACAGTTAATACCAAGAATACAAAAGAACATGTGCCACAGATTTGTAGTTGTCTTGCAGTGCAGGAAAAGACGCTCATTGCTTTCACCATCTTAACCTCATAATAGACATCTTTAACAAATCTGAAGACCTCTTCTTTGTAATTTCTCTTGGGTCAAGTAAGCTTTCCTTGCCAGACAAACCAAGAAACCTTGAAAGGAATTTGACTCTCCATATGAGATTCCAGGGCGAAACCACATTCAGGGAAGCTCCATGATTTAGTTTCCAATATACAGACTTAGCAGAGAAGGCTCCTTGCTGTTCAATCTCCATTTAAGTGTGTCAGAGCAAGTTGTAGTTCCACAAAAAGAACTCAAGAGTTGAAGCATATTAGTTAAGCTTCCAATTTCCCAATCATTAAGAGATCTTTTGAATTTAAATCCTACCCTTGGGGATTCCAGACTTGGTTGATTTGTGTATGAGCTTGAAGACTTATACAGTATAAGTTAGAAAAGTTGGATCTCAGTCGGTTCTGTCCAATTCAGTGATCCTCCCAAAAGTAGGTCTTCCATCACCTATGGTGATCTCCACATAATCCAGAAATCATGTCACTGATTTCTAAAAGTTTTCCACGCACTGGTGCCATATGGCCCTTTAACTTCTTTGGTAATCCATTGGCTCATCATCCCATACTTTTGATAGAAGCATCCTCTCCATAGCGCCCTATCCTCTGTGTTAATCTCCACAATTATGTATGCAGCAAACTCTTGTTATGTAGCCTAACTTTTTATGCCCAAACCACCCTGCTTCTTGCTTAAAGTGAAGGAATCCCACTTTACCAGATTAAAGCATTTTTTTCTTTATTTCAGTGCCATAGGAAATCTCTTCTCAGTCTGTCTATCTTTTTTTCTGCCCCTCCAGGAATTAGGAAGAGAGCCGTCATATATTGAGGAAGAGCATCTATCACATAATTAATAAGTGTTAGTTTGCCGTCCAAGGAGAGATATTGGGTTTTTTCATCTTGCCAGCTTTCTGTAACATCTTTCTAAGACTTCATTCTAAATCTTTTTGAATTTGTTTTTGGCACCCAGGGGCTACCTAGATACTTAGTGGGAAAGGAAACCACCTGAAATCCTAGGTTTCCAGCTAGGATATGGAGATCATTGACTGGATATAATGAGCTCTTACTCCATGGAACCTCGTGTGTGTTATCCGCTCCACTTTAGCATCATAGAATACTAGTGAATCATCAGCATGCAGTAAATGAGTGATTTCCAAGAAATTTCCAGCATTGGATTGTGAGTCAAAACCCCTGATCCATTATTTGATTTGGTTGCCTCGACCATGTGGTTAAGGCCTTCCGTAGCAAGCAAAAATAAGAAGGGTGACATTGGATCATCCTATCTAAGGCCCATTTGTGATTGAAAGAATCCCGCTGGACAACCATTGATTAAAACAGGAAATTTGACAATGGATATGCAAAGTTTACTCCAGTTTATCCACTTGTTCCCATAACCCATGTCTTTTGATATCTTAAGTAGATAACTCCAATTAGCATGGTTAAATGCCTTTTCAATATCCAACTTGCAAAGGATCCCTGATCTTTTCTGTTTAGTTCTGGAATCCACAAGATCATTCGCTAGTAACGCTGCATCCATGATGTCTCTCTTTTTTACACCCGCAAGGGTGGCTCAGTTGGTTGAGCGTGGAGCTTCCATAATGGAGGTTTCAGGTTCGAACCGACAACATGGGATTTGCCTTTTGAGTTGAGTTCGTCGTACATGGCTTGCCTAGCGCGGGTTATCTCTCCTGTGTGATTTGTGGGCTATTGCACAGGAGTGGGGTTTATCCTCTGCGGGTTCCCTTGTCATAAAAAATGATCTGTCTCCCTTTTAAGGCCATTTGATGTTTATCAATCAGCTATGACTGTCTTCAATAATGAGTTTAGAAATGATCTCGTAAACACCCCCATAAGACTTATAGGCCTAAAATCTTTTAGTTTTTCTGCTCCATTCTTCTTCAATGTCCATGCAATGAAAGTGGCATTGAAGGATTTCTCAATAGTTTCATTGTAGTCTGCAATTAATCTTTTTTGAGAATTTTCTAGCATTCTATAAAGAAGCCCATTGTGAAGCCATCATAGTCTGGTGCCTTGTCAATTGCACATAAATTAATGGAGTTCAACACTTCTATCTCAAAAAAAGGTTTGCTTTCTTCCTCAGTTATCTTAGGGCAGTTTGCTACTTTGCTTACTAAAGAGATGGCCTCCAATTTTTTTTTGTAAAGCTTGTCATAGAATTCCACCATAGCCTTTTTGTTGTTAGTAGCTTCAGACACTTCTTCACCCCAACCAGGAGTCTGTCAATGATATTAAACCTTTTATGTGCTGTTGCCAGTTTTGAAAAACACTTGTTTTTTTGTCCCCTTGTTGTAGCTAGGGCTGCACAAAAGTCGGTCCGGACCGAAAAAATGGACCGGACCGGTAATTTTCGGTCCGGTCCTTTGAAATATTTTTTTCGATTTTCGGTCCGGTCCAGGTTCGGTCCGGTCCGGACCGAATTCTTAATATATATAATATATATAATTCCTAATATATAATTCCTAATCTATATTTAAAAAACCGGGTTCCGAGGCCCGTTTTTTTTTTTTTAAATTGAATTTCCAATATTGAAATTGACATTCTCGGACACATTACCACGAAATTTGAACGTTGAAGTCTATTGCATATCACGAGATATTTAGCTTTGAAAAGGGAAAAAACGTAAGAATTTGGGGGAAAAGTGAAATTGATTGGCAAGACGGACGTTTTTTGAGAAATCGGCTGCTCCAAACCGCTTTTGCAGTTTGTCCGGCCCCGTCTCGAAAAAATACGCGAAATCAAAAAAAAAAATTTAGATCAAACGGACGTTCGAGCGCAAAGTTATGACCATTTAAAGTTTCACTAATTTACAACCTATATTTGATATGTCAATACGGTCGGGCTGGCTGGGGGCTGGTCGGGGGGGGGGGGGTTACAATAAAAATAGAACTATAATAATTCGGTCTAACTAACCGGACCGGACCGAAAATGACCTGGACCGGACCGATAAATTCGGTCCGGTCTTCGGTCCTAATGTTCTGATTTTTCTGTCCTCGGTCCGGTCCGGTCTGGTTTTAACCTTTTGTGCAACCCTAGTTGTAGCCATAGGACTCTAGATTTTTGTCTTAAACTTGCTTCCTCATTTTTAGCAAGTTCCTCCAGTTCCACAGAGAAAGTTGCCTTGATAATCACTGTTTTTTGAAACAGGTAAAATTTTGTATTATAGACTAGTACCAAGTACTGAAAACCCCTTTACAAGAGAAAAGTAAGACAAAAAAATAATTTAAACAAGCGCCGCTGAAGCATAACTACAATCCTAAAAAGACTCTAAAACATCTACGATTGTCTCTGTATCTCCAGGGTATGCATTTGTACACCAAAAACAAAGTAGCACAACACAGTTGAGCTTGATCATCTGAATTGTACTACTATTCTTAAAATATCTGGCATTCCTTTCTTTTCAGATTGTCCACCATATACTTGCTAGGATGATCCTCTCGTTTCTTTAGCTCTTTGCCCCAATCCCAGCCTCCTCCCAACTAAAAAGAGTCTCAACAATCTTGCTAGGCATTGTCCAAGAGATGCCCCTGAGATTGAGAAAAATCTTCCATAGCTGGCCTGTGACCTTGCAATGTTGGAATAAATGTCCTACAGTTTTAGCTTCAGTCCCACATAAATAGCAGTTTGAGTCTTCGGTGATGCCTGTCTTCATCAAGTTCTCATGTGTTAGCACAACCTCCTTAGCTAGGAACCAAGTAAAACAAACAACCTTGTGTGGTATCTTTACTTTCCAGATATGTTTCCAAGGCCAATTAAAGGTCTGTGACTCTATTGTATTCATAATCTTGTACCTAATTTTCACCATATACTGTCTTTTGGTGTGTCCAGTCCACCACAAGCAATCCTCTCCATCTTGCATCCCTTGAAAAGTTTCCCAAAAGCTATAAAATTCAGTCAACCTAGGGATTTCCCAGTCAGTCATCATTCTCCTGAAAATTAACTACAAGCCTTGAGGTGACCACATCTCAGCCACTGTCTTATTCTGATGTTGAGCCATAATAAACAGATCAGGAAATAAATCTTGCAAGCTCCTACTGGCTAACCACTTGTCTTTACAAAAGAGTGCTTTGTTACCACCATGAACTATAATAACGGAGTATCTTTTCAAGAAAGGCCACCAGAATTTGATAGACCTCCATAAGGACACACCATATGGATTATTTGCCTCTTTAGTGACCCAACTATCCAATTTCCCATACTTTATCTTGATCACATTTACCCAAAGAGATTGAGTCTCCTTGAAGTACTCCTGCTCCATAGCCACTTCAACTTTAATGCCTTGCTACTTCAGATTTTTAATGCCAAGACCATCCTGCTTTTTGCTAGTAATCAATTCTTTCCACTTGACTATGTGGAATTTTCTTTTGTCACTGTTCCCTTGCCAGAAGAAAGATCTTCTGATCTTATCCAGTCTTTGAACCACTCCTGAAGGGATAGGGAACAAAGATAACATGTAAGTTGGTAAAGCATCAAGCACTGCATTAATCAAAGTAAGCCTACCTCCCAGAGACAGATATTGGGATTTTCATCTGGACAACTTCTTTTCACACTTCTCCAAAATTGCATCCCATATCTCTTGGGATTTTGACTTTGCACCCCGTGGCATCCCAAGATAGATTGTAGGTAACTGACCCACTTCACCTCCTAAAATTCAAACCAACAGCTCCAATTTAGGATAAGAGTTAATGGGATAAACATTGCTTTTCCTCCAATTGATGTGAAGTCTTGAGATTCCTTCAAACTTTGACCAGAATGAGTCTCAGATACTTAACCTGCTCCTCCTCTGCATCACAAAAAATTAAGTTTGACAAGATGCTGTTGGACCCAAACTGTTGCATTCCTTGCTTTATCAATGGAATAGTCGTCCAATTCTCTGCGAATAGGGATGGCCTCATCCAATCCCATAAATCGCAATTAAACCTAGGGACGAGAGTTTCCCGCTGCTGTAGGCAACCCTCCTCCATGCGATTTTTCTTACAATTTCTCCCTTCATCGTTGTCAATTGCAAGGTTGATATGTCTTCCCTTTCTAAAACATCTGAGAGGTTCCTGTTGTTTGCATGCAGATTTTCCATTGAATCAGTAGCCGAGAGGCTGTGAGCGAGAGTCTTTGCAATAGAGTTTATCGCTAATATCTCTTCTACAAAAACATCTGATATAATTTCATGGTTGGGTTGGGCTCCAAAGTTATTTCTAATAACATGTGCTTGGTCTTCTTCAGGCCCACAACCTAAACCCTTGCTGAACCGGCCCAAAGGGCTAGTTAAAATATCTGTAGGTGTCATCTGGTTTTCACGTGCTACTACAACCTTTTTCAAGGGCCCTACCTCGGCACATGCATTCAGGTCCACAGCTGTCATCGTACAGATCTGTGTAAAAACCTCGTACGAGTCTTTTATCCTTTGGGTATTACCCTACATTGTGGAACAGATTTGGCCGACTTCCTCCATCTCTGAGACCTGCACTTCCGTCGCTTTTGTTGCCGGAATCTTCTCAAAGCATGGATTTCTCTCAAACCCAAATAGGGATGGTGAAGATATACCCATCCTTTGATATGTTAACTTCATGGGGTATTTTTCTAGCCTCGCCATGAACATCAATACGAGCCCATTTAAGGTGATTCTTGAGCTCTGTCTCCTCTTCTGTCTTCTTCCACCCTCCACACTTCTCGCCTATTTCATGAAAAGTGTCTTGTGATCATAGATGTAGTGGTCTCTCTCCTCTTTTGTTCTCAGATGCCACATTCCGGAATGGTTAGAGTGTGGTCAGAGTTGACTCTGGGTAACTTTTGTCTGATGTCTCTAAAAGTCTTCTCCCGTTCCATAGAGTATAAGAACATGTCAAGTCTTGTAGCACTATTGTGATTCACCCCTCTGAACCATGTATATCTTTCCCTAATTAGTGGAGGATTATGAAGTTGCATGTCCTTTATCCAACCTGAAAAATTAATTCTCACATTGGTGATTGTGTGAAATTTCTCTTTTCTTCCATGAATCTCTGGGTGTTGTAGTCTCCACAAGTGACCCAAGGACCATTCCACAAACCTCTGGCTGCTGCAATCTCATCTGAACACTCTTTTTTGTCCATTCTAGTGTGAGGGGCATATACCCCTGTGAGGCACCAATTGAAGTGGTGCTCACTGTTATAAAGCTGTAAGAAATAGAATAATAGACTTTTGTTATTAATTCACCTGTCCACACTCTACTGTCCCAGAGAGTCATTATACCTCCACTGCTACCTTGAGCCTCTAATAATCCACATTTCATCCATCTGCATGCTCATAACTGTTTGGAAATAAGGTCCACCTCGCTTTCTATCTTGGTCTCCGGAAAACAATATATGTTTGCCTTCCAATTTTGCATCAAACTCTTAACAAGATTCTTCTTTGAAATCCTGTTAAGTCCCCTTACATTCGTTGCGTAGCAGTTCGAATCAGGTATGAAGAGGGAAAGGAGCTAAAAGCAGCTCGAGCGAATGCGAGAGGAGCGGAAGCCGCTGCAGCCGTTTTCTTGCTCCTTCTCTTGGATCCTCCTTGGTCCTTTTTACATAACTTATATGGTCTTGGATTGGTCCATGGTTCCACTAGTCACCTCCTCCATTATTCTATAATTTCCGGAAATGGATAAAAGTTTGACTTTCATTGATAAGTCAAACTTAGAATCTTTTCCCTGCTTCTACCCCTTCATCCTCCTAATTGATGTCTGATTGCAAATTCTTTAATTCATATTTGCCAATCCCCTTACTCCTAGGTGTTTTACTTTTACCGTGTTCCCCATGTTACTCCAGTTCTTTTTCCTTTCACCAAGCTTTATAAATAAAGCTAGTGCTTCTTTCTGACATCCTACAAAGGAAACACCATAGTGTTGCTAAACTCTAATACATCGGAGTTAACCAAGTTGGAGGCCTCGATTTTAGCCTCTTGTTCCTGTGTCTGCATGGCCAGACTCCACTTCTTGGACTTGCATAAGGTGCATATTTATGCCATCTTGTTCTGCATGGATTGGTTTGTCTATCACATTTTCCACAATTGTCATGTCGTCAGCATCCCTCACTTTTTTTGTTCCTTGAAGCTCCTTATCAGGATCCAGAAAGGAACAAGGAACAGAAAGCCGAGCTTCTTTTTGATTCATGATTGCAGATTCTCAGATTGCAACTTCAAAAAATTTGTTGTCGTATCTTTTAGGTTGGAGAATTTTCTTTTTGTGTGGGGCTGATAAATCATCGAAGGGGATATGTTTAGTGGTCTTGCTATCACGTGCCCCCCCACCTGGTTCATTAAAACCATCTCTCCATTCTCAATTTGGTCCAGACAAGAGAACTGATTTGGGCCCAAATTCTTGTTTGAAATAACTGGCGTAACAACTGTATCTGAGGGCCCATGTGACGTGCCCTTGTGATTAGGGGGGCAAAATTAGCCCTAGCCCAAATGACCTGCCCAAGGTTTGGGCAAGAGTGATTTTGATGATGGGCTGATTTGGGCTAGCCCACTCATCACAAATCAGCAGCCCCAAATGAACCCATGATGATGCTCAAACTGGATCCATCACAAATCATCAACCCAAATGAACCCATAATGTTGCCCAAACTTGACCCATAAAAATGCTCAATCTTAACCATTAGAGCTCTACTCTAGATTAAGATTTTTGTCTATAAACAATTATTTAGAAATTTCCTTTATTATTATGCTTGTCCCTTATAATTATTAGTAGAACCGGCAATTTCAGCTCATATTTATAAAATCAACCCATTTAACTCACATTTTAATGAGTTGGATTACTTATATTTCAGTTGGGTAAATATGGGCTTCAATAGATTTTTAACACATAGTAATATAAACAAATATGGATAAATTATGGGCATCCATACAGATACTCAAGATCAGGCGGACGGATAATATTTTTCGAAAAATATTTTTTATATTTTTAGTTGTTCGGTTGCATTAAATATCTTGAATTTTTTTCCTTTCAAAAATGTTTTCTTAAAATATAAGAAATTTTTTTCCTTTTAAAATTTGAGGAAAAATATTTTCCGGAACAATAAAAATACACCAACGCACCCCAACCACCCACCACACTATCCACCCACCCCACCCCCACCCCCACTCCACCACTGCACCACCCCCACCCTCTGCCCCCTACCTTGTGATCAATGAAACCCCTCTTTTTTTTGTATCGTTACCTTTTGTCAATGATTTCGATATCTGCTGGGTTAGACAGGAATCTCCACCCGTTCTCCTTTGTCTTCTCCGATGGCGAGAGTTGCTGGAATTTCCACCCACATCTGGATGGTGAAGAGGATACCTCCCTGTTCCACGGTTTTTCCTTTTGGAACCTCACCCCTCCCCTCTGATTCTTATTCTGGCACATTTCAAGTGGTTCCGAAGTTGCATTTCTTCCTCCATCTCCAACCAACCCCCACAGTGGTCTCCAATAGCTTTGAAGACCTTTTGCGACCAGAATTGCAGAGGTAATCCAACTTGTCTGGTCCATACTGAACGGGGTAATTCACTGTGGTTGATAGCTCCTATCAATTGTGACCACCATAGCAACCTGACGAGGAGATTCGTCCAGCACAATTCACCCTTCATAATCTGTTCTGCAGTGGATCTAAAAGCAAAATCAAAGAGATATTTGTCATCTCCCATTTAGTAGATATTCATACCATGTGCTTGCTTCCAAATAGAACTAGTCCAACGTCTAATGGTGGGTGTCTCTGAGATATTTGAAGGAAAAGCTCCAACTAGACATATTCCACTTTCTGCGTTCCAGGAGCGGGTTAGGGTTTGTCACATAGTTTCGAATAAACAAGAACAGTAACCATATTAGTGTTGTTACTCTCTTCTGCGGCAGAAGTTCTAATGCATCTGCTTCACTTTCACAATTTTAAGAGTATTCACTTGCCTGCTGATCTCTCAATTATGGTTATGAAGGCGTCTGGCTCAACCTATTGGACTGGAAAACTACTCACCTGAAATGATGAATTAAATATATGTAATGCATCGTATCATGTGAAAAGTAACTCTTTCTATGTTACTTTATTTACCTGTCAAATAAATTGCTGTTATTCCAAATCAGCCTTATAACTCAGAAGTTGAACCAAAGGTATACTTGTGGGGTGTTTCAATGGTGTTTTTGCTGGGCTCGCTTTGTAACCAAACTTCTTATATATTACCATTTCTTGTTTGATGTTCGCCTGATGCAGTTGAGCTAAGCTCTTGTCTTTGTGGTTCATTACTCTGATGTAGATCTTCCCCCCATTAACTTGTTACCTTTATTTGCAGCTCTCAACAGCTTTTCTGAAGGCCCTCCATTTACGTTGCAAAGACTTTGTGAGGTGACAAATCTTTGTCTCAATTTTAAATTGTTGTACGTAACGTACTTCATTCGACATGAATTTCCTTCAAATTTAAAGCTGTGTTTCTCAAAAAACATGAAAGAAATTGTGTTTTTGTAGTATAGGAGTCATCTTATAAAACTTAGTGGAGTAAGTTCAATTTGAGTTCTTTGAAATGTACGTTTGTATGTTCTTTTCGCAGCTACACTGATTCTACTGATGCTGATGTCTGATTTCTGCCCCTCAATTAAACATTTGATATATTGGTTTTTCGTTGTCTCTAATCTTTTGAGTAATATTGAGCAGATTTTGTTGGATGCACGGAACATTTATTCCAAGCTGTCAAAGCTTGCGTTGGCTCTAGAAAAGGTTTGATTTTGATATTGGTTCTGTCTTATAGTGCTTATAAAGTTTTACATTCGTAAATCTCATTGTTGTAGCATCTCAACAGTTTTTAATGTCCAAATCTTGATGCCAACTTTCTGGAGGAAGCTCCTTAGTAGCAAGTAGCGATTACATTACTGGGCTTAGTTGACAATCGTTGGGAATTTACCTGTTAAAAAAAGGGCTTCCCATAGTTCTGAAGATTACTAGAGTCTGAATATGCTCTTTTTAGTAATTTAACTAGTTCATGCTTTACCTATCTGCAGAATTTGTTAGTTACATCAACATTGACTATCTCCAGCGATCAATATGCATCATCTACCATACAAAATGCAACAGAACCGGAAAGAGAAACCAAGGGTTCCCCAGTTCAATCTAATTTAGTGTCTAACGGAGTGGAACCTATACCCAGTGCAGGTGATGCAGATGAAGTAATGGCTGAGGTAGAAGAGGCCGAAGTTGAGGATGTTATGACAATAGACATGGATACTATTGAAGCAATAGTTAGATCATCTGAAGCAGATACTACGCCCACCAGTGATTCATAATGCCCTGTTTTATGTAGTGATCATTTTCATGTCAAATACAGTATGTGTAGAAGGTAGGTAATACTTCAGTAAAATTCGAGAGCGAGTCCAAAGAGGTAATGCTTTTAAATATCAATCATGGTCGTGAATATTTGTGTTGGACCAGTTTATTGTGTCTCAAACCTTATTTTTACCCGACATTGGCCCATCTTGATGTGGGGATAAACCATGGTCGGTTTCTTGTCTTTGTTGAACTAATTAATGTCTGTGTGGAATGTCAAGTAGTATATTATCAGGGTGGGTGTGCCTCTTTTACCCCCTCTCAATGATAATATTTTCTCTCTATCCAGAACGTTCTAGTATTATGAATACTGGCATTTGTGTTTATTATGATTACTGCCATTGCAATGACCTACAGAGGGGAGTTGAACGTAAGATTATATTTGTGGTAGTGGTGAAACTGTTTTTGGAGCATAAAAAGGGGGTTAAATTTAGCTTAACTAATGGGCTACTAAGAAGTAGAAGTGGAACAGGCTGCTTACTTGCTATTATACTTATTAGGGATAAGAACATATAACATGATTCTTTAGGTCTATTATCGAAGATTGTAGATATTGGTGAATATCAACAAGACCTCATGTTTCGACTTTTTGTCAAACAAAGGGCACAAGCATGATGATGTTTGTTGATAATATGGGAAAATGTCCTCTAGGATATGGAGTTATCTTCAGGCAGACACAAGCAGTATTGCTTTTTTGATAATATGGGGAAATTTCCTCTAGGATATGGAGTTAACTATCTTCTGGCAGACACAAGCAGTATTGCTTTTGAAAGATTGTAAACTACCTTTTTAATCTTTAACAGTATCAAAAAGAACAAGAAATTATTTTGGAGGTATTGGCAACAATGGCAAGACTATATCATCGGAAACAAGTCGCCTTTTTCAAAGAAGCAGGTTAAAAACTAAGGGAAAGCGAGAGTTTAGATCTCAACATACAGAAATTATATGTACTTGGCAGAGAGTTAAGGTGAACAAGTTGGTCCGGATATGAAGTTTAAAGAAAGAAGGCTCCTTCGCGCATCACATGTTATACGCAAGTGTAAAGAATGGATATTGGGCCTAACTCAACCCCAAAAGCTAGCTTGTAGGGTTAAGATTGTCCAAGTTCATATAAGGAGTCAATGTTTTCATTCCATTTTTAATGTGAGAATCTTGGGCCTAACTCAACCCCAAAAGCCTACCAGAGTGAGAATGTCCAGTCGAGTGGAATGAACGAATACGACTGATACCACGTAGTTAATTAATCTTGAACCTAACTCAACTCTAAAAGCTAGCTTGTAGGGTGAAGATTGTCCAAGTCCGTATAAGGAGTCCATGTTCTCATTCCATTTCCGATGCGGGAAACAAGCTTAATGAAGTCCAAACGTATCTCACAATTTACTTGATTGTATCATAGTTTGTCTTAATGACAATGCTATACCTTTATTCAAAGCGTTGTTTTTCACAGTGTAAAGCACCATTTACATGGTTCTTCCACGGGTAAAATCTGCTGTAAATTAAAGAAGAATAAGAATTGAAAAGAGTAAGGAAAAGCTAAGTGGAGAAATTAAGAGCAACCTACGAGATTATCTAGAGATGCCTTTGAATGGAACAATATTTCTTTATATAAACCCCTTTATTCACTCCCGCCACGTGACAGGAATGGGACTAAAGTAAAAAGACTTCTGACTTAGGATTACTAAGATGTGTGTACGTCGGAAAAGCCATGAGGTTACTTGAAGAAGTGCACATTGGGGCATGTGGGCCGGACATGAATGGGTTCACTTCACCAAGAAAGATCACACGAGCAGGATATTTGGATGACTATGGAAAGTATTTGTAGTCGTTTCGTACAAAGATGCCATCAGTGTCAAATACATGGAGATCTGATTTGAGTCCCGCCAAATGAACTCAACGTGATAAGTTCTCATTGGCGATTTGCAGCATGAGGCATAGAAGTCATTGGTCCCATCAATCCAGCCGCTTCGGATGGGCACATATCATTTTAGTCGACGTTGACTACTTTACCAACTGGGTGGAAACCGTATCGTACAAATCTGTGACAAAGAAGTGATAGCAGATTTTGTTCACAACACCATAGTGTGCCGATTTGGAGTGCTAGAGTCCAGCATAACGAATAATGGGGCTAACCTGAACAATCACTTAATGAAAGGGATATGTGATCAATTCAAGATCATGCATTGCGATCCAACCACTTACCAACTACAATTAAATGGAGCCATAGAGGCTACCAACAAGAACATCAAAAGGAAATTCAGGTTTATGGTTGATAACATATGTTTTCCCTATGCTTTGTTGGGTTACCATACACCAATCAGAACTTCGACTGGGTTCAACTCCCTATCTGTTGGTGTATGACACTGAAGTAGTGATACTGACCGAGGTACAAATACAATCACTGCGAATGATCGAGGAAGCCGAATTGAGCAATGTCGAGTAGGTTCGCAACCGATATGAGAAATTGACACTTTTGATGAGAAGAGAATGAGTGCTCTGTCATGACTAACTTTATAAAAAATGGATGACTAGAGCCTTCAACAAAAAAGTAAGGCCTCCACACTTCAAATCGGGGTAATTGGTATTGAAGCGTATTGTAACGACCCGTCTGGTCGTTTAGCACTTTAAACTACGAAAAAAAATTATGACATTGAGAATACGAGGCTTTATGAAATTTTCGGGAATTAAAGGAAACAAAAGTTAAGATTAAAAGAAGTGGGATTAAGATTTAATTACTTGGGGGATTGATTTAATTTAAGTAGACAATGAGGGACTAAAATATAGTATTTTAGGGACCTAAGTGTAACAACGGAAATTCAGATTTTGTTTTAATTAACCTAAACTCTTTCTTTCTTTTTAATGGAAATAAGAAAAAAAATCCTACTAGGTAGAAGAGAGGGAGACGTGCGCAGCCAACAGGGAGGAGAAGGAAGGAGAGGAAAAAGAAAAGGGGGAGAGGGAAGAGCAGCGAGAGAGGGAGAAAGGGGAGTACGAGCGCAGCAGGCAAGAGGGGGAAGGAGGGGAGAAAGAAAGAAGAGAAAGAAACCCTAGTAACTAAAAGACAAGGAGGAAACACTCAATTAAGTTCAGGTTAGATTCTATGTTATATGGTTGAATTAATCTATTCATGATCCTTATAATAATTGCGTTACTGAATGAAATTAAATTTTCAAAGAGGTCATTACACGGAAATTCCACAATCCACTTGAATAGAGAAACTTGAGGGATGTAACATGACATAATGATTACAACAGCATATTAAACGTGGAAACTGTATAAATCCGTAAAGAATATAAAAGTATGGGATGAATGAAAGTTGTAGATTATTCTGTTCAATGGTTTGAAAGTTATGACTGCTTAAAGTTTCTGTCTCGTTTTAACGAAACCCAGGCGACACATCATATAAAACGTGAAAACTGTACAAATCCGTAAAGAATATGAAAATATCGGTTGAATGAAAGTTGTAGATTACTCTGTTCCCGTCAGTTTGAGACTTTACGGAGAAAACTCAGACTTATGGTTTGGTAGTTATAACTGTTTAAAGTTTCTGCCTTGTTTTACAAACATTCTGGCGACACAGATTTCATACAGTTGTTTCTTTCGTAAATGTTCACCATCTACACTAAGTATTGTCAGGTGGGATTAGGCATAATAAGAGATCCTAGTGTTGCCTTCGATGCGGTACAATAAACACCTTATTTGGAGTTACGAATTTAATGTTATATCATTCACAAGCGGGAGATACGAGAAAGTTAAAATAAAGGAATATTATTTGTTTGTCCTGAAGTTATGCTAATATTTTTATAGGGGGTATGAGTTTAGTCATACAATGGAAATGGTAAAGATCTTGTTAATATAAATATAGCAATATGGGTGTCCTTAGATTCGTATTATAATGTAGTTCACATATTTTCTAGATTTTAATCGTTCAGAGGCTCTACGCAAGGGGAAGGCATTGGTTTGATTGTTCGTGGCACCCGCTCGTTTTTGAGGTAGGTTATGGTTTACTTTAGTTAGACTCTGAATAGAGAATCGTATGTAGTCGTAGGAAGTGACGGGGATAACATGATAGGCCTTCAGGCAGGAAGTGGAGATAAATTACTATTACGTTGGTTCCGTCAGCTGTTATGTGGGCTTGTCGCCATATGTGTTATTTTCTGTGATTATCACCTGATTTGACTTGTACTTGTTGATTGTGTATTGGTGACAAGTGTTGAGACTTGATATCATGCCTGATATACTTTCCATATTATTTTGTGGTGATGGTGAGGTGAGAGACTGGAGTGATTGCCTCTGAGGTTTCTGTCGGAGAGCGGGAGTGATTGCCTCCGAGGTTTTTGTCGGAGAGCGGGAGTGATAGCTTCCGAGGTTTCTGCCGGAGAGCAGGAGTGATTGCCTCCTAGGTTTCTGTCGGAGAGTGGGAGTGATTGCCTCCGAGATTTCTGTCGGAGAGCGGGATTGATTTTCTCTGAGGTTTCTGTCAGAGAGCGAGAGTGAAAGCCTCCGAGGTTTCTGCCGGAGAGCGGGAGTGATTGCCTCCGAGGTTTCTGCCGGAGAGCGGGAGTGATTGCCTCCGAGGTTTCTGCCGGAGAGCGGGAGTGATTGCCTCCGAGGTTTCGTCCAGAGAGCGGGAGTGATAACCTCCGAGGTTTCTGCCGGAGAGCGGGAGTGATAGCCTCCGAGGTTTCTGCCGGAGAGCGAGAGTGATTGCCTCCGAGGTTTCTGCCAGAAAGCGGGAGTGATAGCCTTCGAGGTTTCTGCCGGAGAGCTGGAGTGATAGCCTCCGAGGTTTCTGCCGGAGAGCGGGAGTTAGAAAGTTGTTGACGATGACGCCGAAAACTAGGAGACCAAATTTTAGACAAAATTTTGTTGACTTTCATATTTGGATGTGACATTCAAAAATAGAGTTTCACATTTGGATTTGACATTCAAAAATAGAGTTTCACCTTTGGACGTGCCATTCAAAATAATCCCTATTCCATTTGCATCAAGATTGGTTGTGTTCTGGGGTTTCAAAGGGCTTCTTGTCTTGGAAAAATCGAATTCATAATTGTTTCGGTTTCTAATTGTTGTTGGGAATGTGTAGTAGTAGTATATCGATAGGGAGGAATTTTCCTAATTGTGCAAGGTTACATAATCTAGCATATCGCTCTTTAGTGGTATTCATGATATCTGTAGCTATTTTAAGGACATACCCTATTTGGCTACCTATTTGGTGTAGGATAGCAAGGTTGTAGTATTCTATCGACAGTTCATGTACCTCTTTTAGTCCACCCCTACCTTGTCGCTCGAGGACGAGCGATTGTTTGATTGACATCTAATGTAACGACCCGTCTGGTCGTTTAGCCTTTAAACTACGAAAAAGAATTATGACATTGAGAATACGAGACTTTATGAAATTCTCGGGAATTAAAGGAAACAAGAGTTAAGATTAAAAGAAGTGGGATTATGATTTAATTACTTGGGGGATTGATTTAATTTAAGTAGACAATGAGGGACTAAAATGTAATAATTTAGGGACCTAAGTGTAACAAGGGAAATTCAAATTTTGTTTTAATTAACCTAAACTCTTTCTTTCTTTTTAATGGAAATAAGAAAAAAAAACTACTAGGTAGAAGATAGGGAGAAGTGCGCAACCAACAGAGAGGAGAAGGAAGGAGAGGAAAAAGAAAGGGGGAGAGGGGAAAGCAACGAGAGAGGGAGAAAGGGGAGTACGAGAGCAACACGCAGAAGATGGAAGGAGAGGAGAAAGAAAGAAGAGAAAGAAACCCTAGTAACTAAAAGACAAGGAGGAAGCGCTCAATTAAGTTCAGGTTAGATTCTATGTTATATGATTGAATTAATCTATTCATGATCCTTATACTAATGCGTTATTGAATGAAATCAAATTTTCAAAGAGGTCATTACATGGAAATTTCACAATCCACTTGAATAGAGAAACTTGAGGGATGTAACATTGCATAATGATTACAACAGCATATTAAATGTGGAAACTGTATAAATCCGTAAAGAATATAAAAGTATGGGATGAATGAAGTTGTTGATTACTCTGTTACCGTCAGTTTAAGATCTTACGAATATAAATCCGACTTATGGTTTGAAAGTTAGGACTGCTTAAAGTTTCTGCCTCGTTTTACCAAAACCCAGGCGACACATCATATAAAACTTGAAAACTGTACAAATCCGTAAAGAATATGAAAATGCTGAATGAAAGTTGTAGATTACTCTGTTCCCGTCAGTTTGAGACTTCACAGAGAAAAATCAGACTTATGGTTTGGGAGTTATGACTGTTTAAAATTTCTGCCTTATTTTACAAATATTCCGGCGACACAGATTTCATAGGGTTGTTTCATTCGTAAATTTTCACCATCTACACTAAGTATTGTCAGGTGGCATTAGGCATAATAAGAGATCATAGTATTGCCTTCGATGTGGTACAATAAACACCTTATTTGTAGTTACGAATTTAATGTTATATCATTCACAAGCGGGAGATACGAGAAAGTTAAAATAAAGGAATATTATTTGTTTGTCCTGAAGTTATGCTAATATTTTTATAGGGGTATGAGTTTAGTCATAAAATGGAAATTGTAAAGATCTTGTTAATATAAATATAGCAATATGGGTGTCCTTAGATTCGTATTATAATGTAGTTCACATATTTTCTAGATTTTAATCGTTCAGAGGCTCTACGTAAGGGGAAGGCATTGGTTTGATTATTCGTGGCACCCGCTCGACATTGAGGTAGGTTATGGTTTACTTTAGTTAGACTCTGATTAGAGAATCGTATGTAGTCGTAGGAAGTGACAGAGATAGCATGATAGGCTTACAGGCAGGAAGTGGAGATAAATTACTATTACGTTGGTTCCGTCAGTTGTTATGTGGTTGTCGCCATATGTGTTATTTTCTGTGATTATCACCTGATTTGACTTGTACTTGTTGATTGTATATTGGTGACATGTGTTGAGACTTGATATCATTCCTGACATACTTTCCATATTATTTTGTGGTGATGGTGAGGTGAGAGACTGGGAGTGATTGCCTCCGAGGTTTCTGCTGGAGAGCGGGAGTGATTGCCTCCGAGGTTTCTGCCGGAGAGCGGGAGTGATTGCCTCCGAGATTTCTGCCGTAGAGTGCGAGTGATAGCCTCCGAGGTTTCTGCCGGAGAGTGAGTGATTTCCTCCGAGGTTTCTGCCGGAGAGCGGAAGTGATTGCCTCCGAGGTTTCTGCCGGAGAGCGGGAGTGATTTCCTCCGAGGTTTCTGCCGGAGAGCGAGAGTGATAGCCTCCGAGGTTTCTGCCGGAGAGCGGGAGTGATTGCCTCCGAGGTTTTTTCCGGAGAGCGGGAGTGATTGCCTCCGAGGTTTCTGCCGGAGAGCGGGAGTGATTGCCTCCGAGGTTTCTGCCGGAGAGCGGGAGTGATAGCCTCCGAGGTTTCTGCCGGAGAGCGGGAGTGATTTCCTCCGAGGTTTCTGCCAAAGAGCGGGAGTGATAGCCTCCGAGGTTTCTGCCGGAGAGCGGGAGTTATAACCTCTGAGGTTTCTACCGGAGAGCGGGAATGAGAGATGTGACATTGCATTGCATTCATCTACTCATATTTTGACTGATCATTTGGTGAATTATATTTGTCTTAGTTTATTTCATGATTTCCTTACACTTTGCTTGTATATGATACGTGATCATGCCTGATTGCTCTATGTGCTATTTGTTGGTTTCAATTTCTTCATGCGTTATCTACTCACTGTCGGCCTATGATGCTTACTGGTACTAGTGTTGTACTGATACTACTCTTGCTGCACTTTTGCTGAGTGCAGAGTACAATCCATGTTCCAGTTCTACTCCCCGTGGCAGATTCGCGAGGTGGACATCTTCTAGTCATTCAGGGTGAGCTACTTGATCGTCCGTGGCCCCTGAAGGGCTTCTTAGTTAATCTCATTTTTCTTTGGTTATTAACAGATAGTATGTGTTGACACCCAATTTTGACCCTCCGTCCAGTCACTAACTATAAAATTAGGCTAATTTTGTAAAATAATTTTTATAAATTTTTATAATAAAATGCAGCGATAAAACATAAATACATGCATAAAAATAATTTAATAATGGCGTCGCGTCTTACTTAGAGTATTAAGCACTTAGAGTCCCGCACCCGCGTTAATTAATTTAGCAGTGACGTCGCGTCAAGTAGCATAGCAGCATTTATTAATACGCAAGAGAATTTCATAATCATTTGTAATTTAAAATCAATTTTAATCTAATACATACATTTAATAGCATCGCATTTATAAAAAAGCTTTAAACAATTCTTAAATATCATACTTGCATTTAACATTTAAATAATTTAATCTAAACTCAATTCAATTTTAATTTGACTTAATAATAATGTACAATAAATAAGATTTTAAATAAATAGCGTCGCATTCTAAAATGTTAAGCACTAATTAAATGGCGCACCCGCATTTATAACAATTAAATTAATAAAGCACCTAATTAGTTTAAACACAATTTATTAATTTAATTTACTACTAATACCTATTTAAATAATTTACCCCTAAAACTCTACCCCTAATTAAAATAACTAACCTAATTTAATACTACCCTTTAACTACCCAAATTTAACAAATTCGCCCACCAACTCATGACCGCCAAATTTGACTCCTCTACCCTTATCAGTCAAAGTCCCACGCCCAAAACTAATTTACTTCAGCCCTTTACTTTCCCTCACACTCGTCCTTCTCGTCGAAAAACCTAAAACGCAACCCTAGAAAGCCTCAATCGCCGCCCGGATTTCTCGCCGGAGAATCCGGGACTTTCCTTACCCATGCCATGGCCAGCTTTTCCTTACCATATCCATCACCCAAATCGCTTCGAAATCAGTAACGAAATCAACCCAGAATAAGCCCACAAAATCGTAACAAATCGACCCCGAAATAGAAACAAATCCCAAAAAGCCAACTTACGTGCCTTAACAGGTTACACCAGACGTTAGTACCAAGATTCGTCCAAAATAGGCAGCCAAATCTGTCCGAATCACCCATTAATGGTAAAGAATACATCACGAATCAACCCTTACCAAAGCCTTTACATGCAGTCCAAATCGCACCCAATTTAGAACCCAATTTGAAGCTATATAAACCAATCTCTACACACTTGAAAGACATTCAGAAATAGAGAGAAAACAGGCAAGAGTCATTCGGAATTAGCATTCTAGGGCAGATAATCAGAATTCTCGAGCTTTCTGAGAAGTCTCATCCTTTCGCATAACCGCAATAAACCCTCCGAGCAAATCGACGACTTGATACGCTGCCCCGATTCGCTGCCCGGAGAAGGTAAAACCAAAACTCTTCTCAGTTCCTTTGTATCGCTTCGTGTTGTTCATATAGCTGTATGCTTGATTATAGCCTGCTGCCACGTTTCGAGCATGTGTAATTCTGTTTAGACAAGATGTAGGAGTATTTTGTAAAGTAACCGAAATATGATTAGTAAGCATAGTTCTAAAAGCCACATGTTATATAGTATTAGATCTCCAGCTTGGTTAATACATGTTTAGGTTAATTTGTTGCGGGTTTAAATTGACATGTTTACCTACTGGAATCAGTGTGTGATATATGTGCTGGTATGACTGATTATGCATGTATTAACTAGTTGTCATGCTTGTTAATATTTGTTGAACCCCCTTAGTAAAAGTTAATTGTCATTGATATTCGCGACTGTGGTCATTAATGTGTTCAGATCATACTAATACTTATTGTGTGGCATGCATGGCCAAATAGATTAATTCGTATGAGTTATAGGAATAACATATACGAGTATCCCTGAACCATGAATAGATGTCGTATGTGTTCTGCTATCTGAGATTTTGTTTAGGTAATGGTTTATGCCAAACTAGTGTTAAGAATGTTTTGAATACAGTATGGCACTTCCTTTAGTGTTTCTTATTGCCATGGTTTCCCTGTTGAAACATTCGTTTAGCGTTAATACAGGGCTAAGTAAGAATGAAAGTAGATTTCCATTTGGTGTCAGTTTTCATATATTAATGTTAGTAAATAGAAAACAAATCCAGTATGCTAAGTAATAAGGTCACTAAGTTGTTATGCGTTTTCATGTTAGTTGGCTAAGAATAATGTTCGTCTGACTTTTATTTCTAAGTGTTCTCCCATACACATGTTTATTGTCTAAATTGTTATATATGTCTAATGTGTAATGAAAATATATCTAGACATCAGTCCACCCTGTTTAAGGCTTGCTATTCAATGTACCTCTGTCTTTTTAAGAATAAAAGAAGATTTAGGTTCAAGATCATGTTTAGGAGTGAAATTTGGAATTTGTGATTTTTACCCTTACTTTGCCTAAAAATGATAAATGGTAAGATGGTCTAAATCGAAATCTGCCAAGATGTATCATGAGCTCATATCCGTAAGTGCATAGGGGTAAAAATTGATTGGAAAATTGGTACTAGCCTATGATAGCTTCTGGACCACTGTTGGGGAGTATCGAATCTTTTATCATGTGTGCTTTAGCTTCGATGACCTGAATATTTGAGATATACTTAAATCAGTAATTTTCTTTCTTAATCTTAGCATATTAGTCTTCAATCCCCATTCGATATTATCCTCTGCTCGGCCTTGACGTATGCGTGTGCTTAAATACAAATTATGTGCCAAGTGTTTTTTTTTTTTGCTAAATAAATCTGGACATATACTAATCTTTATTTCATTTCTTTTACATGGCACGCTCGGAGCTAAACGAAGAGTCTCAATGCGAGACTCATCATGAATTATAATAGACAAGGATCTACGTCTGTGTGCATCTTCATCTCCGCCCTGAAAATCCAAGCCGCCGGCGAAAAGACATCGCCTCTCCTTCGAGTCATCCTTACTTACTATTTATTCTGCCTCATTTATTTGTTGTCTAACGCTACACTAATTAATTAGCATTTGGAATAGTCAAACCTTGAATCAATAGCTAGAAATGAGTTTGACTTATTTACCTTAAATTAATTATTTAGGTTTGCCTTGCCTTGTTATAGTTATAACAGACCACTTAATACCCCACATTTGCATAATAAGCTAGGACATTATTTGCCAAGACATTCTTAAAAATCGTGTTACAAATTTCTATTAATGCAGAATAAGAAACACGGTAGTTGCATAGTAGCCACGTTGTCTTATTACAATAATATCACACTACCATGCTAAGCAATATATACCCCTTAGATAAAAGAATACTTGCATCTAATATAGTATCTTAAATGCATATTTCTTTTTCAGAACTAGCCTTAACGTTCATATATGAACTTAGCAAAAAAAAAAAAAAAAAAAAAAATGAAATATGAAATTTTTTAACATATCTCATACTCTCCCCCTTAAACGTTTTAATACACCCTTCCCTTAGCATAATAATTAACCCCAGGTTTGGCAGGACAACCGCAAGTTAGAGGATCTTAGAGGATGCCTAACCCCTTCCTTCTAGATTAATAAAGAACCCTTACCCAGAATCTCATTAAGTTTAGCAGACCATTAAAATGGAGTTAATGTTTTACTTCAAACTAGTTAAACATTTAGGTGTCCTAATTCACCCAATTAATTAGGTGGCGACTCCGCGAACCCTTAGCATTGTAGCAACCCTTTAGCATTTTAGCACCCCTTATTCAAACTTTAGCCTCTTTTGCAATTTTAGCATCCTTTTAGCATTTTTAAAACCTTTAAGCCTCTTAAACTATTTAGCATTTTATATTTTTGTTTATTATTTTCTAACATTGCATGTTGAGCAGGGTTCGCTATTTAGAAAATAATGCCGCGGCCGAAATCGGGCGCGACAGAAATGGCGACTCCGCTGGGGAATTTAGGTTCTTAACCACAACAGACTTAGGGTTATTATTTGGCAATTATTTTTTGCATTTGATTTTGTGTGTTGTGTGTTGTATTTTGTTTTTTTTTTTTGATTGCTACTTGCTTTACTGCTTTCCTTAAACTGACATTCCGCTCATATTTCTTCCATTCTGGAAAATTCACACTATCACACACTCACGCGCTGGTGTGCTTCGCACACCCGCAAATTTCTTCAAATACCCAAATTTTAAGAGAGTTGGCGCCTGCGCGGAGTTAGATCGGTTCGTCTGATCAGCCGCGTAGCCTTCTCACTCGAGTTGTCCGCTCGGGAACCTTGCGTCTAGAAAAGCCAAATCTTAGAAACTTAAGATAGAGCTATACCACCCTTATTCTAGGGCATGCATTTACCTTAGGTGGTGGTCCTGCATCGACACCACAATTAAGAAGACACCAATCGCCAACGGGTTATTATAACCCCGCGCCCAAAAAGCATATTATGTGTTGCATAGTCATGATAAACAAAACCAAGCCTGAAGTTGAAATGCCTAAATTGGAAAATGTATACTCATTTTTTTTATTTTTTTTAGATGGAACCTATCCCTCAGATCAGAATGGTGAATGGGGTTCCGAGCAAATTGAGGACATGGTGGTCAAAATTCGACTTGGGTAGTCAAATGGCAATCAGAAGAAGGTTGGGATGCCTTACCTCGTTAATCGACATCTCCCCCGATCAGCATTTGGTCAGAGCATTGATCCAATTTTGGGATCCGGATCGAGTCACCTTCAAATTCAGGGATTTCGAAATAACCCCCACCTTAGAAGAAGTCAGCTACTTTACCGCTTTAGCATATCACGACAGGAAACCAGTTATTCCACATGGCCAGTCAGGGAAAAAGCTCCTCCGGTATCTGGGTTTGAAGAATACCAGAGAATTGCGTTGCTTTGAAAATAATTGGGTTTCTCTAGACTACTTATACGAGAGATATGGTTGCCGAGACGGATATAAATTGTTTAAGAATGAATTTTCTTTGCTGCGCACCATTGGAGAGTTAGGCGTCTATTGCATTTGCTATGGCTTTCCTAGGGATTCTTTTATTTCCGCTCGAGCATGGAAGGATCAGCACATGCATATGTTCGGTGGTTAGAGCAGTGTTTGATGACGTTGGTGGCAAACAACTCACTCTGACGCCCATGATCTTGGCAGAACTATTTAGAGCGTTGAATAGGTGCAGAAGGGTGAATCGAGCTTCTTTGAAGCGATAATCTCATTTTGCGGATGTGGGCAATAGAACATTTTTATCAGCGTTCAAACATGACCGATGTATGCCACAGCGCGGACAACAAGATCTCCACTTTTTATGAAAGAACGAAGCGTTATGTGTCACCAGTCGGCACAGAGGATTGGTACAAGTACCTAGCATCCCGCAGTAGCAGTCAAGTTCAATGGAAGTATCCATTGCTTCACATGGTCAAAAGGGTCTACTTGAGACATAAGGGATTGTATTATATCAGACTTATAGGTCTAAAGGGACTACAACCATATGCTCCTCACGCGTACTCGGCGGTTTGGCCATACACAAGTAATCCCTCTCGTAGCTGACATGAGAGCCTCCGAAATTCAGTTCGGACCAGAATTCGTCGTTCCCGAAGCCAAGCAGATCCTTTATGAATGGCATCATATTGACCAAATGGAAATCGGGAAGGACCAAGCAGGGGTCTCCCCAGAGTATCAAGCATGGTTTCTAGATCGCATGGAATATAGTCCAGAAGGGGAGCAAGGCGTTGAGGACATTGCTGCAAGGGACAGAATGAAGGACAATCAACTCAAGGAGAGGTCATCACCCCAGACATGTGGGCCCTAATGCACGATGCAGTACAATACTTGGAACAGGCGGGAGCTATACCAAAGAAAACCTAAGCTTCACCATCACATCGACGACATAGTTATTTAGTTTGAGATTTTTATTGTTTTTATTATAAAGTGTCATTTCAATTAACTTTATTTCCAATAAAGGCATTTCGATACAATGGCTTGGGTACATCTAACATGGCTTTGCATGTATGACGCTTAGGCCTACCTCTGGCATAATAGAGGTCCCCCTTGCATATTAGGAAACGTTTGAATGTGCTATGTGCAATATATCTACATACCTGCAAATTATGCTCTTTATGCTAACACCGTTTGCTGCATTTTTTAGAAAGATTTATCATCTTCCCCAAAGGTCCGGTTCGTATTTGACTCAACAATGTCGGAGCATCCACACTTTACGCATCAAGGCGAAACGATATGGCGGCTCGGGCGTCGAGCCGAATGGTTTAGGAATTATTCTGTCGGTAACAGAACCTTGAAGGAGGAATGTCACCAGTCAGGAAGAATGTATTGCGCAGTTGCTACAACAAATTGCTGATATGCAGGTTGAGATGGAGAGGCTACGAATCGACCAACCTATCCATCGATTTGAATACCCCTATGCGAGCAAAGGGCCACTACCTCGCGAACCGCATCGACCTCCACCACCACATATCCCCCAAAACTCCCACAAAGGCGCGATTCTGCCAATCGCCTCGCCAACCAATCATCAACCTCACCTTCAAAATGATCCTCCCATCGCCCGTGTACCTCGCCTCCGCCTACTCACTTCACCATAATCAGCCCTAATCGCCAAGCCAACCAATGCCCACGCACCACACCCACTGCCAGCCCCAGCAAACCACCCAGACAGCTAACTTACACAACAGAAACCCAACCTTTTACCGTCCCCGCGCTTCACCAAGAAGTGGATCATTACGAAGAAATGGAAAGGGAAGTCCGAGCCAAAATGGACGATGACGTAGCCCGGGAGATTCACAGCCTGAAAGAAGCAGTTCGTGGCATGCGATCGGATAAAGGTCACGAAGGACTAGATTATGAAGATCTTTGCATGCACCCAGATGTGGAACTGCCAGTGGGATACAAGGTACCGAAGTTCGATCTATTTGATGGGAAAGGGAACCCCCGTGCGCACTTGAGGTCGTATTGCGACAAGCTAATCGGGGTAGGGAAGAACCCAGCAGTCATCATGAAGTTGTTCATTCGAAGCTTAACCGGCGAGGCAATAGATTGGTACACTAGCCAGGATCCACGTAAATGGCATGGGAATGCATTGCCCAAGACTTTGTGGGCGGTTGGATTTAACACGTAAAGGGTGGGCGAGTTCTATCTAATGAAGTTGGAAAAGAAGTCTACGGAGACTTTCAGGGAGTACGCCATGAGGTGGCGTTCAGAGGCAGCAAAGGTACAACCACCCATGGTGGAGAGTGAGATGACCACACTGTTCGTGCAATCTTTGAAGGACGCAACCTACTATGAGCGGATGATAAGCGTCATCGGGCGGAATTTTGCGGAGGTTGTCAGAATGGGCGATTTCGTAGAAGAGGGTATTAAAACTGGCAGGATCACGAATCTAGCAGCATTGCAGGCAACCAATAAGGCAATTCAGTCAGGGACGATCGGGGGTACTTCAAGGAAGAAAGAGACAGTTTCCCCTTCCATGCTCATACAAGAACGCAAACCCGAAGCATTCATAACATACCAAAACCCATCCTACTGGACCCATACTACCACACAAGCGGCAAAACTTTACACCTCACTATACACCGCGCCCGGCTACCACACACAACCCATATATAACGCTTCCGAGCACCCATTTATCCACCGCATCAACCCACCCATCAAGCCCGCTAACAACATAGAGCACCAATGCGCGGACGAATACAAATTTTGAAGGAAGACCATCCAGAACCCGCACCCCACTGGCTGAACCCCTACCCCAGATATACGAAAAGATCGCGGCTGCGGGTTTGATCCAACCAATTCGGGGAGGATTCTAGCCTATCCCAAGATGGTATGATGAGAATAAGCGTTGTGCGTATCACTCGATAGCCCGAGGCATGACGGAAGTTGCTACACCTCGGGGACAAAATCGAAGAGTTGATCAAAGAAGAGTAATTCGGTGAAGGATCACGCTGACGTGCATGATAATCCTTGCCAAACCACGGCAACGCCAATGCACTTGATAACCCTAGATGAGAATACAACTTGGAGGAACCATCCGTCGATTCGAAGTGAGGAAGAGTCGAACATACGCTTTGCGCCCCTGCCACCAATCCTCGAAAGAAAGCAGTATTTGAGTTGGAAAGGGCACCGCCGAGACATAAAGGTTCAATCACAGTTGTTCAGGCGCCCGGGAAGGGGCCACCGATCAAGATGGATCACGAGAGAAAGTGGAAGCCGGGTCATGAAGTCACCATTGCGCAGTATAACCAGGTCAGGGAGGTATTACACACCTATAGAGGCAGCCAATGAGGCACCGCAAAGAAGCCCGTGACTGAGGCTGAAGTCGAGGAGTTTTGGAGGAAGATGCCCACTAAAGAGTATTCCGTCGTAGAACAGTTAAAGAAAACCTCAGCGCATATTTCTCTACTTTCATTGTTAATGCATTCTGCCTCACAGGATCGCATTAATGGAGGTGTTGAAGGATGCATACGTTCGGAGTACATGACGGCAGAACTTGGCAGCTTTGGTCGGACAGGTACTAGAGGCCCGCAGAATCACCTTTCACGATGATGAGTTACCCGCTGAGGGCGTCAGACACAACCTTGCATTGAATATCACCATCCAAGTCGCAGACAAGATTGTTTCAACAGTGCTGATTGATGGAGGCTCAGCCGTCAACATTTGTCCCGTAGCGACCTTTATTGAAATTGAAGCGACGTAAGAAAATTCGTGAAAGTCATATCAGAGTCAAAGGTGTCGACGGAGTCCATAGGGGGGTCGAAGGCGTAATGGACCTCACACTGCGGATCGGACCTGCAGAATTCGTTGTGGAATTTCAAATATTGGATATCGCTACATGTTACAACCTGTTGATAGGAAGGCCGTGGATCCGTGAAATTTGATGCGATCCGTCCACCTTGCATCAGTGCCTAAAGTTTATATGGAATCACAGTGAAGTGGTAGTATTTGGAGATAAAAAGGGAAACATCAACACTGATTATGATCCGCATCGTAGAAGGCGTGAAAGCGATCGGATGGTTCGGTTTTCATATTAATGAGATCAAGAGAGCAAGTAGGGTCCGACCATTTCAGCTGCCACGTTCTCAAAATGGTGGCCAAGAAATGTTAAGAAATGGATCTGAGCCCTGCAGAGGTCTTGGAGTCGGTATGAAGGGATCACAGAGCCTATCCAGGTTGTTTGGGAAGAGACACTTTTGGTTTGGGGTACGGCCACGAAGGATTTGGTGACCACGAACCTCGGAAGAAGGGATACATTCCTCGCTGCGCCCATTCCGCCCTTGAGTCGATCGTTCGTCAAAGCTACACCATCCGGATGCGAGAGAAGATGACCGGATGATCTTGCGGTAGGGTTCCGAATCTGTTCATAGGTGATGATGAGGCGATTGTTGCGTGATCGCAGGAGATCACAAGGAGGAGCTCGCATTTGGGATGCGAGCATGGATACAACTGAATAATTGGACTTGCACCCGCTCACGACCGTCAGAAGCTTGGTAGAATTTATGATTAGTTCTAGCGATGTGACCTTTTTATCTAGAAAGAAAGCACATGCATTTATGATTCTTAATATGTTTTTAATCTCGCAATTTTACTTTCATCATAAATTCGGGACATTTTTGCGACTTTTTAAAAGATTTTGTTTGTGTTAAAATTAAATTCTTTAAGCATTTTTCTTTCATGATCATATTAATAAACACATTGATAACTTGAATATGACATGTAATGAGACAGCGAACAAAGTTCAAATGACGAGCATAACCCCAGGAACAAGAGGAATGTCATGATCGAACTTAGCCAAGAGTGGAAAACTTTGAGAATAGGCCTAAACCAAATTTGGAAGAAAGCGAGTTAATAAACTTAGGCGATGAGGAACCGTGAAAGAGACTAGAGTCACGCACCTAAACGTCACCTGAAGGAAGAATTAATTGAGCTCATGAAACAATACATCGATGTGTTTGCTTGGTCATATGAGGACATGCCAGGTTTGAGTACAGACATCGTCGCACACAGGCTACCTATTGAGCCATCTTATTTCCCCGTAAAACAAAGGCCGAGAAAGATCAAACCAGACATGAGTTTGAAGGTCAAAGAAGAGGTGTCTAAACAGTTTGAGGCAAAGGTAATTCGAGTTGCAAAGTATCTACTTGGTTAGCAAATATAAATGCCAGGTAAAGAAGAATGATGGAAAGGTCAGAGTCTGCGTGGATTACAGAGACCTCAACAGAGCCAGCCCGAAGGATGACTTTCCTCTTCCAAACATCCATATACTCATCGATAATTGTGCGAAGCATGAACTACTGATCGTTAAATCGCTTCTTGCTATCATCGATCCATGGCGTAAGAGGGCGAAAAAGACGTTCACTACCGTGCGTGTACTATTATCGAGTTATGCCGTTCGGTCTCAAGAACGCAGCGCCACCTACATGAGCCATGACCACCATCTTCCATGACATGATTCATAAAGAAATTGAGGTCTATGTGGGCGACGTCATCATCAAATCGCAGCGGAGGACCGTTTGGCAAACTTGAAGAAATTTTTCCAACGACTAAGGCGGTATAACGAAGTTGAATCACGCAAAGTGCGCATTTGGCGTTCCGCGGAAGCTGGGGTTTTATAGTGAGCGGGGAGAGGATTGAGCTAGACCCTCGAAAATAAAAGCCATCCAAGAGTTACCTCCGAAAAGCAAAAAGGACGTGATGAGCTTCATTGGCCGCCTCAACTACATCAGCAGGTTCATAGCCCAGTCTACCGTGATATGCGAGCCGATATTCAAATTATTGAAAAAGGATGCAGCTACCAAGTGGACAACAGATTGCCAACAGGCTTTTGACAGAATCAAAGAATACCTTTCTAATCCGCGATTCTAGTACCTCGGCAGGAGACCTTTGCTACTCTATTTATGCGTGTTAGAAAATGCTTTGGATGCGTGTTGGGCAACACGATGAAACAGGAAAAAGGCGAGCCATATACTATTTGAGTAAAGTTCACGGCGTATGAAGCTCGTTATACTCTGGAACGTACTTGTTGCGCATTAACTTGGGTCGCCCAGAAGTTCAGGCATTATCTATCAGCATACACTACTTATCTTATTTCGAGGATGGATCCGCTAAAGTATATCCTTCAGAAGCCCATGCCCACCGGAAAACTAGCGAAATGGCAAATTATGTTGAGCGAGTTTGACATCGCTTCACGTCGCAGAGAGCCGTAAAAGGGACGGCATTAGGCGATCATCTTCTTGAGAACCCGATCGATGAGAGTACGAGCCCTTCGAACCTATTTTCTGATGAAGAGGTATTGTTTGTCGGAGAAGATATCTCGAGGATTACGGGTTGGAGGATGTTTTTGATGGGGCGGCAAATTTCAAAGGAGTCGGCATTGGAGCAGTTTTGGTTTCAGAAACAGGTCAGCATTATCCGATTTCCGCGAAGCTCAGATTTCCATGCACCAACAATATGGCGGAATATGAAGCTTGCATATTGGGGCTCGAGAATGGCGTAGATATGGACATACAAGAGTCTGCGGTCATAGGCGATTGACTTCGATCCATCGGTACATGGTGAATGGGCAACCAAGAATATGAAGATACTTCCTACCTATTTTGCGTGAAGGAATTACGAAGAGGTTGACACATAGAATTTAGGCATGTTCGAGGATCGAGCGAATTACCGCGCATTGGCAACCTTATCCTCCATGATTGAGATCAGGACAAGAATTACATCGATCCAATCACGGTGAGTGTCTTTGGAGCAGCGGCTTATTGCTCCCATATGAGCGAAGAAAGCAGACGGCAATCCATGGTACCGTGACATCAAAAGGTACCTCAAAGCGGAGAATATCCGAAGCGCATAACCAACATCCGAAGAAGACACTTCAAGACTAGCAAATCATTTCTTTTGAATGGGAAGTTGTGTAGAAGGACTCGGATCTGGCTTATTGAGATGTGTCGATGCTCAAGAGGCGAGCAAGCTAGTAGAAGAGATACGGAGGGACGTGTGGACCTCATATGAACGACTTCACTTTGGCGAAAAAGATTCTGCGAGCAGGTTATTTTTGGATGACGATGGAAACAGATTGTATCCGCTTTGTGCAGAAATGTCGGCAATGCCAGATTCATGGAGATTTGATTCGAGTACCTCCAAGTGAGCTTAATGTGACAAGTTCTCCTTGGCCATTCGCAGCTTGGGGCATGGATGTCATCGGCCCCATCGAACCCGTTGCTTCAAATGGGCACAGATTCATCCTCGTAGCAATTGACTATTTCACTAAATGGGTAGAAGCGTCATCACACAGATCAGTGACGAAAAAGGTGGTGGTCGACTTCGTTCGCAACAACATCATTTGCCGATTTGGGGTTCCCGAATCAATTGTGACCGATAACGGAACCAATCTCAACAGTAATTTGATGCGTGAGATATGTGGAAATTTCAAGATCACTCACCGTAATTCCACTCCGTACCGACCTCAGATGAATGGAGCAGTAGAAGCAGCCAACAAGAACATCAAGAGGATATTGCGCAAGATGATCAGCAACTACAAACATTGGCACGAGAATTTACCTTTTGCGCTTTTTGGTTATCGCACCACAATCCGGACTTCTACCGGGGCAACGCCGTATCTTTTGGTGTATGGAACAGAAGCTGTGCTACCAGCAGAGGTGGAAATACCATCGTTGAGAATCATCCAGGAAGCCGAGTTGAGCGACGCCGAGTGGATAAAGGATCGTTACGAGCAGTTTATGTTGATTGACGAAAAAAGGTTGAATGCGATCTGTCATGGGCAGCTGTATCAGAACAGAATGGCTAGAGCTTTTAACAAGAGAGTAAGGCCAAGGTTATTCAAGCCGGGACAATTGGTTTTGCAACGCATATTTCCGAATCAAAATGAAGCTAAAGGAAAGTTCGCACCCGATTGCGCGGTCTACACGTCCATCGAGTATTAAGTGGAGGGCCCTAATCTTGGGTGAGATGGATGGCGAGTATGGCCCCAAGGCTATCAACGCAGATCTGATGAAGAGATATTAAGTATAGGAGTATTTGTCTTCAGTGTAATGCCCTTTATATTGTAAAAGCTGCATTCCTCGGTGGGATATCATAGAGCCCATATAGGGTCTCGCCACGCAAATCAAAAGCCCTTTACTTATGTCGAACTCGTCATGACCGATTCCTTGGCGGATCGTGGCGGCCATATCGGCCGGTCCCACTTTTAGAATTTTACCCAATTTCGCTTGTAATGAACTACGTCATGACTGATTCCTCGTGGGGATACGTGGCGGCCTAAATCGGCCGGTCACACCGTTAGGAATCTCCCATTTGTCTGACAGACAAATGGGTTTGGGTTATTCAAGCGATATGAGCAATTCATCACGGTTAAGTTCGCCACGCGACACATAATTGAGACGACTTTGCGCGAGGAAAGGCAATAACAAGGACTCGAAGGATGTTCGTTTGGTCGAAATACATGTCATATTCGGCAAATTAGACGAGGCTTTTACATTTTTTACGCATGTCATATAAATGTTTATTTCTAAAGATGTTTTGTGCATACTTCATAAAAACACTTCATTTTGGAAAATGCTTTTGGAACACTACTAAACATCTCAAAGAGGTCAAACAGGGGTTGCAAATCCAAACAGGCCAGGCACGCGGACATCAAGGACAAGCGGCAAAGTCGAATCTGAATCGACCCCGAAAAAACTCACAAATTTTCTTTGGCGCAGTCTTTTCATATTAATGAGCGAAAGTGCAATAGCAGAGACAGAAAATACGGCGAAAGGTTTCTTCATATTAGCAGAAGCAGCAAAAAGCAGCAGCAGCGGAAAAGGGGCATCAATAATCAGCAGTCAAAAGTTCAGAGGCCCGCAACAAAACCTAGCGCATCAACTCGGGCATAAAGTCAAATTAGCAACCCACGCATCACACCCAACAAAGGCATCATGACAATTCGTCAGTTGCAGCGTTCAGCATGTCCGTGCAAAGACAACATCGCAATATTCACCAGGCGTATCAGGGACGACATCTCTACCCATAAAATTGCACTTCTCATATGTATTTATCATTTCGTTTAAACAGGTATACACTAACGTTTTTCTCAAGTTTAGCTTGCAGGAGCATTTATTCTACAGGAGCAGCAGCGATACGTCTAGGCAACGACGTTATCAGCATTGTGTCCAGGCAACGACACCATCAGCATTGCGTGCTTCACGCAACGCGGCCGGCAATACGTCCGAGCAACGACGGCGTTATCGGCGTGTGTCGAGCAACGACATCATCAGCATTGCGTCTACGCAACGACGCCAGCAGCAACACGTCCAGGCAACGACGTTATCAGCATTGTGTCCAGGCAACGACACCATCAAGTGCGTGCACGCAACGACGCCCGGCAATACGTCGAGCAACGGCGTTATCGGCGTTATGTCAAGGCGGCGACATCGCCGATTGCGTCTACGCAACGACGCCAAGAAGAACACGCCCGGCAACGACGCGGCGTTATCGGCGTATGTCCAGCAACGACATCATCGGCGTGCGTCACGCAACGACGCCCGGCAGAACACGCCCGTGCAACGGCGTCGGCGTATGTCCGGCAACGACATCATCGCGTGCGTCTGCAGCGCCCGACGCCAAAGGCACGCCCGTAACGACGCCATCGGCGTATGTCCGCAACGACATCGGCGTGCGTCGCACGCAACGCGCCGGCGGCACGCCCGTGCAACGACGTTATCGGCGTTATGTCGGCAACGACATCATCGCGATGTGCGTCACGCAACGACGCCGGCGGCACGCCCAGCAACGGCGTTATCAACATTATGTCCAGCAACGACATCATCGGCGATTGTCCAGCGGCGACACCATCGCGTGCGTCACGCAGCGCGCGGCGGCGAACACGTCCGTCGCAACGACGTTATCGGCGTGTGTCGGCAACGACACGCGACACCGTCGGCGTGCGCGCGACGGCCCGGCGGCGGCACGTCGAGCAGCGACGTTATCAGCACATTAAGTCCGAAAACGACGCCATCATCAGCATATCACATCTACGCAGGGACGATTGCTCTGTTCTCAAAATTGCATTTTTTTTTCTCATTCATGCTTTATTATTCTATCTTAGCAGTTATGCACTAACTTTTTCTTGAGCTTTAGTATACAGGGACAGTTGCAGCAAAGACAACATATCCGCGTTCACAATCGCAACACGTCTGTGCAAGGACGAAAATCACAGCATTCGCAACATCGCATCAACACAACAGGCATCACATTTTGCAGGATAACCTTTTCTACTCACAGTTACATTGTTTTTAAAATTATGCATCATCATTTTGCCTTAACAGTTATGCACTAACCGTTTGTTCAAGTCTTAGCATGCAGGAGCAGGAGCACAACGTGGATTTTCTCTTCAAATAACCGGCAATCATTGGGGCCAACCTTCCCAACGATTGGCAGAAGCGGCCTCAAGCGTCGGTTCACTCGCTCCACACCACCATAGAACCCAGCACCATAAGCCATAGCGGTACACCCCAGGTTCAAGCCAATTATTTTCTTTTACTTTTTGCACCATAGCCCAGTGTCACCATAACTCGACACTGGGACAGCTTTAAGTCCGCGCTAGCCCGCCCTGGTGTTTTTGACCATGGTAGCCCAGTGTCGTCATAACTCGATACTGGGACAGTTTTGAGTCCGCGTCAGCCCGCCCTGGTGTTTCGACCATGGTAACCCAGTGTCGTCATAACTAGACACTGGGACAAATTTTGATTTTGTTTGCGTCAGCCTGGTCTACCTGCCCAGCGTTTTTGCAATTCTGAAGATCGAGACAAAATTGGCTTTGAGTCAACGTCTTTGTCCGAAGATTCTTCCATCATCTCCATACAAAGAGGGACAGCTGTTGACACCCAATTTTGACCCTCCGTCCAGTCACTAACTATAAAATTCGGCTAATTTTGTAAAATAATTTTTATAAATTTTTATAATAAAATGCAGCGATAAAACATAAATACATGCATAAAAATAATTTAATAATGGCGTCGCGTCTTACTTAGAGTATTAAGCACTTAGAGTCCCGCACCCGCGTTAATTAATTTAGCAGTGACGTCGCGTCAAGTAGCATAGCAGCATTTATTAATACGCAAGAGAATTTCATAATCATTTGTAATTTAAAATCAATTTTAATCTAATACATACATTTAATAGCATCGCATTTATAAAAAAGCTTTAAACAATTCTTAAATATCATACTTGCATTTAACATTTAAATAATTTAATCTAAACTCAATTCAATTTTAATTTGACTTAATAATAATGCACAATAAATAAGATTTTAAATAAATAGCGTCGCATTCTAAAATGTTAAGCACTAATTAAATGGCGCACCCGCATTTATAACAATTAAATTAATAAAGCACCTAATTAGTTTAAACACAATTTATTAATTTAATTTACTACTAATACCTATTTAAATAATTTACCCCTAAAACTCTACCCCTAATTAAAATAACTAACCTAATTTAATACTACCCTTTAACTACCCAGCCCAACAAATTCGCCCAGCCCAACCCGCGACCCGCCAGCCCAGCTCCTCTACCCTTATCAGTCAAAGTCCCACGCCCAAAACTAATTTACTTCAGCCCTTTTCTTTCCCTCACACTCGTCCTTCTCGTCGAAAAACCTAAAACGCAACCCTAGAAAGCCTCAATCGCCGCCCGGATTTCTCGCCGGAGAATCCGGGACTTTCCTTACCCATGCCATGGCCAGCTTTTCCTTACCGTATCCATCACCCAAATCGCTTCGAAATCAGTAACGAAATCAACCCAGAATAAGCCCACAAAATCGTAACAAATCGACCCCGAAATAGAAACAAATCCCAAAAAGCCAACTTACGTGCCTTAACAGGTTACACCAGACGTTAGTACCAAGATTCGTCCAAAATAGGCAGCCAAATCTGTCCGAATCACCCATTAATGGTAAAGAATACATCACGAATCAACCCTTACCAAAGCCTTTACATGCAGTCCAAATCGCACCCAATTTAGAACCCAATTTGAAGCTATATAAACCAATCTCTACACACTTGAAAGACATTCAGAAATAGAGAGAAAACAGGCAAGAGTCATTCGGAATTAGCATTCTAGGGCAGATAATCAGAATTCTCGAGCTTTCTGAGAAGTCTCATCCTTTCGCATAACCGCAATAAACCCTCCGAGCAAATCGACGACTTGATACGCTGCCCCGATTCGCTGCCCGGAGAAGGTAAAACCAAAACTCTTCTCAGTTCCTTTGTATCGCTTCGTGTTGTTCATATAGCTGTATGCTTGATTATAGCCTGCTGCCACGTTTCGAGCATGTGTAATTCTGTTTAGACAAGATGTAGGAGTATTTTGTAAAGTAACCGAAATATGATTAGTAAGCATAGTTCTAAAAGCCACATGTTATATAGTATTAGATCTCCAGCTTGGTTAATACATGTTTAGGTTAATTTGTTGCGGGTTTAAATTGACATGTTTACCTACTGGAATCAGTGTGTGATATATGTGCTGGTATGACTGATTATGCATGTATTAACTAGTTGTCATGCTTGTTAATATTTGTTGAACCCCCTTAGTAAAAGTTAATTGTCATTGATATTCGCGACTGTGGTCATTAATGTGTTCAGATCATACTAATACTTATTGTGTGTTGGCATGCATGGCCAAATAGATTAATTGCTGTATGAGTTATAGGAATAACATATGAGTATCCCTGAACCATGAATAGATGTCGTATGTGTTCTGCTATCTGAGATTTTGTTTAGGTAATGGTTTATGCCAAACTAGTGTTAAGAATGTTTTGAATACAGTATGGCACTTCCTTTAGTGTTTCTTATTGCCATGGTTTCCCTGTTGAAACATTCGTTTAGCGTTAATACAGGGCTAAGTAAGAATGAAAGTAGATTTCCATTTGGTGTCAGTTTTCATATATTAATGTTAGTAAATAGAAAACAAATCCAGTATGCTAAGTAATAAGGTCACTAAGTTGTTATGCGTTTGCATGTTAGTTGGCTAAGAATAATGTTCGTCTGACTTTTATTTCTAAGTGTTCTCCCATACACATGTTTATTGTCTAAATTGTTATATATGTCTAATGTGTAATGAAAATATATCTAGACATCAGTCTTGCCACCCTGTTTAAGGCTTGCTATTCAATGTACCCCTGTCTTTTTAAGAATAAAAGAAGATTTAGGTTCAAGATCATGTTTAGGAGTGAAATTTGGAATTTGTGATTTTTACCCTTACTTTGCCTAAAAATGATAAATGGTAAGATGGTCTAAATCGAAATCCTGGCCAGTATGTATCATGAGCTCATATCCGTAAGTGCATAGGGGTAAAAATTGATTGGAAAATTGGTACTAGCCTATGATAGCTTCTGGACCACTGTTGGGGAGTATCGAATCTTTTATCATGTGTGCTTTAGCTTCGATGACCTGAATATTTGAGATATACTTAAATCAGTAATTTTCTTTCTTAATCTTAGCATATTAGTCTTCAATCCCCATTCGATATTATCCTCTGCTCGGCCTTGACGTATGCGTGTGCTTAAATACAAATTATGTGCCAAGTGTTTTTTTTTTTGTTAAATAAATCTGGACATATACTAATCTTTATTTCCTTTCTTTTACATGGCACGCTCGGAGCTAAACGAAGAGTCTCAATGCGAGACTCATCATGAATTATAATAGACAAGGATCTACGTCTGTGTGCATCTTCATCTCCGCCCTGAAAATCCAAGCCGCCGGCGAAAAGACATCGCCTCTCCTTCGAGTCATCCTTACTTACTATTTATTCTGCCTCATTTATTTGTTGTCTAACGCTACACTAATTAATTAGCATTTGGAATAGTCAAACCTTGAATCAATAGCTAGAAATGAGTTTGACTTATTTACCTTAAATTAATTATTTAGGTTTGCCTTGCCTTGTTATAGTTATAACAGACCACTTAATACCCCACATTTGCATAATAAGCTAGGACATTATTTGCCAAGACATTCTTAAAAATCGTGTTACAAATTTCTATTAATGCAGAATAAGAAACACGGTAGTTGCATAGTAGCCACGTTGTCTTATTACAATAATATCACACTACCATGCTAAGCAATATATACCCCTTAGATAAAAGAATACTTGCATCTAATATAGTATCTTAAATGCATATTTCTTTTTCAGAACTAGCCTTAACGTTCATATATGAACTTAGCAAAAAAAAAAATGAAATATGAATTTTTTTTAACATATCTCATACTCTCCCCCTTAAACGTTTTAATACACCCTTCCCTTAGCATAATAATTAACCCCAGGTTTGGCAGGACAACCGCAAGTTAGCGGATCTTAGAGGATGCCTAACCCCTTCCCTCTAGATTAATAAAGAACCCTTACCCAGAATCTCATTAAGTTTAGCAGACCATTAAAATGGAGTTAATGTTTTACTTCAAACTAGTTAAACATTTAGGTGTCCTAATTCACCCAATTAATTAGGTGGCGACTCATGAACCTTAGCATTGTAGCAACCCTTTAGCATTTTAGCACCCCTTTTTCAAACTTTAGCCTCTTTTGCAATTTTAGCATCCTTTTAGCATTTTTAAAACCTTTAAGCCTCTTAAACTATTTAGCATTTTATATTTTTGTTTATTATTTTCTAACATTGCATGTTGAGCAGGGTTCGCTATTTAGAAAATAATGCCGCGGCCGAAATCGGGCGCGACAGTATGTAGCCTTCGGAAATTCCTTCAGATTTCGATTTTTCAGATTTGTTAGTGCTCTTGTACCCTTTTGACCAGATTTTGGAGAATGTCGTAACCGTTTAAGTATTAAGACTTTATAACTTCTTTTTATTTATTTATTTTTCGATGATTTAACTTGTTATTGAGAATATGGTTCGCCTACTCGGGGGAATAGGGTAGTTGCCATCACGATTCGTGAATTGGATCGTGACAAAGTTGGTTTCAGAGTTCCTAGGTTAATCGGTCTAATGAGTACAAGAACAATGTCTAGTAGAGTCTTGCAGATTGGTACGTAGACGTCCGTACCCATCCTCGAGAGGCTATAGGACATTTAGGAAACACTCCACTTCTTTTCTCCTTTGGTGTTAGTTCAATCCGATTGATATCTGGTTCACTCTCTTCTTGCGAGATCGTTCAGATTGGTATCTAAAACTCATTTCTACGTTCTCTCACAAATGGTAGAACTTTGGTGTTGTCAATTGCTATGTGAATTTGATATGCAATGATGCTAGATTGATTAGGCTATTCGTTAGACCCTACTCCACTAGGTTTGGAACAATATTGTTGTGTTCCAAGTGTGCTACTACTTGTTCCTGCTCGTTCCAAGTTGGTAGGATATGGACAATGGGAAAATGTTTCTAGTAGGTGTGGGTTCATGGTGTTGTAGTTTATTTTATCCACATTTGAAGTTGTTGACGATGACGCCGAAAACTTTGAGAGAAAATTTTAGACAGAATTTTGTTGACTTTCATATTTGGATGTGACATTCAAAACTAGAGTTTCACATTTGGATTTGACTTTCAAAAATAGAGTTTCACCTTTGGACGTGCCATTCAAAATAATCCCTATTCCATTTGCATCAAGATTGGTTGTATTCTGGGGTTTCAAAGGGCTTCTTGTCTTGGAAAAATCAGATTCATAATTGTTTCGGTTTCTAATTGTTGTGGGGAATGTGTAGTAGTAGTATATCGGTAGGGAGGAATTTTCTTAATTGTGCAAGGTTACATAATCTAGCATATCTCTCTTTAGTGGTATTCATGATATCTGTAGCTATTTATAGGACAGACCCTATTTGTCTACCTATTTGGTGTAGGATAGCAAGGTTGTAGTATTATATCGACAATTCAGGTACATTTTTTCCTCCACCCCTACCTTGTCGCTCGAGGACGAGCGATTGTTTGATTGACATCTAATGTAACGACCCGTCTGGTCGTTTAGCACTTTAAACTATGAAAAAGAATTATGACATTGAGAATACGAGGCTTTATGAAATTCTCGGAAATTAAAGAAAACAGGGGTTAAGATTAAAAGAAGTGGGATTAAGATTTAATTACTTGGGGGATTGATTTAATTTAAGTAGACAATGAGGGACTAAAATGTAGTATTTTAGGGACCTAAGTGTAACAAGGGAAATTCAGATTTTGTTTTAATTAGCCTAAACTCTTTCTTTCTTTTTAATGGAAATAAGAAAAAAAAAAACTACTAGGTAGAAGAGAGGGAGACGTGCGCAGCCAGCAGTGAGGAGAAGGAAGGAGAGGAAAAAGAAAGGGAGTGAGGGACGAGCAGCGAGAGAGGGAGAAAGGGGAGTACGAGAGCAGCACGTAGGAGATGGAAGGAGATGAGAAAGAAAGAAGAGAAAGAAACCCTAGTAACTAGAAGACAAGGAGGAATCGATCAATTAAGTTCAGGTTAGATTCTATGTTATATGGTTGAATTAATCTATTCATGATCCTTATACTAATGCGTTATTGAATGAAATCAAATTTTCAAAGAGGTCATTACATGGAAATTCCACAATCCACTTGAATAGAGAAACTTGAGGGATGTAACATTGCATAATGATTACAATAGCATATTAAACGTGGAAACTGTATAAATCCGTAAAGAATATAAAAGTATGGGATGAATGAAAGTTGTATATTACTCTGTTCTCGTCAGTTTAAGATCTTACGGAGATAAATCCGACTTATGGATTGAAAGTTATGACTGCTTAAAGTTTCTGCCTCGTTTTACCAAAACCCAGGCGACACAACATATAAAACGTGAAAACTGTACAAATCCGTAAAGAATATGAAAATATGGGCTGAATGAAAGTTGTAGATTACTTTGTTCCCGTTAGTTTGAGACTTTACGGAGAAAAATCAGACTTATGGTTTGGTGTTATGACTGTTTAAAGTTTCTGCCTTGTTTTAAAAAAATTCTGGCGACACAGATTTCATAGGGTTGTTTCTTTCGTAAATTTTCACCATCTACAATAAGTATTGTCAGGTGGGATTGGGCATAATAAGAGATCCTAGTGTTGCCTTCGATGTGGTATAATAAACACCTTATTTGGAGTTACGAATTTAATGTTATATCCTTCACAAGCGGGAGATACGAGAAAGTTAAAATAAAGGAATATTATTTGTTTGTCATGAAGTTATGCTAATATTTTTATAGGTTTATGAGTTTAGTCATACAATGGAAATGGTAAAGATCCTGTTAATATAAATATAGCAATATGGGCGTCCTTAGATTCGTATTATAATGTAGTTCACATATTTTCTAGATTTTAATCGTTCAGAGGCTCTACGCAAGGGGAAGACATTGGTTTAATTGTTCGTGGAACCCGCTCGACATTGAGGTAGGTTATGGTTTACTTTAGTTAGACTCTGATTATAGAATCGTATGTAGTCGTAGGAAGTGACGAAGATATCATGATAGGCCTTCAGGCAGGAAGTGAAGATAAATTACTATTACGTTGGTTCCGTCAGCTGTTATGTGGGCTTGTCGCCATATGTGTTATTTTCGGTGATTATCACCTGATTTGACTTGTACTTGTTGATTGTATATTGGTGACACGTGTTGAGATTTGATAGCATGCCTGACATACTTTCCATATTATTTTGTGGTGATGGTGAAGTGAGAGACTGAGAGTGATAGCCTCCGAGGTTTCTGCCGATGAGCGGGAGATTATGTTACACCCCGTAAATTCAAGAGGATAAGTTAAGAACGTACGAAAGGAAATAATATTTGAATTTGAAAACTTAGGTTGGCAAAAGGTTGTGGGCAGACTTTCAGTCAACTTTGGAGCGGTATATCTCCTAGTTCCGTAGGAGTTTTGAGGAGTTTTAAAAGACTAGTATGAAGGTTGTTGAGTCTAGTTTCCAACGCAACAAACCACTCGTCGATGGACATCGGGGTAGGAAGTTACGGGCGTTAGAAGTTCTGTGGGCTGACGCAGAGGACAGATTTCCCAGCAGGCGTCGCAGCGCCGCGGCGCCGTCAGCAGGGCCGCGACGCCGATAATTCTGAAAATCCTCTAAGGTTGCAGCGCCGCGGCGCCGACTGCAGGGCCGCGGTGCCAAGGCGGGATTTTTACGCGGAAAGGGGCGAAAAACAGGGGATATTTTGATAGAAGGCCTTTGGGAGGGTGACAAGTGTCCCTCCCATCTTTTTGACCAAGTGAGGGTCTTATTTTAGGACCAAGTCTTCAAGACTTGGCCATTTGCAAGGGTTTCCCTAAGAAAAATCCCTCTCCTCTCTCTCAAATTGATGAACCCCGGTGAGATTTTTGGAAAGGCTTCAAGAAGGAAAAGTGTTGGCAAGCTTGTAGAGGGTTCGTGTGGGTAATTTTAAAGTGAAGAAGATTTCGGAAAGAGGGCTTCTTGAGGTAAAATCTTCACCTTCTTGTGTAAATGAAGATTTCAAGTTATAGTAGTTAAGAAATGAGCTTGTGGTTGCTATATTAAAGTTTGAAAAGATTTGGATCTTGTCGTCTTGTTGAAAACCGAAAATGGGCATGTTAGCCACTCATGTTGTAATCAATTCGGTTGTTAGCTAAAAATCGTTGCATGTTATAAATAGGAGGGTATTTAATTGGTTATGATTTATATAACATGTTGGAAGAACGAGTTGGATTAAGAGGAAATTGAAAGGAAATTGATAATTTTTGTAATATTATAGCCGAATGTGGCTTGGAATTATTGGATTGATTTGTATTATTGTGGGGCAGAATTTTACGCGTCCTGTAAAGGCGTGTAATCCCCTTTTGGTTAGCTGAATTATTGTGCCTTAAATGCGGCGTTTGGTTATTGAATTCGGACCTTGAAAAAGGTGGAAAAGTACGTAGAAACAAAGGAAGTGTTGTCCAATTTTTCCCGTAGAACAAGAGACTTTACATTAGAATATTCTACGTTGAAACTAGAAGCTAATAGACGTATTATGGTCATTATAGGTTGACATCTACGGACGGCATATTGGACTTGGCAGGTGGATTAAACAAAAGAGGTATGTGGAAACTTTCTTATCTCTTGAGCATGAGTAGTTATAACTGTATGGTACGATAGACGTACATGATTTAAATAAGGTAAAGTCATTTGATATACTTGACTTGTTTTAAAGATGCCTAGTCGGTTGAGTTAGAGGATTAACTCACTTGTCCTTGAGAAAAGGTTATAAGAATGGGTTATTCTATTGGGGTAAACGAGGACTTCTTGACGTGAAAAAGTATGGAATATTTGATTTGAAAGTATTGATTCTGGAACTATTATAAAGATAAGAACTTGTTGTCTAAGTTAAGAATTTTGTCTTCTAAGTAAAGAGACTTGAAGCGTTTTGAAAGTTGTGTAACTTGATTCGAAGTACAAGTCTCTTGGTCATAAAAAAAACGAAGTTGTCTAAGACATAAGGAGTTATAACGGCTTTATGGGAGGTTAGTTATGACGACCTTATGAAAGGATAAGATTGTCTTAGTTTCTAGAGCATAAAGTTAGTATAACGGCTTTATGGGAAGTTGGTTATAATAACTTTATGGAAGGTTAAAGAAATGGTTTTTCTCGAATAAGGTAAACCTAGATAAAAGAATGGAAGCTAAGAAAGGCAATTTGATTTAAAGGCATCAATTGCTTAAAGTTTAAAATGAGGGTCACTTGATTTAGAAGCCCGAAGCATATTTCTAATAGTATAGTGACTTGTTTGAAATGTAGATAAGCCTTGATACTACGGGTGTTAGTATCTTGGGGTCTTATGTGGAAAAGGGATCTTGGAAAGAATAGAAATACATAGTACTTTGGTTTGAATTTCCCCGGTAAGTGATATGAAAAGTGCCTTAAGGTCATAAAATGAGATCCATTTTGAATGTTAATGAAAGTCTAAAGAAGTTATGAGTTTTACTTGGACGTACCGGCAGTGATGTGGGATTCCACGGGTATGCTTCCATTGTCTTATTGTGAACTTACTTGGACGTACCGGCAGTGATGTGGGATTCCACGGGTATGCTTCCATTGTCTTATTGTGAACTTACTTGGACGTACCGACAGTGATGTGGGATTCCACGGGTATGCTTCCATTGTCCTAGTATGAGTTTACCTGGACATACCGCAGCGTGATGTGATTCCACGTATGCTTCCTTGTGATTGATCCGGACATGCTTACGATGAGGATTCCGGCGCACGCACTCGACACGCTACGAGGATTCCGAGGCATGCGATGAGCTTACCGACGCATCGACGGTGATGTGGGATTCCACGGTATGCTTCGGTGTGATTGATCCTTGGATATGCTTACGATGAGGATTAGGCATGCGCGCCTGACATGCTTACGATGAGGATTCGAGGCATGCGACCAGATGCGTTAAATTCGGATACGACATTACTCCGTGGATTAGCTCTCCATGAAGTCATGTACCCGAGATGAGGGATTCCACGGGCATGAGATATATATAGGTATATATGTGTAGTATGTGTGTACGCCGACAGTGAGGTAGGATTCCACGGGCGCGTCACATGGTTGTATTTTTCTCTTACGGCTGTCGGCAGTGACGGGGGATTCCACGGGCAGAGGATATAGTTTTATATGTGTTGTATGTGTGTACGCCGACAGTGAGGTAGGGTGCCACGGGCGCGTCACATGGTTAGATTTTACACCTAGCGGTCGACAGTGATGGGGAATCCCACGGGCGCGCTTTGATATTTGAGGGCTGGTGTTCATAGCCCTGGTATGACTATCGTTCATATGTTGAAACAGGCTGTACAAGGTAAAGATTGACTTTCATTACTTCCACTTCAGTAAGGCTCAGTGTACTGTTAATTGGGTTATCATATATGTCTTCAGCTGTATTTTTGACTATTATGATTTAAATTACAGTACTTTCAGTTTTGCATACTTGGTACATATTTTGTACTGACCTCCTTCGGGGGGCTGCGTTCATGCCGCAGGTTGAGGTACATAGCTTGCTGATCCGCACTCTTAGGATCACTGTTCAGTCCTTGGAAAGCTCCATTTCTCCGGAGGCTTTGTCTTTGGTATGGTTCCCTGAAGTTGTTGACTTTTGTACATTCAGGGGTATGGCGGGGCCCTGTCCCGTCACAGCTGTTATGTAAACTCTTAGAGGTCTGTAGTCATATCTTGTGGGTCACTTTATAAAAAAAAAAATTGAGGTAACTGCTTTTAGATTTGTTTATATCCAGGAAGGTAGCCTTATCGGTAACCTATTATTTATTTCATTGTTAAGTTTATGTATGTTCCGCTGATTATCTCTGATGTATACCTGTAAGGGTGCCCAAATAGGGCACCAGTCGCGGGCCCGGGGTCGGGTCGTGACAGATTACCTTCGAGGTTTCTGCCGGAGAGCGAGAGTGATTGCCTCTGAGGTTTCTGCTGGAGAGCGGGAGTGATAATCTCCAAGGTTTCTGCCGGAGAGCGAGAGTGATTGCCTCCGAGGTTTCTGTCGGATAGCGGGAGTGATAGCCTCCGACGTTTCTGCCGGAGAGCGGGAGTGATTGCCTACGAGGTTTCTGCCAGAGAGCGGGAGTGATTGCCTCCGAGGTTTCTGCCGGAGAGCGGGAGTGATTGCCTCCGAGGTTTCTGCCGGAGAGCGGGAATGATTGCCTCCGAGGTTTCTACCGAAGAGCTGGAGTGATTGCCTCCGAGGTTTCTGCCGGAGAGCGGGAGTGATAGGCTCCGAGGTTTCTGCCGGAGAACGGAAGTGAGAGAGGTGACATTGCATTGCATTGCATTCATCCACTCATATTTTGACTGATCATTTGGTGAATTATATTTGTTTTGGTTGATTTCATGATTTCTTTACACTTTTTTTGTATATGATACGTGACCATGCCTGATTGCTCTATGTGCTACTTGTTGATTTCAACTTCTTCATGCGTTAGCTAATCACTGTCGGTCTATGATGTTTACCGGTACTAGTGTTGTACTGATACTACTCTTGCTGCACTTTTGCAGAGTGCAAAGTACGATCCAGGTTCCAGTTCTACGCCCCGTGGCTGATTCGCCAGGTGGACATCTTCTAGTCATTCAGGGTGAGCTATTTGGTCGTCCGTGGCCCCTGAAGGGCTTCTTAGTTAATTCCATTTTTCTTTGGTTATTGACAGATAGTATGTAGCCTTCGGGCATTCCTTCAGACTTCTATTTTTCAGATTTGTTAGCGCTCTTGTACCCTTTTGACCAGATTTTGGAAAATGTCGTAACCGTTTAAGTATTAAGACTTTATAACTTCTTTTTCTTTATTTATTTTCCGCTGATTCAACTTGTTATTGAGAATATGGTTCGCCTACTCGGGGGAATAGGGTAGGTGCCATCATGACTCGTGAATTGGGTCGTGACACGTATATTCCCGCATCAGGATGAATCTAAAGGGAAGTTCGCGCCAAACTGGCAAGGGCCTTACATTGTTCAAAGTTATGTCAATAGGCGTACTTGTTCTAGCAGAAATGGATGGCGTGACGTGGCCATATGAAAGAAAATTAACTTACATTATGTGAAAAGAGAGGGCTCACTTCATTCCTTACATATATTATATTGTTTATATAGATGCCAGAGCTTTAATTTTATTTAATCGTACCAATTGAAAATTTTAATAAAAATTAAAATTACCATATTTTAGATTAGGAAAATATATATACGGATTAGAGCAAAAATAAAAGTAAAGGTTGTCAAGAAATAGATGCACGTGCGGTGCACGGAATTCACATATGGAGCACGTGTGACTATACTTGAGCAATGAGATCGTAAAGTAAAGAACACTTGCCTTTATTTTATTATATGGAAAAAAAAATAGAGACCAACATAGGAGAAAGTAGTGACTGGAATATAAAACCTAAAGTCCTTGCTAGAAACAAATTTGGGGAAGTCCTAAATCCTAAAATCTATGACGTACTAGAAATTAAAAAAAATTGTAGTAGCAAACACCATTTTTAGTCAATTTGTCTTCGAGCCTAGCCTCTTTATCCTTTAATGATTGAGATGATTTGACATATCCATTCTCTCTCTCCTTGTATCATATCCGTAATCTTGTTGCACCACGAGGGTTTTAATGTAGTTTGTTCGTTGTTGTATCAATTCTCTCACCTCCTCCAACTGATTTATTTATCGCTGAGTTCCTCTCGTTTTTGTCAATTCTTGTTCTTACTATATATGTCTTACTATCACTTTCTTTGTTGTGACAGGATAAAAGAAAGTTCATCATATAAAAAAGAAGGCCAGTTTACTATATTAAAGAATGATAATATTAGTACTACAATTTTAAGGAAAATTAGTTAGAAACTAAATCAAGATACCAGAGATGGTAAACAAGAGAATTTATCGCATCTCAAATGCGTAAAACAATTTCTATACTTTTTCTATGTCAGATTTTGTGCATGAACGACATGAAACTCTTTGTATAAACAGAAAATAAAGAACATCTTAATCAGTTCTTAAGAAAAGCAAAGAACCAAGAAGAGATAAAACTAAGTGAAAGAAAATTAACTTATGTTATGTGAAAAGAGAGGGCTCACTTCATTCCTTACATATATTATATTGTTTATATAGATGCCAGAGATTTAATTTTTACTTAATCGCACCAATTGAAAATTTTACTAAAAATTAAAATTACCTTATTTTAGATTAGAAAAAATATATATACGGATTAGAGCAAAAATAAAAGTAAAGGTTGTCAAGAAATAGATGCACGTACGGTGCACGGAATGCACGTATGGAGCACGTGCGACTATTCTAAAGCAATGAGATCGTAAAGTAAAGAAAACTTGCCTTTATTTTATTATATGGAAAAAAATAGAGACCAACATAGGAGAAAGTAGTGACTGGAATATAAAACCAAAAGTTCTAGCTAGAAAAAATTTGGGGAAGTCCTAAATCCTAAAATCTATGACTTACTAGAAATTAAAAAAATTGTAGTAGCTAACACCATTTTTAATCAATTTGTCTTCGAGCCTAGCCCCTTTATCCTTCAATTGATTGAGATGATTTGACATATCCATTCTCTCTCTCCTTGTATCATATCTGTAATCTTGTTGCACCTCGAGATTTTTAATATAGTTTGTTCGTTGTTGTATCTGTTCTCTCACCTCTTCCAACTTATTCTTTATCGCTGAGTTCCTCTCGTTGTTGTCAATTCTTGCTCTTACTAAATATGTCTTACTATCACTTTCTTTGTTGTGACAGGATAAAAGAAATATCATCATATAAAAAAGAAGGTCAGTTTACTATATTAAAGAATGATAATATTAGTACTACTATTTTAAGGAAAATTAGTTAGAAACCAAATCAAGATACCAGAGATGGTAAACAAGAGAATTTGTCGCATCTCAAATGCGTAAAACAATTTCTATATTTTTTCTATGTCAGATTTTGTGCATGAACGACTATGAAACTCTTTGTATAAACAGAAAATAAAGAACATCTTAATGAGTTCTTAAGAAAAGCAAAGAACCAAGAAGAGATAAAACTAAGTGAAAGAAAATTAACTTACGTTATGTGAAAAGAGAGGGCTCACTTCATTCCTTACATATATTATATTGTTTATATATATGCCAGGACTTTAATTTTTACTTAATCGTACCAATTGAAAATTTTACTAAAAATTAAAATTACCATATTTTAGATTAGAAAAAATATATATACGGATTAGAGCAAAAATAAAAGTAAAGGTTGTCAAGAAATAGATGCACATGCGGTGCACGGAATGCACGTATGGAGCACGTGTGGCTATTATTAAGAAATGAGATCATAAAGTAAAGAAAACTTGCCTTTATTTTATTATATGGAAAAAATAGAGATCAACATAGGAGAAAGTAGTGACTGGAATATAAAACCTAAAGTTCTAGCTAGAAACAAATTTTGGGAAGTCCTAAATCCTAAAATCTATGACTTACTAGAAATTAAAAAAATTGTAGTAGATAACACCATTTTTAATCAATTTGTCTTTGAGCCTAGCCTCTTTATCCTTCAATTGATTGAGATGATTTGACATATCCATTCTCTCTCTCCTTATATCATATCCATAATCTTGTTGCACCTCGAGATTTTTAATATAGTTTGTTCGTTGTTGTATCTGTTCTCTCACCTCTTCCAACTGATTCTTTATCGCTGAGTTCCTCTCGTTGTTGTCAATTCTTGCTCTTACTATATATGTCTTACTATCACTTTCTTTGTTGTGACAGAATAAAAGAAAGTTCATCATATAAAAAAGAAGGTCAGTTTACTATATTAAAGAATGATAATATTAGTACTACTATTTTAAGGAAAATTAGTTAGAAACCAAATCAAGATACCAGAGATGGTAAACAAGAGAATTTGTCGCATCTCAAATGCATAAAACAATTTTTATACTTTTTCTATGTAAGATTTTGTGCATGAACGGCTATGAAACTCTTTGTATAAACAGAAAATAAAGAACATCTTAATGAGTACTTAAGAAAAGCAAAGAACCAAGAAGAGATAAAACTAAGTGAAAGAAAATTAACTTACGTTATGTGAAAAGAGAGGGCTCACTTCATTCCTTACATATATTATATTGTTTATATAGATGTCAGGGCTTTAATTTTTACTTAATCGTACCAATTTAAAATTTTACTAAAAATTAAAATTAGCTTATTTTAGATTAGGAAAAAATATATACGGATTAGAGCAAAAATAAAAGTAAAGGTTGTCAAGAAATAGATGCACGTGCGGTGCACGGAATGCACATATGGAGCACGTGCGGCTATTCTTAAGCAATGAGATCGTAAAGTAAAGAACATTTGCCTTTATTTTATTATATGGAAAAAAAAAGACCAACATAGGAGAAAGTAGTGACTGGAATATAAAACCTAAAGTACTTGCTAGAAACAAATTTGGGGAAGTCCTAAATCCTAAAATCTATGACTTACTAGAAATTAAAAAAATTAGTAGCTAACACCATTTTTAATCAATTTGTCTTCGAGCCTTGCCCCTTTATCCTTCAATTGATTGAGATGATTTGACATATCCATTCTCTCTCTCCTTGTATCATATCTGTAATCTTGTTGCAACTCGAGATTTTTAATATAATTTGTTCGTTGTTGTATCTGTTCTCTCACCTCTTCCAACTTATTCTTTATCGCTGAGTTCCTATCGTTGTTGTCTATTCTTGCTCTTACTATATATGTCTTACTATCACTTTCTTTGTTGTGACTGGATAAAAGAAAGATCATCATATAAAAACGAAGGTCAGTTTACTATATTAAAGAATGATAATATTAGTACTACTATTTTAAGGAAAATTAGTAAGAAACCAAATCAAGATACCAGAGATGGTAAACAAGAGAATTTGTCGCATCTCAAATGCGTAAAACAATTTCTATATTTTTTCTATGTCAGATTTTGTGCATGAACAACTATGAAACTCTTTGTATAAACAGAAAATAAAGAACATCTTAATGAGTTATTAAGAAAAGCAAAGAACCAAGAAGATATAAAACTAAGTGAAAGGAAATTAACTTACGTTATGTGAAAAGAGAGGGCTCACTTCATTCCTTACATATATTATATTGTTTATATAGATGTCAGGGCGTTAAATTTTACTTAATCGTACCAATTAAAATTTTTACTAAAAATTAAAATTACCGTATTTTAGATTAGGAAAATATATATACGGATTAGAGCAAAAATAAAAGTAAAGGTTGTCAAGAATTAGATGCACGTGCGGTGCACAAAATGCACATATGGAGCACGTGCGGCTATTCTTAAGCAATGAGATCGTAAAGTAAAGAACACTTGCCTTTATTTTATTAAATGGAAAAAAAATAGAGACCAACATAGGAGAAAGTAGTGACTGGAATATAAAACCAAAAGTTCTATCTAGAAACAAATTTGGGGAAGTCCTAAATCCTAAAATCTATGACTTACTAGAAATTAACAAAATTGTAGTAGCTAACACCATTTTTCATCAATTTATCTTCGAGCCTAGCCTCTTTATGCTTCAAATGATTGAGATTATTTGACATATCCATTCTCTCTCTCCTTGTATCATATCTGTAATCTTGTTGCACCTCGAGATTTTTAATATAATTTGTTCGTTGTTGTATCTGTTCTCCCACCTCTTCCAACTGATTCTTTATAGCTGAGTTTCTATCATTGTTGTCAATTCTTGCTCTTACTATTTATGTCTTACTATCAGTTTCTTTGTTGTGACAGGATAAAAGAAATATCATCATATAAAAACGAAGGTCAGTTTACTATATTGAAGAATGATAATATTAGTACTACTATTTTAAGGAAAATTAGTTAGAAACCAAATCAAGATACCAGAGATGGTAAACAAGAAAATTTGACGCATCTCAAATGCGTAAAACACTTTCTATACTTTTTCTATGTCAGATTTTGTGCATGAACTACTATGAAACTCTTTGTATAAACAGAAAATAAAGAACATCTTAATGAGTTCTTAAGAAAAGCAAAGAACCAAGAAGAGATAAAACTAAGTGAAAGGAAATTAACTTACGTTATGTGAAAAGAGAGGGCTCTCTTCATTTCTTACATATATTATATTGTTTATATAGATGCCAGGGCGTTAAATTTTACTTAATCGTACCAATTAAAAAATTTACTAAAAATTAAAATTACCGTATTTTAGATTAGGAAAATATATATACGGATTAGAGCAAAAATAAAAGTAAAGGTTGTCAAGAATTAGATGCACGTGCGGTGCACGGAATGCACATATGGAGCACGTGCGGCTATTCTTAAGCAATGAGATCATAAAGTAAAGAACACTTGCCTTTATTTTATTAAATGGAAAAAAAAAAATAGAGACCAACATAGGAGAAAGTAGTGACTGGAATATGAAATCTAAAGTTCTAGCTAGAAACAAATTTGGGGAAGTCCTAAATCCTAAAATCTATGACTTACTAGAAATTAAAAAAAAATTGTAGTAGCTAACACCATTTTAATCAATTTGTCTTCGAGCCTAGCCCCTTTATCCTTCAATTTATTGAGATGATTTGATATATCCATTCTTTCTCTCCTTGTATCATATCTCTAATCTTGTTGCACCTCGAGATTTTTAATATAATTTGTTCGTTGTTGTATCTGTTCTCTCACCTCTTCCAACTGATTCTTTATCGCTGAGTTCCTATCGTTGTTGTCAATTCTTGCTCTTACTAAATATGTCTTACTATCACTTTCTTTGTTGTGACAGGATAAAAGAAAGATCATCATATAAAAATGAAGGTCAGTTTACTATATTAAAGAATGATTAAATTAGTACTACTATTTTAAGGAAAATTAGTAAGAAACCAAATCAAGATACCAGAGATGGTAAACAAGAGAATTTGTCGCATCTCAAATGCGTAAAACAATTTCTATACTTTTTCTATGTCAGATTTTGTGCATGAACTACTATGAAACTCTTTGTATAAACAGAAAATAAAGAACATCTTAATGAGTTCTTAAGAAAAGCAAAGAACCAAGAAGAGATAAAACTAAGTGAAAGGAAATTAACTTACGTTATGTGAAAAGAGAGGGCTCTCTTCATTTCTTACATATATTATATTGTTTATATAGATGCCAGGGCGTTAAATTTTACTTAATCGTACCAATTAAAAAAATTACTAAAAATTAAAATTACCGTATTTTAGATTAGGAAAATATATATACGGATTAGAGCAAAAATAAAAGTAAAGGTTGTCAAGAATTAGATGCACGTGCGGTGCACGGAATGCACATATGGAGCACGTGCGGCTATTCTTAAGCAATGAGATCGTAAAGTAAAGAACACTTGCCTTTATTTTATTAAATGGAAAAAAAAATAGAGACCAACATAGGAGAAAGTAGTGACTGGAATATGAAATCTAAAGTTCTAGCTAGAAACAAATTTGGGGAAGTCCTAAATCCTAAAATCTTTGACTTACTAGAAATTAAAAAAAAGTTGTAGTAGCTAACACCATTTTAATCAATTTGTCTTCGAGCCTAGCCCCTTTATCCTTCAATTTATTGAGATGATTTGATATATCCATTCTTTCTCTCCTTGTATCATATCTCTAATCTTGTTGCACCTCGAGATTTTTAATATAATTTGTTCGTTGTTGTATTCTGCTCTTCACCTCTTCCAACTGATTCTTTATCGCTGAGTTCCTATCGTTGTTGTCAATTCTTGCTCTTACTAAATATGTCTTACTATCACTTTCTTTGTTGTGACAGGATAAAAGAAAGATCATCATATAAAAATGAAGGTCAATTTACTATATTAAAGAATGATTAAATTAGTACTACTATTTTAAGGAAAATTAGTAAGAAACCAAATCAAGATACCAGAGATGGTAAACAAGAGAATTTGTCGCATCTCCAATGCGTAAAACAATTTCTATACTTTTTCTATGTCAGATTTTGTGCATGAACGACTATGAAACTCTTTGTATAAACAGAAAATAAAGAACATCTTAATGAGTTCTTAAGAAAAGCAAAGAACCAAGAAGAGATAAAACTAAGTGAAAGTAAATTAACTTACGTTATGTGAAAAGAGAGGGCTCTCTTCATTTCTTACATATATTATATTGTTTATATAGATGCCAGGGCGTTAAATTTTACTTAATCGTACCAATTAAAAAATTTACTAAAAATTAAAATTACCGTATTTTAGATTAGGAAAATATATATACGGATTAGAGCAAAAATAAAAGTAAAGGTTGTCAAGAATTAGATGCACGTGCGGTGCACGGAATGCACATATGGAGCACGTGCGGCTATTTTTAAGCAATGAGATCGTAAAGTAAAGAACACTTGCCTTTATTTTATTAAATGGAAAAAACAATAGAGACCAACATAGGAGAAAGTAGTGACTGGAATATGAAATCTAAAGTTCTAGCTAGAAACAAATTTGGGGAAGTCCTAAATCCTAAAATCTATGACTTACTAGAAATTAAAAAAAAATTGTAGTAGCTAACACCATTTTAATCAATTTGTCTTCGAGCCTAGCCCCTTTATCCTTCAATTTATTGAGATGATTTGATATATCCATTCTTTCTCTCCTTGTATCATATCTGTAATCTTGTTGCACCTCGAGATTTTTAATATAATTTGTTCGTTGTTGTATCTGTTCTCTCACCTCTTCCAACTGATTCTTTATCGCTGAGTTCCTATCCTTGTTGTCAATTCTTGCTCTTACTAAATATGTCTTACTATCACTTTCTTTGTTGTTACAGGATAAAAGAAAGATCATCATATAAAAACGAAGGTCAGTTTACTATATTGAAGAATGATAATATTAGTACTACTATTTTAAGGAAAATTAGTTAGAAACCAAATCAAGATACCAGAGATGGTAAAAAGAGAATTTGTCGCATCTCAAATGCGTAAAACACTTTCTATACTTTTTCTATGCTAGATTTTGTGCATGAACGACTATGAAACTCTTTGTATAAACAGAAAATAAAGAACATCTTAATGAGTTATTAAGAAAATCAAAGAACCAAGAAGAGATAAAACTAAGTGAAAGGAAATTAACTTACGTTATGTGAAAAGAGAGGGCTCTCTTCATTTCTTACATATATTATATTGTTTATATAGATGCCAGGGCGTTAAATTTTACTTAATCGTACCAATTAAAAAATTTTACTAAAAATTAAAATTACCGTATTTTAGATTAGGAAAATATATATACAGATTAGAGAAAAAATAAAAGTAAAGATTGTCAAGAATTAGATGCACGCATGTGCACTAATGCACATATGGAGCACGTGCGGCTATTCTTAAGCAATGAGATCATAAAGTAAAGAACACTTGCCTTTATTTTATTAAATGGAAAAAAAAATAGAGACCAACATAGGAGAAAGTAGTGACTGGAATATAAACCTAAAGTTCTAGCTAGAAACAAATTTGGGGAAGTCCTAAATCCAAAAAACTATGACTTAATAGAAATTAAAATAATTGTAGTAGCTAACACTATTTTTCATCAATTTGTCTTCGAGCCTAGCCTCTTTATCATTCAATTGATTGAGATGATTTGACATATCCATTCTCTCTCTCCTTGTATCATATCCGTAATCTTGTTGCACCTCGAGAATTTTAATATAGTTTGGTCATTTTTGTATCTGTTCTCTCACCTCTTTCAACTGATTCTTTATCGCTTAGTTCCTCTCGTTGTTGTCAATTCTTGCTCTTACTATATATGTCTTACTATCACTTTCTTTGTTGTTACAGGATAAAAGAAAGATCATCATATAAAAACGAATGTCAGTTTACTATATTGAAGAATGATAATATTAGTACTACTATTTTAAGGAAAAATTAGTTAGAAACCAAATCAAGATACCAGAGATGGTAAACAAGAGAATTTGTCGCATCTCAAATGCGTAAAATACTTTCTATACTTTTTATATGTCAGATTTTGTGCATGAACGACTATGAAACTCTTTGTATAAACAGAAAATAAAGAACATCTTAATGAGTTATTAAGAAAAGCAAATAACCAAGAAGAGATAAAACTAAGTGAAAAGAAATTAACTTACGTTATGTGAAAAGAGAGGGCTCTCTTCATTCCTTACATATATTATATTGTTTATATGGATTCCAGTGAGTTTAATTTTACTTAATCGTACCAATAAAAATTTTACTAAAAATTAAAATTACCGTATTTTAGATTAGGAAAATATATATACGGATTAGAGCAAAAATAAAAGTAAAGGTTGTCAAGAATTAGATGCACGTGCGGTGCATGAAATACACATATGGAGCACGTGCGGCTATTCTTAAGCAATGAGATCATAAAGTAAAGAACACTTGCCTTTATTTTATTAAATGGAAAAAAAAAAATAGAGACCAACATAGGAGAAAGTAGTGACTGGAATATGAAATCTAAAGTTCTAGCTAGAAACAAATTTGGGGAAGTCCTAAATCCTAAAATCTATGACTTACTAGAAATTAAAAAATATTGTAGTAGCTAACACCATTTTAATCAATTTGTCTTCGAGCCTAGCCCCTTTATCCTTCAATTTATTGAGATGATTTGACATATCCATTCTCTCTCTCCTTATATCATATCCATAATCTTGTTCCACCTCGAGATTTTTAATATAGTTTGTTCGTTGTTGTATCTGTTCTCTCACCTCTTCCAACTGATTCTTTATCGCTGAGTTCCTCTCGTTGTTGTCAATTCTTGCTCTTACTATATATGTCTTACTATCACTTTCTTTGTTGTGACAGGATAAAAGAAAGTTCATCATATAAAAAAGAAGGTCAGTTTACTATATTAAAGAATGATAATATTAGTACTACTATTTTAAGGAAAATTGGTTAGAAACCAAATCAAGATACCAGAGATGGTAAACAAGAGAATTTGTCGCATCTCAAATGCGTAAAAGAATTTTTATACTTTTTCTATGTCAGATTTTGTGCATGAACGGCTATGAAACTCTTTGTATAAACAGAAAATAAAGAACATCTTAATGAGTACTTAAGAAAAGCAAAGAACCAAGAAGAGATAAAACTAAGTGAAAGAAAATTAACTTACGTTATGTGAAAAGAGAGGGCTCACTTCATTCCTTACATATATTATATTGTTTATATAGATGTCAGGGCTTTAATTTTTACTTAATCGTACCAATTTAAAATTTTACTAAAAATTAAAATTAGCTTATTTTAGATTAGGAAAAAATATATACGGATTAGAGCAAAAATAAAAGTAAAGGTTGTCAAGAAATAGATGCATGTGCGGTGCACGGAATGCACATATGGAGCACGTGCGGCTATTCTTAAGCAATGAGATCGTAAAGTAAAGAACATTTGCCTTTATTTTATTATATGGAAAAAAAAAGACCAACATAGGAGAAAGTAGTGACTGGAATATAAAACCTAAAGTACTTGCTAGAAACAAATTTGGGGAAGTCCTAAATCCTAAAATCTATGACTTACTAGAAATTAAATTTTTTTTAGTAGCTAACACCATTTTTAATCAATTTGTCTTCGAGCCTAACCCCTTTATCCTTCAATTGATTGAGATGATTTGACATATTCATTCTCTCTCTCCTTGTATCATAACTGTAATCTTGTTGCACCTCGAGATTTTTAATATAATTTGTTCGTTGTTGTATCTGTTCTCTCACCTCTTCCAACCGATTCTTTATCGCTGAGTTCCTATCGTAGTTGATTATTCTTGCTCTTACTATATATGTCTTACTATCACTTTCTTTGTTGTGACAGGATAAAAGAAAGATCATCATATAAAAACTAAGGTCAGTTTACTATATTAAAGAATGATAATATTAGTACTACTATTTTAAGGAAAATTAGTAAGAAACCAAATCAAGATACCAGAGATGGTAAACAAGAGAATTTGTCGCATCTCAAATGCGTAAAACAATTTCTATACTTTTTATATGTCAGATTTTGTGCATGAACAACTATGAAACTCTTTGTATAAACAGAAAATAAAGAACATCTTAATGAGTTATTAAGAAAAGCAAAGAACCAAGAAGATATAAAACTAAGTGAAAGGAAATTAACTTACGTTATATGAAAAGAGAGGGCTCACTTCATTCCTTACATATATTATATTGTTTATATAGATGCCAGGGCGTTAAATTTTACTTAATCGTACCAATTAAAAAATTTACTAAAAATTAAAATTACCGTATTTTAGATTAGGAAAATATATATACGGATTAGAGCAAAAATAAAAGTAAAGGTTGTCAAGAATTAGATGCACGTGCGGTGCACGAAATGCACATATGGAGCACGTGCGGCTATTCTTAAGCAATGAGACCGTAAAGTAAAGAACACTTGCCTTTATTTTATTAAATGGAAAAAAAATAGAGACCAACATAGGAGAAAGTAGTGACTGGAATATAAAACCAAAATTCTATCTAGAAACAAATTTGGGGAAGTCCTAAATCCTAAAATCTATGACTTACTAGAAATTAACAAAATTGTAGTAGCTAACACTATTTTTCATCAATTTGTCTTCGAGCCTAGCCTCTTTATGCTTCAAATGATTGAGATGATTTGACATATCCATTCTCTCTCTCCTTGTATCATATCCGTAATCTTGTTGCACCTCGAGATTTTTAATATAATTTGTTCGTTGTTGTATCTGTTCTCCCACCTCTTCCAACTGATTCTTTATAGCTGAGTTTCTATCATTGTTGTCAATTCTTGCTCTTACTATTTATGTCTTACTATCAGTTTCTTTGTTGTGACAGGATAAAAGAAATATCATCATATAAAAACGAAGGTCAGTTTACTATATTGAAGAATGATAATATTAGTACTACTATTTTAAGGAAAATTAGTTAGAAACCAAATCAAGATACCAGAGATGGTAAACAAGAAAATTTGTCGCATCTCAAATGCGTAAAACACTTTCTATACTTTTTCTATGTCAGATTTTGTGCATGAACGACTATGAAACTCTTTGTATAAACAGAAAATAAAGAACATCTTAATGAGTTCTTAAGAAAAGCAAAGAACCAAGAAGAGATAAAACTAAGTGAAAGGAAATTAACTTACGTTATGTGAAAAGAGAGGGCTCTCTTCATTTCTTACATATATTATATTGTTTATATAGATGCCAGGGCGTTAAATTTTACTTAATCGTACCAATTAAAAAAATTACTAAAAATTAAAATTACCGTATTTTAGATTAGGAAAATATATATACGGATTAGAGCAAAAATAAAAGTAAAGGTTGTCAAGAATTAGATGCACGTGCGGTGCACGGAATGCACATATGGAGCACGTGCGGCTATTCTTAAGCAATGAGATCATAAAGTAAGAACACTTGCCTTTATTTTATTAAATGGAAAAAAAAAATAGAGACCAACATAGGAGAAAGTAGTGACTGGAATATGAAATCTAAAGTTCTAGCTAGAAACAAATTTGGGGAAGTCCTAAATCATAAAATCTATGACTTACTAGAAATTAAAAAAAAATTGTAGTAGCTAACAACATTTTAATCAATTTGTCTTCCAGCCTAGCCCCTTTATCCTTCAATTTATTGAGATGATTTGATATATCCATTCTTTCTCTCCTTGTATCATATCTGTAATCTTATTGCACCTCGAGATTTTTAATATAATTTGTTCGTTGTTGTATATGTTCTCTCACCTCTTCCAACTGATTCTTTATCGCTGAGTTCCTCTCGTTGTTGTCAATTCTTGCTCTTACTATATATGTCTTACTATCACTTTCTTTGTTGTGACAGGATAAAAGAAAGATCATCATATAAAAACGAAGATCAGTTTACTATATTGAAGAATGATAATATTAGTACTACTATTTTAAGGAAAATTAGTTAGAAACCAAATCAAGATAGCAGAGATGGTAAACAAGAGAATTTGTCGTACCTCAAATGCGTAAAACAATTTCTATACATTTTCTATGTCAGATTTTGTGCACGAACGACTATGAAACTCTTTGTATAAACAGAAAATAAAGAACATCTTAATGAGTTCTTAAGAAAAGCAAAGAACCAAGAAGAGATAAAACTAAGTGAAAGGAAATTAACTTACGTTATGTGAAAAGAGAGGGCTCTCTTCATTCCTTACATATATTATATTGTTTATATAGATGCCAGAGCTTTAATTTTTACTTAATCGTACCAATTGAAAATTTTACTAAAAATTAAAATTACCATATTTTAGACTAGGTAAATATATATACGGATTAGAGAAAAAATAAAAGTAAAGGTTATCATGAAATAGATGCACGTGCGGTGCACGGAATGCACGTATGGAGCACGTGCGACTATTCTTAAGCAATGAGATCGTAAAGTAAAGATAACTTGCCTTTATTTTATTAAATGGAAAAAAAATAGAGACCAACATAGGAGAAAGTAGTGACTGGAATATAAACCTAAAGTTCTAGCTCGAAACAAATTTGGGGAAGTCCTAAATCCAAAAAACTATGACATATTAGAAATTAAAATAATTGTAGTAGCTAGCACCATTATTCATCAATTTGTCTTCGAGCCTAGCCTCTTTATCCTTCAATTGATTGAGATGATTTGATATATAAATTCTCTCTCTCCTTGTATCATATCCGTAATCTTGTTGCACCTCGAGAATTTTAATATAGTTTGGTCATTTTTGTATCTGTTCTCTCACCTTTTCCAACTGATTCTTTATCGCTGAGTTCCTCTTGTTGTTGTCAATTCTTGCTTTTACTATATATGTCTTACTATCACTTTCATTGTTGTGACAGGATAAAAGAAAGATCATCATATAAAAGCGGTCAGTTTACTATATTGAAGAATGATAATATTAGTACTACTATTTTAAGGAAAATTAGTTAGAAACCAAATCAAGATACCAGAGATGGTAAACAAGAGAATTTGTCGCATCTCAAATGCGTAAAACTCTTTCTATACTTTTTCTATGTCAGATTTTGTGCATGAACGACTATGAAACTCTTTGTATAAACAGAAAATAAAGAACATCTTAATGAGTTATTAAGAAAAGCAAAGAACCAAGAAGAGATAAAACTAAGTGAAAGGAAATTAACTTACGTTATGTGAAAAGAGAGGGCTCTCTTCATTCCTTACATATATTATATTGTTTATATAGATGCCAGGGCGTTAAATTTTACTTAATCGTACCAATTAAAAAATTTACTAAAAATTAAAATTACCGTATTTTAGATTAGGAAAATATATATACGGATTAGAGCAAAAATAAAAGTAAAGGTTGTCAAGAATTAGATGCACGTGCGGTGCACGAAATGCACATATGGAGCACGTGCGGCTATTCTTAAGCAATGAGACCGTAAAGTAAAGAACACTTGCCTTTATTTTATTAAATGGAAAAAAAATAGAGACCAACATAGGAGAAAGTAGTGACTGGAATATAAAACCAAAAGTTCTATCTAGAAACAAATTTGGGGAAGTCCTAAATCCTAAAATCTATGACTTACTAGAAATTAACAAAATTGTAGTAGCTAACACTATTTTTCATCAATTTGTCTTCGAGCCTAGCCTCTTTATGCTTCAAATGATTGAGATGATTTGACATATCCATTCTCTCTCCTTGTATCATATCCGTAATCTTGTTGCACCTCGAGATTTTTAATATAATTTGTTCGTTGTTGTATCTGTTCTCCCACCTCTTCCAACTGATTCTTTATAGCTGAGTTTCTATCATTGTTGTCAATTCTTGCTCTTACTATTTATGTCTTACTATCAGTTTCTTTGTTGTGACAGGATAAAAGAAATATCATCATATAAAAACGAAGGTCAGTTTACTATATTGAAGAATGATAATATTAGTACTACTATTTTAAGGAAAATTAGTTAGAAACCAAATCAAGATACCAGAGATGGTAAACAAGAAAATTTGTCGCATCTCAAATGCGTAAAACACTTTCTATACTTTTTCTATGTCAGATTTTGTGCATGAACGACTATGAAACTCTTTGTATAAACAGAAAATAAAGAACATCTTAATGAGTTCTTAAGAAAAGCAAAGAACCAAGAAGAGATAAAACTAAGTGAAAGGAAATTAACTTACGTTATGTGAAAAGAGAGGGCTCTCTTCATTTCTTACATATATTATATTGTTTATATAGATGCCAGGGCGTTAAATTTTACTTAATCGTACCAATTAAAAAAATTACTAAAAATTAAAATTACCGTATTTTAGATTAGGAAAATATATATACGGATTAGAGCAAAAATAAAAGTAAAGGTTGTCAAGAATTAGATGCACGTGCGGTGCACGGAATGCACATATAGACACGTGCGGCTATTCTTAAGCAATGAGATCATAAAGTAAGAACACTTGCCTTTATTTTATTAAATGGAAAAAAAAAATAGAGACCAACATAGGAGAAAGTAGTGACTGGAATATGAAATCTAAAGTTCTAGCTAGAAACAAATTTGGGGAAGTCCTAAATCATAAAATCTATGACTTACTAGAAATTAAAAAAAAATTGTAGTAGCTAACAACATTTTAATCAATTTGTCTTCCAGCCTAGCCCCTTTATCCTTCAATTTATTGAGATGATTTGATATATCCATTCTTTCTCTCCTTGTATCATATCTGTAATCTTATTGCACCTCGAGATTTTTAATATAATTTGTTCGTTGTTGTATATGTTCTCTCACCTCTTCCAACTGATTCTTTATCGCTGAGTTCCTCTCGTTGTTGTCAATTCTTGCTCTTACTATATATGTCTTACTATCACTTTCTTTGTTGTGACAGGATAAAAGAAAGATCATCATATAAAAACGAAGATCAGTTTACTATATTGAAGAATGATAATATTAGTACTACTATTTTAAGGAAAATTAGTTAGAAACCAAATCAAGATAGCAGAGATGGTAAACAAGAGAATTTGTCGTACCTCAAATGCGTAAAACAATTTCTATACATTTTCTATGTCAGATTTTGTGCACGAACGACTATGAAACTCTTTGTATAAATAGAAAATAAAGAACATCTTAATAAGTTCTTAAGAAAAGCAAAGAACCAAGAAGAGATAAAACTAAGTGAAAGGAAATTAACTTACGTTATGTGAAAAGAGAGGGCTCTCTTCATTCCTTACATATATTATATTGTTTATATAGATGCCAGAGCTTTAATTTTTACTTAATCGTACCAATTGAAAATTTTACTAAAAATTAAAATTACCATATTTTAGACTAGGTAAATATATATACGGATTAGAGAAAAAATAAAAGTAAAGGTTATCATGAAATAGATGCACGTGCGGTGCACGGAATGCACGTATGGAGCACGTGCGACTATTCTTAAGCAATGAGATCGTAAAGTAAAGATAACTTGCCTTTATTTTATTAAATGGAAAAAAAATAGAGACCAACATAGGAGAAAGTAGTGGCTGGAATATAAACCTAAAGTTCTAGCTAGAAACAAATTTGGGGAAGTCCTAAATCCAAAAAACTATGACATATTAGAAATTAAAATAATTGTAGTAGCTAGCACCATTATTCATCAATTTGTCTTCGAGCCTAGCCTCTTTATCCTTCAATTGATTGAGATGATTTGATATATAAATTCTCTCTCTCCTTGTATCATATCCGTAATCTTGTTGCACCTCGAGAATTTTAATATAGTTTGGTCATTTTTGTATCTGTCTCACCTTTTCCAACCGATTCTTTATCATTGAGTTCCTCTTGTTGTTGTCAATTCTTGCTTTTACTATATATGTCTTACTATCACTTTCATTGTTGTGACAGATAAAAGAAAGATCATCATATAAAACGAAGGTCAGTTTACTATATTGAAGAATGATAATATTAGTACTACTATTTTAAGGAAAATTAGTTAGAAACCAAATCAAGATACTGAGATGGTAAACAAGAGAATTTGTCGCATCTCAAATGCGTAAAACTCTTTCTATACTTTTTCTATGTCAGATTTTGTGCATGAACGACTATGAAACTCTTTGTATAAACAGAAAATAAAGAACATCTTAATGAGTTATTAAGAAAAGCAAAGAACCAAGAAGAGATAAAACTAAGTGAAAGGAAATTAACTTACGTTATGTGAAAAGAGAGGCTCTCTTCATTCCTTACATATATTATATTGTTTATATAGATGCTGTATGCTAAATTTTACTTAATCGTACCAATTAAAAAATTTACTAAAAATTAAAATTACCGTATTTTAGATTAGGAAAATATATATACGGATTAGAGCAAAAATAAAAGTAAAGGTTGTCAAGAATTAGATGCACGTGCGGTGCACGAAATGCACATATGGAGCACGTGCGGCTATTCTTAAGCAATGAGACCGTAAAGTAAAGAACACTTGCCTTTATTTTATTAAATGGAAAAAAAATAGAGACCAACATAGGAGAAAGTAGTGACTGGAATATAAAACCAAAAGTTCTATCTAGAAACAAATTTGGGGAAGTCCTAAATCCTAAAATCTATGACTTACTAGAAATTAACAAAATTGTAGTAGCTAACACTATTTTTCATCAATTTGTCTTCGAGCCTAGCCTCTTTATGCTTCAAATGATTGAGATGATTTGACATATCCATTCTCTCTCTCCTTGTATCATATCCGTAATCTTGTTGCACCTCGAGATTTTTAATATAATTTGTTCGTTGTTGTATCTGTTCTCCCACCTCTTCCAACTGATTCTTTATAGCTGAGTTTCTATCATTGTTGTCAATTCTTGCTCTTACTATTTATGTCTTACTATCAGTTTCTTTGTTGTGACAGGATAAAAGAAATATCATCATATAAAAACGAAGGTCAGTTTACTATATTGAAGAATGATAATATTAGTACTACTATTTTAAGGAAAATTAGTTAGAAACCAAATCAAGATACCAGAGATGGTAAACAAGAAAATTTGTCGCATCTCAAATGCGTAAAACACTTTCTATACTTTTTCTATGTCAGATTTTGTGCATGAACGACTATGAAACTCTTTGTATAAACAGAAAATAAAGAACATCTTAATGAGTTCTTAAGAAAAGCAAAGAACCAAGAAGAGATAAAACTAAGTGAAAGGAAATTAACTTACGTTATGTGAAAAGAGAGGGCTCTCTTCATTTCTTACATATATTATATTGTTTATATAGATGCCAGGGCGTTAAATTTTACTTAATCGTACCAATTAAAAAAATTACTAAAAATTAAAATTACCGTATTTTAGATTAGGAAAATATATATACGGATTAGAGCAAAAATAAAAGTAAAGGTTGTCAAGAATTAGATGCACGTGCGGTGCACGGAATGCACATATGGAGCACGTGCGGCTATTCTTAAGCAATGAGATCATAAAGTAAGAACACTTGCCTTTATTTTATTAAATGGAAAAAAAAAATAGAGACCAACATAGGAGAAAGTAGTGACTGGAATATGAAATCTAAAGTTCTAGCTAGAAACAAATTTGGGGAAGTCCTAAATCCTAAAATCTATGACTTACTAGAAATTAAAAAAAAATTGTAGTAGCTAACAACATTTTAATCAATTTGTCTTCCAGCCTAGACCCTTTATCCTTCAATTTATTGAGATGATTTGATATATCCATTCTTTCTCTCCTTGTATCATATCTGTAATCTTATTGCACCTCGAGATTTTTAATATAATTTGTTCGTTGTTGTATCTGTTCTCTCACCTCTTCCAACTGATTCTTTATCGCTGAGTTCCTCTCGTTGTTGCCAATTCTTGCTCTTACTATATATGTCTTACTATCACTTTCTTTGTTGTGACAGGATAAAAGAAAGATCATCATATAAAAACGAAGGTCAGTTTACTATATTGAAGAATGATAATATTAGTACTACTATTTTAAGGAAAATTAGTTAGAAACCAAATCAAGATAGCAGAGATGGTAAACAAGAGAATTTGTCGTACCTCAAATGCGTAAAACAATTTCTATACATTTTCTATGTCAGATTTTGTGCACGAACGACTATGAAACTCTTTGTATAAACAGAAAATAAAGAACATCTTAATGAGTTCTTAAGAAAAGCAAAGAACCAAGAAGAGATAAAACTAAGTGAAAGGAAATTAACTTACGTTATGTGAAAAGAGAGGGCTCTCTTCATTCCTTACATATATTATATTGTTTATATAGATGCCAGAGCTTTAATTTTTACTTAATCGTACCAATTGAAAATTTTACTAAAAATTAAAATTACCATATTTTAGACTAGGTAAATATATATACGGATTAGAGAAAAAATAAAAGTAAAGGTTATCATGAAATAGATGCACGTGCGGTGCACGGAATGCACGTATGGAGCACGTGCGACTATTCTTAAGCAATGAGATCGTAAAGTAAAGATAACTTGCCTTTATTTTATTAAATGGAAAAAAAATAGAGACCAACATAGGAGAAAGTAGTGGCTGGAATATAAACCTAAAGTTCTAGCTAGAAACAAATTTGGGGAAGTCCTAAATCCAAAAAACTATGACATATTAGAAATTAAAATAATTGTAGTAGCTAGCACCATTATTCATCAATTTGTCTTCGAGCCTAGCCTCTTTATCCTTCAATTGATTGAGATGATTTGACATATAAATTCTCTCTCTCCTTGTATCATATCCGTAATCTTGTTGCACCTCGAGAATTTTAATATAGTTTGGTCATTTTTGTATCTGTTCTCTCACCTTTTCCAACTGATTCTTTATCGCTGAGTTCCTCTTGTTGTTGTCAATTCTTGCTTTTACTATATATGTCTTACTATCACTTTCATTGTTGTGACAGGATAAAAGAAAGATCATCATATAAAAACGAAGGTCAGTTTACTATATTGAAGAATGATAATATTAGTACTACTATTTTAAGGAAAATTAGTTAGAAACCAAATCAAGATACCAGAGATGGTAAACAAGAGAATTTGTCGCATCTCAAATGCGTAAAACTCTTTCTATACTTTTTCTATGTCAGATTTTGTGCATGAACGACTATGAAACTCTTTGTATAAACAGAAAATAAAGAACATCTTAATGAGTTATTAAGAAAAGCAAAGAACCAAGAAGAGATAAAACTAAGTGAAAGGAAATTAACTTACGTTATGTGAAAAGAGAGGGCTCTCTTCATTCCTTACATATATTATATTGTTTATATAGATGCCAGGGCGTTAAAGTTTACTAAATCGTACCAATTAAAAATATTACTAAAAATTAAAATTACAGTATTTTATATTAGGAAAATATATATACGGATTAGAGCAAAAATAAAAGTAAAGGTTATCAAGAATTAGATGCACGTGCACTAATGCACACATATGGAGCACGTGCGGCTATTCTTAAGCAATAAGATCGTAAAGTAAAGAACACTTGCCTTTATTTTATTAAATGGAAAAAAATAGACCAACATAGGAGAAAGTAGTGACTGGAATATAAAACCTAAAGTTCTTTCTAGAAACAAATTTGGGGAAGTCCTAAATCCTAAAATCTATGACTTACTAGAAATTAAAAAAATTGTAGTAGCTAACACCATTTTTCATCAATTTGCCTTCGAGCCTAGCCTCTTTATCCTTCAAATGATTGAGATGATTTGACATATTCATTCTCTCTCTCCTTGTATCATATCCGTAATCTTATTGCACCTCGAGATTTTTAATATAATTTTTTCGTTGTTGTATCTGTTCTCCCACCTCCTCCAACTGATTCTTTATCGCTGAGTTTATCTCATTGTTTTCAATTATTGCTCTTACTATATATGCCTTACTATCAGTTTCTTTGTTGTGACATGATAAAAGAAAGATCATCATATAAAAAAGAAGGCCAATTTACTATATTAAATAATGATAATTTTAATACTACTATTTTAAAGAAAATTAGTTAGAAACCAAATCAAGATACCAGAGATGGTAAACAAGAGAATTTGTCGTACCTCAAATGCGTAAAACAATTTCTATACATTTTCTATGTCAGATTTTGTGCATGAACGACTATGAAACTCTTTGTATAAACAGAAAATAAAGAACATCTTAATGAGTTCTTAAGAAAAGCAAAGAACCAAGAAGAGATAAAACTAAGTGAAGGGAAATTAACTTACGTTATGTGAAAAGAGAGGGCTCTCTTCATTCCTTACATATATTATATTGTTTATATAGATGACAGAGCTTTAATTTTTACTTAATCGTACCAATTGAAAATTTTACTAAAAATTAAAATTACCATATTTTAGACTAGGTAAATATATATACGGATTAGAGAAAAAATAAAAGTAAAGGTTATCATGAAATAGATGCACGTGCGGTGCACGGAATGCACGTATGGAGCACGTGCGACTATTCTTAAGCAATGAGATCGTAAAGTAAAGATAACTTGCCTTTATTTTATTAAATGGAAAAAAAATAGAGACCAACATAGGAGAAAGTAGTGACTGGAATATAAACCTAAAGTTCTAGCTCGAAACAAATTTGGGGAAGTCCTAAATCCAAAAAACTATGACATATTAGAAATTAAAATAATTGTAGTAGCTAGCACCATTATTCATCAATTTGTCTTCGAGCCTAGCCTCTTTATCCTTCAATTGATTGAGATGATTTGACATATCCATTCTCTCTCTCCTTGTATCATATCCGTAATCTTGTTGCACCTCGAGAATTTTAATATAGTTTGGTCATTTTTGTATCTGTTCTCTCACCTCTTCCAACTGATTCTTTATCGCTGAGTTCCTCTTGTTGTTGTCAATTCTTGCTCTTACTATATATGTCTTACTATCACTTTCATTGTTGTGACAGGATAAAAGAAAGATCATCATATAAAAACGAAGGTCAGTTTACTATATTGAAGAATGATAATATTAGTACTACTATTTTAAGGAAAATTAGTTAGAAACCAAATCAAGATACCAGAGATGGTAAACAAGAGAATTTGTCGCATCTCAAATGCGTAAAACACTTTCTATACTTTTTCTATGTCAGATTTTGTGCATGAACGACTATGAAACTCTTTGTATAAACAGAAAATAAAGAACATGTTAATGAGTTATTAAGAAAAGCAAAGAACCAAGAAGAGATAAAACTAAGTGAAAGGAAATTAACTTACGTTATGTGAAAAGAGAGGGCTCTCTTCATTCCTTACATATTTTATATTGTTTATATAGATGTCAGGGCGTTAAATTTTACTTAATCGTACCAATTAAAAAAATTACAAAAAATTAAAATTACCGTATTTTATATTAGGAAAATATATATACGGATTAGAGCAAAAATAAAAGTAAAGGTTATCAAGAATTAGATGCACGTGCGGTGCACGGAATGCACATATGGAGCACGTGCGGCTATTCTTAAGCAATAAGATCGTAAAGTAAAGAACACTTGCCTTTATTTTATTAAATGGAAAAAAATAGACCAACATAGGAGAAAGTAGTGACTGGAATATAAAACCTAAAGTTCTTTCTAGAAACAAATTTGGGGAAGTCCTAAATCCTAAAATCTATGACTTACTAGAAATTAAAAAAATTGTAGTAGCTAACACCATTTTTCATCAATTTGCCTTCGAGCCTAGCCTCTTTATCCTTCAAATGATTGAGATGATTTGACATATTCATTCTCTCTCTCCTTGTATCATATCCGTAATCTTGTTGCACCTCGAGATTTTTAATATAATTTGTTCGTTGTTGTATCAGTTCTCCCACCTCTTCCAACTGATTCTTTATCGCTGAGTTTATCTCATTGTTTTCAATTATTGCTCTTACTATATATGCCTTACTATCAGTTTCTTTGTTGTGACATGATAAAAGAAAGATAATCATATAAAAAAGAAGGTCAGTTTACTATATTAAATAATGATAATATTAATACTACTATTTTAAAGAAAATTAGTTAGAAAACAAATCAAGATACCAGATATGGTAAACAAGAGAATTTGTCGTACCTCAAATGCGTAAAACAATTTCTATACATTTTCTATGTCAGATTTTGTGCATGAACGACTATGAAACTCTTTGTATAAACAGAAAATAAAGAACATCTTAATGAGTTCTTAAGAACAGCAAAGAACCAAGAAGAGATAAAACTGAGTGAAAGGAAATTAACTTACGTTATGTGAAAATAGAGGGCTCTCTTCATTCCTTACATATATTATATTGTTTATATAGATGCCAGAGCTTTAATTTTTACTTAATCGTACCAATTGAAAATTTTACTAAAAATTAAAATTACCATATTTTAGATTAGGTAAATATATATACGGATTAGAGAAAAAATAAAAGTAAAGGTTATCATGAAATAGATGCACGTGCGGTGCACGGAATGCACGTATGGAGCCCGTGTGAATATTCTTAAGCAATGAGATCGTAAAGTAAAGATAACTTGCCTTTATTTTATTAAATGGAAAAAAAATAGAGACCAACATAGGAGAAAGTAATGACTGGAATATAAACCTAAAGTTCTAGCTAGAAACAAATTTGGGGAAGTCCTAAATCCAAAAAACTATGACTTATTAGAAATTAAAATAATTGTAGTAGCTAACACCATTTTTCATCAATTTGTCTTCGAGCCTAGCCTCTTTATCCTTCATTTGATTGAGATGATTTGACATATCCATTCTCTCTCTCCTTGTATCATATCCGTAATCTTGTTGCACCTCGAGAATTTTAATATAGTTTGGTCATTTTTGTATCTGTTCTCTCACCTCTTTCAACTGATTCTTTATCGCTGAGTTCCTCTCGTTGTTGTCAATTCTTGCTCTTACTATATATGTCTTACTATCACTTTCTTTGTTGTGACAGGATAAAAGAAAGATCATCATATAAAAACGAAGGTCAGTTTACTATATTGAAGAATGATAATATTAGTACTACTATTTTAAGGAAAATTAGTTAGAAACCAAATCAAGATAGCAGAGATGGTAAACAAGAGAATTTGTCGGATCCCAAATGCGTAAAACACTTTCTATACTTTTTCTATGTCAGATTTTGTGCATGAACGACTATGAAACTCTTTGTATAAACAGAAAATAAAGAACATCTTAATGAGTTCTTAAGAACAGCAAAGAACCAAGAAGAGATAAAACTGAGTGAAAGGAAATTAACTTACGTTATGTGAAAATAGAGGGCTCTCTTCATTCCTTACATATATTATATTGTTTATATAGATGCCAGAGCTTTAATTTTTACTTAATCGTACCAATTGAAAATTTTACTAAAAATTAAAATTACCATATTTTAGACTAGGTAAATATATATACGGATTAGAGAAAAAATAAAAGTAAAGGTTATCATGAAATAGATGCACGTGCGGTGCACGGAATGCACGTATGGAGCACGTGCGACTATTCTTAAGCAATGAGATCGTAAAGTAAAGATAACTTGCCTTTATATTATTAAATGGAAAAAAAATAGAGACCAACATAGGAGAAAGTAGTGGCTGGAATATAAACCTAAAGTTCTAGCTAGAAACAAATTTGGGGAAGTCCTAAATCCAAAAAACTATGACATATTAGAAATTAAAATAATTGTAGTAGCTAGCACCATTATTCATCAATTTGTCTTCGAGCCTAGCCTCTTTATCCTTCAATTGATTGAGATGATTTGACATATCCATTCTCTCTCTCCTTGTATCATATCCGTAATCTTGTTGCACCTCGAGAATTTTAATATAGTTTGGTCATTTTTGTGTCTGTTCTCTCACCTTTTCCAACTGATTCTTTATCGCTGAGTTCCTCTTGTTGTTGTCAATTCTTGCTTTTACTATATATGTCTTACTATCACTTTCATTGTTGTGATAGGATAAAAGAAAGATCATCATATAAAAACGAAGGTCAGTTTACTATATTGAAGAATGATAATATTAGTACTACTATTTTAAGGAAAATTAGTTAGAAACCAAATCAAGATACCAGAGATGGTAAACAAGAGAATTTGTCGCATCTCAAATGCGTAAAACTCTTTTTATACTTTTTCTATGTCAGATTTTGTGCATGAACGACTATGAAACTCTTTGTATAAACAGAAAATAAAGAACATCTTAATGAGTTATTAAGAAAAGCAAAGAACCAAGAAGAGATAAAACTAAGTGAAAGGAAGTTAACTTACGTTATGTGAAAAGAGAGGGCTCTCCTCATTCCTTACATATATTATATTGTTTATATAGATGCCAGGGCGTTAAATTTTACTTAATCGTACCAATTAAAAAAATTACTAAAAATTAAAATTACCGTATTTTATATTAGGAAAATATATATACGGATTAGAGCAAAAATAAAAGTAAAGGTTATCAAGAATTAGATGCACGTGCGGTGCACGGAATGCACATATGGAGCACGTGCGGCTATTCTTAAGCAATAAGATCGTAAAGTAAAGAACACTTGCCTTTATTTTATTAAATGGAAAAAAATAGACCAACATAGGAGAAAGTAGTGACTGGAATATAAAACCTAAAGTTCTTTCTAGAAACAAATTTGGGGAAGTCCTAAATCCTAAAATCTATGACTTACTAGAAATTAAAAAAATTGTAGTAGCTAACACCATTTTTCATCAATTTGCCTTCGAGCCTAGCCTCTTTATCCTTCAAATGATTGAGATGATTTGACATATTCATTCTCTCTCTCCTTGTATCATATCCGTAATCTTATTGCACCTCGAGATTTTTAATATAATTTGTTCGTTGTTGTATCTGTTCTCCCACCTCTTCCAACTGATTCTTTATCGCTGAGTTTATCTCATTGTTTTCAATTATTGCTCTTACTATATATGCCTTACTATCAGTTTCTTTGTTGTGACATGATAAAAGAAAGATCATCGTATAAAAAAGAAGGCCAATTTACTATATTAAATAATGATAATTTTAATACTACTATTTTAAAGAAAATTAGTTAGAAACCAAATCAAGATACCAGAGATGGTAAACTAGAGAATTTGTCGTACCTCAAATGCGTAAAACAATTTCTATACATTTTCTATGTCAGATTTTGTGCATGAACGACTATGAAACTCTTTGTATAAACAGAAAATAAAGAACATCTTAATGAGTTCTGAAGAAAAGCAAAGAACCAAGAAGAGATAAAACTAAGTGAAAGGAAATTAACTTACGTTATGTGAAAAGAGAGGGCTCTCTTCATTCCTTACATATATTATATTGTTTATATAGATGACAGAGCTTTAATTTTTACTTAATCGTACCAATTGAAAATTTTACTAAAAATTAAAATTACCATATTTTAGACTAGGTAAATATATATACGGATTAGAGAAAAAATAAAAGTAAAGGTTATCATGAATAGATGCACGGTGGTACCTGAATGCACGTATGGAGCACGTGCGACTATTCTTAAGCAATGAGATCGTAAAGTAAAGATAACTTGCCTTTATTTTATTAAATGGAAAAAAAATAGAGACCAACATAGGAGAAAGTAGTGACTGGAATATAAACCTAAAGTTCTAGCTCGAAACAAGTTTGGGGAAGTCCTAAATCCAAAAAACTATGACATATTAGAAATTAAAATAATTGTAGTAGCTAGCACCATTATTCATCAATTTGTCTTCGAGCCTAGCCTCTTTATCCTTCAATTGATTGAGATGATTTGACATATCCATTCTCTCTCTCCTTGTATCATATCCGTAATCTTGTTGCACCTCGAGAATTTTAATATAGTTTGGTCATTTTTGTATCTGTTCTCTCACCTCTTCCAACTGATTCTTTATCGCTGAGTTCCTCTTGTTGTTGTCAATTCTTGCTCTTACTATATATGTCTTACTATCACTTTCATTGTTGTGACAGGATAAAAGAAAGATCATCATATAAAAACGAAGGTCAGTTTACTATATTGAAGAATGATAATATTAGTACTACTATTTTAAGGAAAATTAGTTAGAAACCAAATCAAGATACGAGAGATGGTAAACAAGAGAATTTGTCGCATCTCAAATGCGTAAAACACTTTCTATACTTTTTCTATGTCAGATTTTGTGCATGAACGACTATGAAACTCTTTGTATAAACAGAAAATAAAGAACATCTTAATGAGTTATTAAGAAAAGCAAAGAACCAAGAAGAGATAAAACTAAGTGAAAGGAAATTAACTTACGTTATGTGAAAAGAGAGGGCTCTCTTCATTCCTTAAATATATTATATTGTTTATATAGATGCCAGGGCGTTAAATTTTACTTAATCGTACCAATTAAAAAAATTACTAAAAATTAAAATTACCGTATTTTATATTAGGAAAATATATATACGGATTAGAGCAAAAATAAAAGTAAAGGTTATCAAGAATTAGATGCACGTGCGGTGCACGGAATGCACATATGGAGCACGTGCGGCTATTCTTAAGCAATAAGATCGTAAAGTAAAGAACACTTGCCTTTATTTTATTAAATGGAAAAAAATAGACCAACATAGGAGAAAGTAGTGACTGGAATATAAAACCTAAAGTTCTTTCTAGAAACAAATTTGGGGAAGTCCTAAATCCTAAAATCTATGACTTACTAGAAATTAAAAAAATTGTAGTAGCTAACACCATTTTTCATCAATTTGCCTTCGAGCCTAGCCTCTTTATCCTTCAAATGATTGAGGTGATTTGACTTATTAATTCTCTCTCTCCTTGTATCATATCCGTAATCTTATTGCACCTCGAGATTTTTAATATAATTTGTTCGTTGTTGTATCTGTTCTCCAACCTCTTCCAACTGATTCTTTATCGCTGAGTTTATCTCATTGTTTTCAATTATTGCTCTTACTATATATGCCTTACTATCAGTTTCTTTGTTGTGACATGATAAAAGAAAGATCATCGTATAAAAAAGAAGGCCAATTTACTATATTAAATAATGATAATTTTAATACTACTATTTTAAAGAAAATTAGTTAGAAACCAAATCAAGATACCAGAGATGGTAAACAAGAGAATTTGTCGTACCTCAAATGCGTAAAACAATTTCTATACATTTTCTATGTCAGATTTTGTGCATGAACGACTATGAAACTCTTTGTATAAACAGAAAATAAAGAACATCTTAATGAGTTCTGAAGAAAAGCAAAGAACCAAGAAGAGATAAAACTAAGTGAAAGGAAATTAACTTACGTTATGTGAAAAGAGAGGGCTCTCTTCATTCCTTACATATATTATATTGTTTATATAGATGACAGAGCTTTAATTTTTACTTAATCGTACCAATTGAAAATTTTACTAAAAATTAAAATTACCATATTTTAGACTAGGTAAATATATATACGGATTAGAGAAAAAATAAAAGTAAAGGTTATCATGAAATAGATGCGTCGCGGTGCACGGAATGCACGTATGGAGCACGTGCGACTATTCTTAAGCAATGAGATCGTAAAGTAAAGATAACTTGCCTTTATTTTATTAAATGGAAAAAAAATAGAGACCAACATAGGAGAAAGTAGTGACTGGAATATAAACCTAAAGTTCTAGCTCGAAACAAATTTGGGGAAGTCCTAAATCCAAAAAACTATGACATATTAGAAATTAAAATAATTGTAGTAGCTAGCACCATTATTCATCAATTTGTCTTCGAGCCTAGCCTCTTTATCCTTCAATTGATTGAGATGATTTGACATATCCATTCTCTCTCTCCTTGTATCATATCCGTAATCTTGTTGCACCTCGAGAATTTTAATATAGTTTGGTCATTTTTGTATCTGTTCTCTCACCTCTTCCAACTGATTCTTTATCGCTGAGTTCCTCTTGTTGTTGTCAATTCTTGCTCTTACTATATATGTCTTACTATCACTTTCATTGTTGTGACAGGATAAAAGAAAGATCATCATATAAAAACGAAGGTCAGTTTACTATATTGAAGAATGATAATATTAGTACTACTATTTTAAGGAAAATTAGTTAGAAACCAAATCAAGATACCAGAGATGGTAAACAAGAGAATTTGTCGCATCTCAAATGCGTAAAACACTTTCTATACTTTTTCTATGTCAGATTTGTGCATGAACGACTATGAAACTCTTTGTATAAACAGAAAATAAAGAACATCTTAATGAGTTATTAAGAAAAGCAAAGAACCAAGAAGAGATAAAACTAAGTGAAAGGAAATTAACTTACGTTATGTGAAAAGAGAGGGCTCTCTTCATTCCTTATATATATTATATTGTTTATATAGATGCCAGGGCGTTAAATTTTACTTAATCGTACAAATTAAAAAAATTACTAAAAATTAAAATTACCGTATTTTATATTAGGAAAATATATATACGGATTAGAGCAAAAATAAAAGTAAAGGTTATCAAGAATTAGATGCACGTGCGGTGCACGGAATGCACATATGGAGCACGTGCGGCTATTCTTAAGCAATAAGATCGTAAAGTAAAGAACACTTGCCTTTATTTTATTAAATGGAAAAAAATAGACCAACATAGGAGAAAGTAGTGACTGGAATATAAAACCTAAAGTTCTTTCTAGAAACAAATTTGGGGAAGTCCTAAATCCTAAAATCTATGACTTACTAGAAATTAAAAAAATTGTAGTAGCTAACACCATTTTTCATCAATTTGCCTTCGAGCCTAGCCTCTTTATCCTTCAAATGATTGAGATGATTTGACATATTCATTCTCTCTCTCCTTGTATCATATCCGTAATCTTGTTGCACCTCGAGATTTTTAATATAATTTGTTCGTTGTTGTATCAGTTCTCCCACCTCTTCCAACTGATTCTTTATCGCTGAGTTTATCTCATTGTTTTCAATTATTGCTCTTACTATATATGCCTTACTATCAGTTTCTTTGTTGTGACGGGATAAAAGAAAGATAATCATATAAAAAAGAAGGTCAGTTTACTATATTAAATAATGATAATATTAATACTACTATTTTAAAGAAAATTAGTTAGAAAACAAATCAAGATACCAGATATGGTAAACAAGAGAATTTGTCGTACCTCAAATGCGTAAAACAATTTCTATACATTTTCTATGTCAGATTTTGTGCATGAACGACTATGAAACTCTTTGTATAAACAGAAAATAAAGAACATCTTAATGAGTTCTTAAGAACAGCAAAGAACCAAGAAGAGATAAAACTGAGTGAAAGGAAATTAACTTACGTTATGTGAAAATAGAGGGCTCTCTTCATTCCTTACATATATTATATTGTTTATATAGATGCCAGAGCTTTAATTTTTACTTAATCGTACCAATTGAAAATTTTACTAAAAATTAAAATTACCATATTTTAGATTAGGTAAATATATATACGGATTAGAGAAAAAATAAAAGTAAAGGTTATCATGAAATAGATGCACGTGCGGTGCACGGAATGCACGTATGGAGCACGTGCGAATATTCTTAAGCAATGAGATCGTAAAGTAAAGATAACTTGCCTTTATTTTATTAAATGGAAAAAAAATAGAGACCAACATAGGAGAAAGTAATGACTGGAATATAAACCTAAAGTTCTAGCTAGAAACAAATTTGGGGAAGTCCTAAATCCAAAAAACTATGACTTATTAGAAATTAAAATAATTGTAGTAGCTAACACCATTTTTCATCAATTTGTCTTCGAGCCTAGCCTCTTTATCCTTCATTTGATTGAGATGATTTGACATATCCATTCTCTCTCTCCTTGTATCATATCCGTAATCTTGTTGCACCTCGAGAATTTTAATATAGTTTGGTCATTTTTGTATCTGTTCTCTCACCTCTTTCAACTGATTCTTTATCGCTGAGTTCCTCTCGTTGTTGTCAATTCTTGCTCTTACTATATATGTCTTACCATCACTTTCTTTGTTGTGACAGGATAAAAGAAAGATCATCATATAAAAACGAAGGTCAGTTTACTATATTGAAGAATGATAATATTAGTACTACTATTTTAAGGAAAATTAGTTAGAAACCAAATCAAGATAGCAGAGATGGTAAACAAGAGAATTTGTCGTACCTCAAATGCGTAAAACAATTTCTATACATTTTCTATGTCAGATTTTGTGCATGAACGACTATGAAACTCTTTGTATAAACAGAAAATAAAGAACATCTTAATGAGTTCTTAAGAAAAGCAAAGAACCAAGAAGAGATAAAACTAAGTGAAAGGAAATTAACTTACGTTATGTGAAAAGAGAGGGCTCTCTTCATTCCTTACATATATTATATTGTTTATATAGATGACAGAGCTTTAATTTTTACTTAATCGTACCAATTGAAAATTTTACTAAAAATTAAAATTACCATATTTTAGACTAGGTAAATATATATACGGATTAGAGAAAAAATAAAAGTAAAGGTTATCATGAAATAGATACACGTGCGGTGCACGGAATGCACGTATGGAGCACGTGCGACTATTCTTAAGCAATGAGATCGTAAAGTAAAGATAACTTGCCTTTATTTTATTAAATGGAAAAAAAATAGAGACCATCATAGGAGAAAGTAGTGACTGGAATATAAACCTAAAGTTCTAGCTAGAAACAAATTTGGGGAAGTCCTAAATCTAAAAAACTATGACATATTAGAAATTAAAATAATTATAGTAGCTAGCACCATTATTCATCAATTTGTCTTCGAGCCTAGCCTCTTTATCCTTCAATTGATTGAGATGATTTGACATATCCATTCTCTCTCTCCTTGTATCATATCCGTAATCTTGTTGCACCTCGAGAATTTTAATATAGTTTGGTCATTTTTGTATCTGTTCTCTCACCTCTTCCAACTGATTCTTTATCGCTGAGTTCCTCTTGTTATTGTCAATTCTTGCTCTTACTATATATGTCTTACTATCACTTTCATTGTTGTGACAGGATAAAAGAAAGATCATCATATAAAAACGAATGTCAGTTTACTATATTGAAGAATGATAATATTAGTACTACTATTTTAAGGAAAATTAGTTAGAAACCAAATCAAGATACCAGAGATGGTAAACAAGAGAATTTGTCGCATCTCAAATGCGTAAAACACTTTCTATACTTTTTCTATGTCAGATTTTGTGCATGAACGACTATGAAACTCTTTGTATAAACAGAAAATAAAGAACATCTTAATGAGTTATTAAGAAAAGCAAAGAACCAAGAAGAGATAAAACTAAGTGAAAGGAAATTAACTTACGTTATGTGAAAAGAGAGGGCTCTCTTCATTCCTTACATATATTATATTGTTTATATAGATGCCAGGGCGTTAAATTTTACTTAATCGTACCAATTAAAAAAATTACTAAAAATTAAAATTACCGTATTTTATATTAGGAAAATATATATACGGATTAGAGCAAAAATAAAAGTAAAGGTTATCAAGAATTAGATGCACGTGCGGTGCACGGAATGCACATATGGAGCACGTGCGGCTATTCTTAAGCAATAAGATCGTAAAGTAAAGAACACTTGCCTTTATTTTATTAAATGGAAATAAATAGACCAACATAGGAGAAAGTAGTGACTGGAATATAAAACCTAAAGTTCTTTCTAGAAACAAATTTGGGGAAGTCCTAAATCCTAAAATCTATGACTTACTAGAAATTAAAAAAATTGTAGTAGCTAACACCAATTTTCATCAATTTGCCTTCGAGCCTAGCCTCTTTATCCTTCAAATGATTGAGATGATTTGACATATTCATTCTCTCTCTCCTTGTATCATATCCGTAATCTTGTTGCACCTCGAGATTTTTAATATAATTTGTTCGTTGTTGTATCAGTTCTCCCACCTCTTCCAACTGATTCTTTATCGCTGAGTTTATCTCATTGTTTTCAATTATTGCTCTTACTATATATGCCTTACTATCAGTTTCTTTGTTGTGACGGGATAAAAGAAAGATAATCATATAAAAAAGAAGGTCAGTTTACTATATTAAATAATGATAATATTAATACTACTATTTTAAAGAAAATTAGTTAGAAACCAAATCAAGATACCAGATATGGTAAACAAGAGAATTTGTCGTACCTCAAATGCGTAAAACAATTTCTATACATTTTCTATGTCAGATTTTGTGCATGAACGACTATGAAACTCTTTGTATAAACAGAAAATAAAGAACATCTTAATGAGTTCTTAAGAACAGCAAAGAACCAAGAAGAGATAAAACTGAGTGAAAGGAAATTAACTTACGTTATGTGAAAATAGAGGGCTCTCTTCATTCCTTACATATATTATATTGTTTATATAGATGCCAGAGCTTTAATTTTTACTTAATCGTACCAATTGAAAATTTTACTAAAAATTAAAATTACCATATTTTAGATTAGGTAAATATATATACGGATTAGAGAAAAAATAAAAGTAAAGGTTATCATGAAATAGATGCACGTGCGGTGCACGGAATGCACGTATGGAGCACGTGCGAATATTCTTAAGCAATGAGATCGTAAAGTAAAGATAACTTGCCTTTATTTTATTAAATGGAAAAAAAATAGAGACCAACATAGGAGAAAGTAATGACTGGAATATAAACCTAAAGTTCTAGCTAGAAACAAATTTGGGGAAGTCCTAAATCCAAAAAACTATGACTTATTAGAAATTAAAATAATTGTAGTAGCTAACACCATTTTTCATCAATTTGTCTTCGAGCCTAGTCTCTTTATCCTTCATTTGATTGAGATGATTTGACATATCCATTCTCTCTCTCCTTGTATCATATCCGTAATCTTGTTGCACCTCGAGAATTTTAATATAGTTTGGTCATTTTTGTATCTGTTCTCTCACCTCTTCCAACTGATTCTTTATCGCTGAGTTCCTCTCGTTGTTGTCAATTCTTGCTCTTACTATATATGTCTTACTATCACTTTCTTTGTTGTGACAGGATAAAAGAAAGATCATCATATAAAAACGAAGGTCAGTTTACTATATTGAAGAATGATAATATTAGTACTACTATTTTAAGGAAAATTAGTTAGAAACCAAATCAAGATAGCAGAGATGGTAAACAAGAGAATTTGTCGGATCTCAAATGCGTAAAACACTTTCTATACTTTTTCTATGTCAGATTTTGTGCATGAACGACTATGAAACTCTTTGTATAAACAGAAAATAAAGAACATCTTAATGAGTTATTAAGAAAAGCAAAGAACCAAGAAGAGATAAAACTAAGTGAAAGGAAATTAACTTACGTTATGTGAAAAGCGAGGGCTCTCTTCATTCCTTATATATATTATACTATTTATATAGATGTCAGGGCGTTAAATTTTACTTAATCGTACCAATTAAAAATTTTACTAAAAATTAAAATTACCGTATTTTAGATTAGGAAAATATATATACGGATTAGAGCAAAAATAAAAGTAAAGGTTGTCAAGAATTAGATGCACGTACGGTGCACGGAATGCACATATGGAGCACGTGCGGCTATTCTTAAGCAATGAGATCGTAAAGTAAAGAACACTTGCCTTTATTTTATTAAATGGAAAAAAAATAGAGACCAACATAGGAGAAAGTAGTGACTGGAATATAAAACCTAAAGTTCTTTCTAGAAACAAATTTGGGGAAGTCCTAAATCCTAAAATCTATGACTTACTAGAAATTAAAAAAATTGTAGTAGCTAACACCATTTTTCATCAATTTGTCTTCGAGCCTAGCCTCTTTATCCTTCAAAGGATTGAGATGATTTGACATATTCATTCTCTCTCTTCTTGTATCATATCCGTAATCTTGTTACACCTCGAGATTTTTAATATAATTTGTTCGTTGTTGTATCTGTTCTCCCACCTCTTCCAACTGATTCTTTATCGCTGAGTTTATCTCATTATTGTCAATTATTGCTCTTACTATATATGTCTTACTATCAGTTTCTTTGTTGTGACAGGATAAAAGAAAGATCATCATATAAAAAAGAAGGTCAGTTTACTATATTAAATAATGATAATATTAATACTACTATTTTAAAGAAAATTAGTTAGAAACCAGATCAAGATACCAGAGATGGTAAACATGTGAATTTGTCGTACCTCAAATGCGTAAAACCATTTCTATACATTTTCTATGTCAGATTTTGTGCATGAATGACTATGAAACTCTTTGTATAAACAGAAAATAAAGAACAACTTAATGAGTTCTTAATAAAAAGCAAAGAACCAAGAAGAGATAAAACTAAGTGAAAGGAAATTAACTTACGTTATGTGAAAAGAGAGGGCTCTCTTCATTCCTTACATATATTATATTGTTTATATAGATGCCAGAGCTTTAATTTTTACTTTATCGTACCAATTGAAAATTTTACTAAAAATTAAAATTACCATATTTTAGATTAGGTAAATATATATACGGATTAGAGAAAAACTAAAAGTAAAGGTTATCATGAAATAGATGCACGTGCGGTGCACGGAATGCACGTATGGAGCACGTGCGACTATTCTTTAGCAATGAGATCGTAAAGTAAAGATAACTTGCCTTTATTTTATTAAATGGAAAAAAAAATAGAGACCAACATAGGAGAAAGTAATGACTGGAATATAAACCTAAAGTTCTAGCTAGAAACAAATTTGGGGAAGTCCTAAATCCAAAAAACTATGAATTATTAGAAATTAAAATAATTGTAGTAGCTAACACCATTTTTCATCAATTTGTCTTCGAGCCTAGCCTATTTATCCTTCATTTGATTGAGATGATTTGACATATCCATTCTCTCTCTCCTTGTATCATATCCGTAATCTTGTTGCACCTCGAGAATTTTAATATAGTTTGGTCATTTTTGTATCTGTTCTCTCACCTCTTCCAACTGATTCTTTATCGTTGAGTTCCTCTCGTTGTTGTCAATTCTTGCTCTAACTATATATGTCTTACTATCACTTTCTTTGTTGTGACAGGATAAAAGAAAGATCATCATATAAAAACGAAGGTCAGTTACTATATTGAAGAATGATAATATTAGTACTACTATTTTAAGGAAAATTAGTTAGAAACCAAATCAAGATACCAGAGATGATAAACAAGAGAATTTGTCGCATCTCAAATGCGTAAAACACTTTCTATACTTTTTCTATGTCAGATTTTGTGCATGAACGATTATGAAACTCTTTGTATAAACAGAAAATAAAGAACATCTTAATGAGTTATTAAGAAAAGCAAACAACCAAGAAGAGATAAAACTAAGTGAAAGGAAATTAACTTACGTTATGTGAAAAGTGAGGGCTCTCTTCATTCCTTATATATATTATATTGTTTATATAGATGTCAGGGCGTTAAATTTTACTTAATCGTACCAATTAAAAATTTTACTAAAAATTAAAATTACCGTATTTTAGATTAGGAAAATATATATACGGATTAGAGCAAAAATAAAAGTAAAGGTTGTCAAGAATTAGATGCACGTGCGGTGCACGGAATGCACATATGGAGCACGTGCGGCTATTCTTAAGCAATAAGATCGTAAAGTAAAGAACACTTGCCTTTATTTTATTAAATGGAAATAAATAGACCAACATAGGAGAAAGTAGTGACTGGAATATAAAACCTAAAGTTCTTTCTAGAAACAAATTTGGGGAAGTCCTAAATCCTAAAATCTATGACTTACTAGAAATTAAAAAAATTGTAGTAGCTAACACCAATTTTCATCAATTTGCCTTCGAGCCTAGCCTCTTTATCCTTCAAATGATTGAGATGATTTGACATATTCATTCTCTCTCTCCTTGTATCATATCCGTAATCTTGTTGCACCTCGAGATTTTTAATATAATTTGTTCGTTGTTGTATCAGTTCTCCCACCTCTTCCAACTGATTCTTTATCGCTGAGTTTATCTCATTGTTTTCAATTATTGCTCTTACTATATATGCCTTACTATCAGTTTCTTTGTTGTGACGGGATAAAAGAAAGATAATCATATAAAAAAGAAGGTCAGTTTACTATATTAAATAATGATAATATTAATACTACTATTTTAAAGAAAATTAGTTAGAAACCAAATCAAGATACCAGATATGGTAAACAAGAGAATTTGTCGTACCTCAAATGCGTAAAACAATTTCTATACATTTTCTATGTCAGATTTTGTGCATGAACGACTATGAAACTCTTTGTATAAACAGAAAATAAAGAACATCTTAATGAGTTCTTAAGAACAGCAAAGAACCAAGAAGAGATAAAACCGAGTGAAAGGAAATTAACTTACGTTATGTGAAAATAGAGGGCTCTCTTCATTCCTTACATATATTATATTGTTTATATAGATGCCAGAGCTTTAATTTTTACTTAATCGTACCAATTGAAAATTTTACTAAAAATTAAAATTACCATATTTTAGATTAGGTAAATATATATACGGATTAGAGAAAAATAAAAGTAAAGGTTATCATGAATAGATGCACGCGGTGCGGAATGCACGTATGGAGCACGTCTGAATATTCTTAAGCAATGAGATCGTAAAGTAAAGATAACTTGCCTTTATTTTATTAAATGGAAAAAAAATAGAGACCAACATAGGAGAAAGTAATGACTGGAATATAAACCTAAAGTTCTAGCTAGAAACAAATTTGGGGAAGTCCTAAATCCAAAAAACTATGACTTATTAGAAATTAAAATAATTGTAGTAGCTAACACCATTTTTCATCAATTTGTCTTGAGCCTAGTCTCTTTATCCTTCATTTGATTGAGATGATTTGACATATCCATTCTCTCTCTCCTTGTATCATATCCGTAATCTTGTTGCACCTCGAGAATTTTAATATAGTTTGGTCATTTTTGTATCTGTTCTCTCACCTCTTCCAACTGATTCTTTATCGCTGAGTTCCTCTCGTTGTTGTCAATTCTTGCTCTTACTATATATGTCTTACTATCACTTTCTTTGTTGTGACAGGATAAAAGAAAGATCATCATATAAAAACGAAGGTCAGTTTACTATATTGAAGAATGATAATATTAGTACTACTATTTTAAGGAAAATTAGTTAGAAACCAAATCAAGATAGCAGAGATGGTAAACAAGAGAATTTGTCGGATCTCAAATGCGTAAAACACTTTCTATACTTTTTCTATGTCAGATTTTGTGCATGAACGACTATGAAACTCTTTGTATAAACAGAAAATAAAGAACATCTTAATGAGTTATTAAGAAAAGCAAAGAACCAAGAAGAGATAAAACTAAGTGAAAGGAAATTAACTTACGTTATGTGAAAAGCGAGGGCTCTCTTCATTCCTTATATATATTATACTATTTATATAGATGTCAGGGCGTTAAATTTTACTTAATCGTACCAATTAAAAATTTTACTAAAAATTAAAATTACCGTATTTTAGATTAGGAAAATATATATACGGATTAGAGCAAAAATAAAAGTAAAGGTTGTCAAGAATTAGATGCACGTGCGGTGCACGGAATGCACATACGGAGCACGTGCGGCTATTCTTAAGCAATGAGATTGTAAACTAAAGAACATTTGTCTTTATTTTATTAAATGGAAAAAAAATAGAGACCAACATAGGAGAAAGTAGTGACTGGAATATAAAACCTAAAGTTCTAGCTAGAAACAAATTTGGGGAAGTCCTAAATCCTAAAATCTATGACTTACTAGAAATTAAAAAAATTGTAGTAGCTAACACCATTTTTCATCAATTTGTCTTCGAGCCTAGCCTCTTTATCCTTCAAAGGATTGAGATGATTTGACATATTCATTCTCTCTCTTCTTGTATTATATCCGTAATCTTGTTGCACCTCGTGATTTTTAATATAATTTGTTCGTTGTTGTATCTGTTCTCTCACCTCTTCCAACTGATTCTTTATCGCTGAGTTTATCTCATTATTGTCAATTATTGCTCTTACTATATATGTCTTACTATCAGTTTCTTTGTTGTGACAGGATAAAAGAAAGATCATCATATAAAAAAGAAGGTCAGTTTACTATATTAAATAATGATAATATTAATACTACTATTTTAAAGAAAATTAGTTAGAAACCAGATCAAGATACCAGAGATGGTAAACAAGTGAATTTGTCGTACCTCAAATGCGTAAAACAATTTCTATACATTTTCTATGTCTGATTTTGTGCATGAATGACTATGAAACTCTTTGTATAAACAGAAAATAAAGAACATCTTAATGAGTTCTTAAGAAAAGCAAAGAACCAAGAAGAGATAAAACTAAGTGAAAGGAAATTAACTTACGTTATGTGAAAAGAGAGGGCTCTCTTCATTCCTTACATATATTATATTGTTTATATAGATGCCAGGGTGTTAAATTTTACAAAATCGTACCAATTAAAATTTTTACTAAAAATCAAAATTATCGTATTTTAGATTAGGAAAATATATATACGGATTAGAGCAAAAATAAAAGTAAAGGTTGTCAAGAAATAGATGCACGTGCGGTGCTCGTAATGCACGTATGGAGCTCGTGCGACTATTCTTAAGCAATGAGATCGTAAAGTAAAGAACACTTGCCTTTATTTTATTAAATGGAAAAAAAATAGAGACCAACATAGGAGAAAGTAGTGCTTCGAATATAAAACCTAAAGTTCTAGCTATAAACAAATTTGGGGAAGTCCTAAATCCTAAAATCTATGACTTACTAGAAATTAAAATAATTGTAGTAGCTAACACCATTTTTCATCAATTTGTCTTCGAGCCTAGCCTCTTTATCCTTCAATTGATTGAGATGATTTGACATATCCATTCTCTCTCTCCATGTATCATATCCGTAATCTTGTTGCACCTCGAGAATTTTAATATAGTTTGGTCATTTTTGTATATGTTCTCTCACCTCTTCCAACTGATTCTTTATCGTTGAGTTCCTCTCGTTGTTGTCAATTCTTACTCTTACTATATATGTCTTACTATCACTTTCTTTGTTGTGACAGGATAAAAGAAAGATCATCATTTAAAAAAGAAGGTCAGTTCATTATATTAAAGAATGATAATATTAGTACTACTATTTTAAGGAAAATTAGTTAGAAACCAAATCAAGATACCAAAGATGGTAAACAAGAGAATTTGTCGCATCTCAAATGCGTAAAACAATTTCTATACTTTTTCTATGTCAGATTTTGTGCATGAACGACTATGAAACTCTTTGTATAAACAGAAAATAAAGAACATCTTAATGAGTTATTAAGAAAAGAAAAGAACCAAAAAGAGATAAAACTAAGTGAAAGGAAATAAACTTACGTTATGTGAAAAGAGAGGGCTCTCTTCATTCCTTACATATATTATATTGTTTATATAGATGCCAGGGCGTTAAATTTTACTTAATCGTACCAATTAAAAAATTTACTACAAATTAAAATTACCGTATTTTGGATTAGGAAAATATATATACGGATTAGAGCAAAAATAAAAGTAAAGGTTGTCAAGAAATAGATGCACGTGCGGTGCACGGAATGCACATATGGAGCACGTGCGGCTATTCTTAAGCAATGAGATTGTAAACTAAAGAACATTTGTCTTTATTTTATTAAATGGAAAAAAAATAGAGACATACATAGTAGTAAGTAGTGACTGGAATATAAAACCTAAAGTTCTAGCTAGAAACAAATTTTGGGAAGTCCTAAATCCTAAAATCTATGACTTACTAGAAATTTTAAAAATTGTAGTAGCTAACACTATTTTTCATCAATTTGTCTTCGAGCCTAGCCTCTTTATCCTTCAAATGATTGAGATGATTTGACATATCCATTCTCTCTCTCCTTGTATTATATCCGTAATCTTGTTGCACCTCGTGATTTTTAATATAATTTGTTCGTTGTTGTATCTGTTCTCTCACCTCTTCCAACTGATTCTTTATCGTTGAGTTTCTCTCGTTGTTGTCAATTCTTGCTCTTACTATATATGTCTTACTATCACTTTCTTTGTTGAGACATGATAAAAGAAAGATCATCATATAAAAAAGAAGGCCAGTTTACTATATTAAAGAATTATAATATTAATACTATTATTTTAAGGAAAATTAGTTAGAAACCAAATCAAGATACCAGAGATGGTAAACAAGAGAATTTGTCGCATCTCAAATGCGTAAAACAATTTCTATACTTTTTCTATGTCAGATTTTATGCATGAACGACTATGAAACTCTTTGTATAAACAGAAAATAAAGAACATCTTAATGAGTTCTTAAGAAAAGCAAAGAACCAACAAGAGATAAAACTAAGTGAAAGCAAATTAACTTACGTTATGTGAAAAGAGAGGACTCTCTTCATTCCTTACATATATTATATTGTTTATATAGATGCCAGGGCTTTAATTTTTACTTAATCTTACCAATTAAAAATTTTACTAAAAATTAAAATTACTATATTTTAGATTATGAAAATATATATACGGATTAGAGCAAAAATAAAAGTAAAGGTTGTCAAGAAATAGATGCACGTGCGGTGCACGGAATGCACGTATGGAGCACGTGCGGCTATTCTTAAGCAATGAGATCGTAAAGTAAAGAACACTTTATTTTATTAAATGGAAAAAAAAATAGAGACCAACATAGGAGAAAGTAGTGACTGGAATATAAAACCTAAAGTTCTAGCTAGAAACAAATTTGGAGAAGTCCTAAATCGTAAAATCTATGACTTACTAGAAATTAAACAAATTGTAGTAGCTAACACCATTTTTTATCAATTTGTCTTCGAGCCTAGCCTCTTTATCCTTCAAATGATTGAGATGATTTGACATATCCATTCTCTCTCTCCATGTATCATATCCGTAATCTTGTTGAACCTCGAGGTTTTTAATGTAGTTTGTTCGTTGTTGTATCTGTTCTCTCGCCTCTTCCAACTGAGTCTTTATCGCTGAGTTCCTCTCGTTGTTGTCCATTCTTGCTCTTACTATATATGTCTTACTATCACTTTCTTTGTTGTGACAGGATAAAAGAAAGATCATCATATAAAAAAGAATGTCAGTTCACTATATTAATGAATGATAATATTAGTACTACTATTTTAAGGAAAATGACTAAAATAGGTTTTGATTTTTCGGAGGTATGTATGATGAAAATGGTATATTAAATTTATTTATGGGGAATTTTCTTTATGTTTGTCAAAATGAGCGTTTTTGATCTCTATATATCAAATGTTTAGCAAAATGTTCTTTTTATAAAATTTAATAGGGTGTTAAAAAAAGATTTAATGTAAACTCATTTTTGGAGATGTAGCATTTTTCTTCTTATTACCTCGTTTCATCGTTCATCAGTAAAAATGATAAATATAAAGTAGTATATAGTTTACTATATATGTCAAACTTGAACCACGTACTGCAATATGTAACATAATTAAATAAACGGAAAATTAGTTAGAAACCAAATCAAGATACCAGAGTTGGTGTTGAAGTATACAGGGATATACATCCAATATACATGGATATAAGATTTACATAGTTAAGGATATATTTGTCTTTTTTGTTGTTAAGGGTATTTTAGTCTTTACAGTTCATTTCCATTTTGTATAAATAACACTTTTGCTATTCTGTTTGTTTTTTAATAAAAAAATTCAGGAAGGTTTCACAAACCACTTCCGTGTCTCTTCAATTCTTTCATCTTCTTCTTCCACAATTACTACTGGATCCTGTACAGGATGAACATGCAGGCTCGAATTGAGTATTCTAACATAGGCCATGATCGCGCAGGAAGAGAGCCAGAAATCAATGACTGAAAGGTATGTAACAGCTGAGTATGCAGCAACTGAGTCGACTGAACCTATAGCTTTGTTTGGAAGGCCCGACAATAATCAGAACAGACAGCAGAAGAAGAACATGTATTATGATCATTGTAGGATGAAAGGACATTGTAGGGAAATATGTTATAAATTGATGTATTGTGACTATTTCAACAAACAAGGCCATGTGAGGGATAAGTGTTACAGACTTGTTGCTGATACTAAAGCTGCTGCTGATTCGAAAGGGAAGAAACAAGTAAATGTTGCTGTGACAGGAGAAGGTAATTCCTATGGCTATGGACAAGGCAACCAGAGGTATGAAGGAGGAATGAGGCACCTGAATCAGGAACAACATGGACAATTCCAGCAGATGATGAGTGATCAATTTTAGCAGTTGATGAGAACTTGTCCACCTGATAAATATGAGAGGATGATTGCAGCAATCAGTCAACAAATGAATGACACAAACAGTACACAGATGCCTCAAGTACATATGACAGGTAAACCTATGTTTAATAAGAAAACTGATCCTAATTAGATAGTTGATTCAGGAGAAACCAACCATATGGTGAATGACAAGAGTATGATTGAAGAACATGATTTCATAGACAATGCAGGTCGTGTGCAATTACCAACTGAAGAAACAACAGCAATCACACAGGCTGGGAGTTGTAGACTAGGAGGAGGTGACCTTATTAATAATGTGTTATGTGTGCCAAGCTTCCAGTTTAATTTTCTCTCAGTCTCAAAATTGACTAAGGAACTGAATTGTAGTGCATCTTCTTCCATGACTTCTTTGTTCTGCAGGATCTCTTCACTGGGAGGGTGAAGGAGATTGGTAAAATGATTGATGGACTTTACATGCTGAGAACAAGAATAAGAGGAAATTCTGGTCAGATGGTTGATGGGCTATACATACATGACAAGCAGATACATGACAGATAGATGAAGGCTTTTTTGGCAGCTGATATTGCAAAGAATGATAGGCAGGGAGAAGGAGAATTATGGCATAAAAGGCTGGGGTATGTTCCTATGAGCATGTTGAGGAAGATAACCAGTTTTGAAGACAAATCCAAGTTTCCAATAAAGCATTGCGAGATTTGTCCTATAGCTAGACAAACCAGGAAAACATTTCATACTAGTACTAGCAGGACATTGTTTGCTTTTCAATTGTTGCATATTGATGTTTGGGGACCTTATAGGGTACTTACTTTTAATAGGATGAGATATTTTCTCACTATTGTGGATGATTATACTAGATGGACTTGGGTTTTTCTGTTGCATATGAAGTCTGATGTGTCAACTACCCTTAAAACCTTCCTTATTGAAGTAAGAAACCAGTTTGACATAGGGGTGAAAAAGATTAGAACAAACAATGAAACTGAGTTCTTTAATAATGCATGTCATGATCTGCTTAGACAGTATGGGATTATACACCAGAGCTCCTGTCCATATACTCCACAACAAAATAGAGTAGTGGAAATGAGGCACATGCACATTTTGGAGATTGCTAGAGCCATCAAATTTCAGGGACACTTGTCATCAGAATTCTGGGGAGAATGTGTAGAAGCAGCAGTGTATGTGATCAATAGAATCCCTTCTGTTGTTCTAGGAAACATCTCTCCCTATGAGAAACTCTTTAGAAAAGCCCTTTTTTTATCTCATATGAGAATTATTGGGTGCCTTTGTTATGCCACTAATCTAGTTAAAAAGGATAATTTTGATGTTAGGGTCATTAAAGCTGTGTTGTTGGGTTATGCAAGTAAACAAAAAAGATATAGATTACTTGACTTAACTAACAGAACAATCTTTGTAAGTAGAGATGTGGTATTTCATGAAGATCAATTTCCTTTTCAGCGTATTCAGGGAGGAACAACTGGAGCTGATATTAGAGAATCACATCTTGATTCTCCATTGTCCATCTTTTCTGATCTTGAAATTAATTACTCTATGTCTAATAACCTTGATCCTGGAGAAGCTGCAGATATTGATCCTGGTGGAGCAACTGTTGATACTCAATCAGAAAGGATCAAAAGGCAAGATGCTAATGTCCATGCTACAGGTGGTGGGGCTTCTGAGCTTCCAAATGTTGTTGATGCTGATGTTGAGCTTTCAAATGCTATCCCAAATGCTGTTGCTACTGATATTGTGAAGCCTGTTGAGACACAGGACATGGTTGTCTCTCATTCACCAGCAGAGGTTAGAAGGTCGAGCAGGAGCAGGAAACCACCCTCTTGGATGACTGATTTTGTTCAACCTGTTGCAGAGACAAGGGGTGTAAAGTATCCACTATCAGACAATGTCAGTTTGTTGGCTTAACTGCATCCTATCAGAGTTATATATCAAAAATATCAGAAGAGAGTGAACCACAATCATATACATAAGCAACCAAGGATTCTAGATGGATTGAGGCCATGAAGGCAGAAATCAGGGCCTTAGAAGATAACATAACATGTAAGGTGGTAGATTTTCCAGAGAACAAGATAGTTAGTGGCTGCAAATAGGTCTATAAGATCAAGTACAAGGCTACAGGTGAGGTGGAGAGGTACAAGTCACGACTAGTGGCAATAGGATATAATCAGAAAGAAGGAATAGATTATCAAGATACATTTGCACCTGTGGTGAAGATGGTGACAGTGAGGTCTGTTATCTCGATTACTGCTTCACAGGGCTGGATTGTATATCAGATTGATGTGTTTAATGCCTTTCTACAAGGGGATCTTGATGAGGAGGTGTATATGACTCTCCCACAATGATTTACACACAAGAAAGGGAAGGTTTGTAGGCTGCTCAAGTCATTATATGGGCTGAAACAGGCTTCGAGGCAGTGGAATATCAAATTGACCACTGCTTTAGTGTCTTCAGGGTTCATTCAGAGTCACTTAGACTACTATTTGCTCACCAAGAAGGTCAAAAATATCATTGTGGTAGTGTTGATTTATGTAGATGATTTGCTTGTGACTGGAGATGATATGGAGTTAATAGAAGAAACCAAGAGCACATTGCAGAAACATTTCAAGATCAAGGACCTAGGAGAATTGAGATACTTCTTGGGGTTCGAGTTTGCTAGAAGCAAGAATGGGATAGTGATGCACCAAAGGAAATTTGCCCTGAAATTAGTTGCATCTATGGGACTAACAGGAGCTAAGCCTGCTAATTCTCCAATGGAAGTGAATATGAAGCTCACTTCTCATCTATATGACAGAAATTTAGAGATGGATGGAGGTGCTGCTCCTATAGATGATCCATTACTGACAGATGTTGTTAGATATCAAAGGCTCATAGGCAGATTATTGTATCTCACCAACACCGCACTGCATAGCATTTGTCGCGAGTTACGAGTCAGTTTATGCAGGAGCCAAAGAAATCACATATGCTTGCAGCAGAGAGGATCGTTCGATATGTTAAAAAAGATCCTGGTCTAGGTATTTTTATGGCTACTGGAAGCACAGATAAGATGTCTGCTTACTGTGATGCTGATTGCGCTTCATGCCCCAATACCGCATTTATCGCCATGTGTTATTTTGTATTCTTTGGATCTTCCCTCATCTCATGGAAGGCTAAGAACAATAAACGATCTCGAAGCTCGGCGTAAGGCAGTATAGGAGTTTGACATCTGTGGTGGCTGAAGTGGTCTGGATTTCAGGCTTATTTGCTGAGTTGAATGTGTGCTTGAAATTGCATGTTCCTGTTGGCTGTGACAGTAAGTCAGCAATTCAAATTGCTGCATATCCGGTGTTTCACGAGCGTACGAATCACATCGACATCGATTGTCACTTTATAAGGGAGAAGGTTCGACATGGTTTGGTGTCTCCCATTTACATACGTACTGCAGAGCAGCCAGCTGACATTTTGATGAAAAGCTTGGCACATAATCAACGTTCTTATTTATTATCCAAGCTAGGTGTCAAGAACTTGTTTAGCACCTAGCTTGCGGGGGGATGTTGAAGTATACATGGATATACATCCAAAATACATGGATATAAGATTTACATAGTTAAGGATAAATTTGTCTTTTTAGTTGTTAAGGGTATTTTAGTCTTTACAATTCATTTCCATTTTGTATAAATAGCACTTGTGCTATTCTGTTTGTTTTTTAATAAAAAAATTCAGGAAGGTTTCACAAACGACTTCCATGTCTCTTCAATTCTTCCATCTTCTTCTTCCACAATTTCGACTGGATCCTGTCCAGAATGAACATGCAAGCTCGGATTGAGTATTCTAACAGATGGTAAACAAGAGAATTTGTCGCATCTCAAATGCGTAAAACAATTTCTATACTTTTTCTATGTCAGATTTTTTGCATGAACGACTATGAAACTCTTTGTATAAACAGAAAATAAAGAAAAACATCTTAATGAGTTCTTAAGAAAAGCAAAGAACCAAGAAGAGATAAAACTAAGTGAAAGGAAATTAACTTACGTTATGTGAAAATAGAGGGCTCACTTCATTCCTTGCATATATTCTATTGTTTATATAGATGCCAGTACTTTAATTTTTACTTAATCATACCAATTGAAAATTTTACTAAAAATTAAAATTACCATATTTTAGACTAGGTAAATATATATACGGATTAGAGCAAAAATAAAAGTAAAGGTTGTCATGAAATAGATGCACGTGCGGTGCATGAAATGCACGTATAGAGCACGTGCGGCTATTCTTAAGCAATGAGATCGTAAAGTAAAGAAAACTTGCCTTTATTTTATTATATGAAAAAAAAAGACCAACATAGGAGAAAGTAGTGACTGGAATATAAAACCTAAAGTTCTAGCTAGAAACAAATTTGGGGAAGTCCTAAATCCAAAAATCTATGACTTATTAGAAATTAAAATAATTGTAGTAGCTAACACCATTTTTCATCAATTTGTCTTAGAGCCTAGCCTCTTTATCCTTCAATTGATTGAGATGATTTGACATATCCATTCTCTCTCTCCTTGTATCATATCCGTAATCTTGTTGCACCTCGAGATTTTTAATATAGTTTGTTCATTTTTGTATCTGTTCTCTCACCTCTTCCAACTGATTCTTTATAGTCGAGTTCCTCTCGTTGTTGTCAATTCTTGCTCTTACTATATATGTCTTACTATCACTTTCTTTGTTGTGACAGGATAAAGAAAGATCATCATATCAAAACGAAGGTCAGTTTACTATATTGAAGAATGATAATATTAGTACTACTATTTTAAGGAAAATTAGTTAGAAACCAAATCAAGATACCAGAGATGGTAAACAAGAGAATTTATCGCATCTCAAATGCGTAAAACAATTTCTATACTTTTTCTATATCAGATTTTGTGCATGAACGACTATGAAACTCTTTGTATAAACAGAAAATAAAGAACATCTTAATGAGTTATTAAGAAAAGCAAAGAACCAAGAAGAGATAAAACTAAGTGAAAGGAAATTAACTTACGTTATGTGAAAAGAGAGGGCTCTCTTCATTCCTTACATATATTATATTGTTTATATAGATGCCAGGGTGTTAAATTTTACAAAATCGTACCAATTAAATTTTTTACTAAAAATCAAAATTACCGTATTTTAGATTAGGAAAATATATATACGGATTAGAGCAAAAATAAAAGTAAAGGTTGTCAAGAAATAGATGCACGTGCGGTGCACGTAATGCACGTATGGAGCTCGTGCGACTATTCTTAAGCAATGAGATCGTAAAGTAAAAAACACTTGCCTTTATTTTATTAAATGGAAAAAAAATAGAGACCAACATTGGAGAAAGTAGTGACTCGAATATAAAACCTAAAGTTCTAGCTATAAACAAATTTGGGGAAGTCCTAAATCCTAAAATCTATGACTTACTAGAAATTAAAAAAATTGTAGTAGCTAACACCATTTTTAATCAATTTTGTTAAATTACTTAGTCCATTCTGTAAGTTATCACATTACACAGCTATGCTCTTATCAGCGCAGCGATTCAGTGTATGGAAATGTTAACAGACTGACGACTACAACGGAGTGATGGAGAAGAGAGTTGTGAGAGGAAGGCTGGCTGTGTTGTGGCTCGAAGAAGCCAGTAATGGCGGTGAAGAGGAGAAAGAAGAAGCGGTTGTGGAGAGAGAACAGAGAGACGAGAAGAAAGAGAATTTTGTATTAAGAAAAGTTAAGGAATGTTATCGGTTACATCAACAATATATCAGCATTGAATGTAAAAGCACCCCATATGAAATGACTAAAATACCCCAATATGAAATGACTAAAATATCTGGAACTTCTAATTGTTATTTTGTATTTTCTACTCCTTCTACTACACTAGTTTCTACACCCCCCCGCAAGCTAGGCACCATGAAGATATTCTTCATGCCTAGCTTGGACATTAAGTACACATGTTGAGTCCGACCCAATGCCTTAGTCAAAACATCAGCAGGTTGCTCCGTCGTAGGCAAGAATGTAGGAGACACCAATCCCTGTTGAATCTGTTCCCGGATGAAATGGCAATCAATATCGATATGTTTAGTTCTTTCATGGAACACCGGATTGGCGGCAATTTGCATAGCTGATCTGCTGTCGGTAAACAGAGGCACTGGTATCGGCATGTTGACTCCCACTTCTTTATAAAGGCCAATGATCCATATCACTTGACGCGATGCATTGCCATCGCTCTATATTCGGCTCAGTGAGCTCTTGAATCTGATGGTTTGTTTCTTGGATTTCCAGGAAACAAGGGATTTCCCAAAGAAAATCATGTAACCTGTCACTGACTTCCTGCTGTTGATGCAGGAAGCCCGATCACGTAAAGCTGCAATTCTTGCGTGCTGGACTTGTGTAAAAGAATCCCCAGACCTGGTTCCTGTTTGATGTATCTGACCAGACGAAGACCTGCCTCCATATGTGAATTCTTAGGAGCTTGCATGAACTGGCTCAAGCATTGTACAGAGAAGGCAATGTCAGGTCTGGTATTTGTCAAGTACAATAGGCGACCAATCAACCTTCTGTATGCAGTTGGATCAGATAGAAGCTCATCAGGCAGCTGCTGTGTGTTATCAGGCTTCTGTTTTGCTATGTGTTGGTCAAACTCGAAGGTTGTATATTTCATATTCGTATCCATTGGTGATGACATTGGTTTAGCCCCTGATAATCCCAGATCTGAGACAAGTTCGAGAGCATATTTTCGTTGATGCATGAGTATGCCTTGAGCACTCCTGGCAAACTCTATCCCAAGGAAATATCGCAATTCTCCGAGATCTTTTATCTTGAATGTTGCCTTCAGGATATCTTTTGTAGACTGAATGAGTTGCATATTATTTCCAGTGATCAATAAGTCATCCACATACACTAAGATTACCACAATGCTGTCATCTTTGTGCTTGGTGAACAAAGAATGATCTCTGCTACTCTGCTGGAAACCAGAAGCAATCAAAGCTGTGGTCAATTTAATGTTCCACTGCCGTGATGCTTGTTTCAAACCATACAATGATTTCATCAGCCTACACACCTGTTTCTTTTCACTCTGAATGTGGAACCCTTCAGGGACTGCCATATAAACCTCCTCATATAAGTCGCCTTGTAGGAAAGCATTATAGACATCCATTTGATGAATGAACCACTGTTCTGCAGCTGCTAAAGATATCACTGCCCTTACAGTGGACATTTTCACTACAGGTGAGAAAGTCTCCTGATAATCCAACCCCTCCTTTTGACTATATCCCTTTGCAACAAGCCTTGCCTTGTATCTTTCAACTTCTCCTGTTGCCTTGTACTTAATCTTATAAACCCATCTGCATCCTATAGTCTTTTTGTCCACTGGAAGTGACACCAATTTCCAGGTACCATTGTCCTCCAAAGCTTTAATCTCATCCTTCATTGCTTCCACCCATCTTGTATCTCCTGCAGCTTCCTTATATGACTTAGGCTCAACATTCTCTGATAAGTGAGCTATGAAACTCTGATATCTGGGTGACAGAGCAGCATAGTCTACCTTGTCAGATATAGAATAGAGACAGCTTGATGACCCATGACTTGTAATAAAATCCTTATGCCAAATGGGAGGCCTACTAGGTCTGGAAGACCTCCTAGTAGGTACCTCTGTTGCTGGACTGTGATGCTCAATTCCTCTTCTTGAGTATTCCGAGTACTCAATTACATGCATTGAACTTGGATCTTCCTGTAGCCTATCCAATGGCTCATTAAGCTCTCAGTTGAGTCTCCGAGGACTCTAGCGTAAGTGCACTAGATCATCATAGTTAAAATGCTCATGAGCTTTAATATGATGAGCAGTATCATCAAGTCCTCCTTTGTATGGAAATACATCCTCCATAAATACCACATCTCTGCTCACAAAGAAGATCTCATTTTCCATGTCATACAACCTATATCCTTTTTGTGCATCTCCATAGCCAAGAAACACAGCCTTCACTGCCCTGGGACTGAATTTGTCCTGTCTTACCAGTATTGTTGCAAAACACAGACAACCAATCACCCTTAGATGGGAGAGTGATGGTGGCTTGTTATACAACAATTCATAAGGGGACTTATTTCCAATGACAGTGGAGGGTACTCTATTCAGAATATAAACAGCTCCTATCACCAGTAAACCCCAAAACCTGTCTGGTAAGCTGGCCTGAAATTTGATAGCTCTAGCTGTTTCAAGTATGTGCCTGTGCTTTCTTTCTACCACACCATTTTGTTGTGGTGTGTATGGACATGAACTCTCATGTACCACACCATGTCTTGTGAATAGCTCCCTGCAACTGTGATTAAAAAATTCTGCTCCATTGTCTGATCTGATCCTCTGAATACTGGCCTGAAACTGGTTCCTAACCTCAACAAGAAATTCTGTTAAGACTGTGACTACATCTGATTTTAATCTCATTAAAAACACCCAAGTCCATCTAGAGAAGTCATCTACTATAGTCAAAAAATATCTCATTCCATTATATGTCTCTACTTTGTAAGGACCCCATACATCAACATGTAGCAAATGAAAGGGCTTAGTAGCTCTACTAGTACTAATAGGAAAAGGGACTCTTGTTTGTCTAGCCAAAGGGCATATCTCACATTTGTCCAAGACAAAAGAATTATTATTACTAAAAAAAGACATTTTCTTTAGAACACTCATGGGCACATGACATAGTCTCCTATGCCAAGTGCTTATATCCACAGACTGTGCTGCTGCCATACACCTCTGCTGAAACTTCTCCTTATCCTCTGTGTCCAGACATACAGTGTACAACCCATCCTTCTCATCACCAATCCCCCTCACCTTCCCAGATGGGAGATCCTGAAAAATGCAATAGTGTGGGAAAAAGGTGACACTACAATTTAGCTCCTTAGTCACCTTTGAAACTGACATAAGGTTAAATTTGAAAGTTGGTATGCAGAGGACATTGCCAAGAACATCACCTCTTCCAAGATGACAGTCACCAATGTGGGAAACCTTGGCTGAGTCTCCTGTTGGTAAATGTACCCTTCCTGTATTCTCTGACAAGTATGCATTACGCAAACAACTCTTGTTACTAACCATGTGATTAGTGGCTCCTGAATCCACAATCCATTTCATTTGTGTCTCAGTATCAGAAGAGTTCATACCTGCCATGTTTGCTATTCCCATCCTTCCTGTTTTCTCATCCAGCAATTGCAAGAGTTTTTGATGTTGGTCAGGTGTCAACTTCATGTGAACAGATTGAGACTCCTGGCTGTAGCCATAACCCTGTGGTTGGGGCCTTTGCTGATTGTATAGTGATTGTGTCTCCTGGTTATGTCCATAGTTCTGATAGAAGTTCCTCTGCTGACAGTATGCTAGGTCATTCTCCTTACCAGCAACATCAGAGTACATTTCAGACCCTGCCACATTATATGCCTTCTTAGTCTTGTTTTTAAAATTCTCAGGATAACCAATTAACCTATAACAATCATCTTGCACATGCCCAGTTTTGTGACAGAAATCACACTTCATCAATTTATTGCAATCTTGTCTGAAATGCCCCTTTCCATGACAATAATCACAATACGCATTAGGATTGTATGGTTTCCTCTGCTTTGCAACTCCACCAGTTCCTCCATTTCCACCTCTTCCTGTTCCATTTTTAGATGTAAACATTGCGGATGAGTCTGCAGTCTCCTGTATCATTCGACTATTTCCCGCAACTATCCTCTGACTTTCCTCTTGATTCACCATAGCATATACCTGATTTAGATTAGGTATCTTCTGCATCATTAAAATCTGACTTCTCGCTTGGTTGTATCCTTCATTCAGCCCCATTAAAAACTGCAGCACTCTCTGATAGTGTAGATGGCTGCTGAACTCCTTAGATTTGGGACAACAATCTGGAGGTGGCATAATCGAGTCATACTCGTCCCATAGATCCTTAAGCTTGGTATAATACATGGATACTGGCATGGTTCCTTGTCTTAGTGTAAAAATCTCCTTATGAAGTTGAAAGGCCCTTGCACTATTTACCTTATCGAACCTGTCCTTCAGTTCTTCCCAGATAGTACAGGACTCCGAATTAAACAGCATACCACTGAACAAACTTTTGTTCACATTCCCCATCAGCCATGAAACAACAATGGCATTACACCTATCCCACAGCCTTGCCATATCACCGTGAAACATCTCCCTCCTTATAGTTCCATCGACGAAACCTAGCTTGTTCTTTCCTAACAATGCTAGTTTCATTGCCCTACTCCATATCGTGTAGTTGTCCATTCCGTTCAATGTAACCCCTACCGATAATGACCCCGGCGCATCGGATGGAAACAGATACAACGGATGATTATGGTCTACATTCGTTGTCATTGTTGTGGCTTCACTTGACAACTCTTCACCAGTGTTTTCCATTGTTTATTTCAACACAAGTATTGATTCCCTTGCGAAAACTATAGATCTATGTTTAATTGGATCAAATCATTTACTGATTTTCACCGATCTTCAGATATTCTTTGCTCGGCACTCAGATCCTCGAATATCCCCTTTCATCAGTCAACTTCAATTTTTCCTCATTCGATTTGCAGATGCTTCGAATTTCCTGTTGCATGTGTTGGAAATCCCCTCAATCTGCCTCATCGATCCACGAGGCTCTGATACCATGTTAAATTACTTAGTCCATTCTGTAAGTTATCACATTACACAGCTATGCTCTTATCAGCGCAGCGATTCACTGTATGGAAATGTTAACAGACTGACGACTACAACGGAGTGATGGAGAAGAGAGTTGTGAGAGGAAGGGTGGGTGTGCTGTGACTTGAAGAAGCCAGTAATGGCGGTGAAGAAGAAGAAACGGTTGTGGAGAGAGAACAGAGAGACGAGAAGAAGAAGAATCTTTGTATTAAGAAAAGTTAAAGAATGTTATCGGTTACATCAACAATATATCAGCATTGAATGTAAAAGCACCCAATATGAAATGACTAAAATACCCCAATATGAAATGACTAAAATATCTGGTACTTCTAATTGTTATTTTGTATTCTCTACTCCTTCTACTACACTAGTTTCTACAAATTTGTCTTCGAGCCTAGCCTCTTTATCCTTCAAATGATTGAGATGATTTGACATATCCATTCTCTCTCTCTCCTTGTATAATATCCGTAATCTTGTTGCACCTCGAGATTTTTAATATAATTTGTTCGTTGTTGTATCTGTTCTCTCACCTCTTCCAACTTATTCTTTATCGCTGAGTTCCTCTTGTTGTTGTCAATTCTTGCTCTTACTATATATGTCTTACTATCACTTTCTTTGTTGTGACATGATATAAGAAAGATCATCATATAAAAAAGAAGGTCAGTTTACTATATTAAAGAATGATAGTATTAATACTACTATTTTAAGGAAAATTAGTTAGAAACCAAATCAAGATACCAGAGATGGTAAACAAGAAATTTGTCGCATCTCAAATGCGTAAAACAATTTCTATACTTTTTCTATGTCAGATTTTGTGTATTAACGACTATGAAACTCTTTGTATAAACAGAAAATAAAGAACATCTTAATGAGTTCTTAAGAAAAGCAAAGAACCAAGAAGAGATAAAACTAAGTGAAAGGAAATTAACTTACGTTATGTGAAAAGAGAGGGTTCTCTTCATTCCTTACATATATTATATTGTTTATATAGATGTCGGAGCTTTAATTTTTACTTAATCGTAGCTATTAAAAAATTTACTAAAAATTAAAATTACCATATTTTAGATTAGGAAAATATATATACGGATTAGAGCAAAAATAAAAGTGAAGGTTGTCAAGAAATAGATGCATGTGCGGTGCACGGAATGCACGTATGGAGCACGTTTGGATATTCTTAAGCAATGAGATCGTAAAGTAAAGAACACTTGCCTTTATTTTATTAAATGGAAAAATAATAGATACCAACATAGGAGAAAGTAGTGACTGGAATATAAAACCTAAAGTTCTAGCTAGAAACAAATTTGGGGAATTCCTAAATCCTAAAATCTATGACTTACTAGAAATTAAAAAAATTGTAGTAGCTAACACCATTTTTCATCAATTTGTCTTCGAGCCTAGCCTCTTTATCCTTCTAATGATTGAGATGATTTGACATATCTATTCTCTCTCTCCTTGTATCATATCCGTAATCTTGTTCACCTCGAGATTTTTAATATAATTTGTTCGTTGTTGTATCTGTTCTTTCACCTCTTCAAACTGATTCTTTATCGCTGAGTTCCTCTCGTTGTTGTCAATTCTTGCTCTTAATATATATGTCTTACTATCACTTTCTTTGTTGTGACAGGATAAAAGAAAGATCATCATATAAGAAAGAAGGTCAGTTTACTATATTAAAGAATGATAATATTAGTACTACTATTTTAAGGAAAATTATTTAGAAACCAAATCAAGATACCAGAGATGGTAAACAAGAGAATTTGTCGCATCTCAAATGCGTAAAACAATTTCTATACTTTTTTTATGTCAGATTTTGTGCATGAACGACTATGAAACTCTTTGTATAAACAAAAAATAAAGAACATCTTAATGAGTTCTTATGAAAAGTAAAGAACCAAGAAGAGATAAAACTAAGTGAAAGGAAATTAACTTACGTTATGTGAAAAGAGAGGGCTCTCTTCATTCCTTACATATATTATATTGTTTATATAGATGGCAGGGCGTTAAATTTTACTTAATCGTACCAATTAAAATTTTTACTACAAATTAAAATTACCGTATTTTAGATTAGGAAAATATATATACGGATTAGAGCAAAAATAAAAGTAAAGGTTGTCAAGAAATAGATGCACGTGCGGTGCACAGAAAGAACATATGGAGCACGTGCGGCTATTCTTAAGCAATGAGATCGTAAAGTAAAGAACACTTGCCTTTATTTTATTAAATGAAAAAAATAGAGACATACATAGGAGAAAGTAGTGACTGGAATATAAAACCTAAAGTTCTAGCTAGAAACAAATTTTGGGAAGTCCTAAATCCTAAAATCTATGACTTGCTAGAAATTAAAAAAATTGTAGTAGCTAACATATTTTTTCATCAATTTGTCTTCGAGCCTAGCCTCTTTATCCTTCAAATGATTGAGATGATTTGACATATCCATTCTCTCTCTCCTTGTATCATATCCGTAATCTTGTTGCACCTCGAGAATTTTAATATAATTTGTTCGTTGTTGTATCTGTTCTCTCACCTCTTCCAACTTCTTCCAACTGATTCTTTATCGTTGAGTTTCTCTCGTTGTTGTCAATCCTTGATCTTAATATATATGTCTTACTACCACTTTTTTTGTTGTGACAGCATAAAAGAAAGATCATCACATAAAAAAGAAGGTCAGTTGAATCTTGTCATTGACGAGTTTACATAAGCTATCTAAGTTGAGTGAACACAGAAATACACATACAGTGGTATCTGGATGAGCATGCAAGGCAAGAAAGTAGTAGACAAGGTAGAGAAGGAGGAAGAAGAAGAATAAGGTTTCTCCCCTTTTCCGATTTCTGAAAACGTGATGTTTACAAAGTGTCCACTGCCTTTATTAATAAGGTTGTCCTTATAAAAATATATAAAACTAAAGGCCTATGGGCTGCCTTATTGGGCTCCCTTAATGGGCTAATAATAACAGGCCTTTTTCCTTATTTTCTTTAACAGACTCCCTCAAGCTGGATGCTGGAAGATGTTCAGCAATCCTAGCTTGGAACAAAGATGAAGATGCTGATATCTATTTATCCCTTTTGTGAGCTGATCTACAGGTTGTTCTGCAGTAGGAACATACTCAGTTTTCACCACTCCATTCTGGATCTTCTCTCTTATGAAGTGTAGATCAATCTCTATGTGTTTGGTCCTTTCATGAAAGACTGGGTTTGCTGCTATTTGTATAGCTGTTTTGCTGTCAGTGAAGATTGTGACTGGCTGTCTAATATTGAAGTCAATGTCTCTCAACAGCCCAACAATCCAAGTTATCTCAAAGAAAGATCTTGTGAGGCTTCGTATTCGGTCTGCGAGCTCACAGAGATTGTAGACTGCTTCTTGGACTTCCAGGAAATGAGAGAATCACCAAGTTTCACCAGATAACCTGTAATGGACTTTCTTGTATGTGGGCATGCAGCCCAGTCTGCATCACAGAAAGCAGTTAGAGTATTATCTTGACTACTAGACATAAGTACCCCTTGTCCTGGCTGGTTCTTTAGATACCTTATTATTCTTAAAGCAGCATTTAGATGAGACTGCTGTCACGACCCGAACCCGGGCCCGTGACTGGTGCCTTACCCGGGCACCCAAGTAGACATACATCAGAGTAACCAGCGGAATATAAAACAAGACATGAAACAATATGAAGTGAGAAACAGTTTATCTGAGAAAAGTTGCCTTTCGGCATATATACATAAATGTTTGAACAGTTACATCCCTTTTACAAACCTGCCCACAACAGTACTACAGACCTCTAAGAATGTTATAACAACTATGACGGACGGGGCCCGCCATACCCACAATGTACAAGAACCTACAACTCGTGGAAACATGCAAAAGATAAGCCTCGGAGAAGCGGAGCTTCCCAATCTGTTGATCGTGATCCTATGGCGAGGATCAACAACCGATGTACCTCTACTGCGGCATGAACGCGGCCCCGGGAGGTCGATAATAGGTACCAAGTATGTGAATCAAAATATCAGAAACGAAATCATGCGATCTAAAATAAAACAGGAGACATGTATGATAACAAAACTACAGTTCACAACATAAAAGCAGTCATGTCAAGTCAGGGACTCACGCCCTCAAAGTCATCCCTCGTGCCCGTGGAACTCTTTCCTCACTGCCGGCAGTCTAGGTATAAATCGTATGATACGTACAACGTGTCTCAGCCCATCTCATGGACTCGGTGTCGGATTGTATGGAATACATTCCCGGTTCATCCCATGAACTCGGTATCGTGTGAAATACATTCCCGGTTCATCCCATGAACGCGGTGTCGTTTGAAATACATTCCCGGTTCATCCCATGAACGCGGTGTCGAGTGAAATACATTCCCGGTTCATCCCATGAACGCGGTGTCGTGTGAAATACATTCCCGGTTCATCCCATTAACGCGGTGTCGAGTGAAATACATTCCCGGTTCATCCCATGAACGCGGTGTCGAGTGGAATACATTCCCGGTTCATCCCATGAACTCGGTGTCGAGTGAAATACATTCCCGGTTCATCCCATGAACGCGGTGTCGTGTGAAATACATTCCCGGTTCATCCCATGAACGCGGTGTCGAGTGAAATACATTCCCGGTTCATCCCATGAACGCGGTGTCGAGTGGAATACATTCCCGGTTCATCCCATGAACTCGGTGTCGAGTGAAATACATTCCCGGTCCATCCCATGGACGCGGTATAGAATCAACCATAACATTTAAACGCTCTTTTAAGACAGATTAAGATAATACCATGCTTTCCTTTTAAATCAACTAAGGCAATATTATGCTCTCCTTTTTAAACCAAAACACTTTCCTTTTTAAAGTCAAGTAACAACATTCTTTTCCAAAAGTTCAAGTTGCCTAATTTCAAATACTCAAGTCTTTTAGTTTCGAAAGATTTCATAGTTCATAGTCTTAATCAAATAACGTAATCTTTTTAAAACAATTGAATACGTATGTCTTATGTGTGAGTAGGTTATTCTTGTTTATAACAATCTTATTAAAGCAGCCATGATCTAGGAAATGTAATACAATTTTGTCTTATCTTAGCTTCTATGCAGACGGAGGTTTCTCGGTTTTAATATAATTATTATTGTCAATACATTTTCCTTTATTAACGCTGCAGTTGGTTCGTTCGATACTTATTCGTTTTTAAATCGGTAGAACATTATTCTTTAAAACCAAGTACTCATTACTCACGAATGAGGTTTCACACTTTTTAACAAAATTCATATCAATTCAATTAAGTCAAGTCTCTTATCTTTTAAGATCAAGTCTCTTAACTTCTAAAATCAATAAACCATTCTTTTTATCTCTCTTAAGTCGTTATACCTAACTTCCCATAAAGCTAGTATAACTCTTAAGCTTTCAAAACCAAGTATTACTCTTCTTTCAAAAACGATTCTTAATTCTTTTGAAATACTTCAAGATTCTTATTATTTAAAACTCAAGTCAAAAGACATCGAAGTAAAACCACGTTCAGTTAACACACGTACGTCTACCGTACTAATTATATTCTTTTAAAATATCATGCTCAAGAGGATAGGAAGAATCACATACCTCGCGACGATTATCGACAATTAGCAAATAGCTCCAATCGTAATCCTGCTAGCCTTTTCCACCCTTCGAGTAGAATACGCTACTCGCAGTACTTCAACCTATAACGGTCATATAAGTCTATCAACGTCTAGACTACTCTGTAGAATAATTCTAGATACAAGATTCCTTATTCTACGGAAAATTGGGCAGCACTTCCCTACCCGTCAAATTACATAAGTCTACTGTAAATACAGTCCTATGTAAGTACAGTTCAATTCTCTTCTTATATACCTTCCTTGTATATAACCTATACTCAATTCTACACTTCTACAATATGTAATCTCCAATTACAATAGAAGGACAAGATTATTTACCTCGATAAGCCCAAAATTATCCAAGATATATGTCGATCCTGAGCAAGGTTTAGCTCCTATTCTGAACGCTCCAATTCGCTCCAAGAAACCCTTAGAAGTTCTACACCACTTCTACTAATTACTTCAACCAACTATGAAGATTTTCCCCAGGGTTTCGTTTTGTGACTAATGGATATAAAGTAGTATTTCTGGGCTTTTAGTATAGAGGTAACTTTGGGAATACTACAAGGTATTTGGGTCAAGGTATTTTGGAATAGTAACAACACTTGGAGAATACTTTTCTACCAAGGGGGGGAGGGGGTATTTCACGAGAACAACTAGGAAGGGGGTTTCGTGAGGGCCTCACAAAAGGGGAGGGGAGGTTGGGCGAGCTTCTTAAAAGGGAGGGAGGGATTTTGCCTTGGAATTTCACAAGTGTGGATAAAGAATAAGTCTTGAACTTAAGGGGTATTTATAGGCCAATCAATGGCCAAGATCAAAGCAAGTGGAGGGTGAAGATTTGGACAAGTGTGTGTGGGTCCCACCTTATCCATCTACTACAAAAATATCTAGCCAAACATTGACCAAAGGTTTATGGCATTTTCCATGAAAAAAATGTGCCAACCACTCCCCACAATTGCCGTCCACTTGAGGGTGACAAGTGTCGCCCTCTCGTTGGTCCAAAATATTTCATCTCTCGGAAAAATCCGTAAAAATTATAAATGTCGCAACCGAAATTTTCCCTTCGCAAGGTCCGGAAAACTTTTCGTCGGAAAACAATTCTTTTCGCTAGTTGTGCACAATTTCGTCCCTTATGCCTACTTAAGGTTTGAACTTTTGTACGTACGCCCTCACGTACATACTCTGGAAATACGGGGTATAACAACTGCTTAGGTTGTTGTAGAAACTGACTGAGAGTTTGGACACTATATGCTATGTCTGGTCTTGTAATAGTAAGGTATAGTAACTTACCAATTAATCTTTGGTAGACCCTAACATAATCTAAGAGTTCATCAGTAGTGGCAGTATTCTTTCCCTGAATATTCTGCTGCTTAGCAGCTAGCTCATCATGTTCTTTAGTAGTCATCTTGGTATTACAATCAGTAGGTGTGTTAATAGGCTTAGCTCCAGCTAGTCCTGATTCTGAAATAAGCTCCAATGCATATTTCCTTTGATGCATTAGGATCCCTTTATTAGATCTAGTAAATTCAATTCCTAAGAAGTATCTTAATTCTCCTAGGTCTTTCATTTTAAACACATCTTGAAGAGACTGGTTTGTCTCACTTATCAGCTTCACATTGTTCCCTGTAACTAACATGTCATCTACATAAACTAGTATAATGATAATACTTTGACTGGTTTGTTTTATAAACAAGGAGTGATCATAGTGAGACTGTCTGAATTTCATTTGCACCAGGGCTTCTGTTAATTTAGAATTCCATTGTCTGGGTGCTTGTTTGAGACCATACAAGGATTTATTTAGTCTACACACATGTTTCCCCCTTGACTAATGAATCCTTGTGGGAGATCCATATAAATTTCATCATACAGATCCCCTTGAAGAAAGGCATTATACACATCCATTTGATGAATGTGCCAGCCTTTAGATCTTTCTTATAGCTAAATCTGATCCTTACAGTAACCATTTTCACTACTGGAGAGAAGGTTTCTTGATAATCTATCCCTTCTTGTTGATTGTATCCTTTAGCAACTAACCTAGCTTTTAATCTTTCTATCTCACCAGGCTCTTTGTATTTTATTTTATAAATCCATTTACATCCTATTGGGTACTTTCCTGTAGGCAAGGGAACAATTTTCCAAGTTTGATTATCTTGTAAGGCGTTTATTTCAGCTCTCATGGCTTCCACCCATCTAGGATCTTTTGAAGCCTCATTATAGTTTTGTGGTTCTGTTATTTCAGAAAAGGAAGTTAGAAAGGCCTGATATCTGTTACTTAATTGTTCATAGTACATATAGTCCTGAATAGGATAGAGTACACTGTTAACATTGGGAGTGACAAAATCTTTGAGCCATATAGGAGGTTGTCTGGACCTACTAGATTTTCTGATACTTACTGTATTTTCTATATCCTTTTGATTCTCAGAAAACTCAGAGTTATTAGTGTTATTATCAGCACAGTTAGGGGTTTTATCAGTAGTAGGAATGATGGTAGTATTTGTAGGTTCATTTTGTGATTCAATTAGTGTGTTCTGAGTGACAGGTTGTGGTATACCATCTGGTTGGGTTATGTGGGTATTATCCTCCAGATTTTTGAAAATAGGTACAGTGGCTATACTGTTCTTAAAGGGATACTCTGTTTCCCTGAATGTAACATCCCTACTAACAAGCAGAACTTTAGCATTCATGTCATATAAAATGTACCCCTTTTGAGTCTCTGAAAAACCCATCAAAACACAACATTTAACTCTAGATTGGAGCTTATCAGTGACAGTTAGGTCTTTAGCAAAACACAGGCACCCTATGGTTCTGATGTGACCTATGGAAGGCTTTTGTCTGTAAATGCTTTCATAGGGTGTCTTTCCAGTAATGGAAGATGACATTCTATTTATCAAGTACACTGCTGCTAGCACACATAGACCCCAAAATTTAATAGGGATATTGACGTGAAGTCTTATTGCTCTAGTTACCTCTAGTATGTGCCTATGTTTTCTTTCAGCCACACCATTTTGTTGGGGTGTGTAGGCACAAGATCTCTGATGGATTATTCCTAGCTTCTGAAAGAGGCTGCTACAAATATCATTAACAAACTATGTGCCATTCTCAGTCCTAACTACCTTAATAGTTTGTTTGAATTGAGTAGACACATAACTAAGAAATTGATTAATAACCACACAAGTTTCTGATTTTAATTTCAGCAGGTAAATCCAAGTCATTCTAGAATAGTCATCTACTATAGTTAAGAAGTATTTCTTGCCATTATGTGTTTCTATCTTGTAAGGACCCCATACATCCATATGCACCATATCAAATATAGAGTTACTACAAGTATTGCTATTAGTAAAATGTAGTCTATATTGTTTTGCACAGGGACACACATTACAAGTCCTTATTGTTTTAGCTATACTATCAGCACTAGTAGTAATCAATTGACTTAGTACTTTGCTAGAGGTGTGGCCAAACCTTCTATGCCACAGGTTTATATCAACTTCTGAAATTTCTTTAGCTTGTACAGTTAGTGCTGACTTCCTTGGATCCTGTATGGTTGATGCGCGGTAAGATGCACACACTTTAAACGCAAGTTCACGTTATCGTGACAAGTAGTATAGTCTTGATAAGACCGAATATCGTCCTCTAGGATTAGGGTTCAAGTACCAACTATCTATTTTTTGGTATCTATTTGGTAAATTGATATTTCGAATTGTTGTTTATAACTACGAATTATAAAAGCTATTTAAATATAAAGGTTTACTTCAGTGGTGATGAGAATAGGGCTTCCATGTATCCTTACTATCCGCTTATGCTACTTACTAATGCATTAACTTATGGTATTCTTCTTTTGGAGAAAGCAGGTTTACGAAATCGTTTTATACTCCCGTTAGGGTTATATAAACACTCAACTGATGTCGCGCCTTACCTACCTTTCGGTGATAAGGATAACTCTATAGGAGGATTAAGAACAAAAACCTAGTTGACCGTCACGCACAATGCGCAAAATTAGGGTTGTTAAGCCTCTCATCAACGCTACATAAATAATTGAGGTATTTTCATCCCCAATCCAAGAATGTCTACCCAACTTACAGCATATTCACAATCCCCTTCTAATCGATTAGAAATCATATAGTGATAATTAGTTGTCAATTAATTACCAAGAATTCAACTCAATTATTGGATAGATCTCACAATAAGAAAAATAACCATAAGCATGCATTAATTTATAACATAAGTCTCTAGCAATTCAACATGGAAAGCCCTATAAGAGAATTAGTTCTAGCCATTGATATGACAGAACTAATTTCATGTTCATCATACAAAATAGAAATAAAGAACAAGAAATGGAAAAGAAATTACTAAACTCATGGTATCCCATCTCCAAGCACAAGTCTTGTGTTGTGCCAGAAGGGGAACCCGCAAAAACTGCCTAGGGTTCTCCTTTTATAGCCGCAAACCGCCTCCTCTTTTCTTCGGGCTGACCGAATTTCGTCAAAGACTAATTTTTCGCGTCGGTGCCGCGGCCTGCTTTAGCGCGCGGCCGGAACTCTGTGGTCCTTCGGGTGATTTGGCGCGCGGCCAGTTCTCTGGCATGCAGCGGCGCGCTGCCACTTCTATGTAGCCTCTGATGATTAGGCGCGGCCTGCTATCTTGTTGGCGTGGCGCCGCGGCCTGGTCTTCTGCAGCCTCTCTGGATGTTGGGCGCCGCGGACCTGCTTTTGCCTGCAGGAGGCGCCGCGGCGCTGGTCTGGGTTTCATCCTCGTTCGCCACTTTTCTGCTTTCTGGCATCTCCTCTTTTGCCCTCTTTTAGCTCCTTTTCCGTCATTTGGCCATTTTAACCACTTTGACTCAATAGAAAGGAAAACTATCCTAATACAACACTTATATGTGCAAAACGGGACAAAAGACTAACTAAAACTGACTCAAAAGGTGTATATAAAATACACCGATCAAATACCCCCAAACTTAACATTTGCTCGCCCTCGAGCAAAGATAGAAAGAACGAAATAAAAGACTCAAAGAAACGAAAAATAAAAGACTCACTGCCATTGATTACTTTTGCTGCAATAGTGTTAATTAGAAAAACATGAAGGTTAGCAAAATAATATGCAGGAACATATAGCATGAAATTTTCAGCACACTAAACACATGAAGCTAAATATTTCGCAAACTCATATTCATCATGCTTAATGGAAGTCAATATACTAAATCATGCATGTAAATTCAAGAATTCCTATGGCATGCTTACTTGCTATTCTCCACTAATTCTGGATATGCATAAAAGAGATCTTCAGGACTTTAAGGGTTGTAATGTAGGCTTAGGTAGGGGTTGGTAAAAATAGGCATTTAGGCTCATTTTTGTGTACCATAAGCTCTTTAGCTTTTCAGTATTTCCCTTTTCTTTTTGTTCTTTTCTTCATTTCGATTCTATCTTTCCCCTCTTTTGTTTTGGGAGAGTGAAGTATCTAATAATGACAAGCACCCCCAAACTTAGGCTTTTGCCTATTTCTTATTACTTTTGTATTGGGGTGCAACAGACTTATTCACTCTTTTTGTCTCTTTTTTAACACAATGTATTCCACTATTTCATATTTTCACTTATGGTACAATTTGTGGGAATATAGGGTGTCAAAGAAGTTTCAAATTTAGGCTCAATGGGGCTGACTAGGGATATTTTTAAAGTACAGGAATGAGAAATAATGGTAAGAATTGGCTATCAAAGAAATGCCTGAGTCATCTCCCTAACATGCATATCCTAACTATTTCGCCTCAAATAGCAAGCAATCATAACACATAAGCATTTATCATTTAGCATGCATAACTCAAGCAAGAAACTTCAAATAGACAGATTCTGTGAGTTTTTGGCATATCTAACCTAAGTGTTTAGATAGTTGCTTCAATTCCGTTATATTATTCCACCTTACTTCACTAGGTGTTTCTAGCAACTACAGCAATTATGACTCAAAAAAAAGAAGAAAATAAAAAAAAATTGGTGACTCAAAATAAACATAAAACAATCAAAAAGACTAAAATAAAATATAACATGACACAAATAAAACACCCCCAAACTTAAATCACACATTGTCCCCAATGTGTGTAGACTCAAAGACAGTAAAATAAATAAGACACTTACAAACTTTGGCTAAAATGGTGGTGGTGGCGGTGGATAATGCATCGACCATTGGTTGAACAAGGAACTCAACTCGTTGATTTGTTGCCTTGTTTCTTGCTGTCCTTGTACTACTGTGTCCAAGGTCTGCATCATCCTCATCTGATTTTGATACAATTGCTCCACTGTGGGCGTTGGAGGTTCTGCTCCTGTGGTTGGCCGGTGGCTAGGTCCTGCCTCATATTGAGCCCCTATTTCAGGCTCATCTTCGTCCATGGCGGCCTCTGCTGCTTCTTCTTTGGTTGTACTCTCCGTCTGGCTCTTTGGGGGCTTGGAGTGCAGGAAAGAGTGCACTATCCCATGGGACACGCAGGCGGTTGGTTTCTTTCATGAGTATCTGTGGGTAGGATTTGGACCGCACTCATGTCACATAGCTTGGTGATAACTGAGACATGTCCCAATCCGCCTGTTGTTACCAACCTGCTGATTTCCTCAATGCTCTGCACTATTTCTTTCCCCACATCAATCGTCAACCCCCTCATAATTCCATATATCAGTTTAATCCTATCCTCTGGCACTCTGGTGAAGTGCGTGGATGGAATCATGCGGGCACTGACGAAATATAGCCAACCTTTGGCTACTTTGTTGAATTGGCACCTGTTCAGTGCTCTTGCCCCATTTCTTCCAATATCAAAAACAGCCCCATGGTAGCTCACGGTGTCTGCAACGGCATTCCAGTCGATGTGGTCAATGCTTGAACCATGTTCTAAAGTGATTCCAATCACTTCTTTCTTCAACATCAACTGTTTTCAATTGTATATTTATATCCTCTGCTGTCACAGGCACATAATGTCCCCTTACAAAGCATCCCCTTTCCACCTTCTCCGGAAAGTTGGCATAAAATTCACGCACCATTGTTGTGTTTACTGGTGCTATCTTCTCCGGATTCACAAATTTCCTCCACTCCCTTAACTCAATCATCGCCCGAATGGGCTTATAAATATCTTCTTCCCCATATGACTCCCTCTGGTAGTCCATTCCCCTACGGTATTATGGAGTGCAGTATTAAGCTTTTTGTATCTTTGGTAGGCTTGGTAGCTCACAAACTTATTTTCATCGTATTGTGGGGTTGGGGTGGATGTGGAGCCTCTTCTCTTCCTGGTGGCCATGGTTAAAACAGTTTCTGGAGCTTACAATTTAGTGGCACAAATGTTTCCTACACAATTAACAACTAGCAGCGAACACAACACCCTCAAACTTCAATTCTTCTACACACTACCCACACTCCTTTTCTACTCTTTTCTCCAAACTTCACAATCAACTTTTTAGTACCCAACTACTTCAACTACAATACTCCTTCAAACTAGTACCTGCTGTGACTTCAGTAAAGGATTCAAGAACAGAAAAAAGGATTACCTTTCTTATGAGAAGATTCAAGCTTGTTCTTGTTTCAATTGGTGGCTTGAGGCTATGGAATGGAGCTTTGTTGTTTGAGATAGCTACGGGTTTTTAGGAATTTAAGAGTTTTGGTTGTGGTTGGGTTGGATTTGTGGAAGATTTGTGGGCAAATTTTCGGATTTTCGTGGGTTTTGAAAAGGAAGGGTTAGGTTTTTGAAATTGGATTTGGGGAAAATCTGATTCTGGGCGTTTTAAGTTTTGGATTCCCGGCTTGGCACTGCTTTTAGCGCGGCTGATCATCTGCGCTCGCCCGGGACTTCTTGCGCGCGGCCATTCTGAAGCGCGCGGCTAAACTTGGCATATTTTAGATTTACGCGCGCGTGCTCTGGCGCCGCCGCGCTTAACTGCGCTGTTGATTCTTTTGGCGCGCTCTGCGCTGCTCGCCAGGCGCGGCTACCGCTTCTGTGCGGCTTTTCTTGATTTTCGCCCTCAGTTTATTTCCCTGTACCTATCAATCACAACACAAACACAAGAACCCAAGACCGTGAGATTGTTCTAGACAAAATAAAATAAACTAAAGACAGAAATTAAAATAACATAATTGAAAACGTTGGGTTGCCTCCCAACAAGCGCTGTCTTTAACGTCTTTTAGCCGGACGCAATTAACCGGTACGAGTGCCCATTGGATACTTCTGCGAACTGCTTGCAATCCACAGATTTATTGTTGTAGGTCTCAATTTCCCTACGACCATTTGCTCAACCAAGAACCTTAAACATACAATTATCCCCCAAGTACACAAGACATGCTTGTCTTTTATGCTTTTTATAACGTAGGAATCCGTGAAATTCTCTACATCTCTCAACTCTAGGGGTACCCTTGCTGGTATGGGCTTCCTAATTGGGGATCAGCCGTGATAGCTAGTGGTGGTTCTTCTGTAATAGGTGCAAGAAAAAGGATTTCTACAGAGTCCAAAAAGGTAAATAATTGGATCTCTGCAATCTTTTCCTTTTCTACACCAACTATCTCACCAGATTCCGCAATCGTTGGGTTTGGTTCAGGCTCCTCAAATTGTTGTTCGCTGTTAAAAATGACTGTGAGTTCTCCTATTTGCAGTTCCAGCTTCTTTATGGTCAATCTCATTTCGTCCATGAACTGCGCTTGATACTTAGTGAGACTGAGTATGACTTCTCGCAATTCCTCTCTCTCTTCCTCTATGGTTGGAGCTCGATCATATTGACAGTAGAAATCCATGTCTTGAGGATCCCTGAGATGCATCAAAACCAACAACGGATCACGGCACCCTTGTTTTCACACAATAAATACATAAAACGAAAAAGAATAAAATAAAATAGAATAAATAAAAACATATAAAAATTAACAAAGAGTAAAAACCAAATTAGAAATTAAAAATAGACAAATTTGATATTGAACTATGTCTAATCCCCGGCAACGGCGCCAAAAACTTGATGCGCGGTAAGATGCACACACTTTAAACGCAAGTGCACGTTATCGTGACAAGTAGTATAGTCTTGATAAGACCGAATATCGTCCTCTAGGATTAGGGTTCAAGTACCAACTATCTATTTTTTGGTATCTATTTGGTAAATTGATATTTCGAATTGTTGTTTATAACTACGAATTATAAAAGCTATTTAAATATAAAGGTTTACTTCAGTGGTGATGAGAATAGGGCTTCCATGTATCCTTACTATCCACTTATGCTACTTACTAATGCATTAACTTATGGTATTCTTCTTTTTGAGAAAGCAGGTTTACGAAATCGTTTTATACTCCCGTTAGGGTTATATAAACACTCAACCCCAGTATCGCACCTTACCTACCTTTCGGTGATAAGGATAACTCTATAGGAGGATTAAGAACAAAAACCTAGTTGACCGTCACACACAATGCGCAAAATTAGGGTTGTTAAGCCTCTCATCAACGCTACATAAATAATTGAGGTATTTTAATCCCCAATCCAAGAATGTCTACCCAACTTACAGCATATTCACAATCCCCCTTTCGAATCGATTAAAAATCATATAGTGATAATTAGTTGTCAATTAATTACCAAGAATTCAACTCAATTATTGGATAGATCTCACAATAAGAAAAATAACCATAAGCATGCATTAATTTATAACATAAGTCTCTAGCAATTCAACATGGAAAGCCCTATAAGAGAATTAGTTCCTAGTCATTGATATGACAAGAACTAATTCCATGTTCATCATACAAAATAGAAATAAAGAACAAGAAAGGGAAAAGAAATTACTAAACTAATGGTATCCAATCTCCAAGCAAAAGTCTTGTGTTGTGCAAGAAGGGGAACCCTCAAAAACTGCCTAGGGTTCTCCTTTTATAGGCTGCAAACCGCCTCCCTCTTTTCCTTCAGGCCTGGCCCAGAATTTCGTCAAAAGACCTAATTTTTCCGCGTCGGCGCCGCGGCGCCGGAAGTTCTGCAATCCGTCGGGTGTTTTGGCGTCGCGGCCCTGATATCTGCTGGCGCGCGGCGCTGCATCTTCGTAGCTCGCCGGATGTTTAGCGCGCGCCTGCTTTGCATGCGAGGCGCGGCCAGAGTCTTCGACCTCTCGGATAGTGGCGCGCGGCCTGCACAGTGCGGAGGCGCGGCGCTGGTCTGGATTTCACCCTCGTTCGCCACTTTCTCTGTTTTCAGCTCTGGCATCTCCTCTTTTGCCCTCTTTTAGCTCCTTTTCCGTCATTTGGCCATTTTAACCACTTTGACTCAATAGAAAGGAAAACTATCCTAATACAACACTTATATGTGCAAAACGGGACAAAAGACTAACTAAAACTGACTCAAAAGGTGTATATAAAATACACCGATCAATGGTTCCTGAAGCTAGTACATAGAGGCCATCATGAAGTTTACCAATCTCCTTCACCCTCCCACTGTAGAGATCCTGAAACAGGCAAAAGTCAGGATAAAAAACAGCAGCACACTTTAATTCTCTAGTGAGCTGAGATACAGACAGCAGGTTGTGTTTAAAATCAGGAAGATATAAAACATTACTCAGTGTGCTTCTGGTAGATAGATTACTGGTACCAGTGTGAGTGACCTTGGCAGTTTCACCATTTGGTAGAAATACATTCTTAGTGCTTGCATTATTCTCACTTAGTTTGGTTACTTTGTCTAGCATACCTAAATCAGATACCATATGGTTTGTGGCACCTGTATCTATTATCCATTTTTTGACTATATCAACAACTTGTAAGGCTTTGAGTTTAGTCATACCTGCAGTGTTTGCTAAAGAATTGTCACCTTGAGAGTCAGCATTTGTAGTAGTCTGTCCTTTGTTCTGATTTAGCAGCATGAGTATCTGATCACATTGGTCATGTGATAACACTGGTGCTCCTCCAATTTTCCAATTATTTCCAGTCTTTCCAGGTGCAGGCCCCTGAGTGTTGTGTTCATCACCCTCAGCATAGGCATTGTTAACTGCATGCTCCTTTCTTTTTGACCTGAAGCCTGGTGGGTAACCAACTATTCTATAGCAAAATTCCTTTGTGTGTCCCCTCATTTTGCACACATCACAAAATAGATTTGTATTTCTTTTGAACTGGGCTTTAGCTGTAGTTCCTGTCTTGGAATACATGCCTGTAATGTTATTCTGTCCCATACTGCTGGGCCCTACCCCAAGTAGGCCTGCAGACTTAACACTTATGCCCTTTTGATTTTCATCACTAACAATCATAGAGTAGGCTTTGTTAACTGTGGGAAGTGGTGTCATGAGTAAGATTTGAGACCTAGCCTGCATATAGTTTTCATTCAGGCCCATTAGAAATTGGTACAACTTTTGCTTTTGTAGATAATTTGTGAAGTCTTTGGATGTGGGGCATGCACAGTTAGGGGGTGGAACTAAGGCCTGATATTCTACCCACAGAGTTTTCAGTTTAGTGAAGTATTCAGAAACACTATTATTTCCTTGTGTTAGAGTGGCAATTTCCCTATGCAAATCATAGGTTCTTGATTCATCCACCTTATCGAACCTTTCCCTCAAGTCTTCCCATACTTCGAAGGCTGATTCTGCATACAAAACCCCACTCAGTAGACTGCTGGACACTGCATTCATCAGCCATGCTTGGACAATAACATTGACTCTGTCCCATTGGTCCCATAGTTCCATTTCATACTGATCCTTGACACACCTTCCATTCACAAACCCCAGTTTGTTTCTACCAAGCAATGTTATTCTCATGGATTTGCTCCATACAGTATAATTTTCAGATCCCAAGAGTTGAAAAGATATTAATGAGGCTCCACTCACATCAGAGGTTTGGAGAAAAAGGGGGTGGTTATGATAAAAAACAGTGGTGACAGAGGAAGTTGTGGGTAGTGTGTTACCCTCGGGAAGGGTTTTGTGTGGAGAGTTGTCTTCAGAACTGGAATCGGTGCCCATTTCACCAATTTGTTCTTCTTTACAACACAGAATATTAAGCTTCAGATCTGCTCCGATAGAGATCAATACACCAGTTTTCGTTTACGGATATTTCAGATTCTTGTTATCAAGACAACCTTAGTATTTACCGAAAAGAAAATAGGGTTTTGGACTGAAGAAGAATTTCAGATCTTCTCAGATAAAGAACCCAGAGACAGAATTACAGAGCAATGTGTTTAAAGATAGAAACTAGGGTTTCGACCCAAGATACGTTTCAGGTTTTTCCAGATAAAGAACTTACGGAAGGAACACAGAAAAAATAACAAGCTTTCCTTACAGATTTTCAGTGATGCGATTATGTTGACCCATCGATTATCGGCTCTGATACCATATTGAATCTTGCCATTGACGAGTTTACAGAAGCTATCTAAGTTGAGTGAACACAGAAATACACATACAGTGGTATCTGGATGAGCATGCAAGGCAAGAAAGTAGTAGACAAGGTAGAGAAGGAGGAAGAAGAAGAATAGGGTTTCTCCCCTTTTCCGATTTCTGAAAACGTGATGTTTACAAAATGTCCACTGCCTTTATTAATAAGGTTGTCCTTATACAAATATAGAAAACTAAAGGGCCTATGGGCTGCCTTATTGGGCTCCCTTAATGGGCTAATAATAACAGGCCTTTTTCCTTATTTTCTTTAACAAATATTAATACTACTATTATAAGGAAAATTAGTTAGAAACCAAATCAAGATACCAGAGATGGTAAAGAAGAGAATTTGTCGCATCTCAAATGCGTAAAACAATTACTATACTTTTTCTATGTCAGATTTGTGCATGAACGACTATGAAACTCTTTGTATAAACAGAAAATAAAGAATATCTTAATGAGTTCTTAAGAAAAGCAAAGAACCAAGAAGAGATAAAACTAAGTGAAAGGAATTAACTTACGTTATGTGAAAAGAGAGAGCTCTCTTCATTCCTTACATATATTATATTGTTTATATAGAAGTCAGGGCTTTAATTTTTACTTAATCGTACCAATTAAAAAATTTACTAAAAATTAAAATTACCATATTTTAGATTAGGAAAATATATATACGGATTAAAACAAAAATAAAAGTAAAGGTTGTGAAGAAATAGATGTACGTGCGGTGCACGGAATGCACGTATGGAGCACGTGCGACTATTCTTAAGCAATGAGATCGTAAAGTAAAGAACACTTGCCTTTATTTTATTAAATGGAAAAAAAAATAGAGACCAACATAGGAGAAAGTAGTGACTGGAATATAAAACCTAAGTTCTAGACAAATTTGGGGAAGTCCTGAATCCTAAAATCTATGACTTACTAGAAATTAAAATAATTGTAGTAGCTAACACCATTTTTATCAATTTGTCTTCTAGCCTAGCCTCTTTATCCATCAAATGATTGAGATGATTTGACATATCCATTCTCTCTCTCCATGTATCATATCCGTAATCTTGTTGCACCTCGAGGTTTTTAATGTAATTTGTTCGTTGTTGTATCTGTTCTCTCACCTCTTCCAACTGAGTCTTTATCGCTGAGTTCCTCTCGTTGTTGTCCATTCTTGCTCTTACTATATATGTCTTACTATCACTTTCTTTGTTGTGACAGGATAAAAGAAAAATCATCATATAAATAAGAAGGTCAGTTTACTATATTAATGAATGATAATATTAATACTACTATTTTAAGAAAAATGACTAAAATAGGTTTTGATTTTTCGGAGGTATGTATGATGAAAATGCTATATTAAATTTATTTATGGGGAATTTTCTTTATGTTTGTCAAAATGAGCGTTTTTGGTCTCTATATATCAAATGTTTAGCAAAATGATCTTTTTATAAAATTTAATAGGGTGTTAAAAAAAGATTTAATGTAAACTCGTATTGGAGATGTAGCCTTTTGCTTCTTATTACTTCGTTTCATCGTTCATTAGTAAAAATGATAAATATAAAGTAGTATATAGTTTACTATATATATCAAACTTGAACCACGTACTGCAATATGTAACATACTTAAATAAACGAAAAATTAGTTAGAAACCAAATCAAGATTCTCTTGTCGCATCTCAAATGCGTAAAACAATTTCTATACTTTTTCTATGTCTGATTTTGTGCATGAACGACTATGAAACTCTTTGTATAAACAGAAAAAAAAGAATATCTTAATGAGTTCTTAAGAAAAGCAAAGAACCAAGAAGAGATAAAACTAAGTGAAAGGAATTAACTTACGTTATGTGAAAAGAGAGAGCTCTCTTCATTCCTTACATATATTATATTGTTTATATAGAAGTCTAGGCTTTAATTTTTACTTAATCGTACCAATTAAAAATTTTACTAAAAATTAAAATTACCATATTTTAGATTAGGAAAATATATATACGGATTAAAACAAAAATAAAAGTAAAGGTTGTGAAGAAATAGATGTACGTGCGGTGCACGGAATGCACGTATGGAGCACGTGCGACTATTCTTAAGCAATGAGATCGTAAAGTAAAGAACACTTGCCTTTATTTTATTAAATGGAAAAAAAAATAGAGACCAACATAGGAGAAAGTAGTGACTGGAATATAAAACCTAAAGTTCTAGACAAATTTGGGGAAGTCCTGAATCCTAAAATCTATGACTTACTAGAAATTAAAATAATTGTAGTAGCTAACACCATTTTTATCAATTTGTCTTCTAGCCTAGCCTCTTTATCCATCAAATGATTGAGATGATTTGACATATCCATTCTCTCTCTCCATGTATCATATCCGTAATCTTGTTGCACCTCGAGGTTTTTAATGTAATTTGTTCGTTGTTGTATATGTTCTCTCACCTCTTCCAACTGAGTCTTTATCGCTGAGTTCCTCTCGTTGTTGTCCATTCTTGCTCTTACTATATATGTCTTACTATCACTTTCTTTGTTGTGACAGGATAAAAGAAAAATCATCATATAAATAAGAAGGTCAGTTTACTATATTAATGAATGATAATATTAATACTACTATTTTAAGAAAAATGACTAAAATAGGTTTTGATTTTTCGGAGGTATGTATGATGAAAATGCTATATTAAATTTATTTATGGGGAATTTTCTTTATGTTTGTCAAAATGAGCGTTTTTGGTCTCTATATATCAAATGTTTAGCAAAATGATCTTCTTATAAAATTTAATAGGGTGTTAAAAAAAGATTTAATGTAAACTCGTATTGGAGATGTAGCCTTTTGCTTCTTATTACCTCGTTTCATCGTTCATTAGTAAAAATGATAAATATAAAGTAGTATATAGTTTACTATATATATCAAACTTGAACCACGTACTGCAATATGTAACATACTTAAATAAACGAAAAATTAGTTAGAAACCAAATCAAGATTCTCTTGTCGCATCTCAAATGCGTAAAACAATTTCTATACTTTTTCTATGTCAGATTTTGTGCATGAACGACTATGAAACTCTTTGTATAAACAGAAAAAAAAGAATATCTTAATGAGTTCTTAAGAAAAGCAAAGAACCAAGAAGAGATAAAACTAAGTGAAAGGAATTAACTTACGTTATGTGAAAAGAGAGAGCTCTCTTCATTCCTTACATATATTATATTGTTTATATAGAAGTCAGGGCTTTAATTTTTACTTAATCGTACCAATTAAAAATTTTACTAAAAATTAAAATTACCATATTTTAGATTAGGAAAATATATATACGGATTAAAACAAAAATAAAAGTAAAGGTTGTGAAGAAATAGATGTACGTGCGGTGCACGGAATGCACGTATAGAGCACGTGCGACTATTCTTAAGCAATGAGATCGTAAAGTAAAGAACACTTGCCTTTATTTTATTAAATGGAAAAAAAAATAGAGACCAACATAGGAGAAAGTAGTGACTAGAATATAAAACCTAAAGTTCTAGACAAATTTGGGGAAGTCCTGAATCCTAAAATCTATGACTTACTAGAAGTTAAAATAATTGTAGTAGCTAACACCATTTTTCATCAATTTGTCTTCGAGCCTAGCCTATTTATCCTTCATTTGATTGAGATGATTTGACATATCCATTCTCTCTCTCCTTGTATCATATCTGTAATTTTGTTGCACCTCGAGATTTTTAATATAGTTTGTTCGTTGTTGTATCTGTTCTCTAACCTCTTGTAACGACCCATTCCGGGCCCCGTTACTGGTGCCTTATCCCGGGCACCCTAGTGATACAATCATCAGAGAAAACCAGCGGAAGATAAAACTTTAAACAAGAAACAAGATATATGAACATAAACAGGCCAACCCAACGGTTACCTTCCAATAACATAAATAAATACAACTTTTTCAAAACGAACAGTTTAATCCTTTTTACAAACCCTGCCCACAACAAGATTACTACACTTAAGATTTACAACAACTATGACGGACAGGGGCCGCCATACCCCAGAATGTACAAGAACCTACAACTCAGGAACACATACCAAAAGATAAGCCTCCGAGAAACGGAGCTTCCCAAAACGCCAATCGAGATCCTAAGAGCGAGGATCCACGGCCGATGTACCTACCATGCGGATGAACGCAGCCGGCGAGGTCGATAACAGTACCAAGTATGTGAAATCAGAAATATCAGAAATGAAATCATAGCGATCTATATAAAGGTGAGACATGAATGATAACCAAACTACGATACACATATATCGCTTATATCAAGTCGTGGTCTCACGCCTCCACATCAATCATGCCCGTGGAATGCCTTCCTCATCCGCCATAGCCTATGATATGATAACACCAAGAAGTACACCAAGACACCAAGTCCTACACGATGCCAAAGCTGTATTAACAATTCAAATGGAAGCATACCTGCGCTTACGATCGTGTCGGTATGTCGAAAAGGGAACCACAAGACAAAGAATCAAAATGGAAGCATACCCGCGCGCTACGCATCGTGTCGGTATGTCCAAAAGGAAACAATAAGACAGATTCCAAATGGAAACATACCCGCGCTACGATCGTGTCGATATGCCCAAAGGGAAACAATAAAGCGATATCAACATGGAAGCATACCCGCGCGCTACGATCGTGTCGGTATGTCCAAAGCGATTAGCAAAAGTAACACAATCAACGCGAACGCATCTGGAATTTCTCCATCACCGCGGCATGTACAAGTAAGTTCTCAACAAGTCAACCGACCCTCTATCGAGAGACGCGGTAACACAGAAATACAACACTTGTACAACAAAGGCTATCATCACAAGCATAGGCAAGTTTCACACAACTCAAAGTACTTTCACATAAGCCACACAATACCCGTAGTATAAAAATCGTGACTATCTTTTTAAGTAAACAAGACACTTCCCCTTTTTAAAATCAAGTAACAACATTATTTTCCAAACGTTCAAATTTGCCTAATTTCAAATGCTCAAGTCACTTATTTTAGAAAGGTTTCATAACTCATAGTCTTAATCTCTTTTAAAACAATTGAGTAACATATGTCATATATGTGAGTAGTTTATTCTTGTTTATAACGATCTTATTACAAAGACCATGATCTAGAAAATGTAATATCATTTTGTCTCATCTTAGCTTCTATGCAGATGGAGGTTTCTACTGGTTTTAATACATCATTATTCAATACATTTTCCTTTATTAACGCTGCAATGGTCTGTCGATACACATTCTGATTCCCGAAATCAGTAAAACATTATCCCTTTAAAAACCAAGTACTCATTACTCACGAATGAGGTTTCACACAAACATCCACATTAAAACAAATAAGTTAAGTCTCTTATCTTATAAGATGAAGTCTCTTAACTTCTAACATCAGTAAACCATTTTCACCTACATAAGGTCGTTATAACTAACTTCCCATAAAGCTATTATAACACCCTATGTTTTAAACCAACCAAATCACTTAGCACATGTACGTCTACCGTACTACATAGTTCACAACAATCATGCTAGAAAAGATAGGAAGAGGTTCACATACCTCGCGACGAGTATCGACAATAAGCAAAATGCTCCAAGTACTACAACCTTGCTAGCCCTTTCCACTCCTCAAGTAGAATACGCTACTCTTAGTACTTTCACCTAAAAAGGTCACAAACGTCTATTAACTTCAAAACACAGGGTTCCATTTTCTACATAAAATTCGAAGACTTCCCGCAACAGCGTAAATCTCCTCTCTCTATCGAGGCCGCTACCAAGCCAACCAGGGGGTTTACACGCCTAACCGGGCGTGTACAATTCTACTCAAGAATACTACACAAGTTCATCGCAATACACCCTATGTAAATACAATTCGATTCTTTTCTTTACTCTTGAGCTTAAGTCAAAAGACATTGCCAAATACAAAGTTGATTCTACATATAGTATACTTCAACTATATATTCCTACAACATGTAATCTCCAATTACAATAAGGGACAAGAATATTTACCTCGATAAGGCCAAAATTATACAAGTTTTATGTCGCTCCTGAGCAAAGTTTAGCTCCTTCTCAGTGTGATCATATCCGCTCTAATCAACCCTTAGAAGTTCTTAACAACTTCTACTCAAATACTTCAACCAACTATGAAGATTTCCTTAGGGTTTGGTTTGAGACTAAAAGGACAAAAGGTAGTATTTCCTGCTCTACGTATAGAGGTAACTTTTGGAATACAACAAGGTAAAGGCTAAGGTATTTTGGGCATTATAACAATACTAGGAGAAGTATTTCAATACCACAAGGAGGGTATTATACGAAAACAACTAGGCTAGGGGTACCCCACTGGCTAGCACCACAGGGGAAGGGAACCCTCGCCAAGGCCACACGGTGGGAGGGGAAGGCTCTCGGCTAAGAGCTCACAAAAGGGAGGAGAGGGTTTCAAGACTTGGAAGTTTTGGATGAATGAAGTCTTCTGCTTAGGGGTATTTATAGCAAAACCAAAAGCCAACCGATGGCGAAGATCGAGCCGTGTGCAAGGCAAGTGTAAGGCCTTGATCAAGCCAAGTGCACCCTAGCCCCTACTCCACAAAACAATGCACAAAACATGGCACCAAACAAGCCACAAAACAAGGCCAAAACAAGGAGCGATTGGCGGCGTGAACCGATTCGTCGAGGTTGCCGCGCTTCGATGTGAGGTGACACGCCACCCTCCCGTTGGTCCAAAATGTTTCGTCTCTCGGAAAAATCCGCAAAAATACAAAACGACATAGCCGGAATTTTCCCTTCGCAAGTTACGCAAATCGTTTCGTCGAAAAACGACTCTCACCGGGTGTTGTGCACAAAGGTAACTTCGGCCAAGCCACTGGCGGGGTGACACATGTCACCCTCCTATCGCCCTCATAAAACGCTCTTCAAAAATATCCACAATACCGAAATCTCAAAACAAAGCGGGCCCACAAAATAAATTTCTCCGTGGGCCCCACGTGACCATTTCCAAAATAAAATCTCAAAATTCTAATATAATTTAAGAAGCCCATATACCAAACTGGGAAACCAATTCTCATTAACGAACCTTTTCTTCACAAATTACAGGAAACTTTTCCGTGAAAACTCACATCTTTCTTTCTTTTCAAAATTTCTGAGTACTCGTGCGTCGTCCTCACATACATACCACTGCAACTACGGGTATAACATTCTCCCCTCCTTAGAAACATTCGTCCCGAATGTTCCTTCTCAAGTCGGATAACGATAAAGTTCCTCTAACAAGTTGCCGACGCCACAGCTTGGCCACGAACTAACACACGTTCTCTTCTCCCCTAACTCGTTGTATCCTTCTCGAACACTCGAACTCTTTCCAGTATCCGTATCACACTTCCGTCAATGCTTCTGTTTCCAACCTTTGGAGTTACTACCTCCAAACTTGGTCATCTTACTAACTTCGATCTCCCTTAAGGCCATTCCCGCCACGAACCGATTCTCGGTAGAACGTATCCACGAACTCATACGATGGTCACCTAAGCGGGCCTAGCATCCTCGTGACCTACCACCGCGGAACCACCTCGAACCGACCCCACCACAAACCGGGCCGGGTTGACCTCAAATGGTCCTCAACCCGACCCCACAATCACACATTCTTGTTCCCCGATACGAACAATCTAACTAACACACGTCATGAAAGCTAACACTTCCATCTCGCACTACCCATGGACTTATCACACAAATAAATCCCACGTATACTACGCACTCTGATAAAGGTCAAACATAAAATAAATCTTTTACTCATGACGACCCTACCTCTAAGGTCTCAATCGTGAAATAGTCTAAGGTTCACACTTCCATGCCCCCCAGGCTTACCCTTCTACACTCACCAGGTTTCTCAATCACATATTAGCACAAAGCTATCCGAACATAACACTTAACACATTATCTTAACATCAATACATACAAGTCTCTAGAGGGTTAAAGATATACCTGAAAATAGGCGGTTCAAAGGACCGCTAAGACTGGGAACTTCCACCGCGACCTCTACCGTGGCCCGCCGGTGTATGAACATCCTGCCTAGCTGTGGAAGGTGAAGAACCCGCAACTGATCTCGTAGCCTGTGCTATCCTACCAGTGCTACCCCTGGTCGGACAGTTTCTCCCAAAATGGCCCTGCTGGCCGCATGTAAAACAAACTCTCGGACTAGCACGACACTCCCACCGCTGTGAGTCTACCACGCGTCACAACGGTAGGGTGGCTTGGTTAGCTAACACCCCGCTCTCCCGAAAATCTGAACCTGGAGCCACCGACCGCCTCCCGAATACTCTGGATGCCTTGAAGATTGTGGAGGACCACTATGCATGGCGGAGGCGCATAACTAGTTCTTTGGCGATGCGCCTCGAAAGTCACCAAAGGACCTGCTGCTCGCCTCTTTTGCGACTCAGTCATTCCGTCGATCTCTCCGTGCCTCGCATCCCAGCATGAGCTCGCATGCGGGCAATGTCCATGCCCGGAAGAGCTACACCGAACAAGCCTCGCTGGTAATCATCTAGCCCGGTGGCGTGGCGGTGCACTCTATCCTCCATGGTTGCCACTAAAGCGGGGACATACCGAGCCAACGAAGTCAAACTCCACGTTGTACTCCCGAATCAGACGCCTGCTCGCCTCGATCATAAATCTGTCGGCGTGCCCTCATCTGCGGAGGCAAGAAGTGAGTGAGAATGCCTCGAGAACTCGTCCCATACAGCTGGAAGCGCATGCTCCCCCCGGGACAGTTCCCACGAATCAAGCCAGTCGACTGCAGTATCACGCAGCCGATGCGAACCTAAGACCACCGACTCGGTCTCCGAAGCCTTGATCACTCTACGACCAGAATCGCCGGATGAACTCCCGCGGATCATCCTCGTGCCTCGACCCGTAAAACTCGCGGGCTGACTCGTAAAGTCCCGTAGCCTCAAACTATACGCTCGGGGTGAACCATCGTGCTCGAACTGGAATCGCCAGATTCAAATTTATCTCATGCTCGCCACGACCACGCCAAGAATCGCCATCTCCTTGTACTTATCTCATCTCGCTTCCAGCCGAGGCGGAGGCTCGGTATTGTGGTCTCAGCAGCCATCGCCGCGCTCTAAACTCGCTGGCCGGGCGGCGCTGCAAAACTCATTGTCAAGCACAATCTCGTGTCTGCAGGGCTCGCGCTGCACTCTCTCAGATCTCACTAGCGACTCCTGCCGCCTTGCCTTCTGGCTCTGGTTGCACTTGCGGAGGCATAAGCGTAAAAACGAGATACGTCGGAGGGTCCAACTTACAACACTCTAAGGCACGATCTCGGAATGAGAAGAATGGAAACCAATCCTAAATGTCCTATAGCCTCACGATTATAGATGTGGTGCACAACACACCGATAATCAAGACTCTACTAGACACGGTGCAGATACACTTTCCGTGGATTAAGCGCTCGATACCACTTTTGTAACGACTGCCCGGCCCGATCTGGTGCCTTATCCCGCACCCTAGTGATACAATCATCGAGAAAACCACGGAAGATAAAACTTTAAACAAGAAACAAGATATATGAACATAAACAAAGCAACCCAACTGTTACCTTCCAATAACATAAATAAATACAACTCTTTCAAAACGAGCAGTTTAATCCTTTTACAAACCACGCCCACAACGATTACATGCACTCTAAGATTTACAACAACTATGACGGACAGTGGCCCGCCATACCACAGATGTACAAGAACCTACAACTCGGGAACACATACCAAAAGATAAGCCTCCGAGAAACGGAGCTTTCCCAAAACGCCGAATCGAGATCCTAAGGCGAGGATCCACGGCCGATGTACTTACATGCGGCATGAACGCAGCCGAAGGAGGTCGATAACAGTACCAAGTATGAAAGCAGAAATATCGTAAATGAAATCATAGCTCTATATAAAGGTGAGACATGAATGATAACCAAACTACGATACACATATATCGATTATATCAAGTCGTGGTCTCACGCCTCCACATCAATCATGCCCGTGGAATGCCTTCCTCACCGCGATCTATGATATGATAACACCAAGAAGTACACCAGACACCAAGTCCTACCGATGCCAAAGTCAGATAACAATTCAAATGGAAGCATACCTGCGCGCTACGATCGTGTCGATGTCCAAAAGGGAACCACAAGACAAAGAATCAAATGGAAGCATACCCGCGCGCTACGATCGTGTCGGTATGTCCAAAAGGAAACAATAAGACAAAGATTCCAAATGGAAACATACCCGCGCGCTTACGATCGTGTCGGTATGCCCAAAGGGAAACAATAAAGCGAGATCAACATGGAAGCGTACCCGCGCCACGATCGTGTCGGTATGTCCAAAGCGATTAGCAAAAGTAACACAATCAGCGAACGCACTGCGGAATTTCTCCATCACTGCCAGACGTCCAAGTAAGTTCTCAACAAGTCAACCGACCTCTATCGAGAGACGCCAGAATACGTAAATACAACACTTGTACAACAAAGGCTATCATCACAAGCATAGGCAAGTTTCACACAACTCAAAGTACTTTCACATAAGCCACACAATACGTAGTATAAAAATCGTGACTATCTTTTTAAGTAAACAAGACACTTCCCTTTTGTAAAATCAAGTAACAACATTATTTTCCAAGCGTTCAAATTTGCCTAATTTCAAATGCTCAAGTCACTTATTTTAGAAAGGTTTCATAACTCATAGTCTTAATCTCTTTTAAAAAAATTGAGTAACATATGTCATATATGTGAGTAGTTTATTCTTGTTTATAACGATCTTATTACAAAGACCGTGATCTAGAAAATGTAATATCATTTTGTCTCATCTTAGCTTCTATGCGGATGGAGGTTTCTACGGTTTTAATACATCATTATTCAATACATTTTCCTTTATTAACGCCAGATAGTGCAGCCGATACACATTCGATTCCCAAATCGTAAAACATTATCCCTTTAAAAACCAAGTACTCATTACTCACGAATGAGGTTTCACACAAACATCCACATTAAAACAAATAAGTTAAGTCTCTTATCTTATAAGATGAAGTCTCTTAACTTCTAACATCGATAAACCATTTTCACTACATAAGGTCGTTATAACTAACTTCCCATAAAGCTATTATAACACCCTATGTTTTAAACCAACCAAATCACTTAGCACACGTATGCGTCACCGCATTGCTACATAGTTCACAACAATCATGCTAGAAAAGATAGGAAGAGGTTCACATACCTCGCGGCGAGTATCGACGATAAGCAAAATGCTCCAAGTACTACAACCTTGCTAGCCCTTTCCACTCCTCAAGTAGAATACGCTACTCTTAGTACTTTCACCTAAAAAGGTCACAAACGTCTATTAACTTCAAAACACAAGGTTCCATGTTCTACGTAAAATTCGAGACCTCCCGCAACAGCGGCGTAAATCTCCTCCTCTATCGAGGCGGCTACCAAGCCAACCGGGGGTTTACACGTCTAACCTGGCGTGTACAATTCTACTCAAAGAATACTACACAAGTCTCATCGCAATACAAATTCTATGTAAATACATCAGATTCTTTTCTTTACTCTTGGGCTTAAGTCAAAAGACATTGCCAAATACAAAGTTGATTCTACATATAGTATACTTCAACTATATATTCCTACAACATGTAATCTCCAATTACAATAAGGGACAAGAATATTTACCTCGATAAGCCCAAAATTATCCAAGTTATAATGTCGATCCTGAGCAAGGTTTAGCTCCTACTCAGTGCGCTCAATCCGCTCCAACCAACCCTTAGAAGTTCTTAACTAACTTCTACTCAAATACTTCAACCAACTATGAAGATTTCCTTAGGGTTTCGGTTTGAGACTAAAAGGACAAAAGGTAGTATTTCCGGGCTCTACGTATAGAGGTAACTTTTGGAATACAACAAGGTAAAGGCTAAGGTATTTTGGGCATTATAACAATACTAGGAAGTATTTCAATACCACGAGGAGGGTATTATCACGAAAACAACTAGGCAGTGGGTACCCAGGCTAGCACCACAAAGTGGGAAGGAACCCGCCAAGGCCACACGGGGGAGGGGAAGGCTCTGGCTAAGAGCTCACAAAGGGGAGGAGAGGGTTTCAAGACTTGGAAGTTTTGGATGAATGAAGTCTTCAAGCTTAAGGGGGGTATTTGTAGCAAAACCAAAAGCCAACCAATGGCGAAGATCGAGCCGTGTGCAAGGCAAGTGTAAGGCCTTGATCAAGCCAAGTGCACCCTAGCCCCTACTCCACAAAACAATGCACAAAACATGGCACCAAACAAGCCACAAAACAAGGCCAAAACAAGGAGCGATTGGCGAAGCGTGAACCAATTGGCCCGAGGTTGCGCCGCTGCTTCGATGTGAGGTGACACGCCACCTCCCGTTGGTCCAAAATGTTTCGTCTCTCGGAAAAATCCGCAAAATACAAAACGACATAGCCGGAATTTTCCTTCGCAAGTTACGCAAACGTTTCGTAAACGACTCTAACCGCAGGGTGTTGTGCCAAAGGTAACCGGCCAAGCCACAGCGGGGTGACACGTGTCACCCTCCTATCGCCCTCATAAAACGCGTCTTCAAAAATATCCACAATACCGAAATCTCAAAAACAAAGCGGGCCCCACAAAACCAGTAAATTTCTCCGTGGGCCCAGCGTGACCATTTCCGAAAATAAAATCTCAAAATTCTAATATAATTTAAGAAGCCCATATACCAAATCTGGGAAACCAATTCTCATTAACGAACCTTTTTCTTCACAAATTACCGGAAACTTTTCCGTCGAAAACTCACATCTTTCTTTCTTTTCAAAATTTCTGCCGTACTCTCGTACGTACGTCCTCACATACATACCCTGCAACTACGGGGTATAACACCTCTTCCAACTGATTCTTTATCGCTGAATTCCTCACGTTGTTATCCATTCTTGCTATAACTATATATGTCTTACTATCACTTTCTTTGTTGTGACATGATAAAAGAAAGATCATCATATAAAACAGAAGGTCAGTTTACTATATTAAAGAATGATAATATTAGTACTACTATTTTAAGGAAAATGACTAAAATAGGTTTTGATTTTTCTGAGTTATGTATGATGAAAATGGTATATTAAATTTATTTATGGGGAATTTTCTTTAAGTTTGTCAAAATGAGCGTTTTTTGTCTCTATATATCAAATGTTTAGCAAAATGATCTTTTTATAAAATTTAATAGGGTGTTAAAAAAAGATTTAATGTAAACTCGTATTTGGAGATGTAGCCTTTTGCTTCTTATTACCTCGTTTCATTTTTTGTAAAAATGATAAATAAAAGTAGTATATAGTTTACTATATATGTCAAACTTGAACCACATACTGCAATATGTAACATAATTAAATAAACAAAAAATTAGTTAGAAACCAAATCAAGATTCTCTTGTCGCATCTCAAATGCGTAAAACAATTTATATACTTTTTCTATGTCAGATTTTGTGCATGAACGACTATGAAACTCTTTGTATAAACATAAAATAAAGAACATCTTAATGAGTTCTTAAGAAAAGCAAAGAACCAAGAAGAGATAAAACTAAGTGAAAGGAAATTAACTTACGTTATGTGAAAAGAGAGGGCTCACTTCATTCCTTACATATATTATATTGTTTATATAGATGTCATTGCTTTAATTTTTACTTAATCGTACCAATTGAAAATTTTACTAAAAATTAAAATTACCATTTTTTAGACTAGGTAAATATATATACGGATTAGAGAAAAAATAAAAGTAAAGGTTGTCATGAAATATATGCACGTGTTGTACACGGAATGCACGTATGGAGCACGTGCGACTATTCTTAAGCAATGAGATCGTAAAGTAAAGAAAACTTCCTTTATTTTATCATATGGAAAAAAATAGAGACCAACATAGGAGAAAGTAGTGACTGGAATATAAAACCTAAAGTTCTAGCTAGAAACAAATTTGGGGAAGTCCTATATCCTATGACTTACTAGAAATTAAAAAAAAATGTAGTAGCTAACATCATTTTTCATCAATTTGTCTTCGAGCCTAGCCTCTTTATCCTTCAATTGATTGAGATGATTTGACATATTCATTCTCTCTCTCCTTGTATCATATCCGTAATCTTGTTGCACCTCGAGATTTTTAATGTAGTTTGTTCGTTGTTGTATTAGTTCTCTCACCTCTTCCAACTGATTCTTTATCGCTGAGTTCCTCTTATTTTTGTCAATTCTTGCTCTTACTATATATGTCTTACTATCACTTTCTTTGTTGTGATATGATAAAAGAAAGATCATCATATAAAAAAGAAGGTCAGTTCACTATATTAAAGAATGATAATATTAGTACTACTATTTTAAGGAAAATGACTAAAATACGTTTTGATTTTTCGGAGGTATGTATGATGAAAATGGTATATTAAATTTATTTATGGGGAATTTTCTTTAATTTTGTCAAAACGAGCGTTTTTGGTCTCTATATATCAAATGTTTAGCAAAATGATCTTCTTATAAAATTTAATAGGGTGTTAAAAAAAGATTTAATGTAAACTCGTATTTGGAGATGTAGCCTTTTGCTTCTTATTACCTCGTTTCATTAGTAAAAATGATAAATATAAAGTAGTATATAGTTTACTATATATATCAAACTTGAACCACGTACTGCAATATGTAACATACTTAAATAAACGAAAAATTAGTTAGAAACCAAATCAAGATTCTCTTGTCGCATCTCAAATGCGTAAAACAATTTCTATACTTTTTCTATGTCATATTTTGTGCATGAACGACTATGAAACTCTTTGTATAAACAGAAAATAAAGAACAACATCTTAATGAGTTCTTAAGAAAAGCAAAGAACCAAGAAGAGATAAAACTAAGTGAAAGGAAATTAACTTACATTATGTGAAAAGAGAGGGCTCAGTTCATTCCTTGCATATATTCTATTGTTTATATATATGCCAATGATTTAATTTTTACTTAATCGTACCAATTGAAAATTTTACTAAAAATTAAAATTACCATATTTTAGACTAGGTAAATATATATACGGATTAGAGAACAAATAAAAGTAAAGGTTGTCATGAAATAGATGCACGTGTGGTGCATGGAATGCACGTATGGAGCACGTGCGACTATTCTTAAGCAATGAGATCGTAAAGTAAATAAAACTTCCTTTATTTTATTATATAAAAAAAAAATAGAGACCAACATAGGAGAAAGTAGTGACTGGAATATAAAACCTAAAGTTCTAGCTAGAAACAAATTTGGGGAAGTCCTATATCCTAAAATCTATGACTTACTAGAAATTAAAAAATTGTAGTAGCTAACACCATTTTTCATCAATTTGTCTTCGAGCCTAGTCTCTTTATCCTTCAATTGATTGAGATGATTTGACATATCCATTCTCTCTCTCCTTGTATCATATCTGTAATCTTGTTGCACCTCGAGATTTTTAATATAGTTTGTTCGTTATTGCACCTGTTCTATAACCTCTTTCAACTGATTCTTTATCGTTGAGTTCCTCTCATTGTTGTCCATTCTTGCTCTTACTATATATGTCTTACTATCACTTTCTTTGTTGTGACATGATAAAAGAAAGATCATCATATAAAACAGAAGGTCAGTTTACTATATTAAAGAATGATAATATTAGTACTACTATTTTAAGGAAAAAATGACTAAAATAGGTTTTGATTTTTCGGAGGTATGTATGATGAAAATGGTATATTAAATTTATTTATGGGGAATTTTCTTTAAGTTTGTCAAAATGAGCGTTTTTGGTCTCTATATATCAAATGTTTAGCAAAATGATCTTTTTATAAAATTTAATAGGGTGTTAAAAAAAGATTTAATGTAAACTCGTATTTGGAGATGTAGCCTTTTGCTTGTTATTACTTCGTTTCATTCATTAGTTGAAATGATAAATATAAAGTAGTATATAGTTTACTATATATGTCAAACTTGAACCACATACTGCAATATGTAACATAATTAAATAAACGGAAAATTAGTTAAAACCAAATCAAGATTCTCTTGTCGCATCTCAAATGCGTAAAACAATTTCTATACTTTTTCAATGTCAGATTTTGTGCATGAACGACTATGAAACTCTTTGTATAAACAGAAAATAAAGAACAACATCTTAATGAGTTCTTAAGAAAAGCAAAAAATCAAGAAGAGATAAAACTAAGTGAACGAAAATTAACTTAAGTTATGTGAAAAGAGAGGGCTCACTTCATTCCTTGCATATATTCTATTGTTTAAATAGATGTTAGTGTTTTAATTTTTACTTAATCGTACCAATTGAAAATTTTACTAAAAATTAAAATTATCATATTTTAGACTAGGTAAATATATATACAAAAATAAACGTAAAGGTTGTCATGAAATAGATGCACGTGTGGTGCACGGAATGGATGTATGGAACACGTGCGACTATTCTTAAGCAATGAGATCGTAAAGTAAAGAAAACTTCCTTTATTTTATTATATGGAAAAAAAAATAGAGACCAACATAGGAGAAAGTAGTGACCGGAATATAAAACCTAAAGTTCTAGCTAGAAACAAATTTGGGGAAGTCCTATATCCTAAAATCTATGACTTACTAGAAATTAAAAAAATTATAGTAGCTAACACCATTTTTCATCAATTTGTCTTCGAGCCTAGCCTTTTTATCCTTCAATTGATTGAGATGATTTGACATATTCATTCTCTCTCTCCTTGTATTATATCCGTAATCTTGTTGCACCTCGAGATTTTTAATATAGTTTGTTCGTTATTGCACCTGTTCTATAACCTTTTTCAACTGATTCTTTATCGCTGAGTTCCTCTCATTGTTGTCCATTCTTGCTCTTACTATATATGTCTTACTATCACTTTCTTTGTTGTGACAGGATAAAAGAAATGATCACACAAAAACTGCTTCATATTGTTCATCAGACACCGTGATATTAATACCTTAAAAGGACACAAATAAATAATACGGCAAGTTAGCCGGTTTAGCATATCACATATTACAAACACTGACATCCTACTAGGGGAGGACTGATTAAGAAAATTAGCGAGATAAGGCATGATTCAACTTTATCTAATTCTGACACGACCAAAATTTACCATAGAAATGTTCATCACACTAAATCAATCTGTGATTAACTCATGCTGGTTCCTTAACTCCAACAATCTGTTCGTGTTTAACTGCTTCGACGTAATCTGATTTCATACATGACTAATTACTCTAATACACTTAGCGACTAATCATAACACATTACTCACAGATTCAGTGGATACAAACGATATATATTAAATATAAACATGACTGTTTTCACCAAACATACATGCCCACACAACATTAAATAGCATCAACCTTTTATGTAATAGAAGATAAAAGAGGCGTGTCGACGCTGAGGCAGCGTTGCGACTCGACGACCACTCTCCAAAGATTCGGGTTTGTGCGATGAAGAAGGTCGAGATTTCTGAATTCTCGATTGATGGTATGCGAAAAGGTTTGAGATTGGGTTTTCACTGAGTTTTAATTGTGAAAAATAGTGTTGACTGCTCTCTCGGATGTTTTCTGCGTTGTAGAATGATTTTCGATTGCGACTGCTCGACTACTGTCTTCCGGCTGCCATTACATGTGTAAAATTTGGTAATTATAATGCTAATTGTGGGTTCCAAATTAGGTAAAGCTTTTATGGTGATTTTGAAGTGATTTTCGGGCAATATTTTGGTTACGGAATGGAATGATTTTTGGTTCCAAGCTTGGTAAGTTTTGGTATGATTTGGATTATGGTAAGCTTTGATTTTGAAGATTTTGGGTATGATTTGTGAGCTGTATTTGCACGATTTTGTATCCTTCTTTTAGGGAAGATTTTGGTACTTATTGGTGCTGATTCTCATCATGATTTCTATGGTAAGTTTGTTATGGGGGAAGATTTGATTGTGATTTTTTGGTAAGTTTACAGAGATTATTGTGGCGGCGATTTGTTTTGGGCAATTTTGGTGCAGGGCTCGTTTGGTTTATTCTCAAGTTTAGGGGATGGAGGATGATGAAGGGACTTTGGGCTTTTGGGTTTTCTGAGCTGAAATAGGTATTGGGCTTCTTTGTTTCAGGTCTGGGAGTGGGCTGGAAGAAGGGGAAAGATTTGGGCTAAGGGATTTAGGTATTAATTTTGGTTTATTAATTTGGATTGGGTAGAATTTAGGTGTTAGAGTAGAAATTAAGGGGTTTATTAGGACATAAAAAATGAGGTTTAAATTGTGAATAAAATTTATAAGATTGCTTCGAGTGTTATTAAAAATAATGAATGTAGACATGATATTTAGAGAGTGCTTAATGCTTTATATAAATGTGACACCATTATTAAATTTGTTTATGTATGTATATATTATTAAAATTATAAAAAATATTTTGCGGTGTTAAATTAAAAATAGTTTAATTTTATGGATAAATGATTGGAGGATGGTCAAAATTGGGTGTCAACAAGGACAAACAAAATCATTATTTAAAAGAATCTTCAAGTTCTTTAATGGATGGCCATTGAAATTTTCTACAACTCGTCTCATCATTATAGATCCAGGGTGTCCAGTCGATCATGCTGAAGTACAAACATATTGGAGTCAGTAAACTTCTGTTTATGACATAGTGTGCCTCAATCACACCAATTTTTATCCAATATAAGGCAGTAAACAAGGCATGAAATTTTTCTATAACAACTTCTTGGCCAGAGACATCCTTGGTGATACCAATATAATCAATATTCTATTATTTTATTATGGTATCCATTTTGACGGATATCTTTAAAACTTAATAAGTTCCTTTGGGATTTAGGAGAGAATATGACTTTGTGTATAATGACTTTTGTTCCCTTAGGAAAAATTATGGTGGCTCTTCTGAAGCCTTCAATCAAGTTGGTGCTACCATAAATGGTATTAACATTTGCCTTACTCATAAGTAGATGAAAAAAATATATCTTGTCTTTAAATATCGTATGTGTAGTAGCATAATCAATTAGAAAAATATCTTCATAATTGAATTGTAATCCAAACTTGCTTTGAGAAGTATCCATATATTCAAATAGAATGACATACACAAAGTAAAACTAATACACATTAACTACTAGCATTGTCATAAAATATAAAGTGAAAACTAAGTAATATAACGAAGTAATCGTTACCGAATGAACTACATGACATATTACTGACTGAACATAGTAAGAAATTTCAAAATTGATTCTTATTCTTTTTGAGATATTAGTAATATTTTATTAAAGGTCATAAAGGCATTGACCATAAAAAGCATTTAGAAGAAATATAACCACAAATATGGATACATACCATCTTTGCATTTGCAGAAAATTAAACCCATTTAATTCTCATCAATCACCCTCTCAAATGTAACGTCCATACCTTTAAACTCATTTACCAACTACTACGAATTAATTTACATCAAATCATTCTCATCACATACCAAATATATACTCCGTACATAATATTTTCATACGCCCAACAAACTAGCGTTAAAAAAATAGTAATACGAAATTATAAACATAGAACTATATATAAGCCAACGTTTCATTTTAAAATAAAATATAAGCCAATAATGACTATTTAAGAGGTCAAATACGTTATCAATTGAATTGCAACAAACTGAAATGATATGTCAGAAACTCACAATATATTGTTCATTAAAAATAATATATGACATTCAATTGCTTGAAGAAAATCATCTGGCAAACGGATTAAATATTCTCATAATAAATGTCATTAAGACAATTCAATATTTATAGCAATTTAATTAAATACAAGGACTTAATGAAGAAATATTAAGACTCATAATTGTATGATATTAGAATAAAGAACATGTTTAACTTATTTTGAGATATAATAATAATTTTATTAACAATTCCCCATTCAGTTTAAATCAAAGCAGTAAGTAACATATGACTTCAATCCACAATAAAATTATACAAACGAAATGGAACATAGCAGTACATATTTCAATAGGAGATTACAAACACAATTTTAAGTAATCACATAAACAACTATTGTTATATGATCTTTTATTCATTAACTACCGTGACTAGCAAAAATAATGCATAAAAAAATAAACAACTTAATCATCTCTAACCACAGAACCATCGCCAATAAAGTGATCTATCTTTCCTTCAGAGTGCTCAAAGAAATCTGCTACATCCAAGTGTGTGATGTCAAATTAATTTTTAGGATAAAATTCGCTTCGGGATTTTTATCATTCTTTTTCATTGATGCTTGATAAAGCTCAACCAAGTGTTTTACCGTACAACAGGTACGTGACCAGTGTCCTCTTTCACCACATCGATAGCATTTGTTTTCTGAGTCACATGCTTCTGGCACTTCATGCCTCTCATCCTTCTTTTTTCTCTTATAGTAGTGATTTTTCTTTGATGAATGATTAACACTAAGGAAAAAATTTCTTTCATGACTATTATCATGACCACTGCCATGACCACGATTAGAGCCACAACGTTTTCCATGCCTAGAGTAGGGCGTACACCTCATTCACTTCGGGGAGTGGTGCAGCACCAGTAGGTCAATTCTCATAATTTTTCATCAGCAAATCATTATTTTATTCAGCTACAGAAGGTGAGCAATCAAATCACAATACTTTGTGAAACCTTTCTCTCGATATTGCTGCTGCAGGAGCACATTCGAAGCATGAAAGGTGGAGAACGTCTTTTCCAGCATATCAGAATCACTAGTATTTTCTCCACATAGTGTCAATATAAAAATAATTCCGAACATCTCAGAATTGTACTTCATAAATGACTTGAAATCTTGTAACCTTAGATTGATCCATTCATATCGTGCTTTTAGGAGGAAGACCATCTTCAGGTGGTCATACCTCAGTTTTTTCAATAAAACGAGCGGGTCTTTAATATTAAGATATTCCATCTTCAGGGCTTCATCAAGTTGATGGTGTATGATATCATATCTTTGACATTTTCTTGGTTAGATGCTTCATTATTTTCTTTAACGGTGTCTTCAAGACCCGTAACATTCAAATAATTTCAACATCTAGCACCATGATAGGTTCTTGCCCGAAATATCGTGGGCAACGAACTCAAGTTTGTAAGGTTAGCCATAAAATAGAGAGAATAAAAATAGTACCTTAGCCTCTGAAATTTTTTTGAGTCGGTAGAGTCTCGTGTTGATAACGTGTTATAAAATAATGTTATAAAATGATAGAAATATCAATATAAGACAAGAGATGTAGACAAAGAAGTAAAGAGGAGGAGGAGACTTTCTTCTTATTTAAAGTGTATGTTTGTCCTCCTTCAAAGGTGAATATCATCCCAATTTATAAGATGAAACCACTCAATGGAGGTTATAAATATTAAATACCCAAATGAATAGGTACATGTAACATACAAAATGTTAGTGAATGTGTATGAACATCCATACAAAATATATGTATTTCATAACAACAATAAAATATTCACATAATATATACAACTTTCAAAATTTCTATCACTATTCTTCCTTTTCACTCACTATTGGAGCTAAACAAGATTTGTATTCAAAATTTGACTTGATAATTTTGTTGAGCTACAATTAGCCCTTCAATTTGACTTGGAGTTGTCATTTTTAATTTGGAGTTAATTGAAGGTCTGAAATCTATTTTTCATGATGTGGTGGAGCTTAAATTGTTAAACTCAGTTGAGACTGGTGATTACTGGGGTGAATTTCGAACAAGTTTGCCATTGATGAAGTTTTGAAGCTTCTAAACTGAAATTCGGGTCCACGAAATTGGAATCATTTTCGACTGGGCATTGTTCTAAGAGTTTAGGAACGAGCTTATATCTCAAGTTTTGGACGATTTGATAAGGTTTTGGATCAAATTTTAGATTGAACTTCATAATTGAAAAGAATAGTCTCATATATGTTACTCGCATATCATATTATTGCACATGACATACTTAGGATATATACAAGATACAATTTACGGATGTTCACGATTTGATTAAAAATCAATTCAAATAGAAAATCAAATTGATATTTACTTGGGTTGGGTTTAGTTTGGTTTTAAATTTATCAAACCGATAATATTTGGTTTGGTTTTGGTTTTACTAAAAGCAAACCGAAGAAAAGATCGATCGAATTGATAAATTTTATCCATAATTTTTATAATTATATATAAGCAATATATTTATTTTTATAAACACTTTTAAATAATTTATATACTTTTTAACCAAAATTTTATTTATCTCTAATATGCTAATGAACTTTATACTGTAAGTTCATTTTTTAAAAGTAATCCATGAATTCAAACTCATTTATTCAAAGAAATAACTATTAAATTTACCTAGATTTATTGTTTGTATTTCTTAGAAATTTTATTCACTTAATTAAAATCATAAATCTTGAGACATTTTCTCTATAATGCAAGAAAACTATAGCCACCGCAATAAAAGGGTAATAACGAGTTATAAATTGAAAAGGAATAGAAGATTCTCTCATAATTGTAAGAATTAAACATTAAAGAGAGAAATACTATTAGTTTTCTTAAAACCCGAAAAATCGACCCAGACCTAACTAAATCAACTACAACCAAACAGATGTATATTTTTATTATATTTGGTTTGGTTAATGATTTTAAAAACCGACCAAGTTGATTTGATTTTAGTTTTAACCCAACTGACCCAAATCGAACCATGAACACCCCTAGGTGGATCCATGATTTAAACTTTATGAGTTCAATTTTTAAAATTCTTAGTGCTGAAGTCATTGTATTTTTAAAGTTATGGGTTCATATCTATTATTTGTTACAATTTTCGTCAATTTTCACACATAATGTTATGTTCTGCGGCAAAAATACTAGGTTTAGATGAATCAAATATTAGTACTCAGCATCCACCTCTGACAAGATATATGCATGACATACACATGTTACATAACACAATTGTCTTTTTTACAATATTCGACCTCAATTCTCTTGCCATAATTCGGATCCTTTGTCCGGGACAGATATATGTCTTCTGCTACAAGATAGAACAATATCTTCAACCTTCTCCTCCTGTCCTAGTTGACATCCTCAACCTCTCGTGAGCGCTTGTTTTCACCACTCTCGGGAGCGGTGACACCATCAACACCTTGACCGTCAACAGCATGATCAACATAAGCACTCTGAACCTCAGCATCAGAAGCATAGTCTAGTTTGTTGGCAGAAACAATATTAATGTCAACAGAATTGTTAATGGAACTGTCTTCAACCAGAAAACTACAATCATGGCCAGATTTGGTCACACAAATATTGACCGACATCTTTCGAACACTAATTCAATCTTGTCTTAAAATTGTTGGAAATAAAGTAGTACGGAAATAGTAAATAACTATTACAAGTGCTTTGAAAGGATAAACAATAAATATTACAATAGCAACAAGCTTGTAGTAAATAAGAATTGTGGCAGCAACAAGCTTTTGAGTTCTTGAATCAGTCTTGAATCTTTATACCAATTGCAGAAAACTCTTTGAATCTTGATAATCTGAAATCAAGATACACTAAACCTAGAAATGTTACAACTGTGCTGAGTTGAGTGATGACACTCTGCCTTTAAGAGAAGATTGTCCCGTATATATGCTTTTATGATAGCGGACAATAGTCTCCCAAGATAAAACAACAAACTATTATTTGTGCAAAACAAATACAAGTGATTCTAGCAGAAAAATAAATAACAAAAGATTGCTAAGAGGAGAGGATTTGCCACAAGAATTTCAGATTTGTTGTTCTTGAAATGTGTGTAGAATTGAGTCAAAGACCTCAATTTATAGTAGTGTAAGAGTGGTCTCTTCAAGTGCCCATGTAATGGCCATTTAATGTCATGTAATGATCTTTTAATGCAGCCAAATAATGCCTGATTTATGGAAGAAAAACTGTCATTTTAATGCTCCAAAACCTCTCCATACACATTGGCGCCGCAGTGCCTAAGCTCCAAAGACTCCACTGCCTATCCGACACCGCGGCGCTGGTCGGAGGCGCCTGGGCGCTCCGGCGCCCCGACTCCATCCGAGTAGCGTCGTGACCCTTTTCGGCCCGTACCATCTTACACTTTGCACAATCCCTCTTCGTTTACCGACGTGGAACACTTGTTATTTTTCTAAGAACCGTCCATTATTCTATGTCTCAAACATTTACTTACGTACAAATATCTCTTTCACTAACAAAATTTACGATACTTGGCACTACGAGTGCACGTGTGTGGAAACGACGTTTTCGACGTGTGAAACCTCAATTGTTTGAGTCATAAATAATGAGATAGACTTAATTCCACATTAGTAAATTTTCTAACATAGTAATTGTACAAATTTTGGTTTTCTATATTCTTTTTCAATAAACTTTCTTTCATTCACTAAGAAGGCCAAAACTACGGGAAGAGAAAAGTTCAGGAATCTACTGCCACCAGTTCTCCACTCCGAGGAAACGCGTATTCCCTCAAGAGTAATGTAGTTATGTCCTTTTGTCTATGTTAATTCTCATAAAAGTATATTAATTTGTGATTTACTTTATTCTTTCTAATCCAATACCTGAGCAGTCAATTCAAATCTAACTTTCTGGTGGTAATGTTTTTTCCTTTTCTTGTTTTCTTTTAGTTGGAATTAATTTTGCATTCTTTTGATCCTTAGTTATTTTCTATATTATTCAATAGAATTTAGTTTTGAAAGAAATAATCTTTGATTATTCTCAATAATAAAGAGGTATATATACAATTTATAATCTCCAAATATGATTTTTTTTATTTCTACTATACTTCTAAAAATCCTAATTATACTTATACAAGAATTCTACAATTATGATAATTTGTAGACAACTTTGATATACAATTTACACGACATATTTGTCACACCCCGCAGTCATAGCGGGCGATTGTTGTACACTGAGACTGTCCTTAAAATCTTCAAATAAAATCGAGGGAAATCCCTTAGTAAAGATGTCTGCAATTTGGTACCTGGAAGGGGCATGCAAGACGCGTACTTATCCACGAGCTACCTTTTCGCGAACAAAGTGTATATCCATCTCGATAGGTTTAGTGCGCTGATGTTGGATCGGATTACAAAAAAGATAGACTGCACTAACATTACCACATTATACCAAGGTAGCTTTCTGAATGGGAAAATGAAGTTCTAATAGAAGATTACGCAACCAACATGATTTAGACACCACATTGGCTACCCCTCGATACTCGGCCTCTGCACTGGATCTCGATATTGTAGCCTGTCGTTTTGCAGACAATGAGACTAAGTTATCACCAAGAAACATACAGTAACCAGATGTCGAGCGTCTGGTATCAGGACAACCACCCCAATCAGCATCTGTATAAGACACAAGTGTGGAAACGGACGAATGATACAAATGCAAGCCATAATCAAGTGTGTTCTGGATGTATCGTATAATGCGTTTGAGCGTATGCATGTACTCAATCCGTGGATCATACATAAATAAATACATTGAACTACATACATAATGTCATGTCTTGTGAAAGTAAGATACTGAAGTGCCCCTGCAAGACTACGATAGTTTGTGGGATCCTCGTATGGTGTGCTAGATGTAGTACTCAGTTTCGATTAGGTATCAACCGGAGTGGAAGTAGACTTACAAGATGACATACCAGCTCTCTCAATGATCTCATCGGCATACTTCTTCTGTGATAAAAATAGACTACATGAATGACGAGTGGCAGCAATACCCAATAAATAACTCAAAGGCCACAAGTCTTTCATAACAAATTCTGAACTGAGAAGTGACATGATTGACTTGCGCATATCATCAGAAGAAGCAGTCAATATAATATATACATACAATAAAATGTATGCCAGAGAAGTACCACGAGGATATATAAATAAAAAATGATCAGACCTGATGTGAGAAAACCCAATAGTATATACATAATCTGCAAACCTTTTATACCAAGCCCGTGGGGCCTGCTTAAGTCCATATAAGGACTTCTTCAGTAAACAGACATGATGAGAATCATTGGAATCTAAAAAACCCAACGGCTGATGCATATATACTGTCTCCTTAAGATCATTATGTAAGAAAGCATTCTTCACATCCAACTGATGAATGAGCCATGCTTTTGAGAGAGCCAAACTGAGAACAGTGCGAATGGTAGACGGTTTGACCACTGGACTAAACATCTCACCACAATCTACACCAACTTGTTGAGTTTTACCATCACCTACAAGACGAGCCTTATGCATTTCACAAGATTCGTTAGAATTGTTTTTATGAGTAAAAATCCACATAGACCGAATAATATTAACACCAGATCAACAAGGCACTAACTCTCACGTCGTATTTTCAATAAGAGCATTATATTCGTCGGTCATAACCAATTTCTAATTTGGGTCATGTAGTGTAGTGATCGGTGTATTTTATATACACTTTTTGAGTCGTTCTTAGTGAGTCTTTTGTCCCTTTTTGTACAAATACGTGTCGTCTTAGGATAGATTTTCTTTCTTTTGAGTCAAATTGGTTAAAATGGCTCTTTGGCGGAAAAGGAGCGAAAAGAGGGAAAAAGAGGAGGTTCCAGAGCTTAAATTGCGAGAAAATGGCGAACTGCATGAGAGATACGATGGCGCCATGGCCTCCAAACATCAGGCGAGCGCCCGGCCGCCAATATCCGAGAGGCCTTCAGTTTCAGCGCGCGCTCCTCGAGCCAGAGTTGCAGCCGCGCGCTACCATCATCGAGAGTTTGAAGTTCCGGCGCGCTGAAGCGGCGGCGCCGACGCGGAAAAAATCAGGTTTCAGACGATTTTATGGGCCAGGCCTGAAGGAAAACCTTAAGGGCGGTTTTGAAGCTATAAAAAGAGAACCCTAGGCAGTTTTTAAGGGTTCCCTTTCTTGCACAAACACAAGACTTCTTGGACTTGAAGATTGGAGACCATTACTTAGTAATTTCTTTTCTTTACTTTACTTTACTTTTAGTTTATGTTGGATATTGAATTAGTTCTTGTCATGTCTATGGCTAGGAACTAATTCTAATATAGGGCTTTCCATGTCAATTCACTTGAACCTTATTTTATGAGTTAATGCATGTTTATGGTTGTTCTTCTTATTGTTGAGATTTATTCCAATAATGTTTTGAATGCTTGGTAATTAATTGATCACTAATTATCATTATTTATATGATTTCTAATCAAACTTCGAAAGGAGGAGGTTGTGACTATGCTGTAGTTGAGTAATCATAAGTCGGATTGGGGATGAAAATACCTAAATTACTTGTGTAGCGTTAACGGGGGTTTAAATAACTAGCTTACTTACGTAAACGTTAACAGGGTTTTTGTTCTTAATCCTCCTATAGAGTCATCCTTATCACCGAAAGGTAGAAAGGAGCGCTACTGGGGTTGAGTGTTTATATAGCCTTAACGGGGGTATAAAACGAATTAGTAAACCTGCTATCTCCAAAAGAAGAAGAACCATAACTTATTGCATTAATAAGTATTATAAGCGGATAGTTGAGGCGACTTGAAAGCCCTATTTCCATCATCACTGAAGTAAACACTTAGTTAATTAGCCTTTATAATTGTTAGTTACAATCAACAAACTCAAATATCGGTAACCAAATAGATAACAAAGAATAGAAGTTGGTACTTGAGCACTAATCCCTGAGGACGATAACTCGGTCTTCAAGACTATATTACTTGAGTCGACAACGTGCACTTGCGTTAAAGTGTGTGCATTAAATCGCGCATCAAGTTTTTGGCGCCGTTTCCGGGGATTAGGCATAGTTCAATATCAATTTTATCTATTTTTAATTTCTAATTTGGTTTTTTTTTTACGTTTTTTCTATTTTTGTGAAAAGGGTGCCGTGATCCATTTGTTTTTGATCTGTTTCAGGCGCTCAGTTTATGCGAAGGAGAAGAGGAGCAGACACTCTTGTTCCCTTCAATCCAGAGATTGAGAAAACTTGTAAACAGAATAGAAGGAACCAGCGAATTTCAACCTTGATAGAGATGGACGGCGTCCAAAACAACAATGTGCTGAGAGAGGGGTTAGGTGAAAATCAACCTAACCAAGGAATGCCTCGGCGAATACCTATGGATGTCGAGAGAGTTCAAGTCCAGGCAGAAAGAAGCTTGGGAGACTACGTCTTGCCGAGGTGAACGGCACAAACATGTATTAGGCTCCCAAAGAATAGGAGCAAATAACTTTGAGATCAAACCGGCGATTCTAAGTATGGTGCAGAACACGGTGCAGTTTGGAGGACTGCCGTCGGAGGATCCTCATATGCACATAGCTAATTTCTTGGAGCTATGTGCAACATTCAGATATAACGGCGTTACTGATGATGCCGTCAGATTGAGGCTCTTTTCTTTCTCACTCAGGGATAGAGCAAAGGTGTGGTTGAATTCCTTATCAGCTGATTCGATTTTTACATGGCAAGAGCTGGCACAAATTTTTTTAGCAAAATTCTTCCCACCATGCAAAGTAGCAAAGTTGAGAGGGGAGTTGAATAATTTCTACCAAGAAGATGGAGAGTCATTATACGAAGCTTGGGAAAGATTCAAGGACTTGCAGAGGAAGTGTCCACTCCACAGTATTGAGTTGTGGAACTTGGTCCACATCTTCTATAATGGGCTGAGCGGAACAACCAGAACAATTATCGATGCAGCAGCAGGTGGGACCTTTATGAGGAAAACAGCCCATGAAGCTCACAACTTACTAGAAGACATGGCCACCAATAACCATGTCACAGAAGATAGACAAATGAGTGAAAGGAGAACAGTGGGAGTTCACGAGATAGATTCCATCACTGCCCTGAATGCCCAAGTTGCCCTGTTGACCAAGCAGCTGCAACAACATACAGTATCGGTGAATGCAGTGCAGATGCCAAAGAGCTGTGAAATATGTGGTGGTCCACATACATTCGATAGATGTCCTTTAGCTGATCCTAATAATATGCCAACCGAGCAAACAGAGTGCCAAGCTGTGGGTAACTATCAGAGGCCCCAGAACAACCCATACTCCAACACATACAATCCAGGGTGGAGGAATCACCCAAATATTTCATGGAGAAATGAGCAGGGGCAGCAGAATCAATATAGAGGCCAGTACCAAAACCAGCAGCACCAAAATCAGCAGCCATTCACTCAGGCCCCACCGTCTCAACAATTCAATGCACATGTTCAGCCAGAAAAGCCAGACGAGCTGAGAGCAGCTTTGTTGACACTCACCAACTCTCAGACCCAGTTCATCGCCGAAACTAGATCTTCGTTCAGGAACTTGGAAACACAAGTGGGTCAATTAGCAAAGCTATCGAACATCAGGCCACAGGGTACACTGCCAAGCAACACAGAGATGAATCCGAGAGAACAATGCCAGCAAGATAAATGAGAAGTGGTAAACAGTTGGAGCAGCATACACCTCAGTCGGTAGTTGAACAAAGGGCAGAAATAGAGAAAGAGAAGGTGGTTGAAGCTTGCCCAGTAGTAGAGAAAGCTCCAGAGAAGGAGTATACTGAGAAGATTCCATTCCCACAACGATTGCATAGGAAGGCAGTTGATAAACAATTCTCCAAATTTTTGGAGACGTTCAGAAAGCTACATATCAACATACCCTTTATAGAGGCGTTGGAGAAAATGCCCTCTTATTTTAAATTCATGAAGGAGATTTTGGGAAAGAAGAAGAAACTAGCAGAGTATGAGATGGTGGCGCTGACTGAGGAGTGCAGTGCCATCCTGCAGAAGAAGTTGCCCCCTAAACTAAAAGACCCAGAGAGCTTTACATTGCCTTGCACAGTTGGCAAGGTGACATGCAACAGGGCCCTTTGTGATTTAGGGGCAAACATAAATTTGATGTCTTTATCGGTGTTTAAACTGTTGGAGTTAGGTGAGGCAAAACCAACCACGGTGAGCTACACTAACCAGCGAGCAGATGGTGCACCCGAGGAAAGATTGAGGACGTGCTTGTTAAAGTAGGAAAATTCTTTTTTCCTGCGGACTTCCTCATTCTTGACATGGAAGAGGATGCAGAGATCCCCATCATATTGGGGAGACCGTTCTTGGCGACAGAGAGAGCCCTGATCGATGTAGAAAAAGGAGAGCTGACATTGAGGGTGGAGAAGGAAGAAATGGTGTTTAAAGTATTTAAACACATTATTGAGCCACCAGTCATGAGCAGGTGCTTTGCAATCAGCACCATCAGAACCCCCTGTGAGTCAGTGCAAGCCAAACCAAGGGAGATAGGCCCACCAAAGCAAGTACATGATGTTGAAACTCCGCCAAAGCAGGTATGTGTTCCTGAACCTTTCCTTGAAAATAACTTTAAAAAGAGAAACAGAAGAAGAAAAAGAAAAATATGGAAAAAATGGATTGGTTGTGGGGTTAATCTACCCCACACCTCTTGAGTTAAGGAAGTTGCGTCCGGCTAAAAGACGTTAAAGACAACGCTCCTTGGGAGGCAACCCAAGGTATTTCAATTTATTTACTTTAATGCAATTAGTCTTTACTTAGAACAGTCTCACGGAGGTAGTGCTATGTGTTGTGATGACAGGTGCAAGGCCAAGAATTTGGAGGGTGAAAACTGGAGAGAAGCCAAGGATTTCCAGAAAATCGGCAGAGCGCCGCGGCGCCCAGGAGCAGGGCCGCGGCGCTAAAAGATCAGAAGAAGTCCAGAAGGTTGAGCGCCGCGGCGCCCATTTGCAGGGTCGCGGCGCCACAACGGAAAAATCTAAATGTTGGACAACGCCCTAATCCGACGACCCTTTCTCCAAATCAAAAATCCTGAGCCCCTCCCCTCTCACGGGATTCAATGCATTAACCACCGCCACCGCCACCATTTTAAACCAAATTTGTAAGTGTCTTGTTTCTTTTATTGTCTTTGAGTCTTGCACACATTGGGGACAATGTGTGATTTAAGTTTGGGGGGGGGGGTGTCTTATTTGAGTCGTATTGTTATAGTATGTTTGAGTCTTTTTGATTGTTTTTGTGTATTTTTTTTGAGTCATAATTTTTTTCTTTTTGAGTCATAATTGTCTGTCAAAGATCATGCATGCTGTAGTTACTAGAAACACCTAGTGAAGTAAGGTGGAATAATGTAATGGAATTAGAAGCAACCATCTAAACACGTAGGTTAGATATGCCAAAAACTCATGAAATCTGTCTATTTCGAGTTTCTATTTGAATTGTGCATGATAAATGATTAAAACCTATGTGTTATAATTGTTTGCTATTTGAGGCGAAATGGTTAGGATATGCATGTTAGGGAGATGACTCAGGCGTTTCTTTGTTAGCCAATTCTTACCACTCTTTTCTATCCCTGACATTAAAAATATCCCTAGTCAGCCCCGTTGAGCCTAAAAATGAAACTTTTCTTTGACACCCTATATTTCCATACTTGTGCCATAAGTAAAAATGTGAAATAGTTGGAATAGAATGTGTTAAAAAAGAGACAAAAAGAGAAAATAAGATTGATGCACCCCAATAAAAAAGTAATAAGAAATAGGCAAAAGCCTAAGTTTGGGGGTGCTTGTTATTATAATACACTTCATGCTCTCAAAACAAAAGAGGGGAAAGATAGATTTGAAGTGAAGAAAAGAAATCAAAAGAAAAGGGAAACATTGAAAAGCTAAAGAGCTTATGGTACACAAAATGAGCCTAAATGCCTATTTTTACCTACCCATGCCTAAGCCTACATTACAACCCTTAAAAGTCCTGAAGATCTCTTAGATGCATATCCATGATTAGTGGAGAATAACAAGTAAAAATGTCATAGGATTTTTGAAATTAACATGCATGAATCAGTATTTTGACTTCCATTAAGCATGATAAAAATGAGTTTGCGAAATATCTAGCTTAATGTGTTTAGAGTGCTAATATTTCATGCTATATGTTCCTGCATATTATTCTGCTAATCTTCATGTTTTTCTAAGTAACACCAATGCAGCAAAGTGATCAATGTCATTGAGTCTTTTATTTTTTCTTTTACTTGAGTCTTTACTTCTTTCTTTTGATCTTTGCTCGAGGGCGAGCAAAGGTTAAGTTTGGGGGTATTTGATCGGTGTATTTTATATACACTTTTTGAGTCGTTCTTAGTGAGTCTTTTATCCCTTTTTGTACAAATACGTGTCGTCTTAGGATATATTTTCTTTCTTTTGAGTCAAATTGGTTAAAATGACTTTTTGGCGGAAAAGGAGCGAAAAGAGGGCAAAAGAGGAGGTTCCAGAGCTTAAAATGCGAGAAAATGGCGAACTGATACCAATGCAGCGCCGCAGTGCCTCCAGCCAACAGGGCCAGGCGCCCCGGCGCCCAATATCCAGAGGCCTTCAGAAGTTTCAGCTCAGCGCCTGCATGCCAGAAGCGCAGAGCCGCGCTACCATCATCGTAGAGTTTCAGAGTTCCGCGGCGCCGACGCTGGAAAATCAGTTTCAGACGATTTTATGGGCTGTGCCTGAAGGAAAACCTTATGGCGGTTTTGAAGCTATAAAAAGAGAACCCTAGGCGCTTTTAAGGTTCCCTTTCTTGCACAAACACAAGACTTCGACTTGAAGATGGAGACCATTACTTAGTAATTTCTTTTCTTTACTTTACTTTACTTTTAGTTTATGTTGATATTGAATTAGTTCTTGTCATGTCTATGGCTAGAACTAATTCTAATATAGGGCTTTCCATGTCAATTCACTTGAACCTTATTTTATGAGTTAATGCGTGTTTATGGTTCTTCTTATTGTTGAGATTTATTCCAATAATGTTTTGAATGCTTGGTAATTAATTGATCACTAATTATCATTATTTATATGATTTCTAATCAAACTTCGAAAGGAGGAGGTTGTGACTATGCTGTAGTTGGGTAATCATAAGTCGGATTGGGGATGAAAATACCTCAATTACTTGTGTAGCGTTAACGGGGTTTAAATACCTAGCTTACTTGCGTAAACGCAATGTGGTTTTTGTTCTTAATCCTCCTATAGAGTCATCCTTATCACCGAAAGGTAGAAAGGAGCGCTACTGGGGTTGAGTGTTTATATAGCCTTAACGGGAGTATAAAACGAATTAGTAAACCTGCTATCTCCAAAAGAAGAAGAACCATAACTTATTGCATTAATAAGTATTATAAGCGGATAGTTGAGGCGACTTGGAAGCCTTATTTCCATCATCACTGAAGTAAACACTTAGTTAATTAGCCTTTATAATTGTTAGTTACAATCAACAAACTAAAATATCGGTCACCAAATAGATAACAAAGAATAGAAGTTGGTACTTGAGCACTAATCCCTGAGGACGATAACTCGGTCTTCAAGACTATATTACTTGAGTCGACAATTTGCACTTGCGTTAAAGTGTGTGCATTAAATCGCGCATCATGTAGACACAATGTTACGTGTGGTGGGGATTTAGAGACATTAGATGCAGATTAAAATGTTGTTTTAGTTTAAAAATACCCCTTTGACTACGAGTAACCGACCTTTGACTCGAGGTAGAGTTGTATGGATTTTAGGCAATGTGCGGGATGATAACGGACTGGCCAGCAGGCATTGGGTCTGCTAGCCCAATAACTGAAATAGGGGCAGAAGATGATACTGGAGTGGGCTGGAACAGTACTAAGATCGGTATTGGGCCGTGTTTTGGCCCAATGGGCAGAATCAGTGGAACAGTGGTAACAGGACTATGTGGGCCTACTGGCACATTTCAGTCATGGGATAAGTCTGATAATTGGTGGATAATATATAGTGAAACCTCATCATCTAAAAAATTATACAAACTAGGCACGTGACTACTCACTTTAGAAAACGGAAAATGAGTTTCATAAAATATAACATGACGACTAATTATGATTTTATTAGATGATAAATCAAAACATTTGTAACCACCATGATTAGATGAAATATCTAAAAACACACAAGTGGTAGAACGAGCTTGAAGTTTGTTAATGGTAGTTGACGGAAAAAGTGAATAGCATAAACACCCAAAGACCCTAAGATGTGAATACGAAAGATTCTTATTATAGAGAATTTTAAGGGGAGATTCATATGTTAACCCTTTGGTAGGAAGTACGTAAGGAGGTAAGTAGCCATTTGTAGTGTATGATGCCAAAAGGAAGGGGGTACAGAAGCATGGGCTAATAAAGTTCGAATAATGTTATTAATGGTATGAATTTTCCGTTCGACTTTCCCATTTTGTGAGGACGTATGCAGACAAGAAAAATAAAAAAACGATGCCACTAGCATCACAAAATTCCCGAAACAACCCATTATCGTATTCTTTTCCATTATCACATTGACTATTTTTAATTTTCCGTTCGAATTGGATACGGATGAATGCTCTAAATTTTAAGAAAGTGAAAAAAACTCGAGACTTTTTGGATAACGGAAAGGTCCACAAAAAATTTGAATAATCATCCAAAAATAAGACATAATAACGATGTCCCAAAGAACTTAAAACGGGAGATGTCCATAAATCACTATGAATAACGTCAAAAGGCATCAAAGTACGAGAAGTAGAGGCTACAAATAGTAATCAAACATGTTTTCCTAACGGACAAGAAGGACAAAGTGGAGTACTATGTGTAACCTTACAAGAAATAAAATTATTTTTATGCAAACAAGAAATAATAGATGATCCCGAATGACCCAAATGTGCATTTCACAAGCAAGGAGTAAGGGGCAAAAGTAGACGACATGGCTTGACTCGTGGAAATGGTGGTAGTTGTGATTGGATAAAGCTCTCCCTTACTATTGCATCTCATTAGAGGTATCCCCACTTTGAAATCCGACACAGTAAACCCAAATGGATCAAAATTAACAGAAACTCAATTATCAATGGTGAATTTACGGACAGACACCAATTTTTTAATTAAGTTAAGTTGTGGGAATTACAAAATCATGTGGGAACATCCTATTTAAAATTTTAATTCACCAAAATATTAATTCTTTAAATGCCAAGTGAGCATTTTATTCTTGAGCCAAAAATGACTTTTATTGATTACGTTTTATTATTTTTAATTGATAGAATACCCGTGTATATCCCTATGATATACACGGTTTTGCCTAGTATTGTACCATAAATAGAAGATGTAAATTATGTTGTATAATTACCATAATTGTAGAATTCTTGTACAAGTAGAACTAGGATATTAGATGTATAGTAGGAATAGAATTTTCCATATTTGGAGATTGTAACTTGTATATATACCTATTCATTCAATAAGAACAATCAATGGATTATTTCTTTCATGGTATCAGAAGTCTAGGTGTTAAACTCCTCTCCCAAATTCTCCAACTTTTCCGTCGGCTCCCTTGAATTCCAGCGGCTCTTGCCCTCGGTTTTTCATTCTGACGGTACCTCCACTCTTCCAATTTGTTTTCTTCCCAATCCCTACATCACGTCTTGCGTTGCTATTATATCTAAAAACATGTTCCACCTTGCCCTCACTATTTCTCACATCAAGAATCACATCTCTATTATTCTTGAAATAGAAAACGTCCAATACGAAACGTGGGCAGAACTGTTCAAAGTTCATGCACGCTGACATCAAGTCCTCCATCATATTATCCTCGCGGATCCTACAGATACAGAGGTGCCAAAACCTCAGGATGATCCTAAGTTATGGACGACACTTGATGCTACTGTTCTTCTGTGGATATACTCAACTATTTCTACTGATCTCTTGCAAATGATTATCAAACCAAGTGTTACGGCGATGGCGTCATGGAATAGAGTACGTGATATATTCTAAGATAATCAGAATTCTTATGTTGTTACCCTTGAGCAGAAATTCTCCCACATCAATATGGAAGATTTCCCAAATGTTTCAGCATATTGTAAGAGGTTGAAATAAATGGCAGACCAACTTCGCAACGTTGGTGCCCCAGTTACCAACGACCGTCTTATCCTTTAGATGGTTGCAAGCCTATCTGAGGCCTATAGTGGTGTTGGCACACTTCTTCATCAGAGCAGCCCTCTTCCGTAATTTTATCAGGCTCGTTCTATGCTCACGCTCGAAGAAGCCAGCTGTTAAACCCCGTAGTTCAGGTCCGGCTTATGGGAACGTACGAAAGGAGTTAAGATATAATTTTTTTGACGGAGTGTTTCGGATGGGTTTTTAGTCAACTTTGAGACGGTGTATGTCCAGTTATATTGAGAGTTCCTAGGTGTTTCAAAGGCCTAGTACGTAGTTCGTTGAGTCTAGTTCCCAACGCAACCAACCGTTCGTCGATAGGACATCGGAGTAGAAAGTTATGGAAGTTACAAGTTCAGTCTTGTGATCGGACAGAAAAATATTTTGGTCGTGAGCCACGGGGCAGCGGCTACGCAGGCGCCGAGACGGGTTCTGCGAGGCTGAGTGGAAAAATCTGAACTGTTTTTAAAAAGACCATGGGAGGGTGACAATTGTCCCCCACATCGATTTTGCATGTCTATTTATTGACCAAGTCTTGAAGACTTGGTCATTCTTCAAGCTCTTCTCTCTCTCTAAAATTAAAAGCTCTCCCTTCTCTCTAGAAAATCAAGAGGAAATCAAGGCTTGAGAAAAATCTGAAAAAGGTGGCAAGAAGGAAACTTGTTGGCAAGCTTGTAGGAGCTTTTGTGGTGGTGATTGTGGAAAGGAGGCTAGTGAATTTGTTGGATTAATTTGGCTAAAGCTCTAAGGTAACAAATCTTTCTCTTTTTGCTAGTTATGGTGTTGCATGTGAACAAGAAAGAACTTGTAGTAGTAAATATTGCTATTAGATAAATTGCATGTAAGAAATATGATTTGGATTTGAAGGGATGGAATAAGGTTAGGATGTGAACATGTTGTAGCCAAAATACTACCTTTAACTTATTGATTTAGTTAATATACATTGTGGGGCAGAATTTTACACACCCAAGATTAGGTGTGTAATCCCCTTTGTATTGATTGGATTGTTGGGCCTTAAAAGTGGCGTTTGGATATTGAATTCGGCCTTGAAAAAGGTGGCAAAGTATGTAGAAACAAAGGAAATGCTGCCCGATTTTCCGTAGAATTTAGTAACTTTGCACTTGGAATATTCTACGTTGAAGCTAGAGGTTAATAAACGTATTATGGTCATTATAGGTTGACGTACTACGTGCGGTTTATTGGACTTAGCAAGCGGATTGATCCGAAGAGGTATGTGGAACTTTCCTACCTCTTGAGCATGAATAGTTGCACCTATGTAGTACGGTAGACGTACAAGGCTTTGATATCCCTTACTTGTTTGAATACCGATAAGGGCATCAGATTTATACTTGCCCCTAAATCACACAAAGCCTCATTGCGTGTCACCGCCCGCATGCGAGGTAGTGTAAAGCTCTCTGGGTCTTTTAGTTTTGGTGGCAACTTCTTCTGTAAGATAGCACTACATTCCTCCGTCAGTGCTACTATTTCGTATTCTGCCAGTTTCTTCTTCTTCCCCAAGATCTCCTTCATGAACTTAAAATAGGAGGGCATCTGCTCTAATGCTTCTATAAAAGGGATGTTGATATGCAGTTTCCTGAATGTCTCCAAGAATTTGGAGAATTGTTTATCAACCGCCTTCCGCTGTAATCTCTGGGGGAAAGGGATCTTCTCTGTATACTCTTCTGCAGAGTTTTCTACTCTTGGGCTAGGTTCAACCACCTTCTCTTTTTCTATCTCGCCTTTGCTCAACTCTTGGTGAGGTGATTCTTTGCTCCAATTGTTTGCCACTTCTCAATTGTACTGCCTGGCATTGCTCCCTTGGATTTACCTCTGTGTTACTTGGCAGTGTACCATGTGGCCTGCTGTTTGCCTGCTTTGCTAGCTGACCCACTTGTGTTTCCAAATTCCTGAACGAGGATCTAGCTTCTGTCACGAACTGGGTCTGAGCGTTGGTAAGTGCCAACAAAGCTGCTCTCAGCTCGTCTGGCTTCTCTTGCTGAACTGGTGCATTGAACTGTTGAGGCTGTGGGGCCTGAGTGAAGGGCTGCTGACTCTGGTTCTGCTGGTTCTGCATCGCCTCGTATTGATCTGCTGCCCACGATCTCGATCTCTCCATGAGAAATTTGGGTGATTCTCCACCGATTATAAGTGTTGGAGTATGGATTGTTTGTGGCCTCGATAATTACCACGGCGACACTCTGCTGCTCCATCGTATATTATTAGGATCACCAAGGACACCTATCAAATGTATGTGGGCCACCACATATTTCACACTTTTAGGCATCTGCACCGCATTCATCGACATCAGATGTATGTTCGCTGTTGTTTTGCCAAAAGAGCCACTTGGGCATTCAAGGCAGCAATAACATCTATCTCGTGGACTCCCACTGTTCTCCTCCCACTTGTCGACCTCTCTTCTGTGACATGGTTGTTGGTGGCCATATCTTCTAATAATTCGTGAGCGTCGTGGGCTGTTTTCCTCATGAATGCCCCATCTGCTGCTGCATCTATAATGGTTCTGGTTGTACTGCTCAGCCCGTTATAGAAGATGTGGACCAAGTTCCACAACTCAATGCAATGGTGTGGGCATTTTCTCTGTAAATCCTTGAACCTTTCCCAAGCTTCATATAAGGACTCTCCATCTGCTTGGTAGAAGTTGTTCAACTCCCCTCTCAGTTTTGCTGCTTTGCATGGGGGAAAGAACTTGGCTAGGAATTTCTGTGCCAGCTCATGCCATGTAAAAATCGAATCGGCTACAGGAATTCAACCATACTTTTGCTCTATCCCTGAGTGAGAAGGGAAAGAGCCTCAATCTGACGGCATCATCAGTAACGCCGTTATATCTGAAAGTTGCACATAGCTCCAAGAAATTGGCTATGTGCATATGTGGATCCTCCGATGGCAGTCCTCCAAATTACACTGTGTGCTGTACCATGCTCAGAATCGCCGGTTTTATCTCAAAGTTGTTTGCTCCTATGGCAGGGAGCCTAATGCAAGTCTGTGCTCCATTCACTCTAGACAGCACATAGTCTCCCAAGCTTCTTTCTGCCTGGACTTGAACTCTTTCTTCGACATCCATAGGTACTTGCCGAGGTATTCCTGGATTGGGCTGATTTTCACCTAACCCTTCTCTCATCATGTTGTTGTTTTGAACACCGTCCATCTCTATCAAGGCTGTAATCCGCTGATTCTTTCTGTTCTGTTTACAAGTTTTCTCAATCTCTGGATTGAAGGGAACAAGAGTGTCTGCCCCTCTTCTCCTTCGCATAAACTGATTTCCTGAAATAGATCAAAAACAGACAATAAATCACGGCACCCTGATTTTTACCGAAAATAACGAAAAAACGTAAAAATTAAAATTAAAATTAAAAACCAAAGTAGAAATTAAAAATAGATGAATTTGATATTGAACTATGCCTAATCCCCGGCAACGACGCCAAAAACTTGATGCGCGAAAAGATGCACACACTTTAACGCAAGTGCACGTTATCGTGACAAGTAATATAGTCTTAGTAAGACCGAATATCGTCCACAAGGATTAGGGTTCAAGTACCAACTATCTATCTTTTGGTATCTATTTGGCAATTGATATTTGATTTTGTGGTTTATAACTAATAATTATAAAAGCTAATTAAATATAAGTTTACTTCAGTTGTGATGGGAATAGGGCTTCCATGTCTCTTCAACTATCCGCTTATGTTATTTATTAATGCAATGAATTATGGTCTTCTTCTCTCGGAGCTAGCAGGTTTACGAAATCGTTTTATATTCCCGTTAAGGATATATAAACACTCAACCCCAGTATTGCACCTTACCTACATTTCGGTGATAAGGATAACTCTATAGGAGGATTAAGAACAAAAACCTAGTTAACCGTCACGCACTATGCGCAAAATTAGGGTTGTTAAGCCTCTCATTAACGCTACATAAATAATTGAGGTATTTTCATCCCCAACCCAAATATGTCTACCCAACTTACAGCATATTCACAACCTCCTCCTTTCGAAGTTTGATTAGAAATCATATAATGATAATTAGTTGTCAATTAATTACCAAGCATTCAAAACAATTATTGGATAAATCTCTCAAAGAAGAATAATAACCATAGACATGCATTAATTCATAACATAAGTTTCTAGTGATTTAACATGGTAAGCCCTATAAAAGAATTAGTTCCTAGCCATTGACATGACAAGAACTAATTCAAAGTTCATCATACAAAACTGAAATAAAAAGAAAGAAAAAGGAAAGAAATTACTAAGTTTAGGTCTCCAATCTTCAATCCAAGAAAACCTTGTGTTGTGCAAGAAGGGAAACCCTTAAAATCTGCCTAGGGTTCTCCTTTTATAGGCTGAAAACCGCCCTTAACTTTTCCCTGCAGGCCTGGCCCAGAAATTCGTCATAAAACCTGATTTTTCCGCGTCGGCGCCTGCTTTCAGCGCATGGCGCACGAACTCGCACCGGGTGTTTAGGCCGCGCTGGTTCGGGTTTCTGCCTCGTTCGCCACTTTCTCTGCTTTTAGCTCCGGAACCTCCTCTTTTGCCCTCTTTTAGCTCCTTTTCCGTCATTTGACCATTTTAATCACTTTGACTCAAAAGAAAGAAAATATATCCTAATACGACACTTATTTGTACAAAAAGGGACAAAAGATTAACTAAAAATGACTCGAAAAATGTATATAAAATACACCGATCAACTATCCAGACACTTGAGGATATGCTGCGGGCCTGTGTTATCGATTTCAGGGTAGCTGAGAGAACCATTTACCTCTTGTGGAGTTTGCATATAACAACAACTACCATTCTAGTATCCATATGGCGCCTTATGAAGCCTTATACGGGAGGAAGTGCAGGTCACCGATAGGCTGGTTTGAGGTGGGAGAAGTTTAGTTAGTCGGGCCAGACTTGATTCAGCAGGCAGTGGATAAGGTGAAGCTTATCCAGGAGCGGTTATTATCAGCTCAGAGCCGACAGAAGTCGTATGCAGATCATCGGTGTCGACACTTGGAGTTTGAGGTGGATGATTGGGTCTTCCTGAAGGTATCACCCATGAAGGGTGTGATGAGATTTGGGAAGAAAGGGAAACTTAGCCCAAGGTACATTGGGCCTTATCAGATTGTCCGTAGGGTAGGCAAGGTTGCCTATGAGTTGGATCTGTCGTCCGATCTGGAGGCAGTACATCCAGTTTTTCATGTGTCTATGTTGCGGAAATGTATTGGAGATCCATCTAGAGTGCACCCGATTTGTGATGTCCAGTTGGCAGAGGGGTTATCATATGAGGAGAGTCCCATAGTGATACTCGATCGTCAGGTTAGACTACTACGGACAAAGGATGTGGCTTCCGTAAAGGTCTTATGGCGGAACGAGAACAGGGAGGAAATGACATGGGAAGCAGAGGAGGACATGATGAAGAAGTATCCTCACTTATTCCCTACACCTCCAGGTAACCCACTTTCCTGATTGTTAGTTTTTATATTTAGCAATTATGCTTAAGTATTGTTGTGGCCATGTGAAGCGTCTTTTTTTGCAAGAAGAATAGTTAAGAGGGTCTATGTCGATATTGTGATTTGAGTAAGCCTAGAAGGAACATTCGGGACGAATGTTTCTAAGGGGGGGGGGGGGGAGAATGTTACACCCCGTAGTTCAGGTCCGGCTTATAGGAACGTACGAAAGGAGTTAAGATTTAAATTTTTTGACGGAGTGTTTCGGACGGGTTTTTAGTCAACTTTGAGGCGGTGTATGTCCAGTTACATTGAGAGTTCCTAGGTGTTTCAAAGGCCTAGTACGTAGTTCGTTGAGTCTAGTTCCCAACGCAACCAACCGTTCGTCGATAGGACATCGGAGTAGAAAGTTATGGAAGTTACAAGTTCGGTCGCAATGGACGTAAAAATATTTCGGCCGTGAGCCACGGGCGCGCCGGATGCAGGGCCGCGGCGCCAGATGTTCTGAATGTTCGCTGAAGTTTCAGCGCCGCGGCGCCGGAAAGCAGGGCCGCGGCGCCGGAAGTTCTGAGGAGTCTCGGATGTTTCAGCGCCGCGGCGCCGGCTGCGCAGGCGGCGCTGGAGCGAGGCGGTGAGTGGAAAAATCGGAACTGTTTTATTTTAAAAAAGGTCTTGGGGGGGTTTCAAGTGTCCCCCCCCCCCCCCCCCATCTGATTTTGCATGTCCTATTTATTGACAAGACTTGATCATTCTTCAAGCTCTTCTCTCTCTCTAAAATTAAAAGCTCTCCATTCTCTCTAGAAAATCAAGAGGAAATCAAGGCTTGAGAAAAATCTGAAAAAGGTGGCAAGAAGGAAACTTGTTGGCAAGCTTGTAGGAGCTTTTGTGGTGGTGATTGTGGAAAGGAGGCTAGTGAATTTGTTGGATTAATTTGGCTAAAGCTCTAAGGTAACAAATCTTTCTCTTTTTGCTAGTTATGGTGTTGCATGTGAAGAAGAAAGAACTTGTAGTGGTAAATATTGCTATTAGATAAATTGTATGTAAGAAATATGATTTGGATTTGAAGGGATGGAATAAGGTTAGGATGTGAACATGTTGTAGCCAAAATACTACCTTTAACTTATTGATTTAGTTAATATACATTGTGGGGCAAAATTTTACACACCCAAGATTAGGTGTGTAATCCCCTTTGTATTGATTGGATTGTTGGGCCTTAAAAGTGGCGTTTGGATATTGAATTCGGCCTTGAAAAAGGTGGCAAAATATGTAGAAACAAAGGAAATGCTGCCCGATTTTCCGTAGAATTTAGTAACTTTGCACTTGGAATATTCTACGTTGAAGCTAGAGGTTAATAAACGTATTATGGTCATTATAGGTTGACGTACTACGTGCGGTTTATTGGACTTAGCAAGCGGATTGATCCGAAGAGGTATGTGGAACTTTCCTACCTCTTGAGCATGAATAGTTGCACCTATGTAGTACGGTAGACGTACAAGGCTTTGATATCCCTTACTTGTTTTAAAATGTCTTAAGTTTCAAAGTTAAGAGACTTGAAGTGTTTTACGTATATGATACTTGTTTCGTTTTAAAAGTATAAGTCCCTTGGATATAGAGAATTGTATTTGACTAATGTATAACGTTAATATAACGACTTTATGGGAAGTTGGTTATATTAGCTTTATGGAAGGTTAACAAAGAAAGATTTACTCTAAGTAAAATAAGTACGGATAAATGATTTGAATTTGTGAAAGACAAATTGTTTTTAAGGCATTAATTGCCTAAGGTTTTAAAAGAAATGAAGTCACTTGATTTAGAAGCCTATTATATTTCTAAAAGGAAACGTGACTTGTCTTGAAAAGTAGTCGTGACTTGATACTACGGTTACTGGTATCTTGAGAGTTTTATATAAAAATGAGTCATTTCTTAAAAGGTTAGAAGTACGTGGTACTTGGGTTGAATTCCCGGATTTTCTCTTAAATGACATGTTAGTGCCTTAAGTAAACTAATATGAGAGGATATATTAATAATGTTGATAAGAAGTTAGGGGATATTCTTAACTTGCTTACGTTATGATAAGCCGGTAGCGCTTATGTTATGTATGATAGCCGGTTGTGCTGAGTTATTATTATTATTATTATTACTACTTATTCCATGGATTTGCTACCCATGATGCGAGTGCGGCGCTTGTACTCATGCGGGCCCACCGGGTCCATGCGGGTGAAATAGTCCCATGCGAGGCGGATGACCTCATGCGGGTGAAATAGTCCCATGCGGGTGAAATAGTCCCATGCGAGGTGGATGACCTCATGCGGGTCCACAGGACCTATGCGGGTGAAATAGTCCCAGGAGTAGGATTGCTTAATGATACTACGGGCGAGAGACCCTGTTTTGATCATGAGCCTCCTATTTTTATGCAGTAAAATTTATACTTGATACTCTCATTGTTAGTAAGACACAATGTACTGTATTTTGATTTTCTTCCATGACTCCAGCTTATTTTAGACTTATGATATTATTACAGTATTTTTCATTTTTACATACTTGGTACATATTGTGTACTGACCCCCTTCCTCGGGGGCTGCGTTCATGCCGCATGTAGGGGTAAGCAGGTGGTGGATCCTCATTCTTAGGATCTTTGCTCAGGTGTCAGAAGCTCCATTCCTCTGGAGGCTTGACTTTTGGTACGGTTCTCCCTGGTATTGTAGATGTTTTGTACATTCAGGGGTATGATGGGGCCCTGTCCCGTCATAGTGGTTACACATTCTTAGAGGTCTGTAGTCCTGTTATATTTTGGGTTGATTAAGGATGTAACTGTTCAGTTTGTGTTATATTTAAAGGTAACTATTTTGGGTTAGCCTGCTTTATATTCTATATGGGTTCTTGTTGTGAGTTTATTTTCCGCTGGTTTTCTCTGATGTTGTATCACAAGGGTGCCCGGGGTAAGGCACCAGTCACGGGTCCGTGGTCGGGTCGTGACACCAGCTTGGCTAAACAGGCAGCTACCTGTTGACACCCAATTTTGACCCTCTCGTCCAATCATTAACTATAAAATTACACTAATTTTTTGAAAATAATTTTTAATAATTTTATAATAATAAAATGCAACAATAGAACATTAATACATGCATAAATAAGCGATTTAATAAGGGCACCGCATTTTACGTAGAGTATTAAGCATTTTTGGAGTCTCACTTGCATAAATATTATTCATAATTTAAGCCCTATTCTATTTCCATTAATTCTTAATAATTTTAATAATAATAAATACGTAAATAAATAAATAATTTGATAATGGCGTCGCATCAAGCATCCCTTAAAATTACATCCACATTTATTAATACCAAAATCAATTTCATAATTATTATTTGCAATTCAAACCCCCATCAAGTTAATTTTAATTTAACATCGCAAAGCATGCATAATAAATAAGATTTTAACAACGGCATCACATTATAAAACATTAAGCACTAATTAAAAAGCATGTCCGCATTTATTATTATAATAATAAAAATCCAAGCTAAAACTAATAAAACACCTAAATAATTTAATCATAATTTAAACACCATTTGTTTACCACTAATTAAAATCTAACATTAAAACTAATAACATACTTAAACTCTACCTAAAACTAACACCTTAGCCCAATTCCCTTGCACAACATCAGCCCACCCCCTTTATTTACTGACATGCGGCCCAAAGAAACCAAAGTCGTCGCCTTCCCTCTCACGCCCCTATGTTCGCCGGAATCCTCGTCGGATTTTCCGGCCACAAAATCCGACGTATTCTTCCCCCCTTTCACCTTAAAATCATTTCGAATCAGAATCATCCAAGAAATCCCTTATAATCTTAACCTATATCACACCCAAATCTCACCAAATCACGGCGAGATCAGTCCTTACCATAACCGAAAACCTCAACCCAGTTCGTACCCCAAAACTTACCATAACAACTTACCATAATATCATCTAAGTTTTGATAAGAATCACTAAAAATCGTACCAAAATGGTAACAAAATCATCCCAAGATATCCGAAAATCACCATTGCAAATTACCCAAAGTCGTCTCAACAAATCGTCCAAAATAAACACCAAAATCGCAATCAAATCAACCCTAGAAGCTATCAAAACTTACCAAAATCGAAACCCGAAATTGGGACTATATAAGCCTGTTGATTTTCACAAAGGAAAAAAAAAGAAAAAACGGATCGAAAACCCAATAGAAATCAGCAAAAAAAATCAAAAAGCATCAGTCTCTCTTCAATCGCACATCAATAAACTCCGAGTGGATCGACGACTTGATACGCTGCCTCGGTTCGCTGTCCGGAGAAGGTAAACCCAAATTCCTCTCAGTTCATTTTTGCATTGCTGCGTGCTTTATGTATTAAACATGTGTTTGTTTAGTCCGTTTATATTATTGTGTTCATTGGTGCATAAATATAATGTCTGGCTTGATTAATCTAAGTACCTTCCGCTTTGAATTACTGATTAGGTTTATATATGCTATTGTTTAGCTATCTGTCAACCCGTTTATTTGATTGTCATACTTAAAACAAATATTGTATTTGGTATTGGATGATATATGTGCTGCTTAGTACTTGCCTAGCGAAGTTGCAGTACAGAGGACTCGTGCGATGTCTGTTGGTTTACCTTTTAAAGCCATGATCCGAATTAGTTAAGGTCTAGATAGATAATTCTTTCATATTTGATATTATATAGTGAGAAAGATGCGCCGATCATAGCATTGCTCTTAGCATGTTCTTGCACTTCATATGGTTTGAAAATGAGGGAAGATATACTAATCTGAATATACATAATGTCCTCTTGGTTATCTTCCTTACGTTAGCATTCTGTGGAGCTGATTATGTTAACCACCGAATCTCGTCTACTTGTATTTGGTCTGTTAAACTGAGTTTCTCTTGTAAGTATACATATATACATGTTTGAAATGTCACGCCTGCTTAAGGATTGCTAGTTTGAAATAAATTGAACTAATTGTTAAGTTGATAATTATTGTTTTGGGCTCCCTCGCACATATGGGCTGGTTTGCTTCCTTTAAAATTCTGATAATTGTCACGCTTGGGCCTACTGCATCATGGGTTAATTAAGCTCTTTTGACAAGTGTAACATTTTATTTTTGAGCCTGCTTTGGACTTCTTTCTACCTAATTGGTTGTACCGAGGCTAAGTTGTATCATGGCTTATTGTTTGGGTTTATTATTTTTTGGACTAATATAATAACAATTAAAATAGGTGCATATCTGAATACGTGATTATTTATTTATTTGTTTATTGACAAGGTCGGGATATATACTAATCCTTATCTTTCTTTACTTTACATGAAATGCATCGGAGCGAAAATGAAGAGTCTCATGGCGAGACCCATCACGACTTTCGTTAATGAAGGCCCGCATCTACATCCATCGCGTTCCCTCCTCGACAATTCCTAGAAAAACAAAATAGGACGGAGTCATCCGCTTCAATTCCTTTACTCTCTTGACCTCCTTACCTCATTTTTATGTCTTTATTTGTTTCTTGTAATTTTATTATCTAACTTTGTAATTAACAGGAGATCTAGAGCAATTAGTCTTTGAACATATAAAGTGGGAAGGTAATTTAGAATTAGAAATGCACTTCTAATCATCTATCTTAGGCTTGTCACGCATGTCTAATCTCATGCATAACAATTAAAATTGCATATCTAATCATGAAGTTAACACATAACGAAAGAAATTAATTTTCTCATAAATCACTTAATGACATTATAATTCACTTCATAATAGGATTATCTCCTTATTATTAATGGTAAAAAATAGCATTTTTATCATACCTTGTGTATATTAATCAAAATCGATTTTGCAAAAAATGAAAATTCATATCTTTAATAAGTACATCAATTTTGCATCATTTTTTATAAATGCATACTTTTAAACTTTACGTATATTTTTGTAGCATTAGTCTTATAATCTTTTATCCAAAATGCATTTTTTTATAAAACACTTGCAACATCTTTTTTTTAAACATGCATTTTCTCTAACATAATAATCAACCTAGGTTTGGCAGGGCAACCGCGAGTTAGCGGATCTTAGAGGGTGCCTAATCCCTTCCCTCTAGATTGATAAAGAACTCTTATCCAGAATCTCACACTAGTTGCGCAGACCATAAAAAATGGAGTTAATGATTGACTTTAACCTAGTTAACATTTAGGTGTCTTAATTCACCCAAACTAATTAGGTGGCAACTCCGCGAACCCTTTAGCGTTATTTCATCTTTTTTACACCTTTTTATCCCTTTAGCACCCTTTAGCATTTTAACATTTCATTTTATTTTCTAACCTTTTTCTTTGAAGGAGTTTTATAATGTCGTGGTCGAAAAAATGCGTGATAGAAATGACGACTTCACTGGGGACTTGAGGTTCTTGACCATAACAAACCTAGAGTTATTATTTAGCATTACTTTTGCACTTAATTTTCTTGTGTATTGTAAATTGCTTTTATTTGTCACTATTGTAATTGCTATTTGTTACTGCTTTTCTTAAACTGGCATTCCGCTTATATTTCTTCCACTCTAGAAAATTCACACAATCACACACTACACGCGAGGTGCGCTTGGTGCATCAGCAAAATTCTTTCTTCAAAACCCAAATCTAAGAGAGTTGGTATTATACGTGGAGTGCCTGGACCATCCGGTGGTCGCGTAGCCTTCTCACTCGAGTTTTCCACTCGGGAACCTTGCGTCTAAAGCCAAATCTTAGAAACTCAGGATAGAGCTATACCACCCTTTATTTTAAGGCATGAATGCATTTACCTTAGGTGGGTCGGTCCTTGGTATCAACACCACAATTAGGAAAACACCAAACTTGTCGACGGGTTTCTCAACCCAACGACCAACCAGCATATTATGTGTAACGTGAAAATGATAGACAAATCCAAGCCTAATCATGACATGCCGAAATTGAAAAAAAGTGCACTGTCATTTGATCGTCATTTCCAACAAAAACATTACAGTTTTACAGCTTGGACAAATCTATCATAACCTCGCATATGTGACGTTTAGGCCTCCCTCTGGCATAAAAGAGGTCCCAAACATGTTAGAGCACGCGCTTGATTTGCAATTTGCTTATTATTGTGTGTTACCTACAACTCTTTGCATATTATACTAATTTGGTTTGCTTCATTTGTTAGAGGATTATTTTTGCCTAGCTTATCCCCAAAAGGTTGATTCGCGTTGACTGGTAGAAACACAATCATCCAATAAATAACTAATCCAGAGGCACCAGAACGAACCAGCTTAGGACTCGTCCCCGTTCCTGTAAAGGACACATAGGCGTTAGAAAGGAGAAATACCAATGATCAACACCTCGTCAAATTATTGCAACAAATGGAAATCATGCAAGCCGAAATGGAAAGGCTCTGAAATATGACAAACCTGTCTATTAGTTTGAATGCACCCCTCCCGGAGCAAAGGACAAATGCAATCGTATCACAAGCCCTTGAGCCTCCACTTCCGCAAAACCCCCCGCAAAGGCCGCAACATACCAGCTCACACCAAAATGTCACTCGCCCGGTCAATTTGCAAGCCGACCTCCAAAATGATCTGGTTACTACATACATATCCCAACCTCCACCTACTTATATCTCCCCACTCAGTCCAAATTGCCAATCCACCCAATACGAGCAGACGACACACATCACTAGCCCTAACAAACAATATGAGGCATTAGCACATCCGATCGAAAGCCAACCATTTATTATGCATGTATCCTCTCAAGAGACAGATCAATATAAGGAAGTGGAGCGGCAGACTCGAGCTAGAGCTGATGAAAATGTGGCAAAAGAAATCCGTAGCTTGAAAGAGACATTCAAAAGCATTCAGATGAACAAGGGGGATGAAGGGTTAGAATATGAAAACTTATGTATGCACCCCGACGTTGAATTACCTGTGGGGTACAAGGTGCCCAAATTTGACATGTTCGATGGAAAGGGGAATCCCCTAGCTCATCTAAGGTCATATTGCGATAAATTGATTGGAGTTGGGAAAAATCAAGCAATCATCATGAAACTATTCATCAGGAGTCTAACCGGCGAGGCGCTGGACTGGTACACATGCCAAGACCCTCGAAAATGGGACGGTTGGAATGACATGACACAAGATTTCATGGATAGATTCAGATTCAACACTGACACTGTCCCGGATAGATTTTATCTTATGAAACTAGAAAAGAAATCCACAGAAACTTTCAGGGAATACGCCCTGAGGTGGCGGTCAGAAGCAGCAAAGGTCCAACTTCCAATGGCAGAGAGCGAAATGACCACCTTGTTCGTGCAGTCTTTAAGAGACGCGACGTATTATGAAAGGATGATCAGTGTAATTGGGCGAAATTTTGCAGAAGTCGTAACAATGGGCGACTTCGTGGAAGAAGGCATTAAAACAGGCAGGATTACAAACCTGACAGCCCTACAAACAACTAGCAGAGTAATGCAGTCAGATTCCATCGGAGGTACCTCACAGAGGAAAAGAGATGAATCACCCTCTGTCATGGCCATTCAGGAACATAGGCCAGAACAACTTCCAGTGTATCAAAGCTCACCGCCTTCTTACTATAACCAAAACACTCAAAATCCACAGTCGTATTATCAGCACTGCGCTACCCCATATCATGTTTACCATACCCAACCAGCATATCCAAATCCCTCATACTCACCACAGTCACGAACCCGTACACCAAACGGACCCAAACCCCGCATAGATGCCGAAAGAAAACCAACCAAAACCTATACACCTTTAGCTGAACCCATAGCCCAAGTGTATGAGAAGCTAAAAATAGTTAGTTTAATATATTTTGCCCTTTATCTGTAATAAGATGGAACTACGTTTGACCTGATTCCCTTGGCGGATACGTAGGCGGCCATACCGGCTTCGGTCCCACCTTTAGAAATTTTACCCAATACGTCATGACCTGATTCCCTCGTAGGGATACGTAGGCGGCCTAAATCGGCTTCGGTCACAGCATTAGAAAGTCTTCCCTTTATTTTGAAAATAACGAAAATACACATGATAGACAAGCAATCCCATTGAGACCCACTTTAGGTCAAACGTCCTTTGCATATTCAAAACTAGGACCTTTAACAGTTAGTCAAGGTAGGAAACCAGGAAGGGGTTATAAGTCCAAACAAGGCAGACGTCCGAGCATCAAGAGTCAAAACTACATAGTCAATGCGAATCACCCCCCCCCCCCAAATCACAAGTTTTCTTTGAGCGCAGGTTCTTCAACTTAGCAGAAATAGAAAAAAAAGCAACAACAGCCAAAGTCCAGCACATCAGCTCAGTCACAGGATCACACTTCAGCTATGCGGATCACAAACGCACAATGTACATACAACAACATCGTTGCAACCAATGCGGTTCACAAACGCACAATGTCCAGGTCGAAAACATCATTGCAACCAGTCGATTCATAAACACAACAAGCAACAACATCTCAGCAATCGCGGCATTCAACAAGCATTAACAGCATCTAGCAAGTCCGTGCAGAGGCTACATCAGCATTAGCAACATTTAGCAAACATTCACAGCATCCAACAAGTCCGTGCAGAGGCTACATCAGCATTAGCAAGATTCAAAGAAGATTCGCGGATCCAAAGAAGTCTGCGCAGAAACTACATCAAGACTCGCAACATTCAAAGAAGCGTTCGCAGATCCAAAGAAGTCCGCAGAGGCTACATCGGATGCAACGATTCGCAACATCCAAAGAAGTCCGCGGCAGATGATATCGGCATTCGCAACATCCCGCAAGTCCGTGCAGAGACGACATCAGCATTCGCATCGTCCTACACATCATACAGGGACGACATCTCTACTCACAAAATTTCATTTTTCATATATTCGTTATTTTAACCGATATGCACATTTTCCTAAAGTTTTAGCATGCAAGAGCATTAATTCACAGGAATAGGAGCATCAACGCAATGACGTCTTCATCAACATCGTGTCCGAGAACGACGCCAAGTCCGAAAAGACACAAAGTCCAAAAATAACGTCATATCCGAAAACAATGCCACGTCCGAAAACGACACCGGGTTCGAAAATGACGCCATGTACAAAAATGACGCCATTTCCGAAAACGACAGCGAGTCCGAAAACGACTTCAAGTCCGAAACGACGCCAAGTCCAAAAATGACGCCAAGTCCGAAAACGACGCCATGTCCAAAAACGACGTCGAGTTCGAAAACGACGTCAAGTCCGAAAACGACGCCATGTCCGAAAACGACACCATGTTCGAAAACGACACCGAGTCCGAAAACGACGCCAAGTCCGAAACGACGCCAAGTCCGAAAAAGACACCAAGTCCGAAAACGACGCCATGTCCAAAAACGACGTCGAGTCCGAAAACGACGCCATGTCCGAAAACGACGCCAAGTCCGAAAATGACGCCGAGTCCGAAAACGACGTTGAGTCCGAAAACGACGCCGAGTCCGAAAATGACTCCGAGTTCGAAAATGAGGCCAAGTCCGGAAACGACGCCAAGTCCGAAATGACGCCCATATGAAAACGACGCCACGTCTAAAGATGACGTCATCAGCATATCACATCTACGCAAGGACGATTTCTCTACTCTCAGAATTGCATTTCTTATATATTCATGCTTTATTATTTTGTCTTAGCAGTTACGCACTAACTTTTTCTTGATCTTTAGTCTATAGAGCTTCAATCTAAAGGGGCAGTTGCAGCAAGGACAACATATCCGCATTCACAATCGTGACACGTCCGTGCAAGGACAAAATCACAGCATTTGCAGAATCACATCAACACAACCGGCATCACATTTTACAGGATAACATTTCTACTCACACAGTTACATTGCCTATAAATTCATGTGTTATCATTTTACCGTAACAGTTATGCACTAACCGTTTGCTTAAGTCTTAGTATGCAGGAGCAGGAGCACAACGTGGATTTTCTATTACAGCGAACCGGGGCAATTTATTGGGGGGGGGGGGGCTAACCTTCCTAACAAATGGCAGAAGCGGCCTCGAGCGTCGGTCCACTCATTCCACATCACCAATAAGCCCAGCGTCTTCATAAGTCAATATCGGTAACCCCTAAGTTCAAGCCAGTTTATTTTTATTTTAACATCACGTCGACCCAGTGTCGTCATAACTCGACACTGGAACAAATTTTGAGTCCGCGCCAACCCGCCTTGGTGTTTGACCATGGTAGCCCAGTGTCATCATAACTTGACACTGGGATAATTTTTTGAATTCGCGTCAGCCTTGTCGCAACTGCTCAGTGTTTTTCATTCTGAGGATTGATCGGTGTATTTTATATATACCTTTTGAGTCATTTTTAGTTAGTCTTTTGCCCATTTTTGTACAAATATGTGTCGTGTTAGGATAAATTTTCTTTCTTTTGAGTCACAATGGTTTAAAGTGGCACATTGGTGAGAAGGAGCGAAAAGAGAGCAGAAACAGAGGTTCCAGAGCTCAAAAAGCTAAAAAGTTGACAACCCGGGCGAGAAACAGGGCGGCGCCGCGGCGCCAACCAACCAGCAGCAGCAGAGCCACGGCGCCCAAGAAGCAGAAAGCCGCAGAAGTTTCGGCGCCGCGGCGCCGGTTGCAGGGCCGCGGCGCCGACGCGGGAAAATTGACAAATCCGAATAGGATTGGGCCAAAGCCAAAGAGGAAAAGGTGTTGCACGGTTTTGAGGATATAAATAGGGCCTTTTAGGTCAGATTTGAGAGTTCCACACCTTACCATTCATCACAACATAGATCAAGATTGGAGATTGATTTTTGAGTAATTTCTTGTTCTTTACTTTATTTCTTTCTAGTATATGTTGGATACTATTTTAGTTCTTGACATGTTTATGACTAGGAACTAACTTAATTTAGGGATTTCCATGTCGAATCGCTTGAACCTCGTTCTTATGAATTAATGCATGTTTTGGTTTCTTCTTATTATTGTTGAGATTTATTCAATAATTGTTTTGATTGCTTGATAATTAATTGATCACTAATTATCATAACTTATATGATTTCTAATCGAAATCCGAAAGGGGAGATTGTGAATATGCTATAGTTGAATAAACATAGGTTTAAATCGTGGATGAAAGTACCCCGATACTTGTGTAGCTTGATAGGTTATTGCTCTTAATCCTCTTTTGTAGTCAATCTTGTCATCGAAAGATAGAAGGGTTCTACATTGGGGTTGAGTGTTTATATTACCTTAACAGGAGTATAAAACGGCTTAGTTAACCTGCTATCTCAAAATAGAAGAAGAGCCTTAATTATTTGCATTAACGAGTAAAGCGAGCGGATAGTTGAGGAGATTTGGAAGCCCTATTTCCACCATATCTGAAGTAAAGTAAAGTAATTTAGTTAGCATCTATAATTATAGCTATAAACAAATCATCAAATTATCGGTTACCAAATAGATACTACAGAATAGAGGTTGGTAATTGGACACTAATCCCTGAGAATGATAACTCGGTCTTCTAGAATATATTACTTGTCACGATATGTGCACTTGCGTTTAGCGTGTGTATTAGTCGCGCATCAAGTTTTTGGCGTCGTTGTCGAGATTGGCGTAGTTCAATATCATTCTATCTATTCTTAATTTCTAATTTGGTTTTTATTTTTCTTTTTTTTTTGTATTGGTGAAACCGTGTGCCGTGATCCGTTTGTTGATTTTGATCTGTTGCAGGCTTCTAGTTTATACGAAGGAGAAGAGGAGCAGATACACTTGTTCCCTTCAACCCGGAGATTGAAAAGACTTGCAAGCAGAACTGGAGAAACAAACGAATCTTGGCCTTAAAAGCAATGGGAGGCTTGCAGAATAACAATGAGATAAACGAAGGGTTAGGTGATCATCAACCTAACCAGAGGATGCCCCGGAGGTTACCAATGGATGTGGAAGAAAGGGTCCAGGTCCAAGCTGAGAGAAACTTGGGAGATTATGTGCTGTCAAGGGTGAATGGAGCACAGACTTGCATCAGGCTCCCAGAAATATGAGCAAATAATTTCGAAATCAAGCCTGCGATCCTGAGTATGGTGCAGAATATAGTTCAATTCGGAGGGTTGCCATCTGAAGACCCTCATATGCACATAGCAAATTTCTTGGAGCTGTGTGCAACTTTCAAGTATAATGGCGTTACTGACGACGCCATCCGATTGAGGCTCTTTCCCTTCTCACTCAGGGATAGAGCAAAAGTTTGGTTGAATTCCCTGCCTGCAGATTCTATATTCACATGGCAGGAGTTGTCACAGAAGTTCTTGGCAAAGTTCTTTCCACCGTCCAAAGCCGCTAAACTGAGAGGAGAGCTGGACAATTTTTACCAGGCTGATGGAGAGTCACTCTATGAGGATTGAGAGAGATTTAAAGATCTGCAGAGAAAAAGTGTCCACATCATAGCATTGAGCTATGGAATTTGGTCCATATTTTCTACAATGGGCTAAGTGGGACCACAAGAACCATCATTGACGCAGCTGCAGGTGGAACCTTTATGAAGAAGACAACACATGAGGCCCATGATTTGCTAGAAGACATGGCCACCAATAACCATGTGACAGATGATAGAGGGGTAAGTGGAAGGAAAGCGATAGGAGTTCATGAGATCGATGCCATCACAACGTTAAATGCACAGGTTGCTCTCTTGACCAAGCAACTGCAGCAGAACACAGTGTCAGTGAATGCAGTTCAGATGCCAGTGAATTGTGAGATGTGTGGGGGCCCTCACACTTTTGATAGGTGCCCATCAGCAGACCCCAACAACATCCCTATTGAGCAAGCAGAATGCCAGGAAGTGGGGAATTACCAAAGGCCCCAGAACAACCCCTATTCAAATACCTACAATCCAGGGTGGATGAATCACCCTAACTTTTCATAGATGGGTGATCAAGGGCAATAGAACCAATTCTGAGGCCAGTACTAGAATCAATAACTATTTAACCAGGCCTCACCTTCCCAACAATTCAGTACACCTGCTCCATAAGAAAAGCCAGACGAATTGCGAGCAGCCTTGTTGACACTTACGAATTTACAAACTCAGTTCATGGCATAGACAAGATCCTCTATCAGGAACTTGGAGACGCAAGTGGGACAACTAGCAAAGATGGCAAATAACAGGCCACAGGGCACTCTTCCTAGTAATACAGAGATGAACCCCAGAGAGCAGTGTCAGGCGGTGCAGCTGAGAAGTGGGAAGGAGCTAGAACATCCTACACCTCAGCCCGTGGTAGAACAGAGAGTTGAGCAGAGAGTAGATACAGAGAAAGAGGGGGTTACTGAGGACCGCCCTATTTTAGAGAAGGCTCCAACAGTTCCAGTGAGGGAATACACAGAGAATATTCCTTACCCTCAGAGGTTGCAAAGGAAAACAGTTGATAAGCAATTCTCCAAGTTCTTGAAGGTATTTAGAAAGCTGCACATTAACATCCCTTTCATTGAGGCGTTGGAGCAAAAACCTACTTATTTCAAATTTATGAAGGAAATCCTTGAGAAGAAGAAGAAGCTAGCTGAGTATGAGACAGTGGCATTGACAGAGGAATGCAGTGCCATCTTGAAGAAGAAACTACCCCCCAAGCTTAAGGATCCAGGGAGCTTCACATTGCCTTGCACAATTGGTAGGGTGACATGTAACAGGGCCCTGTGTGATTAGGAGGCCAACATAAATCTCATGCCCTTGTCCGTTTTCAAGAGGTTGGGTTTGGGTGAATCCAAACCAACCAGTGTGAACTTGTAGTTGGCAGATAGGACAGTGGTGCATCCCAGGGGAATAATTGAAGACGTATTGGTTAAGGTGGGAAATTCTTCTTTCCTGCAGACTTCCTCATTCTTGATATGAAGGAAGATGATGAAATCCCTATCATCTTGGGAAGACCATTCTTGGCAACTGGGAGAGCCTTGATTGATGTGGAAAAGGGTGAGCTGACACTCAGAGTTGAGGATGAAGGGATGGTGTTCAAGGTGTTTAAACACATCGTTGAACCCCCAGTCATAAGCAAGTGTTTTGCAGTCAGCACTATTAGCACATCAGTCGAGCCAGCACATGCCAAAGCAAAGGAAATTAGTCCGCCAGTACAGGTGAGCAACGCTAAACCTTCTCTTGAGAAAAAGGAGAAAAAGAAAAACAGAAGGCGAAAGAGAAAAATGATTATGAAATGGGTAGGCTGTGGGGTTAAGTTACCCCATGCCTCTTGATAAGGAACCTGCGTCCGGCTAAAAGACGTTAAAGACAGCGCTACTTGGGAGGCAACCCAAGGTTTTTTTAATTTTTTATGCAATTTAGTTTTAGTTAGAACAGTCTTACGCAATGTATTGTTTACATGTTGTGATGACATGTACATGGCTAAAAAGTGGAGGACGAAAAACGTGAGAGAGGAGGAAATCGGCTCGGCGCCACGGCGCCCAACAGAGGGCCATGGCGCCGAGAATGCAGAAAGCCGCAGGAAGGTGGGCGCCACGGCGCCGAATCAGAGAGCCATGGCGCCGAGAGTCCAGAAGGTCTCTGAAGTTTGGGCGCCGCGACGCTAAATCAGAGCGCCACGACGTCGGAAGTTCAGAGGGTCGCAGATGTTTGGGCGCCAATCTCAGAGCGCCGTGGCGCCGCGACGAAAAATCTGAAAAATAAAGAGCCCTAGAAACGATTTTCCTCTTCCATTCTGACGGGATTTCTGATGTTATCCGCCATGCATTATCCGCCGCCACCGCCACCATTTTAAACCAAGTTTGTAAGTTGTCCCGTTATTCTTTTACTCTTGAGTCTTGCACACATTAGGGACAATGTGTGATTTAAGTTTTGGGGGGGGGGGAGTTCTTAGTTATTTTTGATGTGTTTTTGAGTCTTTTTGTGTTATTTTCTATGATTATTTGAGTCTATTTTTTTTTGTTTTTATGATCATGCATGTTGTAGTTACTTGAAACGCGTAGCGAAGTAAAGTTGAATAATGTAATGGAATTAGAAGCAACCATCTGAACACTTAGGTTAGATAAGCCAAAAATTCATGAAGTCAAACTATTTGGGGTATCTTGCTTGATTTATGCATTGTTAGTAATTAAACCTATGTGTCTGCTTGCTTGCTATTTGAGGCGAAATAGTTAGGATATGCATGTTAGGAAGATGACTCAGACATTTTTTTGTTAGCCCTTTCTTACCATTTTTTACTTATCCCTGACATTAAAATTGTATCCCTAGTCAGCCCCTTTGAGCCTAAAAATAAGATCTTTCTTTGACACCCTATAATTCCATACTATAACTTAGTCATAGTCATGGGGTATGAATGATAGCTTTCCGGTGATTTCACTATAGCTACAGTACGGCCGCCGGTTTTTCGAGCTTTCCGGCCACCTACGAAAGCCATTAGAGACGAAACTTATACCAATAGCTTCGTTTTCTCAAGCCCGTCAATTCCATAGTACCCTTGACCTTCGATTCAACCTAAATCACCGGAAATTTCAGATCGAAAAACTCCCCAGATTTCCGATCGTTCTTTTCAATTTTCCGGCTAATTTCGGCAAGGTCGAGGTTCGTGGGTGGTACCAACAACTTCACCATATCCTTGTCATTATTTCTATACCCACCATGTTCGTCGACTCATTCTCAATCGTCGAATCACCTTGAACCTGAAACCCTATCCGTCGCCTTGCACTTTCCGGCCACCTGGGCATTAGTCGACGGTAGAGGGTGGTACAACTAGACTCACCATCACAAAGCCGACCTTTTACATCCACTCTCCATCCTCAATTCAGTTCTGCCGAGGTTGAAGTTCTATGGTTCCATGACAGTGATGGAGACTGGGCGACCTCCCGGGGAGGTTGTCCAGTCATTGAACTCATCTTTTTCGCCTATTATCCAACCCCAACACTCTCAAATTCCAATTCTAACTACAGGAATGCCTACAGTTACAAACAACGATTCATTGAGTTACTCTCAAGCCACAGGCATTGCTCCGGTAAGTTCAATCCAAGACAGTTAACTAATGCCCCCGTTACCATCAAAACAGGTAACATACTTACACGGGGAACCTACATTCATGTTCGAACAACCTGAAATTGATACCTTAGTTATGAGACAAAATCTCAAATGGGCTGTAATTGGTAAATTCAGTCATGGAATGCCTGACATTGAATTCTTAAGGACTGAAATACCCAAACAACTGAATCGTAAAGCATATATCAATATTGGTTATCTGTGTAGTAGACATGTTCTCATTAGATGCTCCATTAAGGAGGACTATGATGTTTTAATGTCTATCAATGGGTCTTTTGATATTAAGAAGAATAACGTATCTCACCCGATGCGTTCTATGAAATGGGAGATTAACTTCGACCCCAATAAAGATACCAGCATAGCTTGGGCGTGGATCTCTTTTCCCAACTTGCCGCCCAACTACTTTGAGGAGTCAACCTTGTTATCATTTGCTTAAGCTGTTGGTAGGCCTATATGTGTAGACAAAGCAACCATAAATAAGACTCGACCTAGTTGTGCTCGTGTCAAAGTTGAGGTTGATTTGTTGAGGGAGCATCCCACTCAATTCCAAATCCAAATTGGTAAGAATGAGGAGATTATTACTAATTCATATAAAATTGAGTTTGATTTTCTTCCTAAATATTATACTAAAGTGTTGCCTACAAGGACATGATAAGTATGGATGTTGGAAACTTGACCCATCTTTGAGACCTTCAAAGGAGAAACCTACTCCCCCTTTGCCTCCACCAATTGTTAAACCTACTCTTCCAAATAACAATCCCAACACTTCAAAACAAGTACCAGATTCTATTCCAAACAAAACTCAACATAAAGGGAAGGGTTGAGACAATCAAAAGGAATGGCAAACCATCCAAAACAACAAAAACAAAAGATCCCACAAAAATACTCAAAACCAAAACCACAGCCCTCTATCAAACTCCAATGCCTTTAATATATTGTCTAGAGATGATGTCACTGTTGGGGATGTTGTGATGTGGTTGTGACTGGTGCTAGTCAAGTGGCTGCTGGTTTTGTTCAAAATGTTGCAGCTACAAATGTTGAATGTGCAGCTGCTGTTGGCTCTCATGCTGAATGTATTGTTGGCTCTCCAGCTTATGTTGTGGATGTTGCCACTACATCTACTGATGCTGCTACCACTGATGGTGCTGAGATTGAGGTTGTTGCTGCTGTTGTGAATGCTGCAGATGTTGTGGAGCATGTTGCTGGTGCTGGTTTGGCTGAAGCTGCTTCTGTTTGTGCTACTACTGCTGCGATACATGATGCAGCAGTGGCTGCCTCTTCTGGTGTTGCTGCACCAATTGATGATGCTCCTGATGTTGGAGCTACTGCTGCTACTTCCAATTTCTGCTACTGCTGCAGAAATTGCTGGTGCTGCTGGAGAGGTCGTGGCTGTTGTTGTTGGTGATGCGGCTGAGACTGCATTTACTGGTGTTTTTGGTCGAGAGCCAGCCGATATTGTTGCTGGTATTAATGATGTTGTAGGGGGTCCAGCAAGTGCGCGCATACGATTATTCTTGAAGTGGATGGTGCATGTGGATCCGCTTCTTCTTCCGCCAATTTTGTAGGATCATGCAGCTTGCTCAAACTACGCTACTATTGATCCGCTTGGGACAGTAGTCTTCTTCTTGGGGTTGCTACTTGTGGTGTGGTTGTTGCACCAGATCTTGGGGCTACTGGTGATGAAGTTGTGTCTACCGATAATGCTGCGACTGAAACCCATGAGATTAGCGATGACTTCCGGATAACAACAAATGCCGAGGAGATTGCTAAAGCTAGTACCACTACACACAAAACTCTATCCAAGCACATAAAATGCAGAACCAACAAAAAGAAGGACAACTATGATATTGAAAAACAACGAAGAGCCGAAGCTGCAACTATTTCTGCAGCTGATGATGCTGCTGATCCAACTGATGATGCTGAAGTTGCTGCAATGGCTACTGGGGTGCAATGGCAGAAGATGAGAATGATGACTCCATGTCTAGTTTGTTCGATGAGGAATCAGCCACTAGTCTGGAAGACGATAGAAAGGACTTGATGAAAAATTGATCGATATGCCTTCAGACTTTCTCTGTGTATTATTTGAGGTACGTTTCATTCATCAGTCACAGCGGATGGAAAAAACAAGTACTAGCCATATGGATGACGGGCGTATAACCCTAATCATGATTGAAGAAGCAATCATACGAAAAGATAAACAAATCCCATTGGACATGCCTTTAGAGCATGAGATCAGTGATTATCAATTGAGATGTGGACGTCGCTGTCTGCAACTATGGAATTTTAGTGAGTTTACTCAGAGATCCATTGAAGCGAATGCTAAAACATTCGACAAAATGATGGAGAAAGTCACAAGTCATCAACCAAAGAAGACCAAGAAGGCTCATGTAGCATCAACGATCACCACAAGGTCAAAGTCCAAAATATGATAAAGTTTTTTAGAGTATTTGGGTGACGAGGAAGAAAAGGTACTAGAGTGGGCAGATTTTATAAGTTTAGAGTTTAGTGCGGTGAACTTTGTACTTCTATTATTCTGTCATTACTGTAGTATCATAATTTGTAACATCATCACAGAATACATTATAAATTCTGTGGTGATCATATCTTATTTGATTTTTGCTTCTTCTTACTTTCTGCACTCTTTCTAGTCGAGGCCTGCATGCCTCAGTCGGACTAGTCATGTAGGTGATTTCTTTCATGTACTTTACTTTTCCCCCTCTGGGGCACCCTGTATCTTTATTTTCGATAAATAAAAAATTGCCCGGGCCGCGAGTCCGGGAAGTGCTTATAAAAAAAATCCATACTTGTGCCATAAGTGAAGAAATTGATGTGTTTGGAATATAAAATGTTAAAAAGAGATAAAAAGAGAGTGAATAATTTTGATGCACCCCAATGAAAAGTAATCATAAATAGGCAAAAGCCTAAGTTTGGGGGTGCCTACTATTCATCAGACACTTTATTCTCTCAAAACAAAAGAGGGGAAAGATAGATATGAGGTTAAAAAGAAAAAATCAAAAGAAAAGGGAAGAATCGAAAGCAAAAGAGCTTATGGTACGTAAGATTGAGCCTAAAAGCCTATTTTTACCTACCCCTGCCTAAGCCTACATTACAACCCTGAAAAGCCCTGAATATCTCTAATGTGTGTATCCATTAGTGGAGAAAAACAAGTAAACAGGACATATGATTTTGAAATTAACATGCATAGTTAGGTATTCTTACTTCCATTGAGCATGATTAAATTGAATTTGCGAAATATCTGACTTGATGTGTTTAGAATGCTAAAAATCTGTTACACCCCGTAGTTCCAGGGTATGTATGTGAGGACGTACGTACGAGAATACGACAATAATATTGGAAAAGAAGAAAGATGTGATTTTTCGACGGAAAAGTTTCCGAACTACGTGAAGGAAAGAGGTTTATTATTGAGAATTGGATTCTCAATTTTGGTATTTAAGACTTTAAGAACTTATAAGAATTATGGAATTTATATTTTGCGGATTTGGTCACGTAGGGTCCACCCGAGGAAATTTTACGTTTTGTGGGGCCCACGAGGGTTACGGAATTTTTATGGACGAATGAGAGGGCGACACGTGGCACCCCCTCACATGGTCTTGGACGATTTTTTGCAAGGATAGGAGGGTCATTTGACCATTGTGGATGAAAGTCTTCAAGCTTGAGTGTATTGACCAAGTCAACTTGTCCACTTGGCCATTATCCATGTGATCTTCATCCTAGCCACTCATTTGTTTTAATCTTGACCCTCCATTGTTTTATATATACACACTAGTGCAAGACTTGTCTTCCAACACTTAGAAAATTTATCACAACATTTCTTGTTCTTCTTGTAGCTCACGGGTTTGAGGAAATCCCACACAAAAAAATTGTAGTTTTGTTCCAATATTCAAAAGACTTATACCCAAGGTCCCTAAGGGTGTTGTAAGGTTATCTCAATAGAAAGATTCCGGAAAAGTGGCGTTTTCGTATTAGTCGCAAAGTGAAACTTAAGTTCTTCAACTTTGAAGTTGGAACTTGAAGATGGGTTCTTCATAGGCTTCTAAGGAGTGCTTGGAGCGGATTGGAACTTAAGGAAAGGAGCTAAGAATTGCTAAGGAGCGACTTTGAATCTTGGAAATTTTAAGGGCTTGTAAAGGTATAATTATTGTCGTTTTAGTAATTAAGATTACTACTTGTTGTAGCTTTGGATATTAGCAAGCATGAGGTGTTTATATTATGAAGTTGATTAGTGTTATGGATATTGGAACCCTAACCCGAAAACTAGTATGTTAGCCCTTAAGATTGTAATTCAATTTGGTTACTAGTTTAGTTGTCACATGTTATATAAAGAGGGAATTATAGTTGTTGAAATTGTTTATGACTATGTAGCATGTTGGAACAACAACTTGTATTGAAATAGAAATTGAAAGAGAAGTAGTGTTGTTGTTAGCCGAGAATAACATTGTATAATTGGATTGTATTGTGGACTAGTTGGTAGTAATTGTAGGCGGAATTTTACACGTATTTTAGGGCGTGGAATCCCCTTTGGTTTTGCTGAATTGATTTGAGCCTTAAATGGGGCGTTTGGTTATTGAATTCGGCCTTGAAAAAGGTGGCAAAGTATGTAGAAACAAAGGAAGTGCTGCCCGATTTTTCGTAGAATTTAGTGACCTTGTACTTAGAATATTCTACGAAGAGAGCTAGAGGTTAATAGACATTTTTATGACCATTATAGGATTGAAGTACTACGAGTAGCGTATTCCACTTGAAGGGTGGAAAAGGCTAGCAAGGGGATAGTACTTTGGAGCATTTTGCTATTGTCGATAATCGTCGCGAGGTATGTGAACCTCTTCCTATCTTTTCTAGCATAATTGTTGTAAACTATGTAGTACGGTAGACGTACGTATGCTAAATGATATTGGTTGGTTTAGAACATAAAGTGTTATAATGGCTTTATGGGAAGTTAATTATAACGACTTTATGTAGGTAAAAGAATGGTAGATTGTTTTTAAAAGATAAGAGACTTGACTTGTATTTGACTTGAATTGTGTTAAAAAGTTGTGAAACCTCATTCGTGAATAATGGGTACTTGGTTTTTAAAAGAATAATGTTATATTGATTTCGGAAATGGGAATAATTATCGAACAAGCCATTGCAGCGTTAGTAAAGGAAAATGTAATAACAATTAATTATATTAAAACCAGTAGAAACCTCCACCTGCATAGAAGCTAAGATAAGACAAAATTGTATTACATTTCCTAGATCATGGCTGCTTTAATAAGATCATTAATAACAAGTATTGATTTTTCTTAAAATCCAAAGTAAGGAACTTGTTTTCTAAAAAGAAAAGAGACTTGAGGAATTTGAAGTGTTTTGGTTTAAAAGAAAGGCATGTTTTTGTCTTAACATGGTTTAAAAGGAAGGCATGGTTTTGTCTTAAATTGGTTTACTTGAAATGATAGTTACTCTATTTTTGATACTATGGGTATCGTATGACTTTTGTAAAAGAAAGGGGTCTTTTGAAAGAATTTAAGTACGTAGTACTTTAGGATTAAAACCCGGATTTTTGCCACAAAATGGGAGTACTTGAGGTTATATAAATGGTGAATCAATTTACATGTAAAGGAAAGTCTAAAAGTATGTTGAACTTACCTATGCTAGTTGTGATAGCTTTTGTTGTGCAAGTATTGTATTTCTATACCACCGCATCTCTCGATGGAGGGTCGGCTGACTTGTTGTGAATTTACTTGGACGTACCGGCAGTGACAGAAGATTCCACGGGTATGCTTCCATTATTATTGTCACATGGGCATGTCTACACCGATGAGGGATTCCGGGGGCATGTGACCATTATTGTTATTCCATGGACTAGCTCTCCATGAGGTTTTTCTGATTCGGCCCGTATCGGTAGTTGGCTTTCGTACTTGCCGATCGTGGCTGATTCGGCTTTGGTTACGGTAGTTAGCCTTACTTGCCCGTTCGGTTTGTGGCGAAGTCTCGCGACTTACGGTTGTGATCTGTTGTTAGCCCGTTACTTGCCCCGCCGCCACGCGTGACGCGGTGGATCTGGTAGAGGTTATCGCACTTGCCACGTGTCGCCGCGCGAAGTATCGTGACTTACGGTTGTGATCTCGGTGGTTAGCACAGTTACTTGCCCCGCCACGTGGCGCGGGGAGGATCTGGTAGAGGCTATCGACTTACCACGTGTCGCCTTCGCGAGTCGGTGTTTGGACGGCCGTGACTTACGGTTGTGATCCGGTGGTTAGCTGGTTACTTGCCCCGCCTACGTGGCGCGAGGAGGATCTGGTAGAGGCTATCGCACTTGCCACGTGTCGCCTTCGCGAGTCGGTGTTTGGACGGCCGTGACTTACGGTTGTGATCGGTGGTTAGCTGGTTACTTGCCCCGCCGCCTACGTGGCGCGAGGAGGATCTGGTAGAGGCTATCGCACTTGCCACGTGTCGGCAGCGAGTCGGTGTTTGGGCGAAGCCGTGACTTACGGTTGTGATCCGGTGGTTAGCTGGTTACTTTCCCCGCCACGTCGTGGCGCGGGAGGATCTGGTAGAGCTATCGCACTTGCCACGTGTCGCCAGCGAGTCGGTGTTTGGACGAAGCCGTGACTTACGGTTGTGATCGGTGGTTAGCTGGTTACTTGCCCCCATCGCTACGTGGCGCGGGAGGATCTGGTAGAGGCTATCGACTTGCCACGCGTGTCGACCTTCGAGTCAGTGTTTGGACGAAGCTTCGTGACTTACGGTTGTGATCTGGTGGTTAGCCTGGTTACTTGCCCCCGTCAGCTACGTGGCGCATGGAGGATCTGGTAGAGGCTATCGCACTTGCCACGTGTCAGCTTCGCGAGTCAGTGTTTGGACGAAGCTTCGTGACTTACGGTTGTGATCTGGTGGTTAGCCTGGTTACTTTCCCCCGTCAGCTACGTGGCGCAGGGAGGATCTGGTAGAGGCTATCGCACTTGCCACGTGTCAGCTTCGTGATATGGTTGTTTAGTATTGTTGGTACGGTAGGTTCTGCTAGCTGGCTTTCGTACTTGCCCCGGTCAGTTGATGATGCAGGTTAGATCTGGTAGCTATGCCTTCGTACTTGCCCCGTACGGTTTTATGACACAGGTGGGACCTGGTGTTCAAGTGTACTCTTTGGTGTTGTTACATCATGATCGCCGTGATGAGAAGGAATTCCACGGGCATGATTTATGTTGTGGGCGTGAGACCCATTATTATATTTTGAGTGATGACTTTGAGGGCGTGAGTCCCTGACTTGACATGGCTACTTATATGTTGTGTACTGTAGTTTGGTTATCATACATGTCTCCTGCTTTATATAGACTATTATGATTTCATTTCTGATTTTGATTTCACATACTTGGTACTGTTATCGACCTCCTCGGGCTGCGTTCATCGCAGTGTAGGTACACCGCGATTGTTGATCCTCGCTCATAGGATCACAGTTCAGCATTTTGGGAAGCTCCGTTTCTCCGGAGGCTTATCTTTTGGTATGATTCCCTGAGATTGTAGGTTCTTGTACATTCAGGGGTATGGCGGGGCCCTGTCCCGTCATAGTTGTTATAAAATTCGTAGAGGTCTGTAGTACTGTTGTGGGCAGGTTTTTGAAAAAGGATGTAACTGTTCAGGTTTAATTATTTATTTATGCAAAAAGGTAACCGTTTTGGTTAGCCTGTTTTCTTATTATCTTGTTTCATGTTTAAGTTTTTATTTCCACTGATTTTCTCTGATGTTGTATCACTAGGGTGCCCGGGGTAAGGCACCAGTCGCGGGCCCGAGGTCGGGTCGTGACAAAAGTGGTATCAGAGCAGTTAGTCCTCGGAAAGTGTCTACAGACCGTATCTAGTAGAGTCTTGATTATCGGTGTGTTGTGCACCACATCAATAATCAGGAGGCTATAGGATATTTAAGATTGGTTTCCATTTTTCTCACTCTGAGATCGTGCCTTAGAGCTGTGTTATAAGTTGGACCCCTCTGACGTATTTCGTTTTTACCAGTTATGCCTCCACGCAAGTCAACCCGGGCCCAGAAGGGCAAGACAGCCGAGGGAGCTGCTAGTAGGACACAGAGGAGTACGAGTGCGCAGGCCCGGTCAGTATCTGAGATAGTGCTTCAGACGGCGAGTTTTGCCACGCCGCCACGGCCGAGAAGTTTAGAGCCGCAGAGGCTCACGAGACCACAGTACTGAGCCTCCACCCCACACTGGAGCGGAGGAGATGGGTTCTGGAGATGGCGATTACTAGCCGTGATCGTGGCGGACACGAGGATAGTGGATCACGCAGTTCGAGAGCACCCGTGGTTCACCCGAGATCGGATAGTTTGAGGCTACGGGACTTTCGAGTCGCGACCGCCATAGTTCTACGGTCGAGGCACGAGGATGATCCGCAGGAGTTCATCAAGCGATTCTGACCGATCGCGAGAGTGATCGAGGCTTCGAGACCGAGTCGGTGGTCTTAGGTTCGCATCGATTGCGTGATACCGCTGATCGTTTGATTCGTCGAGCTGTCGGGAGTGCATGCGCCCACCGGTGTATGGGGCGAGTTCTCCGAGGCATTCTTGGTCATTTCTTACCGCCACGCAGATGAGAGCACGGCCGACAAATTTTTGATCTTTGAGACGATAGGGCGCCGATTGAGTACAACGTTGAGTTCGACTCGTTGGCTCGATATGTCTGCGTTAGTGGCAAATATGGAGGAAAGAGTGCACCGCTACGTCACGGGGCTCGATGACTACTTAGCAGAGGCTTGCTCGGGTGTAGCTCTTCAGCCGGGCATGGACATTGCCCGTATACAGGCGTATGCGCAGGAGATGGAGGAACGTAGAGACCGACGCGGATCGAGATCGATATAAGAGGCCAAGGCAGCGGGTCCTTTGGTAACTTTCGAGGCGGACCGCCTCGTGAGACTAGTTATACACCTCCGCCCGATGGTGGTCCTCGCGATCTTGAGCGTCAGTGGTATTCGGGAGCGGTCGAGCTCGAGTTTGATTTTCCGGGGTAGGAGTACTCGCCATGGATGAGGCTACCCGTATCTCGGTGTATCCGTTGTGGTAAAACCCATGTGGAGTGTCGTACTAGTTTGGGAGATTGTTATACTTGCGGCAGGCCATTTTGCGAAAAGAGTGTCCGACTGCAGGTAGCGGCAAGGGAAAGTGAAGCAAGAGTTACGGTATATCCTCAACCCTCTAGAGACTAGTATGTATTGATGTTATGATGATGTGTTAAGTGTTATGTTCGGATAGCTTTGTGTTAAAATGTGATTTAGAAGCCTGGTTAGTGAAAAGGGTAAGTCTGGGGATGAGAAAATTTTGAACCTTAGAAATTATGACATTTGAGACCTTAGATGTAAGGCCGTCTTGAGTAAAAGACTTTACGGTTAATCTTTGTCAGAATACATAGTATACGTGGAGTATTTGTGTGATAATTCCATGGGTAGTTGTGATAGAAGTGGTAGCTTTCATGACGCGAATTAGTAAGAGTGTTCCGGATCGGGGAACGAGAGAGTTTGGCGCGTTAATGGGTCGGGTTGAGGTCAGGTCGCGGGTCAACCCGCAGCCCCGAATGAGGTGGGGTCAGTTTGAGGTGGTCCCGCTAGGTGGTGGGGTCACGAGGGTGCTAGGCCCAAGTTTAGATAACCATGGTATGAGTTCGTAGACGCGTTCGACCAGAATCGGATCGTGAAGGCCGGGAATGGCCTTAGAGGAAATCAAGGCTAGTAAGATGACCAAGGTTGGAGGTAGTAACTCCAAGGTTTTGGAAACTGAAGCAATGATGGAAGTACGGTACGTGTACTAGAAAGAGTTCGGGTGTTCGAGAAAGGTATGACGAGTAAGGGAAGGAGTAAACATGTGTTAAGAGAAGGGAAGTGATCATTTTGTGAAGTAACGAGGTGAAGAAAGTATCCTTTAGACCATGGGTGGAAGCTTTTGTGACGTTAGAGATGATTCCTCGTTGGCTTGGATTAGAGTTTTGCGCATGTGTTATATTATGGCCAGGTGTGGCATAATTGGTTTTGTAAGTATAGTAGTGAAGACTATACCCTGCGTGTATGTTTGAGACTTAGAAGGAACATTCGACGAATGTTTCTAAGGGGAAGAATGTTACACCCGTAGTTCCGTGGTATGTATGTATGTGAGGACGTACGTACGAGAATACGACAGTAATATTGGAAAGGAAGAAAGATGTGATTTTTCGACGGAAAAGTTTCCGAACTACGTGAAGGAAAGAGGTTTATTATTGAGAATTGGATTCTCAATTTTGGTATTTAAGACTTTAAGAACTTATAAGAATTATGGAATTTATATTTTGCGGATTTGGTCACGTGGGGCCCACCCGAGGAAATTTTACGTTTTGTGGGGCCCACGAGGGTTACGGATTTTTTATGGACGAATGAGAGGGCGACACGTGGCACCCCCTCACATGGTCTTGGACGATTTTTTGCAAGGATAGGAGGGTCATTTGACCATTGTGGATGAAAGTCTTCAAGCTTGAGTGTATTGACCAAGTCAACTTGTCCACTTGGCCATTATCCATGTGATCTTCATCCTAGCCACTCATTTGTTTTAATCTTGACCCTCCATTGTTTTATATATACACACTAGTGCAAGACTTGTCTTCCAACACTTAGAAAATTTATCACAACATTTCTTGTTCTTCTCAGAGCTCACTGCTGAGGAAATCCCACACAAAAAATTGTAGTTTTGTTCCAATATTCACAAGACTTAAACCCAAGGTCCCTAAGGGTGTTGTAAGGTTATCTCAATAGAAATATTCTGGAAAAGTGGCGTTTTCGTCTTAGTCGCAAGGCGGAAACTTAAGAAGTTCTTCAACTTTGAAGTTGGAACTTGAAGATGGGTTCTTCATAGGCTTCTAAGGAGTGCTTGGAGAGGATTGGAACTTAAGAAAAGGAGCTAAGAATTGCTAAGGAGCGACTTTGAATCTTGGAAATTTTAAGGGCTTGTAAAGGTATAATTCTTGTCGTTTTAGTAATTAAGATTACTACTTGTTGTAGCTTTGGATATTAGCAAGCATGAGGTGTTTATATTATGAAGTTGATTAGTGTTATGGATATTGGAACCCTAATCCAAAAACTAGTATGTTAGCCCTTAAGATTGTAATTCAATTTGGTTACTAGTTTAGTTGTCACATGTTATATAAAGAGGGAATTATAGTTGTTGAAATTGTTTATGACTATGTAGCATGTTGGAACAACAACTTGTAATGAAATAGAAATTGAAAGAGAAGTAGTGTTGTTGTTAGCCGAGAATAACATTGTATAATTGGATTGTATTGTGGACTAGTTGGTAGTAATTGTGGGGCGGAATTTTACACGTATTGTTGGGCGTGTAATCCCCTTTGTATTTGCTGAATTGATTTGAGCCTTAAATGGGGCATTTGATTATTGAATTCGGCCTTGAAAAAGGTGGCAAAGTATGTTGAAACAAAGGAAGTGCTGCCCGATTTTCCGTAGAATTTAGTGACCTTGTACTTAGAATATTCTACGAAGAGAGCTAGAGGTTAATAGACATTTTTATGACCATTATAGGATTGAAGTACTACGAGTAGCGTATTCCACTTGAAGGGTGGAAAAGGCTAGCAAGGGGATAGTACTTTGGAGCATTTTGCTATTGTCGATAATCGTCGCGAGGTATGTGAACCTCTTCCTATCTTTTCTAGCATGATTGTTGTAAACTATGTAGTACGGTAGACGTACGTGTGCTAAATGTTATTGGTTGGTTTAGAACATAAAGTGTTATAATGGCTTTATGGGAAGTTAATTATAACGACTTTATGTAGGTAAAAGAATGGTAGATTGTTTTTAAAAGATAAGAGACTTGACTTGTATTTGACTTGAATTGTGTTAAAAAGTTGTGAAACCTCATTCGTGAATAATGAGTACTTGGTTTTTAAAAGAATAATGTTATATTGATTTCGGAAATGGGAATAATTATCGAACAAGCCATTGCAGCGTTAGTAAAGGAAAATGTAATAACAATTAATTATATTAAAACCAGTAGAAACCTCCACCTGCATAGAAGCTAAGATAAGACAAAATTGTATTACATTTCCTAGATCATGGCTGCTTTAATAAGATCATTAATAACAAGTATTGATTTTTCTTAAAATCCAAAGTAAGGAACTTGTTTTCTAAAAAGAAAAGAGACTTGAGGAATTTGAAGTGTTTTGGTTTAAAAGAAAGGCATGTTTTTGTCTTAACATGGTTTAAAAAGAAGGCATGGTTTTGTCTTAAATTGGTTTACTTGAAATGATAGTTACTCTATTTTTGATACTATGGGTATCGTATGACTTTTGTAAAAGAAAGGGGTATTTTGAAAGAATTTAAGTACGTAGTACTTTAGGATTAAAACCCGGATTGTTGCCACAAAATGGGAGTACTTGAGGTTATATAAATGGTGAATCAATTTACATGTAAAGAAAAGTGTAAAAGTATGTTGAACTTACCTATGCTAGTTGTGATAGCTTTTGTTGTGCAAGTATTGTATTTCTATACCACCGCGTCTCTCGATGGAGGGCCGGCTGACTTGTTGTGAATTTACTTGGACGTACCGGCAGTGACGGAAGATTCCACGGGTATGCTTCCATTATTATTGTCACATGGTCATGTCTACACCGATGAGGAATTCCGGGGGCATGTGACCATTATTGTTATTCCATGGACTAGCTCTCCATGAGGTTTTTCTGATTCGGCCTTGGTATCTGGTAGTTGGCTTTCGTACTTGCCGTGGCGATTCGGCTTTGGTTACGGTAGTTAGCCTTCGATTGCCCGTCGGTTTTGTGGCGAAGTCTCGTGACTTACGGTTGTGATCTGGTGGTTAGCCTGATTACTTGCCCGCGTCAGCTACGTGACGCAGGTGGATCTGGTAGAGGTTATCGCACTTGCCACGTGTCAGCTTCACGGCGAAGTATCGTGACTTACGGTTGTGATCGGGTGGTTAGCCTGGTTACTTGCCCCCGTCAGCTACGTGGCGCAGGGAGGATCTGGTAGAGGCTATCGCACTTGCCACGTGTCAGCTTCGCGAGTCAGTGTTTGGACGAAGCTTCGTGACTTACGGTTGTGATCTGGTGGTTAGCCTGGATACTTGCCCCCGTCAGCTACGTGGCGCAGGGAGGATCTGGTAGAGGCTATCGCACTTGCCACGTGTCAGCTTCGCGAGTCAGTGTTTGGACGGCCGTGACTTACGGTTGTGATCGGTGGTTAACCCGTTACTTGCCCCGCCGCCTACGTGGCGCAGGAGGATCGGTAGAGGCTATCGACTTTCCACGTGTCGCCTTCGCGAGTCGGTGTTTAGACGGCCGTGACTTACGGTTGTGATCCGTGGTTAGCCTGGTTACTTGCCCGCCGCTACGTGGCGCAGGAGGATCTGGTAGAGGCTATCGCACTTGCCACGTGTCAGCTTCGTGATATGGTTGTTTAGTATTGTTGGTACGGTAGGTTCTGGTAGCTGGCTTTCGTACTTGCCCCGATCAGTTGATGGTGCAGGTTGGATCTGGTAGCTATGCCTTCGTACTTGCCCCGTACGGTTTTATGAAACAGGTGGGACCTGGTGTTCAAGTGTACTCCTTGGTGTTGTTACATCATGATCGCTTCGGCGATGAGGAAGGAATTCCACGGGCATGATTGATGTTGTGGCGTGAGACCCATTATTATATTTTGAGTGATGACTTTGAGGCGTGAGTCACGACTTGACATGGCTACTTATATGGTGTGTACTGTAGTTTGGTTATCATACATGTCTCCTGCTTTATATAGACTATTATGATTTAATTTACATTATATTAATTTTCACATACATGGTACTGTTGTCGACCTCGCCCGGGCGTTCACGCCGCAGTAGGTACACGCGATTGTTGATCCTCGCTCATGGATCACGATTGCGTTTTGGGAAGCTCCGTTTCTCCGGAGGCTTATCTTTTGGTATGATTCCCTGAGATTGTAGGTTCTTGTACATTCAGGGGTATGGCGGGGCCCTGTCCCGTCATAGTTGTTATAAAATTCGTAGAGGTCTGTAGTACTGTTGTGGGCAGGTTTTTGAAAAAGGATGTAACTGTTCAGGTTTAATTATTTATTTATGCAAAAAGGTAACCGTTTTAGTTAGCCTGTTTTCTTATTATCTTGTTTCATGTTTAAGTTTTTATTTCCGCTGATTTTCTCTGATATTGTATCACTAGGGTGCCCGGGGTAAGGCACCAGTCGCGGGCCCGAGGTCGGGTCGTGACAAAATCCATGCTATATGTCCTGCATATTATTCTACTAACCTTCATGCTTTTCTAAGTAACAATGATGCAACAAATTGATCAATGTCTTTGAGTCATTTTATTTTATTTTCTTTCGTGTCTTTATTTCTATTTTTGATCTTTACTCGAGGGCGAGCAAAGGTTAAGTTTGGGGGTGTTTGATCGGTGTATTTTATATACACCTTTTGAGTCATTTTTAGTTAGTCTTTTGCCAATTTTTGTACAAATATGTGTCGTGTTAGGATAGATTTTCTTTCTTTTGAGTCACAATGGTTTAAAGTGGCACATTGGTGAGAAGGAGCGAAAAGAGAGCAGAAACAGAGGTTCCAGAGCTCAAAAAGCTAAAAAGTTGGCAACCCGGGCGAGAAACAGGGCGGCGCCAACCAACCAGCAGCAGCAGAGCCACGACGCCCAAGAAGCAGAAAGCCGCAGAAGTTTCGGCGCCGCGGCGCCGGTTGCAGGGCCGCGGCGCCGACGCGGAAAAATTGACAAATCCGAATAGGATTGGGCCAAAGCTAAAGAGGAAAAGGTGTTGCACGTTTTTGAGGATATAAATAGGGCCTTTTAGGTCAGATTTGAGAGTTCCACACCTTACCATTCATCACAACATAGATCAAGATTGGAGATTGATTTTTGAGTAATTTCTTGTTCTTTACTTTATTTCTTTCTAGTATATGTTGGATACTATTTTAGTTCTTGACATGTTTATGGCTAGGAACTAACTTAATTTAGGAATTTCCATGTCGAATCGCTTGAACCTCGTTCTTATGAATTAATGCATGTTTTGGTTTCTTCTTATTATTGTTGAGATTTATTCAATAATTGTTTTGATTGCTTGGTAATTAATTGATCACTAATTATCATAACTTATATGATTTCTAATCGAAATCCGAAAGGGGAGATTGTGAATATGCTATAGTTGAATAAACATAGGTTTAAATCATGGACGAAAGTACCCCGATACTTGTGTAGCTTGATAGGTTATTGCTTTTAATCCTCTTTTGTAGTCAATCTTGTCATCGAAAGATAGAAGGGTTCTACATTGGGGTTGAGTGTTTATATTACCTTAACAGGAGTATAAAACGGCTTAGTTAACCTGCTATCTCTAAATAGAAGAAGAACCTTAATTATTTGCATTAACGAGTAAAGCGAGCGGATAGTTGAGGAGATTTGGAAGCCTTATTTCCACCATATCTGAAGTAAAGTAAAGTAATTTAGTTAGCATCTATAATCATAGCAATAAACAAATCATCAAATTATCGGTTACCAAATAGATACTACAAAATAGAGGTTGGTAATTGGACACTAATCCCTGAGGACGATAACTCGGTCTTCTAGACTATATTACTTGTCACGATACGTGCACTTGCGTTTAGCGTGTGTATAAGTCGTGCATCAAGGATCGAGACAAAATTGGCTATAAGTCAACGTCTTTGTCTGAAGACTCTTCCATCATCTCCATACAAAGAGGGACAAGTTGTTGACACCCAATTTTGACCCTCTCGTTCAATCATTAACTATAAAATTACACTAAATTTTGAAAATAATTTTTAACAATTTTATAATAATAAAATGCAACAATAGAACATTAATACATGCATAAATAAGCAATTTAATAAGGGCACCGCATTTTACGTAGAGTATTAAGCATTTTTGGAGTCTCACTTGCATATATATTATTCATAATTTAAGCCCTATTCTATTTTCATTAATTCTTAATAGTTTTAATAATAATAAATACATAAATAAATAAATAATTTGATAATGACGTCGCATCAAGCATCCCTTAAAATTACATCCACATTTATTAATACCCAAAACAATTTCATAATTATTATTTGCAATTCAAACCCCCATCAAGTTAATTTTAATTTAACATCGCAAAGCATGAATAATAAATAAGATTTTAATAATGACATCGCATTATAAAACATTAAGCACTAATTAAAAAGCACGCCCGCATTTATTATTATAATAATAAAAACCCAAGCTAAAACTAATAAAGCACCTAAATAATTTAATCATAATTTAAACACCATTTATTTACCACTAATTAAAATCTAACATTAAAACTAATAATATACTTAAACTCTACCTAAAACTAACACCTTAGACCAATTCCCTTTGCACAACATCAGCCCACCCCCTTTATTTACTGACCCGCGGCCCAAAGAATACCCAGCAGCCCACTTTCTATTTCATCCCTAACCCTACATACACAAAGAAAACCTTTAACCTAAAAAACCAAAGTCGTCGCTTTCCCTCTCACGCCCCCATGTTCGCCGGAATCCTCGCCGGATTTTCCGGCCACAAAATCCGGCGTATTCTTCCCCCCTTTCACCTCAAAATCATTTCGAATCAGAATCATCCAAGAAATTCCTTATAATCCTAACCTATATCACACCCAAATCTCACCAAATCACGGCGAGATCAGTCCTTACCATAACCGAAAACCTCAACCCAGTTCGTACCCCAAAACTTACCATAACAACTTACCATAATATCCTCTAAGTTTTGATAAGAATCACTAAAAATCGTACCAAAATGGTAACAAAATCATCCCAAGATATCCGAAAATCACTATTGCAAATTACCCAAAGTCGTCTCAACAAATCGTCCAAAATAAACACCAAAATCGCAATCAAATCAACCCTAGAAGCTATCAAAACTTACCAAAATCGGAACCCGAAATTGGGACTATATAAGCCTATTGATTTTCACAGAGGAAAAAAAAGAAAAAACGGATCGAAAACCCAATAGAAATTAGCAAAAAAAAAAATCAAAAAACATCAGTCTCTCTTCAATCGCATAGCAACAAACTCCGAGTGGATCGACGACTTAATACGCTGCCTCGGTTCGCTGTCCGGAGAAGGTAAACCCAAATTCCTCTCAGTTCAATTTTGCATTGTTGCGTGCTTTATGTGTTAAACATATGTCTGTTTAGTCCATTTATATTATTGTGTTCATTGGTGTATAAATATAATGTCTGGCTTGATTAATCTAAGTACCTTCCGCTTTGAATTATTGATTAGGTTTATATATGCTACTGTTTAGCTATATGTCAACCCGTTTATTTGATTGTCAATACTTAAAACAAATATTGTATTTGGTATTGGATGATATATGTGCTGCTTAGTACTTGCCTAGCGAAGTTGCAGTAGAGAGGACTCGTGCGATGTCTGTTGGTTTACCTTTTAAAGCCATGATCCGAATTAGTTAAGGTCTAGATAGATAATTCTTTCATATTTGATATTATATAGTGAGAAAGATGCAGTTCCAGTCTGTTAGCATTGCTCTTAGCATGTTCTTGCACTTCATATGGTTTGAAAATGAGGGAAGATATACTAATCTGAATATACATAATGTCCTCTTGGTTATCTTCCTTACGTTAGCATTCTGTGGAGCTGATTATGTTAACCACCGCATCTCATCTACTTGTATTTGGTCTGTTAAACTGAGTTTCTCTTGTAAGTATACATATATACATGTTTGAAATGTCACGACTGCTTAAGGATTGCTAGTTTGAAATAAACTGAACTAATTGTTACGTTGATAATTATTGTTTTGGGCTCCCTCACACATATGGGCTGGTTTGCTTCCTTTAAAATTCTGATAATTGTCACGCTTGGGCCTACTGCATACATGGGTTAATTAAGCTCTTTTGGCAAGTGTAACATTTTATTTTTGAGCCTGCTTTGGACTTTTTTCTGCCTAATTGGTTGTACCGAGGCTAAGCTGTATCATGGCTTACTGTTTGGGTTTATTATTTTTTGGACTAATATAATAATAATTAAAATAGGTGCATATATGAATACATGATTATTTGTTTATTTATTTATTGACAAGGTCGGGATATATACTAATCCTTATCTTTCTTTACTTTACATGAAATGCATCGGAGCGAAAATGAAGAGTCTCATGGCGAGACCCATCACGACTTTCGTCAATGAAGGCCCGCATCTACATCCATCGTGTTCCCTCCTCGGCAATTCCTAGAAAAACAAAATAGGACGGAGTCATCCGCTTCAATTCCTTTACTCTCTTGACCTCCTTACCTCATTTTTATGTCTTTATTTATTTCTTGTAATTTTATTATCTAACTTTGTAATTAACAGGAGATCTAGAGCAATTAGTCTTTGAACATATAAGGTGGGAAGGTAATTTAGAATTAGAAATGCACTTCTAATCATCTATCTTAGGCTTGTCACACATGTCTAATCTCATGCATAACCATTAAAATTGCATATCTAATCATGAAGTTAATGCATAACGAAAGAAATTAATTTTCTCATAAATCACTTAATGACATTATAATTCACTTCATAATAGGATTATCTCCTTATTATCAATGGTAAAAAATAGCATTTTTATCATACCTTGTGTATATTAATCAAAATTGATTTTTCAAAAAATGAAAATGCATATCTTTAATAAGTACATCAATTTTGCATCATTTTTTATAAATGCATACTTTTAAACTTTACGTATATTTTTGTAGCATTAGTCTTATAAATCTTTTATCCAAAATGCATTCTTTTATAAAACACTTGCAGCATCTTTTTTTTTAAACATGCATTTTCTCTAACATAATAATCAACCTAGGTTTGGCAGGGCAACCGCGAGTTAGCAGATCTTAGAGGATGCCTAATCCCTTCCCTCTAGATTGATAAAGAACCCTTACCCAGAATCTCACACTAGTTGCGCAGACCATAAAAAATGGAGTTAATGATTGACTTTAACCTAGTTAACATTTAGGTGTCATAATTCACCCAAACTAATTAGGTGGCGACTCCGCGAACCCTTTAGCGTTATTTCATCTTTTTTTACACTTTTTAGCCCTTTAGCACCCTTTAGCATTTCATTTTATTTTCTAACCTTTTTCTTTGAAGGAGTTTTATAATGTCGCGGTCGAAAGAAGGGCGTGACAGAAATGACGACTCCACTGGGGACTTGAGGTTCTTGACCATAACAGACCTAGGGTTATTATTTGACATTACTTTTGCACTTAATTTTCTTGTGTATTGTAAATTACTTTTATTTGTCACTATTGTAATTGCTATTTGTTACTGTTTTCCTTAAACTGGCATTCCGCTCATATTTCTTCCACTCTGGAAAATTCACACAATCACACACTACACGCGAGGTGCGCTTGGTGCATCAGCAAAATTCTTTCTTCAAACCCCAAATCTAGGAGAGTTGGTATTATACGTGGAGTGCCTGGACCATCCGGTGACCGCGTAACCTTCTCACTCGAGTTGTCCACTCAGGAACCTTGCGTCTAAAGCCAAATCTTAGAAACTCAGGATAGAGATATACCACCCTTTATTTTAATACGTGATCCATTTGGATTTTATGTAAAAGATTTCAAGACGGGGAGTCCTCTCATGAGGTGTGATAGTAGGGGAGATCTATACCCTATCACGCCAAGTTCCGGTTTCTCCAGTCACGCATTGCCATCAACTTCTGTCGCTTTGTTTCCTTCATAGTGGCATACTGTATAGGTCATCCATGATCGTCTATTTTGTCTTCCTTAGATAGAAGTAATTTTATTTCTTGTAATGGTACGCGTAGTACTCCGACTTGTCAATCTTGTTTCTTTAGGAAAAAATATTAAGTGGCCATTCGTAGACACTAATTCTCATACTTTAATGTCATTTGATATTATTCATAGTAATTTATGAATATTTCATGTTCTTAGTTCTTTGAGTCATCGGTATTATGTTCTCTTTTTGGATGATTATTCTAATTTTTTATGGACTTTTCCGATAGCGAAAAAAATTCAAGTTTTTTCCATCTTCCTAAAATTTAGAGCATTCATTAGAACTCAATTCGAACGGGAAATAAAAAATATTCAATGTGATAATGGCAAAGAATATGACAATGGGGCGTTTCGGGAATTTTGTGCTAATAATGGGATCAATTTTTGTTTTTCTTGCCCTCATACGTCTTTAAAAAATGGGAAAGCCGAACGCAAAATTCGTACCATTAATAACATTGTCTGAACATTATTGATTCATGCTTTCGTACCCCATTTTTTTGGCATCATGCTCTACAAATGGCTACATATTTTCTTAATATTCTTCCTTCCAAGGGTTTGACATATTCGTCCCCTCTTCAAATTTTATATAATAAGACTCCTTCGTATTCACATATTAGGGTGTTTAGGTGTTTGTGTTATCCACTCTTTCCGTCCACCACTATTAACAAACTTCAGGCCCGGTCTACCCCTTGTATGTTTTTGGGTTATCCGTCAAATCATCGTGGCTACAAATATTTTGATTTATCTTCTAATAAAATTATCATTAGTCGCCATGTAATTTTTTATGAATCCCAATTTCCGTTTCATAAGGTAAGTAATCCAGCACCCAATTCGTATAATTTTTTGGATGATCGGATATCTCCGTATCTTTTTCACCATTTTTTGGACGTGTCCCGCACCCCAAATCCGCCAGCAGGCCCACTGCCCCCACTGAGTCATCGATATCCATGGTTTCGGTCGAATCGACCGATTTCAATTGGGCGATTGCCCGACCAATCTGGAACTATCCTAGTCGCCACTTCGTGCCCATCGTCACGCTCTTTGGCCGTCCCGTGTCTAGAATTTTCCCAAAATTCATGTATTCTTTCTCTAGTCATAGTCTGGTCACTCGTAATCAACGGGATACTTTTAAACCAAAAAGACATTTTAATTTAAATTCTAATATTCTTAAATCCATTACCCCATAACCCTTTGTCTGCTTTAAATGACCTAAATTGGAAAATTTATGACCGACGAATATAATGCGCTTATTAATAATAAGATGTGGGAGTTGGTTTGCGAGGCATAAGGCTCTTTTGGTCGATGATGGTAAGACTCAGCAGATTGGTGTGGATTGTGGTGAGATATTTAGTCTGGTAGTCAAGCCAGCTACCATTCACACGATGCTCAGCTTGGCCCTTTCGAAAGCATAGCCAATCATCAGTTAGATGTGAATAATGCTTTCTTACATGGTGATCTCAAGGAGACATTATATATGCATCAGCCTTGGGGTTTATGAATTCCAAATATCCTCATCATGTTTGTTTATTGAATAAGTCCCTGTATGGGCTTAAGCAGTCCCCACGAGCTTGGTATGTGAGGTTTGCAAACTATGTTTTGACTATTGAGTTCTCTCACAGCAGGTCTGATAATTCATTGTTTATATATCGTTGTGGTTCTTCCCTAGCTTATATACTGTTATATGTGGATGATATTATCTTGACAGCCTCTTCTGATGCTTTACGTCAGTCTATCATGAAAATGCCCAGTTCTGAGTTTGCTATAAAAGACTTGGGGCTCTTGAGTTACTTTTTTGGGATTGTTGTCACTCGTCATACATGAGGGTTGTTCTTATCCCAGTGGAAGTATGCAACTGAGATCATCGAGAGGGCTGAGATGTCATCATGTAAGTTCATTTCCACTCCGGTTGATACTAAATCAAAGTTGGGTGTTGCAGCTGGCTCACCTTATGAGGATCTGACCCGCTATCGCAGTCTTGCAGGGGCCCTTCAGTATCTTACATTCACGAGACCAGATATTACGTATGTCGTACAACAGGTGTGTTTGTTTATGCATGATCCCAGGGTTGAGCACATGAATGCGCCAAAACACATTATTCGGTACCTCCAGGGGACATTTGACTATGGCTTGCATTTGTATTCTTCATCGATTTTTACACTTGTCTCGTATACAGATGATGATTGGGGTGGCTGTCCAGACACCAGACGGTCTATATCTGGCTATTGTATGTTTCTTGGTAATAACTTGGTCTCCTGGTCTACAAAGCGTCAGACGACTTTATCACGCTCTAGTGCAGATGTCGAGTATCGAGGGGTGGCCAATGTGATCTCTGAATCATGTTGGTTACATAATCTTCTTTTAGAGCTTCATTGTCTCATTCAGAAAGCTACATTGGTTTATTGTGATAATGTTAGTGTTATCTACCTTTCTGGTAATTCGGTTCAGTACCAGCGCATTAAACACATCGAGATAGATATTCACTTTGTTCGAGAAAAGGTAGCTAGTGGACAAGTACGCGTGTGTCATGTCCCTTTCAGGTATCAAATTGCAGACATATTTACAAAGGGTCTTCCTCGGTCCTTTTTGAAGATTTTAGGGTAGTCTCAGCGTACGAAGGCCGCCCGCTATGACTGCAGGGGTGTGATAGAATACTCGTGTATATCCCTATGATATACACGGTTTTGCCTAGTATTGTACCATAAATAGATGTAAATTATATTGTATAATTACCATAATTATAGAATTTTTGTACAAGTAGAATTATGATATTAGATGTATAGTAGGAATAAGATTTTTCATATTTGGAGATTGTAACTTGTATATATACCTATTCATTTAATAAGAATAATGAAAAGATTATTTCTTTCATTAATTAAGCGGGTGAATATAGAGAGTTATTCCCTTAATTTTGTAGACTGTCATAAGTTTTATATGTTTAATTCTTCTAAATATGCAACCAAGAATGTTTGTCTCTTTCATCTTTTTCTTATTCAATTGTTTGGGTCTCTTTAATGACTTAATCCATGTTCCACAACCCTATAAGTTCAAGTATTTAAAACAAGTACATTCGCAGTAATTTTCCTGAAATATACGGGACACTGTTGTAATAATTGCAGGTCCGAGTGTATGTGGAGGACATGAACAATAAAATCACACAAAAAGCTGCTGAAGAAGACATGAATTTTAAAGATCCCCTGTATTATTATAACTGCATTATTTATGTAGTCAAATAAGATGTTTACTGATTTAGCAACTGTGGTAAATAATCTCATCACATGTATTATAGTTATATGTGTAAGAATTATTTAAAATGATAAATCTTCCTTAAGCTTTATTCATCTCCAAGGTAACAATATATACACTTAACTAATAATTAATAGGAAGATTCAGTCTTCCCTAAAATCCTCCTACATATCCCATAATATATTCCTACATAATACTACTTACCATATACATAAGATTCTACATAATGATATTATTAATTGTAATTAATAATAAATATTCTAACACTCCCCCGCAGTCGAAGCCGGAGGAAGGCGAATGCTGAGACTGTCCCGAAATTCTTCAAATAATATCAGCGGAAGCCCTTTTGTGAAGATATCTGCAATCTGATGTCATGTCGGGACATGTAACACTCGCACTTGTCCGCGAGCTACCTTTTCATGGACAAAATGAATATCTAACTCAATATGCTTAGTGCGTTGATGATGGATTGGATTTCCGGAGAGATAAATCGCACTAATGTTATCACAATATACCATAGTGGCTGTCGGAATAGGACAATGAAGCTCAGTAAAGATTCTCGAATCCGGCAGTCGACACAACATTGGCTACCGCGGTATTCAAAGACCGAACGTGATATGGTGGGTTGCCTTTTGGAAGACCATGATACTAAATTATCACTGAGGAAGACGCAATATCCGGAGGTGGAGCGTCTGGTGTCTGGACACCCTGCCCAATCTGCATCTGTGTAGGTGACTAGCTTGGTCATGGAAGAAGGGTACAGATGTAATCCATAATTCAGAGTGCCCTGAATATATCGTACAATACGTTTGAGTGCCTGCATATGTTCTTCCATTGGATTGTGCATGAACAAACACACTTGTTGTACTGCATATGTAATATCTGGCCTGGTGAATGTGAGATATTGCAAGGCTCCTGCCAAGCTGCGATACAATGTCGGATTGGCAAAAGGACTACTTGATATGGCACTCAATTTTGACTTGGTATCTACTGGAGTTGCAGAGGGTTTGCAAGATGACATTCCAGCCCGTTCTACAATTTCTGATGCATACTTCTTCTGGGAAAGAAATAAACCACCTGCATGACGTGTCACCGCAATTCCTAGAAAGTAGTGAAGTGGACCAAGATCCTTCATAGCAAATTCGAAACTTAGCTGGGTCATGATATTTTTGCGAAGAGAGTCTGAAGAGGCTGTTAGGATAATATCATCTACATATAAGAGAATATAAGCAGTATGATTACCCTGTTGATAAATAAATAGTGAATTATCCGAACGGCTGTTTGAGAAACCCATGTTGAACACAAAATCTGCAAACCGCTTGTACCAAGTTGTTACACCCCGGAATTTCAGGATATGTGTTACACCCCGTAATTTCAGGACATGTTTTAAGAACGTAAGTAAGAACTCACAAGTGTTAAGATTTGAGACTTGTAAAAAATTTTATCGGAAATTATGGAATTGTCGGAAAATGTATTATTGTAACGAATGGGAGGGCGACACGTGTCACCCCCCTTATGTGATGCCTTAGTCGAAATGTGCAAGGGCAAGAGGGTCATTGGACCTTTGTTGCAAGACAAGTCTTGCAACTTGTGTAGCATGAGAATGTTGACTAAGTCAAGGTCAATTAGTCTTGATTTTTATGTAAGACTTCATCCTAGCCACCCATATGGTTGTATCTTAACCCTCCATGACCCTTTATATTACTACTAGTAGCACTACTAGTGCCAACACTTAGCTAAAATTCACAACAAATTGGATGATCATAGAGCAAAGCTCTCGGGTTCTATAGCAAGAAAAAAGAAAAATCTTTGTTCCTTGTCCATTTGATCCCACACTTTAAACCAAGGTTCTTAGGTGTATTGTAAACACATCTCAATAGAAAAATCTTGGAAAAAGATTGTTTACGGGTTAGTCGCAAACGAAAACCTAATGATTTTTCTAGGTTTTGTTTGGAGATTTGAAGGATAATTGTTGGTGTTGTTCTAAGGGTCTCAACAAGCGGATTGAAGTGTCTTGGAGAGGCTATAAGCTACTAAGGATCGACTTCGGATTGGAGTTGGATTAAGAATCATTGAGGTATAATCTTGTTCTTTGAAAGTATTACAAGATTATTTATATTGTTGTTGTTAGCTTTGTATGTTGCGAGCATGAAGTTGTTATATTGAAGTTATAGGGATTATGGATTTATTATAGCCTTGGAAATCCGAAATGTAATGTAAGTCATGACTAAGTTGAATTACAATTTAATCGTTGTTAGAACCGTCGCATGTCATTGACTTAAAGATTATGGTTATTATAATCAAATGCGACTTGATATCATGTTATGCTACAAATTTGGATTGAAATGGAAATTGGACAAAAGTTGGTATTGATGAACTCAAGGTGGCCGAATTTGGACTTGTAGTTTGCATTAGTTTGGTTAGTCATTTGTATTGGACTACCTTCTATATAATTGTGAGCCAATTGGGGCTGTTTAGTTAGTCATTTGTATTGGACTACCTTCTATATAATTGTGAGCCAATTGGGGCTGTTTGGTTATTGTATTTTCGGCCTTGAAAAAGGTGGCAAAGTAAGTAAAAACAAAGGAGGTGCTGTCCGATTTTCCGTGGAATATAGAGACTTAACACTTATAATATTCTACGATTAAAGTAAGGCTTTAATAGACGTATTGTGAATATTATAGGTTGACATACTACGCGGGACTTTGTACTTGGCAAGTGGTTTGACCGTGAGGTATGTGGAACTTTCTTATCTCTTGAGCATGATTAAGTTGTAAATGTATAGCGGAGACGTCAAGATTTTGACAATCTAGTCTATTTGATATCCTTGGCTTATTTTAAAGAATGTCCAAGTTGTTTGAGTTAGGGAATTAACTCACTTGTTTAAATATTAAGGATATCTTGGTTTTCAAAAGTTAAGAGACTTTAAGTATGTTGAAAGTATTTTGATACTTGTTTTGTTGGAAAGTTTAAGTCTCTTGGTTAAAAAGAAGTATGTAAGTTGCTAATGTATAAAGCTAGTATAACGGCTTTATGGGAAGTTGGTTATAATAGCTTTATGGAAAGTTAATAAGAGAATGGTTTACTCTAAGTAATTTAAGTATGTTAAGGGACTTGAAGAGTTTTAAAGTATTGTGATACTTGTTTCGTTTTAAACGTATAAGTCCCTTGGATAGGAAATTGTACTTGACTAAGGTATAAAGTGAATATAACGACTTTATGGGGAGTTGGTTATATTGGCTTTATGGAAAGATAAATGGCTTGATTTAATGGAAGACAATTCGATTTTAAGGCATCAATTGCCTAAAGTTTTATAAGAAAAGGAGTCACTTGATTTAGAAACCTAACTTTATTTCTAAGAGTATTGTGACTTGTCTTGAAAAGAAATTGTAACTTGATACTACGGTTATTAGTGTCTTGGAAGCTTTATAATGAAATGAGTCTTTTTAAAAAAGAATAGAAGTACGTAGTATTTTGGGTTAAATTCCCGGATTTTATAAAAGACCTGATAGTGCCTTAGGTAAACTAAAATGAGAGTGTATATATGTATAACAAGAATAATAAGAAGTTAGGGGATTTCTTAACTTGCTTATGTATTGTATGATAAGACGGTAGTGCTTATGTTTTGTGTGATAGCCGGATTTGTGCTAGTAATATATTATTCGTTGCGGGGTCATTCCCCGGGTTTGTGGCATTGCATATTTCCGTGGATTTGCTACCCACGATGCGAGGAATACCTCATGCGAGTCCGTAGGGCTTATGCGGTGAAATAGTCCCACGCGGCGTCCGACCTATGCGAGGAATACCTCACGCGAGTCCGTAAGGGCTTATGCGGGTGAAATAGTCCCATGCGAGGAATACCTCACGCGGTCCACCGGATCTACGCGGTGAAATAGTCCCGGGAATAGGATTGCTTAATGACACTGCGGGCGGGTGGTCCTGCTTTGAGCGTGAGCTTTCCTACTTTATATTGTAAGTATACCCCTATTTACTCTCATTGTTAGTAAGACACAGTGTACTGTTAATTGAGTTATCATACATGTCTCCAGTTTTATTTTTAGACTTATGATTTCATTCTGATGCTGATTTCACATATTTGTTACATGTTATCTTGACCTCGCCCGAGGCGGCGTTAAATCTTGAGTGAAAGTGCTGATTCTTGATCCTCGCTCTTAGGATCACTGTTCAGCTGTTGAGAAGCTCCTTCATTTCGGAGGTTTATCCCTGGTATTGTCGGTTATTGTACATTCAGGGGTATGGCGGGGCCCTGTCCAGAGTTGTTATTCTTAAGAGCTGTAGTCACATTGTGGATTGGGTTGTAAAGAAATAAAAAAATGTCTTGTTATTTACGGATTGAGTATGTTTTTTTACGGAAATGGCCTTATCATTCTTTGTTGTTGTTCTTGTCTAAGTTATATGTATGTTCATTGCTATTCTCGATTTATACAGCGGGGTGCCCGGGTAGGGCACGATGCGAGGTCGGGTCGTGACACAAGTCTGGGAGCTGTTTGAGGCCATATAATGATTTTTAAGTAAACACACATGATTGGGATATCGGCATCTCTGTACCCCGATGGTTGGTGCATGTATCTGATCTCACTCAAGTGTTCATGTAAGAAGGCATTCTTGACATCCAATTGATGAAGTAACCATCCTTTTGAGAGGGCTAGGCGAGAACAATTCGATGGTTCTTTGGTTTAACCATCGATGAATGTCTCGCCGCAATCTAATCCCACCTGTTGAGTCTTGCCATCACCTACAAGTCGGGCCTTATGCCGCTCAAAAGAACCATCAGATTTTTCTTTATGGCTAAAAATCCACATAGAACGAATTATATTAGCATTAGATGGACGAGGTACTAATTCCCATGTCCTATTTTTAATTAGAGCATGATATTCATCATCCATGGCCATTTTCCAATTAAGATCTTTTAGAGCAGACACAGGGTTACAAGGCAAAGGTGATTTCGAGACTTGAGTGTGTAGACTGTATTTGGCATTGGGTTTTGTAATTCCATGTTGACTACGGGTGACTGGCCGGTTTAGTGGGCCAGTGGACTGGACGCCACTGGCCGGGAGTGAGACAGTGGGCTGAACGCCACTGCCCAGATTATTGCCATTCTCTCCACTGGTTGCACTGGGCTGGACGAGTAGTTTGTGTGTAGTTGGGCCTGGATTTGGAGGTTGGCCCAACTGAAGGGGCAGCTGGTGTGAGGTAGGGGATTCTCGTGCACTGGGCCTTGGAACTGATGGTCCCGGGCTGTGGAAAAAATGAGTTAGATACGGGAGCCTATCATCATCCAAAAAATCATAAGTATTTGTCCCTGTGTCATGTATCTTGGCAAAGGGAAATTGTGACTCATCAAAAATTACATGACGACATATAATCATACGTTTGGAAGAAATGTCATAACACATGTAACCACGGTGATTAGTAGGATATCCCAAGAAGACACATGGAGTAGACCGGGGTTGAAGCTTTGTGATTGTGGTGGATGGAAATAGAGGGTAGCAAAGACAACCAAATACTCTCAAATGATGATATGAGGGCTCTCGTAAGAAAAGTATTTTTAGTGGAGCTTGGTAAGACATGTTTTTATGAGGAAGGATATTTAACATGTAGGTTGTCATTTGAAGCGCATGATGCCAAAAAATGGGGGGTATAGAAGCATGAGCAAGGGATGTTCTCACAATATTGTTTATGGTTCTAATTTTGCGTTCCGCCTTCCCATTCTGTGAAGAGGTGTGAGGACAGGATAAACGAAATTGTAAACCATTTGTTTTGAAAAAATCCCAAAACTGATTATTGTCAAATTCCCTCCCATTGTCACATTGAATACTTTTAATCTCCCGTTCAAACTGAGTTCGGATAAATGCTCTAAAGTTTAGGAAAGTGGAAAATACTTGTGATTTTTTTCGACAAAGGAATGTCCACAAATAATTAGAGTAGTCATCAAGAAAGCGATAAATAGTATCTATGACCTGAGGAACTCAAAACAGGTGATGTCCAAATATCACAATGTAAAATATCAAACGGCATAGTAGTGCGTGAAGTAGAAGAAGTAAATGGCAACCTAACATGTTTACCAAGGGCACAAGCATGACACTTATTCAAAACATGAGTCTGAGTACATGAAATAAAATTGTTTTGTTTAAGAGAAGCCAAAATGGACTCCCCCGGATGTCCCAATCGTTCATGCCATAGTGATGGAGCCAAGGCTGCAAAAGTGGAAGGAACTTTAGACTGTGGATTTGGTAAACTTATTGGATAGAGCTCCCCCTTGCTATCACATCTCATGAGAAGCTTCCCCGTCTGAAAGTCATGTACGGAAAAACCAAATGGGTCAAATTTAACAGAAACCCAATTATCACTAGTAAATTTCCTAACAGAAACCAAATTTTTTATTAATTTGGGAGCATGCAAGACATTATTTAAAACTAGTGGCGGATGTGGTGGTGATAGTGTGTTTGATCCATAACCTTTTATTGGAATTGCATGGCCATTTCTGGCAATAATACCTTTTTCTTTGCTCAAATTAAAATAGGGTGAGAGTGTACCTTGGGACGCCGTCATATGTGACGTTGCCCCGGAGTCCATATACCAATTAGAATCCGGTGGATTGAGTCCAAGAGTGTGCATAGCTTTGCTCGATATCCGTAGGATGGGTCGTGGTTGAATGGGCCTCTGCCATTGGGCGGAGAGGCCCAGCTATTTCGCTGAAAGCAGACCAGTGAAATGGGCTGCTCTTTGGATTTGTTTGGGCTTTGGGTAGGCTATTGGGCCTCTTGGGTAGCCCAACGCCGATTGTTGAAATTTCTTCTTTGCCGATTCTTTGAAATTTGTGCTGCTCTATTGCTTGCCGCTGTCTTCTGCTGGCCGCTGCTATTTCTTGCCGATTCTTTGAAATTGGCCGCCTTCGCTTGGGCCAGTCGCTGGTTGCTGGGCCAGAGCACACGTGATTTCTTGCCGCGCTTAGTGTTCGCCATTGCCACGGATTCGGTGACCACCTTTATTATTTTCGCGATGTCCACCCGTCTTATTATTATTTCCACGTCCTTTTTGACTCTTATTTTGTGAAGAATAGGCAAAATAATTACCATCATTTGAATAGGTGGCAACCATGGCGGAATTTGTAGTCGTTGAAACCTTAATCAACCCCGACTCTTGAGAACAAGCATGGATCTTGCTTGATAAAATTTTGGTAAGGGATTACTTTGGCGGATTAGTGTCCCACGCCACTATAAGCATCCGTGAGACCGACAACAAGTTGTAAAACTAACGGTTGTCGAAGCCTGGGGTGAACTACGTTTCTCGATTGATGCGCCACCACTTTGAGGCGTTGGCGATGGGTTGAAAGCGTTAGGAAGTCTGCCGTGACAATGGTTGAAAATTCTTGTTCCAACGCAACGGCGAGAGTTTTGATTATCTTGAAAAATGTCTCTCAGCGTTCCCGTACGCCATGGCGATGAATCTGGTTCCATTATTGTATGCAACAAATGCGTGGATATTGTTGCATAAATCAACCAAACGATGGCATCAGGGTATCCACAATTCTTTGTGCCTTGACGATTGTTCCGTTGTTGTACCATTTTTTGGTGGAATTATATGATGAAGAACTTTGTGAGCCCTACAACAAATTTTGAACAACTCTGCCCATGTTGCGTAGTGAACAGTTTCCATCTCTAGTTTGACAGAAATATGTGTTTTGATGTTTGAGATAGTAAGGGCTGAGTGAAACGAAGACTTTGATTCAGACATGGTTGACAACAATAATGGAGGAAAAAAAAATATCAACAATGGAGAAGACAAATTCGGTTGGATGGATGAGGAAGATGACCGAATTTGGAAGGAATATTTTATTTAGAGTAGGATCTTTGAATTATCTTCTGATACCATGTAAGAATTATTTGAAATGATAAATCTTCCTTAAGCTTTATTCATCTCCAAGGTAACAATATATACACTTAACTAATAATTAATAGGAAGATTCAGTCTTCCCTAAAATCCTCCTACATATCCCATAATATATTCCTACATAATACTACTTACCATATACATAAGATTCTACATAATGATATTATTAATTGTAATTAATAATAAATATTCTAACCGTATGTAATATGTATATAATATGATAATATAAAGGTGGATCGAGGTAACTGTTTTATCAAATTTGTATTATCACTGATGGCAAAAAGGTATTATACTTGCATCTGAAATATTTCACTACTTTTAATCGTTTATATATTATTGTTTTAAAATTTATTAGATACATTCATATAAAAATTGATTTAAAAAACACAAGTACTAATATGCCACCACGTGCATTACAAATGTATATAACTGCCGTTTATAGATGCCAACAAAGTGTTATACTCGCATTTCAAACATTTCAGTACTGACGAGAGTAGTAGCTCAGATGGTAAGTGTTAGAAATTTATTAACGTGAAATAAAGTTAATTCTATTATTTATGACTCGAATAATTGGGGTTCCGCACGTCGAAAACGTAGTTTCCACACACGTACACACGTTGTACCAAGGATCGTAAATTTCCTTAGTGAAAGAGATATTGGTACGTAAACAAAATATTTGAGACATGAAATGATAGATGGTTGTTGGCCAAATGACGAGTGTTTCATGTTGGTAAATGAAGGAAGAACTGTACGACGTGTAAAAGATGAAACGGGTCGAAAATCACCGCGGAGCCGTGAAGGGCCGCAACGCAGCACCGTCGGAACCGCAACGCCTCCACCAAGATCCGCGACGCTTAAGTGTTGTTTGGCTACTGGAATTTAGGCTCCGCAGCGCCTCCCAGGAAGAGCCGAGCGCTTCGAAGGCAGAATGGTCAATGGGAAGCAAAAAAAATTCTGACTTTTGGACTGATTTGGGGCATTGATTCTCTAATACTTGGCATATGAATTCAGCAATTATTTGGCTGAATAAAACCTCTCAATAAGTTCCATTACATGGCTATTCATTTCCATTAGTTGGCTAGATAAGAGGTCATCTTTCATACACTATAAATTGAGGCCCTTGGCTCAATTGAAGAACACATCAAAATCAGATTTCTGATCTTCTTCTTCTCTAGTTTTCTTTCACACACTCAAATGGTTCTTCTTGTAGTAAACATTTGAGTTTTCTTTGCTCACTTTTTAGTTGCTATTTTATTTTGGGAGAAAAGTTACCAATCACCGTAAAAGGATACATACATGACAATATTATCTTAAGGACAGGGTGCTAACACCCGACTCAACAATTTCTTTGTAGTAGTTCACTTTTGTTCTTGTTCCAGATTATAATATTTGTATTCGTTACTTACTTCCCATTTTCTTGTAACCTTCATATTACTCACAGTTAGCATCCTCCACTTTTAACCCGAAGGTTGCGAGTTTGAGTCACAGAGAGAGCAAAGGAGGAAGCTCCTGTGAGGGGTTAAAAAAACACTCAGCATATTGCATACCAAACTACAGTACTCCACTGTACAAAAAGAATCAAACTAACTACATCAAAATTGATTTTTCGGGAGCTTGGTGTATGACAACTGAACTATTTGACTCTTTAGTTGAGGACCTTTTTTTCTATAAACCTTTCTTGGGGCCTCACAATCGCTTCGAGCAGTCATCTCTTGTTTTTTTCTTGTATAATCTCATTGTAGTTCTCCAAAACTTACACAACTATAATAAATACAGCTTACATAAAATTTAACTTGGTTTCGTTTGTTCTATAAACCTTGATGTGTTTTGTTTGTTCGTGAAAAATGGAATTCTTATCAATATAAATTGTTGCTTGATTGTCATAATAAAGATCGACGGGGAGTGAAGAGAAACAGAGAAATCCATGAGTAAACGAACGACCCAAGAAATTTTTGCCACCAATCGTTGCATGGAACGATATTCAGCTTCGGTGGAAGACAAGGAAACAATAGTTTGTTTCTTGGATTTCTAAGAAATAGGAGTGTTGGAAATTTACTAATGTGGGATTGAGTTTATCCCTTCTTTAATGACTTGAACACGTGGGCCCCGCATGTCGGAAATATCGTTTCGCGCATGCCTAATCTACTAAGTGAGTAGATGATGTTAGTGACAAGTATCGTCAAATTTCGCTAAGAAATGAAAGAGATGTCGGTACACAAAGTAAGGTGTTGAGACATGAAAATATGGAGTATTTTGACCAAAAATGACAAATCTCCCTCATTGGTAGAAGATGGAAGGATTGAGAAATATATATGTTCTAAGTTTGAATAAGGGTTTGGGCCTCCAAGGGGTGACCCATGTGTTTAGAAGGGGGTGGACCTAGGTGAGCTTGGGATAAGCCCCATACGCGCACCGCCATCGGGTTCGAGTCACGGGTCACGAGCTATCTACTGATTTATTTTTTTGTCCCTGAAATATTTTTTATTTACACTTTGGCCCCTGAAGATTTCGGAAACGTTGCAACGACCCTCCTCTTCAACTATAAATTGAACCCAAATGTTTAGTTTACATAAATATACAACATAACATTTTGTTCTGTTCGAAACAGAACACAAACTCAAATTGTTATCTTCTGTTATGTTCGACATGCAGAAACATAAACACAGAAAATCAGCAATATGTTCTATATTTATTTCTTCGCTACAATCAACTTTATTAGCTATGTATAGTTGATTGTGTCGATGTTTTATCTTTCAAGGCTATTGCCTATTATCGTAAAAGTATATATACGGGACAATCTTGTCAAAGACAGAGACCATCTCTCGACTCAGCAAATTCTGTTTTGTTTATCCTTTCTGACACCAATTTTTCCTATAATTTTAAGACACGATTCTCTAAGTGTTCGAAAGAAAGAATTCAAAACAATGGTATAAGATTGCTATGGCCAGTGGCATCCGATTTGGTTATGGTTTTGATCGTTAAGTATTTTGGATTCCCAAATGTTGCATTATTTTTGTCCAGCAAAGGTCAAGTTGCATTTATAAGCAACTTTCAATCTGGAGTCATCTGGTAATTCCAGTATGTCGGGAAACTTGACGTTTCCTAGTGTTATAAACACTACTGCTACAAGTGTTGTTCATGAAGGGACAACCAAATATGAACTTTCAAAGACAAGTGATGAAACTGTTAAAGACTCTACTTTTACCTCGAGCGAGGATAATTCACACAGTGTAGAATCAAACAACTTGCCAGTAGTTTTGGATAATTCACACAGTGTAGTCGACTGATTAAGAAAATAAATCTGAAACGTTTGCAGCCTGTCATCAATTGACAAATCTGCAGTCTGGCATCGATTGCCAATTATTAAGTACATCAAAGCAATCCGGGATTACAAAGAAAGTGAAGAAAAGAAAAATGGGTTGTACTTTCTTTAACTCCACTTATTATTTATTTATGAATTTCTATCATTTCTTATTTTGTGAAACATTTTTTCATAATTAGGGTAGATAAATTATTTTGTGATGATCATGATATGCATTCTGAATTAGTTTAGAAATAACATATTTGATATGAAAGTGTTATTCCGCGCCAAAGAATATTATCATAGCATAAATATGTTGCATAAAGATCATGTGAACTCTACTTTTAAGTTGTTGGATGATATATATGAATTCTTTTGTTTTGATGGAATATATCTATACTTGAAAGTTGTTAGAACAATTAAAATTCATAGAAATGATTTACTGGATTTAATTTGTTCCATATGAATTATGAAAAGGCTACACTAGGTTGGGTGAAATTTCATTGAAAAGATTGAAATCTTAGCCTTACTAACAATAATATTGAGACTAAAGATATTCTATCTTACTGCGTTGAGCCTATCACGATCTCAGACAGAAGATCATCCTCCCGGTGGGAATACAATGGACACTCAGTCAACACAACGACTGAAGTGGGCCAAAATATCCAGGTCACAAATGACCTGAAGGCCCAGAACAAACGCAAGGCAGAGGCTAACGTTGTATAAAATGAGGGTAATCCTCTGGATCTTTACGATTAGATGGTGGATTTCTCGGTAGTGGTGCTGGAGCCAAATATGGTGGAGAACCCAAAGCAATGGTGAATAGACACGGGTGTAACCCGTCATATTTGCTCTGACAAGAATGCATTCTCCTCTTACGTCCCAGTCACGGGCAAAAAGTTGTTCAAAGGCAACGACACCACCTCTAAAGTGCAAGGGGTTGGAAAGGTTGTCCTCAAAATGACTTCTGGCAAAGAGATCACTCTAAAGGAAGTGATGCACACCCCTGACATCCGGAAGAACTTGGTTTCAGGGCCATTGTTGGTCAAGACTAGTTTTAGACTAGTTTTTGAGTCCAACAAGTTTGTAATAACTAAGAATGGTAATTTTTTATGAAGGGGCTTCGCATGTGACAACCTCTTCAAAATGAATGTTATGTCTGCAATTCGTTCATCAAATGAAATAAAGCCTTCTACCTACTTGCTTGAGTCCTGTAATTAATGACATCATAGATTATGACACGTTAACTACAAATCCATTCAAAAGTTAGTAAAGTTAAAATTGTTGCATTCCTTCGACATAAACCCTCAACATAAATATGAAGTGTACGTAGAGGCAAAATTACCCAAGTCATCTTTCCATTTAGTCGAAAGAAACACTGTTCCTCTAGAACTTATTCACACTGACATATATGATTTAAAGTTTGTGCAGACTAGAGGGGGGAACAAGTACTTTTTGACTTTCATTGATGATAGTACAAGGTATTGTTATGTTTACTTGTTGAAAAGTAAATATGAAGCGTTTGAAGCATTTAAACGTTACAAAGCAGAAGTTGAAAATCAACTAAACCTACGGATTAAGACAATTCATAGTGATAGAGGGGGAAAATATGTAGCACCATTTGATGAATATTGTTCTCAATTCGACATTGTTCATCAAACGACATCTCCTTACTCGCCTCAGTCTAATGGTATTGCCGAGCGTAAAAACTGTATGTTGAAGGAAATGATGAATGTTTTACTAATCAATTCCGATCAAGCCCAAAACATGTGTGGCAAAACCATTCTTACCGCTAATACTATTCTCAATAGAGTTCCGCATAAGCGTAAGGTTAAAACTCCATATGAATCATGAAAAAAAAAAGAAATCCACTTACAAATATTTGAAAGTGAGGGGCTGTTTGGCAAAGGTCGAAGTACCTAAACCAAAACAGGTCAAAATTAGACCTAAGACTGTAGATTGTATATTCATCGGATATGCAAATAATAGTAGTGATTATCGCTTCTTAGTATATAAGTCGGAGATATATGATATCCACGAGGGTACGATCATGGAATAGGAATGTAAATTCTTTGAACATATATTTCCTTGAAAGGAAAAAGAAACAATTTCGTGCAAATAAAGTTATGAACAAAATTCTCAAAATCAACAAGATTCGGTGGTTTGTGATTGTCCGGAACTAGACGTTCCAAATCTATATAACTTAGAGGTTCCAGAGGTTGAACCAAGATGAAGCAAAAGGGCAAAAAAATACAAAACCTTTGGTCCAGATTTTCTAACCTATATGGTTGAAATGAACCGAGGACAATTAAGAAAGCATTATCAACTCGAGAAGCACCGCTTTGGAAAGAAGCTATAGAAAGTGAAATAAATTCCATCATGCTAAACCATACTTGTTAAATGGTTGATTTTCTTCCGGGAAGCAAACCTTTGGGTTGTAATTGGATACTCAAAAGAAAGTACAAAGCAAATAGAAGTTAGAACTATTGACAAGTATAAGAACGTCCATAAGGGTATTCATAGTCATTGTAGCTTTATGTGACCTTGAGATACATAAAATGGATGTTAAGACAACCTTCATAAACGGAGAATTGGAAGAAGAAATATACATGGAATAACCAGAGGGGTATGTAATTATAGGACAAGAAAAGAAAGTGTGTCGACTCGTTAAGTCTCTGTACGGACTCAAACAAGCCCCGAAACAATGATATGAAAAGTTTGATAACACTTTATTATCAAAAGGTTTCTCCAAAAATGAATGTGATAAATGTATCTATATCAAAGGGAACTCTTACTCTTTTGTCATGATATGTCTTTACGTAGATGACATGCTCATCACCGGAAGTAGTCTAAACTTGATCCTGGAAACTAAGAATATGTTGAAATAATGTTTTGACATGAAAGATATGGGTATTGCAGATATAATCTTAGAAATTAAGATTTCTAATACATCTGATGGGATGGTCTTATCTCAATATCATTACATTGAAGATGTTTTGAGGAAATTTGATGCATTTGACAGTTCCCCTATAAAGTCACTAATGGATATGAATCATAGAATTGTGGTACACATGTATCCCAAGAGCAATATGCGCAGGTCATTGACAATTTAATGTACATTACAAACTACACTCGACCCGATATCACTTATCCAGTCAATAAGTTGGCTAGGTTTACTCGTAATCCTGGAATTGATCACTAGAAGGCGTTAAATCGGATACTACGATATCTGAAATATTTGCTAATATACAGATTACATTATTCAAGATATCCCACCATATTGGAAGGATACAGTGATGCAAACTGGATACTGGACATATAGAACACCAAATCCATTAATGGGTATGTTTTCACTATTGGTGGTGGGGCTGTGTCTTGGAAATCCTCTAAGCAAACCATATATCGCCCGATCCACGATGGAATCAGAGTTTATCTCTTTGGACAAAACAGGAGAAGTAGCAGAGTGACTTCACGACTTCTTATAGGATATCCCTTGTTAGGATAAACCCGTATCTTTGGTGATGATTCACTGTGACAGTCAATCGGCTTTAGGAAGGGCACATAGTAATATGTACAACGACAAGTCTAGACATATTCGTCAGAGGCATAAGACCGTTAGGCACTTGATCACTACAGATGTCATTTCTATTAATTACTTCAAATCAAAGGATAACTTAGCGGATCAAGACAAAACAATAAGAAAAAATGAATGAGGAGAGTTATTGTGTTGATACCATTGTCTTGGTTTACACTAAACACTGACGGTTCAAGACATTACATTCACTGTGCAGTAAGTAAATCCATTGGTAATCAACTAAGGAAGGTTCAAAGCCGAAAGCTACCTTTCCTAATGCAATATATTTTTGCTGAATGATTTCGCGTGCACCAATTCTCTTTCAAGAGGGGATTGTTTGAAATTTACTAATGTGGGATTGAGTTTATCCTGTCTTTAATGACTTGACATGTGGGCCCTGTATATCAGAAACATCATTTTTTCGTACATGCCTAATTTACTAAGTGAGTAGATGACGTTAGTGTCATGTATCGTCAAATTTCGCTAAGAAATGAAAGAGATATTGATACACAAAGTAAGGTGTTTGAGACATGAAAAGATGGAGTGCTTTTGACAAAAAATGACAAATTTTCCTTATTGATAGAGGATGAAAGGATTGAGCAATATATAAGCTCTAAGTTTGATAAGGGTTTGGACTCCCAAGGGGTGACCCATGTGTTTAGAAGGGGGAGGACCTAGGTGAGCTTGGGTTTGGAGATAAGCCCCACACGCGCGCCGCTCGCCCGTCTTGTTCGGGTTCTCGGGTCACGAGCTTTCTTTCAAAATTATTTTTTTGGTATCTGAAGTGTTTTTTATTTACACTTTGGCCCATAAAGATTTTGGAAACATTGCACCGGTTCGAAAGACTTTTAGAACGTTGCAACGACCCTCCTGTTCAACTAAAAATTGAACCCTAACGTTCTGTTTACAGAAATATACAACATAACATTCTGTTTTGTTCGAAACAGAAACACAAAAACCCAAATTGTTATCTTCTGTTCAGTTCGACATGCAGAAATAGAAACACACAAAATCAGCAATCTGTTCTATATTTATTTCTTCGCTATAATCAACTTTATTTTCTTTGTATAGTTGATTATGTCGTTGTTTTATCTTGGGAGACTATTTTCCATTACCGTAAAATATATATACGGGACAATCTTGTCTTAAAGACAGAGAGTTACCTCTCGACTCATCCAATTATGTTTTGTTTATCCTTTCTGACATCAATTTTTCCTACAGAATCACCCGAACATAGGTAGAATTCACTTACTGATCTACGATTATACGGACAAGCTATCGGCGTCAGAAAAGGCTTTGATTTGAAAAAAAGAAGAGGAATTAAGAAAAGGACCAAGATTTGGATATTTCTTCAAATACCTTACACTACAAGAAAAACACCCTACGGTGACGGATAAAAACCGTCATCTGACCCCTAAGATGACGGTTCATGTAAGTGTCATCTTTGCCACTATCACAAACGGATGACGGTTATGAAATCGTCACACGAACACGACATGTGACGGTTTTTACCCGTCACACAAATGTCACAAAAGGATGACGGTTATTATCCGTCACACAAAGGTCACACTACATGTGACAGTTTTTACCCATCACACAATTGTCACTTAAATTTAAATTTTGATTCTATTTTAAAAAAAAAAATCTATTAAATTAATAATTTATTTTAATATGGCGGAAAAATTAAATTTGGAATTTTTTTTTTGGAATTTAATTTCAATACTGCAAATTGAAATTACAACAATGAAATGGACTAGTAATTTAAATAACACCAAAATATACATTAAATAACTAGAATATGTTGTACAATGTACTCCCAAAATGGATAATCATTCAAAGCGTTAATAAAGTGCTTAATACAAAACTAAAACATTGTTAAATTCCATCTCCTATGCATTACGAACACAAACTCTTCAAATATTTCTATGACCGTCATCTCCTTCAACCCGCTCACGATCAAAATATTCTCAATATTATATGACAGAAGAAGATTCCAACAAATTATAAGAAGAAAGCCACAAATTTCATTGAATCACACCATTAGTGACAAATTGTTGATCTCTTTCACCTTGTCCATTGGCATTGCTAATTGCAGCTTCCCATGAGCCACATATATCTGCAAAAAAATACAATTATTTTAACATGGGTGTTTTCTCCAACAGGTCCCAACTTTGCAAGTCCAAAATCTGATAGTTTTGGGCTGAAATCATTGTCCAACAATATGTTCGAAGATTTCAAATCACGGTAAATGACAGGCGTATTTGCTTCGCAGTGAAGATACTCAAAGTCCATGAGCTGCACCTGCAACAATTTTAAGTCTTGTGCTCCAACTTAATGGCTTCTTTCCTGGTTCCAAATCTACAATATCAATAGTAACTTACTGTTCAGAGTACAACACCATTAAGCAAGATAACTCCAAAATTAGAAGAAACATTATTTGATTACAAGGAATTAGTAGTATATGACAATTATCTGTTACTCATAACGGAATATTAATATAAGCACACAGATAAATATTCAAGTGGAAAAGAACACGTTGACTAACTAATACGACAAATTCTTTTTCAGATGTCATTTTGACACGAGGATCAAGATTCATGATTCAACAGCTTCGAAGTTCAAGTGGAAGAAGAACAAGTTGACTAACAAAATTCAGGTAAACAGATATTACTTGTAGAAAGAAGTAAATTACCAAAAAGATGATTCTCAAGGCTACCCATTGGCATGAACTCATAAACCAAGAGCCTTTGGTCTCCATCAGTGCAGTATCCGATCAAGTTGACAAGATTTTTGTGATGTAGTAAACTCAACATGAGGACCTCCACAATGAGCTCTTGGTTCCCTTGAAGGCCATCAAGATTAAGTTGTTTGATTGCAACAACCTGTTAACAAGATAAAAGAAAACAACAATAAACGATCACCAATTGCAGCATATCATAGCATTTTCATCCAAAAGATGCATAGTATTGAAATTTCTATCTATGTAAAACATTTCATCCCTTGTTTTCTTTCAGATAACATAGAAAAATAAAACCTTTTGAGACCAATAATATAAAATTAGAAGCATATATGAAAATTAAAAGGCAATGAGCTTGCAAAAGTAGAAAACTAGCCAGCGCTGATTCTAGGCGGCCCTTGTACACACTTCTAAAACCGCCTTCGCCAATCAGATTACTTTCTCTGAAATTTTATGTTGCTAAGACAAGTTCTTTGAAAGTGAAACTGCGCGCGACATTGGCCTTCTGGTTATTGCTTTCCCCACCTTTCCCTCCTAACGAACGTCCTTTTCTACCTTTGCCTAAACATGAAAAATCCCCATAATTCAACAAAATGAAAAACAAAACATCACATGATCAACTTCCACATCTCCCAAATGCAACTCAAACCGAGTTAAAAACCCCTATTTGTGTTAAAAATTCATTTAACCTGTCAAAATGATCTATCAACAACCCAGTAAGTAAAAATAATTATGGTTCAAAACACATAAACTAAAAATCTTGGCTCAGCATCTAAACTCAAATCTCAGACATTACTAACAACATAAAGGATGTAATAACCCTTACAGTTCAAATACACTAACAATAACATACCCATTGTAATCACACAAAGTGGAATCTGGGGAAGGTAGGATGTACGCAGACCTTACACCTTTATAGGGTAGAGAGGTTGTTTCCAACATAAAGGATGTAAAATTACACAATTAGTACAATATAGGAGCTCAAAAATTAACAGAACAGTAATGGGAAAAGAAATAATATTTTGAAAACCTAATTATATGAAGAAACATATGAAAAGAATTAGAAAAAGATTGAAGCTTTCACATTCATAGATCTGCAAATACAATAAAAGACAACCAAACAAATATAAATACAAATAAGATCTTTAAGATACAATATTGAAGCAAATGAAGAAAGACACCAGGTTTTACCAGTACATAACAAATTCATAGACTGCGCAGACATGAAATTCTTTCAGTAGTACTCATATCCAACAAGGTCTCTTTCAGCATCTCTCCAACCCTCATATGCTCGGACAAGAGTAAGATGATCACTAAAATCGCGTGAAAAATGAGCCTTCGCAAGCTGAAGAATATAGGTAGCATGTCTCAAACCTGTTACTAGTGCCCCAAGTATAAGCATTTTTTCGAGTTTAGGCTCCATTGGAAGCATAGTTAAGTAACGTCCTATCATTGAACCACAACAAAGAGAGAAAAATCGGAGGACTAAACGGTTAGACTTCAATACAAGTATGATTCAATAACTGTCGAATTTCATACCTAGAAAAGTCAAATTTTCACTCACATCCAACGCCCCAATGATTTTCAGATACTCAGTAGCATTTTGAACCTATCAGCAAAACAAAAAGAATACTTCAATGACAACAACAAGCAAAGGATGAACGTGTACCATTCACGACATGGTCTGAACTTATATTAGAGGCCCGTAAACTGTAATACTGAATAAGAAAATTGCTAACATATTCATTACCACACAAGTAAGAGAAATAAATCTGATTGAGCATTATCGCTAATAACTCGGGGGATTGCAAAGCCCTTGAGAGGAACTCAGAAATGCTACCCAGTTTTAAACTATTAATTTGCAAACAAAGGAATTGCAAAGGAGTCCTCAGAATTTCTGGTAATTGATAATCTGCAAAAGCATCATATACAGATCTGGGATAAAGAGGATAGTATTCTCCGGGCTAAAAATGGTCGACGCCGCCTAGGGTTTCGTTATCAATCGATCTGGGCATCGTGGATTTTGGAGCAATGTCGAGGCACAGGGATGGTATATAAATGACGGGGAGATGATGGTGGTCACAGTGATATTACCCACTCCGGTCGACACCTCCTCAGGCCGCCGAAAAAAGTAAAAACACTGAACCCGCATTTCGAACTGAGCTTTGATCGTAATATCGACTACAATAATGGCATAATCGAGTGTCGAAATTGGTATAGATTGGAAGAGAAGGACGAGACGAGTCTGTTGGTATATGGGTGTTCGCCGGAAGTTGCCTGAGTCGACCGAAAAATTGAATTTTCCGGCGACGTTACTGTAGCGTCACGATTTCGCCCAAAATTGAGATGGGGTTTAGGGTGTTTTGGGAATTGGGTTTGAGCTCCGGGATTAGGGATTTAGGTGATTTTTTGAAGTCTTGGTAGTTTTAGTAATTTATTTTATTCATGGGTTATGATTTAAAATATTTTTTTATTAAAAGATGTTGTGCACAACTATAAATTATAAAGATAAAAATATCCATGTGATAATATAATATTTAAGAATGTTTAGTGTTTAATGTAAAATGTGATGTTATTTTATAAATAAAATAATATAGAATGCTGGGGCGAAATCATGATTGTGATAAAAACGCACGATTATATATATGTATATATATATTAAAATTATTTTGTGGTGTCGAAAAAATAGTTTAATTGCCGATAAATAATTGGAAGGGATGATCAAAATTGGGTGTCAACAAGCGTGAAGACACTTAGTATTTTTACAGAGTTTTTTATCTTTTACTTTTTAAAATATTAAAACGACAATGTTTAGTTTGTTTTTATTAAAAACGATTTTAAAAAAGAAATAAAAATCGTGTAGGTCTTAATTTGAATTTAAAAAGTGCTAAATAATTAATAAAAATGACGTCGTTTTAATTTGTCAAACGCGTCATTTTTGGTCAATTTAAAACACAAGTCACTTATTTATATGATATTTCACAGCCCGTCATACAAACATCATAAATAAATGACACTTAAAAAAACTGTCACACAAATGTCATAATTTTATGACAATTAAAAAACCTGTCTCCATGGAGAAGCCGTTGATGTCCAATTGAAAAATAGTCCACTTTCGCTTGACTGCAATACTAAGGAGACAACAGACAATCGTCATTTTCACGACCGGAGAGTGAATTTCAGTGTAATATATACCTTCTCATTAAATATCCCCCCATACAACCAATCGTGCTTTCAATCTTTCTAAATTTCCATATGATTTTATTTTCCCTTTGTATACCCATTTGCAAGGCAATGATTTCAAGAGCATCAAGTTTCTGCTCCATTCCCATAACAGAACTCCTTATGAAGTTCATTTTGTTAATGTTTGCCGAAGCTAAAATGATCGAAAAGAGGAAGATAGAAGTGAAGAGAAGGAGAAAGTGCGAAGGTTAGATATTTTGGGAGCTCAATTGAACTCTTCAGGGAATTTTCTTATTATGAGAGCTTGAGCTCATTTCCTATACAAGTCCTCTATTTATGTTAAAAGGAAATATAAATACAAAAAACTTGCAAACATATAACAGCCCAACGGCCCAAACTTATAACAGCCCGTTAGCCCAATAACTTCTAACAACAGCCCAATAATAAACTAGTATACCAATAATAAACTAGTATATGATCTAGTATATGATATGTGTATATGATGTATATCAATACTTCAACATCCCCCCTCAAGCTAGGCACTGAAAACAAAGGTTTCAGTCCTAGCTTGGAGACAATAGTAAAGCAGTCTACGTAACAAGCATCGATGTCTTGTGCTTGGTTGTGGCAATGTGTGACATGACTTTTTTCCATTTCCAAAAGAACTCCAACATTCAATTCATCTTCATCAGCAGCTACAATATCTGCCAACTCACAATTTAGCGAGGTGCGCCTGCATTCCAAGCAGGTGTCCCACCTCGATAACATCGATTGGCCACTCATCTGCTCTTCATATCCAGAAATCACAACAGATTCAGCCACAACATGCTCATCTGAGCAGGAAATTTCAATAGCCACGGCAAGCAGCAGCAATAACACATGTAACATATGCAGTGAGCAATAAACCGCAACATAAACCAGCTGCAGCATAAACATTCAACAACAAGACCATCTATAGCAACATCCGAGCCAGATTTTAGTCTATTAGCAGCATTAGCTGCTGCGACAACCCTTGCCCCTGCATCAACCAAAATCTGCATACGACTAGTAATTACAACAGGGTATTTTCCTCATTTTGATTTTCTGAAGCTGCGACAGCAGCAAGAGCTGCATCAACCAACAACTGCAGCTACGTCATAGGCACAACAGTAGGTATCACAAAGTGCTTGATAACAACAACTACAGTAGGTGCGACATTATGTCGCAAGCCACGACGAACTGTTGTTCTTACTGGCCTTGTTCTCCTTTATTGAATCTCTCGGGAAAAAAAAAAAACTGATATTCTCTCCCGATCTATGACTTCGATTTCAATGAAGATCCTACAAATCGGTAGGCTTTGATACCATGTTAATGTTTGCAGAAGCTAAAATGATCGAGAAGAGGAAGATAGAAGTGAAGAGAAGGAGAAAGTGCGAAGGTTAGATATTTTGGGAGCTCAATTGAACTCTTCAGGGATTTTTCTTATTATGAGAGCTTGAACTCATTTCCTATACAAGTCCTCTATTTATGCTAAAAGGAAATAAAAATACAAGAAACTTGCAAATATATAACAGCCCAACGGTCCAAACTTATAACAGCCCGTTAGCCCAATAACTTCTAACAACAGTCCAATAATAAACTAATATACCAATAATAAACTAGTATATGATATGTGTATATGATGTATATCAATACTTCAACACATTTTGACAAGATACCACATTATTCTTAGACTAAAGCTTTTTGGATGTCTTTGTGATGGACATTTCTGGAAATGGATTCCTTTTGTATTTTTTGAGTGTAAAAAGGCGAAATCTCTCGCCAACAGAGTCTCCACCTCCGGTCCAACAGAGATTGATGGAGTATTCCTTTTGTATTTCTCTTCTACCGTATTACAAACCATGACTATGTATTTATACATGTAACTAGGACCCAAATGTAAATAAATAACTTGAAATAAAAACTACAGCGGTACAAAAGTGTAACAAAAATATGTATACCTATTGTCTATACTATTCTAGAAGCATCCAAGAATAAGATTATTCCTATACTGTGTATGTATTTTGTTGTATCTGTATAAGGTTAAATGAGAATGTGACTGAATGGGCACAGAGGTTTAGTGATTGAATTTCATCAGATAAGTCTTTTGAACCTTGTGTTCATCGAATAACAGGGTCTTTGTACTGTCAACAAATAGCGTCATATAAAGTCAAATTGATGGAGTTCATTGACTGATAAAAAAATAGTGTCACCTTCTATATAAATGGAATTACATTTAATAGTGTAAAATATTTATTACATCATCAGCAAAATTTCTTTGGCAACTTTTACAAACTCTTTAATGGCGGTCATGTAAATGAACCTTCATTTTTAGAATTTTTAGCTTTAAAATAGTGATTTCGTTAAACATTTATCTTCTGTTAATCTGAAGGATGATGAATACATGGACGAAGATCTCTATTTACCCTATTAAAAATCTGTGGCTATATATAATATGGGTTTTTCCATTCATGAGTGATATTGGTGTCTATAAGAAATATTTGCCCACACAAGTATCAAATTCTGGGAAAAGGCCTATTCCGCATTGATGTCACGCTCAAGAGGTATTATTTAACACTATTGTTTCCGTTCGAAATATCTGCCGTTTATCGGTTAAGAAAATTGGATGACAAATTAATTCCTTAACTAAGCGATTTCGGCTGAAAGCGGAACTCTAACTTTCAGCAATGAGTTTTTCAACTACTTCAGAAAACGTTAGGACGGTGATTGAGTAAACTAGGTGGTAAGAAACATAAATACAGCTAGAGTGCAATAAAGGTGATAAAGACAAAATGAAGATATATAAAATCAGTTGTTCGATTGATTGGGTGTATTTATTCTGTACAACTGATTCTATATTTATAGTACAAGAAAACTAAAATGTGATCCCCCTATTTAGCCACTAGATTACCCACTAAATTCACTAGCCAACTATGAGGAGGTGGTGCCGATTTTTACTCCTTGCTTTCCTCTTACACGATTAATGTCACTTTCTTCTAGCTGTTGCTGACTGTTACCGTTTCTTGGGGTCTAGAAGATTCTTTGACTTGGTCTTCGAGGCGTCCAAATGTAAAGTCTTGAAAAAATAAAAAAAATAAAAAATGTTTTTGCCCTAAAACTACCCCAACTTTCTACTCCCTCAACCTTTTCCTCCCACTCCGTCCACTCCCTCACATCCCAAAATATGTGCAACATGTACATCTATATAGTTAACTCACACAATGAAGAGAGCAAAACAATTTCAGAAAAATACAAAGACAAAAATCTGAACGAAACAAAGAAAAAGAAAAATCCAGAAATTTCAGAGAACAAGAATTAAAGTGAGCAATTAAGGAGTCCCAAATAAAGGCTTGCTTTAAGGATAAGTTGAAGTTATAGTTCATTCGCAATTACGAAGCAACAAAGGTGAGTTTTCTCACTCAAAATTCTTAGTGAAATCATTTATTTTAAGTTCTATACATGTTAGAATATAATTCGGGAGTTAAAGAAAAATCATAAACTTTGAATGTTTAAACAACTAGTTTGAGTCATGAACTTTATGAACTATTTTTCCTAAGTTATACTTATTAGAATTAAATCAAGATTATCATGATTTTAAATCTCTCTGTTACGAACAGATCGAACCAAAGAGGAGATAAAAAGGACTTACGGGTTAAGAGTTATCATAGTTTAAAGTTTATGCCTGAGACTTGGCCGAAATTCGGGAAGCAGAATTACGAACTGTTTTTTCTGAGTTGTACTTATTAGAATTGGATAAAATAATTTCATGGTTGTAAATCTCTCTGTTACAGACAGATCGAGCCAAATAGGGAATAAAATCGACATACAGTTGGAGAGTTATCATACTTTAAATTTTCTGTCCCGGATCGATTGAAATCTCTAAGGCAGAATATAAAATAATAAACCTGTAGAAATTGGTACATAGTATGAAAGTTTGTTTCAAACGAGAGTCCTAGATTTATATTTTCTCGTTAGTTTTAGAATTTACGGGGCTTGATCCGACTTACGGATAAGAAGTTATGACTATTTTAAGATAGTACCTTGTTTTACAAATATTCTGGCGAGACTAGTTACATGTGATTGTTTTATGGACGAATTTATACTAGTTACCCAAAATATTTTCAAATGAAATTTGGTACAGTGAAAGATCCCCGTGTTAACTTCGTTTCAGCGTAAGAAACGCCTTATTTGAAATTACGGTTGAAGAGTTATAACCATTACAGGTACGACAGACAGAATGTAAAAAAAATGAATATTATTTATTTGACCTTCTGAAAATACAAGTGAATACGTGGTCACAAATTTGTAAATACATTGGATCGGATTGCACGCCGCAACAAATATGTAAAGTGAATACGTGTTCACAAATATGTAAATGCATTTGTAAATAAATTGGATCGGGTTGCACGCCGCAACAAATATGTAAAGTGAATACGTGTTCATAAATATGTAAATGCATTTGTAACTACATTGGATGTGGTTACACGCCGCAACAAAAACGTAAAGTGAATACGTGTTTATAAATACGTAAATGCATCGGATCAGGTTATACGCCGCAACAAATATGTAAAGTGAATACGTGTTCACAAATATGTAAATGCATTGGATCAAGTTGCACGCCGCAACAAATATGTAAAGTAAATACGTGTTCACAAATATGTAAATGCATTTGTAAGTACATTGGATCGGGTTGCACGCCGCAACAAAAACGTAAAGTGAATATGTGTTCACAAATACGTAAATGCATCGGATCGGGTTGCACGCCACAACAAATATGTAAATGCATTTGTAAATCTTAATGTGTTATATGGGATAAAGCAGGGGTATTGATTAAACTAAGTATTTTCTAGGACATTTGCCTTCGGGACTATTCAAGGACACTTACTTTGAAGATATATGTTAAGTGCATTGAATAAGGTTGTACATTCTAAATAAATATATAATATACTATATGGGATAAAACATGTATGTTGGTTAAGCTGAGTACTTCCTGAAACGAGTTGAAAGAGAATATTATTATGTGAATACTTGATTGTGGTACATCGAAAGTGCTGAAGTTTGTTTCATAACATGTTTATGTGTTCTAATATGATTGTATTTGAAATATTGTGAGGTTACTTTAGATTGTAAGGCGAAGTTCTCACTCAGTCTCGGATGGTAGAGCTGATTCTTTTATTTAACATATTTCAGGAAAGCGCGATAGAGGAAAAACTCTGCAACAAGACTAGCGATCTTCCCACAGCCTCATTGTCCCACCAATCCATTACTTCAGATTTGGTGAAAGTTATTCTAGACTAAATATGTTTAAAAAACTAAGTTCGTTATTTCGGGGAATGCCCCACATGAGATTATTTTTTGTAAACTTTGAATCCGCACTTAAATACTTGTATAACTTAGGAAGAAAAGAAGTTAAATGGTTCGCCTGGAAATGGATAGTTGTCCAGGTGCCATCACGCCCTAAGGAAAGACTTGAGAAAAGTCGTGGTGTGACAAGTTGGTATCAGAGCTAAACCAGGTTAGGAGATTCTAGGAATTTTCTTTGTGTTGAGTGTTTAAACGGTTACTTATTGCGACGGTGTGTGCGCCACCTTAGTAATAAGTGAACGGGAGAACATCTTAAACAGTTTCACTTTCTTTATACTCTTTTCGTGCCTATCTCGAGTCTTTTTGAAGACTTGGTTCTCGTACTACCTCCTTCAAAGGATTATGAAAGGGGATGTGCAACGATAAACTATGGACGACGCAAGGGTGAGGTGGAGAAATTTTAGAAGAAATCATTCCCCGATGTCACCACCGATGACATGGGGGGAGTTCAGAGCCGCATTCATTGAAAAGTACATGTCCAACACTCGAAAAGATGCGTTCAGGCGTGAGTTTGAACTGTTGAAACAAGGAGACCACAATGTGAAATAATACAATACCTAATTCATGTGATTTTCAGCATACAACGCACATATTATTCCTACGTAAAAGGAGAAGGTCAAAAGATTTGTTGAGGGTTTAAACCCGAACTTGGTAGGGAAGGTAGTGGCATTAGCCTATGATCAGACATACCTTCAGATCGTTGACATGACAATGGGAGTAGAAGATTTTGCTAAAGCAAAAATAGAGTATTCGCATAAGAGGTTTCAATCGTCGGGATCCTTTAGTCAGAATCAAAACCATAAGCAAGAAGGTAGTAGGAATATTTTAAAACCGAGTCAGTCAGTAGGTCAATATCATTACAGAACCCAAGGGCATAAATAGTTTGATCATTCAAGTAGCAATGCCAAGGCCACCAACCCTAATGCAGAGAGTGATGTCAAAAGAAATATTTTGGGGAATGTTGGTTCTCACTGAAAGGATGTTACAACTGTGGAGAACTAGATAACTATGCCAGGAATTGCAAGAGGAGAACCCAAACTCAGTTTTCTCATGAGAGGTTAGAATCAACCACATTTGCCCAAAAAGTAAATCAGGGAAACCAGTCCCGACAGAGTCAGGGAGGTCAAGAGTCCAACAATCCTAACCGACTTTACGCTTTGCCTCAGAGGAATGAGGCGGAGGCATCTAATGCGGTGGTCACATGTATTTTGTTGGTCTCAAGTATACCTGCACTTATATTATATGATTTTGGTTCTACATTTGCATATGTGTCAATGAGTTTTGCTAAGAATTTACACGTAGAACCTTCCTATTTAAGTGAACATTTTGAGGTTATGACACCAGTAGGAGCCTCAGCTTGGGCCTCTCGATTAGTTAAAAAATTTCCATTAGAAGTGAATGGCAGAGAAACAATAGTAAACCTAGTACTACTTGAAATGGTATACTTTGACATCATTTTGGGTATGGATTGGTTGTCAGCATGTTATGCCATATTAGATTGTCGGCGAAAGATAGTGAAATTATCTTTTTCCGGGGAACCAGAAGTTGTTATAAAGGGTAGGATTGGAATATCCTCACGTCAGTTTAATTCCTACCTTAGGGCTCAAAGGTTATTAAGAAGTCACAAAGTGGAGTACACATATCTGGCAAAGTGGAGTCACAAAGTTTATTTCCTACATTTTCCGGAGGTTTTTCCTGAAGATCTTCCAGGCCTTCCTCCGGATAGAGAAGTGGAGTTTGCTATAGAGTTAATTCCGGGTATAAAACTTATTTCTATTCCTCCATATCGAATGACCCCAGCTGAATTGAGAGAGTTAAAAGAACAGTTGAATGATCTTTTGGATAAAGGTTTTATAAGGCCTAGTGTTTCCCCCTGGGGTGCACTAGTCTTTTTTGTGAAGAAGAAAGATGGATCACTCCGAATGTGCATCGGTTATCGATAACTCAATAAGGTCACAGTCAAGAACCGATACCTATTACCAAGAATCGATGATTTTTTTGACCAACTTTAGAGAGCCAATTATTTTTCCAAGATTGATCTTCGTTCGGGATATCACCAGATGAAAATAAATCCTGATGATATATCCAAAACAACTTTTAAAACCTGATATGGCCATTATGAATTCTTGGTCATGTCTTTCGGGTTAACCAATGCCCCAACAACTTTTATGGATTTAATGAATAGAATCTTCAAACCATTCTTAGATTTGTTCATGATTGTATTCAAAGATGATATCCTAATTTACAGAAAGAGTGTTGAAGAACATGAAGAGCATCTGAGGGTAGTGCTTCAAGTCTTAAAACATGAGAAATTGTATGCTAAATTTTCAAAATTAACACTGGTGCGATTGCACATGCTAAGGAACCACGATCAACAAACAGAAACAAGCATGTACGAAGAAAGTACCACATACTCATGGAGATGGTGGAGACTGAAGAAATTAGATTAGACTATGTTCCCACAGACGATAATCTAGCTGACCTATTCACTAAATCATTAAGCTTAGTTAAGCATAATTGTCATTTTGAGAATATGGGCATTAGATATGTTTGAGATTAGTTCTAGCCCAAGTGGGAGATTGAAAGTATATTTATGTCCTGGAGACAATCGGTATTAGGACAAATGTACTTTATACACATTCTTATTATTATTAAACCATACCCCGTTGACAGTGTCCCTGTCCCTTAATCATCAGACTACCCTCGGATTCTTCCCTCCAGATATGTTTGAGGTGGGCGGGAAGGATAAAGCCCAACTTATTATATACGATACGAGAGAGATTAATATTATGACATTTACAATTATTGAATTATTAGTTTATTGTTTATAATATTCTATAATATGCATCCCTAGAGATTATGTGGTTATTAATAGTGTGAGATATTAATATTATAACGTAACTCTTAAAATAGTCTCGACTAATGATCATAAAAAATAGGATATCGATGATATGTGATAAGTCAACATGTGGTCTACATCATATCCTTAGCGAATGTAGTATTTCTCACCTGCTACGAGTTATGATAACTCATGATGGACACATGAATACTTTGGAAGTACTGATATACCGTGCTGAGATAGTGTTTGCTATACATGTCTAAATTATGATCAGCGTGTGGGAGATAGAAGTCTTTAGACTTGAGGTCAATACACACATTGTCTGCAGAGTAATATACTTTGATTCTGTGCTAAGCTCAAATGCCTTATAGGTTGAGATACGACTTGTATTGGGTATATTACCAAGTTGATTAAAGGTGGTAGTTGAGCCGAGATTATGATTCATTCCTCGAATGTATATTTGAGAGAACATTCAGATTCTCATATGATATTAGGTTGACTAAGTCGTTGGCCAATGCAGTAGATATATCTAGGATATGATCTTGTTGTCAACTAATATAGATGAGATATAGTGATCAAGTCATTTGGATAGACACCTGGGAGATCCTAAGCTTGATCGAGTATGTCGTGAATGAAATGATTTTATCTTTCGACATAGAGGTTCAGTTTACCAGATTCGTGTAACTATACTTCACATATTGAGTTCGTCTTCCGGCACCATCTAGGAGTTTCGTGTAGACCCTAATATGATTAATGTCGATATGTGAAGGTCTGTAGGGTAACACTAAGTCAATTGTTCCGTCGATTTAAGGATGTAATGAGAGAAAATAAATGTTCGGTTATGAACGAGACATTTGAATGAATAATGATTATTTAATTAAGTGGAGATTGGATTTCGAATTTAATTAAAATGAAAAAGAGGAAAAATTGGACTAGGGCCGCGGTGCATGGGATCGAGTCGCGCAGCGCCACTTGATCCGATGGATAGTCCGACTCACTTCGCCGCCTCGGTTTTGGCCTAGCCCACGGGAGACTCTAGGTTGCGTTTTAACCCTAAAACACATCTATAAATAGGGGCCTCATTTCATTATTTAGATACACAATTTACTTTATAATGTTGTAAGTCTTAGAGACCTAGAATCAAAACATTCTCTCTCGAACCTCTGCCGGATTTCCTAGCTTTCCGAAGGAGGATTACATTGAAGTTCTTGGAACTTGCAATCGAGGAATAATCCTCTAGAAAATTCCAGATTATACAAACCATAAGTCTACTATCGATGTATTACGGTTACATTACATGTTATTTGATTACATATGTTATATCATTGCATAATCATCCATCAGTTCGTTGGGTTTGAAACTAAAATTTTCAAATTTTACTGTGTACACGAACCCAACAAAAACCCTACACTCCCATCTTACAAAATATTCGAGAAGAAGTATGCTCTTTGAACTTGATTATGGTTTTAATTGATGATTTACTTCCTCTTATGAAATGATGTAGAGACTATAATTTCTAGATACTATAAATTAGCCCTCCCACCTAAACTATGAAGTCTCTGTGGATCCTATAATTCCACTGTTTGAATCTTGGCGGTTGTATTCAGCTGGTCTGTATCTTTTAATAACCGAGAAATTGCCAAGGTCCAGTCGGACCACCATTTGAAACTCAATGGATAATGAGCCCATTATGTTACCCTTTTTCCACTTAAATACTGTGTTTTATTTGCGGCAAGCTTCGAACTTCTCAGTGTGCCTAACCCACACATCATGTGTTGCGTTCGTACCACTAGACCAAAGCCTTATTGAGTATTGTCAAAGCTTGTTTTCCTTTTCTTCTGAATGAATAGAACTTGAGATTTTTACACTATCTAACCGCCCACAAAAATAATAGGGGCAAAGGTATATTTTTTGTAGATTAACGTATATATACATATAATATACATAATCTATACATAACTAGTGTATATGTTTTGTATATTTGGCTAGCAACTGTAATTATTTTTTACGAGTGGCCAAATGTGCAACTTTCCCGAATTATTTTTAATTTCAGCTGCTGATTCATTGGTAATTTCTATGTTTCAGGTAACTGAGGATGGTATATAATGTCTAGTGCTGGTCTTTCAGGCAAAAGCTCTGCATTTATCAAATTTTGAAAAAAGACAGGTAAAAATGACGATACTGTAAAATATGTCCATCGTCCATATGGTTTCAAAATTTATATTCTTATCTGGTTAAATCTTGGTAGGCAAAATTTACGTCGTTCTTTGGATCAGGAATATCGTCTGAAATTGGTTAGTTCTAAAGTTTGATAATCTTATTGACCTTATTTTTGTGACTTCGAAATCGGACTTGTTTGGGCTAATCTTCATAACTTTGTGCCTGCTAGATAAAGGGAGAGAATGATCTGTATGAAGTACGGCTAATTTCCAACACAACTAGATTGTGAAAAATCTTGTAACTCTGGTATATAGAGAATGTCCACTGTGCCACATCAATATATTGATACTTTTTAGTATTGCACTGTACATTGTTGAACTCATAGGAAACTATAGGCTGATGGAAATTATAATCCCACATGGAAGTAAATTGTATGAGACCTGCTTTTATTTAGTTTGGTACAGTAGTAATTTTTGAAGACGTGGTTGATATATAATTGTAGTCGATATAGAGCCTTTTGTTGACAATTTGATGCATGAAATTACACTCAATGACCTTGAAAATTGATGGATCTAGAACTTCTATTACAAATTGTTAATGGCCCATCATCCAAAGATGACATTTAGTCCAACACACAAGAAACTCGGGGGTTGGAGATATGTTGTGAGAGTGAAGAAGGCTCCAAGATAATTGATTAAATTATTGAATATACAAAAATCATCAACATATGCAATTGAAATACCAGTATTTCAACTCTAATAACTTAATGACGATGCAAATAGCATCAAAACATATCATACTAAAACATGATTTTTATCAAACTACTTCAGCAGTGATACCAAGAGTAATCGAAAACATAAAATAAAGAGTACAAGACTATGCTAGTACGTCGTTACTGTTGTCCGCCACCTGACTCATATTTTGAAGCTTCCGTGATCTCATCCCCGGCGTCATCCTGGATTCATCATTTTACATCATAAATCCCATTGTATGATCACATTGGCAATGATCAAAGCAATAATGCACATACTTTTTGACATATATTCCCTCTGTCCCAAAATACTTGTCATGTTTCACTTTTTGACAGACATTGTAAGATGTATTTTTTCACCATAACAATTGTGACTTATAATACTTTTCGTATAACTTTTGAATATCTAAATTGTAATTTAAAAGTATTAAATTAATTTAATCCAATTTACCTCAGAATATTAGTCAAATTGACTTTCGGAAAGCCAAATATGACAACTAATATGGGACAGAGGGAGTACTAGTACTTAGCAAATCAAGCTAGTCCATTCCCTATATGCACACAAAGGTGATGGCCTATGTAGCATGAACACGTGAGAGGTGTCCGATAGGACACGGACATGCGAAAACGGTAATTTTGAAAAATAGGGGACACGACACGACAGAGACACGACTGTAAAAATAAATAAAAAAATATTTTTATATATATAATATAATATATAAAATACTAAAATTAATATTTTTAAATTTGATATTTTAAATTAAAAACGATTTTTTGCATGTTTTAAATATTTAAATTTACAAATTATGTCAAAATTAGGCTTAAATTGAAGCTATTAATCCAATTTGGTCATAATTGAAATACATACGTATGTAAACATATGCATGCATAAATAAAGAATTTTAATAACAACATCGCATTTATAAAGCGTTAAACACTCCTTAAATATCATATCCGCATTTGTCATTTTTTTAAATAATATTCAAAACTATTTTGTAAATAACTTTTCCCTCAATTTAAACCCAAACTAAAATCTATCCAACTCAAAAAATAACACCCACAGCCCAAACCAAAATTAATTTATCCAAGCCCACATTTTAATTCCCAAAACCAGAAAGCCCAAAAGCTTTAATAGCCTTATTTTTGTCCAAACACCTCCCATCCCTAAAACACAAAACAAAACCCTAACCTAAAATGGAACCCAAATCCGTCACTCTCCTCCTTACCATATCCAAACCTTCCGTTCTCAAATCACCAACATCCATAGGTTACCATAATAATTACCATAGTATAAATCAACCCAAAATCCGAAAGCTTACCATCAAAGACATCCAAAATCGTACCAAAAACGATAACAAATCGTCCAAGATTAGTATCAATAATCGATGGAAATCGTCCCAAAATATCATCCGAAAATCATCATAGAACACTCTGTAAGTATTCTCTTTGCCGTGTCCCTCGTGTGTCCCTGCCGTGTCCGATAATTTTTTTATTTTTTTTGGCTGGGCCCACTCGGACACGTCCCGGACACGTGTCCGAGGCGTGTCGTGTCCGTTAAGGTGTCCGACACGGATACGTTACCCTAAATGAAGTGTCCGTGTGATGGCCTTCCTCACAAATCCTTTGCTAGTGTGCATGATTAGGAGAAGGAAAGTAATGCATCTAATTATCATAATTATGAAGGAAACTGAAGAAAATTGATAGTGTTTGCGGGTGGGTGTGCATTTCATAGAGAGAGACCGTGGTATCAGAAGTCCAAAGTGTAAGATTGACTCGGAGAAGCTGCATAATCAATGTATTGTCCTTGTAATATTCCTCACCCAGTGTATCCAGCTCCGCTATGGCATCGTCAAAGGCTTGATATGAAACATCACTGATTATTCGTTTCTACACAATAATAGGAGCATCTTCTTGCTTTTATTTTTCTTTTGTTATAGCGTTGCTTTGGCAGGGTTCCAAAGCCACATAGCACTCCCTGCTAGGAAGGGCAGTGGGAATGGGAGAAAACTACACCTAAAAATTACAGACAAACGGAACATTTTTCAAATTCTACAAAATTAAACAACGAAACCATCACTCATAAGCTCAAGACCGAGGGCATATGGAAAAAACAGAATAGTCAAGACATATGCAAGCTAAAATGATACTATGGTTTCTTTTCACTTTCACCCACTGATTGTGCAACAAAGTTAAGTTCATCTTCAAGAGTTTATCTTCAATCAACTGTGTGACCATTTTGATGTCCTACTTGTTCTTTACTCTGGTTCAACTTTAATTAAATGTAGTAAAAAAGCAAGGAAACTATTGAACATTTATTTCTTCATAGGGTAAAATATCTCAGGTTATAGTTATCATCCTCCTCTGATTCTCCATCTCTTCTTAATGTTGAATTGTGGAGCCTAATTCATTTACCTACACTATGAAGACCCTAAGCGCAATCAGTTGTCATGATCGGTTTTGTTATCGGATGTTACAGAGGCGATTATAATCGGCTGATTATAATAGGTTGTCGATAAAGCGGTGGAAACATCTTTCCCAAGGAAGTAGGGCGGCGGGTTTAAAACCCTAATGCTATTTAGTGGAGGGTACCTTACGAATTTCAGGCTTGTATTATGTTGCCCTAATTTTGGCTATAAAAACTAAGGCGTCGTACCTTCTAGGTAAAAATAACTACAAAGTGAGTTGTACATAGAAAAATATCTTCTTTCTTGAGAGTAAAACGGTGAGTCGTGAGACGGTGTAGCCGAAGAGAGAAAGAAAGATTGTAAACTCAAAACTTCATTATAGTGAAAATCTGCAGCGGCAAGTGGACGTAGCTCTCGCATTGAGGGTGAACCGCGATAAATCTGTGTGTGTTATTTTATTCTTTGGTGATTTCTATTTTTTATTTAGACTAATTTGGGTTGTCAAATCCTAACCACGGGTATCAGATCAGCAAATTTTGTTGCGATCTAGAAAAATGGGAGGCGAAGATGGTTCATCACACGACATCGATAAATTCGATGAGACAGATTATACGTTTTAGAGAATGCAAATTGAAGACTATATATACGGTAGAAATCTTCATCAGCCGCTGAGCCCGAAGCTAGAGGAGATGAATGAAGCCGATTGAAACCTCTTTGATAGACAAGTTCTGGAGTAATTCGACTGACGCTGTCGAAGAATGTTGATCACAACGTGGCGAAGGAAAAGACCACGACTAACCTAATGAAGGTTCTATCTGATATGTATGAGAAGCCTTCGGCTAACAACAAGGTATTTCTCATGAAGAAATTCTATCACCTGAGGATGGAAGAAGTTGCTCCTGTTGCAACGCACATGAATGAATTCAACACGATTGTCAACCAACTGTCATTTGTTACAATCGAGTTTTATGATGAAGTGCAAGCCCTAATTTTGTTGGCGTCTCTGCCAAATAGCTATGAGCCGATGAGGGCAGTTGTTAGTAATTCGGTTGACAGTAATAAACTGAAGGTTAACGATTTAGGGATCGTATCCTAGCCGAGGAGGTTCGCAAGATAGATTCTGGTGAATCGTCGACTAGTTTTGCTGTAAATAATGAGAACAAAGGCAGAAATCATGACAAAAATAGCAGTCGAAATAGGGGCAGGTCAAAGTCAAGGAATGGCACGGGCCAATCCAGATCCGGATGAACACTTGAGTGTTGAAACTGCAGGAAATCGGGTCACATCAAGAAGAACTGCAGAGCACCGAAGAAGGAAGACAACAAATATGGTGGAATTAATGCATCCACAGAAGACATTGGTGATGTCTTGTTATTATCGGTTGACTTCCCGATCGACTCTTGGGTGCTCGACTCAGGAGCATCTTTTCACACCACCCCACATAGTGATATAATGACGAACTACGTGGCAGAGAATAAAGTGTATTTAGCCGATGGAGAGCCGTTAGACGTTGTTGGTTCTGGAGACATTAAGTTGAAGATGTCGATTGGACTCGTGTGGAAGATCACAAATGTTAGACATGTGCCGAAGCTGATAAGGGATCACAAATGTTAGACATGTGCCGAAGCTGATAAGGAACCTGATTTCAGCGGGTCATCTTGACAATGAGGGACACAATGTTAATTTTGGTAACGGGTCCTGGAAGGTAATAAAGGGTGCCATGGTGGTTGGATGAGGCAAGAAGACTGGTACTCTGTACATGATGACTAGCTGTCATGATACAATCATTGTTGTTGACAGAACAAAGAAGAAAGAGTTGTGGCACTATCGACTGAGGCATAGCAACCAGAAAGGAATGAAGTTGTTGGTAACGAATGACATAATTCTGGAGTTGAAGTCAGTGGATTATCATATGTGTGAGAGTTGTATTCTTGGAAAACAGAAGCGAGTGAGTTTTTCAAGTGTCGACAGAGAATTGAAGGCCGAGAAGCTGGAATTAGTACACACGGATATGTGGGGACCTGTCCCCTCACTCTGAGGATCACATTACTACGTGACCTTCATTGAGGATTCAACCAGAAAACTATGGGTTTATTTCATGAAAAATAAATCGGATGTGTTCAGTGTATTCAAAAGGTGGAATGTCATGGTCGAAAATGAGACAAACCTCAAGTTAAAATGTGTAAGGTCCGATAACGGTTGAGAATACATTGATGGTGACTCCAAATGATATTGTATCGATAATGGGATCAAGATGGTGAAGACTATTCCTGGAACGCCTCAGCATAACGGAATAGCCGAAATAATGAACTGAACATTGAATGAGCGTGATAGGAGTATGAGAATACACTCTGGGCTGCCCAAGATATTTTGGGCAAATGCAGTCAATACAACAACCTTCTTAATTAACCGAGGACAGTCTGTTCCTCTAGGTTTCAGAATTCCAGAAGAGTCCTGGAGTGGCAAGAAGGTAAATGTTTCTTTTCTGAAAGTGTTTGGTTGCTTATCGTACGTTTATATTGATGCTACAGCTAGAAGCAAACTTGATCCGAAATATAAAAAGTGTTATTTTATTGGCTATGGTGACACCGAGCTTGGTTACCGATTTTAGGATGAACATAATTGGAAGGTCATCCGAAGCAGGGATGTCTTCTTTAACGAACATGTCATGTACAAGGACAAGTTGCAGGAGAATTCAGAATGTTAGAACAAAGAATCAGAGAAAGTCGATTTGAGAGACTTCCTGATACCCGAGCTGCAGCCAGAGGCAGAGGAACAAGCTAGTGATGACGGGGTTGATGAGAATGTTGATTCTGAAACAAATTAGTGGACACCGATTACGGAACTACGCAGATCATCCAGGATCAGAAAGTCCGTTCACATATTCTCTTTATCCCTTAACACATTCTGCTCACTGACAAAAGGGAGTCAGAATGTTACAAAAAAGCAATGCAAGTCGATGAATCGATCAAGTGGGAGTTGGCAATGAAATATGAGATAAACTCACTATCAGAAAATCACACATGGGAGTTAGCCGAGTTGCCAGCAGAGAAGAAGGCAATGCAGAATAAATGGGTTTATCAGATAAAGGAAGAACCCGATGAAAGTAAGCGCTATAAAGTGTTGCATAATTTCTAAATGCTACGCAAGTGTACGTATCACATTTTGTAATAATTTCGATAAGACTGAATATCATCCACAAAGACTGAATTATCAATTAACTAACCTTTCATTTATATTTGGCAAACATATATAAGTTTTGATTTCTAAACTAAGAATTAACAACTAAAGTAGTATGCAGGAATAAACTAAGAATGAAAATACTCATAGTTTAACTCAATAATGAAGGTAATTAGGATTTTCAATCTCATCAACTATCCATTCTATCATTCGTTAATGCAAGACTAACACTTCTTCTTCTTATCAAGATGACAGATTAACTGAGATTTTTTATATTCCAGTTAGGACATATAAAAACTCAACCTAAGTGAGAAATTTCTATGATAAATTCAACCACATAGGAGGATTAAGATAAATAACCTAAAATGCTACACAGGCAATCGTGATACTTTCGTTCAAGATTAAACCTATGTCTAATCAACTATAGCATATTCAAATCTCTCTTTTCAGATCTTGATTTGAAATCATATGAATAATAAAAAATAATGGCCAATTAAGTCTCATTCAATAAATGCAAGTTGAATAGATATTGATAGATGAAGACGAAATACTAACAATGCATTCATTCATAATAGAGGTTCAAGCGAATTGACGGAAAATCCTAATAAATAAATTAGTTCATAGACATGCTAATAAAACTATTGTCTTAACAACCAACATGAACTGAATTAAAAAAAAAAAAAAAACTTGAACAAAAATGGTCTCCAATTGCTTCTTGCTCCCTCGTTTTTTGCTCCAAAGATGAGATAATCCCAAAATTAGCCTCCCACAGCTTATATAATGAAAAAAATCCGCTTAGACATTTTTACCCTCGTAAAAATTAGGTTTTTCACGTATTTCCGTCTTTGGCGCCGCGACGCTTCATCCAGGTGGCACAGTTCTAATTCCCTATGAAGGTTCTGCCGGTCAGGCGTCGCGGCGCCTGGAAAGCCGCGACTCTTCATTCCAAGCGTCGCAACTCTAAATCTTAGCAATTTCTGCATATTAGCCTTGTAGACCGCGAGGGGTCGACTATGTAATTTGTTTAAACTGCTTCCCGAGCTTCCCAGAGCTTCTTTGACTTATTGCTTGTGACTCGATATGTATATTTGTCCTTCATAACAGTCTATTTTCTTTGAATTTGTCTTATTCCTTTCTGAATCGCTTAAGACCCGAAAACACAAAACAACACGCATAATATTGTACAAAACAATTAAAAGACAACAAACGACTCCCTAAAACACACTCTAAAATAGTACTAAAAATAGACTCAACAAACACCCTCAAACTTAAACTTTACTCGTCCTCGAGTAAAGAACTATAAACACCCTAAAAAGAAAACACACACACAAATTCTAAAAATGAATCAAGTCAATCACAATAGATTATGCCTCGAAGATTATGAACACATGCAGTATCATATTCAGAAATATTTTAGCCATTAATTTGCTATCTAGAATTTCAAATCAGATATTCATCAAGGTTGCTTAAAGTTATTAAGGCATATGATCACTCAACCATGCTGACTCAAACATGTACTCAATATCAATTTATGCATAATGAATTCTTTCCAACAATCCATCAAGCCAAAAGTCTATAGACTTGCTAAGTTGATACTCTCCACTAATATAGACAACATATGCTAAGAATCAATAGGACTTTTGTAGGTTATGACGACATGCTTAGGCTCGGGTAGATGAAAAGTTATTTAGGTTCAAGATTACCATAAGTATATAGACCAATCAACCAACTTGATATTTACATTACAAACCAACAACTATCCCCAATTTTTTTCTTTCTTTTCTTTCCTAGATTGAGAACATTCACACTTTTACATTTATGTATAGATACACTCCTCAAAACTTGTTTTTTTTCAATGTATGTACAAGGAGAGTGTAACATTTCTTTTCGAAATTTCTCAATATTTTACATTTCTATTGATAGCACCAATCTAAAATATAAATTACAACAACCCATCCCCAATCATACACTTGTATGATCATGGTAAAATTTAAGGGAATGAGAAATTGTCACGGGATTCAAGTTGGCTCAAAATATGCATGAATCAACGAAGGATAATTTAAGGCTCAAAAGGGGTAACTAGAGATTAATGTAATCAAGGGTGGCTTGAAAGGCTCAATCGTTCCAAAAATGACCTAAATCATCTTACTAAGCATAGATTATCTAGGATTCCGTCTCAAGTAGCAAGCAAGCAAGTTCCTAGAATTTTCCACCATCTTTCCTCAAACCAAAATTCGATCATGCATAAACTCATATTAGAGTACAAGAAAATCAACTATCATGATCAAGTTTTCATTATTATTAATAACCGAAAGCAAACTCAAAAACTATTCAACCTAAGCACACAAATTTATGCATTTCATGACTATCAATTTCATCCAATTCTATCACATGTGTTCACTCAATCTCATGGGCTATTATTATTCACTTGATTCATCGACAACAGACACTCAAACAACGACACTAACAATAAACAAACAACTAAACATAAAACAATTCAAAACTACTAACACAAAACAGTAAGACTCCCCTCCCCAAACGTATTCAACACATTGTCCCCAATGTGAAAAAAAGAAGCAAGGGAATGAAGATGTTACACCCCGTAATTCAAGAACATGTTTAAGAGAATGTAAGTAAGGAACACAAGACTTGAAAAGGGTACGAAAGGAAGAATTGTTTTTCCGACGGAAAATCTTCCGAACGTCGGAAAGGAAAAATGTTTGTTGAGGAGAATTGGATTCTCAAAATACATTAATTGAGGATTATGGAATGTATTATCATTATGATTTTTTTTTTTACGGATTTGGTCACGTGGGGCCCACCCGAGGAATTTTACGTTTTGTGGGACCCACGAGGGTTACGAAATTTTATGGACGAATGGAAGGGCGACACGTGGCACCTCCCCCCACATGGTCTTGGACGAAATTATGCAAGGTTAAAATGGTCATTGACCATGGTTGATGAACAAGTCTTCAAAGCTTGAGATTGTTGACTTGTCAACTTGTCCACTTGGCTATTTAATTAATTCCTTCATCCTAGCCACACATATGTTGATATCTTGACCCTCCATTGTGTTTTATATACCACACTAGTGCAAGACAAGCTCTTGGAACACTTAGAAAAATTTAGAAATCATTGTGCCAAGAAAAGTGCTCTCGGGTTTGTGACCTTTCCCACAATAAAATTTTGTAGTTTTGATCCATTATTCACAAGACTTTAACCCAAGGTCCCTAAGGGTATTGTAAGGATATCTCAATAGAAATATTTCGGAAAAACGGCGTTTTCACGTTAGTCGCAAGGCGAAAGCCTAAGGCATTTTCATAGGTTTTGATTGGAAATGGAAGAGAAGTTGGTTGTGAGCTTCTAAAGGCTTCAAATAGCGTATTGGAGCGTAAAGGAAAGGAGCTAAGAATTGCTAAGGAGCGACATTGAATCTTGGAAATTATAAGGGCTTGTAAAGGTAAAATTCTTGTCGTTTTAGTAATTAAGATTACTTATGGTTGTAGCTATGGATATTAGCAAGTATGAGATATATATTATGAAGTTGATAAGTGTTATGGATATTGGAACCCTAATCCGAAAACTAGTATGTTTAGCCTTGAGATTTCAATTCAATTGGATTATTAGTTTAATCGTCACATGTTATATAAAGAAGGAATTATAATTGTTAAGTTGTTTATGACTATATAACATGTTAGACCTAAGAAGTTGTATTGAAAAGAACTTTGTGTTATTGAATAAGTTAGCCGAGAATGACCTTGATTAAGGACTTAGTTGGTATTAATTGTGGGGCGGAATTTTACACGTATTGTAAGACGTGTAATCCCCTTTGATTGATTGTTGTACTGAGCCTTAAATGTGGCGTGTTTGGTTATTGAATTCGGCCTTGAAAAAGGTGGCAAAGTATGTAGAAACAAAGGAAGTGGTGTCCGATTTTCCGTAGAATTTAGTGACTTTGCACTTAGAATATTCTACGTTTGAAGCTAGAGGTTTAATGGACGTATTATGGCCATTATAGGTGGAAGTACTAAGTATAGCGTATTCTACTTGAAGGATGGAATAGCTATCAAGGTTGAAGTACTTTGGAGCATTTTGCTATTTGTCGATAATCGTCGCGATGTATGTGAACCTCTTCCTTCTTTTGACATGATTCTATGTATGGAATATACATGTGGTATTATTTCATGATTCCTTCTACTCTTAGAAGTTAAGAGGTACGTATGTGATTTACTCTATGTAAAGGTTATGTCTAGGTTATCCTAAGTCCTTACCAAGTCTTATGGGGGACGTTGGTAAGAGTCGTTAGGAGGTATTTGGAGCCAAGTTGACTTGACTAATTTTACGGCACAAATGAGAATAAGTATCGAACAAGCCATTGCAGTGTTAATAAAGGAAAATGTAATGACAATTGATTATATAAAAATGAGTAGAATTCTCTATCTGCATAGAAACTAAGATAAGACAAAATTGTATTACATTTTCTAGATCATGGCTACTTGAATAAGATCGTTATAAATAAGTATAACTTATTCACAACGCACCAAAGTATATGTTACTTAATTTAAAAGAGTTTACGTATGAAGTTTTAAGACTATGAATCTCAAATTCTTAAAAGGTTAAGAGACTTTATTTTTTTCAAGTTATGGGACTTGATTCTTAAAGGAAGAAATGAATTGATTTACAAGTATAGAATACTTGATTTGGAAAGACTTGATTTCTAAAGTTAAGAGACTTGTTTTCTTAAAAGTTAAGAGACTTGAAGTATTTTGAAAGCCATGTAATTCGATTTGAAAGTATAAGTCTCTTGGTTATAAAATGAATGAATTTGTCTAAGACATAAAGAGTTATAACGGCTTTATGGGAAGTTGGTTATAACAACTTTATGGAAGATTAAAAGAATGGTTTTCTTCAGTAATGTAAGCAAAGAAATGACTTGAAATAAAGAAGGGCAAATTTTTTTAAGGGTACCAAGTGCTTAAGGTTTTAAAGAAAGAAGTCACTTGATTTAGAAGCCTAATTATATTTCTAAAAGGTATTGTGACTTGTCTTGAAAAGTAGATATGACTTGATACTACGGTTATTAGTATCTTGGAAGTTTTATTTGAAAAAGAGTCATTTTTAAAAGGAGTAGAGGTACGTAGTACGTTGGGTTAAATTCCCGGATTCTATATGACTTTATCGCATCCCAGAAATGGGCCGGGCAGTATACCTTTATGGGCAGACTATATGACATTATCGCGTCCCAGAAATGGGACGGGCAGTATACCTTTATGGGCAGACTATATGACATTATCGCGTCCCAGAAATGGGTCGGGCAGTATACCTTTATGGGCGAACTATATGACATTATCGCGTCCCGAAATGGGTCGAGCGATATACCTTTATGGGCGACTATATGACATTATCGCATCGAAATGGTAGGCGGTATACCTTTATGGGTGACTTATGTGACTTTATCGCGTCCCAGTTAGGTAGGCGGTATGGCGTCTCTCCGTAAAGGCGGATTATGTTATCTGAGTAAGTAAGTTATATGGTAACAAACTTGACGGTTTTCCTAAGCGTATGCGTAAGAATGTGACTATAACTTTTATGTAATAATTTGAAAAGATAATAAGGTACGATTAAGTTCACGAGATGGTAATGACACGGTAGGATCGGTATTTACCCTTTTATACTTGCCCTGTCATTCTTTTTATCTGATTATGATTTGTTTATTGTACCATATTTTAGTTCCATATTAAATTTTTGTTATCGACCCGCCGAAGTGCGTTAAATGTCGCGAGTTTAGGTACCAATTGTGGATCTGCGAGCTTAGGATCTGGTTGACATTTTGAGATGGCTCCAATGTTAGGAGCTTGTCGTCATGGTTATGTATATTGAAGTGCGGCGGGGCCTTGTCCGTCATAGTAATTGTCCAAATCTTAGAGTGCAGTATTCATCTGTAATTTGGGTGGCTAGAGTTGTTTTTACATTGTTAAACAGTGTAGACCCTTTCGGGTAATTTTTATGTTATGGCAGCCTTATCGGCTTGGCCTTAGTTTTAAAAAAAAAGAGTGTTATCTATCTTCCGCAGTTTATATTGTTGTATGAATAGAAGGGTGCCCAGGTAGGACACCAGTCGCGGCCCGGGGTCGGGTCGTGACAGAAGACTTACGTAAACCATAATAGCGATTCAAAATGGTGGTGGCGGCGGTGGTGAGATAGATCACCATGAATTTTTTTAACCGACAAAAAGTTTTAGGCATGCTGTTTCTTAAGCGTTGTGGCTTAGCTAGCAAGCACCGCGACACTTCACACTTCGATTCCTTTCATATTTCTACCTCCCAAGAGCTGCGGCTCTTTATATGGGCACCGCAACGCTTCATCGTCGAACAAAAATCTTAACTCACTGCCTTCACAGCGTCGCGACACTTCAACTGGGCGCCGCGACGCTTCATAAAATCTGGACACTCTAATTTTTGCTTCTGATTTCAGCATCTCGAGGTCCTCTTTCACTCCGAGTTGGCTCCCAATTTACCTGACATTAAAAATATAGACCAAGAAATAACAAAGCATTGAGATTGTTCAAAACAAACAAAATAAAATAAAATAATTAAAATATTGTGTTGCCTCTCAATAGCGTTGTCGTTAACGTCATTTAGTGGGACGTAGATTTCTTTTCCATCTTGAATTCAAGGGGGTAAATTACCCCTGCAACACAACTATTTCAGGGTCTCTTTCTTTTTTCCCTTTTCTTCTCCAGTAGAGGGGTTAACACATTTGACAATTTCCACATACTTAGTGTCTTCAAGGTCACCCTTCTTATCACATTGTGTTAATGGCACTTCTGGAGCCTCAGTGCTCTTATAGCTTTTCTCATAAATGGGTGTTTCAACCACATTAATGGAAAAATAGTCGTCACTTATTTTTGTCTCGGTTGTCGTCCTGAAAACATTGAAGATCACTTCTTCACCCTGTACTCAAAGTTTTAGCTCACCCTTGTCAACATCTATCACTGCTCACCAGGTAGCTAAAAATGTTCTCCCAAGGATTATTGGCACCTCAACATCCTCTTCCATGTCATGAATAATAAAGTCAGCGGAAAGATGAATTTGCCTACTTTAACTAGCACATTTTCAATAATACCATGTGGATGATTCAAAGAACGGCCTGCCAGCTGTAAAGTCACTGTTGTAGGCTTAGCTTCACCCATACCAAGCCTACGAAACACAAACAGAGGCATCAAATTTATACTGGCCCCCAATTCACACAAGGCTTGCTTGCATTTAAAATTCTCAATAGTGCATAGAATAGTGAAGCTCCCTGGATCTCGTAACTTCTGGGGAAGCTTCTTTTGCAGAATAGCACTACACTCCTCAGTTAATACCACAATCTCATAATCTTATAGCTTTCTCTTTTTAAAGAGAAAGTCTTTCATAAATTTTACGTAACTTAGCATTTGCTCTAGAGCCTCAATAAAGGGAATGTTGATGTGTAACTTCTTGAACACCTCTATAAACTTGGACAATTATTTATCAAGAGTAATTTTCCGAAGTCTTTGAGGGTATGAAATTTTTATTTGAGGTTCCATAACAACCGTTAGTGGTGCCTTTTCTGTAATATGATGGTCTTCAGTAACCTTTTTTTTCTCTAAACCAAGTGTGTCTCCCAACCCGTCAGTCATATCCACACGTGATTGAGCTGTAGATTGCTCAACTAGTTTACCACTTCTCAAACTGATGGCCTGACACTGCTTCTTCGGATTTACAACTGTATTTCTAGGGAGATTCCCCTGCGATCTGTTGTTCAACATATTTGCTAACTGGACCACCTGTGTCTCCAAGTTCTTGATGGATGATCTAGTTTCTATCATGAACTGGGTTTGAGAATTTGTGAGGGTCAACAAGGTTGCTTGCAATTCATTGGGATCAGCTTGTTGGCTTTGTGGTTGATGCGCGAAAAGATGCACACACTTAAACGCAAGTGCACGTTATCGTGACAAGTAATATAGTCTTAGCAAGACCGAATATCGTCCACAAGGATTAGGGTTCAAGTACCAAATATCTATCTTTTGGTATCTATTTGGTAAATTGATATTTGATTTTGTGGTTTATAATTACGAATTATAAAGGCTAATTTAACTAATGAGTTTACTTCCGTTGTGATGAGAATAGGGCTTCCATGTCTCCTCAACTATCCGCTTATGTTATTTATTAATACAACGAATTATGGTCTTCTTCTCTCGGAGCTAGCAGGTTTACGAAATCGTTTTATATTCCCGTTAAGGATATATAAACACTCAACCCCAGTATTGCACCTTACCTACCTTTCGGTGATAAGGATAACTCTATAGGAGGATTAAGAACAAAAACCTAGTTAACCGTCACGCACCATGCGCAAAATTAGGGTTGTTAAGCCTCTCATTAACGCTACATAAATAACTGAGGTATTTTCATTCCCAATCCAAGAATGTCTACCCAACTTACAGCATATTCACAATCTCTCCTTTCGAAGTAAATTAGAAATCATATAAGGATAATTAGTTGTCAATTAATTACCAAGCATTCAACGCAATTATTGGATAAATCTCTCAAAGAAGAATAATAACCATAAACATGTATTAATTCATAACATAAGTTTCTAGTGAATCAACATGGAAAGCCCTATAAGAGAATTAGTTCCTAGCCATTGACATGACAAGAACTAATTCAAAGTCCATCATACAAAAACTGAAATAAAGAAAAGAAAAGTAAAGAAAATTACTTAAGAATGAGTCTCCAAGCCTAGAATCCAAGGGTTGTGTTGTGGAATATTTACAAGATGGATTGGTGGATGGAAGGATGTAGAATGGTGAATGGTGGAATGGAGAATGAATAATTCTTCTAATGATGTAGAGTATTTATAACCAAAGAATCCTTTTGGTGAAGGGTTAGGGATTTTGTAGGTAGGAAAAGTTATTAGAATCCTTTTAGGTAAGGGTTTTAAGGTAGGAAAAGTTATCCCTTTAGGAAGGAAAAGTTATCCCTTTAGGATTCTGAAAACATGTCAAATTCAGCCAGCACTTCATAATTCCCGCGTCGGCGCCGCGGCCCTGCAGACTGGCGTCGCGGCGCCTGAAAATCAGCAACTCTCGGGTCTTTCAGCACTTTGGGCGCCGCGGCGCTGCTGCCAGGCGTCGCGGCTCCGGTGACGTTTTTCAGGCGGATTCTATCTCGTTGCCCTTTTTTCGTCCGGACTTGTGCGAACTCTATAATTCCCGGAACTTCTTAGACTTTATTTCTTGGCCCTTTTTGTGTGCAATTCCATCTCATTTATGCTCATTTCATCTCCTTTTCGTCATTTCTCCATTTCTGACCGCTGCGACATAAAAGAAAGGAAAACGACCCTAATACTATACTAAACATAAATAAAATGAGTAAAATACTAACTAAAAATGAATCAAAAAGTGTATATAAAATACACCGATCAAATACCCCCAAACTTAACCTTTGCTCGCCCTCGAGTAAAGATAGAAAGAAAGAAATAAAGGACTCAAGAAAAAGGAAAAACAAAAGACTCACTGACATTGATCACTTTAGCTGCATTGATGTTATCTAGAAAAACATGAAGGTTAGCAGAATAATATGCAGGAACATATAGCATGAAACTTTAGCACACTAAACACACTAAGCTAGATATTTCGCAAACTCATTTTTATCATGCTTAATGGAAGTCAAAACACTGAATCATGCATGTTAATTTCATAATTCCTATAGCATGTTTACTTGCTATTCTCCACTAATCATGGCTATGCATCTAAGAGATCTTCAGGACTTTTAAGGGTTGTAATGTAGGCTTAGGCACGGGTAGGTAAAATAGGCATTTAGGCTCATTCTTTTGTGTACCATAAGCTCTTTAGCTTTTCAGTGTTTCCCTTTTTCTTTTGATTCTTTTCTTCACTTCAAATCTATCTTTTCCCCTCATTTGTTTTGGGAGAGTGAAGTGTATCATAATAACAAGCACCCCCAAACTTAGGCTTTTGCCTATTTCTTATTACTTTTTCATTGGGGTGCATCAAACTTATTCACTCTTTTTGTCTCTTTTTTAACACAATTTATTCCACTATTTCAAATTTTTACTTATGGCACAATTGTAGGAATATATGGTGTCAAAGAAAAAGTTTCATGTTTTTAGGCTCAATGGTGCTGACTAGGGATATTTTTAAAGTCAGGGACAGAAAAGAGTGGTAAGAATTCACTAACAAAGAAATGCATGAGTCATCTCCCTAACATGCATATCCTAACTATTTCGCCTCAAATAGCAAGCAATCATAACACATAGGTTTTAATCTTTTAACAATGCACAAATCAAGCAAGATACTCCCAATAGACAGATTTCATGAGTTTTTGGCATATCTAACCTAAGTGTTTAGATGGTTGCTTCTAATTCCATTACATTATTCAACCTTACTTCACTAGGCAATTCAAGTAATTACAACATGCATGATCTTAAAAAAAAAATTATGACTCAAAAATGGCTCAAAAATACACAAAACAATTCAACAAGACTCAAAAACAATAAAACATCCCCCCAAACTTAAATCACACATTGTCCCCAATGTGTGCAAGACTCAAAAAAAAAAAAATTAGTGACAACTTCGACACAACCACGGTCATAACGGAGGTCTAGGAGGAAGATTTCTGGAATTTGCACGGAATATGGTCCTCTGAAGTTCAGTCGCGCCACGAGATTCGGCGCCACGCTGCTAGTCTGATGGCTCTCACAGGTTCGGCGGCCGGTCTGGCCTGTGCAGCTACTTTCCCTTTTTTCAGCGTTTTTCCTCCTTTTTCCTCGGTTTTAGCTTTCAGTCCACCTGTCATCCAACAACACAAAACAAGAACCCAAGACCGTGAGACTGTTCAAGACAAAATAAAATAAACTAAAGACAGAAATTAAAATAACATAATTAAAAATATTGGGTTGCCTCCCAACAAGCGCTGTCTTTAACGTCTTCTAGCCGGACGCAATTAACCTTTCCTAGTGCCCATTGGATCCTTCTGCGAAATGCTTGCAATCCGCAGAGTTATTGTTGCAGGTCTCACTTCAACTACAACAATTGCTTCAAACAAGGGCCTCAAATTTACGATTATCCCCCAAGTACACAAGACGTGCTTGTCTTTTAGGCTCTCTCTAATGTAGGGATCAGTGAGATTCCCAACATCTCTCAACTCTAGGGGGTGCCCTTGATGGTATGGACTTCCTGTTTGGGGGTCAACATTGACAGCCGGTGGTGTTTCTTCTGCAATAGGTGCAAGAAAAAGAATTTCCACAGAATCCAAGAAGGTAAATAATTGGATCTCTGCAATCTTTTCCTTCTCTACACCAACTATCTCACCAGATTCATCAATAGTTGGCTGTGGTTCAGGCTCCTCAATTTCTTTGTTCGTTCAAAATCACCTCGATTTACGGGTTAGGCGCCGTGACCACCGCTCTTTGTGCGCCGCTCACTCTCTGCCTTGTCTCGGAATCTTGATTGTCGCGGCCTGCTCGCCAGTGGCTGCTTCTGCTCGAACTCTCTATCTCCCCGATTCGGCATCCTTCGTGTCAATTGCACGAAATTGTGTTTCTCATTGCCTACCCAGTGCATATTGCTCTTCTTGCGTTTATTTGTTGAATATGATCGCGAGTTACGCTATTTGCGTTTCCAACTTCTTCATGGCCATTCGTTTCGTCCATGAACCGATTTTGGTACCTCGTGAAACCGAGTATAGCCTCTGCAATTCCTCCTCCTTCTACATGGTTGGAGCTCGATCATATTGACAGTAGAAATCCATGTCTTAAGGATCCCTGAGATGAATCAAAACCAACAACGAATCACGACACACTTGTTTTTTTTTTTCAAAAGAAAATAAAATAAATAATTTAAAGAAACAAAAATAAAAACCAAATTAGAAATTAAAAATAGATAAATTTGATATTGAACTATGCCTAATCCCCGGCAACGGCGCCAAAAACTTGATGCGCGAAAAGATGCACACACTTAAACGCAAGTGCACGTTATCGTGACAAGTAATATAGTCTTAGCAAGACCGAATATCGTCCACAAGGATTAGGGTTCAAGTACCAAATATCTATCTTTGGTATCTATTTGGTAAATTGATATTTGATTTTGTGGTTTATAACTACGAATTATAAAGGCTAATTTAACTAATGAGTTTACTTCAGTTGTGATGAGAATAGGGCTTCCATGTCTCCTCAACTATCCGCTTATGTTATTTATTAATACAACGAATTATGGTCTTCTTCTCTCGGAGCTAGCAGGTTTACGAAATCGTTTTATATTCCCGTTAAGGATATATAAACACTCAACTCCAGTATTGCACCTTACCTACCTTTCGGTGATAAGGATAACTCTATAGGAGGATTAAGAACAAAAACCTAGTTAACCGTCACGCACCATGCGCAAAATTAGGGTTGTTAAGCCTCTCATTAACGCTACATAAATAATTGAGGTATTTTCATCCCCAATCCAAGAATGTCTACCCAACTTACAGCATATTCACAATCTCTCCTTTCGAAGTAAATTAGAAATCATATAAGAATAATTAGTTGTCAATTAATTACCAAGCATTCAACGCAATTATTGGATAAATCTCTCAAAGAAGAATAATAACCATAAACATGTATTAATTCATAACATAAGTTTCTAGTGAATCAACATGGAAAGCCCTATAAGAGAATTAGTTCCTAGCCATTGACATGACAAGAACTAATTCAAAGTCCATCATACAAAAACTGAAATAAAGAAAAGAAAAGTAAAGAAAATTACTTAAGAATGAGTCTCCAAGCCTAGCATCCAAGGGTTGTGTTGTGGAATATTTACAAGATGGATTGGTGGATGAAAGGATGTAGAATGGTGAATGGTGGAATGGAGAATGAATAATTCTTCTAATGATGTAGAGTATTTATAACCAAAGAATCCTTTTGGTGAAGGGTTAGGGATTTTGTAGGTAGGAAAAGTTATTAGAATCCTTTTAGGTAAGGGTTTTAAGGTAGGAAAAGTTATCCCTTTAGGTAGGAAAAGTTATCCCTTTAGGAAGGAAAAGTTATCCCTTTAGGATTCTGAAAACATGTCAAATTCGGCCAGCACTTCATAATTCCCGCGTCGGCGCCGCGGCCCTGCAGACTGGCGCCGCGGCGCCTGAAAATCAGCAACTCTCGGGTCTTTCAGCACTTTGGGCGCCGCGGCGCTGCTGCCAGGCGCCGCGGCTCCGGTGACGTTTTTCAGGCGGATTCTGTCTCGTTGCCCTTTTTTCGTCCGGACTTCGTCTGAACTCCTCTATAATTCCCGGAACTTCTTAGACTTTATTTCTTGGCCCTTTTTGTGTGCAATTCCATCTCATTTATGCTCATTTCATCTCCTTTTCGTCATTTCTCCATTTCTGACCGCTGCGACATAAAAGAAAGGAAAACGACCCTAATACTATACTAAACATAAATAAAATGAGTAAAATACTAACTAAAAATGACTCAAAAAGTGTATATAAAATACACCGATCAAATACCCCCAAACTTAACCTTTGCTCGCCCTCGAGTAAAGATAGAAAGAAAGAAATAAAGGACTCAAGAAAAAGGAAAAACAAAAGACTCACTGACATTGATCACTTTAGCTACATTGATGTTATCTAGAAAAACATGAAGGTTAGCAGAATAATATGCAGGAACCTATAGCATGAAACTTTAGCACACTAAACACACTAAGCTAGATATTTCGCAAACTCATTTTTATCATGCTTAATGGAAGTCAAAACACTGAATCATGCATGTTAATTTCATAATTCCTATAGCATGTTTACTTGATATTCTCCACTAATCATGGCTATGCATCTAAGAGATCTTCAGGACTTTTAAGGGTTGTAATGTAGGCTTAGGCACGGGTAGGTAAAAATAGGCATTTAGGCTCATTCTTTTGTGTACCATAAGCTCTTTAGCTTTTCAGTGTTTCTCTTTTTCTTTTGATTCTTTTCTTCACTTCAAATCTATCTTTTCCCCTCCTTTGTTTTGGGAGAGTGAAGTGTATCATAATAACAAGCACCCCCAAACTTAGGCTTTTGCCTATTTCTTATTACTTTTTCATTGGGGTGCATCAAACTTATTCACTCTTTTTGTCTCTTTTTTAACACAATTTATTCCACTATTTCAAATTTTTACTTATGGCACAATTGTAGGAATATATGGTGTCAAAGAAAAAGTTTCATGTTTTTAGGCTCAATGGTGCTGACTAGGGATATTTTTAAAGTCAGGGACAAAAAAGAGTGGTAAGAATTGACTAACAAAGAAATGCATGAGTCATCTCCCTAACATGCATATCCTAACTATTTCGCCTCAAATAGCAAGCAATCATAACACATAGGTTTTAATCTTTTAACAATGCACAAATCAAGCAAGATACTCCCTGACAGATTTCATGAGTTTTTGGCATATCTAACCTAAGTGTTTAGATGGTTGCTTCTAATTCCATTACATTATTCAACCTTACTTCACTAGGCAATTCAAGTAATTACAACATGCATGATCTTAAAAAAAAATTATGACTCAAAAATGGCTCAAAAATACACAAAACAATTCAACAAGACTCAAAAACAATAAAACATCCCCCCAAACTTAAATCACACATTGTCCCCAATGTGTGCAAGACTCAAAAAAATAAAAATAAATTAGTGACAACTTACTGACACAACACAGCGGTCATAACGGAGGTCTAGGAGGAAGATTTCTGGAATTTGCACGGAATATGGTCCTCTGAAGTTCCGGAGTTGCGACCCTGAGATTCAGCCATGGCTACTGCTAGTCTGGTGGCTCTGGATTTCAGCGCGCGGCCAGTTCAGCGCGCCGACGATCGCTTTCCCTTTTTTTTGGCGTTTTGCTCCTTTTCCTCGGTTTTAGCTACCCACCACATCCAACAACACAAAACAAGAACCCAAGACCGTGAGATGTTTCAAGACAAAATAAAATAAACTAAAGAAATTAAAATAACATAATTAAAAACATTGGGTTGCCTCAATGGCTGTCTTTAACGTCTTTTAGCGGGACGCAATTAACATTTCCGAGTGCCCATTGGATCCTTCGCGACGCTTGCAATCCACAGAGTTATTGTTGCAGGTCTCACTTCAACTACAACAATTGCTTCAAACAAGGGCCTCAAATTTACGATTACCCCCCAAGTACACAAGACGTGCTTGTCTTTTAGGCTCTCTCTAATGTAGGGATCAGTGAGATTCCCAACATCTCTCAACTCTAGGGGGTGCCCTTGATGGTATGGACTTCTGTTTGAAATTCGACATTGTGGCCGGTGGTGTTTCTTCTGCAATAGGTGCAAGAAAAAGAATTTCCACAGAATCCAAGAAGGTAAATAATTGGATCTCTGCAATCTTTTCCTTCTCTACACCAACTATCTCACCAGATTCATCAATAGTTGGGTGTGGTTCAGGCTCCTCAATTTGCTGTTCGCTGTTCAAAATCACCTCGATTTCTGGGTTCTGGGCGCCGCGACCCTGCTCTTTGGCGCCGCGGCGCTCACTCTCCTGCACTGTCTCAGAATCTTCGGTGTCGCGGCCCTGCTCATCGGCGCTGCTGCTGCTGCGAACTCTCTATCTCCCCTGATTCGGCATCCTTCAGGTCAATTGCCTGACATTGTGTTTCCTCATTGCCTACCCCAGGTGCAGATTGCTCTTCTTGCGTTTCGCTGTTGAATATGATCGCGAGTTCTGCTATTTGCGTTTCCAATTTCTTCATGGCCATTCTCGTTTCGTCCATGAACTGATTTTGGTACCTCGTGAAACTGAGTATAGCCTCTCGCAATTCCTCCCTCTCTTCCTCTATGGTTGGAGCTCGATCATATTGACAGTAGAAATCCATGTCTTAAGGATCCCTGAGATGAATCAAAACCAACAACGAATCACGGCACACTTTTTTTTTTTTTTTCAAAAGAAAATAAAATAAATAATTTAAAGAAACAAAAATAAAAACCAAATTAGAAATTAAAAATAGATAAATTTGATATTGAACTATGCCTAATCCCCGGCAACGGCGCCAAAAAATTGATGCGCGAAAAGATGCACACACTTAAACGCAAGTGCACGTTATCGTGACAAGTAATATAGTCTTAGCAAGACCGAATATCGTCCACAAGGATTAGGGTTCAAGTACCAAATATCTATCTTTTGGTATCTATTTGGTAAATTGATATTTGATTTTGTGGTTTATAACTACGAATTATAAAGGCTAATTTAACTAATGAGTTTACTTCCGTTGTGATGAGAATAGGGCTTCCATGTCTCCTCAACTATCCGCTTATGTTATTTATTAATACAACGAATTATGGTCTTCTTCTCTCGGAGCTAGCTGGTTTACGAAATCGTTATATATTCCCGTTAAGGATATATAAACACTCAACTCCAGTATTGCACCTTACCTACCTTTCGGTGATAAGGATAACTCTATAGGAGGATTAAGAACAAAAACCTAGTTAACCGTCACGCACCATGCGCAAAATTAGGGTTGTTAAGCCTCTCATTAACGCTACATAAATAATTGAGGTATTTTCTTCCCCAATCCAAGAATGTCTACCCAACTTACAGCATATTCACAATCTCTCATTTCGAAGTAAATTAGAAATCATATAAGGATAATTAGTTGTCAATTAATTACCAAGCATTCAACGCAATTATTGGATAAATCTCTCAAAGAAGAATAATAACCATAAACATGTATTAATTCATAACATAAGTTTCTAGTCAATCAACATGGAAAGCCCTATAAGAGAATTAGTTCCTAGCCATTGACATGACAAGAACTAATTCAAAGTCCATCATACAAAAACTGAAATAAAGAAAAGAAAAGTAAAGAAAATTACTTAAGAATGAGTCTCCAAGCCTAGCATCCAAGGGTTGTGTTGTGGAATATTTACAAGATGGATTGGTGGATGGAAGGATGTAGAATGGTGAATGGTGGAATGGAGAATGAATAATTCTTCTAATGATGTAGAGTATTTATAGCCAAAGAATCCTTTTGGTGAAGGGTTAGGGATTTTGTAGGTAGGAAAAGTTATTAGAATCCTTTTAGGTAAGGGTTTTAAGGTAGGAAAAGTTATCCCTTTAGGTAGGAAAAGTTATCTCTTTAGGAAGGAAAAGTTATCCCTTTAGGATTCTGAAAACATGTCAAATTCGGCCAGCACTTCATAATTCCCGCGTCGCGCGTGTCCTGATGAGGCCGCTGGCTACCAAAATCAGCAACTCTCGGTCTTTCAGCACTTTGGGCGCTAGCGGCCATGACGCGGATTCCGGTGACATTTTTCAAAGGATTCTCTCGTTGCCACTTTTCGTCCGGACTTCGTCGAACTCCTCTATAATTCGGAACTTCTTAGACTTTATTTCTTGGCCCTTTTGTGTGCAATTCCATCTCATTTATGCTCATTTCATCTCCTTTTCGTCATTTCTCCATTTCGACATTGCGACATAAAAGAAAGGAAAACGACCTGTCTGATACTAAACATAAATAAAATGAGTAAAATACTAACTAAAAATGACTTAAAAGTGTATATAAAATACCGATCGCTGGTATGGGTTCTTTGGAATGGTGCGCTTGACCCGTAGAACATTGTTAATTGCCTGCGATCTTGGTCTTGGAGTGTGACTCGGTTACAGTTGTTTCTCCAAGAAAACTTAGGGTGATTTCTCCAAGATTGTAAGTGTTGGAGAATGGGTTGTTGTAGGGCCTCTAGAGGTTTCTAACTGCCTGAACCTGTGCTTGCTCTTTAGATATATTGTTGGGATCCACTTGTTATACCCCGTATTTTCAGAGTATGTACGTGAGGACGTACGTACAAAAGTTTAAGCCTTAAGTTAGGCAAGGGACGAAATTTGTGCACAACTAGCGAAAAGAATCGTTTTCCGACGAAACGTTTTCCGGACTTTGCGAAGGGAAAAATACGGTTGCAACATTTATTATTTTTGCGGATTTTTCCGAGAGATGAAATATTTTGAACCAACGAGAGGGTGACAAGTGTCACCCTCAAGTGGGCGGTAATAAGGGACGAAACTTGGCACGTTTTGCCTTTGATTTTTTTGTCAAGGAGTTGGTAGGATATTTTGTGTAGTTGATGAGCAAGTGGGACCCACAAACACTTGTCCAAATCTTGACCCTACACTTGCCCACCACTTGTCTTAATCTTGGCCATTGATTGGCCTATAAATACCCCTCCAATGCAAGACTATTTCTTCATCCTCAGTTGAAATTCCAAGTCTAAAAACCCTCTCCCCCTTAGTGTAGTTTTCGTCAGGCTCCTCCCCTTTGAGAGGCCTTGGCGAAACATTCCACTTGCCTAGTAGTTTTCGTAAAATACCCCCCCCCCCCCGTGGTAGAAATGTATTTCTCCAAGTATTGTTACTATTCCATAAATACTTTGGCCCAAATACCTTGTAGTATTCCAAGGTTACACCTATACTAAAAGCCCAGAAATACTATTATACTTCCTATAGTCACTAAACGAAACCCTAAGGAAAATCTTCATAGCGGGTTGAAGTATTAAGAAGAAGTTGTGTAGAACTTCTAAGGGTTGTTTAGAGCAGGTTGGAGCGCCCAGAGTAGGAGCTAAACGTTGCTCAGGATCGACATTAAAAATTGGATAATTTTGGGCTTATCGAGGTAAATACTCTTGTCCTTCTATTATAGTTGGAAATTATATACTAAAGTAGTATAGAAATGAGTATAAGATATAGAAGGATGGTATAAGAGAAGAGAACTGAATTGAAATCACATCAGAAGAAGATTAAACTGTACTTACATAGGATTTGTATTCTGATGAACTTGTGTAGTTGGACGGGTAGGGAAGTGCTGCCCAATTTTCCGTAGAATAAGGAATCTGTATCTAGAATTATTATACAGAGTAGTCTAGACGTTGATAGACTTGTATAACCGTTATAGGTTGAAGTACTGCAAGTAGCGTATTCTACTCGAAGGGTGGAAAGGGCTAGCCGGATTACAGTACTTTGGAGCTATTTGCTAATAGTCGATAATCGTCGCGAGGTATGTGATTCTTCCTATCCTATTGAGCATGATATTTTAAAAGAATATATATATAGTACGGTAGACGTACGTGTGTGAACTGAACGTGGTTTTACTCCGATGTCTTTTGACTTGAGTTTAAATAATAAGAATCTTGAAGTATTTCAAAAGAATTAAGAAACCTTTTTAAAAGAAGAGTAAGGCTTGGTTTTAAAAGCTTAAGAGTTATACTAGCTTTATGGGAAGTTAGGTATAACGACTTAAGAGAGATAAAAATAATGGTTTATTGATTTTAGAAGTTAAGAGACTTGATCTTAAAAGATAAGAGATTTGACTTAATTGAATTAATATGAATTTTGTTAAAAAGTGTGAAACCTCATTCGTGAGTAATGAGTACTTGGTTTTTAAAAGGAATAATGTTTTACTGATTTCGGAAATCAGAATAAGTATCGAACAAACCACTGCAGCGTTAATAAAGGGAAATGTATTGACTAATTAAGTATTATTAAAACCAGTAGAAACCTCCATCTGCATAGAAGCTAAGATGAGACAAAATGATATTACATTTCCTAGATCATGGCTGCTTTAATAAGAATGTTATAAACAAGAATAACCTACTCACATATAAGGCATGTGTTTCTCAAATTGTTTTAAAAGAGAATTACGTTATTAAATGATTAAGACTATGAACTATGAAATCTTTCAAAATAAGAGACGTGAATATTTGAAATAAGGCAAACTTGAACTTTGGAAAAGAATGTTGTAACTTGATTTTAAAAGGAGAAGTGTTTTGGTTTAAAAAGGAAAGTATGGAAGTTGTTTTGGTTTACTTAAAAATGTTAGTCACTCTATTTTTATAATACGGGCATCGGGTGACCTTTGTAAAAGAAATGGATCCTTTAAAAAGAATTTAACGTACGTAGTACTTTGGGGTTAAAACCTGGACTTTGGCATAAAATGAAAGTACCTTGAGTTGTGTGTAACTTGCCTATGTTTGCGTGTGATAGCCTTGTCGTGCTAGTATTGTATTTCTATACCACCGCGTCTCAATGGAGTCTTAGGTTGATTTGTTATGATCTTACTTGGACATCTGGCGTGTGGAGGATTCCACGCGTGCTTCGTTGATAGCATTATTCCATGGACTAGCTCTCCACGAGGTTTTCTTGGTCGGATTTGGTATCCGTGGTTGGCTTTCGTACTTGCCGCCTCGTGGCTGATTCGGCCTTAGTACACAGTAGTTAGCCTTCGCAGTTGCCCCGTTCAGTGTAGTGGAGAAGTCTCGTGATACTGACGCGGTATCGGTAGTTAGCCTCGTGCTTGCCGGTCAACTACGTGACCACGGCCTTGGTATTTGGTAGTTGGCTTTCGTACTTGCCGTGACGGCCGTGGCGGAGTCTCGTGTCTGACGCTGGTATCGGTAGTTAGCCCTCGTACTTGCCGGTCAACTACGTGACCACGGCGCGGTATCTGGTAGTTGGCTTCGTACTTGCCCGTGTCGACTCCGTGGTTTGATTGTATAGTATTGTTAGTACGGCTTTGATATCGGTAGTTGGCTTTCGTACTTGCCCGTCGATTGATGATGCGGCTTTGGTATCACGGTAGTTAGCCCATTACTTGCCGTCACGGTTTATGACTCAGGTAGGACTTGGTGTTCATCTGTACTCCTTGGTGTTATTATATCATAGACTGCCGGCAGTGAGGAAGGTATTCCACGGGCATGATTGATGTTGAGGGCGTGAGACCCATAGTTATATTTGAGTGATGCCTTTGAGGGCGTGAGTCCCTGACTTACATGACTGCTTATTTATTATGGACTGTAGTTTGGTTATCATACATGTCTCGCCTTTATATAGACTACTATGATTTCATTTCTGATATTTTTAGTTTCACATACTTGGTACTGTTGTCTTGACCTCGCCGAGCTGCGTTCATGCTGCAGGTAGAGGTACACCAGTCGTTGATCCTCGCTCATAGGATCACAGTTCAGCGTATCGGGAAGCTCCGTTTCTCCGGAGGCTTATCTTTTGGTATAGTCCTGTCTCTGTAGGTACTTGTACATTCGTGGTATGGCGGGCCACGTCCCTTCATGTTGTATAAAAACTCTTAGAGGTGCATGTAATCTTGTTGTGGGCGGGGTTTGTAAGGATGTAACTGCTCGATTTTTAATTATGTATCTGAAGGTAACCGTTTGGTTGGCTTTGTTTATTATGATATCTCTTGTTCATGTTTAAGTTTTTATTTCCGCTGATTTTTCTCTCGATGTTGTATCACCAGGTGCCCGGTAGGCACGATCACGCCCGGATCGGTCGTGACAAAAGTGGTATCGAGCGATTAATCCTCGAAAAGTGTCTACTGCACCGTGTCTAATAGATTCTTGATTATCGATGTGTGCACCACATCTATAATCGTGAGGTCAGCAGGACATTTAGGATTGGTTTCCATTCTTCTCATTTCGATATCGTGCCTTAGAAACGTGTTATAAGTTGGACCTCTCGACGCATTTCGTTTTACAAGTTATGCCTCCGCAAGTGCAACCCGCCCAGATGGGCAAGGCAGCGAGGAAACCTGGTAGGATACAGAGGAGTACGGGGCGCAGCCCGTCATTACGAGATAGTGCTTGAGACGGCGAGTTTTGCGACGCCGCCAAATTTCAAGAGAGCAGAGCCGCAGCAGTTGGCTGAGACCACAAGACTGAGCCTCCATCCACACCGGAGCAGGAGATGGGTTACAAGGAGATGGCCCGATTATTGGCCGTGATAGTGGCAAGGCACGAGGATAAGCCGGATGCAATGATTCCAGATCGTAGTACCGTAGTTCACCCGAGAGCGAATAGTTTGAGATCGCGACTTTTTGAGTCTGACCGCCAGATGTTTTATGGATCGAGGCACGAGGATGATCCGCAGGAGTTCATCGAGCGATGACGGATCATGAGAGTGATCAAGGCTTCGAGACCGAGTCACGGTCTTAGGTTCACATCGGCCGCGTGATCTGCAATGATCGTTTGATTCGCGAGCCGCCCCGGGGAGCATGCGCCTCGGCTATTTGGGACGAGTTCTGAGGCATTTCTTGCACATTTCTTGCCTCCACGCATGGAGGGCTCGGCCGACAAATTTTTGGTGTTGAGGCAGAGCGCGCGGTTCGGGAGTACAATGTGGAGTTCGACTCATCGCTCGTATGTCCCGCGTTAGTAGCCAGATAGAGGACGAGTGCACCGCTATGTCACAGGCTCGGCGATTATTTGGCGAGAGTTGCGCGGGTGTAGCTCTTCACCGCATGGACATTGCCCGCATGCGGACTTACGCAGGTGTGAAGAGCGAGAGGTCGGCGGAATGACCAAGATCGGGCAAGAGGGCAACAACAGGCCCTTTGATAACTTTCGAGGCGGACCGCCTCGGCCAAACTAGTTATGTACCTCCGCCCGATCTGAGTGGTCCTCCACGGCCTTGGGACGCCGGGATATTCAGAAGCGGTCGGGGCTCCCTGTTTCAGATTTTGAGGAGTAGGAGTGCTCGCGGATGAGTCGCCACTTGTCTCGGTGTGGCGTTGTGGAAAACTTCATAAGGAGAGTGTCGTACTAATTTGGGAGATTGTTATTCTTGCGGCCAACGGGGCCATCGGCGAGAGGCTGTCCACTGGGTAGCATGGTGGGATAGCACTGACTACGAGATCGATTGCGGGTTCTTCACCTTCCATAGCTAGGCGGGATGCTCATACACCGCAGCCACGGCGAGTCGCGGTAGAAGTTCCCAGTTTTAGCGGTCCTTTGAACCGCCTATCTTTTCAGGTATATCCTTAACCCTCTAGAGATCAGCATGCGTGTTATGATGATTATATGTTGAGTACTATGTACAGATAGCATTGTGTATATTGTGGTTTAGAGACATGGTTAGTTGAAAGAATAAGTATGGGGACAGGGAAGGTATGAACCTTAGAATATTACACGTTGAGACCTTAGATGTAAGGCCGTCTTTAATAAAAGATTTTACGGTTAGTCTTTGTCAAAATACTTGGTATGCGTATAAATGTATTGTGGGATAATTCCGTGGGTTGTGTAAGATGAAAGAGGTAGCTTTCTGGACTTGTATAGGTAAGATTGTTCCGGATCGGGGGAACAAGTGTTTGGCGCGATAGCGGGTCGGGTTGAGTATCGATTGCGGGTCAACCCACGGCCTGTAATGTGGTGGGGTCAGTTATAGGTGGTCCCGCCAGGTGGTAGGGTCACGAGGGTGCTAGGCTCAAGTTTAGATGACCATCGTATGAGTTCGTGGATATGTTCGACCGGAATCGGATCGTGAAGGCCGGGAATTGCCTTAAAGGAATTTGAGGCTAGTAAGGTGACCAAGTTTGGAGGTAGTGACTCCAAAGTTTTGGAAACCGAAGCGATGACTGAAGTATGGTACGTATACTAGAAATAGTTCAAGTGTTCGTGAAGGGTACGACGAGTAAGGAGAGAAGTGAACGGGCGTTAGCTGAATAAAAAAGATCATTTTTGTTGTGAAGTGAAGATGCGAAGGGAGTATCCCTTAGACCTGGGTGGAAGCTTTTGTAATGCTAGAGGTGATTCCTCGTTGACTTGGGTTAAGTATTTGCGCGTGTGTTATTTGGTGGCCAGGTGTGGCATTGGAAACTAGTTAAGAGGAACTTTATCGTTATCCGTCTTGAGAAGGAACATTCGGGACGAATGTTTCTAAGGGAGGAAGAATGTTATACCCCATATTTCCAGAGTATGTACGTGAGGACGTACGTACAAAAGTTTAAGCCTTAAGTTAGGCAAGGGACAAAATTTGTGCACAACTAGCGAAAAGAATCGTTTTCCGACGAAACGTTTTCCGGACTTTGCGAAGGGAAAAATACGGTTGCAACATTTATTATTTTTGCGGATTTTTCTGAGAGATGAAATATTTTGGACCAACGAGAGGGTGACAAGTGTCACCCTCAAGTGGGCGGTAATATGGGACGAAACTTGGCACGTTTTGCCTTTGATTTTTTTGTCAAGGAGTTGGTAGGATATTTTGTGTAGTTGATGAGAAAGTGGGACCCACAAACACTTGTCCAAATCTTGACCCTACACTTGCCCACCACTTGTCTTAATCTTGGCCATTGATTGGCCTATAAATACCCCTCCAATGCAAGACTATTACTTCATCCTCACTTGAAATTCCAAGTCTAAAAACCCTCTCCCCCTTAGTGTAGTTTTCGTCCAAGGCTCCCCCTCCCCCTTTGAGAGGCCTTGGCCGAAACATTCCCCCCCTTGCCTAGTAGTTTTCGTAAAATACCCCCCCCCCTGGTAGAAAAGTATTTCTCCAAGTATTGTTACTATTCTAAAAATACCTTGGCCCAAATACCTTGTAGTATTCCAAGGTTACACCTATACAAAAAGCCCAGAAATACTATTATACTTCCTATAGTCACTAAACGAAACCCTAAGGAAAATCTTCATAGCGGGTTGAAGTATTAAGAAGAAGTTGTGTAGAACTTCTAAGGGTTGTTTAGAGCGGGTTGGAGCGCCCAGAGTAGGAGCTAAACGTTGCTCAGGATCGACATTAAAACTTGGATAATTTTGGTAAATACTCTTGTCCTTCTATTATAGTTGGAAATTATATACTAAAGTAGTATAGAAATGAGTATAAGATATAGAAGGATGGTATAAGAGAAGAGAACTGAATTGAAATCACATCAGAAGAAGATTAAACTGTACTTACATAGGACTGTATTTACAGTAGACTTGTGTAGTTGGACGGGTAGGGAAGTGCTGCCCAATTTTCCGTAGAATAAGGAATCTGTATCTAGAATTATTATACATAGTAGTCTAGACGTTGATATACTTGTATAACCGTTATAGGTTGAAGTACTGCAAGTAGCGTATTCTACTCGAAGGGTGGAAAGGGCTAGCCGGATTACAGTACTTTGGAGCTATTTGCTAATAGTCGATAATCGTCGCGAGGTATGTGATTCTTCCTATCCTCTTGAGCATGATATTTTAAAAGAATATATATATAGTACGGTAGACGTACGTGTGTGAACTGAACGTGGTTTTACTCCGATGTCTTTTGACTTGAGTTTAAATAATAAGAATCTTGAAGTATTTCAAATGAATTAAGAAACCTTTTTAAAAGAAGAGTAAGGCTTGGTTTTAAAAGCTTAAGAGTTATACTAGCTTTATGGGAAGTTAGGTATAACGACTTAAGAGAGATAAAAAGAATGGTTTATTGATTTTAGAAGTTAAGAGACTTGATCTTAAAAGATAAGAGATTTGACTTAATTGAATTAATATGAATTTTGTTAAAAAGTGTGAAACCTCATTCGTGAGTAATGAGTACTTGGTTTTTAAAAGGAATAATGTTTCTTGATTTGGAAATCGAATAAGTATCGAACAAACCAACTGCGGCGTTAATAAAGGAAATGTATTGACTAATTAAGTATTATTAAAACCAAGAGAAACCTCCATCCGCATAGAAGCTAAGATGAGACAAAATGATATTACATTTCCTAGATCATGTCGCTTTAATAAGAATGTTATAAACAAGAATAACCTACTCACATATAAGGCATGTGTTTCTCAAATTGTTTTAAAAGAGAATTACGTTATTAAATGATTAAGACTATGAACTATGAAATCTTTCAAAATAAGAGACGTGAATATTTGAAATTAGGCAAACTTGAACTTTGGAAAAGAATGTTGTAACTTGATTTTAAAAGGAGAAGTGTTTTGGTTTAAAAAGGAAAGTATGGAAGTTGTTTTGGTTTACTTAAAAATGTTAGTCACTCTATTTTTATAATACGGGCATCGGGTGACCTTTGTAAAAGAAATGGATCCTTTAAAAAGAATTTAACGTACGTAGTACTTTGGGGTTAAAACCTGGACTTTGGCATAAAATGAAAGTACCTTGAGTTGTGTGTAACTTGCCTATGTTTGCGTGTGATAGCCTTGTCGTGCTAGTATTGTATTTCTATACCACCGCGTCTCTCAATGGAGGGCCGGTTGATTTGTTATGATCTTACTTGGACGTACCGGCAGTGACGGAGGATTCCACGGGTGCGCTCCTGTTGATAGCATTATTCCATGGACTAGCTCTCCATGAGGTTTTACTGATTCGGCCTTGGTATCTGGTGGTTGGCTTTCGTACTAGCCCCGTCTCGTGGTTGATTCGGCCTTGGTACAGTAGTTAGCCTTCGCGCTTGCCGTTCGGTTTAGTGGCGAAGTCTCGTGATCTGACGCGGTATCGGTAGTTAGCCCTCAGACTTGCCGGCCAACTACGTGACCGGCGCGGTATCGGTAGTTGGCTTTCGTACTTGCCCGTGACGCCGTGGCGGAGTCTCGTGATACTGAATTGGTATCGTAGTTAGCCCTCGTACTTGCCCGGTCACGTGACACGGCCTTGGTATCTGGTAGTTGGCTTCGTGCTTGCCCCGTGACGGCTCGTGGTTTGATTGTATAGTATTGTTAGTACGGCTTTGGTATCGGTAGTTGGCTTTCGTGCCTTGCCGGTCGATTGATGATGCGGCTTTGGTATCTGGTAGTTAGCCTTCGTACTTGCCCCGTACAATTTTATGACTCAGGTAGGACTTGTTGTTCATGTGTACTCCTTGGTGTTATTATATCATAGACTGCCGGCAGTGAGGAAGGTATTCCACGGGCATGATTGATGTTGGGGGCGTGAGACCCATAGTTATATTTGAGTGATGCCTTTGAGGGCGTGAGTCCCTGACTTACATGACTGCTTATTTATTATGGACTGTAGTTTGGTTATCATACATGTCTCCTGCTTTATATAGACTACTATGATTTCATTTACAGTATTTTTAGTTTCACATACTTGGTACCTGTTGTACTGACCTCCTTGAAGTGCGTTCATCCGCGGTAGAGGTACACGATCGTTGATCCTCGCCATAGGATCACGATTCGTATTAGGAAGCTCCGTTTCTCCGAGGCTTATCTTTTAGTATAGTCCTGTCACTGTAGGTACTTGTACATTGAGGGTATGGCGGGCCCTGTCCGTCATGTTGTATAAAAACTATTAAGTGCATGTAATCGTTGTGGCGGGGTTTGTAAGGATGTATGCTTGTTCGATTTTTAATTATGTATGCAAGAAGGTAACCGTTTGGTTGGCCTGTTTTATTATGATATCTCTTGTTCATGTTTAAGTTTTTATTTCTGCTGATTTTTCTCTGATGTTGTATCACTAGGGTGCCCGGGGTATGGCACCAGTCACGGGCCCGGGATCGGGTCGTGACACCACTGTTGTATCAGAGCAGTTAATCCTCGAAAAGTGTCTACAGACCGTGTCTAATAGATTCTTGATTATCGATGTATTGTGCACCACATCTATAATCAGGAGGCTGCAGGACATTTAGGATTGGTTTCCATTCTTCTCATTCTGAGATCGTGCCTTAGAGCTGTGTTATAAGTTGGACCCCTCTGACGCATTTCGTTTTACCGATTATTCCTCCGCCGAGCAACCGGGCAGATGGGCAAGCGTGAGAAACGCTGGTAGGATCTGAGAGGAATGCGGGCGCAGCCCGATCATTACCCGAGATAGTGCTTGGACGGCGAGTTTTGCGGCGCCGCCGGCCCGATAGAGTTTAGAGCGCGGCGATGGCTGCTGAGACCACGATACTGAGCCTCGGTCCGGCTGGAAGCGAGAGAGATGGGTTACAAGGAGATGGCCCAGTTATTGGCCAGGATAGTGGCAAGGCACGAGGATAAGCTGGATGCAGCGATTCCGGTACCGGTAGTACCCGTAGTTCACCCGAGAGCAGATAGTTTGAGACTGCGGGACTTTCTGAGTTGCAGCCCGCCAGTGTTTTATGGATCGAGTCACGAGGATGATCGCGAGTTCATCGAGCGATTCTGAGGATCATGAGAGTGATCAAGGCTTCGGAGACCGAGTCAGCGGTCTTAGGTTCACATCGGCTGCATGATACTGCAGTCGACTGGTTTGATTCGTGGGAGCTGTCCCGGGGGGAGCATGCGCCTCCAACTATTTGGGACGAGTTCTCGGAGGCATTTCTTGCACATTTCTTGCCTCCACAGACAAGGAGGGCTCGGGCCGACAAATTTTTGGTGTTGAGGCAGAGCGGGCGTACGGTTCGGGAGTACAATGTGGAGTTCGACTCATTGGTTCGGTATGTCCCCGCGTTAGTAGCCGGTATAGAGGACAGAGTGCACCGCTATGTCACAGGGCTCGACGATTATTTGGCAGAGAGTTGCGCGGGTGTAGCTCTTCAGCCGGGCATGGACATTGCCCGCATGCAGACTTATGCACTTGGGTGTGAAGAGCGGAGAGGTCGACGAAATGACCAAGATCAGCAGAAGAGGGCCAGAACAACAGGGTCCTTTGATAACTTTCGAGGCGGACCGCCTCAGCAGCAAACTAGTTATGTACCTCCGCCAGTACAGAGTGGTCCTCCACGGCGCCGGGACGCCGGGATATTCAGAAGCGGTCGGGGCTCCTGTGTTTCAGATTTTCAGGGGAGTAGGAGTGCTCGCCGGATGAGGTCGCCCTTGTCTCAGTGTGGCCGTTGTTGAAAACTTCATAAGGGAGAGTGTCGTACTAATTTGGGAGATTGTTATTCTTGCGGCCAACAGGGCCATCTGGCGAGAGACTGTCCGACCGAGTAGCACCGTGGGATAGCCTGACTACGAATCGATTCGCGGGTTCTTCACCTTCCATAGCTAGGCAGGATGCTCATACACCGGCAGGCCACGGCAGATGTCGCGGTAGAAGTTCCCAGTTTTATCGGTCCTTTGAACCGCCTATCTTTTCAGTTATATCCTTAACCCTCTAGAGATCAGCATGCGTGTTATGATGATTATATGTTGAGTACTATGTACAGATAGCATTGTGTATATTGTGGTTTAGAGACATGGTTAGTTGAAAGAATAAGTATGGGGACAGGGAAGGTATGAACCTTAGAATATTACACGTTGAGACCTTAGATGTAAGGCCGTCTTGAATAAAAGATTTTACGGTTAGTCTTTGTCAAAATACTTGGTATGCGTATAAATGTATTGTGGGATAATTCCGTGGGTTGTGTAAGATGAAAGAGGTAGCTTTCTGGACTTGTATAGGTAAGATTGTTCCGGATCGGGGGAACAAGTGTTTGGCGCGATAGCGGGTCGGGTTGAGTATCGATCGCGGGTCAACCCACGGCCTGTAATGTGGTGGGGTCAGTTCTAGGTGGTCCCGCCAGGTGGTAGGGTCACGAGGGTGCTAGGCTCAAGTTTAGATGACCATCGTATGAGTTCGTGGATATGTTCGACCGGAATCGGATCGTGAAGGCCGGGAATTGCCTTAAAGGAATTTGAGGCTAGTAAGGTGACCAAGTTTGGAGGTAGTGACTCCAAAGTTTTGGAAACCGAAGTGATGACTGAAGTATGGTACGTATACTAGAAAGAGTTCAAGTGTTCGTGAAGGGTACGACGAGTAAGGAGAGAAGTGAACGGGCGTTAGCTGAATAAAAAAGATCATTTTTGTTGTGAAGTGAAGATGCGAAGGGAGTATCCCTTAGACCTGGGTGGAAGCTTTTGTAATGCTAGAGGTGATTCCTCGTTGACTTGGGTTAAGTATTTGCGCGTGTGTTATTTGGTGGCCAGGTGTGGCATTGGCAACTAGTTAAGAGGAACTTTATCGTTATCCGTCTTGAGAAGGAACATTCGGGACGAATGTTTCTAAGGGGGGAAGAATGTTATACCCCGTATTTCCAGAGTATGTACGTGAGGACGTACGTACAAAAGTTTAAGCCTTAAGTTAGGCAAGGGACGAAATTTGTGCACAACTAGCGAAAAGAATCGTTTTCCGACGAAACGTTTTCCGGACTTTGCGAAGGGAAAAATACGGTTGCAACATTTATTATTTTTGCGGATTTTTTCGAGAGATGAAATATTTTGGACCAACGAGAGGGTGACAAGTGTCACCCTCAAGTGGGCGGTAATAAGGGACGAAACTTGGCACGTTTTGCCTTTGATTTTTTTGTCAAGGAGTTGGTAGGATATTTTGTGTAGTTGATGAGCAAGTGGGACCCACAAACACTTGTCCAAATCTTGACCCTACACTTGCCCACCACTTGTCTTAATCTTGGCCATTGATTGGCCTATAAATACCCCTCCAATGCAAGACTATTTCTTCATCCTCACTTGAAATTCCAAGTCTAAAAACCCTCTCCCCCTTAGTGTAGTTTTCGTCCAAGGCTCCCCCTCCCCCTTTGAGAGGCCTTGGCCGAAACATTCCCCCCCCTTGCCTAGTAGTTTTCGTAAAATACCCCCCCCCCCTGGTAGAAAAGTATTTCTCCAAGTATTATTACTATTCCAAAAATACCTTGGCCCAAATACCTTGTAGTATTCCAAGGTTACACCAATACTAAAAGCCCAGAAATACTATTATACTTCCTATAGTCACTAAACGAAACCCTAAGGAAAATCTTCATAGCGGGTTGAAGTATTAAGAAGAAGTTGTGTAGAACTTCTAAGGGTTGTTTAGAGCGGGTTGGAGCGCCCAGAGTAGGAGCTAAACGTTGCTCAGGATCGACATTAAAACTTGGATAATTTTGGTAAATACTCTTGTCCTTCTATTATAGTTGGAAATTATATACTAAAGTAGTATAGAAATGAGTATAAGATATAGAAGGATGGTATAAGAGAAGAGAACTGAATTGAAATCACATCAGAAGAAGATTAAACTGTACTTACATATGACTGTATTTACAGTACACTTGTGTAGTTGGACGGGTAGGGAAGTGCTGCCCAATTTTCCGTAGAATAAGGAATCTGTATCTAGAATTATTATACAGAGTAGTTTAGACGTTGATAGACTTGTATAACCGTTATAGGTTGAAATCGCAAGTAGCGTATTCTACTCGGAAGGGTGGAAAGGGCTAGCGGATTCTGATGCTTTGGAGCTATTTGCTAATAGTCGATAATCGTCGCGAGGTATGTGATTCTTCCTATCCTCTTGAGCATGATATTTTAAAAGAATATATATATAGTACGGTAGACGTACGTGTGTTAACTGAACGTGGTTTTACTCCGATGTCTTTTGACTTGAGTTTAAATAATAAGAATCTTGAAGTATTTCAAAAGAATTAAGAAACCTTTTTAAAAGAAGAGTAAGGCTTGGTTTTAAAAGCTTAAGAGTTATACTAGCTTTATGGGAAGTTAGGTATAACGACTTAAGAGAGATAAAAAGAATGGTTTATTGATTTTAGAAGTTAAGAGACTTGATCTTAAAAGATAAGAGATTTGACTTAATTGAATTAATATGAATTTTGTTAAAAAGTGTGAAACCTCATTCGTGAGTAATGAGTACTTGGTTTTTAAAAGGAATAATGTTTCTTGATTTGGAAATCGAATAAGTATCGAACAAACCACCGGCGTTAATAAAGGGAAATGTATTGACTAATTAAGTATTATTAAAACCAGTAGAAACCTCATCCGCATAGAAGCTAAGATGAGACAAAATGATATTACATTTCCTAGATCATGGCTGCTTTAATAAGATTGTTATAAACAAGAATAACCTACTCACATATAAGGCATGTGTTTCTCAAATTGTTTTAAAAGAGAATTACGTTATTAAATGATTAAGACTATGAACTATGAAATCTTTCAAAATAAGAGACGTGAATATTTGAAATTAGGCAAACTTGAACTTTGGAAAAGAATGTTGTAACTTGATTTTAAAAGGAGAAGTGTTTTGGTTTAAAAAGGAAAGTATGGAAGTTGTTTTGGTTTACTTAAAAATGTTAGTCACTCTATTTTTATAATACGGGCATCGGGTGACCTTTGTAAAAGAAATGGATCCTTTAAAAAGAATTTAACGTACGTAGTACTTTGGGGTTAAAACACGACTTTGGCATAAAATGAAAGTACCTTGAGTTGTGTGTAACTTGCCTATGTTTGTGTGTGATAGCCTTGTCGTGCTAGTATTGTATTTCTATACCACGCGTCTCTCGATGGGTAGGTTGATTTGTTATGATCTTACTTGCGTCTGGCGGTGTGGAGGATTCCACGGTGCGCTCGCTGATAGCATTACTCCATGGACTAGCTCTCCACGAGGTTTTCTTGATCGGCCTTGGTATCCGTGGTTGGATTTCGTACTTGCCGCCTCGTGGTGATTCGGCCTTGGTACAGTAGTTAGCCTTCGCGCTTGCCGTTCGGTTTAGTGGCGAAGTCTCGTGATCTGACGCTTGGTATCGGTAGTTAGCCCTCGTACTTGCCGGCCAACTCGTGACACGGCCTTGGTATCTGGTAGTTGGTCTTCGTACTTGCCCCGTGACGCCGTGGCGGAGTCTCGTGATACGACCTTGGTATCCGTAGTTAGCCCTCGTACTTGCCGGTCATTTCGTGACCGCGGCGCGGTATCTGGTAGTTGGCTTTCGTACTTGCCCCGTATCAGCTCCGTGGTTTGATTGTATAGTATTGTTAGTACGGTTTTGGTATCTGGTAGTTGGCTTTCGTACTTGCCCCGGTCAGTTGATGATGCGGCTTTGGTATCTGGTAGTTAGCCTTCGTACTTGCCCGTCACGGTTTATGACTCAGGTAGGACTTGGTGTTCATGTGTACTCCTTGGTGTTATTATATCATAGACTGCCGGCAGTGAGGAAGGTATTCCACGGGCATGATTGATGTTGGGTGCGTGAGACCCATAGTTATATTTGAGTGATGCCTTTGAGGGCGTGAGTCCCTGACTTACATGACTGCTTATTTATTATTGACTGTAGTTTGGTTATCATACATGTCTCCTGCTTTATATAGACTACTATGATTTCATTTACAGTATTTTTAGTTTCACATACTTGGTACCTGTTGTACTGACCTCCTTGAAGTGCGTTCATCTGCGGTAGAAGTACACGATCGTTGATCCTCACTCATAGGATCACGATTCAGATTGGGAAGCTCCGTTTCTCGGAGGCTTATCTTTTGGTATAGTCCTGTCACTGTAGTACTTGTACATCTGAGGTATGGCGAGCCCTGTCGTCATGTTGTATAAAAACTCTTAGAGGTCTGTAGTACTATTGTGGGCAGGGTTTGTAAGGATGTAACTGTTCCAGTTTTTAATTATGTATGCAAGAATGTAACCGTTTGGTTGGCCTGTTTTATTATGATATCTCTTGTTCATGTTTAAGTTTTTATTTCCGCTGATTTTTCTCTGATGTTGTATCACTAGGGTGCCCGGGGTAAGGCACCAGTCACGGGCCCGAGATCGGGTCGTGACACCACTGTTGTGCAATGATCAAAAGTATGTGGTCCCCCACAAATTACACATCGAATCTGCGTTTGAACAACATTTGCAGTTATATCTGCTGGAATTGCTTTGTTAAAGAAGCAACCTGAGCAGTCAACGCAGTCAGTGCATCTAACTCATATACTCAGCCACCTTTTTGCTATTGGTCGACCTTTCATCGGGCCCCTAATGGTTATTCATGGTCATGTCTTCCAACAACTCATGTGCCTCATTAGCACTCTTGCTCATGAATATTCCTCCAGGAGCAGCGTCAATGATGGTACGAGTAGTACCACACAAACCATTATAAAAATTATGGACCAACATCCATTGCTCAAGTCCACGATGAGGGCATTTCCTCTGCAGCTCCTTAAACCTCTCCCACACATCATATAAAGACTCCCTATCAAGCTGATATAAATTGTTCAGTTCTTATCTTAGCTTAATGGCCTTTGATAGAGGGAAGAGCTTGGCAAGCAATTTCTGAGTTAAATCTTGCCAAGTAGTAATAGAGTTCACTTGAAGAGAGTTCAACCTGCTCTTGGCTCGATACCTGAGTGAGAATTGGAACAATCTCAACCTAATGACATCATCAGTAACACCATTGTATATAAAAGTCGCACATAGCTCCGAGAAATTCGCCAAATGCATATGTGGATTTTCTGATGGCAATTCACCAAACTGAACTGTATTCTGACCATCTGCAGGATGGCTGGCTTAATCTCAAAATTATTTGTTCACATAGCTGGTGGCCTTATACAGGTCTGCACTCCTGTAATAGTTGGCAAGATGTAGTCCCTTAAGCTCATCTCGGTAGGATTAGGGACTCGTTCTATTATGTCGGCTAGTACTCTTCCATTCAACCTATTATTATTATGTTGATTTTCCATCACGGTTGAATCAATAATTCTTTTGTTCCTTCTATTCTGCTTGCACACTTTCTCAATTTCCGGATTCAGAGGGTGATGCGCGTAATATGCACACACTTTAAACGCAAGTGCACGTTATCGTATCAAGTAGTATAGTCTTAGATAAGACCGAATATCGTCCTCTAGGATTAGGGTTCAAGTACCAGTTATCTATTTTCTAGTATCTATTTGGTGAATTAATGATTGATTGTTTGGTTTGTAACTAAGAGTTATGAAAGCTAATTAAATATAAAGATTTAATTCAGATGTGATGAGAATAGGGCTTCTATGTATCCTTACTATCCGCTTATGTTACTTGTTAATGCATTACTTATGGTGTTTTTCTTTTGGAGAAAGCGGGTTCTGAAATCGTTTTATACTCCGTTAGGGTTATATAAACACTCAACCCAGATTGTTCCTTACCTAACTTTGTGATAAGGGTAACTCTATAGGAGGATTAAGCACAAAAACCTAGTTGGCCGTCGCACAATGCGCAAAATTAGGGTTGTTAAGCCTCTCATCAACGCTACAAATCTAATTGAGGTATTTTCATCCCCAATTCAAGACCGTCTACCCAACTTACAGCATATTCACAATCCCTCCTTTTCAGAATCTGATTAGAAATCATATAGTGATAACTAGTTGTCAATTAGCTACCAAGAATTCAACTCAATTATTGGATAGATCTCTCAATAAGAATAATAACCATAAGCATGCATTACTTTATAACATAAGGTTCAAGAATTCAACATAGAAAGCCCTATAAGAGAATTAGTTCCTAGCCATGAATATGACAAGAACTAATTCAAAGTTCATCATGCAAAAACTGAATTAAAGAAAAGAAAAAGGAAAGAAATTACTAATGTTTAGGTCTCCAATCTTCTAGGCAAGAAAACCTTGTGTTTGGCAAGAAAGGAACCTTAAAAGCGCCTAGGGTTCTCCTTTATAGGTTTAAAACGTCTCCTCTTTTCCCTGCAGTTGGCCCAAAAATCCGTCAAAGACCTAATTTTTCCGCGTCGGCGCGCCTGCGAGATGGGCGCGCGCCTAAAGTTCTGCAATACTTCGGGTGTTTTGGCGCCGCGGCCCTGATATCTGCTGTCTGAGGGCGCCGCGGCGCTGCAACTCCTGTGGCTTCTCGGATGTTTAGCGCGCGGCCATTCAGTCTCTGAGGCGCGGCTGGATCTTCTGCTTCTCTGAATAATAGCGCGCGGCCGCTTCATTGCAGGAGGCCCATGCGCAGTCCGGATTTCACCTCGTTTGCCACTTTCTCCGTTTCGGCTCTAGTACCTCTCTTTTTCCCTCTTTTCGCTCCTTTTCGCCATTTGGCCACTTTAGCCACTTTGACTCAAAGAAAGAAAATCTATCCTAATACGACACTTTGTATGTACAAAGCGGGACAAAAGACTAACTAGATCGACTCAAAGGTGTATATAAAATACAGATCAAATACCCAAACTTAACCTTTGCTCGCCTCGAGCAAAGATAGAAAGAAATACAATAAAAGACTCAAAAGAATGAAAAATAAAGGACTCTCTGTCATTAATCACTTTTCTTTGCATAAATGTTAACTAGAAAGAACATGAAGGTTAGCGTAATAATATCACGAGGAACATATAGCATGAAATTTTCAAAGACACTAAACACATGAAGCTAAATATTTCGCAAACTCATATTCATCATGCTTAATGGAAGTCAATATACTAAATCATGCATATAAATTCAAGAATTCCTATGGCATGCTTACTTGCTATTCTCCACTAATTCGGATATGCATAAAGAGATCTTGAGGACTTTGAGGTTGTAATGTAGGCTTAGGTAGGAGTTGGTAAAGATATGCATTTAGACTCATTTTTACGTACCATAAGCTCTTTGGCTTTTCAATTTTCCCTTTTTCTTTTGATTCTTTCCTTCACTTCAATTCTATCATTCCTATTTTGTTTTGGGAGAGTGAAGTGTATTATACAAATAGGCACCCCAAACTTAGGCTTTTGCCTCTTTCTTATTACTTTTCCATTAGGGTGCCTCAAACTTGTTCACTCTTTTTGTTTCTTCTTTTTAACACAATGTACTCACTATTTCATATTTTCACTTATGGCACAATTTTGTGGGAATATGGGGTGTCAAGAAGAAGTTTCAAATTTAGGCTCAATAGAGTGACTAGGGATATTTTTAAAGTACGGGATAGAAAGAATGGTAAGAATTGGCTATCAAAGAAATGCCTGAGTCATCTCCTAACATGCATATCCTAACTATTTCGCCTCAAATAGCAAGCACTCATAACACATAAGCATTTATCATTTAGCATGCATAACTTAAGCAAGAAACTCCAAATAGGCAGTTATGTGAGCTTTTGGCATATCTAACCTAAGTGTTTAGATAGTTGTTTCAATTCCTTTACATTATTCCACCTTACTTCATTAGGTGTTTCTAGCAACTCTGAGATACATGATCTTTGTGACAATTATGACTCAAGAAAGAAAAAATTTTGGTGACTCAAAATAAACATAAAACAAATAGAAAAATTTAAATAAAACATAACATGACACACAAATAAAAACTAAAACACAAAAACACACCCCGAACTTAAATCACACATTGCCCCCTGTGTGTAGACTCAAACAGAAAAGAAAGCGACACTTACATACTTTGGCTAAAATGGTGGTGGTGGTGGTGGATAATGCATTGACCAGTGGTTGAACAAGGTACTCAGCTCATCGATTTGTTGCCTTGTTTCTTGCTGTCCTTGTACTCTTTGCTTGCAAAGTCTGCATCATCTCTTACAGTGTTGGTACAATTGCCTATTGTGGGCTCTGAAGGTTCTGCTCTTGTGGTTGGCGGTGGTGGGTCTGCCTCATGTGAGCCCCTATTTGTGCTCATCTTCATCCATGGCGGCCTCTGCTGCTGCTGCTGCTCTTTGGTGGTGCTCTCGTCAGGCTCTTTGAGGCGGGTGCAGTTTTAGGCGTTTTAAATTTCTGGATTCCGCCCGTGCGCCACCTTTTAGCGCGCGGCTAAACATCTGCGCTCGCCGGGACTTTCGGCGCGACCACGCTCGCAGGCGGCGCTAAATTCTGCGCTGTTCGACTCTTTTGGCGCGCCATACGGCGCTTGGCGCTACCCGCTTTTTTTCGAAATCGACTTTCTTTGATTTTCGCCTTGATTCATTCCACTGTACTATCAATCACGGCTCAAACACAAGACCCATGACCGTGAGATTGTTCTGACAAAATAAAATAAACTAAAGACGAGAAATTAAAATAACATAATTGAAAACGTTGGGTTGCCTCCCACAAGCGCATCTTTAACGTCTTTTAGCGGACGCAAGTTCCTTAGACTTACTAGCCCCAGGGTGGATTAAGTCCCCAACCGATCCATTTCGCCACATTTGGCGTTTCCTTTTCTCCTTTTCTTTTTAGCATTATCGGTAGTAGGGAGTCCCGGAACAATTACCTCATTTAGTGTCATCTCAGCAAACCATGCTTGCTTTCTTGGGCTCATCACCCTTTGGTTGCATTGCAATGGTTCGCATGGGGGTTTGGTGGTGTTGATTGCAAAACACCCACTTACGATTCTTGGCTCGATGACGTGTTTAAAGACTTTAAACACCATCTCTTCGTTCTCCACTCTTAGCGTTAGCTCTCATCTTTCAACGTCAATCAAGGCTCTGCCGTTGCTAGGAATGGCCTCCCAATATGATCGGGATTTGCATCTTCTTCCATATCGAATGAGGAAATCTGCGGGGAAAGAAAAATTTTCCTACGCTTCACAATCACATCCTCGATCTTCCCTCGTGGATGAACCAGCATCTGTCGGCTAGTTGCGGACTCACGGTGGTGGGTTTGGCTTCTCTAACTCCAATCTTTTGAAACCGATAGGGGCATCAAATTTATACTCGCCCTAAATCACACAAGGCTCATTGCAAGTCACCCCGCCCTTGTGTGCATGGTAGTGTAAAGCTTCGAGTCCTTTAGCTTTGGTGGCAATTTCTTTTGTAAGATAGCACTACACTCTTACATTAGTGCTACTATCTCATATTCGCCGTTCCTCTTTTTCCCAAGATTTCTTTCATGAACTTGAAATAAGATGGCATCTGCTCCAAGCCTCTATAAGCGGTATGTTGATGTGCAACTTCCTGAATACCTCCAAGAATTTGGAAAATTGTTTATCGACCTCCTTCCTTTGTAATCTCTGGGGGAAAGGAATCTTTTCTGTATACTCCCTCTCCGGAGTTTTCTCTATCACTGGGCTAGGTTCACCACTTATCTTTTCTAATTCTTCCCTCTCAACTATTGGTGGTAATTGTTGCTCAATTGTTTTCCAACTTCTCAAGCTTGCCTTACATTGCTCCCTCGGATTTACCTCAGTATTGCTTGGCAATGTCCCCTGTGGCCTGATGTTTGCCTGCTTTGCTAGTTGTCCTACCTGTGTTTCCAAGTTTCTGAACGAGGATCTAGATTCTGTTATAAACTGCGTCTGGGCGTTGGCAAGTCTTTGTCATGTTGCTTTAAGCTCATCTGGTTTTCTTCTTGACACAGTGCATTGGTATTGGTTTGGGGGCTTGAGTGAAGAATTTATTGATTCTGCTTCTTTGGTTACATCGGCCTATCACGGTCTGCTGCCACGATATTGGTTCTGTTGGCCCTTGTATGATTTTCTTGGCCACAGTGCGATTTTCTTGTACGATCTCTCTCCAGAAGTTTGGGTGATTCCTCCACCCTGGATTATAAGTGTTTGAGTAGGGGTTGTTCTGTTGCCTCTGGTAGTTACCTACTGCTTGACACTCTGCCTGCTCCATTGGGATGTTGTTGGGATCCGCTGAAGGACACCTATCAAATGTATGTGGGCCGCCACATATCTCACGATTTTTAGCGGTTGCACGGCATTCATCGACACGAGTATGTTCTTTGCAATTGTTTAGCTAGAAGAGCCACTTGTGCGTTCAAGCGGCAATAGCATCTTCATGGACCCCCACAGTTCTTCTCCCACTGGTTGCCCTCTCTTCAGTGACATGGTTGTTAGTGGCCATATCTTCTAATAACTCGTGGGCGTCGTGGGCTGTTTTCCTCATGAATGCCCCACCTGCGGCTGCATCTATGATGGTTCTGGTTGTACTGCTCAGCCCGTTGTAGAAAATATGAACCAAGTTCCACAACTCAATGCAATGGTGTGGACACTTCCTCTGTAGATCCTTGAATCTCTCCCATGCTTCATATAAGGACTCTACATCGACGATAGAAGTTGTTCAACTCCTCTTAATTTTCTTTGCTTTCTGAGGTGGAAAGAACTTGGCTAGGAATTTCTGTGCCAGCTCGTGCCATGTAAATATCGAATCAGCTGGCAGGGAATTCAACCATACTTTTGCTCTATCCCTGAGTGAGAAGGGAAAGAGCCTCAATCTGACGGCATCATCAGTAACGCCGTTATATCTGAAAGTGGCACATAGCTCCAAGAAATTTGCTATGTGCATATGTGGATCCTCCGATGGCAGTCCTCCGAACTGCACTGTGTGCTGCACCATGCTCAGAATCGCTGGTTTTATCTCGAAATTGTTGGCTCTGTGTAGGGAGCCTAATGCAATCGTGCTCCATTCACTCTTGGTAGCACATAATCTCCCGCACTTCTTTCTCGGATTCGAACCACTGTCCTCCATATCTATTGGCACTTCTTGAGGATCTCTGGGTTAAGTTGATTTTCACCTAACCCTTCTCATCCTGTTATTGTTGGGAGCACCGTCCATTTCTATCAGCGTTGCAATTATTGATTCTTTACATTACTGTTTGCGAGCTTTCTCAATTTCGGATTGAAGGAACAAAGTGTCAGCTCCTCTTCTCCTTCGCATAAACTGATATCCTGAGAAAGATCAAAAACAAACAAAGAATCACGGCACCCTGATTTTCGTAGAAACTAAAAATAAATAATAAAAAAAATGAAAATTAAATCCAAATTAGAAATTAAAAATAGATAATTTGATATTGAACTATTGCCTAGTCCCCGGCAACGGCGCCAAAAACTTGATGCGCGTAATATGCACACTTTAAGCAAGTGCACGTTATCGTATCAAGTAGTATAGTCTTAGATAAGACCGAATATCGTCCTCTAGGATTAGGGTTCAAGTACCAGTTATCTATTTTCTAGTATCTATTTGGTGAATTAATGATTGATTGTTTGGTTTGTAACTAAGAGTTATGAAAGCTAATTAAATATAAAGATTTAATTCAGATGTGATGAGAATAGGGCTTCTATGTATCCTTACTATCCGCTTATGTTACTTGTTAATGCATTACTTATGGTGTTCTTCTTTTGGAGAAAGCGGGTTTCTGAAATCGTTTTATACTCCGTTAGGGTTATATAAACACTCAACCCAGATTGTTCCTTACCTAACTTTTGATAAGGGTAACTCTATAGGAGGATTAAGCACAAAAACCTAGTTGGCCACGCACAATGCGCAAAATTAGGGTTGTTAAGCCTCTCATCAACGCTTCAAATCTAATTGGGGTATTTTCATCCCCAATTCAAGACCGTCTACCCAACTTACAGCATATTCACAATCACTCCTTTTCAGAATCTGATTAGAAATCATATAGTGATAACTAGTTGTCAATTAGCTACCAAGAATTCAACTCAATTATTGGATAGATCTCTCAATAAGAATAATAACCATAAGCATGCATTACTTTATAACATAAGGTTCAAGAATTCAACATAGAAAGCCTATAAGAGAATTAGTTCCTAGCCATGAATATGACAAGAACTAATTCAAAGTTCATCATGCAAAAGCTGAATTAAAGAAAAGAAAAAGGAAAGAAATTACTAATGTTTAGGTCTCAATCTCTAGGCAAGAAAACCTTGTGTTTGGCAAGAAAGGGAACCCTTGAAAAGCGCCTAGGGTTCTCCTTTATAGGTTTAAAGCGTCTCCCTCTTTTCCCTGCAGCTGGCCCAAAAATCCGTCAAAAGACCTAATTTTTGCGTCGGCGCGCGGCCTGCGAGATGGCGCGCGGCGCCTAAAGTTCTGCAATACTTGGTGTTTTGGCGCGCGGCCCGATGTCTGGCATGCGAGGCGCGCGGCCACTGCAACTCTGTGGCTTCTCGGATGTTTAGCGCGCGGCCCATTCTGGTCTCTGAGGCGCGCGGCGCTGGATCTTCTGCACTTCTGAATAATAGCGCGCGACCTCGCTTCGATCGGCGAGGCGCCAGCGCAGTCTGATTTCAGCCTCGTTTGCCAGTTTCTCCGTTTCACTCTAGTACCTCCTCTTTTTCCCTCTTTTCGCTCCTTTTCCGCCATTTGGCCACTTTAGCCACTTTGACTCAAAAGAAAGAAAATCTATCCTAATACGACACTTTGTATGTACAAAACGGGACAAAAGACTAACTAGACTGACTCAAAAGGTGTATATAAAATACACCGATCAGAGGGACAATGTTATCTGCTCCTCTTCTGCTTCTCATAAACAAAGCTACCTAAAATTGAGCAAAAATAATACATGCAGATCGAGGCAAAAAATGTATTCTAAGAGCAACCAAATTAGAAATAAGATTAATTACTTTGATATTGACAATACTTCAGTCCCCGACAACGGCGCCAAAACTTGTTGCGAAATTTCTAAATGCTACGCAAGTGTACGTATAGCAATTTGTAATAATCTCAGTAAGATCGAATATCGTCCACATATACTGAATTATCAATTACTAATTAACTAAGCTTTCGTTTCTATTTGGTAAACATATATAAGTTTTAATTTCTAAACTAAGAATTAACAACTAAAGTAGTATGCAGGAATAAACTAAGAATGAAAATACTCGAAGTTTAACTCAATAATGAAGGTAATTAGGATTTTCAATCTCATCAACTATCCACTCTATCATTCGTTAATTCAAGACTAGCACTTCTTCTTCTTATCAAGATAGCAGGTTAACTGAGATGTTCTATAATCCGGTTAGGACATATAAAAACTCAACCTAAGTGAGAATTTTCTATATTTGTATGATAAATTCAACCTAAGTGAGAATTTTCTATATTTCTATGATAAATTCAACCACATAGGAGAATTAAGATCAATAACCTAAAATTCTACACAGGAAATCGTGATACTCTCGTTCAAGATTAAACTTATGTCTAATCAACTATATCATATTCAAATCTCCCTTTTCAGATCTTGATGTGAAATCATATGAATAATGAAAACTAATGGCCAATTAATTCTCATTCAATAAATGCAAGTTGAATAGATATTGATAGATGAAGATGAAATACTAACAATGAATTAATTCATGATAGAGGTTCAAGTGAATCGACGGAAAATCTAATAAAGAAATTAGTTCATAGACATGCCAATAAACTAATTGTATTAACAACTAACATGAACTGAATTAAAGAAAAGAAAAGTATGTAGTCTCCAATTGCTTCTTGCTCCATCGTTTCTTGCTCCAACGATGACATAATCCCTAAAATCAGCCTCCCACAACTTATATAACGAAAAAACCCTCTTGGACATTTTTACACTCGTAAAAAATATTTTTTTCGCATATTTCCATCGTCGGCACCGCAACGCTTCATCCAGGCGCCGCGACTCTAATTCCATGTGAAGGTTCTGCCGGTCAGGCGTCGTGGCTCTTCATTCCAAGCGTCGCAGCTATTCTTTCCTAGCGCTGCGGCTCTAAATCCGAGCAACTTCTGCAAATTAGCCTTGTAGACTGCGATGGGTCAACAATGTAATTTGTTTAAACTGCTTCCCGAGCTTTCCATGGATTCTTTGACTTATTGCTTGTGACTCGATATGTATATTTGTCCTCCATAATAGCCTTTTTCTTTGAATTCACCTTATTCCTTTCTGAATCGCTTAAGACTTGAAAACAGAAAAGAACACGCATAATATTGTATAAAAAATTAAAATATGACAAACGACTCCCTAAAACACACTCTAAAACAGTACTAAAATTAGACTCAACATAAAGCAAGGCTCCAAACGGGTCAAAATTAACAGATACCTAATAATCAGTTGTAAACTTCCTAACAGATACCAAGTTTTTGATTATTTTTGGAGCATGTAGGACATTATTTAAATACAGTGGTGGGTTAGGTGGTGACAATGTAGTAGAACCATACCCTTTAATTGGAATTGAATAGCCATTTCCGACAACTATACCACTATCATTGCTCAAATTAAAATAGGACGTGAGATTACCTTAGGAGGACGTCATGTGTGACGTTTCCTCGGAGTCCATGTACCAATTTGAATTCGGTGGATTGAGTCTAAGAGTGTGCATGAAGGACTCAATATCCGTTGGGTTGACCATGGTGGAGTGGGCCTCATGCCACTAGGTCGGTTGAGACCCAAAACCACTGTCTGCCGAGACTAGAGCAGCAACAAAAGCCTGTTGGGTCGGCCTGAATTGAGGCCCAGTTTGAGACATATCGCCCCATCTTTGGGATCGGCGGTGGGCGCTGCATCGGCCGCCCAATTTCTTCTTTGGTGGTGGTGTAGTCGAGGCCGCTGCCAGCCCGATCTGTGGGACCACCGCTTCCATCGGCTGTCGCGATTACGCCACCGCCTGCTGCCATCGCGCTAAGTTGGTGGTGCCGCTATTTCTACCTCCACCGGAATTCCGGTGTCCTCCACCTTTGTTATTTCCGCGATTTCCACCCTTATTTTTATTATTACGTCTTTTTTGTCCCTTATTTTGGTGAGAAGGATCAAAAGAAGTACCATCATTTGAAGGAGTGGCAATGAAGGCGGAATTTGAAGTAGTTGAGGCTTTTTTTATCAAGCCCGACTCTTCAAGTACAAGCATGGATCTTGTTTGATAGAATTGTGGTAAATGGTTACTTTGACGGATTAGAGTTCCCACTCCGCTATATGCATCAGTGAGACCAGCGACCAATTGCAAGACTAACCGGTTATTAGTAACCGGTGAACCGACGTTTCTTAACTGATCTGCCAACACTTTGAGGCGTTGACAATATGTAGAAACATTGGGAAAATCCGTCATTTCAATGGTAGAGAATTCATGTTCCAGTGTCACAGCGCGAGAGTTTTGATTGTCTTGAAAGATATCTCTCAATCGGTCCCACGCCGCCATGGCTGTTGAATCCGGCTCCATTATGGTGTGCAACAAGTCCGTGGAAATTATTGCATAAATCCAAGGAGGCGTGGCGTGGCGTATCCTGAGTCCTTGTCTGCATCCGTGGGTTCCTTTCCCGTCCCATCTTTTGGTGGAATGATATGATGAAGGACTTTGTGAGCCCTACAACATATTGTAAACAATTCTGCCCATGAAGCATAATGCACGGTTTCCATCTCCAGTTTCACAGAAACATGTGTCTTAATATTTGAGATGGCTAGAATGGGATGAAAAGAGGATTGAGATTCAGACATATTTTGGTTGAGATGAAAGTTGTTCAACAATGGAGGGTAAAACAAAAAAAATTAGAAAAAATCAAAAAACAATTCGGCCAAGGAGAAGCCTAGGTCGAAATTTTGGAGAGAAAATTTGGATCTTTCCTTAAACTCTTGATACCATGTAAGACTTTGAGATTATTTTCCTCAAGTTTCCTTGTTCCATTAGGTAAGAATATATACAATAATTACAATGACTAGGAAGAATAAGTCTTCCTTAGTATAATCATAGGAATATTCCCTATATAATAATTACCTACCATATAGGATGAGATATTACATTAATACAAGATATTCCACACAATATTATATTAATGATACTATTCTAGAATATTCTAATACTAATATTCTAACATTATCGTTAGTCCAATTCCATTAGTCTGAATCGGCCCACAATCCCAAAAAACAAAATTCAATACATTAGTCATAGTCCATTACCCTCAATTGAAAAAAATCCCTAACCCAAGCCAAGAACCAGAGCATCAACATTCACCATTCAGCGGACAGCAGCTGCAGTTTGCCCCAAAAAAAAATTGATTTTGAAAAATTAAATCTGCAGCCCAAAATCTGATATAGTTCCCTCATCTTTGTGTCTTTGTGAAAGCACTGCTCTCTGTCTTTTTCCGTGCTCACAGTATTAGTCAAACATGTAAGAAAGGATCATTGTTTGTTGTTTTAATTTTTAATCATTAAATATTATTGTTTATCATATTTCAATTGTTTACTAATTTTTTATTGAACAAAAACAGTGGGTGTTCCGTCCGATATTCAGCTTGAAAGCTTCAATTTTGGCAAATTGTGAGAGTGGGTGTTCAAATAAATTGGAGCATTACATAAAATTACCAGGTTTTTTCGATCGTTTTTGCATTTCAATTACATATTATGTCTCCTAGAAAGTATGAATCTGGATATGAGAAGCGTAAGAAGAAGAAAAAAATTGAGGAATTAACTAAATCTCAAAGAGGAGCTCTTGAAAAGTTGTTATAAAAGAGACACAAGTTCAGGTTAAGGATCAAAATGTTAATGAGAATATTAATATAGAGAATCAAGTCGTTCCGGAGAATAGAGATAATGTCCCCATTGAAAATGATAATGTGGACAATCAAATCGATGCTGAAAATGGTGATGATAATTTGAATAATTCATTTTATAATGAAAGTGATGATTTGGAGAATAATGATATTGATAATGTAAAGCAAGAGCAAGAAAACTCATTTGATATATTTGATCCAAGAATGTGGGATGCTCTTGATTCTAAAAGGATTGAGTTATTAGTGACGAAAGGTCCTAAAAGAGATTTGTCCATTGTGAATGGTCCTAAAGATGAATTATCTAGACGATTTACTGCTAATTTGTATATTCGAGTTTTATCAAATGGAGAAAAGTGTGATAGAGATTGACTTGTCTATTCGAAAGAGCTTGATAGAGTATTTTGTTTTTGCTGTAAATTTTTTAAAATAAGGAATAGGAGAGGTCAATTAACAAATGAGGGTTGTAATGATCCGCTACATGTTGGTGAAAGACTTAAAGAGCATGAGACATTCATCGAACATACGAGGATTTGGTTGATGAATTTGCTTTAAAAAGTGTTAGAAGGATAGTTTTTTAAAGTAGGGGTTGATTAACTTACAGTTGTATTGGATTGTTATTTACAATTTAAAATAATTTTTAATTATTGAAATCGTATGTTTACTTATATTAAGGGTCTACTTTTACGAATTAGAACAGGACCCTCAAAATGTGATCCTACCACTATAAATAACAAGAAGATGCTCGTTTTTTTTAGTCTTTTTCAAATTTTAACAATGTAGATGACTGGACTTTGGATTCTAACTCACACTGGGCAAAAGGTTTTATTCTTTGGGTTCCTGAAAGGCAACTGCCTACTAAATGGTGGATGTTTATGCATACGCAGAAAAGTTGTCAGATGTTTCAATGCGATTCTCTTTTGTTATAGGTAAATTTCAATTTGATTCTTACCCTCAAGCTAACAAAAAGAGCAGTCATTTTACAATTTCGCCTGGAGTCGCAGAGCTGTTTTCACCCAAGTGTTATGAATAAAAATATCAACAAACATGTATTTTCTGCTTTGTTTGAAGATGTCCCAACCCCTGGTAAAGAAGTTATACATCTCCACAACTGACAGTACCTTAGTAAGAATTTAGCATTTCAGAATTGCTCCTTAACCATAGAAAAGGACACAATCCTAACATGCTTCAACATAACTGAAGGGAAATCTTTGGCAGTAGTTTCATTATTTATTGCCATAGAGAAATCTTTTTCTTTTAATGGAAACATATTGCAATAATCAAGAAAAATAAACCAATTTTAAAGATACCACCTTTTAGTTTGATTAGGCACAAAGTTTAAGGAATAAAAAAAGATTTTTAAACTTTGTGATCCTAAATTAAAGATAATTGGGAAGAAATAAAGGATGCCCTCCCTGGCTTTAGTTCAAACAAAATAACCAATAAATAAATTTGATCTTATAATGCAAGTATCACTTCACCTTCGAATGATAAAAACTCATGTGACTGATGACTTCTTTCAATAAATTAAAAGGTGAAAATACAATCATTTAAGTCTAAGCATGGTTCACCAATCACATAATTTTAAGTTAAATAAATCAACATAATGTACCTGCTTTGCAAGGTTACAAGCACGATCAGGTGAGTTAAGAATTTCATAATAGAACACTGAAAAGTTAAGAGCAAGTCCCAGCCTGATTGGGTGAGTAGAAGCCAGTTCAGCCAAAGCAATATCCTGTACCACAAGACACAAATTAACTCAAATCACTGTTACATACATTAACCAGGTAACCATGAAAAAAAGGATCTATAAGTTGTTGTTAATGAAATTGATGTTACCAAATTCTGAGGTCTCGGGTTCAGTTTATGACGAACACATCACTATTATATTAATAAGTTGGAACCCTTTTTATTATTAAAAATACTACAATAATATTATTTTTTTTATAAAAGGCAGCTTCTCCTAGGTCGTGTCAATTTCGCATAGGAAAAAAGAGATTTGTCTTCTCCTATAAAGATTTTTTTTGATCGGTCGAGAAAACTATTCTCACTACAAAAAAAAGATCTACGGTGACAATTTGAAAAACCGTCACACGTTATGACGATTTTTGCATTGACTTTCTGGTCAATGGACCTTCGTGACAGATATGTGATCGTTTTTTTAACCGTCACAACTTTGTGACAGAGATGTGACGATGATTTCAACCGTCACATATTTGTGTGACGGTTTTTTAAAGTAGCATTTTATTTTTCTATTTTTTTAATTATATCCATCCAACCCGACCCATTTAACTTCAAAACCCTTTTTTTCATTACTAAAATCGACCAAATTCAAAACAACACCAATTTTTCCATCATCCAAATAAGACCTTCAACACATAACCCTAATCCACCCCACTAAAAAAAAAAACCAAACCCCCTAAAATGCTCTCAAATACGGCAAATTTTTTGCCGCTACAGTAGCGCCGCCAGTTAAACGCCATTTCCGGCGGTGTCCAACGACCATTCGCGACGTCCTACATACCAACGAAATAATCATGTCGTCCTCTTTCATTGTATCATACCCACATCCATCGATTCTTACCCATTCACCTCCAAAAATCAAATCGAAAATCGGACTCTTTTATTGTTTTAATGATTTGCGTTTTCCGGTGAACTCCGATGGAATCGAGATACGATTTTGGTACCACTGTGTTCGTATCATCTTCCTCTATCTTTGTATACCACCCCTCACCTTCGAATAATTGTCTACAACCAATTCAATTTTCAGATCGAAAAGATAAGCCTAGCCCCCGTCGGTCTTTTTTCGGCGTCCTCGGGAAACGATGTAGGTTGAAAGTGGTCTCATTGTGTTAGTCTAATGATCGGTGTATTTTATATACACTTTTTGAATCGTTTTTAGTTAGTCTTTTGTCCAGTTTTGTACAAATACGTGTCGTATTAGGATAAATTCTCTTTCTTTTGAGTCAAGTTGGTTAAAATGGCCCAATGGCGAAAAAGGAGCATAAAAGAGGGCAAAAGTGGAGGTTCCAGAGCTTAAAAGCTGAGAAAGTGGCGAACCGAGCACGCAGGCGAGCGGCCGCGCGCGCCTCTACCAGCAGTGCGGGCGCGGCGCCCAATATCGTAAGCGCGAAGTTGCGGCGCGCGGCTCTCTAAACAGCCAGTGCGGGCCGCGGCCAAATCACGAGCAGCGCGAGTTCGCGCCGCGGCGCCGATAGCGAGGCATGGCGCGCAGCTGCGAAAATCGAGTTTTGACGTGTTACGGGCGAACTGAAGGAAAAGTTTGAGGCGGTTTTGAGCCTATAAAAGGAGAACCCTAGGCAGTTTTCAAGGGTTCCCTTTCTTGCACAAACACAAGATTTCTTGAAGTTGAAGATTGGAGACCTTAACTTAGTAATTTTCTTTTCTTTCTTTCTTTATTTCAGTTTTCATGTTGGATATTGAATTAGTTCTTGTCATGTCAATGGCTAGGAACTAATTCCATTATAGGGCTTTCCATGTTAAATCACTAGAACCTTATATTATGAATTGATGCATGTTTATGGTTATCTTCTTATTGTTGAGATTTACCCAATAATTGCTTTGAATGCTTGGTAATTAATTGATCACTAATTATCATTGTTTATATGATTTCTAATCAAACTTCGAAAGGAGGAGGTTGTGAATATGCTGTAAGTTGGGTAGACATATTTTGGATTGGGGATGAAAATACCTCAATTACTTGTGTAGCGTTAATGAGAGATTTAAACACCTAATTTCACGCATGGCGGCGTGGCGATTAACTAGGTTTTGGTCTTAATCCTCCTATAGAGTCATCCTTATCAGAAAGGTAGAAAGGAGCGTCTTTGGGGTTGAGTGTTTATATAGCCTTAACGGAGTATAAAGCGATTTAGTAAACTGCTAGCTCGAAGAAGAAGAACCATAATTCATTGCATTAATAAGTAATATAAGTGGATAGTTGAGGAGACTTGGAAGCCCTATTTCCATCACTACTGAAGTAAACACATAGTTAATTAGTATTTATAATTGTTAGTTATAATCAACAAAATCAAATATCGGTTACCAAATAGATACCAAAAGATAGATAATTGGTACTTGAACACTAATCCTTGAGGACGATATTCGGTCTTACCAAGACTATATTACTTGTCACGATAACGTGCACTTGCGTTAAAGTGTGTGCATCTTTTCGCGCATCAAGTTTTTGGCGCCGTTGCCGGGGTTAGGCATAGTTCAATATCAATTTTATCTATTTTTAATTTCTAATTTGGTTTTAATTTTTTTTAAGCGTTTTTATTATTTTGGTAAAAATCGAGTGCGTGATCTGTTTATGCTTTTGATCCATTTCAGAAATCGGTTTATGCGAAGGAGAAGAGGGCAAACACTCTTGTTCCCTTCAATCCAGATTGAAAACACATGGCGAGCGAAAGAACAGCAGATTGCAGCCTTAATTGAGATGGACGGCGTCCAAAACAATAATGTGATGAGAGAAGGGTTATGTGAAAATCAACCTAACCAAGGAATGCCTCGGCGAGTACCTATGGATGTCGAGGAAAGAGTTCAAGTCCAAGCAGAAAGAAGCTTGGGAGACTACGTCTTTGAGGGTGAGCGAACCTGAGGCATGTATTAGGCTCCCAGCAATAGGAGCGAATAACTTTGAGATCAAACCGACGATTCTAGGCATGGTGCAGAACACAGAGCAATTTGGAGGACTGCCATCAGAGGATCCACATATGCACATAGCTAATTTCTTGGAGCTATGTGCAACATTCGAATATCTTGGCGTTCGATGACATTGTCAGATTGAGGCTCTTTCCCTTCTCACTCAGGGACAGAGCAAAAGTATGGTTAAATTCCTTGCCAGCTGATTCGATTTTTACATGGCAAGAGCTGACGCAGAAATTTTTGGCAAAATTCTTTCCCCCATGAAAAGCAGCGAAATTGAGAGGGGAGCTGAATAACTTCTACCAAGTAGATGGAGAGTCACTATACGAAGCTTGGGAGAGGTTCAAAGATTTGCAGAGAAAGTGCCCACACCACTGTATTGAGTTGTGGAACTTGGTCCACATCTTCTATAACGGGCTGAGCGGAACAACCAGAACAATTATAGATGCAGCAGCAGGTGGGGCATTTATGAGGAAAACAACCCACGAAGCTCACGAATTATTAGAAGATATGGCCACCAACAACCATGTCACAGAAGATAGACCAATGAGTGGTAGGAGAACAGTGGGAGTCCACGAGATAGATGCCATTGCTGCCCTGAATGCCCAAGTTGCCCTGTTGACCAAGCAGCTGCAACAACATACAATATCAGTAAATGCAGTGCAGATGCCTAAGAGCTGTGAAAAATATGGTGGCCCACATACATTTGATAGATGTCCGTCAGCTGATCCTAATAATATGCCAATCGAGCAGGCAGAGTGTCAGGCCGTGGGTAACTATCAGAGACCCCAAAACAATCCATACTCCAACACATACAATCTAGGGTGGAGGAATCACCCAAATTTCTCATGGAGGAGACCGAGCGTGAGAATCAATATAGGGGCGATGCAAAACCAGAACACGAGAATCGGCAACCCTTTACTCAGCCCCACCTCTCGATTCAATACACTGTTCACGGAAAGCAAGATGAGTGAAGCGGCTTTGTTAGCTCTCAACGCCCGCACCAGTTCGTAGCGAAACTAGATCCTCGTTCAGGAACTTGAAAACACAAGTGCGTCAGCTAGCAAAGCAATCAAACAATGAGACCACAGGTACCGCCAAGCAACACGAGGTGAATCCAGAGAACAATGCGAGCGATGCGATTTGAGAATTGGTAAACAGTTGGAGCAACAGTCACCTCAGCCAGTATTTGAACAACGGGCAGAGATAGAGAAAGAGAAGGTGGTGGAAGCTCGCCCAGTAGTAGAGAAAACTCCAGAGAAGGAGTATACAGAGAAGATCTCATTCCCACAGAGATTACATCGGAAGACAGTTGATAAACAATTCTCCAAATTCTTGGAGACGTTTGATGCGCGTTAAGATGCACACACTTTAAACGCAAGTGCACGTTATCGTGACAAGTAGTATAGTCTTGATAAGACCGAATATCGTCCACAAGGATTAGGGTTCAATTACCAACTATCTATTTTCTAGTATCTATTTGGTGAATTGATAATTGATTTGTTGTTTATAACTAAGAATTATGCAAGCTATTTGAATATAAAGATTTATTTCAGTGGTGATGAGAATAGGGCTTCCATGTATCCTTACTATCCGCTTATGCTACTTACTAATGCATTAACTTATGGTATTCTTCTTTTGGAGAAAGCAGGTTTACGAAATCGTTTTATACTCCGTTAGGTTACATAAACACTCAACCCGAGATCACACCTTACCTACCTTTCGGTGATAAGGATAACTCTATAGGAGGATTAAGAACAAAAACCTAGTTGGCCACGCACAATGCGCAAAATTAGGGTTGTTAAGCCTCTCATCAACGCTACATAAATAATTGAGGTATTTTCATCCCCAATCCAAGAATGTCTACCCAACTTACAACATATTCACAATCCCCCCCCTTTCGGAATCTGATTAGAAATCATATAGTGATAATTAGTTGTCAATTAATTACCAAGAGTTCAACTCAATTATTGGATAGATCTCACAATAAGAAAAATAATCATAAGCATGCATTAATTTATAACATAAGTTTCTAGCAATTCAACATGGAAAGCCCTATAAGAGAATTAGTTCCTAGCCATAAATATGACAAGAACTAATTCAAAGTTCATCATACAAAAACTGAAATAAAGTAAAGAAAAGGGAAAAGAAATTACTAAACTAATGGTATCCAATCTCCAAGCAAAAGTCTTGTGTTGTGCAAGAAGGGGAACCCTCAAAAACTGCCTAGGGTTCTCCTTTTATAGGCTAAAAACCGCCTCCCTCTTTTCCTTCAGGCCTGGCCCAGATTTTCGTCAAAAGACCTAATTTTTCCGCGTCGGCGCCTACGGAGAAGTTCTGCAATCCGTCGGGTGTTTTGGCGCGTGGCCCGATATCTGGCATGCGAGAACCAGCGGCTGCAAGTTCTGTAGCTTCGGATGTTTAGGCGCGCGACCTGCATCTGCTGTCGAGAGTGCGCGGCGCTGAGTCTTCTGCAACCTCTCTGAATAGTGGGCGCCGCGACCTGATCGCGGAGGCGCGCGTGCTGTGCAGATTTTACCCTCGTTCGCCACTTTCTCTGTTTCCAGCTCTGACATCTCCTCTTTTGCCCTCTTTTAGCTCATTTTCCGCCATTTGGCCATTTTAACCACTTTGACTCAAAAGAAAGGAAAACTACCCTAATACGACACTTATATGTACAAAACGGGACAAAAGACTAATTAAAACTGACTCAAAAGGTGTATATAAAATACACCGATCAAACACCCCCAAACTTAACCTTTGCTCGCCCTCGAGCAAAGATAGAAAGAAATAAAATAAAAGACTCAAAGAACGAAAAAATAAAAGACTCACTGCCATTGATCACTTTTGCTGCATAAGTGTTAACTAGAAAACATGAAGGTTAGCAGAATAATATGCAGGAACATATAGCATGAAATATCAGCACATTAAGCTAGATATTTCGCAAACTCATACTTATCATGCTTTGATGGAAGTCAATATACTAAATTATGCATATAAATTCAAGAATTCCTATGACATGCTTACTTGCTATTCTCCACTAATCCTGGATATGCATAGAAGAGATCTTCAGGACTTTAAGTGTTGTAATGTAGGCTTAGGTATAGGTAGGTAAAAATAGGCAATTTAGGCTCATTTCGTGTACCATAAGCTCTTCAACTTTTCAGTATTTCCCTTTTTCTTTTTGTTCTTTTCTTCATTTCGATTCTATCTTTCCCCTCTTTTGTTTTGGGAGAGTGAAGTATATAATAATGACAAGCACCCCCAAACTTAGGCTTTTGCCTATTTCTTATTACTTTTGTATTGGGGTGCAACAGACTTATTCACTTTTTTTGTCTCTTTTTTTTAACACAATGTATTCTCCTATTTCATATTTTCACTTATGGTACAATTTGTGGGAATATAGGGTGTCAAAGAAGAAGTTTCAAATTTAGGCTCAATGGGGCTGACTAGGGATATTTTTAAAGTACGGGATAGAAAAGAATGGTAAGAATTGGATATCAAAGAAATGCCTGAGTCATATCCCTAACATGCATATCCTAACTATTTCGCCTCAAATAGCAAGCAATCATAACACATAAGTATTTATCATTTAGCATGCATAACTCAAGCAAGAAACTCCAAATAGGCAGTTACGTGAGTTTTTGGCATATCTAACTTAGGTGTTTAGATAGTTGCTTCAATTCCGTTACATTATTTCACCTTACTTCACTAGGTGTTTCTAGCAACTACAACATACATGATCTTTGACAGGCAATTATGACTCAAAAAAGAAAAAAATTTGGTGACTCAAAATAAACATAAAACAATAAAAAAGACTTAAATAAAATGTAACATGACAACACAAATAAAACACCCCCAAACTTAAATCACACATTGTCCCCAATGTGTGTCGACTCAAAGACAATAAAAGAAATAAGATACTTACAAACTTTGGTTAAAATGGTGGTGGTGGTGGTGGATAATGCATCGACCATTGGTTGAACAAGGTACTCAACTCGTTGATTTGTTGCCTTGTTTCTTGATGTCCTTGTACTACTGTGTCCAAGGTCTGCATCATCCTCATCTGATTTTGATACAATTGCTCCATTGTGGGCGTTGGAGGTTACGCTCTGTAGTTGGCGGTGGCTAGGTCTGCCTCATGTGAGCCCTATTTGAGGCTCATCTTCGTCCATGGCGGTCTCTGCTGCTCTTCTTCTTTGGTGGTTGTACTCTCGTCTGCTGCTTTGGGGGCTTGGAGTGCAGGAAAGAGTGCACTATCTCATAGGACACCGGCAGTTGGTTTCTCTCATGAGTGTCAGTGGGTAGTTGTGGGACCGCACTCATGTGACATAGCTTGGTGATAACTGAGCCATGTCCCAATCCGCCTGTTGTTACCAACCTGCTAATTTCCTCAATGCTCTGCACTATTTCTTTCCCCACATCAATCGTCAACCCCCTCATAATTCCATATATCAGTTTAATCCTATCCTCCGACACTCTGGTGAAGTGCGTGGATGGAATCATGCGGGCGCTGACGAAATATAGCCAACCTTTGGCTACTTTGTTGAATTGGCACCTGTTCAGTGCTCTTGACTCATTTCTTCCAATATCAAAGATAGCCCCATGGTAGCTCACGGTGTCTGCAACGGCATTCCAGTCGATGTGGTCAATGCTTCTAGACCATGTTCTAAAGTGATTCCAATCACTTCTTTCTTCAACATCAACTGTTTTCAATTGTATATTTATATCCTCTGCTGTCACATGCACATAATGTCCCCTTACAAAGCATCCCCTTTCCACCTTCTCCGGAAAATTAGCATAAAATTCACGCACCATTGTTGTGTTTACTGGTGCTATCTTCTCCGGGTTCACAAATTTCCTCCACTCCCTTAACTCAATCATCGCCCGAATGGGCTCATAAACATCTTCTTCCCCATATGACTCCCTCTGGTAGTCCATTCCCCTTTCTGGTATTAAGGGTCTGGTATCAAGCTTTTTGTATCTTTGGTAGGCTTGGTAGCTCAAAACCTATTTTCATCGTATTGTGGGGTTGGGGTGGATGTGGAGCCTCTTCTTTTCCTGGTGGCCATGGTTAAAACAGTTTCTGGAGCTTACAATTTAGTGGCACAATTGTTTCCTACACAATCTACAACTAGCGGCCGAACCTGGCCAAACTTCAACTTTTCTACCCAATACCCACACTCCTTTTCTACTCTTTTCTCCAAACTTCACAATCAACTTTTGATTGCAATTACTTCAACTACAATACTCCTTCAAACTACTACCTCCGTGACTTGATAAAGGATTCAAAGCAGAAAAGATTACTTTTTTATGAGAAGCTTCAAGCTGTTCTTGTTTCTAATGGTGGTTTGAGGCTATGGAATGGAGCTTTGTTAGTTGAGAGGGCTAAGGGTTTTTAGGAATTTAAGAGTTTTGGTTGTGGTTGGGTTTAATTTGTGGAGGATTTGTGGGCAAATTTTTGGAATTTCGTGGGTTTTTGGAGAGGAAGGGTTAGGTTTTTGAAATTGGATTTGGGAAAATCTGATTAGGCGTTTAAGTTACGGATTCCCGCTGGCGCAGCCACGCTAGCGCGCGGCTGATCATCTGCGCTTCTTGGGACTTTCTGCGCGGCCTGCTCTGGCGCGCGGCTAAATTCGGCAAACTTTACGGAATTCTACCGCGGCCTGCTCACAGCGCATGGCCTCGCTAAACTTCAGCGCTTGATTCTTTTGGCGCCGCGCCACGCTCTGGCGCCTTGCAGCTACTGGAAATTCTGGCTTTTCTTCAGTTTATTTCCCTGTACCTGTCAATCACAACACAAACACAAGACCCCAAGACCGTGAGACTGTTCTTAGACAAAATAAAATAAACTAAAGACAGAAAGTAAAATAACATAATTAAAACGCTGGGTTGCCTCCCAAGTAGCGCTGTCTTTAACGTCTTTTAACCGGACGCAAGTTCCTTAGCTTTAATAACCCTGGGGTGGATTAAGCCCCCAACCAATCCATTTCCTCCACATTTGGCGTTTTCTTTTTCTTCTTTTCTTCTTAGCATTATCAGTAAGGGGGGGCTCAGGAATACTTACCTCCTTTAGTGGTATTTCAGCAAACTATGCCTGCTTTCTTGGGCTCATCGCTCTTTGGTTGACTTGTATTGGCTCGCATGGGGGTTTGATGGTGTTGATTGCTAAGCACCCACTCATTGTTAGTGGCTCAATGACGTGTTTAAAAACTTTAAACACCATTTCTTCAGACTCCACCCTTAGTGTTAATTCTCCTCTTTCAACATCAATCAAAGCTCTCCCCGTTGCTAGGAATGGCCTCCCCAATATGATAGGGATTTCCGCGTCTTCTTCCATATCGAGGATGAGGAAGTCTGCAGGAAAGAAGAATTTTCCTACTTTTACAATCACGTCCTCGATCTTGCCTCTTGGATGAACCACTGTCCTGTCGGCCAGTTGCAGACTTACTGTGGTTGGTTTGGCCTCACCCAACTCCAATCGTTTAAATACTGATAGGGGCATTAGATTTATACTTGCCCCTAAATCACATAGAGCTCTGTTGCAAGTTACCACGCCCATGTGCAAGGTAGTGTAAAGCTCCTGGATCTTTTAGCTTTGGTGGCAACTTTTACGCAAGATAGCACTACACTCTTACATCGGTGCTACTATTTCAGATTCTGCCCACTTCTTCTTTTTACCCAAAATCTCCTTCATAAACTTGAAATAGGAGGGCATCTGCTCTAATGCTTCTATGAAAGGTATGTTGATATGCAGCTTTCTGAATGTCTCCAAAAATTTGGAGAATTGTTTATCAACCGCCTTTATTTGTAGTCTCTGGGGAAAGGGATCTTCTCTGTATACTCCTTCTGCAGTTTTCTCTCTTGTTGGGCTAGGCTCAATCGCCTTCTCTTTCTAACTCGCTTTCTTCTCAACTCTTGGTGAGGTGCTGCTCAATTGTCTTCCAACTTCTCAATCGCATACTTGACATCGCTCCTTCGGATTTACCTCTGTATTGCTTGTCAATGTCCCCTGTGGCCTGCTGTTTGCCTGTTTTGCTAGCTGACCAACCTGTGTCTCCATGTTTCTGAACGAGGATCTAGCTTCTGTCATGAACTGCGTCTGGGCGTTGGCAAGTCTTTATCCACAGTGCTTCAGCTCATCGGCTTTCTTCTTTGAGCGGTGCATTGAAGTTGAAATTTGTGGGGCTTAAATGAAGGGTTGCTGATTCTGGCTCTGCTGGTTACGCATCGCCCCTATCTGGTCTGCTGCCGACACGATTCTGCTGCGCCTTGATGCGGTCTGCGCCGCCCAATGCGGATTCTGCTGCCGCAGTCTCCTTTCCATGAGAAATTTGGGTGATTCCTCCATCCTGGATTATAATTGTTAGAGTAGGGGTTGTTCTGTTTCCTCTGATAATTACCTATGGCACGACACTCTGCTGCTCCATTGGTATATTGTTGGGATCCGCTGAAGGACACCTATCAAATGTATGTGGGCCACCACATATCTCACAGCTTTTAGGCATCTGTACCGCATTCACCGACATTTGTATGTTCTTTGCCATTGTTTATTAGAAGGGCACTTGGGCATTCAAGGCGACAATAGCATCTATTTCGTGGACTCCACCTTCTTCTCCCATTTGTCGACCTCTCTTCCGTGACATGGTTGTTAGTGGCCATATCTTCTAATAACTCATGGCGTCGTGGGCTGTTTTCTCATGAATGCTCCACTTTCTTCTGCATCTATGATGGTTACGGTTTGTCTTTGCTCGGTCAGTTGAAGAAGATGTGGACCAAGTTCCACAACTCAATGCAATGGTGTGGGCACTTTCTCTGTAGATCTTTGAACCTTTCCCAAGCTTCATATAAGGACTCTCCATCTGCTTGGTAAAAGTTGTTCAACTCCCCTCTCAGTTTTGCTGCTTTACACGGGGGAAAGAACTTGGCTAGGAATTTATGTGCCAGCTCTTGCCATGTAAAAATCGAATCGGCCGGCAGGGAATTCAACCATACTTTTGCTCTATCCCTAAGTGAGAAGGGAAAGAGCCTCAATCTGACGGCATCATCGATGCGTTATATCTGAACGTTGCACATAGCTCCAAGAAATTAGCTATGTGCATATGTGGATCCTCCGACGGCAGTCCTCCGAATTGCACTGTGTGTTGTACCATGCTCAGAATTGCCAGTTTTATCTCGAAGTTGTTAGCTCCTATTGCAGGGAGCCTAATGCATGTATGTGCTCCATTTACCCTTGGCAGCACATAGTCTCCCAAACTTCTTTCTGGCTGGACTTGGACTCTCTCTTCCACGTCTATTGGCGCTTGCCTAGGTATTCCTGGATGGGGTTGATTCTCTCCTAACCCTTCTCCCATCCCGTTGTTGTTCTGAACGTCGTTCATCTCTAACACGGTTGCAATCCGCTGATTCTTTCTGTTCTGTTTGCAGGTTTTCTCAATTTCTGGATTGAAGGGAACAAGAGTGTCTGCTCCTCTTCTCCTTCGCATAAACTGACTTCCTGAAATAGATCACAAACAGACAACAAATCACGGCACCTCGAATTTTCAAAAGAAAAACGTAAAAATTAAAAATTAAAATAAAAACCAAATTAGAAATTAAAATAGACAAATTTGATATTGAACTATGCCTAATCCCCGGCAACGGCGCCAAAAACTTGATGCGCGTTAAGATGCACACACTTTAAACGCAAGTGCACGTTATCGTGACAAGTAGTATAGTATTGATATGACAGAATATCTTCCAAAATGATTAGGGTTCAATTACCAACTATCTATTTTCTAGTATCTATTTGGTGAATTGATAATTGATTTGTTGTTTATAACTAAGAATTATGCAAGCTATTTGAATATAAAGATTTATTTCAGTGGTGATGAGAATAGGGCTTCCATGTATCCTTACTATCCGCTTATGCTACTTACTAATGCATTAACTTATGGTATTCTTCTTTTGGAGAAAGCGGGTTCTGAAATCGTTTTATACTCCGTTAGGGTTATATAAACACTCAACCCGATGTCACACCTTACCTACCTTTCGGTGATAAGGATAACTCTATAGGAGGATTAAGAACAAAACCTAGTTGGCCAAATCACGCACAATGCAAAATTAGGGTTGTTAAGCCTCTCATCAACGCTACATAAATAATTGAGGTATTTTCATCCCCAATCCAAGAATGTCTACCCAACTTACGGATATTCACAATCCCCCTTTCTAATCGATTAGAAATCATATAGTGATAATTAGTTGTCAATTAATTACCAAGAATTCAACTCAATTATTGGATAGATCTCACAATAAGAAAAATAATCATAAGCATGCATTAATTTATAACATAAGTTTCTTGCACTTCAACATGGAAAGCCCTATAAGAGAATTAGTTCCTAGCCATAAATATGACAAGAACTAATTCAAAGTTCATCATACAAAAACTGAAATAAAGTAAAGAAAAGGGAAAAGAAATTACTAAACTAATGGTATCCAATCTCCAAGCAAAAGTCTTGTGTTGTGCAAGAAGGGGAACCCTCAAAAACTGCCTAGGGTTCTCCTTTTATAGGCTAAAAACCGCCTCCCTCTTTTCCTTCAGGCCTGGCCCAGATTTTCGTCAAAAGACCTAATTTTTCCGCGTCGGCGCCGCGGCGCCGGAAGTTCTGCAATCCGTCGGGTGTTTTGGCGCCGCGGCCCTGATATCTGTTGTCTGAGGGCGCCGCGGCGCTGCAAGTTCTGTAGCTTCTCGGATGTTTAGGCACAGTGGCCTGCGTCTGGCTGCGAGGCGCCCGCGGCCAGTCTTCTGCGACCTCTGGAATAGTGGCGTCGCGGCCACATCGCTGCAGGAGGTGCCGTGGCGCTGGTATGGATTTTACCCTCGTTCGCCACTTTCTCTGTTTCCAGCTCTGGCATCTCCTCTTTTGCCCTCTTTTAGCTCCTTTTCCGCCATTTGGCCATTTTAACCACTTTGACTCAAAAGAAAGGAAAACTACCCTAATACGACACTTATATGTACAAAACGGGACAAAAGACTAATTAAAACTGACTCAAAAGGTGTATATAAAATACACCGATCAACGTTCAGAAAGCTGCATATCAACATACCCTTTATAGAGGCGTTGGAGCAGATGCCCTCCTATTTCAAATTCATGAATGAGATCTTGGGGAAGAAGAAGAAACTGGCAGAGTACAAGAAGGTAGCACTAACGGAGGAGTGCAGTGCTATCTTGCAGAAGAAGTTGCCCCCTAAACTAAAAGACCCAGGGAGTTTTACACTACCTTTCACAGTTGGCAGGGTGACATGCAACAGGGCTCTGTGCGATTTGGGGGCAAGTATAAATTTGATGCCTTTATCGGTATTTAAACGGTTAGAATTAGGTGAAGCCAAACCAACCACGGTGAGCCTGCAGATGGCCGATAGGACAGTGGTTCACCCAAGAGGGAAGATTGAGGACATGATTGTTAAAGTAGAAAAATTCTTTTTTCCTGCGGGCTTCCTCATTCTTGACATGGAAGAGGATGCAGAAATCTCTATCATATTGGGGAGACCATTCCTGGCAACAGGGAGAGCCTTGATCGATGTAGAAAGAGGAGAGTTGACGTTGAGGGTGGAGAAGGAAGAAATGGTGTTTAAAGTGTTTAGACACATCATTGAGCCACCAATCATGAGCAGGTGCTTTCTGTCAAGACCATCAAAACCCCGTGAGCGATAAGTCAAACCAAGGGAGATGAGCCCATAAAAACAGGTATGTGATGCCGAACCTCCACAAAAGCAGGTATGTGTTCCTGAACCTTCCCTTGATGATAATGTTAAGAAGAGGAGAAGAAGAAGAAGAAAATGAAAAATGTGGAGAAAATGGATTGGTTGTGGGGTTAATCCACCCCACTTATTGAGTTAAGGAACTTGCGTCCGGCTAAAAGACGTTAAAGGCATCGCTACTTGGGAGGCAACCCAAGGTATTTTGATTTATTTTACTTTAATATAGTAGTTTTTATTAAGAACGGTCTCACGGAGGTAGTGTTTGTGTTGTGATTGACAGGTGTAGGCCAATAAATTGAAGGGCGAAAAACTGAAGAATAACCAGGATTTCCAGAAAAACGGGTGAGCGCCGCGGCGCCAAAAAACCCAGAAAAATTGTCAAGTCGGTAGCGCGGCTGAGAAACTCAGGGTAGTGCAGTAAGTTGGTAGCGCGGCTAAATGCGAACGCGGCGCCTAGCGGAAATCCGAGTAATAAAACGCCCCGGGCGATTTTCCCCAAATTCAAACCAAACCTAACCTTTCTTTTCCACAAAACCCACGAAAATTCAAACCTCACCCACAAATCTTCCATAAATCAAACCCAACCACAACCAAAAACTCCTAAAGTCCCTAAACCCTTAACCATTTCAACCAACAAAACTTCATCAAAGTGCCTCAAATCACCATTAGAAGCAAGAAAACCTTGAAGAACACCTTCAAAAAGGTAATCTCCATCTTTTCTTGAAAGCTTTTCAGTAGTCAAAGGAGGTAATAGTTTGGAGGAGTGTTGCATTGTTGAAGTCGTTGAGGGTGTTGAAAAATTGGTTGTGAAATTTAGAGGAGGAGTATACAAGGAGGGTGTGGGTATTGTGTAGTACAGGAGTTGGAGTTTGGGGGTGTTAGTGTTGTAGCTGCTAGTGTTGTGTGATTGTGTTGGGAAACATTTGTGATACTAAGTTTATAAGCTGCAAAAAAGTGATTTAACCATGTCTTCCAGAAAGAGAAGAGCCTCCACATCCACCTCAGCCCCGCAATACGATAATACTAGGTTTGTTAGCCAACAAGCTTATGAAAGATACAAAATCTTAGTACTAGGCCCTTAATCCCTGAAAGGGGAATGGACTATCAGAGGGATTCGTTTGGGGAGGAGGATGTCTATGAGCCCATTCGGGCAATGATTGAAATGATGGGGTGGAAGAGATTTGTAAACCCGGAGAAGATAGCACCAATGAACACAACGATGGTGCGTGAATTCTATGATAACTTTCCGGAGAAGGTGGACAACAAATGCTTTGTGAGGGGAAGATATATGCCTGTGACGGCATCAACAATAAATATGTCTCTAAAAACAGCAGATGTTGAAGGAGGAGATGGTGATTGGAGTTACTTTAGAACATGGTCTAGAAGCACCACCAACATCGACTGGAACGCCGTCGCAGACACAGTGAGCTACCCTGGGGCTGCATTTGATATTGCCAGAAATGGGTCAAGAGGACTGAGCAAGTGTCAGTTCAACAAAGCAGCCAAGGGTTGGCTGTATTTAAATCGATGCCGTCTGATCCCATCAACGACTTCACAGTGCGGAAGATAGGATTAAATTGATATATGGAATCATGACGGGGAAGACGATTGATGTGGGGAAAGAAATAGTGCAAAGTATTGAAGAAATCAGCAGGTTGGTAACAACAGGTGGATTGGGACATGCCTCACTTATCACTAATTTATGCCACATGAATGGGGTCCCAATCCTACCCACTGATACTAATGAGAGAAACCAACTGCCTGTGTCATATGGGATAGTTCACATTTTCCCAGACCCAAGCCCCCATCACAGAAGAAGAGCACCACCACACGCGCGGCGGATGCGCCATGAACGAAGATGAGCCTGACATAGAGGCTCAATATGCGGCAGGGAGCAGCCACCAGCCAACCACAGAATCAGAACCTCCAGTGCCTATGATGGAGCAGTTGCTCCAGAACCAGCGAATGATGATGCAACATTTCGACACTGTGATACAAGGACAACATGAGTTGAGACAAGGGCAACAAGAATTGAGGCAGGAGCAACAACAGTTGCACCAGCAATTTGACGAGATGAGTTCCATGTTCAACCAATGGTCGATGCATTATCCACCGCCACCGCCACCATTTTAACCAAGTCTGTAAGTGTCTTGTTTCTTTTATTGTCTTTGAGTCTTACACACATTGGGGACAATGTGTGATTTAAGTTTTGGGGGGGGGGGGTGCTTTATTTATGTCTTATTGTTATAGTATGTTTAAGTCTTTTTGTTGTTTTTGTGTATTTTGAGTCACAATTTTTTTTCTTTTTTGAGTCATAATTGTCTGTCAAAAGATCATGCATGCTGTAGTTACTAGAAATACCTAGTGAAGTAAGGTGGAATAATGTAATGGAATTAGAAGCAACTATCTAAACACTTAGGTTAGATATGCCAAAAACTCACAAAATATGTCTATTTGAAGTTTCTTGCTTGAATGGTGCATGATAAATGATTAAAAACCTATGTGTTATGATTGCTTGCTATTTGAGGCGAAATAGTTAGGATATGCATGTTAGGAGAGATGACTCAGACATTTCTTTGTTAGCCAATTCTTACCACTCTTTTCTATCCCTGACTTTAAAAATATCCCTAGTCAGCCCCATTGAGCCTAAAAATTGAACCTTTTCTTTGACACCCTATATTTCCATACTTGTGCCATAAGTAAACATGTGAAATAGTTGGAATAAATTGTGTTAAAAAAGAGACAAAAAAAGTGAACAAAAGTGATGCACCCCAATAAAAAAAGTAATAAGAAATAGGCAAAAGCCTAAGTTTGGGGGTGCTTGTTATTATAATACACTTCACTCTCCCAAAACAAAAGAGGGGAAAGATAGATTTGAAGTGAAGAAAAGAATCAAAAGAAAAAGGGAAACACTGAAAAGCTAAAGAGCTTATGGTACACAAAAATGAGCCTAAATGCCTATTTTTACCTACCCATACCTAAGCCTACATTACAACCCTTAAAAGTCCTGAAGATCTCTTTTATGCATATCCATGATTAGTGGAGAATAACAAGTAAAAATGTCATAGGATTTATGAAATTAACATGCATGATTCAGTATTTGACTTCCATTGAGCATGATAAAAATGAGTTTGCGAAATATCTAGCTTAATGTGTTTAGTATGCTAAAATTTCATGCTATATGTTCCTGCATATTACTCTGCTAATCTTCATGTTTTTCTAAGTAACACCAATGCAGCAAAAGTGATCAATGTCATTGAGTCTGTTTATTTTCCTTTTCCTTGAGTCTTTATTTCTTTCTTTTTATCTTTGCTCGAGGGCGAGCAAAGGTTAAGTTTGAGGGTATTTGATCGGTGTATTTTATATACACTTTTTGAATCGTTTTTAGTTAGTCTTTTATCCCGTTTTGTATAAATACGTGTCGTATTAGGATAGATTCTCTTTCTTTTGAGTCAAGTTGGTTAAAATGGCCCAATGGCGAAAAAGGAGCAAAAAAGAGGGCAAAAATGGAGGTTCCAGAGCTTAAAAGCAGAGAAAGTGGCGAACCAGGCACGGACACGGGCCAGCGCCGCGGCGCCTCCTACCAACAGTGCGGGGCGCGGCGCCCGATATCAAGGCGCGAAGTTGCGGCGCCGCGGCTCTCTGCAAACGGCGAGTGCGGTAGCGGGGCCAAATCACGAGCAACGCAGAGTTCGTGCCAGCGCCCGATAGCGAGGCTGCGGCAGCGGGAAAATCAGTTTTTTGGGCGTGTTGGGCGAACTGAAGGGAAAAGTTTGGCGGTTTGAGCCTATAAAGGAGAACCTAGGCGGTTTCAAGGTTCCCTTTCTTGCACAAACACAAGATTTCTTGAAGTTGAAGATTGGAGACCTTAACTTAGTAATTTTCTTTTCTTTCTTTCTTTATTTCAGTTTTCATGTTGGATATTGAATTAGTTCTTGTCATGTCAATGGCTAGGAACTAATTCCATTATAGGGCTTTCCATGTTAAATCACTAGATCCTTATATTATGAATTGATGCATGTTTATGGTTATCTTCTTATTGTTGAGATTTACCCAATAATTGCTTTGAATGCTTGGTAATTAATTGATCACTAATTATCATTGTTTATATGATTTCTAATCAAACTTCGAAAGGAGGAGGTTGTGAATATGCTGTAAGTTGGGTAGACATATTTTGGATTGAGAATGAAAATACCTCAATTACTTGTGTAGCGTTAATGAGAGGTTTAAACACCTAATTTCACGCATGACGCGTGACGATTAACTAGGTTTTTGGTCTTAATCCTCCTATAGAGTCATCCTTATCACCGAAAGGTAGAAAGGAGCGATACTGGGGTTGAGTGTTTATATAGCCTTAACGGGAGTATAACACGATTTAGTAAACCTGCTAGCTCCAAAAGAAGAAGAACCATAATTCATTGCATTAATAAGTAATATAAGCGGATAGTTGAGGAGACTTGGAAGCCCTATTTCCATCACTACTGAAGTAAACACATAGTTAATTAGTATTTATAATTGTTAGTTATAATCAACAAAATTAAATATCGGTTACCAAATAGATACCAAAAGATAGATAATTGGTACTTGAACACTAATCCTTGAGGACGATATTCGGTCTTACCAAGACTATATTACTTGTCACGATAACGTGCACTTGCGTTAAAGTGTGTTCATCTTTTCGCGCATCATCTAACTCTCCTCTAAAATTGACACACACCTCTGTTGTTCAATTCAACTCCCAACAGTTTTGGTACTTTCGAACGAGTGGCATATATCTCTTTGTTTTTTCTTCTTCTTTCACTTAATTTTGATATGTTAGTGGATTATTGTCTGCTCATGTCCTGCATGATGTATATCGACCTTGTATGAGTTTGTATGCCTCCATGTTTCTCACTATGTGTTACTTATAGCTTACCCAGTTTTCTGATGCTGGTCTCTACTAGGTTTTTGCATCAACGATTGATCCTAATGAACAAATATCTGCAACTGTGATGGAACGACTCGCTGCCACAACAATTGTTGAACCTTATGAATCTGTTTCTTACGCATTTGTGTCATATGGTAGCAGCGTTAATTGAAGCATTTTCATTATGTCAAGTAAGGCTATCATTGTTTATGGTATGATAGCAACTTCTTAATTTGGTTATGTAAACCAGTGAATATTTCGTAATGCTGTAAAACATTTAATTTTATGTATACTGTAAAACATGAATTAGTTCGTAATGCTTTGTGTCTTTATAATCTCAGCATATAATTACTTTTCTTTTGACTGATTATCATAATACTTCTCATCCTATAGGTTTTTCTTGCGTTACAAAGGTTTCCATGGCTTGGTAGGAGGGTATTGATGAAGCTCATGTTCTTATTGCACCAGGTACTTCTTTAATTTGCTACTCCCTTCTTTTCAATTTGTTTGTCTTACTTTTCTTTATAAAAAAGAATTTCTTTTTTCTTGTTTAACAACTCTTTAATTTGAGTGATATTGCTTTTATTTGAATATCTTCCTCCATTTGGAATCTAAATGAGTGACTTAAGCATGTAAATTACTGTTACTTAAGAATTACTAGCTACATGTAGGGTGGCGATGGTGGTCAGACCACCGGGTCGGGTTTAGCGGGGCGGGAGGTCGGGGCGGGGAAAATGGCGGGGTCGGTGGGCGAACTGGAGGGGTCGGGTCGGGCGGGACCATCTGTCCGTCGGGTCCGTCCGGGTCGAATCGAACGGGACGGGTTGTGTGTTTTTTTTTTTTTTAATTTTTTCACTAAATTAAAAATACTAAATTACTAAGTACTAACAAAGTAACATTAACATATACTTGTCATATAGTCATAATGTCATATACATAGTCATATACTATAATATTATAGACTTATAGTATTATAATTTATAATTATAGTATTATAGTATTATACTCATATATATAATATATTTATAAACTAATAAAGTATAAAGTATAAACTATAAAGTATAAAGTTATAAACTAAATAATTAAACAAAGACAAGAATAGTGTAAAAAAACATCCCAAGGCTGTTTTTGTGCCTCTTATATTATTAATTTCATTGAAATATCAAATATACAAGATTCAAAATTACATTGTAGTGTACTGTTGTTGAAAAAAATTGCAAAAGAGTGAAAGACATAGAAAAATTTAAAAATTGCAATGAAATAAATTACCAATTTGAAAATATTTTTTCTAATTTCTTTATAATTTCTTGTGGTTCTTCGGTTGGAATTGGTATATCTTGATCAAATTGTTCCACGTCGCTACTCATGCCTTCAGATAAAATGTCGTTGTAGTTGTCGTCTTCTTCGTTAATATCCGGTTGTGCGCCTCCTTCGCTCCGCTCGTATCCAATCTCTGAATAGTACCGCCATCTCCAAGTGTCTCCGCTAATGAGTGTCCGTGCTCTCTATTTGAAATCTGCTGCGGAAAAAGCGCTTCGTGGCGATTGATGGCGCAGAATGTTCAAAATATCTCGCCATCATTGAAAGTGTCGGAAATGTCTTCTCATTCGCTCAATATTTCAAAAAGTCTTCCTTTCCTTCTTCATTGATAAGCGCTTGGTAAGGTAAATTACCGCAAAAGCGAAACATCGAACTCACTAATTTGGTTAGCACCGCTACCACCGCACATTCTATTTATGAGGCTTTCAATAGAATTAATACTAGGCCTAGCCACGAAGCCTTGTCTTTTTTAGGTTGTGTTGAAGAAGAAGATGGTACAAAAGTCGGTTGGTTACTAGCACTTTCTTCTTTGGTAATGCCGATATACTTTTTGCATTCATCTTCTACGTTATTCAACAACTTCTAGCGTTAGTTCAATAGGTGGCTCAACATTTAAATTTTTGGGAGTTGGAGGTGGTAGTACATCCATACAGGTATAAATATTTTGAATAAGACTTTTACAACCCTCTACTTTAATAGTCGGGTTTAATACAACACCAATAATATAAATAGGGGGAATAGAAATAAAATATTTCTTTAATTTCATAAACATTTTTAATAATAGCATGAGTATAAGCAGGTTTTTCCATATATTCTTTAAGAAGTAAAAATATTATAGCTATATAAAACAACATAGTTGAAATAGTAGGATAATATAAAGTAGAGAATTCTTTTGTTGCTCGTTGAAAATTTTCTAAAAATACAATAAGTTCTCTAATTTTCTCCCAATCAGTATCCACAATCATATCATTTGGATTTTGATTATGGGCGTTAAAAAATAAAGTAATAGGTTTTCTATAGTCATAAGCAACAACTGGTTGGTCATATAAAGAATTCCACCTAGTTGGTACTTCTTCTGAATTTTTACGTAAGATAGTCCACAATCGTGGCAAGTTTTTATATTCTTTTCTCTGTTGAATTCTATTATTTTTAAAAATAAAGTGTATAGCAAATTGTATTTTTCAAGAATATCTTGAAAAAGTGAAAGACCATCCTTTACAACTAAGTTATAAATATGGCACGCATTTGATATGAAAATGTTTTGGAAAAGACGAGTTAAAACATCTCTTAAAATACTAATAGCGTAATTGTTAGAAGATGCGTTATCTAATGTAATACTCATAACTTTATCGGTTATTCCGTAATAATCACCATGAATAAATATTTTACGAAATAAACTCACCATTATTACTCTTATCTATATATCTATATGCTAAAATCGTTTTTCCATAGACCATTTATAATCTATCAATGACAGTTCTAGTTAAATAATCATGACCATTAGTACTACGACTATATCGAAGTTAAAGCGACTTTGCAATTTAAATGATATAATGCATAACGTAAATCTTGTTGATATTCATGTGCAAATTTAAATACATCTCTTTTAACAATTGATCTAGGAAAACCTTTATAAGCGAGGATTATACATATCTCTAATATAATGAATAAAATCGGAGATTCAGAAATGAAAAAGGCAAACCCTCCACAAAGACTAATTGTGCTAGTGCTTCCTATCTTTATGTTTATCGTATTTAGGGCCTCTGACTCCCACGTCATAGGGTTAATTTGACCACTGCTTTCTCGGGACGATGGTATGTGAACCTTGTCCCGATTGAGAGGCGTCTTCTCACCTTCTTTTCAATCATGTATTGAGCATGCAAGACTTTGTGTTTTTGCAATAGGTGTCTTCCTAAACCCCGTCCCACCATGACCTTGTCGATTTTAAAAGAATAAACATTTTTACAAGTTTTACATCACTACTTGATTAGCTACGTCCCTGTCAAAATATTTCCATACAACTGATTTTAATGGTCGTTTTGCCGGACCTCGTCTCATAGTAGGGGGGATAGGAGGCATTTCACTAGTGGGTGTATCATCATCTTCATTAGTAGGTGTATCATCAACTAGAATGCCATCTAAATTAAAATTTTCTTCAATTTCAGGATAATCATTTGTGTCAAGATCATATGGTATTTCAGGAAACATTTCAGGATCTATAAAATCATCTTGTCTAGGAATAGCTGGAACAGGAATACTAGAAGAAGTACCCTTGCCCTTGTTACCACCCCTACTAGAAGAAGCCTGACCCTTACCCATACCCAACATGCCTCTTAGTCATTTCATTTTAATTATGCTAATAAATAGTTAAAGATAATGAAATTAAATGTGCTAAATGAAATAAAGACAAAATAATAATTTAATGAGAGAACGAATGTACCAAACGCCGACGTAGAGTCGACGTGTAATCGAGAGGTTGAAAATTGAAACTTTGCTCGATAGATAATCCTCAAGCTAGTTGTCAACTTCACTCTCAATTCTCAAATTAATAAATAGATTGAATATGTAGACAATGTTGTATAGAGATTGATTGAGAGATTAGAGAGTAGAAAGATTTGTGAAAATAATAAGAAGAGGAATGAGGTATTTATAGGGTTAAAAATAAATATAAAGGGGTAGGGGTTGGGGAGGGGAGGCCTAAAATGGCCGTTGTCAACCAGCCAAAATGTAAAATGGTCGTTGGACAACGGCTATTTTCTCGCAGCGGTCGAATCAGGCGGGATCGGGGTCGGGCGGATCGGGGCACTGGCGAGGTCGGTCGGCGGGACCATACCTGCCCCGCCGTTCGAGCCCCGGTCGTTTTTTTAATATCGAGGTCGGGTGGGGGTCGGGGTTGGGTCGGCCTCGGACGGGAGTCGGATCGGCCGCGCCATCGACCCTAGCTACATGTAAGTCAAAATATGGAGACAAATATTGAAGATTTCATGACTTGTCGGTTCTTCTAGATTTAGTCTTAGATTGATAGACTTATCATATAGTGGAATCTTGATTTTGGAAATAAATAATTCATCTTGGAAAAAAAAGCAAGAAAAAACTCATATTTACATTTCTCTTGTTGTGTCGCTATATCTCTAAATAATCTGAACCCTTTTTGCCTATAAAAAGAATTTAAAAATAATGCACGTAAGGGTAGCTCATTTAATTTTGGCATAGTCATCCAACCTACTAAATGTCCATCTCGGTCTTTGCCATACAGAGTTGGTACTCTTATGGCCTTCTCCACTTCCACGAGCAATGTTTCAAGCGAGCAAGATTGAGGGTTTTGCTCCTTGTGTGCACTTGGTTTTTAACTGTCACCGTAGGCCTTTTTTTGTAGTGTCTCTTCATAAAAAAATAGGAGCTAGAGCCAATAAAAATTTCTTGTCACCTACCTGAGCAGACTTGTAGTCTAATAAAGTGTTCTCTGCGGCTTATTTCCTCTCTGCCCCTGTTTTAAACTCGTCCAAGTACCTATGGTAATCACCTTTCATCTTCAAGTAAAACACTTTGGACTCGGCTGTTGACGCTGATAGTACTAAATGAGACTCGAGAAGGTTCAAAATCCCATCACATATCTTGCTGAGTTCAGCCTCAATTTTGGCTCTATATTCCTTAATGCTGCTAACATGGTCTTCGTTTCCACGACTTTCCTTTTTCTGCTCAATTGAAGAAATTATCCTCCATGAAGCCCTTCTTGCACGAATCACATTCTTGTAAGCCACAGAAAGAAGATTCCTTTCCTCCACAGTCAGTTCTTCAACATCTACTGTCTTTGCAACCTTCTTCACAAACTCATTCATTTCCTCATACCGCTCAGCCTTCTCCACGAGCTTGGCCATGTACACATTTACTTCACGTGATGAGTCAGCCATGTTTGTTGTCTGTAAAGTTACCTGGTTCAACAAAATATCCAAGTAACTAATATTGACAGATATCAGAAAAAGTTGCTTATATACATAGCTGGACTCATTTTTTGGAACTAAATAATGGTGATCCTCCTTATTTAATTCCTTGAATATTTTGTAGGGTTTTATTGGGTCCAAAACACATGAGGCAATGTAAGTTTAAATTTTTTGTTCAACTTACTTACCCCAACAATTCCGTCTGGTTACGTTACAATTGAAATTTGTAAAGACATAAACATAACTTACAGTTTGTATTATCCGGAGTATTTACTATAGGGAGCACAAACGACTATCATTTCGACCGCAAGTCTTGCAGTGGTATACTCCTCTGTAAGAAAAGTCAGAAAATCTTGACGGAGATTTGAGAGGATTTTATTCTCTGAACTCTGAGTTCAGAAAGTATAATTAAGTAACCTTGATTTATGGGGTTAAGTGTTGATTATAAATTAGTGGTTTATATTAATTTTCGGATTAGGGTTGGGCACCAAGCATGACCCAAATCCTGAAATGCAGTGAGCCAGTCGGACTGGGCTCACTGTCGTATAGGCGTCGCGGCTCAGCCTCTCAGGCGTCGCGGCTCAGCCTCTCAAGCGTCGCGGCGCTTCCACTGTTATACTCAACACATTTTAATTTAAGTCCGATAATCCAATTTTGACTTAATTAAATAATTTCCATCAAATAAAAATTATCCCATAATTTATTATTGATTTAAATATCTCGATTCTAAATCGAATATTTTATACTCTCTCAATATACCCTTAGACCGAAAACACAATGGACTTAGTGTGATCCTTTAGGCCTTCACACATCGATACTAATCAAATTAAGGTTCATATGTAATTCCTAGACTGCGCCGTTTGACGAACTCAATATGTGAAGTACGTTTATAGGACTCCTGTAAACACAACCTTTATGTGAGATGATAAATTTCTTTCATTCGTGACACACTCGACCAAGCTTAAGATTTGCCATGTGTCTATCCAAATGGCTCGACCATTTTATCTCATCTATATTAGTCGACAACCAGAACATATCCTAAATATGTCTCTTGCATTGGTCAATGACTTGGTCGACCTAATATTACTGAGAAGCTAAGTGTTTTTTCTCGAATATCCAATCGAGGAATGAATCTTATTCTTGGCTCAACTACCACCACTACAAAACAAGGCCTACATGACGGTTAAAAACCGTCACGAAAGGACTTTGTGACGATTTTTCTAAGTGTCACGGTAGACACTGTCACAAATTCGTGACGGTTGTTGTGACGGTTTTATGTGACGGTTATAAACCGTCACAAAATTTCCCTCATTTTTTAAAATTTTCCCGCGAAATTTATTAATTAAATAATATTTTTGGCGGGAAAGTTGAAATAAATTAATTTAAATTGGCGGACATTTTTAAATAAATTTGATTTAAATTGGCGGGGAAATTAATTTTGGCGATTTTTTTAATATTTTAATTTTAATTTATTAAATAAAAATAAATTAGAATTGTAAGCATATTATAACTAAAATGTTACCCACACAATGAAATTGTTCTAATACATTAAATCGAAACATTACAAATTGTTTTACAAAACAATTAATGTTATCATCAAATACAATAAAAAAATATAATATTGTCTAAATCATCATAAAAGTAACAACTATGCAGCACGAAGAATCTTTGAAATATGTTGTGCCCACTAGATCCGAACTTCATCAAGGTCATGCTGCGAAAAATATTCTTTGTCATTGTACTGTAACACACAATAGAGATCAGTTAAATTTTCTAATTATAATTAAGCCATTATAAACAAATACATAAACATAAATAATGTTAGATACTTACTGTTATACCCCGTATTTTCAGAGTATGTACGTGAGGGCGTACGTACAAAAGTTTTTAGCCTTAAGTAGGCATAAGGGTCGAAATTTTGTGCCTGACCACGAAGCAATTGTTTTTCAAACGTTTTCCAAACTTTGCGAAGAGAAAATTACGGCTATGTCATTTATAATTTTTGCGGATTTTTCCGAGAGATGAAATATTTTGGACCAACGAGAGGGTGACACTTGTCCCTCAAGTGGACGGCAATTTAGGGGTGAAGTTGGCACGTTTTTTGCCTTTCTTTTTGGTCAAGGATTAGGTAGGATATTTTGTGTAGTAGATGGATAAGGACACTTGGGTGAGTCCACACCCTCCACTTGCCCTCCACTTGCCATCATCTTGACCCTTGAAAGTCCTATAAATACCCCCCCCCCCCCTTAGTTGAAGGAATTCTTCATCCACACTTGTGAAAGTCCAAGGCAAAATCCCTCCCTCCCTCTTTGTAGCTCTCGTCCTACCTTCCCCCTCCCCCTTTGTGAGGCCTTGGCCGAAATCCCCCCCTCCTAGTGGTGCTAGCCGAAACATACCCCCCTTGGTAGAAAATACTCTCCAAGTATTGTTACTATTCCCAAATACCTTGGCCCAAATACCTTGTAGTATTCCAAGGTTACACCTATACTAAAAGCCCAGAAATACTATTATATTTCCCTTCAGTCACAAAAACGAAACCCTAAGGAAAATCTTCATAGTAGGTTGAAGTATAAGTAGAAGTTGTGTAGAACTTCTAAGGGTTTCTTGGAGCGTATTGGAGCGTACAGAATAGGAGCTAAACGTTGCTCAGGATCGACATATAAACTTGGATAATTTTGGGCTTATCGAGGTAAATACTCTTGACCTTCTATTGTAATTGGAAATTACATACTGTAGTAGTATAGAAATGAATATAAGATTCATAGAAGGATATTACAGAAGAGAATTGAACTGTAATAGAAGAATATTAAAGACTGAATCAGACTTACATAAGCGTATTTGATGAGCGTGTGTAGTTTGTGGGTAGGAAGTCTTGCCCAATTTTTCCGTAGAATAAGGAATCTGTATCTAGCATTATTCTACAGAGTAGTCTAGACGTTGATAGACTTATATGACCGTTATAGGTTGAAGTACTGCAAGTAGCGTATTCTACTCGAAGGGTGGAAAGGGCTAGCCGTATTACAGTACTTTGGAGCTATTTGCTAATAGTCGATAATCGTCGCGAGGTATGTGATTCTTCCTATCCTCTTGAGCATGATATTTTAAAAGAATATATATATATAGTACGGTAGACGTACGTGTGTTAACTGAACGTGGTTTTACTTCGATGTCTTTTGACTTGAGTTTTACATAATAAGAGTCTTGAAGTATTTCAAAAGAATTAAGAATCGCTTTTGAAAGAAGAGTAATACTTTTTGAAAGAGTTATACTAGCTTTATGGGAAGTTAGGTATAACAACTTAAGAGAGATAAAAAGAATGGTTTATTGACTTTAGAAGTTAAGAGACTTGATCTTAAAAGATAAGCGACTTGACTTAATTGAATTGATATGAATTTTGTTAAAAAGTGTGAAACCTCATTCGTGAGTAATGAGTATTTGATTTTTAAAGAATAATGTTTTACTGATTTCGGAAATGAGAATAAGTATCGAACGAACCACTGCAGCGTTAATAAAGGAAAATGTATTGACAAATAAGTAATTATATTAAAACCAGTAGAAACCTCCATCTGCATAGAAGCTAAGATAAGACAAAATTGTATTACATTTCCTAGATCATGGCTGCTTTAATAAGATTGTTATGAACAAGAATAACCTACTCACACATAAGGCATATGTTTCTCAAATTGTTTTAAAAGAGAATTATCTTATTAAGTGATTAAGACTATGAACTACGAAACCTTTCGAAAATGAGAAACTTGAGTATTTGAAATTAGGCAAACTTGAACTTTTGGAAAAGAATGTTGTTACTTGACTTTAAGAAGGAAAATGTTTTGGTTTAAGAAGAAGGGCATAATATTGCCTTAGTTGTTTTTAAAAAGGAAAACATGGTATTATCTTAATCTGTCTTAAAAGAGCGTTTAAATGTTATGGTCAATTCAACACCGCGTTCATGGGATGAACCGGGAATGTATTTCACACGACACCGCGTTCATGGGATGAACTGGGAATGTATTCCATACGATTCCACCTCGAGTCCCATGAGATGGGCCGAGACATGTGCGATTCCTATCGAGTCCCATGAGATGGGCCGAGACATGTGCGATACCTATCGAGTCCTATGAGATGGGCCGAGACATGTGCGATACCTATCGAGTCCCATGAGATGGGCCGAGACATGTGCGATACCTATCGAGTCCCATGAGATGGGCGAGACATGTCGCGATACATATCGAGTCCCATGAGATGGGCCGAGACATGTGCGATACCTATCGAGTCCCATGAGACGGGCCGAGACATGTGCGATACCTATCGAGTCCCGTGAGATGGGCGAGACATGTGTGATACCTATTGAGTCCCGTGAGATGGGCGAGACATGTGCGATACCTATCGAGTCCCGTGAGGCGGGCGAGACATGTGCGATACCTATCGAGTCCCACGAGATGGGTGAGACATGTGCGATACCTGCTCGAGTCCCGTGAGATGGGCGAGACATGTGCGATACCTGTCGAGTCCCGTGAGATGGTAGGACATGTGCGATTCCTATCGAGTCCCGAGATGGCGATCATGTATTCCATACGATTCCTATCGAGTCCGTGAGATAGGCGAGACATGTATTCCACATGATTCCACCTCGAGTCCCGTGGGATGGCCGAGACATGTTATACGTATCACACGATTTATACCTAGGCTGGCGGTGAGGAAGGAGTTCCACGGGCGTGAGGATGACTTTGAGGCGTGAGTCACGACTTGACATGATTTGTTTTATGTTGTGATCGTAGTTTTGTTATCATACATGTCTCTATTTTATTTTAGATGTTATGATTTCATTTCTGATATTTCTCTGTTTCACATACTTGGTACTGTTGTCTTGACCTCGCCCGAAGTGCGTTCATCCGCGAGTAGAGGTACATCGGTTGTTGATCCTCGCTCATAGGATCACAGTTCAGCGTATTGGGAAGCTCCGTTTCTCTGGAGGCTTATCTTTTGGTATGTTCCCTGAGTTGTAGGTTCTTGTACATTCAGGGGTATGGCGGGGCCCTGTCCCGTCATAGTTGTTGTTACATTCTTAGAGGTGCAGTAATCTTGTTGTGGCGGGGTTGTAAAGGATATCGCTCAAAATTTCTGTATATATATGCAAGAAGGCAACCGTTTTGGTTGGCCTGTTTTATTATCTTATCTCTTGATTCATATCTGCATGTTTTACATTCCGCTGATTTCTCTGATGTATGACTACTTGGGTGCCCGGGTAAGGCACCAGTCACGGGCCCCGGAACGGGTCGTGACACTTACATTGTTATGAAGCAAAGACAAATCATGCATTAGATCTTTAATGAAACACAACATATAATAAGCACACTCGTATCTATAAGGTTGTTGTGGTACATTAAAATAAAATTAACCAAAGCATTAATTGTAATATTCCATTTTAACCGGAGTCAAAATGGAATACGACATATGCGTGATTCTTGAATTGAATTCACTATTTTATGAAGCAAAAATCATATAAAGAAGGAGTGAATGAGAACTTAGCGGTATTTTCCTTTTATTTCCTTTTCTGCGCAGGCTTTAACTTTGGGATATGTCTCCGGGTACCTGCAAAATACTTAGTAAAAGAGTTAGTATATAATAAATAAATTATCAAATAAGCACAACGTATATATATATATATTTATATAGTGTGGGTTCAGCTAATGTTATACCATGGGTACTAAGACATGAGAAGTCAATATCGCCTCGGCTGCGGTCGACTTGCCTTGTCGGTGAACGACGCATTCTCGTCTTTATATTGTTCTTTTCACTTTCATTCTTGCCCAAATATTCCGTCTTACTTACCGTGGAGGCCTCCAAAACGACGGATAAATCCTTTATCGGCCAGTGTAGTACCAAATTCGAATCAGTGATACTTTTTCACAAGTGTAGCAATCTGTTCATTTCAAGGTATAGTATCCAATTCTCAAAGTATAGCACCAAAATGGCCAAAATCAGTAGCAAAATGGCCCAAAATACAGCAGTGAAATGGACAAAATCAGAAGCAAAAATAGCCCAGAGTCAGTAGAAAAATGGCCAAGAAATTAGCAGCAAAATAGCTAAGAAATCAGTAGCAAATGGCCAAGAAATCAGTAGCAAAATGGCTAAGAAATCAGCAGCAAAATAGCCAAGAAATCAGTAGAAAATGGCCAAGAAATCAGTAGCAAAACGACCCAAAATACAGCAGCGAAATGGAAAATAAGCAGTAGCAAAATGGCCCAAAATCAGTAGCAAATGGCCCAAAATCAGCAGCAAAATGGCCAAGAAAATCAGTAGCAAAATGGCCAAGAAATTAGTAGCAAAATGGCCAAGAAATCAGCAGCAAAATAGCCAAGAAATCAGTAGCAAATGGCCAAGAAATCAGTAGCAAAATGGTCCAAAATACAGCAGCGAAATGGACAAAAAGCAGTAGCGAAATGGCCCAAAATCAGTAGTAAATGGCAGAAATCAGCAGCAAAATGACCAAGAAAATCAGTAGCAAAATCGTCAAGAAATCAGTAGCAAAATGACCCAAAATACAACAGTGAAATGGCCAAAATCGAAAGCAAAAATGACCCAGAGTCAGTAGCAAAATGGCCTAGAAATCAGCAGCAAAATAGCCAAGAAATCAGTAGCAAATGGACAAGAAATCAGTAGCAAAATGGCCCAAAATACAGCAGCAAAATGGCCAATAAGCAGTAGCGAAATGGCCCAAAATCAGTAGTTAATGGCTCAAAATCAGCAGCAAAATGGCCAAAAAAGCCAGTAGCAAAATGGCCCAAAACACAGCAGTGAAATGACCAAAATCTAAAGCGAAAATGGCCCAGAGTCAGTAGCAAAATGGCCAAGAAATCAGCAGCAAAATAGCCAAGAAATCAGTAGCAAATGGCCAAGAAATTAGTAGCAAAACGACCCAAAATACAGCGAAATGGCCAAAAATCAGTAGCAAAATGGCCCAAAATCAGTAGCAAATAGCCCAAAATCAACAGCAAAATAGCAGACATTCTCAAGTATAACAACAACTCAAGAGTGTAACAGACAACTTATGAAAAATGCAACGCCTCAAATGAAGCATCTGTCCCCGATATGACAACATTCTTTTGAAACGATCTTCATGGCAATTATGTTTTTTGAAGACTCCCCCGGATCATGCAAGAAATAGGGAAGTGAAGAATGAGTAGAAATAGGGAAGTCTCATCATACCCTTTTTCGAAGGAAAGCAAATCGAGGGACAACCTTTCCGGAAGGGTCATGGCCTCAAAATAAATTATTCTCATCGGCCTAAGTATAGTATTTGTATTCATATCAGTGGGATTTTTACCAAGTGTAGCGATATGTTTTTTTTTTAAAATGCAGCAGTAATTGCTTTGAAAATCCAGCAGTAAACTGGCTCAAATGTGGCCATAAAACAACAGTTGTTTGGCTTAAAATGCAGCAGCAAAATACTTGAAAACAGAGCAGCAGTGGGCTTGAAAATACAGTAGGAACCCAAGCGTACTATCTGTTAATTGTTTTAGAGAAAATAGCCAACAAAACTTGCATTAGCTTTCAGCCGGTAAAGCCATATGATAGAAAATGTTCAGATAGCGCGAAATATAACTGAAACAGGATTGCGGGTAAAACATGTACATGGTTACTACAATCAAACAGGATTGCGGGTAAACGTAAGATGCAGGATTGCAGGTAAACACGATATAAACTAATCCAAATACGCACAAAAATGCTCATACAGATATCATTAAGCAACTTAGTAGACAAGACATGATACAAGATAACTTAAAAGTCTTTAGATGATATGGAGACACTTTAACACATAAACAAGCAAGCCAAATATATAGTCAACTCAGTAGATGTATTAAGTAACCAGGTATGTCCAAACAATCACTCAAAGACATGATTTTAGATATGCAAAACTAATTAGTCCAGGACATACACATATAATCCCATTCATGATACCTACTAAACATAATAACACCTTAGGACATGGCACCACATGATTGGGGGTGACTATTAAATAGATTACAAGTAGAAACAACCAACATATAATATCTAATTACAAATATAGCTACAAAATATTTTATAGAACCTAAAATGGACACAAATATTGTAAGAGATAGTTCAAACACTTAGGATAAGCAAAGATAGACGAGACTCTGAATGTTCATTTTTCAACAGACACGGAATGAAAATGGAATACAAGTAATTAGGCATTCATTTTGAACTCAAAAAAATGAAGAACATGACCTGTTTAGGAGCCGCGACTGAGGCATCAAAAGACGACGAACACCCTTTCATTCTTTTGATTTCAAGTTTGAAACAAAGGGATATTTTTGGATCGATCAAACTTGTAGTTCCAATTTGTCCAAGCACATCACATTCACGAATTGAAATATGACCTAGATTGTAATTTGGTTGTTGATGTGGTTGAGGGTGAATGAGAGTTGGAAATTAGCGATATAGGAGTGGACGACCTCAGGGGGAGGCTGTCCAGTCACCATCTCATCCATTGAAGCTTCAACAGAAATCTTTGCAACAATGGCGTTCGAGAATGGCAAAAATCAATAGGCTAAAAATCGAGACACGGGGGTGTATGATAAATGTAGAGGAAGTTAAGATGAACTCAACGAGACCACTTTCGACCTTTCCATTTAACGGACGACGCCAAAAAAAGCTCGATGGCGACTAGGGTTACCGAAAAATTTAACAGCAAGCTTCACGCTTCAAGGCAAAGGATCAGAAAACTCTTTTTTATGTTAAGGATTTCTAGAAGAGAGATGATATGGTTGTGCTGGGTTAATGACTTCTAGAAGGAGTAAAGAAATGTAGGGTTTTTTTTTCTGATTTGGATTTAGTTTTTAGGGATATTGAGTTTAGAAATAAAATGGGTCGGGCCGGTTATAAATTATTTTTAAAAAAAAATAAATTCGTATTTTAAAAACCATCACAAAAGCATGTGATAGTTGAAATCACTGTCACACCGCTGTCACAAAGCTATGACGGTTAATAAAACCATCACATATATGTCACAAAGGCCCATTGACCAGAAAGTCACTACTACAATCGTCATAACGTGTGGCCGCCACACCCAAATTGTCATGGTAGGTCCTTTTTTTGTAGTGCACCTTAGTTTACATCGCAATGTACCCAACACAAGCCATGTCTTATCATATAAGGAATTTAAGCTTATGACAGGGTCAACGTACATTACTCTATAAATCATGTGCGTATTGACCTCAAGTTAAAGAACCTCTATCTCCCACATGCTGATAATACTCTCGACATGTATAACAAATAGTTTATCACCAGGTTATCAATACCCTCTAAGAGTATCCATGTGTCCATAACTAGTAGTCATTACTAGTAGTAAGTGAGACATACTACATTCTCTAAGAATGTGATGCAGACCACATGTCAGCTTATAACATATCATTCATATCACATTCTCAATGATCATCAGTCGAGGATATTTTGAGAGTTACGCTCTGTCATTAATATCTCACTTTGTTAATGACAACGTAAGCTCAAGGGATGCACATTAATGAATAATCACAAGCAATAAAAATCATAATTCAATAATTGCAAATGCCAAAATATATTAATCTCATTAATATTACGAATGTGTTCAAGTACATTTGTCTCTAAAATGATTGTCTCTAGGACATACATACTTTTAATATCCCACTTGTCCTAGAGTCAATATCCAACGTATCTAATGCCCATATTTTCAAAATGACCATTATGCTTGACCAAGCTTAATGGTTTAGTAAATGGGTCAGCTAGATTATCATTTGTGGGAACGTAGTCTAATCTTATTTGTTCAGTTTCCACCATCTCCCTGAGTATGTGGTATATATTTGGTACATGTTTGTTTCTGTTTGTTGATCTTGGTTCTTTAGCCTGAGAAATCGCACCAGTGTTGTCACAATAAATCATTATTGGACAAGTGGCACTTGGAATAACCCCTAGTTCCTTCAAAAACTCAGATATCGCGACAACTTCCTCACCAACTTCCGATCCAGCAATGTACTCGGCTTCAGTTGTCGAATCAGCAGTTGTAGCTTTCTTGGAACTTTTCAAACTCACTACTCCACCATTTAAAATAAAGGCATAACCATACTGAGATTTGAAGTCATCAAGATATGTCGGGAAGATAGCATCAGTGTACCCAGTAGCTACTAGCTTTTCTTGTCCACCATAGACTAAGAAATATTCTTTAGTTCGTCTAAGATACTTAAGAATACCTTGACTGCTTTCCAGTGTCCCTCCCCGGGATTCTGCTGGAATTTGCAAGTCATGCTAAGTGCATAAGCCACATCTGGCCTCGTACAGGTCATGGCATACATGATTGACTCTATAGCTGAAGCATATGAGATCCTCTTCATGCGTTCAAGTTCTACAACAGTAGAAGGACTATCCTTCTTTAATAACTTGATGCCTTGACCTATAGGAAGACCTCCCTTCTTGGAATTTTCAATAGAGAATCGTATTAGCACTTTGTCTATGTATACGGACTGTGACAACCCCAACAATCTATTACCAAGAATGTAGCAGGCTTCACCTAAGTCATTCATCATGAAGGTGCTGGATAATTATTCCTTGACTGATTGCATGGGAGTCTTATCATCTCCCATTATTAATTTGTCATCTACATATAACAATGAAGATAATACTTTCATCTGTGCATTTACTATAAATGTATGGATATTCTTTACTTCTAACAAAGTCAAATGATTTGATTGCTCTGTCAAAATAAATATTCCAACTTTGAGGCTTGCTTAAGTCCATAAATGGACTTCTGTAGCTTCCATACTGCTTGGACTGAGTGTCGGATGTAAAACCCTTTGGTTGTAGCATATACACCTCCTTAATTAGATTATCATTGGGGAAGACAGTTTTAACATCCATTTGCCAAATATCATAATCATAGTGGACTTCTGTAGCTTCCATACTGCTTTGGACTGAGTGTCGAATGTAAAACCCTTTGGTTGTATCATATACACCTCTTTAATTATATTACCATTGGGGAAGACAGTTTTAACATCCATTTGTCAAATATCATAATCATAGTATGCAACTACTGCAAGCAAAATTCGAATGGATATAATTTTCGCAACAGGTGAAAATGTTTCATCATAATCGACCCCAGGACGTTGATTATAACCTTTAGTCATCAATCTTACCTTATAAGTCTGTACTTTACCATATGCATCAATCTTTTTTCTTAAAGAACCATTTGCATCATATGAGGCTAACCCATGTTGGCAAATCAACGAAGTTATATACTTGATTGATGTACATCGAGTCCATTTTGGAATTCATAGCTTCTTTCCATCTTTGCGAATCGATGTCTAACATAGCTTTAATGTAGGTTGTAGTTTCATCGTCACCAGGAATGTCTATCTCATTGTGTGTTTCAACAAGGATATTAAGTCTTTCAGGAGGACAATGAGTCCTAGTGGTCCTACGGAGTTGAATATTCAGTGTTTCAGTATTTGTTGTATTCTGAATGTGAGAAGGCGTTTGTGTGTTGGACAATCCACCACCTTGAGAGCTTTCAGGAATGTCATTTTCATGTCTTTCCTGAATAAGATGATGTACAACTATTGTATCATCTTCCATTGGTTGTATAAGAGAGTCTTGCATTTCTGCACTATCTCTCATAGCACTCCCACTGGTTGAATGACTTACTCTAAGTACCCAATCTTCACCAAATACTCCCACTGAATCCTTGCCTAGGTCATGCGATAAGGGTTCAGCCTCTGTATTATCTTGCGTTTTATGAATTTATTCAAGTTCTATCTTAATACAACTCTATTCCTTGTAGACATAGTCTTCTTCAAGGAAAATTGCATTTCTGGAAATAATGACCTTACGTTCTCTAGGAAGATAGAAATAGTATCCCCTAGTTTTCTTTGGATACCCCACAAAATAATACTTCTCACTTTTGGATTCTAACTTGTCAGTAAGCAACTTCTTTACATATGCAGGGCACCCCCAGGGTCGCATGTGTTAGTGTTGTCTTCTTGCCGTTCTATATCTCATATGGAGATTTCTCTATTGACTTTGAAGGAACTCTGTTCAGAATATAGATTGAGCTTTGTAATACATATCCCCAAAGATATGTTGGTAGATCTGAGAAGCTCATCATGGATCTAACCATATCTAATAGGGTTCGATTTCTCCTTTCAGCAACAATATTCATTTGTGGCATTTCGGGAGGTGTCCATTGTGATTGGACTCCATAAATCTTCAAGTAATCTAGAAATTCTTTACTTAAGTATTCACCTCATCGATCTGATCGAAGGGTCTTGATACTTGTTTCAAGTTGCTTCTTCACTTCTAACTTGTACTCCTTGAATTTCTCAAAAGCTTCGGACTTGTGTTTCATAAGATACACATGTCCAAACCTTGTTAAATCGTTTGTAAATGTGATGAAGTAAGGAAAGTCTCCCTTAGCTTGAGTTGAAATGGCCCACATACAGTGCCAAAATTTCCTTAATCTTGCTATCCTTGATTCATTGATGTGACCAAGTCTACAGTGCCATATGTAGGCAGGGTTTCTTGGATTACTTATTTTAGCTCGTTTATTTTATATATTGAAAATTTCACGACTACAGTTTAGAACATACAATTCATCCACAAGCGGTGCATTTCGACAAATAAAATCATTAAAAGATAGCATATAATTGACATTCGTAATAAATGAGGAAAAACCCTCAATGTCTAGCATCGGGACATAAATAATATTCCTCGTTAACGAGGGAACAAAATAACAATTATTAAGTTCTATACAAATGTCAGAAGGTAATTTTAGTCTATAAGTTTCCATGCGTTCATCATCCACTCGTGCTCCATTTCCAACGCGTAGATCCACTTCCCACGTCCAACCTTTCTGTTGTCAGTTATCCCCTGCACATTATTACAAATATGTGAGCCAGAAGTGATATCTAATACCCAACAGTGAGAATTAGTTATAGACATATTTATTTCAATAACAAACATACCTTGTCCAGCAGGGCCAAGAGAACCTTGTGCTTTGTCTCCCATGGAGCTGTGCAGTCCTTCTTCCAATGCCCATTTCTTTTGCAGTTGAGGCAAACATCTGCAACTATCTTCGCCTTCTTCTGAACAACTCCTCGAGATTTCAAAATTGTGGGTGCGTCGGCAACCACCTTACCCTTCTTCTTCTGCATGTTCTTACCCTTAGGCTTGAATTTGCTAGAGGATCCCACCATGAGCACAGTTCGAAGATCCTCACCATATTGTGAAGCTCTAGGAGACTCGCCTTGGTTCTATTCATGTTGAAATTTACAATAATTTTTCTCAAACGAACCAGGAAGTGAGTTCAAGATTAGGTTGACAGAAACACGGGCAACTTCATTCCAATCAAAGCCAACCTATCTATTAACCCAACCATCTTCAAAACATGTTGTGACACCTGACCCCCTTCGTTCAAATTACATTTGAAGAGGTCTCTCATCAGTTCATACTTCATTGTCTAAGACTATGAGTCATGGAGACTTTCTAAATGTTCCATCATCTCGTTGGGGCTCATGTTCTCATGCTGTCTTTGTTACTCTGGAGTCATAGAAGATAACATGACATGTTGTGCCGAGGTAGTGTCATCAAGATGTTTCTGATAGGATTCCTTGTCAAACAGGGCTCTTCAGAATCTTTAGCAGGGACAGTTGGGAATACTTTGTCAAACACATATTCAATCTATTCAAATCGCAACACCAAACACGGATTTCTTAGCCAGTAAGGGAAATTTGCTCCAGTTATCTTGTTTGTTTCAACCAACATTTAAGTAACAGATTCGACATTGTAAACTGAAGAAAAAATAGACGTGAAATTAACATTATAATATAATTTCTATTGAACACATTCGTTAACTAATTAACATGACCTTTAGTATAATTAGCTCCCACTATTTTAACATACTCTTTTACCTTATGAAATAATATGGACTTATATCAAATGTGGTCATAATGGGCCAAGATCTAGGTTCATGTTATCTCCGCGTTTGCTGAGGCTGATAACTTCAACAACATAACATGGTAGGACTCTAAACCAATTACAAAAACAATTTGCAACTCTTGGTTGACCTAATGTTCTAAACAAATGATCTGCATCCCTCGTTTGTCTGATGTTGTGGCGCCAAGATAACCTAGCAAGTCAACCCCGTTATGCGATTGCAATTATGTATCTAAGTGAGTTTTTCCTTCATAGAGCAAACACTGGGATGAAATACTCATGAAGGTTTATCACCCACTTCTATATTAACATGCATCTATAAAAGAGTCTGAGTCTGAGTCCTCGTAGACTTAGAGAAAATATTGGGGCATAAATACTCATCTCGCCGAAAAGAATTTTGCACTACAATCAATTATAACGGACGACGCGTTCATTTTAAATGAGACTTGTATTAAAGTTTTGGGGAACATTTTAATTCAGGGTTTTAATCAAGATCAACTCTAACATGCTTCAACCATTACTTAAAACTGTTTAAGCACATATTGGGTACCGCCTCCAAATATGATATTAAGTGGTTAGACATGTATTGGTCACTGCCTACCCAAGCATTATTTGAGGACGCTAAAATCTATTAGGCGCCGCCTACCCAAGCATTATTTGCGGACGCTATTCTAGTATAATAAATGACGATCATTTAGCATACAAACAATATTCTATATATACTGTACAAAAATAATTATGGGTTAACTTTCTGAAAAACTGAGATTTTAACTCTCTAGAAAGACAGCGTGCAACGCTCCACCATGGAGCTATGACGTTTGCGGGGCAGAAACTTTTGGTTTCTGTTTTGTGAATTAGAGCTGCGGCGCTACACCATGGGGCTGCGGCGCTTCAGTTCTAGTAGGTTTCAAATTTTAAAATGAAGCTTTTAATCATGATTCCGGACTAAAGTCTCGGCCCTTGCCTGTTACCGTGATTGACGCCACGACGCTCCAACATGTAGTCGCGACGCCGCCCTGAAAACCTAGCAAGCGTCGCGACACCCTACTGTAAGGTTTTATTGAGTCTAAAACACGTAAGGCACAATGGAAGTTTAAAATTTTTGTTCAACTTACTTACTCCAACAATTCTGTGTGGTATGATTACGTTACAATTGAAATATGTAAAAACATTAACATAACTTACAGTTTGTGTTATTCGGAGTTTTTACTATAGTGAGCGCATGCGACTATCCTTTCGACTGCAAGCGTTGTTGTGGTATACTCCTCTGTTAGGAAAGCCAGAAAATTTTGGCAGAGGTTTGAGAAGATTTTATTCTCTGAACTATAAGTTCAGAAAGTAAGAATTAAGTAACTTTGGTGTATGGGGTTAAGTGCTGATTATATATTAGTGGTTTATGTTAATTTTCGGATTAGGGTTGGGCTCCAAGCCTGACCCAAATCCTAAAATCTGATGGGCGATCGCCCATTTGCCAAGATAAGCCCGCGGCTCACCTCTCGACCGCGACACTTCCACTGTTATACTCAATACATTTTAATTTAAGTCCGACAATCCAATTTTGACTTAATTAAATAATTTCCATCAAATAGAAATTATTCCATAATTTATTATTGGTTTAAATATTTCGATTCTAAATCAAATATTTTATACTCTCTCAATATACCCTTAGACCGAAAAGACAATCGACTTAGTGCGACCCTTTAGGCCTTCACACATCGATACTAATCAAATTAAGGTTCATACGGAACTTCTAAAATACGTCGTATGACGTACTCAATATGTGAAGTACGTTTACATGACTTATGTAAACACATCCTTTATGTGAGATAATAAATTTCTTTCATTCATGACACATTCTATCAAGCTTAGGATTTGGCATGTGTCTATCTAAATGGCTCGATCATTTTATCTCATCTATATTAGTCGACAACCAGACCATATCCTAAATATGTCTCATGCATTGGCTAATGACTTCGTCGACCTAATATTACTGAGAAGCGGAGTATACTTTCTCGAATATCCAAACGAGGAATGAATCATATTCTTGGCTCAACTACCACCTTAGTTTACATCGTAATATACCCAATACAAGCCATGTCTTATCCTATGAGGGATTTAAGCTTAGGACAGGGTCAAAGTACATTACTCTGTAAATTAGGTGTGTATTGACCTCAAGTCAAATGACATCTATCTCCCACATGCTGATAATACTCTAGACATGTATAACAAATAGTTTATCAGCAGGGTATACCAATACCCTATAAGAGTATCCATGTGTCCATCACTATTAACCATTACTAGTAGTAAGCGAGACATACTACATTCTCTAAGAATGTGATGCAGACCACATGTTGACTTATAACATATCATTGATATCTCATTCTCAATGATCATCAATCGAGACTATTTTGAGAGTTACTGTCATGACACTACCCCGGGCCCACGACTGGTGCCCTACCTGGGAACCCCTTACCGGTATACATCAGAGAATAGTAGCGGAACATACATATAACTCAAAAGAAATAAATAACAGGCTAGCCGATAAGGCCGCCTTCCAAAAGTATACACATATCCCAAAAAGCAGTTACCTCTTTTTGTTTCCTTTACAACCCAATCCACAAGACATGACTACGCACTTAAGAATAACAATCGTGGATTGACGGGCCCCGCCATACCCCTGAATGTACAACAACTGACAATACCAGGGATCTGAACCAAGGATAAGCCTCCGGAGTAATGAAGCTTCTCAACAGCTGAACAGTGATCCTAAGAGTGAGGATCAACAACCTGTATAACTCTACCTGCGGCATGAACGCATCCCCCCGAATAAGGTCAGTACAACAGGTACCAAGTATGTGAAACTGAAAGTACTGTAATGAAATCATAATAGTCTAAAATAAAGCTGGGGACATGTATGAAAACCACATTAACAGTACACTATGCCTTACTAACAATGAGAGTGGACAAGAATAAACTTTGCCGGTTTTAAAACAGGAAGCTCATGATTAACCTAGGGCCATCCGCCCGTAGTATCATTTTGCAATCCTACTTCTGGGACTATTTCACCCACATAGGCCGTATGGACCCGCATGAGGTAATTTCCTCACATAGACTGTATCCGCCCGCATAGGTTGTATGGACCCGAATTAGGTAATTTCTTCGCATAGGACTGGTCCGCCCCGCATAGGACTATTTCACCCGCATGAGCCCTACAGACTTGCATGAGATATTCCTCGCATCATGGGTAGCAAATCCACGGAATATGCAAATTCCACAAACCCGGGGAATGACCCCGTAATGAACAATATATCACTAGCATAACCGGCTATCATACATAACATAAGCACTACCGATTTATCATACATAACATAAGCACTACCGGCTTATCATACATAACATAAGCACCACCGGCTTATCATAATTATCATAAGCAAGTTAAAACATCCCCTAACTTCTTATTAGCCTTAATTATCATGTACTCTCATTTTAGTTAACTTAAGGCACTAACATGTTATTAGAAATCCGGGAATTTAACCCAAAGTACTACGTACTTCCGTTCCTTTAGAAAAAAGAGAACCCTTTTTTTATATAAAACCCCCCAAGATACTAACACCCGTAGTATCAAGACTTGTCTACTTTTCAAAACAAGCTACTACACCTTTAGAAATTCATTTTAAGGTTTTGACACTAAGTAACTTCTACATTCACAACCTAGGCAACTCATGCCTATAAATTAAGCAGACATTTTTCTTAACCTTCCATAATGCCGTTATAACTAACTTCCATAAAGCCGTTATAACTCTTTATGCTTTAGACAATTACATTCTTTTTGAAACCAAGAGATTATACTTTTAAAACCAAGTATCATATACTTTCAAATCAAGTTTCATAACTTTCAGATTACTTTAAGTCTCTTAACTTTAGAATAGTTCAAGTAATCAATACTTCCCAAACCAAGTATTTTATACATTTCCAAGTCAAGAAATCTTTGTTTACCTTTTTAGAATAAACCATTCTTTTAACTTCCCGTAAAGTTATTATAACCAACTTTCCATAAAGTCGCTATACTAACTTTATGCTTTAGAAACTAAGACATGTTAACCTTTAAAACAAATGAGTTAATTCTCTAAATCAACCAACTTGGACATGCTTAAACAAGTCAAGGATACCAAATGAAATTAAATTCATTTAAATCTCGTACGTCCACTTTACTATACATTTATAGCTACTCATGCTCAAGAGATAATAAAAGTTCCACATACCTCTTCGACTTAATCCACTTGCCAAGTTGAATACGCCGCACGTAGAATGTCAACCTATAATGACCATAATACGTCCATCAACTACTAGCTTTCAACGTAGAATATTCCTAAGTATAAGGACTCTTAATTCTACGAAACAGCGGGCAGCACCTCCTTTGTTTCTACGTACTTTTCCACCTTTTTCAATGCCCGAATTCAATAACCAAACATGCCACATATAAGGCTCAATAATCAGTTAAACAAAGGGGATTACACGCCGCACAGGACGTGTAAAATTCTGCCCCACAATCGATATCCAAATTGTCTAACATTAATATCATTCTCGGCTAACAATATACAACAACACAAAGTCTTTTCCAATTCTTCCTCAATCCAAGTTGTTTAGTCTAACATGTTATATAGCCACAAATGATTATAACAACTATAATCCCTTCTTTCAATAGCATGTGACGATTGTATCAACAATTAAATTGAATTACAAACTTAATAGCTAACATGAACTTTTCGGAATTTAGGCTTCTAAAATTCCATAACACTTATCAATCTTCATAACATATATCACATTCTCATTTCTAACTTATCATAACATGAAGTCTTTAATTACAATAGCAAGATGAAGATTTATACCTCAAATAAGCCCAAATATTATCCAAGACTTCAAGTCGATCCTTAGCAACTTTTAGCTCCTCTTCTTATGTTCCAATCCGCTTCAAGCACTCCTTAGAAGCTCATAACCAACTTCTCTTCAATTTCCAACTTCAAAGTTGAAGAACACCTTAGGTTTTCGCCTTGCGACTAACGTGAAAACGTAGTTTTCCCGGGATTTTTCTATTGAGATATCCTTGTAATACCCTTAGGAACCTTGGGTTGAAGTTTTGTGAATTATGATCCACAATTGCAAATTTTTTGTGTGAGCAAGACCTCATTGCCTAGAGCTCTCAAATAAACACCTAAAGTTCTTGAAAATTTTCTAAGTGTTAAAGACTTGTCTTGCACTATGGATGAATATATAACTAAATGGAGGGTTAAGATTAGAACACTTGTGAGGTTTGAATGAATTTCATTTAAAAATCTAGTCAAGTGGCCCTTTGACTTAGTCAATATTATCAAGCTCTAGCCTAGCAAGACTTGATCATCCTTGCTTTGGTCAAATGACCTTCCTATCCTTGGTCCATTCGACCAAGACCATCCAAGAGGGGGTGACACGTGTCACCCTCCCATTCGTCGCAATATTTCGTTTCCCGACATTTCCATAATTTCGATAATTTTTACTAGTCTCACATCTTAACGTTTTGAGCTCTTACGTACGTTCTTATAATATGTCCTGAAATTACAGGGTGTAACATTCTTCCCCCCTTAGAAACATTCGTCCCCGAATGTTCTTTCGGAGTTCCATCAAAACGGATATTGGCATAGTCCCTTGACTACACCCAACATAATCACCCTTGCAACACCTGGCCACATAACAATACTTATACTAAAACGTCAACCTGAACTCCAAGTGTCAACGTCGGTTATCTGCATAAAGCTTCTGCTGACTCTGAGCTTACTAATAATCTTTCCTGGATAAGCTTCGCCTTATCCACAGCCCGCTGAATCAAGTCTGGACCAATTAACTGAACTTCGCCTACATCGAACCAACCAACCGGCGATCTACACTTTCTTACATACAAGGCCTCATACATGGCCATCTGAATACTGGAAGGGTATCTGGCATCGTACGTAACTCAACAAGAGGCAAAATAATCCTCCCAGCTCTGCGAAATCAAGAAAAGCAGGCCATTACCTATCCTCAAGTGCCTGGATAGTACGCTCTGCCTGTCCGTCGGTCTGAGGGTGAAATGCAACACTGAGACTCACCTGTGTCCCTAATTCCTTCCGGAAAACCTCCAGAAGTTATCCGTAAACTGAGCTCATCCGCCTGACATCATAAATATAGGAACCTCGTGCAGTCTCATACCCTTCCTGATATATAATCTCACATAATCCTCAGCCGAGTAGATAGTCCTGACCGGAAGAAAAATGGGTTGACCTCGTCGGCCTGTCTACTATAACCCATAAGGAGTCGCACTTCCTCTGAGTACGATGCAACCCTGTAACAAGATCCATATTAATCACCTCCCATTTCTAAGTCGGGATCTTAATCGCCTGTAATAGCTCACTGGGCTTCTGGTGCTCCACCTTGACCTACTACTAATTAAGACACTAAGCAACAAACTCTGTTGCGTCCCTCTTCAGGCCATCTTACCAATACATACATATGAGATTATGATACATCTTAGTCGACCCCGAACAAATAGAGCAATAAGCATTGCGTGCCTCCCTTAAAACCTGCTGACAAGTCCTGCAGCATCGGGCACACACAATCTATCCTCATATCACAGCACCCTACCCGTTGCTACCCAAACAGGTTCTTCTCCTCTTGGAGAGCAGTATGTCAAATTTTCCCTAGAACTGGATCCTTATATTGTCGCCTCTTCACCTCCTCAACGAGGGAAAACTTGGCAACCTCTCGAATCTGAACTCCACTATCATGCTCCCGTAGCTGCCGAGAACTATAGGTTGTTACCTTATCGTGTTGCATCCGCACACAACCCAGCCAAACACTCAAAGTATTACCATAATAACCTAACCCTCTAGTCATTCAGTCCTCAGGAGGGGTTAGAACTGTAGTCGTAGTCAGCTTATCTTCCCATAACTGGAAGCCTGTCTCATACTTCCGAAATTTTCAGGGATATAATCTCAATTATGATTCCTGTTTCCATTTCTCTGTTGCAACCAACTTGTTCACTATACTTAGATTCGATTCATTTGCTTGTCTCATGACTAAGACTTCCTGCCAATCATCATTTAGTGGGAGACTTCCTTGATCTCGTCAAGTAGTAATCCTATTATTCTCTCCCAACTCGTAGAGCTTATAGTCAGGTGTTCAACCTTAATTCATGGTATTACATAATCCAATGGCTTGTCAAGCTTTCTTATCGTTCGAGTGTATACTCGTCTTACCTTTATTTTTTTTTCATTTCAAGTTGCCCTGGGGTCTCTTACCTCCCCGTATATATACGGTCTAGCCCGTCATTACATGTTTGCCACCCTTCGTCGAGGTGTTCCTAACTGCCCATCATTTTCTAATGGTCTTTACACTAGTCTGGGTAAGTATGCCTTGGGAAACCTTCATAACTGTAATTGCATTCTCCTTATTATTCTGGTCATAACCCTTCATCATACTAATTACTAACCCGAAATATTTCTACCTCGCTCATGGGTCATACATTTCCATTTATGCTTATAACCAACATTTATATCCTTAAGACACATCCTCGACCATTTCCTAATGTCGTTCTCAATTAGCCCAACACAATACCTTTTTCCAAGGTTATTTAAAATTGTAACTTATTGCATAATGAAGCTGGAGACTTTACCAGTCCCATATCTATGGCTTAAATAAAGGGTACGCATAACCCTCAATAATACATACAACTATCCTATTACGTGGGGGAGAGAGCTTATATCCCTTTAATAATCTTTCCTTGAAGTTACAACCCTAATCACAGGGTCATCTTGCGGTCCTGTAAATATCTAATCACCAAGCACCGCAAAAAAAATTGTGTAGATTTTCAAAACCTACCAAAGATGTCTTCAGTTTTCTGCAGGCATCACTCGTACTTATCTTATTCTTGCCTTGCGCATTTTCCTGAAATCATTCGGGAAGTCGTGGCCCTGACCGCCACACTAGACAACTCCAAGCACCACCGAGGGCACTTAACATAAAATCCTCTAATGATCGTACGTTCTTATCTCCGTCTCTTAGCTTTTAAATTCACGTACTACATACTTCTAACATCAATTTATTTACTTCAACCGAACAAGTCACATAGACTTACTGAAATCAAGTCTGTCAATTGTATATCATTACCGGGCAATCCTTATGTACCTGCTCAGCTACAACCCAAACACCCACTGGTGTAGCTACCTCGAAAGGTCATTATGGACTCCGAATCTATTCCTTTACACTTGTTTTCTCTCTTTCTTACTGGTCGTACTCTTTCCGTACTCCCAAACTTAGTCTAGCATACGAACAAAACCTCTATACTGATACTGGCCTCCAATCTTTGGAGTTACTATTCTAAACAATATAAGGCCATTTTCGGCTCTCAAAACCCGGTTCCGGTGGAACGCGTCCCCAAACCCGTAAAATGATTAACTAGACTTGGGCCTTGCACCCTCGTGACCCTGTCACGTAGCGGAACTACTACCAATTGATCCCACTCCATTTTCGGTTATGGGGCGACCCGCAACAGGTCCTCAATCCGACCCACCGTCGTACTTAACTCTTACCCTTAGTCTGAATTAAATCTTATTGCCCGAGAAGGCCTTATATACCTAGGTCTCGGCAGTTATCAATATTCTTAGGCTCGCAATTTACATGCTCCAAGCCTATCTTATCAGTCCCTCCGTAAATTGGTATAATAACTTCTCATAATACCATAATCGTGTTGTCTTAATCACAATAACCATTACTTACTCCGTACGGATCTCATTCATACAATTCTCTTACGCATACCACGTAGCTTAATCTATCCACATAGTCTTCCATCAAGTACCTTAACCTGACTTCTTAAGGGTTCATTACCCTATCAGGCAACTCATGATTTTCTAATTATATCAAATTAGCACATAAAACCTTGATGAGAATTCATTAAACTGTTTCATACCTTTCCGGTATCTATTTAATCCTTACCAATCCTTGGTAATCCAAAATCATTCTAGGCAACACGCGTCTGACCCTCATACATAAATCCGTATAGTTGTATGTCATTATACCAACTATACCACAATTATTACCAACCTGGATACGCAATCCACAAAATCATTCCTGGGTCACTGCTGTCTTTCGCATAGCTACAATCAACATAACTCGTTAGGGAGAGACGACCCTAACCACACAGCTCTATCGCACGATCTCAGAGTGGGAAGAATGGAAATCAATCCTAAATGTTCTGCAGCCTCCTGGTTATAGATGTGGTGCACAACACACCGATAACCAAGACTCTACTAGACACGGTCTGTAGACACTTTCCGAGGACTAACTATCTGATACCACTTTTGTCACGACCCGACACCGGGCCCGCGACTGGTGCCCTACCTGGGCACCCCTTATCGGTATACATCAGAGAATAGTAACGGAACATACATATAACTCAAAAGAAATAAATAACAGGCTAGCCGATAAGGCCACCTTCCAAAAGTATACACATATCCCAAAAAACAGTTACCTCTTTTTTTTTTCCTTTACAACCCAATCCACAAGACATGACTACAGACCTCTAAGAATAATAAGCGTGGCCAGATGCGGGGCCGCCATACCCCTGAATGTACAACAACTGACAATACCAGGGATCTGAACCAATGATAAGTCTCCGGAGTAATGGAGCTTCTCAACAGCTGAACAGTGATCCTACGAGTGAGGATCAGCAACCTGTATAACTCTACCTGCGGCATGAACGCAGCCCCCCGAAGGAGGTCAGTACAACATGTACCAAGTATGTGAAACTGAAAGTACTGTAATGAAATCATAATAATCTAAAATAAAGTTGGGGACATGTATGAAAACCACATTAACAGTACACTATGCCTTACTAACAATGAGAGTGAACAAGAATAAACTTTGCCGGTTTTAAAACAGGAAGCTCATGATTAACCTAGAACATGAAGCTCATGATTAACCTAGGGTCATCCGCCCGTAGTATCATTCTGCAATCCTACTCCTGGGACTATTTCACCCGCATAGGCCGTATGGACCCGCATGAGGTAATTTTCTCGCATAGACTGTATCCGCCCGCATAGGTCGTATGGACCCGCATGAGGTAATTTCCTCGCATAGGACTGGTCCGCCCCGCATAGGACTATTTCACCCGCATGAGCCCTACAGACTCGCATGATGTATTCCTCGCATCATGGGTAGCAAATCCACGGAATATGCAAATTCCACAAACCCGGGGAATGACCCCGTAATGAACAATATATCACTAGCACAACCGACTATCATACATAACATAAGCACTACCGACTTATCATACATAACATAAGCACTACCGGCTTATCATACATATCATAAGCACCACCGGCTTATCATAATTATCATAAGCAAGTTAAAACATCCTCTAACTTCTTATTAGCCTTAATTATCATGTACTCTTATTTTAGTTAACTTAAGGCACTAACATGTTATTAGAAATCCGAGAATTTAACCAAAAGTACTACGTACTTCCGTTCCTTTAGAAAAAGAGAACCCTTTTTTATATAAAAACCCCCCAAGATACTAACACCCGTAGTATCAAGGCTTGTCTACTTTTCAAAACAAGTTACTACACCTTTAGAAATTCATTTTAAGGTTTTGACACTAAGTAACTTCTACATTCACAACCTAGGCAACTCATGCCTATAAATCAAGCAGACACTTTTCTTAACCTTCCATAAGGCCGTTAGAACTAACTTCCCATAAAGTCGTTATAACTCTTTATGCTTTAGACAATTACATTCTTTTTGAAACCAAGAGATTATACTTTTAAAACCAAGTATCATATACTTTCAAATCAAGTTTCATAACTTTCATATTACTTTAAGTCTCTTAACTTTAGAAATCAAGTTTCTTAACTTTAGAATAGTTCAAGTAATCAATACTTCCCAAACCAAGTATTTTATACATTTCCAAGTCAAGAAATCTTTGTTTACCTTTTTAGAATAAACCATTCTTTTAACTTCCCGTAAAGTTGTTATAACCAACTTCCCATAAAGTCGTTATACTAACTTTATGCTTTAGAAACTAAGACATCTTAACCTTTAAAACAAGTGAGTTAATTCTCTAACTCAACCAACTTGGACATGCTTAAACAAGTCAAGGATACCAAATGAAATTAAATTCATTTAAATCTCGTACGTCCACCGTACTATACATTTATAGCTACTCATGCTCAAGAGATAATAAAAGTTCCACATACCTCTTCGACTTAATCCACTTGCCAAGTTGAATACGCCGCACGTAGAATGTCAACCTATAATGACCATAATACGTCCATCAACTACTAGCTTTCAACGTAGAATATTCCTAAGTATAAGGACTCTTAATTCTACGGAAAATCGGGCAGCACCTCCTTTGTTTCTACGTACTTTTCCACCTTTTTCAAGGCCCGAATTCAATAACCAAACATGCCATATTTAAGGCTCAATAATCAGTTAGACAAAGGGGATTACACGCCGGACATGACGTGTAAAATTCTGCCCCACAATCGATATCCAAATTGTCTAACATTAATGTCATTCTCGGCTAACAATGTACAACAACACAAAGTCTTTTCCAATTCTTCCTCAATCCAAGTTGTTTAGTCTAACATGTTATATAGCCGCAAACGATTATAACAACTATAATCCCTTCTTTCAATAGCATGTGACGATTGTATCAACAATTAAATTGAATTACAAACTTAATAGCTAACATGAACTTTTCGGACTTTAGGCTTCTAAAATTTCATAACACTTATCAATCTTCATAACATATATCACATGCTCATTTCTAACTTATCATAACATGAAGTCTTTAATTACAATAGCAAGATGAAGATTTATACCTCAAATAAGCCCAAATATTATCCAAGACTTCAAGTCGATCCTTAGCAACTTTTAGCTCCTCTTCTTATGTTCCAATCCACTCCAAGCACTCCTTAGAAGCTCATAACCAACTTCTCTTCAATTTCCAACTTCAAAGTTGAAGAACACCTTAGGTTTTCGCCTTGCGACTAACGTGAAAACGTAGTTTTTCCGGGATTTTTCTATTGAGATATCCTTGTAATACCCTTAGGAACCTTGGGTTGAAGTTTTGTGAATTATGATCCACAATTGCAATTTTTTTTGTGTGGGAAAGACCTCATTGCCGAGAGCTCTCAAATAAACACCTAAAGTTCTTGAATTTTTTTTATGTGTTAAAGACTTGTCTTGCACTATGGATGAATATATAACTAAATGGAGGGTTAAGATTACAAAACTTGTGAGGTTTGGATGAATTTCATTTAAAAATCTAGTCAAGTGGCCCTTTGACTTAGTCAATATTATCAAGCTCTAGCCTAGCAAGACTTGATCATCCTTGCTTTGGTCAAATGACCTTCCTATCCTTGGTCCATTCGACCAAGACCATCCAAGAGGGGGTGACACGTGTCACCCTCCCATTCGTCGCAATATTTCGTTTTCCGACATTTCCATAATTCCGATAATTTTTACTAGTCTCACATCTTAATGTTTTGAGCTCTTACGTACGTTCTTATAAACATGTCCTGGAATTACAGGGTGTAACAGTTACACTATATCATTAATATCTCACTTTGTTAATGAAAATGTAAGCTCAAGGGATGCACATTAATGAATAATCACAAGCAATCAAAATCATAATTCAATAATTACAAATGCCAAAATATAATAATCTCATTCTTAATACGAATATGTTCAAGTATATTTGTCCCTAAAATGATTGTCTCTAGGACATACATACTTTCATATTTTTCAGACACTTTGAACTTTGAAGGCATTTGGACATGATATGGTAGAGATTTGGGGAAAAGTAGCTATTGAAGTAGAAGTTAAAAAGGGTATTTGGAAGTTAAACGTTGTGTTTGGACATGAAAACAAAGTTGAAGTTGTGAGTGAAAACTTGAAAATAAAAAAGAGCTTATGTTATTAACAAGTTAGGTTCACCCTTTACATTCGACTTGATAGAACTCAATCCAGTCTAAGAATTCATTTAAATAAAATATCATTTTAGCCGGAAACACCCTCTCTACCTCCCAAGGTAGGGTTAAGATTTGCATACACTCTATCCTTCTCAGACCCCACTTGTGGGATTACACTGGGTATGTTGTTGTAGACGGTTCTTTTTTAATTAATAGAGTTTCAAGCATTTTGTATTCAAAATTTATTTAAATAATATATTGTAAATCTTATTCGAACAACATATGATAGTATGATACACAAGAATTTAGACATGAAACATTGCCAACTTGTCATCTTTCTTAAACGGAAAGAGTAGTGTTAGAGCTAAAAACGGAGTTAAAATAAAACAGACAATACAAACCATCAAATATTACAAACTAGCTTGAAGAATTCCAAATTTAAAAGAATCAAGTAGTCAAAGTTTTCGGATCTGTAGCAAGAATACTAGGTGAAATAGAAACCTTCAGCGTAAGAAATTAAAGATCTCATGGGTGTTGCCAAGGCTGAAAGGTAAATTTTATGGAGTGGTGGTTAGACCAACATTATTGTATGGAGAAGAATGCTGGCCAATCAAGAACATCCACATTCAAAAGATGAAGGTAGCGGAGATGAGAATGCTCAAATGGATGGGTGATCATACTAAGAGAGATATGACTACGAACGAATTTATACGGGACAAGATCGGAGTTGCCTCCGTGGAGGCAAGATGATGGAAGCGATGATGAGATAGTTTGGACATGTGAAGAGAAGGTGCGAGGATGCACTAGTAAGGAGGTAGAAGACCGGTTACGAGAAGAGATAGAGCGGCAAAGGAAGCAGGGGATAGCTTTCCACGCCTCTCCTTACTTATAATAAAGGCGAGTGGCTTTTCGCTCCTTTCCTTGCTTATAGTCAAGCAAGTGGCTTTCACGCCTCTCCTTAACAGGAGAGTGACTTTCAGCTCCTTTCCCTGCTACATAAAGAAAAGTGGCTCCGCGCCTCTCACAAAATATTGGCGTTAGTAGGAGTTAGGAGAGGTAGAAGTAGGCTGGGGAAGGACCGGGGGTGATTAGACGGGACATGACACAGTTCAGTTGACTGAGGACATGACCTTAGATAGGAAGATTTTAAGGTCGAGAATTAGGGTAGAAGTGTCACGACACAAACCGGAGGGTCATGACGGGCACCTAGACCTTACCTGTTGGGCACCACTAGTCACATATTTAACATCTAACTATAATTAATCATGTGCATGAGGGCCGCCACGAGATACCCTGCTGACCTATGGAAATATTAACTGGAAAAGAGCTATGTAAAATCCTGCAACCAGAAAGACCCAACCTATATACATATACATACCAAGGTCGACAAGGCCATACACGATTACTATACATAGGACAACTATCTACAAGCCTCTAAAGAGTATGTGACATCATAAGGTCGGGAGAGGGCCCCGTCATACCCCTACGCATATAAAAAATATTGTACCACGACTAGACTGCAACTCTGGAACAAGTAGAGTGATCGAACATCAGATGAACCAGCAGCCTACTAGTGCGGACTGTCACCCTGTTTACCTGAGTCTGCGGGCATGAAATGTAGCATCCCCGACAAAAGGGGCGTCAGTACGACTGATATACCGAGTATGTCAGGCATGAAGAATAGCATACTAGAGACCTAAAACTAATATGAGACAAGAAATAACTAACCATTGGAGAATGCCTCTGAGGTCCATAATATGCATAAGTATTATGTCTGTGCAGAATGCCTTTGAGGGCCATAATATGCATAGGTATCATGTCTATGTAGAATGCCTTTAAAGGCCATAATATGCCTAAATGTCATTCACCATGCGGTTATACATATACATATGCGTGCATAATGCCATCAAGCCTCTGTGGGCATCCCATCATATCATATCGGCCTCAGTGGGCATAATCATTATTATGTATATATGTACCAGTTGCAGGTGGTGTGCGTGTATAACGCCTCCCCTTTTACCATACCCCATACATATATAATGCATACATATAGTAGAGTATATAACTCCTTTGAGGTCAAGGTATGTACATGAATATAATGCATGAATGATATGATAATAAGACACTATATGTTTGTCGGAGTGATGTAATATCAATCCACCTCCGATTAACATATGAATACTAACATATTTCTCATATACCTCAATAGGGATTTAGGAATATATTTAGACATGCTTTGACAATAGGAACGAATAACACGAACATCCTTAACTATTAAGAGTAGAATCATTTATGGAACAATATTATGTTTACGCTTCGTACTTAGAACATGCCAAAAGAAGAAAATATTTGTCTTAACATACTTGTGGCGAGTCGCCTAACAACACAATTTGTGCAGCTCGTCTAGCGCTTCAACCTTAGCTACACTTTACTTCACTGTGAAGAAATCTTTGATTTACTATTCCCTCGGAGGAAACCGATATGGACATGACCTCTATATCATTCTTCGCATTTTTGCTCCAAGAGGATTTATCTACCTCAACTCGTTGTCGTCCATTTTTATCTTAAGGAAACTTTGTCCAATTGAAGAAGGAAATATATATATTTTCTATACTAACTAAAACATGGATGTCCTATATACATAATATCAAGAGATAACTATTTGCTGCTTCACGTACATAATCTTACATTATATGTATACAAATATAAATCCAAGAATGAGAAAATTATGTATTATATCACACTCTTATCCTAGTTTCTGCCTATATGACACCTAAGACCCCTACTAACTACCATTAGAAAATATTATCTAGGTGTAACCACTAGATCACACAATGAACATTAGTCACCTACTACTTTTCTCCACATGTCCATTTGTTATCTTAAGAGCTTTGGCTCATCAAATCCCACTACAACTTAATTCCACCTTTTTTTAATTCCGCGTGGAAGACCATCACTAGTACTTATTCACTAATTGATTAATTTCTCTAATTTCACTATAATCTCACACTTAATTAATTACACACATACTTAAAATTTTAACCTCAATTAACTTAAATATTAAATCATTTTTAACATACTTCATAGACTCATTATCATTGTCATGTGATATAACACTAATTCGTAGCCTCTTTCGGTACGCATAAAATATTATTTTTAATTTCCGTCGTCACACTTATTAAGTCCTAAATTATCTCGGGACCGCATCCTTTTATTTACTAAGCTCTTTATTGGCATACATGAACATGACCAAAAATCCTCAAGGTTCGGGTCTACTTGCATACGTTTAGCTGCTCAAACCATCGCTCGAAAATACGGAATGTTATATCCTTTCTCCCTTAGAAACATTTGACCTCGAATGTTCGGGTGATATATCTAATCCGCATCACGTCGCTAGAAAACACATCCACTACCTCACGGGGCTATATAATATAACATACATCCTTATATCATACCTCACATAGTCATCAAGTATTAATTATAATAATCTAAAATATAACTCACCTTATGCTTCTCTCGGAACCTCGGCATTGGTCTAAATAGGTAAGGATATTTGTGCTTCATCTCCTCTTCTGCCTCCCACGACATTTCTTCTACATTCTTATTCCGCCATTGAACTTTTATGTAGGCTACTTCTTTAGTTCTCAACTTGCGGACTTACCAATCTAAGATAACAGTAGGAACCGGTTCATATAATATATCCTATGTAACCTTCACATCATCAATGGGTACAAGCCGGTAAGGATCTCCAACACACGTTCTTAATAAAGAAACATGAAAACCGGATGAACAAAATCTAACTCCGAAGGCAAGTCCTATTCGTAAGCTACTTGGTCGATTCGTCGAATTATGAGATATGGACCAATATACCTTGGTGCACTAGGTCAGGCCCAAATAATTTTGATTCACCTACTGCGAACCATCCGATAGGAGATCTACATTTTCGTCCATACAAAGCTTCATATAGAGTCATTTTGATACTAGCATGATAACTGTTATTGTATGCAAATTCAATAAGGGGTAAATGATTATCACAACTTCCCTTAAAGTCCAGTACACAAGCTCGTAGCATGTCATCGAGCATTTGAATTATACGCTTGGTCTGCGCGTTTTTCTAAGGGTGGAAAGATGTGATATGATTTAACTTGAGTGCCCAAACCTTTTTGAAATGATCTTCAGAAATTAGCTCTGAACTGCGCACCTCGGTCAGATATAATAGGACTATGCATACTATGAAGGCGAACAATCTCCTTAAAGTACAACTTTACGTAGTCCTCGACTGTGTAGGTAGTTGTTTTTACCGCTGGGAATTGAGCTGATTTGGTCAGTCCATCAAGCACCCAAATATAATCAAACATATGATAAGAGCGAGGTAAACCCGTAATGAAATCCATATTAATCATTTCCTATTTTCACATCAGGATCTCAATGTTCCGAGTCACACCGCCGGGCTTTTGGTGCGCTACTTTTACCTGCTGGTGATACTGAGCTACAAACTCCGCAATATTCCTCTTCATGTCATTCCACCAATACATACCTTTGAGATCATGATACATCTTATTAGATCCAGGGTGAATGGAATATTGTGAGCAATGTACCTCCGTGATAATATTGTATCGTAAGCCTGCTACATTGTGAATACACTGTCACGATCTGATCACGGACCCGTGACTGGTGCCTTACCCTGGGCACCCTTGTGATACAACATCAGAGGAAACCAGGGGAAAAATAACACACAACAAGAACCCATGTAGGATATAAGCAGGCTAACCCAAAATGGCTACCTCTAAATATAACAAACACTGAACAGTTACATCCTTAACAACCCAAAATATAACAGGACTACAGGACCTAAGAATGTGCAAACACTATGGCGGGACGGGGCCGTCATACCCTGAATGTACAAATATCTACAACACCGAGTGACTTGCAAAAGTCGAGCCTCAGGAGAAATGCAGCTTCTGAAACCAGAGCAAGATCCTAAGAATGAGCATCCACCAACTGCTTACCCTACTGCGGCGTGAGCGCGGCCAGGAAGGGGTCGATACCTGATATGTACCAAGTATGTAAAAGCGGAAAATACGTAATAATATCATAAGTCGAAAATAAAGTGAGTCATGGAAGAAAATCAAAATATAGTACATTGTGCCTTACTAACAATGAGAGTATCAAGTATAAACTTTCTTGCGTAAAAATAGGAGGCTCATGATCAAAAGCGGTCTCCGCGTAGTATCATTAAGCAATCCTACTCCTGGGACTATTTCACTCACATAGGTCCTGTGGACCCGCATGAGGTCATCCACCTCGCATGGGACTATTTCACCCGCATGGGACTATTTCATCCGCATGAGGTCATCCGCCTCGCATGAGACTATTTCACCCGCATGGACTCGGTGGGCCCGCATGAGTACAAGCGCCGCACTCGCATCATGGGTAGCAAATCCATGGCATAAGTAGTAATAATAATAATAATATATATAAATCAGCACAACCGGCTATCACACATAACATAAGCACTACCGGCTTATCATAACGTAAGCAAGTTAAGAATATCCCCTAACTTCTTATTAACATTTTTAGTATATCCTCTCATTTTAGTTTACTTAAGGCACCAACATGTCATTTAAAAGAAAATCCGGGAATTCAACCCAAGTACCACGTACTTCTAACCTTTTAAGAAAGTGACTCCTTTTTATGCAAAACTACCAAGATACTAATAACCGTAGTATCAAGCCACGACAACTTTTCAAAACAAGTCACGTTTACCTTTAAAAATACATTAGGCTTCTAAATCAAGTGACTTTATTTATTTTAAAACCCTTAGGCAGTTAATGCCTTAAAAACAATTTGCCTTTCACAAATTCAAATCATTTATCCGTACTTATTTTACTTGGAGTAAACCTTTCATTGTTAACCTTCCGTAAAGCCAATACAACCAACTTCCCATAAAGTCGTTATATTACCATTATACACTAGTCAAACACATCTCCCTATATCCAAGGGACTTATACTTTTAAACGAAACAAGTATCACATACTTAAAACACTCCAAGTCTTTTAACTTTAAAACTTAAGATATCATTAAAATAAGTAAGGGATACCAAAGCCTTTGTACGTCTACCGTACTACATAGATGCAATTATTCATGCTCAAGAGGTAGAAAAGTTCCACATACCTCTTCAGTCAATCCACTTGCTAAGTCCAAAATACCGCACGTAGGGTGTCAACCTATAATGACCATAATACGTTTATTAATCTTTAGTTTCAACGTAGAATATTCCAAGTTTAAAGTCACTAAATTCTATGGAAAATTGGGCAGCATTTCCTTTGTTTCTACATACTTTGCCACCTTTTTCAAGGCCGAATTCAACATCCAAACGCCACATTTAAGGCCCAATAATCCAAACATTTCAAAGGGGATTACACACCTAAACTTGGATGTGTAAAATTCTGCCCCACAATGTACAACAACTAACTTAACAAGCTTAAGGTAGTATTTAGGCTATAACATGCTTACATAACCTTCTTATCCAATTCCTTCACATCCAAACCATATTTCTTACATGCAATTTATCTAAGAGCAATATTTTCAACTACAAATTCTTTCTTCTTCACATGCAACACCAAAAACTAGCTACAAGAGAATAATTGTTACCTTAGAGCTTTTAGCCAAATTATTCCAACAAGTTTGCTATCCTCCTTTCCAAAAACACCACCACAACAACTCCTACAAGCTAGCCAACAAGCTTTCTTCTTGCCACACTTTTTCAGATTTTCCTCAAGCTTTGGTTTCCTCTTGAAATTCTAGTGAGAAGGAAGAGCTTTTATTTCTAGAGAGAGAGATGAACTTGAAGAATGACCAAGTCTTCAAGACTTGGTCAATAAGTAGTGCATGCAAAATCAGATGGGGGCACTTGTCACCCTCCCATGGCCTTTTTAAAACAAAATAGTTCAGATTTTTCCACTAACTTCGAACCCGCCTCGGCGCGCCTGCGGCCGGCGCATGGCGCTGGCTCTGCCGACTCCCGAACATTCGGCGCGCGGCCGCTTCCGGCGCTGCAACTTCAGCGAACCCTCAGATCAACTGCGCTGCGCGACGCACCGCGCGGCCACGAGGCTCTGGCCGAAACACCTTCGTCATCAGCTGCGAACTTGTAACTCCCATAACTTTCTACTCCGATGTCCTATCAACGAACGGTTGGTTGCGTTGGAAACTAGACTCAACGAACTACGCACTAGGCCTTTGAAACACCTAGGAACTCTCAATGTAACGGGTCATAACCCGCCTCAAAGTTGACTAAAACTCGTCCGAAATAATCCGTCAACCTAACTTTCGAAAAAATTTAAGTCTTACTCCCTTTCGTACGCTCTCATACGCATGACCTGAACTACGGGGTGTAACATTTTCCCCCCCTTAGAAACATTCGTCCCGAATGTTCCTTCTAGGCTTACTCAAATCACGATATCAACATAGACCCCCCTTAACTATTCTTTTTGCAATTAAAGACGCTCCACATGCCACAACATACTTAAGCATAATTGCCAAATTAAAACCAACAAGCAGGAAAGTGGGTTACCTGGAGGTATAGGGAATAAGTGAGGATACTTCTTCATCATGTCATCCTCTGCTTCCCACGTCATCTCTTCCTTGTTCTCGTTCCGCCATAAGACCTTGACGGAAGTCACATCCTTCGTCCGAAGTCGCCTAACCTGACGATCGAGTATCGCTATGGGACTCTCCTCATATGATAACCCCTCTGTCACCTGGACATCCCAAATCGGGTGCACTCTAGACGGATCTCCAACACATTTCCGCAACATAGACACATGAAAAACTGGATGTCGCCTCCGGATCGGACATAGATCAACTCATAGCCTTGCCTACCCTACGGACAATCGATAAGGCCCAATGTACCTTGGGCTAAGTTTCCTTCTTCCCAAATCTCATCACGCCGCCGTGGGTGATACCTTCAGAAGACCCAATCATCTATCTCAAACTCTAAGTGTCGGCGTCGATGATCTGCATCGACTTACGTCGACTACGGTGACAATAACCTCTCCTGGATAAGTTTCACCTTATCCACTGCCTGCTGAATCAAGTCTGGCCCGACTAACTGAACTTCTCCCACCTCAAACCAACCTATCGGTGACCTGCACTTCCTCCCGTATAAGGCCTCATAAGGCGCCATCTGGATACTAGAATGGTAGCTGTTGTTATAAGCAAACTCCACCAGAGGTAAATGATCCTCCCAGCTACCCTTGAAATCAATAACACAAGCCCGCAGCATATCCTCAAGTGTCTGGATAGTGCGCTCGGCCTGTCCGTCGGTCTGAGGATGAAACACAGTACTGAGACTCACTTGAGTCCTTAATCCCTTCTGGAAAGACCTCCAGAAGTTAGCCGTGGCGGGCTCCTGCGAAATAATTGATATAGGAACTCGTGCGGTCTCACAATCTCCACGATATCTGATCTAGCATAATCCTCAGCCGAAAAAGTCGTCCTGACTGGAAGAAAATGGGCTGATTTCGTCAGCCTGTCGACAATAACCCAAATGGAATCATGCTTCCTCTGAGTGTGAGGTAACCCTGTAATAAAATCCATATTTACCACTTCCCACTTCCAAGTCGGAATATCAATAACTGCAATGACCAGCGGTGTCACGACCGAACGGGCGTGATCGTGCCTTACCGGGCACCCTAGTGATACAACATCGAGAAAATCGTGGAAATAAAAACATGAACATGAATTAAGAGACAAAATAAATAAGCAGGCCAACCAAAGCGGTGGCGCCCGTCATATATACATAAATACCCGACGGTTATCCTTTTTACAAACCACACTTGTGCGATGTTCTGGACCTCTAAGATTTACACAACAACTATGACGGGACGGGGCCGCCATACCACAGAATGTACCGGACACTGCGGACTGGGTAACATACCAAAGATAAGCCTCGAAGGCGGAGCTTCCAACCGCGAAAGGTGATCCTAAGCGGGGATCGGCGGCCGATGTACCTACTGCGGCGTGACGCGGCCGAAGGAGTCGATCTGGCAAGTACCAGTATGTGGCGTAAAATCATGGCGAAATCATAATAGTCTATAAAAGCGAGATGTGTATGATAACCAAACTACGATGCATCTGCATACATGATTATATCAATTCGGTCTCACGCCGCGCATCAATCTGCGCGTGAGTACGCCGCCGGCTGGCGATCATGATATGATAACAACAAGATAGAAATCCAAATGGGAGCATACGTGCGCTACACATCGTGTCGGTATGTCGAAGGGAACAAATAAGACAACATTCCAAATGGAAGCATACGTGCGCTACGCATCGTGTCGATGAGTCCAAGGAAACAATAAGACAGCATTCCAAATGGAAGCATACGTGCGCTACGCGTCGTGTCGATATGTCAAAGGAAACAATAAGACAACAAGGCGGTAATCAAAGTGGAAGCATGCGTGCGCTACGCGTGTCGGTATGTCAAAGTGATTAACAAAAGTAACACTATCAGCGAGGGCGTGCGGTGGAATTTCTCCGTCGCTGACGCGTCAAGTAAGTTCTCAACAAGTCAATGACCCTCATCGAGAGCAGCGGTAGTATAGAAACACAATCTTTGCACAACAAAGGCTATCACAACAAGCATAGGCAAGTTTCACAACAACAAGCATAGGCAAGTTTCACATCAACAAGCATAGGCAAGTTTCACAACAACAAGCATAGGCAAGTTATACACAACTCAAAGTACTTTCATTTTATGCCAAAGTCGGGTTTTAACCTAAGGTACTACGTTAAATTCCTTTTAAAGAGATCTAATCCTTTTATAAAAGTCACCCGATACCCGTAGTATAAAAATAGAGTGACTTATATCTTTTAAGTAAACCAAAACAACTTCCATATTTTCCTTTTTAAAACCAAATTAAGGCAACACCATGCCTTCTTTTTTTTTGACCAAAACACTTTTCTTTTTAAAGTCAAGTTACCACATTAAAACCAATGATAAAACCTTTCTTTTGTTTTCATAAGGTCGTTATAACCAACTTCCCATAAAGTTGTTATACACCTTATGTTTTAAACCATTTTAAGACAACACAATGCCTTTCTTTTTCCTAAAGTTCCAGTTTGCCTAATTTCAAATACACAAGTCACTTTTTTTGAAAAGTTCATAGTTCAATGTCTTAATCTCTTTTAAAACAATTGAGTAACATATGCCTTAGGCGAGTAGGTTATTCTTGTTCATAATCAATCTTATTAGCAGCCATGATCTAGAAATGTAATATCATTTTGTCTCATCTTAGCTTCTATGCAGATGGAGGTTTCTACTGGTTTTAATAATACTTAATTATTCAATACATTTCCCTTTATTAACGCTGCAGTGGTTTGTCGATACACATTCTGATTTCCGAACTCAGTAAAACATTATTCCTTCCAAAAACTAAGTACTCATTACTCACGAATGAGGTTTCACACAAACATTCATATTAAGTCAAGTCTCTTATCTTTTAAGAATAAGTCTCTTAACTTCTAAACCATTAAACCATTCTTTTTATCTCTCATAAGGCGTTACACCTAACTTCTCATAAAGCTGGTATAACTTTTATGTTTTCAAACCAAGTATACACTTCTTTCAAAAAGGTTTCTTAATCTTTTAGAATACTTCAAGGTTCTTTACATCAAGTCGGTTATAAGTCAAATCAGTTATCTTTTAAAAACCGCAAAGCATTTCTCATTTACATAGAGCTGTTATAACCAACTTCCCATAAAGCCGTTATAACACTTTATGTTTAAAGACAATCAAATACATTTAACACATGTACGTCTACCGTACTACATAGATATGCACATATCATGCTAGAACAGATAGGAAGAGGTTCACATACCTCGCGACGATTATCGACTAATAGCAAAACGCTTCAAGTACCTCAAACCGTCCGCTACACTCTCAGTCAAGCAGATCACTCCACACGTAGTACTACAACCTATAGAGTCCACAAAGCGCCTATTAATATCTTTAGATCTCAATGTAGAATATTCTACAGAAAATTAGACTCTCCCCCCGCAACAACAGAAATCTCTCCTCTATCGAGGCGGCTACCAAGCCAACCGGGGGTTTGCACGTCTATCCGGACGTGTACAATTCTACTCACGAGAATGCTACACAAGTCTCATCTGATACACTATGTAATTACATTCGATCTCTTCTTTAAATTCAGCTTAAGTCGCAAGACATTGCTGTAAGTATTATTCGAGCTTAAGTCAAAGACATTGCCGCACAATTATAATGTTCAGTTCTATATATAGTATACTTCAACTATATATTCCTACAACATGTAATTTCCAATTACAATAGAAGGTCAAGAGTGTTTACCTCGATAAGCCCAAAATTATCCGAGTTTATATGCCGATCCTGAGCAAGGTTTAGCTCCTACTCCGTGCGCTCCAACCCGCTCCAAACAACCCAAAGAAGTTCTAACCAACTTCTACTCAAATACTTCAACTATCAATGAAGATTTGCTTAGGGTTTCGATTAGTGGCTAAACGAAGTATAATAGTATTTTACGGGCTTTGTATAAGTGTAACCTTGGGAATACTACACGTTTTTTGGGCCAAGGTATTTGGACATTACAACAATACTAGGAGAGTATGTCTATACCACACCAAGGGGTATTATACGAAAACAACTAGGCTAGGGGGGGGGGTACCCCACGGCTAACCACTACAAAGGGGAGGAAACTCGGCCAAAGGGCCTCAAAGGGGAGGGGGTGTGGGCGAGAGAACAAGAGGAGGGAGTATTTTGAGACTTAGATAGATTGCTCGAGTTTTGGATGAAGAAAGTCTTCAACTTAGAGGGGTATTTATAGGTCAGTGAAGGCCAACCAATGGCCAAGATGAAGACAAGTGCATAGCAAGTGTAAGGCCAAGATTTAGCCATGTGCTACCTTATCCATCTAAACAAAATATCCTACCTAACCCTTGACCAAAATTTCAACACCAAAAACGCAAAAGGGCTAGCTTTGCCGTCCACTGCTTTCCGATGGGAGGGTGACACTTGTCCCCTCCCGTTGGTCCAAAATGTTTCGTCTCTGAAAAATCCGCAAAATTATTAATGACATAGCCGAATTTTCCTACGTAAGTCGTGGAAGCGTTTAGTCGAAAAACAACTCCTTTTGGTAGTTATGCACAAATTCGAACCTATGCCTGCTTTAAGGCTCAAATTGTATCACGCCTCACGCATATACTGAAATACGGTATAACATTCTCCTCCTTAGAAACATTCGTCGAATGTTCCTTCTCAAGACGGATAACGAAGAAGTTCTTCTAACAAGTTGCCAACGCCACACCGCCACGAAATATCACACGTTCTCTTCCTTCCTTACTCGTCGTGCCCTTCTGACACTTGAACTCCTCTAGTATCGTACACTTCAGTCATCGCTTTCCCAAAACTTTGAGTCACCACCTCCAAACTTGGTCATCTTACTAGCTTGATCTCCGAGGCCATTCGGCCTTCACGATCCGCTCGTCGAACATATCCACGAACTCTACGATGGTTATCTAATCATGGGCCTAGCGCCTCGTGACCCTACCACTGGCGACCACCCAGAGCGACCCCACTTTGAAACGGCCGCGGTTGGCCCTCAACATGGCCCCAACCCGACCCACTTACGCATCACGCTCTTGTTCCGATCCGAACAATCTTACCTCTACAGTCATGAAAGCTACCACTTCCATTTTTACACTACCCAAGGAAATTTCCCACAATTACTCTACGTATGATTATACATTCGACAAAGATCACCCGCAAGATCTTGTGCTCAAGACGGCCTTACATCTAAGGTCTCAACTGTAATATCTTAAGGTTCATCATTTCTCACCCTTTGCTTACCCTTTTTCACTAACGGGTTTCTAAATCACATTTTAGCACAAAGCTATCCGAACATAACACTAAACACATCATCACAACATCAATACATACAAAACTCTGTAGAGGTTAAGGATATACACGAAAATAGGCGATTGGAGGACCGCTTAAAATCGGGAACTTCCACCGCGACCTCTACCGTGGCCCGGTGTATGAACATCTGCTGACTATGGAAGGTGAAGAACCCGCAACTGATCCGTAGTCGTGCTATCCTACCAGCGCTACCCACAGTCGGACAATTTCTCCCAAAATGGCCTGGCGTGCATGTAAAACAAACTCCCGGACTAGCACGACACTCCCCACTGTGGAGTCTACCACAGTGGCCACAACGAGGTAGGGGTGGCTTCACCGTTAGCACCTCGCTCTCCGAAAATCGAACCTTGAGCCACGACTGCTCACGAAAACTCTGGGCGCTCAAGATTGTGAGGACCACTCTGTCTTGGCGGAGGCACATAACTAGTCTGGCCGAGGCGGTGCCTCGAAAATCACCAAAGGACCTGCAGCTCGCCCTCTTACGCGACTTTGGTCATTCCGTCGATTTCTCCGCTCACCTCCAGTGCATAAGCTGCATGCGAGCGATGTCCATGCCGGTGAAGAGCTACACGAACAACTCTCGCTAGGTAATCATCGAGCCTCAGAACATATCGGTGGACTCGATCCTCCATACTAGCTACTAATGCGGGACGTCACGCCAATGAGTCGAACTCCACATTGTACTCCCGCGTCGCGCCTGCTGCCAGAACACCAAAAATCTGCCCGAGCCCTCCTCATCTGTGGCGGCAAAAGTGTGCAAGAAATGCCTTTGAGAACTCGTCGGCCGGAAGTGCATTCTCTCCCGACGGCTCACGAATCAAACCAATCGATTGCGGTATCACGCGGCCGATGCGAACCTAGACCACCGACTCGGTCTCCGATGCCTTGATCACTCATGATCCGTAATTGCGGATGAACTCCTGCGGATCATCCTCGGTCTCGACCCATAAAACTCGCGGGTTACACCTCGAAAATCCCGTAGTCTCAAATGCGCTCGCGGGGTGAACTACGGTGCTCACGGAATCACTGATTCAAATTTATCTCAAGTTCGCTGACCACGGCCGTTAATCGGGCCGTCTCTTGTAACCCGTCTCTGCGCGCCTACTGTAGGATCGAGGCTCAGTATCTGGTCTCTGCCACGCTCTACTCGCAGCTCCTCGCTGCCTTGCCTTCGCCCGGGGTTGCCTACGCGAGGCATAATCGTAAAACGAAGTATGTCGAGAGGTCGATCTTATTACGATTTCTAAGGCACGATCTGCGAATGAGAAGAATGGAAACCAATCGTAACTGTCCTATAGCCTACTGATTATATATGTGGTGCACAACACACCGATAATCAAGACTCTAATAGACACGGTGTAAACACTTTCCGAGGACTAAGCGCTCGATACCACTTTTGTCACGACCGAACCGGGCGTGATCGTGCCTTACCCGCACCCTGGTGATACAACATCGAGAAAATCAGCGGAAATAAAAACATGAACATGAATTAAGAGACAAAATAAATAAACAGCAACCAAAGCGCCTTCATCATATATACATAAATACCCGACAGTTATCCTTTTTACAAACCACCGCCACAACGAGGTTACTGACCTCTAAGATTTACACAACAACTATGGCGGACAGACCCGCCATACCACGAATGTACACGGACCTCTGGACTGGGGTAACATACCAAAGATAAGCCTCAAGGAACGGAGCTTCCCAACACGAAAGGTGATCCTAAGCGAGGATCGACGGCCGATGTACTCTACCGCGGCGTGAACGCAGCCCCAAGGAGGTCGAGACAACAGTACAGTATGTGAAATCAGTAAAATCAGAATCAAATCATAATAGTCTATAAAAGCAGGAGAGTATGATAACCAAACTACGACATACACATAACGATTATATCAATTCGTGGTCTCGCGCTTAACATCAATCCCGCCGTGAGTACCTTTCCTCATCACGGCAGCATGATATGATAACAACAAGATAGAAATCCAAATGGGAGCATACGTGCGCTACGCATCGTGTCGGTATGTCCAAAGGGAACAAATAAGACAACATTCCAAATGGAAGCATACCCGCGCGCTACGTCGTGTCGATGAGTCCAAAGGGAAACAATAAGACAAAGATTCCAAATGGAATCATACCCGCTGCGCTACGATCGTGTCGATATGTCCAAAGGGAAACAATAAGACAACAAGGCGGTAATCAAAGTGGAAGCGTACCCGCAGCGCTACGATCGTGTCGATGTCCAAAGTGATTAACAAAGTAACACTATCAGCGAACGCGTCTGTGGAATTTCTCCACACCGCTGGACGCCCAAGTAAGTTCTCAACAAGTCAACCGACCCTCCATCGAGACGCCAGAGTATAGAAACACAATCTTTGCACAACAAAGGCTATCACAACAAGCATAGGCAAGTTTCACAACAACAAGCATAGGCAAGTTTCACATCAACAAGCATAGGCAAGTTTCACAACAACAAGCATAGGCAAGTTATACACAACTCAAAGTACTTTCATTTTATGCCAAAGTCCGTTTTAACTCCTAAAGTACTACGTCGTTAAATTCCTTTTAAAGAGATCTAATCCTTTTATAAAAGTCACCCGATACCGTAGTATAAAAATAGAGTGACTTATATCTTTTAAGTAAACCAAAACAACTTCCATATTTTCCTTTTAAAACCAAATTAAGGCAACACCATGCCTTCTTTTTTTTGGACCAAAACACTTTTCTTTTTAAAGTCAAGTTACCACATTAAAACCAATGATAAAACCTTTCTTTTGTTTTCATAAGGTCGTTATAACCAACTTCCCATAAAGTTGTTATACACCTTATGTTTTAAACCATTTTAAGACAACACAATGCCTTTCTTTTCCTAAAGTTCCGGTTTCCTAATTTCAAATACACAAGTCTCTTTTTGAAAAGTTCATAGTTCAATGTCTTAATCTCTTTTAAAACAATTGAGTAACATATGCCTTAGGCGAGTAGGTTATTCTTGTTCATAATCAATCTTATTAGCAGCCATGATCTAGAAATGTAATATCATTTTGTCTCATCTTAGCTTCTATGCAGATGGAGGTTTCTACTGGTTTTAATAATACCTAATTATTCAATACATTTCCCTTTATTAACGCTGCAGTGGTTTGTCGATACACATTCTGATTTCCGAACTCAGTAAAACATTATTCCTTCCAAAAACCAAGTACTCATTACTCACGAATGAGGTTTCACACAAACATTCATATTAAGTCAAGTCTCTTATCTTTTAAGAATAAGTCTCTTAACTTCTAAACCATTAAACCATTCTTTTTATCTCTCATAAGGCGTTACACCTAACTTCTCATAAAGCTGGTATAACTTTTATGTTTTCAAACCAAGTATACACTTCTTTCAAAAAGGTTTCTTAATCTTTTAGAATACTTCAAGGTTCTTTACATCAAGTCGGTTATAAGTCAAATCAGTTATCTTTTAAAAACCGCAAAGCATTTCTCATTTACATAGAGCTGTTATAACCAACTTCCCATAAAGCCGTTATAACACTTTATGTTTAAAGACAATCAAATACATTTAACACATGCGCTCACCGTACTACATAGATATGCACATATCATGCTAGAACAGATAGGAAGAGGTTCACATACCTCGCGACGATTATCGACTAATAGCAAAAGGCTCCAAGTACCTCAAACCGTCCGCTACACTCTCAGTCAAGCAGATCACTCCACACGTAGTACTACAACCTATAGAGGCCACAAAGCGCCTATTAATATCTTTAGATCTCAATGTAGAATATTCTACGTAAAATTCGGAAGACTCTCCCCGCAACAGCGTAAATCTCCTCTCTATCGAGGCTACCAAGCCAACCAGGGGTTGCGTCTATCCGACGTGTACAATTCTACTCACGGCAATGCTACACAAGTCTCATGTCTGATACCCCATGTAATTACAGATTCTCTTCTTTAAATTGGGCTTAAGTCGCAAGACATTGCCGTAAGTATTATTCAGCTTAAGTCAAAAGACATTGCCGCACAATTATAATGTTCAGTTCTATATAGAGTATACTTAACTATATACTCCTACAACATGTAATTTCAAATTACAATAGAAGGTCAAGAGTGTTTACCTCGATAAGCCCAAAATTATCCGAGTTTATATGTCGATCCTGAGCAAGGTTTAGCTCCTACTCGGCGCTCCAACCCGCCTCCAAACAACCCTTAGAAGTTCTAACCAACTTCTACTCAAATACTTCAACTATCAATGAAGATTTCCTTAGGGTTTCGTTTAGTGGCTAAAGGAAGTATAATAGTATTTTCTGGGCTTTGTATAAGTGTAACCTTGGGAAAACTACAAGGTATTTGGACATTACAACAATACTAGGAGAGTATTTCTATACCACAACAAGGGTATTATCTGAAAACAACTAGGCTGGGGGTACCATTGCTAACTTACTACAAAGGGGAGGAAACTCTCGGCCAAAGGGTCTCGAAGGGGAAGGGGGTGTGGTGGGCGAGAAGCAAGAGGGAGGAGTATTTTGAGACTTAGATAGATTGCTCAAGTTTTGGATGAAGAAAGTCTTCAACTTAGAGGGTATTTATAGGTCAAGTGAAGGCCAACCAATGGCCAAGATGAAGACAAGTGCATAGCAAGTGTAAGGCCAAGATTTAGCCATGTGCTACCTCATCCATCTACACAAAATATCCTACCTAACCCTTGACCAAAATTTCAACACCAAAAACGTGCAAAGGGCTAGCTTTGCGTCCACTTGCTTCGATGGGAGGTGACACTTGTCCCCTCCGTTGGTCCAAAATGTTTCGTCTCGGAAAAATCCGCATAAAATTATTAATGACATAGCGGAATTTTCCCTACGTAGTGTGGAAAGCGTTTAGTCGAAAACGACTCCTTTTGGTAGTTATGCACAAATTCGAACCTATGCCTACTTTAAGGCTCAAATTGTATCGTCGCCCTCACGTACATACTGCAAATACGGTATAACAAGGGCTTCGGTGCTCAACCTTGACTCTTGACAATTCGGGCTGCGCCATGAACTCCGCAACGCGTCCTCTTGGACTATCCACCAATAGATACACGAGGTCACGGTACATCTTAGTCGACCGGATGAATAGAATAACGAGCAGTGTGCCTCACGAAATTTCTTGTGAAGTCTGTCACATCGGAAACACCTGGCCGGCCTCAAATCTCGGCAGCCGGGTCTTTACCTCAAAAGACTCTTCTCCTCCCGAAGAGCTGCGTCTCGATACCGTACCATAATCGGATCCTCATGCATCGCCTCTTCACCTCGCCGGCGATGGAAGACTCGGCAACCTCTCGAACCGAACTCCATTACTATCGGAATCAACCAAGCGAACCCCAAGGCTCGCTGGCGATGTAACTCGTGGACCGTGTCCTCTTCTGCAGTGCGCTGACAGACTACCCATCGATCGGCGACTAAGGGCGTCTGCAACTACATTGGCCTTCCCTGGATGGTATAGGATATCGACATCGTAATCCTTAAGCAGCTCCAACCACCGTCTCTGCCACAAGTTCAACTCCCTCTGGCTGAAGATATACTAGAGGCTCTTGTGGTCTGTGTAAATATCCACATGAACTCCATATAAATAATATCTCCAGATCTTCAAGGCATGAATCACAGCTGCCAACTCTAAGTCATGTGTGGGATAGTTCTTCTCATGCTTCCTAAGCTGTCGAGATGCGTAAGCTATAACTTTTCTGTGCTACATCAGCACACACCCAAGCCCGACACCTGACGCATCACAATAAACCACATATCCGTCTAAACCCTCTAGATGAGTAAGAACTGGGGCGGTCGTCAAATTCTCCTTTTGCAACTGGAAACTTTCCTTACAAGCATCCGTCCACCGGAACATAACTGCTTTCTGAGTCAGCTTAGTCAAAGGTGCTGAAATGGAAGCAAACTTCTCCACAAACCTCCGATAATAACCCGCAAGGCCCAAGAAGCTACGCACCTCCGTCGGTGTAGTGGAGTGCAGGCCAAGTCTTAATCGCCTCAATCTTTCTTTGTATCACAACCGAATACCATCGGCCCCGATAACATGCCCTAAGAAAGCCACCGAGGCCAACCAAAACTCGCGTTCGAGAACTTGGCATACAACTACGGTCGGAGGACCCCAATACCGTCGCCAAATGATGCGTGTTCTGCTGCATGCGCGAATAAACCAGTATATCATCAATGAATACTATAACGAACATATTCAAGAATGGCTTGAACACCCGGTTCATCAAATCCATGAATACAGCTGGGGCGTTGGTCAATCCGAAAGACATCACCCTGAACTCATAGTGCCCATACCGGGTCCTGAATGCAGTCTTCGGGATATCTGCCTCTCTGACTCGCACCTGATGATAACCCGATCGTAGGTCTATCTTGGAAAAACAACTCTCCCCCTGCAACTGGTCAAACAAATCATCAATCCTGGGGAGGGGATATCTGTTCTTGATAGTTACCTTGTTCAGCTGCCTGTAATCAATACACATACGCAGCGTCCCATCCTTCTTCTTTACAAATAACCCTGGCGCTCCCCAGGGAGAAACACTTGGCCTGATAAAACCTTTTTCCAGCAAATCTTTCAGCTGATCTTTCAATTCCTTCAACTCAGCAGGTGCCATCCTATATGGCGGAATAGATATCGGTCGAGTATCTGGCGCCAAATCAATGCTTCAATCTCCTCTCACGAGGATACCCGGAAGCTCGTCTGGGAATACGTCTGAAAACTCTCTAACGATCGGAACTGACTGAAGGTCCGGTATCTCAGCCTCGGTATCGAATACCCGAACCATATGGTAGATATACCCCTTCCGCACCATCTTCCTAGCCTTGAGGTAAGAAATAAACCTACCCCTCGGCGACACAGTATTCCCCTTCCACTCGATAGCAGGCTCGCAGAAGCGGAACCGTGCATCTCTCTCTACAGTCCACGTTGGCATAGCAAGAAGCCAGCCAATCCATACCCATAATTACATCAAAGTCCGTCATATCCAACTCTATCAAGTCGGCTAGAGTCTGACGACTGTCTATAGTCACTGGGCAAGCCTTATATACTCGCTCAGCTACCACCGAATCACCTATTGGTGTAGCCACCTCAAAAGGTTTTATGGACTCGGGCTCTATCCATATTCTACCGGCAATATGAGGAGATATATAGGACAAGGTAGAACATGGATCTATCAAAGCATATACATCACAACATGCAATCAATAATGTACCTGTGACGACATCTGGTGACGCCTCCTGGTCCTGACGGATGGACATAGCATAGATGCGGTTCTGAGGACCGGCTGAATCGGGACCCTACCACGACCCTGCGCGGCTGCTGTTAGTGAACACCACGCCTCGGGTGCATCGCCACCGAAGATGAAGATCCAGCCACTGACCCTGTAGGCTGAGCCATAACATTCCCGCCGCCTCTGGTCAGACAATCTCTCCTCAAATGGCCCTGCTGGACACAAGAGTAGCAAACTCCTGGAGGAACATGACACCCCCCATAATGGAAATCGCCACATCGGCCACACCGAGGTATAGGTGGCCTCATCATTGGAACTCGTCCTCGAGAACCGAAGCCACAGGACCCTGTCACGCCTCGAATGCCTGTCGTCCGTAAGATGGTGGAGCGCTCTGAGCGGTGAGGTGCAAATCCGGTCTGCTGCTGAGGTTGTCTACCTCGAAAACTACCAGAGGACCCTGTTGTCCTGACCCTCTTCTGCTGATACCTGTCAATCCGTCGGCCCCTGCTTTCCTCACACCCAAGTGCATATGCCTTCATGCGGGCAATGTCCATGCCCGACTGAAGAGCTACTCCCGTGCAACTCTCTGCCAAGTAATAATCGAGCCCTGTGACGTAGCGGTGCACCCTGTCCTCCATGTCTGCTACCAAAGCGGGTACATACCGAGCCAACGAGTCAAACTCTACGTTGTACTCCCGGACCGTCCGCTCACTCTGTCTCAGTGTCAAAAATCTATCGGCCCGAGCTCTCCTCATCTGCGGAGGCAAGAAATGGCTAAGGAATGCCTCTGAGAACTCGTCCCACACAGCTGGAAGTGCATGCTCCCCCCGGGATAGTTCCCCTGAATCATACCAGTCAACTGCAGTATCCCGCAGCCGAGGTGAACCAAATAATACCGACTCTGTCTCCGAAGCCCTGATCACTCTCATGATCCGCTGTAACTGCCGAATAAACTCCTGAAGATCATCCTCAGGCCTCGACCCATAGAACTCTGGTGGGCTGCAACTCAAAAAGTCCCGCAGTCTCAAACTATCGAGACTGGGTGAACTACGAACTGGCCGGAACCGTCGTCCGTCGTCCTCCGCTAGCCACGATCACGGCAATAATTGGGCCATCTCCTTGTAACCCATCTCCTCTGCTCCAGTACGTATGGCGGGGGCTCGGTACGCGGTCTCGATGGCCGCCTTGCTGCCCGAACTCTGCTGGGGGTGGCGATGTCGTGGAACTCGCCGTCCGAAACATCCTCTCTGGTAAGGACTGGGCCTGTACCCTCGTGACCCTCTGTGTCCTACTAGCATCTCCCTCAGCTGACTTGCCCTTCTGGGCCGCGGTTGCCTTGCGTGGAGGCATAACTGATACATAAAAATATGTCAGAGGAAGTTCAACCTATAACACAGCTCTATTGCACGATCTTAGAGTGAAAGAATGGAAACCAATCCTAAATATCATGTAGCCTCCTGATTATAGATGTGGTGCACAACACACCGATAATCAAGACTCTACTAGATACGGCCTGTAGACCCTTTCCGAGGATTAACTGTTCTGATACCACTTTTGTCACGACCCGACCACGGACACGTGACTGGTGTCTTACCCCGGGCACCCTTGTGATACAACATCAGAGGAAACCAGCGGAAAAATAACTCACAACAAGAACCCATGTAGGATATAAGCAGGCTAACCCAAAATGGCTACCTCTAAATATAACAAACACTGAACAGCTACATCCTTAACAACCCAAAATATAACAGGACTACAGACCTCTAAGAATGTGCAAACACTATGACGGGACAGGGCCCCGTCATACCCCTGAATGTACAAATATCTACGACACCAGGGAGAACCGTACCAAAAGTCGAGCCTCCGGAGAAATGGAGCTTCTGACACCTGAGCAAGATCCTAAGAATGAGGATCCACCACCTGCTTACCCTACTGCGGCATGAGCAGCCCAGGAAGGGGTCAATACCTGATATGTACCAAGTATGTAAAACTGGAAAATACTGTAATAATATCATAAGTCGAAAATAAGCTGGAGTCATGGAAGAAAATCAAAATACAGTACAATGTGCCTTACTAACAATGAGAGTATCAAGTATAAACTTTACTGCATAAAAATAGGAGGCTCATGATCAAAACAGGGTCTCCCGCCCGTAGTATCATTAAGCAATCCTACTCCTGGAACTATTTCACCCGCATAGGTCCTGGGGACCCGCATGAGGTCATCCACCTCGCATGAGACTATTTCACCCGCATGGGACTATTTCACCCGCATGAGGTCATCTGCCTCGCATGGGACTATTTCACCCGCATGGACCCGGTGGGCCCGCATGAGTACAAGCGCCGCACTCGCATCATGGGTAGCAAATCCATGACATAAGTAGTAATAATAATAATAATACATAAATTAGCACAACTGGCTATCATACATAACATAAGCACTACCGACTTATCATAACGTAAGCAAGTTAAGAATATCCCCTAACTTCTTATTAACATTTTTAGTATATCCTCTCATTTTAGTTTACTTAAGGCACCAACATGTCATTTAAAAGAAAATCCGGGAATTCAACCCAAGTACCACGTACTTCTAACCTTTTAAGAAAGTGACTCCTTTTTATGCAAAACTACCAAGATACTAATAATCGTAGTATCAAGTCACGACAACTTTTCAAAACAAGTCACGTTTACCTTTAAAAATACATTAGGCTTCTAAATCAAGTGACTTCATTTCTTTTAAAACCCTTAGGCAGTTAATGCCTTAAAAACAATTTGCCTTTCACAAATTCAAATCATTTATCCGTACTTATTTTACTTGGAGTAAACCTTTCTTTGTTAACCTTCCGTAAATCCATTACAACCAACTTCCCATAAAGTCGTTATATTACCATTATACACTAGTCAAACACATCTCCCTATATCCAAGAGACTTATACTTTTAAACGAAACAAGTATCACATACTTAAAACACTCCAAGTCTTTTAACTTTAAAACTTAAGATATCATTAAAATAAGTAAGGGATACCAAAGCCTTTGTACGTCTACCGTACTATATAGATGCAATTATTCATGCTCAAGAGGTAGGAAAGTTCCACATACCTCTTCGGTCAATCCACTTGCTAAGTCCAAAATACCGCACGTAGGGTGTCAACCTATATTGACCATAATACGTTTATTAACCTTTAGTTTCAACGTAGAATATTCCAAGTTTAAAGTCACCAAATTCTATGGAAAATTGGGCAGCATTTCCTTTGTTTCTACATACTTTGCCACCTTTTTCAAGGCCGAATTCAACATCCAAACGCCACATTTAAGGCCCAATAATCCAAACAATTCAAAGGGGATTACACACCTAAACTTGGATGTGTAAAATTCTGCCCCACAATGTACAACAACTAACTTAACAAGCTTAAGGTAGTATTTAGGCTATAACATGCTTACATAACCTTCTTATCAAATTCATTCACATCCAAACCATATTTCTTACATGCAATTTATCTAAGAGCAATATTTTCAACTACAGATTCTTTCTTCTTCACATGCAACACCAAAAACTAGCTACAAGAGAAGAATTGTTACCTTAGAGCTTTTAGCCAAATTATTCCAACAAGTTTGCTATCCTCATTTCCAAAAACACCACCACAACAACTCCTACAAGCTAGCCAACAAGCTTTCTTCTTGCCACACTTTTTCATATTTTCCTCAAGCTTTGGTTTCCTTTTGAAATTCTAGAGAGAAGGGAGAGCTTTTATTTCTAGAGAGAGAGATGAACTTGAAGAATGACCAAGTCTTCAAGACTTGGTCAATAAGTAGTGCATGCAAAATCATATGGGGGAGGGGGGGGGGGGGGGACACTTATCACCTTCCCATGGTGTTTTTTAAAACAAAACAGTTCAGATTTTTCCACTCAACTTCGCAGAACCCGCCGTCGCCGACCACTGCGGCCGTAGCGCGGCCACTAAACTCTGCCGACTCCCGAGAACATTCGGCGCGCTGCCTTCCCGGCGCCGTGGAGCTGTAACTTCAGCGAACCCTCAGATCAATCCAGCGCGCGGCTGCACCGGCCGCGCACGAGGCTCATGGCGAAACACCTTTCTGTCCAACTGCGCACTGAACTTGTAACTCCCATAACTTTCTACTCTGATGTCCTATCGACGAACGGTTGGTTGCGTTGGAAACTAGACTCAACGAACTACGCACTAGGCCTTTGAAACACCTAGGAAATCTTAATATAACGGGTCATAACCCGCCTCAAAGTTGACTAAAACCCGTCCGAAACAATCCGTCAACCTAACTTTCGAAAAAATTTAAGTCTTACTCCCTTTCATACGCTCTCATACGCATGACCTGAACTACGGGGTGTAACATACACAAATGGACCTTCCACCTGAGGGTCACCCTCCCATTATACTCGAAGGTTGCAGTTCTATTATTTTGAGACTCCCACTTAGCTAACTGATGCATTACCTTAGGTCAACTTCTCTCCTTAGTCCTTATATTAGTCAAGTCGTTTGTTGGTGAATGCTTCTATTATCAATTTAGCTTTGTTTACTAACTGGTGTGCTAAAAACTCTTATATTTATATTATATCAATCGTGAAAACTTTATGGACAATGTCAATGAATATGAAATATGTGTATCATCACAGTTAACTTTCATTCATGATCTGAAATGTATCTCCCTTACTTTCTCACTACTCGTAATTATAAACAACATCATTTCTTTACTTATTTTGACACGTGTTCACTCATTTTCTTACTTGTCATACTCTTCTTAATTCTAAAATATTTTGGTATACATACGTAATCTCAACATTGCTCCTGATTCCAATCCTTGGCATTACTACCCCTTAAAGGATGAGTTGTTAACTTTTTCCCTTGTTCAGTACGTGGAAGATTCTGAAGAATTGCATTACATGACGTTGACCTACTATATCCAAACTTGGTCATTATAATTAGATTTGAATTTCTTCACTTGCCTTATGGCTAAGATTTTCTGTCAATGGCGCTTTAGAAAAATATTTCCTTAATCTCGTTAAGTTGTAAACCCATTACTTTATCTATCTAGTAGAACCTTTGGTCAATTCAAAATGCTCATAGACCTATGTATATGCCTGAATTTATCTTCATTATAATGTCATTATCTCTCGACATATATCTTTAATGCCTACCTTGTATCAATAGGCGTCATTTACCCATTTTCACCTGTTTAGGTGCTAATGTCGAACTTTACCCACTATTACTTATGTTATACCCCGTGGTTCAGGCCGTGCGTATGGGGCCGTGCGAAAGGAGTTAGGACTAGGAATCAGAAAATTTCGGTCAGGGGCCTCAGTAGCCGCCGGAGTGGCCGCGGCCGGAATCGTGCGGAGTCGGGAATCGGCGCCATGCAAGCATGCGAGGCGCTGAAATCTGGCGGAAGAACTTAGGAAAATCTGATCTTTTCTTTTAAAAAGGCCATGGGAGGGTGACAAGTATCCCCCCCCCCCCCCCTCAATCTGATTTTGCATGCATTATATTGACCAAGTCTTGAAGACTTGGTCATCTTTCATCTCTCTCTTAGACAAAAGCTCTTCCTTCTCTCTTAAAAATTTCAAGCTCCTCCTTCTCTCTAAAATTCCAAGAGATATTCTAGCCTTAGGAAAAATCTGAAAAGAAAAGGCAAGAAGGAAGCTTGTGGCTAGCTTGTGAAGGTTGTTGTGGTGGTGTTCTTGGAAAAGAAGCTAGCAAGTTGTTGGAAAAATTTGGCTAAAGCTCTAAGGTAATGATTCTTCCTTTATAAATTAGTTTTTAGTGTTGCATGTTAAGAAGAAAGAACTTGTGGTAGTAAATAATGCTCTTAGAGTCATTGCATGCAAGAAATGTGGTTTGGGTATGAAGGATTTGGCTAAAGAGGTTATGTGAGCATGTTGTAGCCTAAAAATTACCTTAAACTTGTTAAGATTAATTGTTATAACTTATGGGGCAGAATTTTACACACCCAAGTTTAGGTGTGTAATCCCCTTTTGTGTTGGTTTGGATGTTGGGCCTTAAATGTGGTGTTTGAGTGTTAAAAATCGGCCTTTGAAAAGGTGGAAAGTGAGTAGAAATAAAGGAAATGCTGCCCAATTTTCCATAGGAATTAGTAACCTTGAACTTGGAAATATTCTACTTTAAAACTAGAAGTTAATAAACGTATTATGGTCATTATAGGTTGACGTATTACGTGCGATAGTTGGAATTAACAAGTGGATTGACCGAAGAGGTATGTAAAGCTTTCCTATCTTTTGAGCATGAGTAGTTGTATCTATGTAGTACGGTATACGTACAAGATTTGATAATCTTCACTTGTTTTGAGGTATATGATACTTGTTTCGTTTTAAAGGTATAAGTCCCTTGGACATAGGGAAATGTGTTTGACTAACGTAAAATGTTAATATAATGGCTTTATGGGAAGTTGGTTATATTAGTTTGGGAAAAAGGTAGATAAAGAAGGGTTTACTTTACATAAAATAAGCAAGGGGAAAATGAGTTGAATTTGTGGAAGGTAAATTGTTTTAAGGCATTAATGGCCTAAGGTTTTAAAGGAAATGAAGTCACTTGATTTAGTAGCTTGGGATATTTTCTAAATGGAAAATTGTGACTTGTTTTGAAAGTGGTTGTGACATGATACTATGGGTATTAGTATCTTGGAAGTTTTATATAAAAATGAGTCATTTCGAAAAAGGTTTACGGTATGTGATACTTGGGTTAAATTCCCGGATTTCTCTTAAAAAGACATGTAGTGCCTTAATGAGCTAAAATGAGAGGATTTATATTAATAATGTTCATAAGAAGTTAGAAGATTTCTTATCTTGTTTATGTTATGATAAGCCGGTAGCGCTTATGTTATGTATACTAATGGTTGTCCGATTTATGTATTATTATTGTAATCACTGAGTATTCTGATAAGCCGGTAGCGCTTATGTTATGTATACTAGTCGGTTGTGCTGATTTATGTATTATCATTATTATTACTGTGTATTCCATGGATTTGCTACCCATGATGCGAGTGCGGCGCTTGTACTCATGCGGGCCCACTGGGTCCATGCGGGTGAAATAGTCCCATGCGGGTCCACAGATCCACGCGGTGAAATAGTCCCACGCGGGTGAAATAGTCCCATGCGAGGCGGATGGCCTTATGCGGATCCACGGATCCATGCGGGTGAAAGCAATCCCGGAGTAGGATTGCTTAATGATACTACGCGAGAGATCTGTTTGATCACGAGCCTCATTTTTACGCAAAGATTATACTTATACTTGTTACTCTCATTGTTAGTAAGGCACAAGGTGCAACCTAATTTGATTTTGATCTATAACTTCCGTGTATTTTGGACTTATGATATTACTACGGCATTTTCCGCTTTACATACTTGCATGCGTTGTGTCTTGACCCTTCCGCTGCGTTCATGTCGCAGGTAAGGGAAATCAGGTGGTAGATCCTCATTCCTAGGATATTTTACTCAGGTGTCAGGAGCTCCATTTCTTCGGAGGCTCGACTTTTGGTATGGTTCTCCCTGGTGTTGTTGATGTTTTGTACATTCAGGGGCATGACGGGGCCCTGTCCCGTCATAGTGTTACTCCTTCTTAGAGGCCTGTAGTCTTGTCATAACTTGGTTTGTTTAGGGATGTAACTGTTCGATTTTATGCACTTTTGGGGTAGCCATTTTGGGCTAGACTATTTTATATCATTATAGTTTTTTATTGTGAGTTTATATTCCGCTGGTTTTCTCTGATGTTGTGTCACGCGGTGCCTGTTAAGGCACGGTCACGCATCCGGTCGGGTCGTGACAAAAGTGGTATCAGAGCAGTTAATCCTCGGAAAGGGTCTACAGGCCGTATCTAGTAGAGTCTTGATTATCGGTGTGTTGTGCACCACATCTATAATCAGGAGGCTGCAGGATATTTAAGATTGGTTTCCATTCTTTCACTCTAAGATCGTGCAATAGAGCTGTGTTATAGGTTGAATTTCCTTTGACGTATTTTTCCTGTGACGCTTATGCCTCACGCAAGGCAACCGCGCCCGAAGGGCAAGGCGGAGAGGAACTACTAGTAGGGCACCGGGTTACCAGGCACGAGCTCGATCCTTACGGATGAGGTGTTTGGACGGCGAGTTACAACGCCGCCAACCCCAAAGAGTCCGAGCGGCGCAGCGGCCATCGAGACCGCGGTACTGAGCCTCCATCCAGCGGCGGGCGAGGATATGGGCTACAAGGAGATGGCCATCGCCGTGATCGTGGCGAACATGAGATAAGCCGAGACAGCGATTCAGCACCGTAGTTCAAAGACATAGCTGCTAGCGAGGCGAGGACTTTTGAGTTGCGACCCACCGTAGTTTTATGGGTCGAGGCTCGAGGATGATCCTCGAGTTTATCCGATTCTGACGGATCATGAGGGTGATCGGGGCTTGAGACCGAGTCGGTGGTACTAGGTTCGCATCGGTGCGGGACACTGCGATTGGTAGTATGATTCATGAATCTGTCGGGGAGCATGCGCTTCCGGTGTTTGGGGAAGTTCTCGAGGCGCATGGCCATTGCTTTCCTCCGCGGATGAGGAGGCTCGGCCGATAGATTTTTGACACCGAGACAGTGGGCGGACGGTGCAGGAGTACAACGTGGAATTTGACTCATTGGCTCGGTATGTGCCGCTTTGGTAGCGCACATGGAGGACAAGTGCACCGCTATGTCACAGACTCGATGATCACTTGGCCGAGAGTTGCACGGAGTAGCTCTTCACCGCATGGACATTGCCGCGTGCAGCATATGCACAGGTGTGAGCGAGGGCGGCCCGATCGGCAGTATCGCGAGAGGCCGGACGAAGGGTCCTGGTAGTTTTAGGGTAGACAACCTCGAAGCAGACGATTTGCACCACAACGGTCGAGCGATCCTCCACCATCTTTGGGACGTCTGAGTATTCGAGCGGGGCGGGGTTCGTGGCTTCGGGTTCCCGCAGGACGAGTTCCGGCCGAATAAGGCCACCTATACCTCGGTGTGGTCGATGTGGCGATTGCCATTATGGGTTACCGTGTTACTCCGTGAGCTTGTTATTCTTGCGGCGGCGTAGCATTTGAGGAGAGATTGTCAGGCAGGCGGCGGGAATATGATGGCTCACCGAAGTGGTCCGTGGATGGATCTTCGCCTTGGTGGCAATGCGCCCGGGCGAGTGTTCACGCGGGCAAGCGAGCGCGGCGAGGTTCGTGGCGGGGTTCTAGTTCCAGGTCCTCGACCGCATCTATGCTATGTCGATCGTCGTGACCGCGAGGCGCCACGGATGTCGCCACAGTACATTATTGGTTTCTTCTTTGTGATGTATATGCTTTGATAGATCCGTGTTCTACCTTGTCCTATATATCTCCTCATATTCTTTGGTAGAATAGGGATAGAGCCAGTCCATAGAATCTTTTGAGGTGGATACGCCAGTAGGTGATTCAGTGGTAGCTGAGCGGGTATATAAGGCTTGCCCAGTGACTATAGATAGTCGTCAGACTCTAGCTGACTTGATAGAGTTGGATATGACAGACTTTGATGTGATTATGGGTATGGATTGGTGTCACAGCCCGAACCCCAGGCCCGTGACTGGTGCCCTACCTGGGCACCCTTCTACCTTAACAACTAAGTAAACTGCGGAAATTAAATAACACCCTTTTTTTTTAAAACCAACATACGTACAAGGGCAAAGCCGACAAGTGCCATATAATATACATGAAAAGACACTACACCGTATATGAGTCCAATCCACATATGAATACGCACCTTAAGAGTTATATCAACTATGACGGACAAGGCCGTCGTACCCATAACCGTGCAAAAGCACATCTTGCAAGGAACTATACAAAAGATAAACTCACGAGCGGGAGCTATCCAAAACTCGAGCGGTCCTACACTGCCGATCACCAAAACAACAGACCTAAACTGCGGCGTGAACGCAGCCCACGTAAGAGTCGATGCGAAGAATGTACCAAGTATGTGAAGCGATGAAATCTTGTAATGAAATCATAACGATCTAAACAAAGCAGAGACATGTATGATAACCAACCTACAAGATACAATACATAAGCGATCATATCAAGTCGGGACGCGTGCCTCAAAGTCACTACTCAAATATAACTATGGGTCTCACGCCCATAATATCAACCATGCCCGTGGAATCCTTTCTCACCGCGATCCATGATATAACAATATAACACCAATAAGCATATCGAGGAGTATCCTCGTGGTCGCGTGCCGGAATCCACATCGTATAAGCATGACCGTGGGGTATACAAACAAATCCGAATCAAACCGCCTCGTCACATGCCGGAATCCCACATTGTATAAGCGTGTCCATGAGTATCCGTGGTCGCACGCCCGCGTCCCACATCGTATAAGCATGACCATAGGGTATCCTCGCGCGGTCGCATGCCCAAAGATCCTACGTATAAGCATGATCGTAGGGTAACACAAACAAATACGGAATCTAACCCGACTCGTCACACGCCTAATCCTACATCGTATAAGCATATCCAAGGAGTATCCCTCGTGGTCGCATGCCGCGGCATCCCACATCGTATAAGCATGACCATAGGGTATCCCTTGCGGTCGCATGCCCCGGCATCCCACATCGTATAAGCATGACCGTAGGGTAACACAAATAATGGAAGCATACCCGTGGAATCTCACCTCACTGTCGACGCGTCAAGTAAACTTCTGACAAGGCGTGACCCTCCAACCGAGTCGCAAAGAACGTAATAAAATATAATACTTGCACTCAAAGGCTATCACCAGCACATATAGGCAATTCTCAATTAATCAAGCCAAAGTACTTATCAAGGCACACATAGAATAATTCTCAATTAATCAAGCCAAAGCACTTATCAAGGCACACATAGAATAATTCTCAATTAACCAAGCCAAAGTACTTATCAAGGCACACATAGAATAATTCTCAATTAACCAAGCCAAAGTACTTATCAAGGCACACATAGGACAATTCTCAATTAACCAAGTCAAAGTACTTATCAAGGCACACATAGGATAATTCTCAATTAACCAAGCCAAAGTACTTATCACGGCACACATAGAATAATTCTCAATTAACCAAGTCAAAGTACTTATCAAGGCACACATAGGATAATTCTCAATTAACCAAGCCAAAGTACTACGTACGTACATTCTTTTCAAAATACTCCTTTCTAGGTAAAACCCCAAGATACTACCACCCGTAGTATCAAGGTGTGTCTATTTTTCAAGTAAGTTACTACACTTTTAGAAAACTCATTTCAAAGCTTGAAATCAAGTAACTTCCAATTTTCACAAACTAGGCAACTTATGCCTAATAATCAAAATAGACAACTTTCTTAACCTTCCATAAAGTCGTTATAACCAACTTCCCATAAAGCCGTTATAACCCTTTATGGTTTAGACATATTCATTCCTTTTTATAACCAAGAGACTTATACTTAAAACCAAGTATCACATGCTTACAAATCAAGTTCTTAACTTTCAAAATACTTAAAGTCTCTTAATATTTAGAGAACAAGTTTCTTCTCTTAAATCATGTCATTTCTCCTCTTTTAAAACAATTAAGTAAATCACTCCCTTGACTCCCCTAAAGTCATTATAACAACCCTTAGGTTTTGGAACTAAGGCACTAGCCAAAAGATTTGGAAACCACTTCCTTTCCAATACTCTATGTACTTTAAGAAAAATACTTTCACTTATAAGAATCCAACTTCACTAAGGAAATGGATTATACAACTTACAATTTAAACATCAAAGTACAACCAAGGAAGTACATAGAACAAACTCTATTTTAGGCAATCCAAATACAACCAAGGAATGGATCATTTAAGGAGTAGAACTTACTTTCTTTATCTTAAGGAATCATGCTAGAAGAGGAGAGAGTTCACATACCTTTTCGGCTAAATCCACAAGCTAAGCCGAATACGCCGTACGTAGAAGTGTCAACCTATAATGGTCACAACAAGACTATCAACTTCTAGTCTCTAACGTAGAATAATACTAAGTATACGGTCTCTAATTCTACGGAAAATCGGGCAGCACTTCCTTTGTTTCTACTCACTTTGCCACCTTTTTCAAGGACGAATACAATAACCAACACGCCACATTTAAGGCTCAAAACAACAACCAAACAAAGGGGATTACACGCCTTACAATACGTGTAAAATTCCGCCCCACAATTCATACGAAAATAGCTCCATAATCTAGCCATTCTCGGCCAACATAAATAATAACACTAAGTCCTTTCCAAACCTTTTCCAATTCCAAGTTATAAGGTCTAACATGTTATATAGTCATAAACAACTTCAACAACTACAATTTCCTTCTTTTTACAACATGCGACGACTTTACTAATAATCGACTTGAATTGAAATCTTAGGCTAACATGCTAGTTTTCGGATTAGGGTTCCAATAGCCAATACACTAATCTAACTACATAATATATAACTCATGCTTGCTAATATCCATAGCTACAATCAATAGGTAAACTTAATTGCTAAAACGACAAAATTTATACCTTTCCAAGCCCTTAAAATTTCCAAGATTTAAAGTCGTGCCTTAGCAATTCTTAGCTCCTTTCCTTAGGTTCCAATCCGCTCCAAGCACTCCTTAGAGGCCTATGAAGAACCCATCTTCAAGTTCCAACTTCAAAGTTGAAGAACTCCTTTAGTTTCCGCCTTGCGACTAATACGAAAATGTCGTTTTTCCGAAATCTTTCTATTGAGATATCCTTACAATACCCTTAGGGACCTTGGGTTTAAGTTTTGAGGCTAATGGATCAAAATTGCAAAATTTTTGTGTGGGATCTAGCCTAAACCCGAGAGGTCTCTAGTGAAGAACAACAATGTGTAAAATTTTCTAAGTGTAGAAATGCCAAGTCTTGCTACTAGTGTAGTATTTAAAACACATTGGAGGGCTTAGATTACAACAAATGTGTGGCTTGGATGTGTTTCACTAGGATCAAGCCTATGTGGACAAGTTGACAAGTCAACAATGTCATGCTAGCAAGACTAATCTTCCAAGGTGGTCAATGACCATTTTACCCTTACTATAATTCGACCAAGACCATGTGGGGTGCGTGTCGCCCTCTCATTCGTCCATAAAATTCAGTAACCTCGTGGGCCCTAAAACGTAAAATTCCTTGGGTGGGCCCCACGTGACCAAATCCGTAAAAAATAAATTTCCAAAATGTTAAAAGTTCCATACTCTTCAAATAATGCATTTTGAGAATCCAAATCTCAACAACGAACATTTTTCCTTTCCGACGTTCGGAAGATTTTCCGTCGGAAAAACAATTCTTCCTTTCGTACTAATTTCCAAGTCTTGTTTCCTTACGTACATTCTCTTATACATGTCCTGGACTTACGGGATGTAACATTCTTCCCCCCCTTAGAAACATTCGTCCCCGAATGTTCTTAGTCGGTTGTCAAGCTATACACACGGCCTGATCTACATAATATGCCTATCAATCAAAGCGCACAAGACCAACGATGCCACACATGGCCACCACAACATACGTAAACATAATAATAGACCTTCCGTCCATGGTCCCTCTCACAAAACTCGAAGGTTCTGATCTTCCCAAACACGGGATCCTTAGAGGTTCCTTTCTTTCCTTACTTGTCATACTTTCTCGTACTTTCAAACTCATCTAGTACACGTACAAAATCTCAAATTTTGTTTCTCTTCTCCAATCCTTGGAGTTACTATCCAAACTTGGCCATATTGTTACTTACATTCCCGTTAAGGCTCTTCTCGGTCCTTACGACCTAGTTCCGGTGGAACGCATCCACGAATTCGTACAACGATTAACTAAACTTGGGCCTGGCATCCTCGGGACCCTATCACATAACGGGACCATTTCTAACTGACATCACCCCATTCCGTACTATCGGTTGACCCGAAATGAGTCCATAACCCGACCCATCGTCACACTTAACCTCTTATTCTTAGTCTGAACTAAAACTCTCTCTTATCTCAAGGTACTTCTCACCCTATCCTCCCATTCACTAGAGGTTCGTCACATAAGCCAAAGTATTTCTACTGTACATCCTTCCCTATCGGTCTTACACTGTTACGGGGTAATTACAACTTGTGAACTCTACACAACTATAGTCTCAGTTCACTTACCATTTTTGTCAACATTCTTAACTTTTCACTTTACTAATCAAAGTATTCCTACCTCTGGGGTACTATCACTTACAATCGCTAGCAAAGGAAAACATATATGCTTTAGGGCGAAATCAATCTATCAATGCTCGTATGATTCAAAGAATCGACATATACCAGAACCCACGCGATGTCGCCTCCGATCTGTCCGATGAGTCACGTCATCTATGCGGTTCGAAGGACCGCGAACTATATACTCCACTCGACCTCTACCACGGTGGTGACATCGAACACCTCGCTTGGGGACGACATTGCGGAGGAAAGAGAATCAACCATCGGCCTCATAGGCTGAGCCATCTTACCGGCGCTCTTTCTAACCGGACATTCCCACATCTTGTGGCCCGGACGACCACAATAATAACAACCATCTGTGTCATAACGGTATTTCCCCGAATGACGCTTACCACATCTGATACACTGAGGAATAGGTGGCCTCGACCGAGAAAGTCCTCTGCTCCTCTGGGAACCTCGACCCCTGGAGCTCGGACCGGCTCCTAAATACCTTGTGGGGTCCAATATCCCACCTGTGAACTGCGGGGGTATGTACTGGGTAGGCTGGGACGAATATCTTACTCACTGCTGAGGCTGCTCGTCCATAAACTCATCGGAATAACCAACGGGTCTAGCCCTCTTACGCTGATCTCATGCCGCCCGCTACCCCTGTACACACTGCCTGCATCGGCGAATAACCTCCTGTTGATGAAACTGTAGCACTGCTATCTTGGTCAATAACATAATGGCTTCCTTCATGACCCTAAAGTCTTCCCCTAACTGAGGAACTGGAGGCTCTGGTGCCGGGGCCTCAAAACCTGACGCAGAAGAACTCGCCGACTGCGGAACAACATCCGGTGTACCCTGGGCATAAGCCCTATCAACTCTCTGAGTCTGACTAGTAGTTCCTGCTACTCCTTTGCCCTTCTGGGCGGCTGTTGCCCTCCTTGGAGGCATAACTGTAACACAACGATACGTTAGAGAGGAATTATCTTACTAACACAGCTCTATGACATGATCTTAGAGTGAGAAGAATAGAAACCAACTCCTAAATGTCTTGTAGCCTCCTGTTTATGGGTGTGGCGCGAAACACACCGATAATCAAGACTCTACTAGACACGGTCTGTAGACATTCGAGGGTCGATCGCTTTGATACCACTCTATCACGGCCCGAACCGGGCGTGGTAGTGCCCTACACAGGCACCTTCTGCTTAACAACTAAGTAAACTGCGGAAATTAAACAACACCCTTTTTTTTAAAAAAACAACATACGTACAAGGGCAAATCCGACAAGGCTGCCATATAATATACATGAAAAGACACTACACTGTACATGAGTCCAATCCCACATATGAATACAGACCTCTAAGAGTTATACTGAACTATAACGCGACAAGGCCCCGCCGTACCCATAACCGTGCAAAAGCCTGTACTGAAGGAACTATACCAAAAAGATAAACTCCTGAACAGGGGGAGCTATCCAAAAACTCTAAGCAGGGTCCTACACCTGCCGATCACCAAAACAGCGTACCTAACCCTGCGGCATGAATGCAGCCCCCCGAAGGAGGTCAGTACGAAGAATGTACCAAGTATGTGAAGCGATGAAATCTTGTAATGAAATCATAACGATCTAAACAAAGCAGAAGACATGTATGATAGCCAACCTACGATCTGATACATAAGCAGTCATATCAAGTCAGGGACGCATGCCCTCAAAGTCACTACTCAAATATAACTATGGGTCTCACGCCCATAATATCAACCATGCCTGTGGAATCCTTTCTCACTGTCGGCAGTCTATGATATAACAATATAACACCAATAAGCATATCCAAGGAGTATCCCTCGTGGTGGCATGCCCCGGAATCCCACATCGTATAAGCATGACCATGAGGTATACAAACAAATCCGGGAATCAAACCCGCTCCTGGTCACATGCCCCGGAATGCCACATCGTATAAGCATGTCCAAGGAGTATCCCTCGTGGTCGCATGCCCCGGCATCCCACATCGTATAAGCATGACCATAGGGTATCTCTCGCGGTCGCATGCCCCGACATCCCACATCGTATAAACATGATCGTAGGGTAACACAAACAAATCCGGAAATCTAACCCGACTCCTGGTCACATGCCCCGGAATCCCACATTGTAAAAGCATGTCCAAGGAGTATCCCTCGTGGTCGCATGCCCCGGCATCCCACATCGTATAAGCATGACCATAGGGTATCCCTTGCGGTCGCATGCCCCGGCATCCCACATCGTATAAGCATGACCGTAGGGTAACACAAATAATGGAAGCATACCCGTGGAATCCCACTCACCGGCTTCGATGCGTCAAGTAAACTTACAATGAGCGTAGACCTCCAACCGAGAGTCGCGGCAACGTAATAAAACATAATACTTGTACTCAAAGGCTATCACCAACACATATAGGCAATTCTCAATTAATCAAGCCAAAGTACTTATCAAGGCACACATAGAATAATTCTCAATTAATCAAGCCAAAGCACTTATCAATGCACACATAGAATAATTCTCAATTAACCAAGCCAAAGTACTTATCAAGGCACACATAGAATAATTCTCAATTAACCAAGCCAAAGTACTTATCAAGGCACACATAGGATAATTCTCAATTAACCAAGCCAAAGTACTTATCAAGGCACACATAGGATAATTCTCAATTAACCAAGCCAAAGTACTTATCAAGGCACACATAGAATAATTCTCAATTAACCAAGCCAAAGTACTTATCAAGGCACACATAGGATAATTCTCAATTAACCAAGCCAAAGTACTACGTACGTACATTCTTTTCAAAATACTCATTTCTAGGTAAAACCCCAAGATACTACCACCCGTAGTATCAAGGTGTGTCTATTTTTCAAGTAAGTTACTACACTTTTAGAAAACTCATTTCAAAGCTTGAAATCAAGTAACTTCCAATTTTCACAAACTAGGCAACTTATGCCTAATAATCAAAATAGACAACTTTCTTAACCTTCCATAAAGTCGTTATAACCAACTTCCCATAAAGTCGTTATAACCCTTTATGGTTTAGACATATTCATTCCTTTTTATAACCAAGAGACTTATACTTAAAACCAAGTATCACATGCTTACAAATCAAGTTCTTAACTTTCAAAATACTTAAAGTCTCTTAATATTTAGAGAATAAGTTTCTTCTCTTAAATCATGTCATTTCTCCTCTTTTAAAACAATTAAGTAAATCACTCTCTTGACTCCCCTAAAGTCATTATAACAACCCTTAGGTTTTGGAACTAAGGCACTAGCCAAAAGATTTGGAAACCACTTCCTGTCCAAGACTCTATGTACTTTAAGAAAAATACTTTCACTTATAAGAATCCAACTTCACTAAGGAAATGGATTATACAACTTACAATTTAAACATCAAAGTACAACCAAGGAAGTACATAGAACAAACTCTATTTTAGGCAATCCAAATACAACCAAGGAATGGATCATTTAAGGAGTAGAACTTACTTTCTTTATCTTAAGGAATCATGCTAGAAGAGGAGAGGGTTCACATACCTTTTACTAAATCCACAAGCTAAGCCGAATCGCCGTGCGTAGAAGTGTCAACCTATAATGGTCACAACAAGACTATCAACTTCTAGTCTCTAACGTAGAATAATACTAAGTATACGGTCTCTAATTCTCTACGGAAAATCGGGCAAGACTTCCTTTGTTTCTACTCACTTTGCCACCTTTTCAAGGCGAATACAATAAACAACACGCCACATTTAAGGCTCAAAACAACAACCAAACAAAGGGGATTACACGCCTTACAATACGTGTAAAATTCTGCCCCACAATTCATACGAAAATAGCTCCATAATCTAGCCATTCTCGGCCAACATAAATAATAACACTAAGTCCTTTCCAAACCTTTTCCAATTCCAAGTTCTAAGGTCTAACATGTTATATAGTCATAAACAACTTCAACAACTACAATTTCCTTCTTTTTACAACATGCGACGACTTTACTAATAATCGACTTGAATTGAAATCTTAGGCTAACATGCTAGTTTTCGGATTAGGGTTCCAATAGCCAATACACTAATCCAACTACATAATATATAACTCATGCTTACTAATATCCATATCTACAATCAATAGGTAAACTTAATTGCTAAAACGACAAAATTTATACCTTTCCAAGCCCTTAAAATTTCCAAGATTCAAAGTCGCGCCTTAGCAATTCTTAGCTCCTTTCCTTAGGTTCCAATCCGCTCCAAGCACTCCTTAGAGGCCTATGAAGAACCCATCTTCAAGTTCCAACTTCAAAGTTGAAGAACTCCTTTAGTTTCCGCCTTGCGACTAATACGAAAACGTCGTTTTTCCGAAATCTTTCTATTGAGATATACTTACAATACCCTTAGGGACCTTGGGTTTAAGTCTTGAGGCTAATGGATCAAAATTGCAAAGATTTTGTGTGGGATCTAGCCTAAACTCGAGAGGTCTCTAGTGAAGAACAACAATGTGTAAAATTTTCTAAGTGTAGAAATGTCAAGTCTTGCTACTAGTGTAGTATTTAAAACACATTGGAGGGCTTATATTACAACAAATGTGTGGCTTGGATGTGTTTCACTAGGATCAAGCCCATGTGGACAAGTTGACAAGTCAACAATGTCATGCTAGTAAGACTAATCTTCCAAGGTGGTCAATGACCATTTTACCCTTACTATAATTCGACCAAGACCGTGTGGGGGTGCCACGTGTCGCCCTCTCATTCGTCCATAAAATTCCGTAACCCTCGTGGGCCCCACAAAACGTAAAATTCCTTGGGTGGGCCTCACGTGACCAAATCCGTAAAAAATAAATTTCCAAAATGGTAAAAGTTCCATACTCTTCAAATAATGCATTTTGAGAATCCAATTCTCAACAACGAACATTTTTCCTTTCCGACGTTCGGAAGATTTTCCGTCGGAAAAACAATTCTTCCTTTCGTACTAATTTCCAAGTCTTGTTTCCTTACGTACATTCTCTTATACATGTCCTGGACTTATGGGATGTAACATTCTTCCCCCCTTAGAAACATTCGTCCCTGAATGTTCTTAGTCGGTTGTCAAGCTATACACACTCCGGCACAATCTCTATACTATGCCTATCAATCAAAACTGCACAAGACCAACGATGCCACACATGGCCACCACAACATACGTAAACATAATAATGGACCTTCCGTCCATGGTCCCTTCTCACAAAACTCGAAGGTTACAGTCTTCCCAAACACGGGATCCTTAGAGGTTCCTTTCTTTCCTTACTTGTCATACTTTCTTGTACTTTCAAACTCATCTAGTACACGTATAAAATCTCAAATTTTGTTTCTCTTCTCCAATCCTTGGAGTTACTATCCAAACTTGGCCATATTGTTACTTACATTCCCGTTAAGGCTCTTCTCGGTCCTTACGACCTAGTTCCGGTGGAACGCATCCACGAATTCGTACAACGATTAACTAAACTTGGGTCTGGCATCCTCGGGACCCTATCACATAACGGGACCATTTCTAACTGACATCACCCCATTCCGTACTATCGGTTGACCCGAAATGAGTCCATAACCCGACCCATCGTCACACTTAACCTCTTATTCTTAACCGTACTATCGGTTGACCCGAAATGAGTCCATAACCCGACCCATCGTCACACTTCACCTGCCGAGTTAAAAGAGTTGAAGGACCAGCTGAAAGATTTGCTGGAGAAAGGCTTTATCAGGCCTAGTGTTTCTCCCTGGGGAGCGCCAGTGTTGTTTGTAAAGAAGAAGGATGGAACGCTGCGTATGTGTGTTGATTACATGCAGCTGAATAAGGTAACTATCAAGAACAGATATCCCTTCCAAGATAGACCTGCGTTCTGGTTATCATCAGGTGCGAGTTAGAGAGGAAGATATCCCGAAGACTGCATTCAGGACCCGGTATGGGCACTATGAGTTTAGGGTGATGTCTTTCGGGTTGACCAACGCCCCAGCAGTGTTCATGGATTTGATGAACCGGGTGTTCAGGCCATTCTTGGATATGTTCGTTATAGTATTCATTGATGATATCCTGGTTTATTCGCGCACAGAGCAGGAACATGCGGATCATTTGAGGATGGTATTGGGAGTCCTCCGGGACCGGCAGTTGTATGCCAAGTTCTCGAAATGCGAGTTTTGGCTGGCTTCAGTGGCTTTCTTAGGGCATGTTATCGGGGCCGATGGTATTCGGGTTGATACAACAAAGATTGAGGCAGTCAAGACTTGGCCTAGACCCACTACAAGCGGAGAGTGCGCCTTTTGGGCCTTGCAGGTTATTATCGGAGGTTTGTGGAGAAGTTTGCTTCCATGTCAGCGCCTTTGACTAGGCTGACTCAGAAAGCAGCTATATTCCAGTGGACGGATGCTTGTGAGGAGAGTTTTCAGTCACTGAAGGAGAAATTGACGACCGCCCCAGTTCTTACTCTTCCTGAGGGTTTGGACGGTTATGTGGTTTATTGTGATGCGTCAGGTGTCGGGCTTGGGTGCGTGCTGATGCAGCACGAGAGAGTTATAGCTTACGCATCTCGACAACTTAGGAAGCATGAGAATAACTATCCCACACATGACTTAGAGTTGGCAGCAGTGATTCATGCCTTGAAGATCTGGAGACACTATTTGTATGGGGTTCATGTGGATATTTACACAGACCACAAGAGCCTCCAGTATATCTTCAGCCAGAGGGAGCTGAACTTGCGATAGAGACGGTGGTTGGAGCTGCTTAAGGATTATGATGTTGATATTCTATACCACCCAGGGAAGGCCAATGTAGTTGCAGATGCCCTTAGTCGCAGATCGATGGGTAGTCTATCCGATGTACCGCCGGGGAAAAAAGATATGGTCCGAGAGATTCGTCAGCTAGCGAGCCTTGGGGTTCGTTTGTTTGATTCTGATAGTGATGGAGTTCGGGTTCGAGAGGTTGTCGTGTCTTCCATCGTCGAGGAGGTGAAGAGGCGACAGTATGAGGATCCGATTATGGTGCGGTATCGAGATGCCGCTCTTCAGAGAGAGAAGAGTCTATTTGAGGTAGCGCCTGATGGGGTGCTAAGGTTTGAGGGTCGATTGTGTGTTCCCGATGTGACAGGACTTCGTCAACAGATTTTGGGGGAGGCACACAGTGCTCTTTATTCTATTCACCCGGGGTCGACTAAGATGTACCATGACCTCAGGTGTGTGTATTGGTGGGATGGCCTGAAGAGGGACGTGGCAGGTTTTGTTGCCTGATGTCCTAATTGTCGAGTCAAGATTGAGCACCAAAAGCCCGGTGGCTATTGCAGGCTATTGATATTCCGACTTGGAAGTGGGAGGTGATAAATATGGATTTTATTACAGGGCTACCTACCACTCAGAGGAAGCATGATTCCATTTGGGTGATTGTCGACGGTGTGAAATCAGCCCATTTTCTTCCGATCGAGCAGCGTTCTCGGTGAGGACTATGCGGATTATATATTAGAGAGATTATGAGACCGCACGAGTCCGGTGTCGATTATATCGAGATAGAGGCCCAGTTCGGCTAAATTGAGGTCTTTTGAAGGGATTAGGGACACGGTGAGTCTCGATCGCATTTCACCTCGGTCGACGGACAGCCGAGCGCACTATCCGACACGAGGATATCTGCGAGCTTGTGTTATTGATTTCAGAGGTAGCTGGGAGGATCATTTACCTCTTGTGGAGTTTGCTTATAACAACAGCTACCATTCTAGTATTCAGATGGCGCCTTATGAGGCCTTATACGGGAGGAAGTGCAGGTCACCGATAGGCTGGTTCGAGGTAGGAGAAGTTCAGTTAGTCGGGCCAGACTTGGTTTAGCAGGCAGTGGATAAGGTGAAGCTTATCCAGGAGCGGTTATTGGCAGCCCAGAATCGGCAGAAGTCGTATGCAGATCAGCGACGTCGACACTTGGAGTTTGAGATACATGATTGGGTTTTCCTGAAGGTGTCACCCATGAAGGGAGTGATGAGATTTGGGAAGAAGGGAAAACTTAGCCCAAGGTACATTGAGCCTTACCAGATTGTCCGGAGGGTAGGCAAGGTTGCCTATGAGTTGGATCTGTCGTCCGATCTAGAGGCGAGACATCCGATGTTTCATGTGTCTATGTTGCGGAAATGTATTGGAGACCCATCTAAGTACATCCGATTCACGAGTTCAGTATGAGGATTTATCGTATGAGGAGAGTCCCATAGCGATACTCGATCGTCAGGTTAGGCGATTGCGGACAAATGATGTGGCTTCCGTCCAGGTCTTATGGCGAAACGAGAACAGAGAGGAGATGACGTGGGAAGCAGAGGATGACATGATGAAGAAATATCCTCACTTATTTCCTATACCTCTAGGTAACCCACGTTCCTAAATTGTTGATCTTTAAATTTAGTAATTATGCTTGAGTTTTGTTGTGGCCGTGTGGAGCGTCTTTATTTGAGTCTATGTCGATATTGTGATTTGAGTAAGCCTAGAAGGAACATTCGGGATGAATGTTTCTAAGGGGGGAGAATGTTATACCCCGTGGTTCAGGCCGTGCGTATGGGCCGTGCGAAAGGAGTTAGAACTCGGAATCAGAAAATTTCGGTCGTGGGCCTCGTCGTGCGGAGCGATCTTGCAGCGCCAAGCGGAGTGGGGCGCCGGGAATCGTGGCAGCGGTGCGAAGTTCGAGTCCGCCAGTTCTGCGGCACGCCATCGCAGGTCGGCCGAGCGGAAATCTGGCGAAAAACTTAAGAAAATCTGATCTTTTCTTTTAAAAAGGTACTGGGAGGGTGACAAGTGTCCCTCCCCCCCCCCCCCCCCATATGATTTTGCATGCATTATATTGACCAAGTCTTGAAGACTTGGTCATCTTTCATCTCTCTCTTAGACAAAAGTTATTCCTTCTCTCTTAAAAATTTCAAGCTCCTCCTTCTCTCTAAAATTCCAAGAGATATTCTAGCCTTAGAAAAAACTGAAAAGAAAAGGCAAGAAGGAAGCTTGTGGCTAGCTTGTGAAGGTTGTTGTGGTGGTGTTCTTGGAAAGGAAGCTAGCAAGTTGTTGGAAAAATTTGGCTAAAGCTCTAAGGTAATGATTCTTCCTTTATAAATTAGTTTTTAGTGTTGCATGTTAAGAAGAAAGAACTTGTGGTAGTAAATAATGCTCTTAGAGTCATTGCATGCAAGAAATGTGGTTTGGGTATGAAGGATTTGGCTAAAGAGGTTATGTGAGCATGTTGTAGCCTAAAAATTACCTTAAACTTGTTAAGATTAATTGTTATAACTTATGGGGCAAAATTTTACACACCCAAGTTTAGGTGTGTAATCCCCTTTGTGTTGGTTTGGATGTTGGGCCTTAAATGTGGCGTTTGAGTGTTAAAAATCGGCCTTTGAAAAGGTGGCAAGTGAGTAGAAATAAAGGAAATGCTGCCCAATTTTCCATAGGAATTAGTAACCTTGAACTTGGAAATATTCTACTTTGAAACTAGAAGTTAATAAACGTATTATGGTCATTATAGGTTGACGTATTACGTGCGATAGTTGGAATTAACAAGTGGATTGACCGAAGAGGTATGTAGAGCTTTCCTATCTTTTGAGCATGAGTAGTTGTATCTATGTAGTACTAGGTATCGTCTGGTTGATAATCTTCACTTATTTTGAGGTATATGATACTTGTTTCGTTTTAAAGGTATAAGTCCCTTGGACATAGGGAAATGTGTTTGACTAACGTAAAATGTTAATATAACGGCTTTATGGGAAGTTAGTTATATTAGTTTGGGAAAAAGGTAGATAAAGAAGGGTTTACTTTACATAAAATAAGCAAGGGGAAAATGAGTTGAATTTGTGGAAGGTAAATTGTTTTAAGGCATTAATGACCTAAGGTTTTAAAGGAAATGAAGTCACTTGATTTAGAAGCTTGTGATATTTTCTAAATGGAAAATTGTGACTTGTTTTGAAAGTGGTTGTGACATGATACTATGGGTATTAGTATCTTGGAAGTTTTATATAAAAAGGAGTCATTTCGAAAAAGGTTTACGGTATGTGATACTTGGGTTAAATTCCCGGATTTCTCTTAAAAAGACATGTAGTGCCTTAATGAGCTAAAATGAGAGGATTTATATTAATAATGTTCATAAGAAGTTAGAAGATTTCTTATCTTGTTTATGTTATGATAAGCTAAGGCGCTTATGTTATGTATACTAATAGGTTGTCTTTGATTTATGTATTATTATTGTTATCACCGAGTATTACGATAAGCGTGGCGCTTATGTTATGTATACTAGCCGGTTGTGTTGATTTATGTATTATCATTGTTATTACTGCGTATTCCATGAATTTGCTACCCATGATGCGAGTGCGGCGCTTGTACTCATGCGGGCCCACTGGGTCCATGCGGGTGAAATAGTCTCATGCGGGTGAAATAGTCTCATGCGGGTCCACAGGATCCATGCGGGTGAAATAGTCCCATGCGGGTGAAATAGTCCCATGCGAGGCGGATGGCCTTATGCGGATCCACGGGATCCGTGCGGGTGAAACGATCCCGAGAGTAGGATTGCTTAATGATACTACAGGCGAGAGATCTGTTTTGATCATGAGCCTCTATTTTTATGCGATATTATACTTATACTTGTTACTCTGCATTGTTAGTAAGGCAGTGCAACCTAATTTGATTTTGATCTATAACTCAGTGTAGACTTATGATATTACTACTGATATTTTCGATTTACATACTTGGTACGTTGTGTCGACCCGCTTCCTGCCATGCGTTCACGCCGCGAGTAAGGAAGCGGTGGTAGATCCTCATTCCTAGGATCTTTTACTCAGGTGTCAGGAGCTCCATTTCTTCGGAGGCTCGACTTTTGGTATGGTTCTCCCTAGTGTTGTTGATGTTTTGTACATTCAGGGGCATGACGGGGCCCTGTCCCGTCATAGTGTTACTCCTTCTTAGAGGCCTGTAGTCTTGTCATAACTTGATTTGTTTAGGGATGTAACTGTTCGGTTTTATGCACTTTTGGGGTAGCCATTTTGGGCTAGACTATTTTATATCATTATAGTTATTTATTGTGAGTTTATATTCCGCTGGTTTTCTATGATGTTGTGTCACAAGGGTGCCCGGGTTAAGGCACCGATCACGGATCCGGGGTCGGGTCGTGACAACTTATGGTTACATACTTTCTGAGAAGTATGCCTACATATGTTGTAGAACCGATGCTTCGTATGTTTAGATCCAATTCACATTGTTACATGATCCAATGACTTGAAGCTTTCTTGTCTTACCACTATTAGATCTCTCATCGATCGATTGCTCATTCGTCTTACCTTTATATTTCCATTTCAAATTACCTTGGGGTCTCTTATCTTAAAGTATTTCTCATACTATCTTCCTGAACATTAGAGGTTCTTCACATTTGGCCAAAAAGTTCTTACTATTCCTCTTCTACCATTAGTCCTTACGCTGTTCTAGGGTAATCACACCTTTGTGAAACCTGCATAACTATAATCTTATTCACCTTTATCCTACTTGTCATAATTCTTCCTTCTACTCGTCATTAAATAAAAAATATTTCTGCCTTGACACTTGATCATACCATTCCATTCATACTTATTAACTATTTTCATATTTCTTACAATCATTTTTCAATTGTTCCATAGTTCTCATCCTCAATTATCCCTAACATGCTATTGTTATCCATGTGTAATTTAAAATTGTAACATGCGGCACAATAAAGCCAAAGACCTTACCAGTCCAATACCTATAGCATAACTTAGCTTACTAACATTGATACATGTAATTCTCAATAATACATGGTATGGACCTTTACACACGAATGGGAGACATATGTCCTCTTCCACTACCGTGGATAACTCGATCCTTATATACGACTTGGGATCACTATTCTGGGTATGTCACTTTATGTGATCTTCTTAAATTTAATAATGGTCACTTTTCACATGATTCGATTGTGCCAATCCATTCTCGTTAATGATATCATGGGATAATTCCCAATCTATTCTAGTAAGACAATACAATTTAGGTTGCACGTACATAACATATTCCCTCATTCTAATCAGCAAGATTCACTGTAAAATGTGTAGATTTTTATAACCTACTAAACCTTCCAATGATGTCTTCTTCTTTTCATCTGTACAACTCATAATCATCTTATCCTTACATTTGCGCATCAACTTGGAACACTTTGGACGTTGTGGCCATGGCTGCCACACTAAATCAACCCCATGTACCTGTTGAGTCTATTTTTAGTACTGTTTTAGAGTGTGTTTTAGGGAATCTTTTGTTGTCTTTTTATTGTTTTGTACAGTATTATGCGTGTTGTTTTGTGTTTTCAGGTCTTAAGCAATTCAAAAAGGATAAGGCAAATTCAAAGAAAATAGGCAGTTATGGAGGACCAAAAATGCACATCGAGTCACACGCAATCAGTCAAAGAAGTCCCCGGAAGCTCAGGAAGTAGTCTAAACAAAATCCGGATGAAAAAGAAAGAAGAGTCGTGGCACTGTGAAGAAGGAGCCACAACGCTGAAGAACCCTAGCGCGAGAAGATGGCACCACAACGCTTGAGAAGTAGAAATTGAAAATAAATTATATCACATAAGTGTCGGTTCCTGGCAGTGTGTCGCGGCGCCTGACCGGACAGCAAGAAGTAAGCAAGAGCTTCTCAGCCCCCTAACCTTTCGATTTTGGAATAATACTTCTTTTTTTAATCATGTAAGCTTTGAAGATGGCAGAAACGTCTCAGTTAATTAGAGCCGAGGTGCCTGACAGCTACGCCGCGGCGCTGACGATGTCGTTGAGAGAAAAAACCTAATTTTTATGAGGGTAAAATGGTTTATTTGAGGGGTTTTCGTGATATAAGCTTGGGGAGGCAGATTTTAGGAATTATCTCACGTTTGGAGCAAGAAACAAGAGGCTAAGGAGCAATTGGGGACATTTGTTCAAGTTCTTTTTCTTTTCTTTTCTTAATTCAGTCCATGTTGGTTTTGAAGACAATTAGTTTTATTAGCATGTCTATGAAATAATTTCTTTATTAGAAATTTCCGTCGATTCACTTGAAACTCTATTATGAGTGTTATACCCCGTATTTCCAGAGTATGTACGTAAGGGAATACGTACAAAAAGTTTGGCCTTAAAGTTAGCCTTGGACGTTTTTATTTGTACACAACTCGCTAAAAGAATCGTTTTCCGAAGAAACGTTTCCACGACTTCGTAGGGAAAATTCCGCTATGCCATTACTAATTTTTGCGGATTTTTCCGAGGCGAAACATTTTGGACCAACGGGAGGCGACACTTGGCACCCTCCAATTGGTGGACTTGAATCGTCCATTTGGACGAATTGGAGAACCATGGCACGTTTTTTGTGCCTTGTGCACAAGTCAAGGAGTTGGTAGGATATTTGTGTATAGTTAATCCTCACCCTACACTTGCCTTGCACTTGTCTTCATCTTGGCCATTGGTTGGCCAAGGCTTGAGCTATAAATACCCCCCTTTAGATGAAGAGTTCTTCATCCACAAAGTTATCTTCCAAGTCTTGAAAAATCCTCTCCTCTCCTTAAGCCTTTCGTCAACACCTCCCCTTTGAGTGAGTTTGGCGAGGGCTACCCCTAGCTGGCCGAAATCTACCCCCTCTTGGTAGAAAAGTTGTCTTCTAGTATAGTTATAATGCCCAAAATACCTAGCCCAAATCCCTTAGTCCTTTGTAGAAGTTGTGAAGAACTTCTAAGGTTTCTTAGACTCTGGGAGCGTCTAACTTAGGAGCTAAACCTTGCTCGGTAGCGACTTATTCTAGGATATTATTGGGCTTACGAGGTAACTAATCCTAACCTCTTGTGAATTAGAGAATACTTCCGTAGTAGTATAAGAATAAGTATTAAATACTTAGAAGGATATTCAGAATAGAATTGAACGTTATCACGATGAAGGGTTTAAAGAAGAATAATTGAACTGTACTCATGAATTTGTTTCTGATGAACTTATATAGCTCACCGGTAGGGTTGTGCTGCCGACTATCCGTAGAATTGTGAACCCTCTGCTTAGAATGACCTTGAGTAGTCTTTGATAGATGTTTGTGACTATTATGGTGACTCTCACGTGCGACATATTCAACTTGGCGGTGGTTTATTTGAGAAGGTATGTGATTCTTCCTAAAGCATGATATTTTACAATATATATATATAGTACGGTAGACGTACGTGTGTTAAGCGAATAATAACTACGGCAATGTCTTTGACTTAAGCTGAATAATACTTACGGCAATGCCACGGCTTAAGCTCGAATAATACTTACGGTGATGCCTGGCTTAAGCTGAATAATAAAGAAATGAAAGCATTTCAAAAGAATCTCAATCATTTTCAATGAGAAGATAAATATTTGGTTTTTAAAACAAAAGCTTAAGAGTTATACTAGCTTTATGGGAAGTTAGGTATATGACTTAAGAAAGATAAAAAGGCTGTTTACTTGTTTGCCTTGTATTGATTTACATTAAGTGTAGTAAGATTTGTGTGATAAGTAAACCTATTATGATGCTACAGGTTAGTGTCTTGAAATCTTTGTGTAAAGGGTCATTCTTGCTTTGTGCTTACGTTGCTAACCGTAAGTCTGTTGTCTTGTTATTATATCACCTACCCGATCGTTATCTGAGGCTTGCCGCGATCGGTCTATACGGCTACGCGGTCTGTGAGACTATGCGGGCAGCGGTATGCTCGAGATTGATCATTCCGGTGTTTAGCACGATCGCGGGATTCCCTATGCGTGCTGTTGAGACTACGCGGTCTTTTGAGGCTATGCGGGCTGCGGGAGCCTAGGCGGATCTGGGGTTGGCTGCCCCGATGCGAGGAATACCTCGTGCGGTGCGTGTGTGACTATGCGGTGCGGAAGTCGGGACTAGGCACGCAGAATGATACTATAGGCGATTGGCCTTGCTTGATCATTCGCGGCCTAGAATAGACTATTCTGATTTCCACTATTCTTTGTTGTTGTTTGTGATATGGCACTTTGTGCAATTGAACGATTGTATTTGTGAAAAGGTTTTAAATACTTTGATTTCATTTCATTCTTTATAGTTTCACATACTTGGTACTGTTATCGACCTCGCCGGCTGCGTTCATCTGCGGTAAGGGCAAGCAGTGCTAGATCCACATCCTTAGGATCTTTGCGTTGGTGTCGGGAGCTCCATCTTCTAGGAGGCTCTACTTTTGGGTATGATCTCCTGTATTGTAGATAGTTTTATCTGATCGGTATGGCGGGGCCCTGTCCTCCATAGTTGTTTACTTCCAGAAGTGCAGTAGTACTATTATGCAGTTGGGATGCTTCGCAAAACTTGAGTTATTTATATTATGCCGTAAGGCAAGCTTTTCATCGATAAAGCTTTCTATTTTACTATGTTTCTGTCTTGTTTTATATTTCCATTGGTTACTCGATGTATGACTACTTGGGTGCCATTGAGCACGATCCGAACCCAGGCAGGTCGTGACAAAAGTGGTATCGAGCGATTAATCCTCGGAAAGTGTCTCTGATCGTATCTAGTAAGTCTTGATTATCGGTGTGTTGTGCACCACCAATAATCGAGGAGGCTATAGGATATTTAGGATTGGTTTCCATTCTTCTCATTACGAGATCGTGCTTTAGAGTTGTGTTATAGGTTGGACCCTCTAACGTATTCCTTTCTGTATGATTATGCCTCACGTAAGGCAACCGGGCCCGAAGAGGCGAGCGTAGGAGGCGCTAGCGAGACACCCAGTCACGAGGGCTCGGGCCCGGTCTATACGAGGCGGCGAGTTCTATGGCCGCCCGGCCCAGCGAGACCACGATACCCACGCCTTATGTCCCACGGCTGGGGCGGAGGTTAGGGTACTGAGAGATGGCCCGGCTATTGGCTAGAGTTGTGGCCCGATACGAGAGAGAGGCTGGATCTGGCGATTCGATTCGGCTCGGCTCGATCGCGCCCGTGGTACACGAGGCGAATAGTTTGAGGCTCTGAGATTTCTTGAGTTGTAGCCGCCCGAGTTTTCTGGTCGAGGCGGAGGATGATCGCGAGGAGTTCATCCGTCATTCTGAAGGATCGTCACGGGTGATCAAGGCCTCGAGGCCAGTGTGACGCCGGTTCGCATCGGCTGCGTGATACATGATCGATTAGTTTGATTCATGGGAGCTTTCGGGAGAGCATGCACCTCAGCGATATGGGATGAGTTTTGAGGCTTTTCTCACACACTTCTTGCCTCGCGGATGAGGAGGCACGGTGATAGATTCTTGTTCTTTGAGACAGGGAGGACGCCTTGGTGAGAGTCTGATGTCGAGTTTGATTCTTTGGCTCGATATGTCCTCTGCTGGTAGCGAGATGGAGGGCCGGTGCATCGCTATGTCACCGGGCTAGATGATTACATGGCCGAGTCTTGTGCGGGTGTGTCCACTTGACCCGAGCATGGACATAACCGTATCGAGCTCATGACTAGGATGCGAGGCGTAGAGACGCCGGGTAAGCGATATCAGCCCGAGAAGAAGGCGAAGGCGGCGGTTCTTTTGGTGGTTCGGGGTGGCGGCATCGGTGAAGTCGGATTTGCACCACGGCCAGTAGAGCGCTCTACCTCATTTGTGCGGCCCGAGCGATCGGGGCGGTCGGGGCCCGGGACTTGATTTCGAGTAGCGGGTGCTAACTGTTCGAGTCTGCTCGGTGTGCGTTGTGGTAGATACCATTCAGGAGGCGTACTCGGGAGCTGCTATACTTGTGGCGGCAGGTCATTTCGCGAAGTTTGTCGGCCGGCGGCGGTAGTAGGGCCCGATCTGGGTTTGTTGCGCTTCTTCATCCCAAGCGATTACTCGCCCGGAGAAAGGTACTCGTGGACCAGCGGGTGGCGGTCGTGGCGCGAGTCGATTCTAGCGGTCCTCGAAACGCATTTATGCTTTGTCCGGTAAGCGGGATCGGGAGGCCTCACGATGTCGTCGCGGTACCTTATCGGTTCTGGGTTTGATGTGTATGCTTTGATAGATCGGGTTCTACTGCATCTATATATCTCCCTTGTTGCTAGTAGGATAGGGATAGAGCACGAGTCCATAGACCACTTCGAGGTAGCTACGCGATGGGTGATTCGGTGGTAGCTCGGCGGGTATATAGAGCTTGTCTGTGACCGTTCTGATCGTCGGACCACTGGCCGACTGATAGAGTTGGAGATGATTGACTTGACGTGATCATGGGGATGGATTGGCTAGCTTCTTACGCCAATGTAGACTGAGAGAGAGTAATGCAGTTCGTTTCTGAGGCCGGTTGTTGAGTGGGAGGAGCACGGTATCGCCGAGGGTAGGTTTATTTCCTACCTCGAGGCTAGGAAGATGGTGCGAAGGGTATATCTACCATCTCGTTCGGGTGTTTGATCAAGGCTGCGGTACCAGATTTTCCGTCGATTCGGTGGTGAGAGAGTTCCCGGGCGTATTTCGGGCGACCTCGGGTATCCCTCACGAGAGGAGATTGAGTTTGTATTGACATATTGCGGACACTCGGCTTTATTTCCATTCCGCCATACGAATGGCACCGCCGAGTTGAGAGAATTGAAGGATCGGCTTAGGGATTTCTTTGGAGAAGGGCTTCATCGGGCTAGTGTTTCTCCGCAGGAAGCGCGGTATTGTTCGTGAAGAAGAAGGGCGGGGCAGCTGCGCATGTGTTGATCTGAGCGGTGAACAAGGTGACCATTAAACAGATACCCCCTTCGAGATTGATGATTTGTTCGACCGATTGCGAGCGCGAGATGTTTCTCAAGATTGATCTGCGTTCGGGCTATCATCGAGTTCGTGTCGAGAGGTGGATGTCCACTAGGACTACATTCGGACGATGCGGGCATTATGAGTTCGGTCATGTCTTTTGGGTTGACCAATGCTCGTGGTATTCATGGATTTGATGAACCGAGTGTTCAAACCATTTTGGACACGTTTGTGATAGTGTTCATTGATGATATCTTGGTTTATTCGCTCGGGCGAGGAGCATGCGGAGCAACGAGGCTGTCTTGTGATTCTCGGGATCGGCGGTATCGCCAAGTTTTCCAAATGTGAGTTTTGGTTAACCGGTGGCTTTTCTTGGGCACGTTGTGGGGCGATGGTATTGGTAGATCGGCGAGATCGAAGCGATCGAGTTGGCCTGAACTCTACTCGCGAGGTTCGCGATTTTACGGGCCTTGCGAGGATATTATCGGCGGTTCGTGGAGAAGTTTGCTTCTATCTACGCACCATTGACTAGGTGACTCGGAAAGCGGCCAAGTTTGATGGACTAATGCTTGTGGCGAGGTTTCGATTCTTTGAAAGAGAGGCGGCGGCGCCCGTTCTTACTCTTCCGGAGGTCAGGCGGTTATGTAGTGTATTGTGATGTGTCGGGCATCGGGCTGGGATGTGTGTTGATGCGGCATGGCGGGGTTATAGCATATGCATCCGGCGGTGAAGAAACATGAGGAACTACCCCCGTGATTTGGAGTTGGCGGTGTGATTCACGCTTTGAAGATCTGAGGCACTATTTGTATGGGGTTCACGTGGATATTTTTACGGACCACAAGAGCCTCAGGTATATCTTGACGGAGGAGTTGAACTTACGGCGAGAGCGGTGGTTAGAGTTGCTTAAGGATTACGATGTTGATATCTGTACCACCGGAAGGCGATGTTGTGGCGGATGCTCTTAGTCGTAGGTCGATGGGAGCCTATCGGATGTGCGGCTAGAGAGGAGGACATGGTTCGTGATTTGCATCGATTAGCGAGCCTTGGTGTCCGTTTGATTGATTACGATAGCGGTGGGGTTAGAGTTCGTGAGGTTGCGAGTCTTCCATCGTCGAGAGGTGAAGAGGCAACGATTCGAGATCGGCTTTGATTCGATATCGTGTCTGACTCTTACGTGAGGGCAAGGTCGCTTTTGAGGTAGCACGATGGGGTGCTAAGGTTTGAAGCGGTTGTGTGTCCCGGATGTTTGAGGACTTGGCGTGAGTTCTTGGGGAAGCACGCGTGGCGTTACTCTATCCGTCGAGTCGACCAAGATGTACCACGACCTTAGATCGGTGTATTGGTGGGATGGCGAAGAGGGCGTTGCGAGTTCGTAGCTCGATGCGTGTTGTCGGCGGTGAAGGTAGAGCACGAGGCCGGTGGTTTATTCTGACGATAGAGATCGACACGGAAGTGGGAGGTAATCAACATGGACTTCATCACGGGATTACCTCGCACTCGGAGGAGACATGATTCTATATGGGTTATCGTCGGCAGTGTGAAATCAGCCCACTTTCTTCCGTCGGACGACTTTTGGTGAGGATTATGCGGACTTTACATCAGAGATCGTCGATCGCATGGAGTCCCTATTTCGATCATATCGCATGAGAGCCCGGTTCTGGCTAACTTACGAGGTCCTTCCGAAGGGTTTAGGGGCGGTGAGCACAGTCTTGCATTTCATCCACGAGCAGACGGACAGCGGAGCGCACTATCGAACTCTTGAGGATATCTTTGCGAGCCCATGTTATTGACTTGGTAGTTGGGAGGATCATTTGCCTCTAGTTGAGTTCGCGTATAATAATAGCTACCACTCCGGTATTCGGATGGCGCCTTATGAGGCCTTGTATGGGAGGAAGTGCGGTCGCCTATAGGTTGGTTCGATGTGGGCGAGTGCTAGTGGGACGGTTGGTGCAGTGACGATGGATAAGGTGAAGCTTATCCGAGCGGCTATTGACGACTCGAGTCGGCAAGTCGTATCACGGATCATCGTCGTCGGCATCTTGAGTTCGAGGTTCATGATTGGGTTTTCTAAAGGTGTCACCCATGAAGGGTGTGATGAGATTCGGGAAGAAGGAAACTTCGGCCCAAGGTACATTGGGCGTTTGATTGTCCGCGAGGTAGGCAAGGTTGCTATGAGTTGGATCTGCCGTCCGTCTGGAGGCGGTGCATCCGGTTTTCACGTATCTATCTTTGAGAGATGTATCGGGGATCCATCTGGGTACACCCGATTGACGATGTCGGTGTGGGGTTATTGTATGAGAGATTCCCATAGCGATAGTCGATCGTCGGGTTAGGCGTCTGCGGACGGGCGTGGCCGTCGAAAGTCTTGTGGCGGAACGAGCTCGGGAGGAGATGGCGTGGGAAGCCAGGAGGACATGAGGCGAAGTATCCTCGCTATTCCCACCTCCGGGTAATTCACTTTCCTACTTGTAAATTTCCATTATCATATATGCCTAAGTGTTATTTTGTGGCCGTGTGGCAACTTACAAATTTAAGTTTCTTCGATAAGCGTCTTGAGAAGGAACATTCGGGACGAATGTTTCTAAGGAGGAGAATGTTATACCGTATTTCGGAGTATATGCGTGGGGAATACGTCTGGTTGGCCTTAAAGTTAGCCTTGGGCGTTTTTATTTGTACACTGACTCGCTAAAAGAATCGTTTTTCACGAAGCGTTTCCCACGACTTTCGTAGGAAAATTCGGCTATGCCATTACTAATTTTGCGGATTTTTAGAGGCGAAACATTTTGGACCAGCGGGAGGCGACACTTGGCACCTCCGATTGGTGGACTTGAATCGCCCATTTGGGCCGAATTGGAGAACCATAGCGCGTTTTTGTGCCTTGTGCGCTGAGTCGAGTTGGTAGGATATTTGTGTATAGTTAATCCTCACCCTACACTTGCCTTGCACTTGTCTTCATCTTGGCCATTGGTTGGCCAAGGCTTGAGCTATAAATACCCCTTTAGATGAAGAGTTCTTCATCCACAAAGTTATCTTCCAAGTCTTGAAAAATCCTCTCCTCTCCCTTAAGCCTTTCGTCCAACACCTCCCCTTTGAGTGAGTTTGGCGAGGGCTACCCACTAGCCTGTGAAATCTACCCCTCCTTGGTAGAAAAGTTGTCTTCTAGTATAGTTATAATGCCCAAAATACCACTAGCCCAAATCCCTTAGTCCTTTGTAGAAGTTGTGAAGAACTTCTAAGGTTTCTTAAGCTCTGGAGCGTCTGACTTAGGAGCTAAAACTTGCTCAGGCGCGACTTATTCTAGGATATTATTGTGCTTACCGAGGTAACTAATCCTAACCCTCTTGTGAATTAGAAAATACTTACTGTAGTAGTATAAGAATAAGTATTAAATACTTAGAAGGATATTCGAATAGAATTGAACTGTTATCACGATAGAAGGGTTTAAAGAAGAATAATTGGCTGTACTCACATAGAATTTGTTTTCTGATGAACTTATATAGCTCACGGGTAGGGTTGTGCTGCCCGACTATCCGTAGAATTGTGAACCTCTGTTTAGAATGACCTTGAGTAGTCTTTGATAGATGTCGTGACTATTATAGGTGACTCTCTGCGCGACATATTGACTTGGCGGTGGTTTTATTTGAGAAGGTATGTGATTCTTCCTAAAGCATGATATTTTACAATATATATATAGTACGGTGAGCGTACGTGTGTTAATCGAATAATAACTACGCAATGTCTTTGACTTAAGCTGAATAATACTTACGCGATGCCTCACTTAAGCTTTGAATAATACTTACGAATGCCTCACTTAAGCTTTGAATAATAAATAATCAAAGCATTTCAAAAGAATATGAATCATTTTCAAATGAAGATAAATATTTGGTTTTAAAACAAAAGCTTAAGAGTTATACTAGCTTTATGGGAAGTTAGGTATATGACTTAAGAAAGATAAAAAGGCTGTTTACTTGTTTGCCTTGTATTGATTTACATTAAGTGTAGTAAGATTTGTGTGATAAGTAAACCTATTATGATGCTACAGGTTAGTGTCTTGAAATCTTTGTGTAAGGGGTCATTCTTTGTGCTTACGTTGCTAACAGGTAAGTCCGTTGTCTTTGTTATTATATCACCTACCCTCGATCGTTATTATCTGAGGGCTTGCCAGATCTTGGTCTATACGGCTATGCGGTCTGTGAGACTATGCGGAGCGCGGTATGCTCGAGATTGATCATTCGGGTGTTTAGCCCGATCGGGGATTCCTATGCGGTCTGTTGAGACTACGCGGTCTTTTGAGGCTATGCGGGTGCGGGAGCCTAGGCGGATCTGGGGTTGGCTGCCCCGTCGAGAATACCTCGTGCGGTGCATGTGTGACTATGCGGTGCGGAAGTCGAGGACTAGGCACGCAGAATGATACTATGGGCGATTGGCCTTGCTTGATCATTCGCGACCTAGAATAGACATTCTGATTTCCTATTCGTTGTTGTTTGTGATATGGCACTTTGTGCAATTGAACCGGTGTATTTGTGAAAAGGTTTTAAATACTTTGATTTCATTTCGATTCTTTATAGTTTCACATACTTGGTACTGTTATCTTGACCTCGCCCGGGGTGCGTTAAATCTGCGGTAGGCGGCAGTGCTAGATCCACATCCTTAGGATCTTTGCGTTGGTGTCGGAGCTCCATCTTCTCCTGAGGCTCTACTTTTGGGTATGATCTCCTGTATTGTAGATAGTTTTGTCTGATCGAGGGTATGGCGGGGCCCTGTCCCGCCATAGTTGTTTACTTCCTTAGAGGTCTGTAGTACTATTGTACAGTTGGGATGTAACTGCAAAAACTTGAGTTATTTATATTATGCCGTAAGGCAAGCTTTTCATCAGATAAACTGTTTCTATTTTTACTATGTTTCCTGTCTTGTTTTATATTTCCGCTGGTTACTCTGATGTATGACTACTTGGGTGCCGATGAGTACGATCCACGGGCCGGGCAGTCGTGACAATGAGTTAATGCATTGCTAGTGTTTCTTCTTCATCTATTAATATCTATTCAACTTGTGTTTATTGAATAGTTTTCATTACTTATATGATTAAAAATCAAGATCTGAAAAGGGAGATTTGAATATGTTATAGTTGATTAGACATAGGTTTAATCTTGAACGAGAGTATCACGATTGTCTGTGTAGCATTTTAAGTTATTGATCTTAATCTTCCTATGTGGTTGAATTTATCATAGAAATATAAGAAATTCTCACTTAGGTTGAGTTTTTATATGTCCTAACCGGATTATAGAACACCTCATTTAACCTGCTATCTTGATAAGAAGAAGAATTGCTAGTCTTGCATTAACGAATGATAGAGTGGATAGTTGATGAGATTGAGAATCTTAATTACCTTCATTACTGAGTTAAACTCCGTGTGTTTTAATTCTTATTTTATTTCTACAAATTACTTTAGTTTGTTAATTCTTAGTTTAGAAATCTCAATCTATATTCGTTTACAGAATAGAAACCAAAGATTAGTTAGTTGGTAATGCAGGCACAAGCTCAGAATCCCGCTGCGAGAAGCTTACGGGACTACATATTTCCACCTGTTACAGGAGTGCAGACATGCATAAGGCCACCAGCTGTGGAGGCCAATAATTTTGAGATTAATTCAACAATCTTTCATATGGTCCAGAGCACAGTTCAATTTGGTGGGTTGCCTTCAGAAGATCCGCACATGCATTTGACGATCTTCTTGGAGTTATGTGCTACATTTAAATATAATGGTGTTACTGATGATGCCATTAGATTAAAACTTTTCCCATTCTCACTAACAGACCGAGCCAAAATTTGGTTGAACTCTCTTCAGTCAAACTCTATTACCACTTAGCAAGATTTGGCACAGAAATTCCTTGCCAAGTTCTTTCCTAGATCAAAGGCCGCAAAGTTAAGGGGTGAAATGAACAATTTTTACCAGCTTGATGGGGAGTCTTTGTATGATTCATGAGAGAGGTTTAAGGAGTTGCAAAGGGGATGTCCTTACCATGGAATTGAACAGTGGATGCTGGTCCACAATTTCTACAATGGGTTGTGTGGTACTACTCGTATCATAATTGATGTTGCGGCTGGAGGGGCATTTATGTGTAAAAGTGCTAACGAGGCGTATGAATTGTTAGAAGACATGGCCACAAACAACCATCAATGGTATGATGAGAGATCAACAAGCAGTAGAAAATCAAAAAGAGTTCATGAGTTAGATGACATCACTGCGTTAACTGCTCAAGTTGCTTTCTTGATGAAACAATTGCAACAAAATATTGTGTCAGCAAATATTGTTCAGATGCAAATGGTTTGTGAAATTTATAGGGGTCCACATACTTTTGATATGTGTATAACACCGGATCCAAATAATTTTCCTATGGACCAAGCTCAGGTTCAAGCAGTTGGAAATTTTCAGAGGCCCTACAATAATCCATTCTCCAACACTTATAATCCTGGATGGAGGAATCACCCTAATTTCTCATGGAGAAACGACCAAGGCCAACAGTCACAGTTTGAAGGGAAATATCAGAAGCAGCAGCCACAGTTCCAAGGGCATTACCAATAGAGTAGTCCACAATAACCAATAATTCAAGCTTCACCTTCTGAGCAGTTTAGGCCACAAGTCCCACAAGAGAAGCCTGATGAATTGAGAGCAGCGTTGTTGACCCTCACCGATTCTCAAACCCAATTCATGACTGAAACAAGATCATCTATCCGGAACTTGGAAACACAAGTGGGTCAGCTAGCAAATATATTAAAAAACAGACATCAGAAGAATCTCCCTAGCAATACTGTTATAAATCCGAAGGGGCAATGTCAGTCTATATATTTGAGAAATAGTAAGCAAGTTGAACCAGCTGCAGCCCAACCACCTATGGAAAAGGATGATGAGTTGGGAGAGACATCTGATTTAGAGAAAGAGGGGGCACTGAAGACCACTCTACTACAGAAAAAGCACCACCAGCGGTTGTTGTTGACCCCCAAATCAAAATTCCATGCCCTCAAAGACTTAAGAAGAATTCTCTTGATAAACAGTTTTCCAAGTTTTTAGAGGTGTTCAAGAAGTTGCACATCAATATTTCCTTTATTGAGGCCTTAAAGCAGATGCCCAGTTACGTGAAATTTATGAAGGAAATTCTCTTTAAAAAGAGAAATCTAAATGAGTATGAAATTGTGGCATTAACGGAAAAGTGCATCTCCATTTTGCAGAAGAAGCTTCCCCAAAAGTTGAGAGATACAGGAAGCTTCACTATTCCATGCACTATAGGGAATTTTGAATGTCAACATGCTCTGTGTTATATGGGGGCTAGTATCAACCTGATGCCCTTATCGGTATTTTGTAGACTTCGGTTGGTAAAGCAAAGCCGACAACCATTACTTTGCATCTAGCAGATCGTTCAACCAAACGTCCACGAGGTATCATTGAAGATGTGCTGGTGAAAGTGGATAAGTTCATATTTCCTGTTGATTTCATTATTATGGATATGGAAGAAGATGAAAATATGTCCATCATCCTAGGGAGACCCTTCTTAGCTACATGGCGCGCACTTATAGATGTTGAAAAGGGCGAATTAAAACTTTGAGTCCAGGGGAATAAGTGAGTTTCAATGTTTTCAGGGAAATAGTCGATCCAAGAGCAAGTGACAACTGTTTTGCTATTGATGTGATTGAAGAAGTGGTTATTGAGAAAAGCTTCAGGAGTACTGATGCTCTTGAAGTAGCACTGACATAATATGAGGGAGATGACAGTGAAGATACGGAGATGGTGGAGTATGTCAATTGAATGAATTCCTATGAGCCAAGCTATAGGAAGAAATACAAAAATATGTGGAAGAAAGAAAGAAGAAATAAGAAAACGTTTATCATCCTCTTGAAAGCAATATGAAGAGGAAATATGTGTCCGGCTAAATGACGTTAACGACAACGTTATTAGGAGGTAACCCAACATTTTAATTATTTTATTAGATTTTGTTTTTTTGTTTGAACAATCTCAATTTTTTGTTGTTTCTTGGTCTATGTCTTTTATATCAGGTAAATTGGGAGCCACCTCGGAGTGAAAGAGGACCACGAGATGCTGAAAGCAGAATACAAAATCAGAGTGTCCAGATTTGAATTAGCGTTGTGGCACCTAGATGAAGAGTCGCGTCGCTGTCAATGTAGTGAGTGAAGATTTTTATTCAACAATGAAGTGTCATGACGCCCAGATGAAGAGCCGTGGCTCTTAAGATACATAAATCCTGAAACTTTTCAATGGTTAAAAGAGTCGCGGTGCTAGATAAAGCAGTCATGGCAACTAGGTTGCACTCGATCGCACCGCGGTGCTGAGAAGAAATGAGTCATGGCATCTTGGTTGCACTCGATCACGCCACAACACTGAGACGGAGTCACGACGCTCGTTTGGTTTTTTTAGAATAAAAAGCCCTACCTTTACCCAAACACCCATAACCCTTTTCTTTAACCCTTCTTCTCTCATTCTCACACACTAAACCTCCGAAAACCCTATAAGTCTTGTCCAATTCCAAGCCTCTTCCCTATAACACTCTGCCCCTTTTCAATTCCTCTACTTATTCTCTTTTACCTTCATTCCCATCCCACATTTCCCCGAATCACCCCTGTCAAGACCCTAAAATCCTAAACCTTTTAAAAAAATCCTCCATATGTCATCAAAGCTTCAACACTTTGGGCAATAAAGCATCACAAGAGTGAATCAGGAGGCATTGATTGTGGTCTTGTGGTGAATATCGCTATTGTGGAGTATTTGTATTGAGATTGTTGTTGTTTTTGAGAGTTATTGTTGTGGATGAGTTGATTCCCTGGCTGGGAGGCAAATAAATTAAGGGGAAGCTCTGTCGATTTTTTTTAGACGTGCCTACAAGTTGAAATGGGTCCGAAGAGAGCTAGTTCCAGAGCAACCGCTTCTAGGACATCCGCACCTGACTATGATTCAATGAGATATGCCAACAAAGTGGACAAACTATGCACCCATTCTCTAGTTGTAGAAAGAGGCATGTAATTCCACACTGAGCTATATGACGATCAGGTATATGAGTCAATTCGAGAAATGATCATCGGTAGAGGTTGGGAAGAATTTGTCAATCCTCATTTAAAAAAATCTAATCTCTTAATCGTGTATGAGTTCTATGCTAATTTTTCGGAGCAAGAAGATAATAAATGCTTTATCCGTGGAAAAAAGGTGCCAGTGGGAATAGATGTGATTAATGCGGTGTGTGGGTTCCCCAATTTGATGATAGAAGACGAAGATGAAGAAGAGGAAGATGAATATCATACCTGGAGACGCTCGGGGATTGACTGGATTGATGTGGCTGAAACAGTGGGATATCCAGGGGCTCAGTGCACATACACCTAAAAAGAACCTAAATGTATGTATCGATGTCAGTTTAACAAGGTTGATATGGCATGAATGTACTTTGTAAGTGCCCGATTGATTCCATCCACACTTTTCAGATATACCAACAGATCTTATTAAGTTGGTGTATGCAATAATGATGGGATTCACGATGGATGTGGGTTGAGCTGTCAGAGATAGTATAGTTTTCACATGCATACTGAACACTACCGCTAGTTTGGGGCATGGGTCGCTTATCACTGAGCTATGTGCTACACATGAGGTGCCCGAAAGCAGCATTAATATGAAAGGAAGAGTACAACAACCTATCACTCGAGTAATATTAAATGGATATCCTGGCCCTACACCAATACCCCCTCCTGGAGAGAGCAGTCAACGCCAGCCAAAGTATTACCAACGGGGGAGGGATGATGAGAGTGTAGCAGCTGAAGTGGGTAATCCAGGATAGTGCAGCTATGCATTATTTTTTGCTCTTAAGGGTCCTATTTATTCGCACACCCAAAGGACTCAAAATCAATTGGATTACATCATCAGGCAAAATTAATATATGATTCAATCGAGTCAAAATATGAACTAATATATGCAGCAGCGACACACTTATGAGACTCAAGACATCGACCAACTCAATTCTTTAGTCGAATGTCGGCAATGGGTGATACCCTAAATGAGCCCTACTTTGGCTACCCTTCGCAATACCTACCTTTTCAGTCACCATAGCCGCCACCACCATTATGAATCGTCGTCATGGTTTATGTAAGTCTTCATTCCGTTGCTTTCCTTTATCACATTGGGGATAATGTGTTGAATAAGTTTGGAGGCAGTCTTACTGTTTTGTGTTAGTAGTCGTAATTTTTTATGTTCAGTTGTTTGTTTATTGTTAGTGTGTCTATTTTTATGTCTATGTTTGAGTGTCTTTTGTCAATGAATCAAGTTAATTATAATATCCCATGAGATTGAGTGAATACATGTAATAGAATTGGATGTAATTGATAACCATGAAATTCATAAATCTGTGTGCTTAAGTTATATAGTTTCTGAGTTGCTTTCAGTTATTAATAATGTTAAAACGTGATCATGATGGTTGAATTTCTTGTACTCAAATATCGGGTTAAGCATGATTGAATTTTGATTTGAGGAAAGATGGTGGAAAATTATAGAACTTGCTTGCTACTTGAGATGAAATCCTAGATAATGCATGCGTAGAAAGATGATTTAGGCCATCTTTAGAACGATTGATCCTTTCAAGTCATCCTTGATTACATTGATCCCTAGCTACCCCTTTTGAGCATTAAAGTTAACTCTTTGTTGATTGACACCTATTTTGCGCCTACTTGAAACTCTTTACTATTTTCCCTTCCCTTGAATTACCATAAGTATAGAAGTATATGAGTGAGGATTGAATTCTAGTAATTGGTATTTTAGATTGAGTGTTATCAATAGAAGTGTAAAAAGATTGAGAAAAATTCAGAAGAAAAATCATCTAAAAAATATAAGTGTGGATTTTCTCAATCTAGAAAAGAAAAGAAAATGGGGGATTACTGTGAATTGTAATGTGATATCAAGTTTGGATTGATTGGTTTCTATGATTATGGTAATTTTGAACCTAAATGACATTTCATCTACCCGTGCATAAGCCTAACGATATAACCTATGAAAGTCCTATTGATTCTTGAGCATGTGTTGCCTACCTATGAAAGTCCTATTGATTCTTGAGCATGTGTTGCCTACATTAATGAGAGTAGCAAGTTAGCAAGCCTATAGAATTTTGGCCTGATGGACTGTCAGTGAGAATTCATTGTGCATAAACTAATATTGAGTACATGTTTAAGTCAATAATCATGGTTGGGTGATTATATGCCTTAATAACTCTAAGCACTTTTGAGGGGTATTTGGCTTGAAATTCTAGATACCAAAATAGTGGCTAAAAGTTCCTGAATATTATATTGTGTGTTGTTCATGATTTTTGAGGCATGATATATTGTGGTTGACTTGATTCATTTTTAGAGTTGTGTATTTTCTTTCTAAGGTGTCTAGAGTTCTTTACTCGAAGACGAGTAAAGTTTAAGTTTGGGAGTGTTTGTTGAGTCTATTTTTAGTACTGTTTTAGAGTGTGTTTTAGAGAGTTTTTTTGTTGTCTTTTAATTGTTTTGTACATTATTATGCGTGTTGTTTTGTGTTTTCAGGTCTTAGGCAATTTAGAAAGGGATAAGGCAAATTCAAAGAAAATAGGCAGTTATGGAGGACCAAAAATGCTCATCAAGTCACAAGCAATCAGTCAAAGAAGTCTCGGGAAGCAGTCTAAAATAACCGGACGAAAAAAGGAAGTAGATCTGCGGCGCTTCGAAGAAGGAGTCGCGACATGAGAAGATGGCGCCGCAATGCTTGAGAAGCAGAAACTAAAAAGAAATTACGTCGCATAAGCGCCTCGACGCATGTCAGTAGCGCCGCGGTGCCTGACCGATAGAAACTTCTGAGTGTATTAAAGTCGCGGCGCCTGACAGCTACGCTGCGGCGTTGACAACGTCGTTGAGCGAAAAAACCTAATTTTTTCAAGGGTAAAGTGGTCTATGTGAGGGGTTTTCGTGATATAAGCTTGGGGAGGCAGATTTTAGGGATTATCTCACGTTTAGAGCAAGAAACAAGAGGCTAAGGAGAAATTGGCGAAATTTGTTCAAGTTTTTTTTTTTAATTCAGTTCATGTTGGTTTTGAAGACAATTAGTTTTATTAGCATGTCTATGAACTAATTTCTTTATTAGGTTTTTCCGTCGATTCACTTGAAACTCTATTATGAATTAATGCATTGCTAGTGTTTCTTCTTCATCTATTAATATCTATTCAACTTGCGTTTATTGAATGATAATTAGTTGGCCATTAGTTTTCATTACTTATATGATTTCAAATCAAGATCTGAAAAGGAAGATATGAATATGCTATAGTTGATTAGACATAGTTTTAATCTTGAACGAGAGTATAACGATTTCATGTGTAGCGTTTTAGGTTATTGATCTTAATCATCCTATGTGGTTGAATTTATCATAGAAATATAGAAAATTATCACTTAGATTGAGTTTTTATATGTCCTAACCGGATTATAGAACACCCCAGTTAACTTGTTATCTTGATAAGAAGAAGAATTGCTACTCTTGCATTAACTAATGATAGAGTGGATAATTGATGAGATTGTAAATCTTAATTACCTTCATTACTGAGTTAAGCTCCATGTGTTTTCATTCTTATTTTATTTCTGCAAATTACTTTAGTTTCTTAATTCTTAGTTTAGAAATCTCAATCTATATTCGTTTACCAAATATAAACCACAGATTAATTAATTGGTAATTGATAAATAAGACTCTGTGGATGATACTCAATTTTATCGAAATTATTACAAATTACGATACGTACTTGCGTAGCATCTAGATATTTCTCAACAGTACCTTTGAGGCATAATCCGACATGCGCTCGACCACACTGACTACAAGATGGTTAGGACGGTCTCACTCGACCCTTACAACTTTGACCTTGAGATATTGACATCTTTGAACCCTTTAAATATCGACGATCTCTGACTAATAAGTTCCTTAGGTTATGAGCTACCTGACCCCCCAAGAGGCTTATCTCTATCAGATGCTCTAGGATGAAGTCGTGACTGGGAGGCAACCCATTGATTCAATACCTGCATCGCTCTCTTACATTCTTATCAGACGGAGCCAGTGGTAGGACTGATGGTACGGGAGCTTCCTTCAACTCCTCTGGTACTACTAGATTTGTCGATACCTGGGAAAACAACTTACTCATATCCTCTAATGGATCTTTCTCAATAAAGAGCATACTACTCTCATTTACACTCAATCCAACCTTAATCTCCCCGCTAATCACAGCCCTACTAGAAGAAGACATTGATGTAATCATAAATACGATAAGATTACAGAGATAATTCTTACAATTTAGCTCTATAGCACGATTCTAGATCAAGAAGGAAGGTAACCATCATCTTAAATGACCTGTAGCCTCCTGATTATAAGTATGATGCACAACATACCCATAAATAAGACTCTATTAGACATGACTTGTAGACTCCCTAGGATAGACCTTCTCTGATACCAAGTTTGTCACCACCCAAACCGGAGGATCATGATGGAAACCCGGACCTTACCTTTCGGGCACCACTAGTTATATATTTAACATCTAACTATAATTTATCATGGACCACGAGGGCCGCCACGAGATACCCTACTGCATATGGAAATAGTAACTGGAAAAAGAGCTATGTAAAATCTTGCAACCAGAAGAACCCAACTTATATACATATACATATCAAGGCCGACAAGGCCATACACGATTACTATACACATAAAAACTGTATACAAGCCTCTAAAGAGTACATGACATCATAAGGTCGGGACAGGGCCCCGCCATACCCCTACGCATATAAAAAGATTGTACCATGACTAGACTGCAACTCTGGAACAAGTAGAGTGCTCCAATATCAGCTAACCAGTAGCCTACTAGTGCGGACCGTCAACATGTCTACACGAGCTGCGATGCAATGCGACACGGTGTCCCACACAAAGGGACATCGATCGATGATGTCACAGTATGTCAGGCATGAAGAATAACATACTAGAGACCTGAAAGTAACATGAGATAAGAAACAACCAACCAGTGGAGAATGCATCTGAGGGTCATAATATGCATAAGTATCATGTTTGTGCAGAATGCCTCTGAGGGCCATAATATACATAAGTATCCTGTCTGTGCAGAGTGCCTCTGAGGGCCATAATATGCATAAGTATCCTATCTGTGTTGAATGCCTCTGAGGGCCATAATATACCTAAATGGCATGCACCATGCGGTCATACATATACATATGCATACATAACGTCATCAAGCCTCTGTGGGCATCCCATTATATCGTATCGGCCTCTGTGGGCATAATCATTATCGTGTATATATGTATCAGTTGCAGCTGAAAGTAACATTCTCATTCTAGCATATCCCTTACCCCACTTACCCCCTAATCCTCGCCACGTCCCCGACCAAGAACATGACTCTAGTCTACCATCAGTTACCAAAGCCAAAAAGCAAATATAAAATAATAAACTACTCAAATATTTACCCTAAAACAGGAATGGATCAAAGTGCAAGCACAAGTTAACAAGAATCTAGAGGCAAGTAAAACTACTACGCCAAGAATGCTATAACTAAAGACAAGAAGCGACAAAATTTAACAACAAGATTAAGGACACATAATGGGTATGGACAACCGGACGTACCAATTTCAGTTGAACCGAACCTGTTTGCCAGCGAAAATCACTGTTTATCGATACTGTTCACTGACACCAAAAGTACTGTTCACTTGAGTTTTCACCAAAAAATTGAGTACATACGTAGATCTACGAGAAAAAGGACATAAGAACAAGAACAAGAACAAGAAAAGGAACAAAAGAACAAAAAAACAAATTAAATTTTGTAAAAAAAATGTTTTTCCATCGCCGCCGATGGATGGTCGGAGCGGTGTTGTTGGGTCTTACCGTCGCCGCCGGTGAGTGGTCGGGCGGCACTGTTTACCGTTGGAAATGGGTGGTGGATGGGGTGGAATTGGTGATGTTACCGTTGGATGGGAAGTAAGTTAGAGAGAGAGCCTGATTGGTTTGGAAAATGTTTGGAATTAAAAAAAATAACATAGGATAGTATCAGTTGAAGATGATGTTATCAATGGCTAAATAGGAAGATAAAGATCAAGCTCTTCAATTATTTAACTTTTTTTTAAGTTCAAGATCAAAGCTCTTACATTATTTAACCTTTTTCAACTTCAAGATCAAGCTCCTACATTCTTGAACCGACATTCGTAGGGTAAAGAGTTACTCCTGGATACAACTCGATTTAAAATATTCTAAATGATTGTAATACCTTATTTTGAAGTCAAGTATAGCATTGTTACGCAATTTCATGTCTTTGTTATTTTTAGGCACAGAATTTGTGTTTACAATAGTACTTAACATATATTTATCCCTTCTAATATTGAATATTGGCCACATTTGTCTTTCGTTATACTATAGGGTCAAATATACCCTAACGTTAGCAAAATATTCAAAAATATCATTCATTTATAACAAATTCCCCATAAAAAAGTCTAGTCAGTGCAATTAGAATTCAAGATTTCTTTTTTTCTTTTCTAAAATATTAAAATCTTTTTTTAAATCAAGAATAAATTTAAATATCATGTGACGTCCATATCACCCAATTTCGATAAACTAGACTTGCTTATGTGGGAATCTGTTAGAAATAATAGTTATTTTTGAATATTTTACTAACGACAGAGATATATTTGACCCGGATATGTTTGATCCGTCAAAAAAGAGAGTAAAACGGGTAGCCGGGTAAGAGAAATATGTCGGGCAATCTCGGACCTTATTTTCTTATCTTAATACTTTGAACACAAACACAATTCAAAGACAGAGCATTTCCTCTTTGATGTATACATAAAAAACATAAATATATTGGTATCAGTTGAAAGATGATGTTATCAGTGAATTGGGTTCCTCCATTCTCTTTATCTTCTCAGAAACAATTTTCACTACCCAAAATTGTTTCCTTTACAAAAAGACAGTCACTTTCTCCACCTTTTAATGTATCTTTTGCTGAAGAAACATCGACCCATGATTCTATTTCCTCAACTTCTCTTCAAAAAGAGGTAATCTTCCCCTTTCTTTATCTTACTTAATTTTACATGGTTCAATTCCTTATACCTTTTTGTTGAATTTGTGTGAAGTGAACCATCCTCTTAGGGGTCGTTTCATTCGAAATAGTACTGGGATTAGTTATGCTTGCATTATTTTTGATGGACTGTTTGATTTATTGTATTAAATGAAAGGGTGTATTAGAATAAAGAATAGTACTCGTATGTTAATGTCATGGTTTACTATGTATAAGAATAATACTAATAAACTTTAAGTGAACCATCCTCTTAAAGTTTAAAGATTTTGCACCCAAGGGTGTGAAAATAGAGGCGGGGTCAATAATTACTTTATGGTTCTGTATTTTAGAAAAATGACTTCAAGTGGTAATAATTGCGTTTTAAAGTTGATATTATTACATATTTAATGATTTTTTTTAATACAAATACATATTTGAAAGGGGAGCAAACTGGTAAAGTTGTTGTCATGTGATCAGAAGATCACGGGTTCAAGCCGTGGAAATAACCTCTTGCAGAATGTGTACAATAGACCGTTGTGGTCCGGCCCTTCCCCGGACACCGCGGATAGCGGGAGCTTAGTGCACCGAGCTTCCTTTTTTTTATTTGAGCAAAATGTTACTGATTCAGCCTGGGCTTCTAGCTCCGCCCCTGGTCCTAAAGGTCAATATAATTAGAATGAAGACCATGGGAACTATGTAACAATCTAGTAAAGGCTCACAAGGAAAATATGTGATTTATTCCTATTTCTCTAATCCCTAGTGTTACCAGGCACTTGTACTTATAGGAAGATGTAGGTATCCGGTGGATTAATTGAGGTGCTTGCTTGCCTGGAGTACTAATTTAAAAAGAAAAGTTGTAAGCTATGACAGTGGAGCATATTTATGTATGAGGAAAGAGTCACTTTTTCCCCTTGAACTATTCGGAATGGGATAACTTTGTTATCCATTTCGGTTTTTGGCACAAAAATGTCCTTGCTGTTAGCCAAACGGCTCAAAAATACCCTCCTTACTTACGATTGCCCCAACTCAAATGGAAAATGACCAATTTTGAGCGTAAACTATTCGAAATGAGACAATTTTTGTCTTCCGTTTCCTATAATTCAGGGGAAAAATTGGACCATTTGGCAAAATTTTAGATAAGTTGGTATTAATAGGGCAAACATTCTGGGGGTAATGAAAGAGGGATGGACAAGCTAAGAATTTTTTTTAGGTTATCTTAAAATTTGGGTATGCTAATAATAACTATGCCAATCATAACAATGGCGTACTTAAGGGAGAACATGAGAAATTAAAGCAAGGGAAGATCATCAAAAGAAGTTCTGAAACCTCAAGGGAAGATATATAAATATTATTGAATTGGAAAAATATTTTATACAAATACCTTTTTTAAACTAATTAAATTTAACAAGTCGCACAACTTATCGATTAATTAACTCTTAACAAGAGGATGTTGCAAAATATAGCAGAAAACTCAATATAATAAAAAAGGTTTTTTTGTTTGGAGAACTGGAAGCAACTTGAGGCCCTTTGGGTTAGTATCCGTAACTCTTTTGTGCTAAAATTGATATATATAATAGGACTTAACAGTATATGCTACATACAAATTTTTAGTTTTAGGTTAATTTCCAAGTCTGAGCCTTACAACTTGAGGTAAGTCCTATAGAACGGAAGGTCAAATATAAAAATGCAATATTTTATCATTATTAGATTGTGATTTTTTCTTTTAGTCTATATTTTCAAGGAGTTCTGGTTTAAATTTATAGCTTAAAGAGAAAGTGTTGAGGTATTTTAAGTTGATCAAAGTGTGAGTTTGTATTCAGTTATATTATAACATTCGATCTCTCCTTATAAGGGTATACATTAGATATTCGATTTAACTCTATACTATGTGAACATCATGTATATCTTTTAAAAATGACTAGAGGCCTAATTTCATTGGTTCCAAATTTTTGGGGATTATATTGACTGAACTGTAGGGCATGGAGGGTAAAATTGTCCCATTTTGAATAGTTCAGGGAAAAAATTGGCCCTTTTCCATCCTAGTTGGGGCAACCATTAGTGAGGAGGGCATTTTTGAGCCACTTGGCTAACAGCGAAAGCATTTTTGTGCAAAAAACAATACAGAGGATAAAATTGTCCTATTTCAGTTAGTTCAAGGGCAAAATTGATCCTTTTATCTTTATTTATTTTATTATCTGCGAGACTGCAACGGGGTCTCTGCGGTTTTGATTTGTTTTCTGACTCTTTTTCTTGGACCGAATCGATGGATGACGGTTCAAACCAGTACATCTGTTTGCCTTAATACTAGGCCGGGTGAATGTCTCATTTAATAGTTTAAGCTGATACAAAGAGTGCTTTTATTTATTTAGTTATGCCTGCAATATCTTTATTTGGTGTTTGTTCATATTTACTTAGTTATGTTTGCAACATTTTCATTTTAGTATTCGGCTCTTACAATCTGCCGGATGTACAGAAGCTCGGAGTGGTGGTTAAGCCACTGGAGAAACCTAGGCTAGTGTTGAAGTTTATTTGGATGGAGAAGAACATCGGAATTTCACTGGACCAGGTAATTCCTGGTCATGGCACAATACCATTGAGCCCGTATTATTTTTGGCCTAGAAAAGATGCATGGGAGGAGCTTAAAGTCATGCTGGAGAGTAAACCCTGGATATCTCAGAAGCAGGTGATTATTCTTCTTAATCAGGCCACTGATATCATCAATTTGTGGCAACAGAGTGGCGGCGATGTAGCCTAAGCCTTCATAGAACAAAATATTATCGTGCTGCCACGGTACGTCATCAATTTTTTTGTTTTTGGCAATCATGCTTATCATGTGGCACATGTTGTTGTAACTTGTTTCACTTGAAAGGTTAGTCGAACTTATTCAATTTTCTTGTTTTGGTTTTCCTCTATTTCCTTTTTTGTTTTTTGTTTTTGGATGATATTTGTAAACTATGTATCTTACGATGCTAGTCTTAGTTCTGCTTCATGAATATTACACCTTCCGTCACAATTTATGTGAAGGTGTTTGACTGGGCAAGAAGTTTAAGAAAGAAAGGTTGTGTGGCTATAAATTGATCTCATTAAGAGTAAATGGGAAGTTTACTAAATATAGAAAAGGTATCATTCTTTTTGTGACTGACTAAAAAAGGAAGAGCGTTACATAAATTGGAACGGAGGGAGTAACATCTAACAGAAACAAAACAAAATTGTTGTGATGGTAGGAATTTCTCTATAAACCGAATTAGCATATGACATGGGTAAATCTAGATAAGATACGTGTTGCCTCTAATTATCAGCCTGGAAGTAAAATTTTAAGGTGCAACAACATATTCTTGGCTAGCAGAATCGTAAGCCGTCCGTCATGTAATTGTTCTATTTCTTCTAATATGTTTATCTAGATTTTCAATGGAACATCTTACTATAAAACTTTTGTCGGTTGATCTCAGTATGGAACATTTAGCAATCAAAGTTTAATGGCCAAAGTGATTTCTACCTCTGGTCACAGCTCCAAGCGAAAGGTTTTATATTCATGCAAATGTTTGTTGAAGAAAGCAAACTTTAATGGCTTGGGTTAGATTTTTATATGAAACAGTAAATACACAGAAGGAGCCACAAGTTTGACCGTATTACCGTGGATTGTCTTGTGAAACAACATTGAGTGAAGATCTGATTGCATATCTTCTTTTATAAGTACCAAATATCGTTTTGTAATTGTATGATGTTCTGTTCCAGTTGAATGAATATTATTTTATCCATTATATTAACTGGAGGAAAGAGAAGTATTTGCTAACTCCCGACTTCTCCTTGATAAGGTGATTAATTCTATTGTCTGAAGTAGAAAATTCCCGTGTACAAGATGTATACAAACGGATCTTCATACAATAACACCAAAAAAATAAAAAAGAAGAAGATAATATTGATGAAATTTCTATGATTTATTTGAAAGTATTCTCCTGAACTCCATGTTTGTGTAATCAATGTCTTTGTTTACTGATCTATACTCACTTGCACGTCTACTGTTTTCTTATTTTATGTCCAGAACTGAGCTGTTTTTACAGCTTAATCCCCCCCTCACAACCTCCTGAGTCCTATCCTATGAGAATATCCTATGAGAAGTCAGTAATTACTTCAGGGACTGAATGAGGCACTTATGAGTGATATAATTATAAGCCAACAGTCCCCTAATGATATTTGTCACATACAGCTGCTTTTTCCAGGGTCGCCTTGTCCTCTGGGCCCTGTGGTCAGTCGGAGAGTCAGTTGAACACCATTCGTTGGAAAATTATACTGTGTATATATAGAAGGTTATACTGCATATATAGGTCAAAAATTACTTTTTATAGATATATATTCAATATTGAACACCCTTGATGAAATTCCTAGCTTCGCCAGTGGTGCCTGTAGTATCCCGTATCTCTCCAGAACTTTATCCTCACACAATCCCATATGTTATGGTCACATGGACGCAAATATGCTTTTCTATCTACAGTATTGTCTCACTACTCATCTTGATTAAGCCTGGATAACCAACAAAATGTCTTGTTAATGCTGCTGCCAGTGCATGACCTGATGGCAGCATCAGTAGTGGCAGAAGTAGAGGCTTGCTTACGAGTTCACGTGAACCCAATAGTTTTTTCTCCGACCCTATATATATACTAAGAAATCTACTAAATATTTGTAAATATTTGATTGTGAACCAAAATATTATTGTAGTATTAACTGAGGTCGTAGGAATCATAAATTTCAAATCCTGGATCTGTCTCTGCTTCAGACCATTGGATTATTTGACTAACATCTAATTCATTTGTTGAAGCTGCTTATGTTCTTTGTTAATATCCCACTTCACCTGTAATAATCAGAATGTCATGCCATTTGGCGTTTCTCATCTGAAGTTTTGATTTCCATCTTAAAATCAATCCCGTTCTTTCTCATTTTCACCTTCGACCTTGGTAATAACATCTGATTTGAAGTGTCAACTTCACTTTCAGCAGCAAAATATCATTTAGCAATTTATTTCTTTTTTCCAAATCCTACTTGATGTTTTGCATGCTTTGGCATTATCTGGATAAGTTTCATTACAACAACATACCCAGGGAACTCCCACAACGTGGAGTCTGGGGGATAAGTTTCATTATCAAATCTATTTGAGAAGTCAGCCTTCTGTAATTTTGGGGGCATGAGAATTTAGTAACGATCATTCAGTTCTTATCTCTGGATGAACACAATAATTACCTTTTTATTTCAACATGCAAATTTGTTTCGGTTTGTGGAGGTGAAAATTTCACCAAGTTCGTGCTGCTTCGTGGAATTCTCCAATCTTGAAGCTGAAAGAATTAAGCTTGAGAATGATAAAGTTGGAGTAGCTGGATAATATTGGTATTGATTATGGCATGGTTAGCAAGTGTTGTTACATTTGATGTGCTGAACTGAGTTCCATTTTATTGTTTGAATTTTCTCCCTTGCTGTGATCTGGAGTATGCTAGTTAGTGCCTGGAAGGCTGCGAAGTAAACCTACATTAACTAGAGAATGGCATTAACTAAAGAATGGAGTGGAATCTTATCATCTTATGTGCATATACACACACAATTTCAAGTGAAGTTCATTGAGAAAGCTCCTTCAGTTGTTCAATTTTTTAAAGTATTGAAGTGTTTCAAGGCGAATCTAACAATTCACTCGTAATCATAGATAAACCGTGCAATTAAACTCGATGAGTTCAACCTATAATGATCTTCCAACTAAATTCATTGTACTTTTGAAATTATAGTTACATAATTTAAAATTTGAGTACTATTTTTCATGTATGTATCTATATTTTTGTTAAAAATATTGAGTTAACAAAAAAAGTGAATAATTATGGTAGATGTTAAAAATAGAAAAATTATGGTGAAAATTGAGTGTGAAGCAATAAAATATTGCTGTTGAACTTCTAATTCATCATTTATGTAATTTAGATTTTATTTTACCGCAGAGGTGAAAATGGTAAATTAACTTTGAAGGTAGGATTTTTTTACTTTTAGTATAATAATATGATGATTAGGTAAAAAGAAAACCTAAAGAATTAGAAGAAAAGCTAATCACATTGTAATAACTACTGTCTCAATCCCAAATTAAGTAGAACCGGCTATATGAATCATAAACTAATTTATGAACACGTGATTGATAAACAACACCATGATATTTTTTGGTGAATATTATGAATTATAACTTTCATAATCTCTGGGATGTTCACTGGATACTTATCAATGCAATCTTGCCATGGTCCATCAATTGGTGTCTTAATTGTGCATCCAAACAGCACTATTACACTTCAATCCACTCCCAAAAGCTATCTGCCAAGTTCTGTCACCTCACTTCATTCTTCATTTGGCCTCCAGCTGATACCACAGGGAAGATGAACAAGTGTTACCTGTTTCGAGACATTATATAGTCTCTCGTTATTTGGAGAATGAATTCTCCTCAAAGGTAAAGGAGAAATCAATGCTAAAGTGGAAAGAACATGTTCAATTCAATAAAAGAAAGTCTTCTATTCCGACCAAATCTGAATTCTTGAAATTATGATTCAAGTTAAAAAAAAGTGTGCATATTTATTTCGGACTTGAAAATCAAGATTTCGAGCATTGACTTAGTTATAAGTAACTCAATATAGAATTAGAACATGTAAGGGGTACCGAAATAATCTAGTTGCCACCCAAAAAGCGAGAAAAAGATTTTCATATGTTTTGACTGGTAAAAATAAATCATTCCAACACATGAAAGAAGGTGTGACACTGACATACTCATTTGTCTCATTCCGTAGGGCACTTTTTCCAAAATAAATAATCATTTTTATATTTAAAAACTCTTTTAAGTTTAAAGTTTCCGTTTATCTATAGTCGCATGACATATTCATGTTTATGACCACAAACCATAAAATAGCATGACATGTTCATATTTATGATCACAAGTTCTAAGAGTGTTTTTTGGTATTTGTCAAAAGTCATTCTTTTTTTTTTACAAAATCTGTGAGTTACACAATGGATGTACGAAAATAGTATACAACTACTACTAGTGCTTCGAAAGGATATCCTATAATGGTTTATAATACAACAGGTTTGAAGCCTAACAAGAGTTGTGACAACCACAACAAGTTTGATGATCTTGGTCTTCGTTCTTGAGTTCGTCCTGAGTCTTCGTTCCAACTGCAGCAAGCTCTTAAATCTCGATAGCCTGAAATCAAGAGAAACTAAATCTGGTAGCGTTATAGTTGCGCTGTTGAGTCGAGTGCTATTCACTCTGTCCTTAAGACATATTGACCCGTATATATCCTTTTACGATATGGGCAACTGTCTCCCAAAATAAAACAACAACTAAACAAATGAGCAAAGGAAACTAAGTGTTTCTCAAGAAGAACCTTTGAGTGTGTGAGAGTATGCTAGAGAGGAAGAAATTCAAAAAAATTTGAACTAGACAAGAGTGAGGGGTGTCTACAATTGAGCCAAGGGCCTCAATTTATAGTGTGTAAGATGACCTCTCATCTAGCCAACTAATGGTCATGTAATGACACTTATTGAGAAGTGTTATTCAGCCAAATAATGACTGAATTTAAGTGCCAAGTAATGGAGGATTAATGCTCCAAAACCAGTCCAAAAGTAAAAAACTTTTCGTCATTCGTCGACCTTACTGCCTCTGAAGCGCCGCAGCGCCTCAGCTCCATTAGCCTACTGACCACCAAGCGCCGCGTTTCTGGCTGGAAGCACCGCGACGCTCCAGCGCCGCGGTTCCGACGGTGTTTCGCTGCGGCCCTTTACGGCTCTGCAACGATTTCTGACTCGTTTCAATCTTACACTTCGTACATTTGTTCCTTCATTTATCAACATGGAACGTGTCATTTAACCAACGATCGTACATCATTTCATGTCTCAAACGTTTACTCACGTACCAATATCTTTTTCACTAATGAAATTTACGATACTTGACACTATGTGTGCACGTGTGTGAAAACAATTTTTTCAATGTGAGAGGCCTTAATTGTTCGAGTCATAAATAATGGGTTAAACTTAATTCCACATTAGTAAATTTCCAATAATCACCTCTTGAAAGAGATTTTGGCGCACCAACACGGTGTCTTTCTTGTAATCTTTCGGCGGATCGATGTTTCATCTGGATAGGTAGCCGTGGCTTTGAACCTTCCATAGTAGAATACCATCGGACTTACTTAATGTGCCGTGAACGTGATGTCTTGAACCATAGTGTAAGCCAAGACAATGGTATCAACACAACAACTTTCCTTACTATGTTCTTCTTAATATTTTGTCCGTTATGGCCGTGGACACACTTGCATTCTTAAGTGCGTTCATTTAAGGCGGCCAGTCCTCACACTTAAATAGGTGGTCTCCTACAAGGTATCCTGCTATACCCCACTTCACGAGTGTTAGGAACCATTAAAAGTTTTCCCAAACCTAACCTCAACAGTTGAGGATCATTAAAGGTTTTAGAAACTTAACATTTACCCACCATGCAAGTAGCACTTTAAGGTCTATCGCGGAAACGACTTTGGATTCATGTTTCTTTACAGAAATCATCGTCCTAAGTGCTCTTGCTTCTACTGAAGCGCTCAACTGAACCTTTACGACTTAGTTTTCCCATTGATCCAAATTCTTGGGATCTCCAATCAGTATGGTTGGGTATCCACCGTATCAGTTCTTATAGTTTGGGTTTTAAGCTCATTCCCCTAGACCGACAGAACTCTTGATCTTTGGGTAATCCCTTAATTAAAGAGTCTGTTATATTCTTTGATTTAGTAATCAAGGATGTGTCAAGAGACGATCAACTACCATACGGTCTTATGTCTCTGACAGATATTTCCAGACGCCGTCATCCGTGCCCTTACAGTGTATAACTGACGAAGGCACGAGTTACTCCCAATAAGAGACATCTTCTAAAAGGTTGTGAAGTTACTCAACTTATCATCATGCTTTGTACAAAGCTATAAACTCCGATTCCATCACAAATTGACCGATGCATGTTTGCTTAGAGGATTTTGCAAAGACACACCATGCTCATCCACTTGTGGCATTGGTGTTCTTCAAGTCTGATGTTTATTTTGCATCACTGAGTTCTCCCAGAACCGTTGGACATCCAGAATACCATAATCCATAGATAAACAAATAGTTCAGATGTCGTCATATCCGATTTAATGCCTTCTATTGGACATTTTCAGAATCACGAGTGAACCTTAGTTCAACTGATCTTCTTTATAAGACGAAGCCAGGTCAATTGTAGTGTGTAAAATACACTGAACTACATGTGACCTGCGCATATCCCTCCTGATATATGGGTGCACCATGATTCCAATCAATTATATGATTCACATCCATTTGTGACTTCAACGAGACTGTAAAAAATACCTCACAAATGAGTTTGGTTTAGACTAATCCGTTAGATGTCTTAGAAATCCCAATTCCTAAGATACCATCTGCAATACCCGTATCAATCATATTGAAACATCGTTTCAACATACTCTTAGCCTCTAGGGTCAACCTAGGACTTCTCCCTGTGATCAACATGTCGTTTACGTAAAGACACATTATGACGAACGAGTCAGAAATTACATTTCATGAAGACACATTTGTCACATTCATTAATGGAGAAATCCTCCGATAGTAGAGTACTATCAAGGTTTTCGTGCCATTGCTTCGGGGCCTATTTTAGCCCGCACAGAGATTTGACAAGTCGACAGACTTTCTTCTCTACCCTAGAACCACATACCCCTCGGGTTGTTCCGTATCACTTTCTTCTTCCACTTTCAAACTTTTGGTTTTTCAACTGTTGACTTTCTAACTTCAGAGTCAATGTTTCTGTAGTCAGATTCATTATTTCTGTTTTATCTGAAACTTCCAGGACCAAAATGTAAATATTTCAGGGACCAAAATAGAAGTTCAAGAAGAAGTCCAACAGTCCACAAAACCAACACTCCGGTTAGGAAGGTTGTCTCAACATTCATGTCACACAAGACTACAGTGGCCCTGGATGTTAAGTTATTCACATAGGAACACATGTCCAAGTAGATGAGACCTTATACTCGTCAGTAGATCCATCTACTTTATACTCAATTTGAGTATTCACTCACAACCTAAAAGTTCTTTTTCTGAAGAAAGATCAACCATCACATAAGTATGGTTCTATCTGGCGGAATCTATTTCTCTCATTTTAGCTTCTTTCCAAAGCAGTGCTTTTGGAGATGACAATTCTTTGTTAATTGTCCATGGTTCATTCTCAACCATATAAACTAGAAGGTCTGGAACAAGTCTTTGTACCTTCTTTTTGCTCTGTCTCGGTTCACATCTAGAATCCCTGAATTCTGTAGATCTGGAACCTTAAGTTCCGGATATTCATCAACTTTCGAGTCCTGTAGATCTGGAACGTCTAGTTCCGTACATTCAGGCACTCGCGGGTTCTTGTTCACCTTGAGCAATTACTTTTTTTTCCTTTTCCAAGAAAAGTTATCTTCAAAGAATTCAGCATTCTTTGGCACCGAGATGTGATAAGCACTACTGTTATTTACAGATCTAGTGGATATACAATCTGCAGTCTTAGGTCCAACTTGACCTACGTTGGCTTAGGTACTTCAACCCTTGCCACACTACCCCAAATCACAACATTGGTATATGAGATTATTTCCATGTTTCACATGGAGGGTTATCCTTATCCTTATGCGGAGTTCTGTTGAGAATCACATTAGCGATAAGGATTTCCTTGGCCCACATATCTTGGACGTATGGATCTGCGCTTCGCTAAAGCCGTTAGACTGAGGTGAGTAAGGAGTAGTCGTTTGCCACACGATGCTTCGCATTCTCCCCCTCTATCACTACGAATTCCTCAATCCGTAGGCTTTTCAACTTCTACTTTGAAGAGATAATCCGCTTCAACAACTTCATATTTTATTTTCAACAAACAAAGGATGCAATACGTTGTACCATCGTCAATGAAGATCACAACATACTTGGCTCCCCCATCTATTTGTACAAGCGTCAAATCACCCACGTAGGCATGACTATGTTTTACAGAGGAGCTGTTACATCACGTAGTTCCAAGACATGTATATGAGAGTGTACGTGGGAAAACAAGACTTTAAATGTGGAACGAAAGAAAGATTTCTTTCCTAAGGAATATTATCCGAACCTCGTGAAGAAAAAAGGTTTATTAATTGGAATTGGGTTCTCAAAATTGGTATGTGAGACTGATAGAATTTATTGGAATTATGGAATTTTATTTTCGGATTTGGTCATGTGGGGTCCACCCAGGAAATTTTACGATTTTGTGGGGCCCACAAGGTTTTCAATATTTTGACCAATTATTGATATTTCGGGAGATGAAATATTTGGACCAATAGGAGGGTGACACATGTCACCCCCACATGACCCATGTTGGGCGAGAACCTTGAAGCCAAATGGCTAAAATGTGGGCTAGATATTTTGTTGGACAAGTGGACTAGTGGGACCCACACACAAGTGTCCACAATCTCATCCATACACTTGTTTTAATCCTCTCCCTTGGTTGCATTATATATACACATAGAGGTGCAAGAATTCATCAACACTAGAGAAATTTTCAAGAAAACTTTACTCCACTCCTAAGGGCTCTCGGCCAAGGCACCCTCTAGAATAAAAAAATTCTTCAATCCTTGTTGATAAATTCTCATATTCAAACCAAAGATCCCTAGTGGTATACTAAGCATAGCCAACCCATTAAAGTCTGGAAATACTATGATAATCCGTTAGTCACACCTTGAAACCCTAAGGTGTTCTTCATATTTTGGGTTGGAACTTGAAGAGGAGTTCATCATAAGCTTATAGTGGTTGCATATTGTGGATTGGAACGTAAAGAAAAGGAGCTAAGGATTGCTAAGGATCGACTTTTAACTTGGATAATATTTGGGCATATTGAGGTAAGGATCGATTGTTTTCTTAATGTAATGGAAGATTACATGTTATAGTTGTATAAATGGTATAACCTATATAACATGTTGGAATAACGACTTGGATTAAAAAGGAATTGAAAAAGGCCTATATGTTGTCATTGTTGTAGCCGAGATTGGCCTTAAATAATGGACTATTATATATGAATTGTGGGGCAGAATTTTACACGTCCAGTTAGGCGTGTAATCCCCTTTGGTTAGCTGTTGGTTGTGCCTTAAATGTGGCGTATTGGTTATTGATTTCGGGCCTTGGAAAAGGTGGAAAAGTACGTAGAAACAAAGGAAGTGCTGCCCAATTTTCCGTAGAATAAGAGACCTTATACTTAGTATCATTCTACGTTAGAAACTAGAAGTTGATAGACCTATTATGGTCATTATAGGTTGACATTCTACGTGCGGCGTATACGACTTAGCGTGTGGATTAAGCCGAAAAGGTATGTGAACTATCTCCTCTTCTTCTAGCATGATTCCTTATTGTAAAGTGAGTAAATCCTACTCCTTAAATGATCTATCCCTTGATTGTACTTGGATTTCCTAATATAGAAGTTGTTCTATATACTTCCTTGATTGTACTTTGGATGTTTAAAATGGAAGTTGTTATAATCCATTCCCTTGATAATATTTGGGTTTCCAAAAGTGAAAGTTGTTTTACTTGAAGTACTTAGAGTCTTAAAAAGAAAGTGGTTCCTAATCTCTTAGATTGTACTTGAGTTTAAAAGTGTAGTAACTTGATTTTATATGTTAAGAGACTTGAATTATTTTAAAAAGTTATAATACTTGGTTTTCTTTTTAGGAAGATGTGATAGTGCCTTAGTTTCCAAAACCCAAAGTTTGTTATAATGGCTTTATGGGAAGATAGTTATAACGACTTTAGGGGAGTCAAAAGAGGGTTTACTTGATTGATTTAAAAGAGGATAAATGACATGATTTAAAGAGAAGTAACTTGTTTTAAAGGTGTGAGTTACTTAGGATTTGAAAGTAGAAGTTACTTGATTTCAAAACCTTGAATTGAATTTCTAAAGGTGTAACTTGATTTGAAAAGTAGAAGTGACTTGATACTACGAGTGTTAGTGTCTTGGGGTTCATAAATGAATTTGGTTTCATTGTAGTACATGAAAGAAGTGACTAGAGTATAAAGAGTGTAGGTCACTTAATTTGAAGAAAAGTAACTTGATGTTGCAAGGCTAATGCCTTGGGATTTTATAAAAAGGAAAGGACGTGCGGCGGACGTACGTAGTACTTTGGCTTGCTTAAATGATAATTATTCTATTTGTGCCTTAATAGTACTTTGGCTTGCTTAAATGATAATTATTCTATTTGTGCCTTGATAGTACTTTGGTTTGCCTAAATGATAGTTATTCTAATTATGCATTGATAGTACTTTGGCCTGCTCAAATGATAGCTCATTCTATTTGTGCTAATGAGAGTCGATGATGACTTAAAAGTGGTGTAGTTGTGTTATACCCCGTAGTTCCAGAGTATGTATGTGTGGACGCACGTACAATTGTATAAGCCCTAATTAGGTTTAGGATGAAATTGAGAACTTTCGACGGAAAAGATTCCGAACCTTGTGAAGGAAATTTTACGTTTTTAATATTTTAACCGATTACGGATTTTTCCGAGAGATGAAATATTTTGGACCAATAGGAGGGCGACATGTGTCACCCCACTTAGGCCCATGTTGGACGATTTGTATGGCCAAGTGGACAAGGTCAAGTGGTCAAAGTCTTGGAAGATATTTTGGTTGGGTTAGTGGGAGTAGGTGGGCGTTTTTTTGTGGGCAAGTGGGGGAAGCTTGGGCGGTTTTTGGAGGAGCATGTGGCTAGCCACATGGCTCATTGTTGTGGTGGACATATGTCCCAATGTTGTGGTGGACACTTGGTGGAAGACTCCACTCACACAAGCTATCTAATCTACACCCTCCACTTGCTTGAATCTTGGCCCTTGTTTGTTCTATAAATACCCCCCTCTAGTTGCAAGACTTCTTCATCCACTAAACATTTTCCAAGTCTCAAAATCCCTCTCCCCCTTTGAGAAGCTCTCGTCCAAACACCTTCCCCCCCCCCCCCTTTCCTAGTAGCTCTCGCCGAAACCCCCCCTTGGTAGAAAATTCCTCCATGTTTTGTACTATTCCAAAATACCTTAGCCCAAATACCTTGTAGTATTCCAAAGTTACCTCTATACTAAGAGCCCGGAAATACTACTATATTTCCTTTAGTCACAAAACGAAACCCTAGGATAATCTTCATAGTTAGTTGAAGTATTAAGTAGAAGTTGTGTAGAAACTTCTAAGGGTTTCTTGGAGCGGATTGGAGCGTACAGAATAGGAGCTAAACGTTGCTCAGGATCGACATTAAACCTTGGATAATTTTGGGCTTATCGAGGTAATTAATCTTGTCCTTCTATTGTAATTGGAGATTACATATTATAGTAGTTAGAATTAAGTATAAGATATAGAAGGATAGTAAAGAAGAGAATTGAACTGTAATTACATAGGACTGTATTGCAGTAGACTTGTGTAGTTTGACGGGTAGGGAAGTGCTGCCCAATTTTCCGTAGAAATAAGAACCTTCTGCTTAGAATATTCTACAGAGTAGTCTAGACGTTGATAGACGTATTTGACTATTATAGGTTGATACTCTGCGCGCGACATATTCGACTTGGCAGGTGGATTTCGCCGATGAGGTATGTGATTCTTCCTATCCTCTTGAGCATGATATTTTTAAAATATATATAGTACGGTAGACGTACGTGTGTTAACTGAACGTGGTTTTACTTCAATGTCTTTTGACTTGAGTTTTAAATAATAAGAATCTTGAAGTATTTCAAAAGAATTATGAATCGTTTTTGAAAGAAGAGTAATACTTGGTTTTAAAAGCTTAAGTGTTATACTAGCTTTATGGGAAGTTAGGTATAACGACTTAAGAAAGATAAAAGGAACGGTTTACTAAATTGTTTATGAAAGCCTTGTATTGATTTCGGAAAGGGGAAATAAGTATCGAACAAACCACTGCAGCGCTAATAAAGGAAAATGTATCGACTAAGTAAGTATTATTAAAACCAGTAGAAACCTCCATCTGCATAGAAGATAAGATAAGACAAAATTTTATTACATTCCCTAGATCATGGCTGCTTTAATAAGATCATTAATAAACAAGTTTTGATTTTCTTAAAAATTTCAAAGTAAGGACTTGATTTATAAAAGACAAAGACTTGAAAATTTGAAGTGTTTTCGTTTAAAAAGGAAGGCATGCTTTTGTCTTAAGTTGGTTAAAAAAGAAGGTAGGGAAATTGTTTTGGTTTACTTAAAAGATAGTTACTCTATTTTAATACTGCGGGTATCGTGTGACTTTTGTGTGAGTAACTTGACTATGTTGGCTTGTGATAGCCTTGTAATACTTTCTTGTTGGTTTGATAAGTAAACTTGTTATGATGCTACGTGTGTTAGTGTCTTGTGACGTTTGTGGAAGGGGGTTTTCTTGTTGTGCTTATGTTGTTTAACGATAAGCAGTTATGCTGATATTATACCACTTACCCCCCTGACTTGTTATTATTCCGAGGACTTGCCACCACCGATCGAGAATACCTCATGCGGTGCATGTGACCCGTGCGGGCTGCGGGAGTTCGAGCAGGATGATCACTCGGGTGTGTTCTGGCCGTCACGAGTATTATACCTTATGCGGTCCATGGACTATCACGGACTTCGGGGTCGGGAGGATCGTGGGTTAGCTACCGTCGAGGAATACCTCATGCGGGCCTATCGTGGCTATCGCGAGTCGCGGTAAGTTCGAGATTAGACGCGCATTGATCACGAGGCGAGTGGCGGCCGATCATGTGGCGCGATCTAGAAAGACCTCGTGATCTGATCTTATAGCTTTGTTGGTACGGTGGGTTTTAGTAGTCGGCTATGCCTTCGTGCTTACCGTGCGGTTTTATTATGACAGTGGGACTGGTGTTCAGTGTATTCCTTGGTGCTTTTATATCATGGATCGCCGCGGTGAGGAAGGAATTCCACGGCATGATTGATATTGTGGGCATGAGACCCGTGGTTATATTTGAGTGATGACTTTAAGGCGTGAGCCACGACTTGACATATATGTGTATCGTAAATTGGTTATCATATATATCTTACATTTTATATAGACTATTATGATTTCATTTCTGATATTTTGATTTCACATACTTGGTACTGTTGTCTTGACCTCGCCGGAAGTGCGTTAAATCCGCATGGTAGAGTACACCGATTGTTGATCCTCGCTCATGGGATCACAGTTCGTTTTGGGAAGCTCGTTTCTCGGAGGCTTATCTTTCGTATAGTCCACTGTCGTTGTAGGTACTTACATTCGTGGTATGGCGGAACCACATCCGTCATTGTAGTTATAAAACTCTTAGAAGTGCAGTAATCTTGTTGTGGCGAGTTTGTAAAAGGGATGTAACTGTTCGGGCTCAAGTTTTATTTATATATTCAGAAAGGTAACCGTTTGGTTAGCCTGTTTTCTTATTTCATTATTGTATATCTTGGTTCATGTGTAAGTTTTTATTTCTGTTGATTTTCTCTGATGTTGTATCACTAGGGTGCCCGGGGTAAGGCACCAGTCACGGGCCCGGGGTCGGATCGTGACAAAAGTGGTATCAGAGCAGTTAATCCTCGGAAAGTGTCTACAGACCGTATCTAGTATAGTCTTGATTATCGGTGTGTTGTGCACCACACCTATAATCAGGAGGCTATAGGATATTTAGGATTGGTTTCCATTCTTCTCACTCTGAGATCGTGCCTTAGCGCTGTGTTATAAGTTGGACCCCTCTAACGTATTTCTTTCCCTTATCAGTTATGCCTCCGCGCAAGGCAACCCGCCGGGCGAAGGCAAGCGTAGGAGGCTGCAGTAAGCGCGAGAGGTTACAAGAGCACATGCCCAATCATCACCGAGTGGTGCTTCATTCGGGGATTACGCTCGTCGCCACGGCCCAGTGAGTTTAGCACAATGGCGGCGATCCTGCTGCGGCCATGATATCTGGACCTTCAGTTCCACGACCCGTAGCAGAAAGTATGGATTGCAAAGAGACGACCCTGGTACTAGCTACGGATTTACCAACCAGAGAGTATATTATGTACCGATTTATCGCGGGTCTTGATGATTAACTAAAGAAGGGTTGTGCAAGAGTAGCTCTTGATCGAGCGTGAGCATGGCTGCGTGCGGGCTTATCGCGCGTGGAAAGCGTAAGGATCGGCGGGTTAACCAAGATCGGCAAAGAGGCGGTCGGCGGGGTCCTGGTAACTTTCGAGGCGAATCGCCTCGGCGTGATCGATATGCGCCTCGCTAGTGCAGTGGTCCTCGCGGGGTTCGGGGCGTTCGGAGTATCTGAGGAGTTGGTCGAGCTCGGGGCCTGCAGTTGTCACTATACATAGGTTCTAGCAGTAGTTGATTTTCCTCGGTGTTCACGATGTGGCGAGCATCGTCGGGAATGTCGTCTTTTTTGGTGCTTCTTTTACTGCTGCCGTCGAGGTGTAGCGAAAGAATGTTCTAGTAGGAGGATGCAAGTAGGAGGACTCAACCTACGAGATCGATTCGCGGTTGTGGTTCGGAGAGGAAGGGGTGTTAGCGAGGAGGCCACCCCGCGCCGGTGTGGCGTTGTGGTAGGTGTCATTGTGGGAGTGTCGTACTACTGACGACTTGTTATGCTTGCGGCGGCGGGGCCATTTGCGAAATTGTCCAGGCCAGGTGGCGCGGATGTAAAGACTTCGACGCCCAGGATCAGTGGCTAGTTCATCACCTTCTCTAGCTATGCGCCCAACAGAGCAGGATTATGATTAGAGCGACAAAGGGGGAGTGAAGCCGTAGATACAGGTATATCCTTAACCCTCTAGAGATTTGTATGTGTGATAAGATGAGTATATTTTAAGTGTTATGTTCAGATAGCATTGTGTTAATTATGATTAGAGATCATGGTTAGTTAAAAGGGTAAGATTGGGGATAGGGAAATTGTGAGCCTTAGAGTTTTATACGTGGAGACCTTAGAGGCGAGGCCATCTTGAGTAAAAGATTTATTTTTATGTTTGACCCTTATCGGAGTGCATAGTATACATGAGATATATTTGTGTGATAAGTCCCTGAGTAGTGTGAAATGAAAGAGGGTAGTTGAGCTAAGAAGACCACTAGGTTTTCGTGACTTGATGGTTAGATTGTTCCGGATCGGGGAACAAGAGCTTGGCGCGATAAATGGGTCGGGTTGAGGCTAGATTGCGAGTCAACCCGCAGCCCGGTTTGAAGTAAGGAAAAATTGTGGTGGTCCCGCTTTGTGATAGGGTCACGAGGGTGTTAGGCCCAAGTTTAGTTAACCATCGTACGAGTTCGTGGATGCGTTCGACCAGTAGTCGGGCCGATGAGGTCAGCCCATCTTGTCTTTCAGTTAGGACTGTTTACTCGGCGGAGGGTTATGCGAGATGTTATCAGGAAGGTTGTAAGGCTGCACGGGGTTCCTACTTTTATTTTATGGCAGGCAGTGGAGCCCAGTTTATGGCTATTTCTTTTTCGGGAGGTTTTACCAGACGGGATTAGGAACTCAGGTGAGTCTCAGTATTGCATTCACCCTCGGGCCGACGGACGAACAACGCGTTTTATCCATACATTTGAGGATAGGTTACGGGCCGGTGTTTTGATTTCAGGGGTAGTTGTGAGGATTATTTGCCTCTTGTTGAGGGAGTATTATACTAGCTACCATTTCAGTATTCGGATGGTGCCTTATGAATCCTTGTATGGGCGGAAGTGTAGGTTGCCAGTCGATTGGTTCGATGTTGGCAAGGTTCAGATAGTTGGTTCATACTTGATTCAGCAGGATGTGGATAGGGTAAAGCTTATCCAGGAGAGGTTGTTGGCAGCTCAGAGTCAACAAAAGTCGTGCGGATAATCGGCGTCGACACTTGGAGTTCAGGTTGACGGTGGGTTTTCTTGAAGGTACCACCGGAAGGCGTGAGATTTGGAAAGCAGGGGAAACTTAGCCCGAGGTACTTTGAGCGTTTTCAGATCATTTGGAGAATAGGCCAGGTTGCTTATAAGTTAGCATTGCCGTCCGACGTAGGAGGCAGTACGTCCAGTCTTTCATGTTGCTATGTTCGGAAAAGTATCGGAGAACCATCAAGAATATTCCCAGTTTATGATAACTAAGTTGGAGATAGTAACCCTGAGATTTTGGAAACTGAAGCAATAAATGTGGTAAGTTTATTAGGAAGAGTTCGAGTGTTCGAGGAGGGCACGACGAGTAAGGGAAGAAGTGAATGTCACGACCCGATCCCGGGCCCGTGACTGGTGCCTTACCCCGGGCAACCTAGTGATACAACATCAGAGAAAAATCAGCGGAAATAAAAACTTAAAAATGAAACAAGATATATGATAAGAACAGGATAACCAAAACGGTCACCTTCCAATAATATATATACAAATCTTTCAAACCGAACAGTTTAATCCTTTTTACAAACCACACAACGATTTACAGACCTCTAAGAGTTTTTATACAACATGACGGGGCCAGGCCCGCCACCACGAATGTACAAGTACCTACGATGTGAGGACTATACAAAAGATAAGCTTAGGAGAAAGCGGAGCTTCCCAATCTGTTGAGCGGTGATCTATGGCGAGGATCAACAATCGGTGTACCTCTACTGCGGCATGAGCGGCCCCGAAGGAGGTCAATACAACAATACAGTATGTGGCGAAAATCAGTAAATGAAATCATAGCGATCTATATAAAGCGGGAGACATGTATGATAACCAAACTACGATCCTGATAAATAGCGATCATGTCAAGTCGAGACTCACGCCACTTAATGTCATCACTCAAATATAACTATGGGTCTCACGCCCACAACATCAATCATGCGTGGAATACCTTCCTCTGCCGTGATCTATGATATAATAACACCGAGTACATATGAACACCAAGTCCTACGAGTCATAAAACCGTGCGGGGCAATCTGAAGGCTAACTACGAATACGAGCCATACTAACAATACTATACAACCAAACCACGGGCGTCACGGGCAAGTCGAAGCCGACTACGGATACCAAGGCGTAGTGTCACGTGTTGGCCAGGGGCAAGTCTGAGCTAACTACGGATACCAAGGTCGTATCACGAGACTCGCCACGCGAAGGCGTCACGGGGCAATCTGGCCGACTACGGATACCGGCGTGTCACGTTGGCCGGGGCAATCGAGGGCTAACTACGGATACCAAGGTCGTATCACGAGACTTCGCCACTAAACCGAGCAGGGCAAGTCGAGGGCTAACTACGGTACAAGGCGAATCACCACGAGGCGGGCAAGTCTGAAGCCGACCACCGGATACCAAGGCCGAATCGAAGAAACCTCGTGGAGAGCTAGTCCATGGAATAACACTATCAGCGAGGCGTGCGTGGAATTCTCGTCATCTGCGGTATGTCCAAGTAATATCATAACAAATCAGCCCTCCATTGAGAGGCGGTGGTATAGAAATACAATACTAGCACGACAAGGCTATCACACGCAAACATAGGCAAGTTACACACAACTCAAGGTACTTTCATTTTATGCCAAAGTCGGTTTTAACCCCAAAGTACTACGTGCGTTAAATTCTTTTAAAAGATCCATTTCTTTTACAAAGGTCACCCGATGCCCGTATTATAAAAATAGAGTGACTAACTTTTTTAAGTAAACCAAAACAACTTTCATACTTTCCTTTTAAACCAAAACACTTCTCCTTTTAAAAAGTCAAGTTATCACTTTAAAACCAATGATAAAACCATTCTTTTGTTTTCATAAAGTCGTTATAACTAACTTCCCATAAAGCTGTTATAACACTTTATGTTTTAAACCAAAAACTCATCAATTCCTCAAGTCATCTTTTCTTTTAGAAATCAAGTTCCTTACTTTGGAAATTTAAGAAAATCAATGCTTGTTTATACTGATTCTTATTAAAGCAGCCATGATCTAGGAACTGTAATACAATTTCGTCTTATCTAAGCTTCTATGCAGATGGAGGTTTCTACTGGTTTTAATATAATAACTTATTCTTATTTCCGAAATCTGTAAAACATTATTCCTTTAAAAACTGTGTTCATTACTCACGAATGAGGTTTCACACTTTAACAGACTTTAAATCAATTCAATTTAAGTCAACCGTTCCTTTTATCACTCTTAAGTCGTTATACCTAACTTCCCATAAAGCTAGTATAACTTAGGCTTTCAAAACCAAGTATTACTCTTCTTTAAAAAACGATTCTTAAATCTTTTGAAATACTTCAAGATTCTTATTATTCAGGCTTAAGTCAAAAGACATTGCCATAAAACTACGTTCAGTTAACACACATACGTCTACCGTACTATATATATATTCTTTTAAAATATCATGCTCAAGAGTATAGGAAGAATCACATACCTCGCGACGATTTATCGACTATTAGCAAATAGCTCCAAAGTATTGTAATTCTGCTAGCCTTTTCCACCATTCGAGTAGAATATGCTACTCGCAGTACTTCAACCTATATCGGTCATATAAGTCTATCAACGTCTAGACCACTCTGTAAAATATTTCTAGATACAGATTCCTTTATTCTACGGAAAATTGGGCAGCACTTCCTACCCGCCTACACAAGTCTCAGAATACAATGCGATCTATGCGTCTGATTTAATCTTCTTCTTTAATATTCTTCCGATGTGATTTGATTCAATTCTTTTACAGAATATCCTTACATGAATCTTATATTCATTTATATACTACTACGTATGTAATTTCCAATTACAATAGAAGACAGAGTATTTACCTCGGTAAGCCCAAAATTATCCAAGATTTAATGTCGATCTGAGCAACGTTTAGCTCTACTGCTGGCGCTTGACCGCTCCAAACAACCCTTAGAAGTTCTACACAACTTCTTCTTAATACTTCAACTCGCTATGAAGATTTCCTTAGGGTTTCGTTTAGTGGCTAAAGGAAGTATAATAGTATTTACGGGCTTTTAGTATAGGTGTAACCTTGGAATACTACAAGGTATTTGGGCGAGTATTTTGGAATAGCAACAATACTTGGAGAGTATTTTTCTACCAAGGGGGTGTATTCTGAAAAACAACTCGAGGGGTTGGTTTCGCCAAGGCTCACAAGGGGAGGGCCTTGGGCGAATTCTACACTTAGGGGAGAGTTTTAGACTTGGAAAATGATTTGTGGATGAAGATTTGGTCTTGCATTGGAGGGGTATTTATAGGCCAACCAATGGCCAAGATCAAGACAAGTGGTGGGCAAGTGTAGGGTGAAGATTTGGACATGTGTTTGTGGGCCCCACTTGCTCATCTACTACACAAAATATCTAGCCAAACATTGACCAAATGTTTAAGGCATGAAACATTAAAAAAACGTGCCAATGGAGCCCATGGATTGCCGTTCACTTGAGGGCCAAGTGTCGCCCTCTCGTTGGTCCAAAATATTTCATCTCTCGGAAAAATCCGCAAAATTTATAAATGACATAGCCGGAATTTTCCCTTCGCAAAGTTTGGAAAATGTTTCGTCGGAAAACGACTCTTTTCGCTAGTTGTGCACAAATTTCGCCACTTTGCCTACTTAAGGCTTAAACTTTTGTACGTACGCCCTCACGTACATACTCTGGAAATACGGGGTATAACATTCTGCCCTCCTTAGAAACATTCGTCCCGAATGTTCCTTCTCAAGACAGATAACGATAAAGTTCCTCATAACAAGTTGCCAATGCCACACCTGGCCACCAAATAACACATACGCAAATACTTATCCCAAGTCAACGAGGAATCACCTCTAGCATTACAAAAAGCTTCCACCCCCGGTCTAAAAGATATCCCCTTTGCACCTTTTCTTCACAAAAGTAAAGATCATTTCTATTCTCTCAGCACATGTTCACTTCTTTCCTTACTCGTCGTACTTTTCTCGAACACTTGAACTCTTCTAGTATACGTACCATACTTCAGTCATCGCTTCAGTTTCCAAAACTTTGGAGTCACCACCTCCAAACTTGGTCATCTTACTAGCCTCACTCTCTTTTAAGGCCATTCCCGGCCTTCACGATCCGATTCTGGTCGAACATATCCATGAACTCATACGATGGTCATCTAAACTTGGGCCTAGCACCCTCGTGACCCTACCACCTGGCGGGACCACCTCGAACTGACCCCACCACAATACAGGCCGCGGGTTGACCCGCGATCGGTACTCAACCCGACCCGCTATTGCGCCAAACACTTGTTCCCTTGATCCGGAACAATCTTACCTATCCAAGTCCTGAAGGATACCACTTTCATCTTACACAACCCATGGAATTATCCCACAATACATTTATACGCATACCAAGTATTTGACAATGACTAACCGTAAAATCTTTTATTCAAGCCGGCCTTACATCTAAGGTCTCAACGTGTAATATTCTAAGGTTCATACCTTCCCTGTCCCCATACTTATTCTTTCAACTAACCATGTCTCTAAACCACAATATACACAATGCTATCTGTACATAGTACTCAACATATAATCATCGCATCACGCATGCTAAACTCTAGAGGGTTAAGGATATACCTGAAACGATAGGCGGTTCAAAGGACCGCTAAAACTGGGAACTTCTATCGCGACCTCTGCTGTGGCCTGCCGGTGTATGAGCATCCTGCCTAGCTATGGAAGGTGAAGAACCCATGGCCCGATCTCGTAGCTTTGTGCTATCCTACCGGTGCTACCCACAGTGGTGATCTCTCGCCAAATGGCCTGTTGGCGCAAGCATAACAATCTCCCAAATTAGTACGACACTCTCCTTATGAATTTTTCCACAACGCCACACCGAGACAAGGGTGGCCTCATCCGCGAGCACTCCTACTCCCGAGAATGAAACACAGGAGCCCCGACCGCTCCCGAATATCGAAGGTCACGAAGGTTGTGGAGGACCACTGTCTTGGCGTAGTACATAACGAGCACTGCTGAGGCGGTCCGCCTCGAAAGTCGCCAAAAGACCTGCTGTCACGGCCTCTTCGCTGATCTTGGTCATTCCGCCGACCTCTCCGCTCCTCACACCCAGTGCATAAGCTGCGTGCGGGCAATGTCGTGCGGTGAAGAGCTACACGCGCAACTCTACGCCAAATAATCGCCGAGCCGTGACATAGCGGTGCACTCTGTCCTCCATACTGGCTACTAACGCGGGGACATACCGAGCTAATGAGTCGAACTCCACATTGTACTCCCGAACCGTACGCCCGCTCTGCCTCAACACCAAAAATCTGTCGGCCCGAGCCCTCCTCATCTGTGGAGGCAAGAAATGTGCAAGAAATGCCTCTGAGAACTCGTTCCATACCGCTAGAAGTGCATGCTCTCCCCGGGACAACTCCCACGAATCAAACCAGTTGACTGCAGTATCACGCAGCCGATGTGAACCTAAGACCACTGACTCGGTCTCCGAAGCCTTGATCACTCTCATGGTCCAGAATCGCTCGATGAACTCTGCGGATCATCCTCGTGCCTCGATCCATAAAACACTTGGCGGTGCGACTCGTAAAGTCCGCGATCTCAAACTATCTCTCTCGGGTGAACTACGGGTACTACCGATCTGGAATCAGCGTCCGGCTTATCCTCGTGCCTTGCCACTATCACGGCCAATAATCGGGCCATCTCGCTTACCCATCTCTTCGCTCCGGTGTGGGGGGAGGCTCAGGTACTGTGGTCTCAGCAGCCACTGCTGCGGCTCTAAACTCTACTAGGGCTGGCGGCGTCGCAAAACTCGCCGTCTTAAGCACTATCTCAGGTAATGACTGGGCCTGCGCCCCCGTACTCCTCTGTATCCTACCAGCAGTTTCCTCGGCTGCCTTGCCCATCTGGGCCCGGGTTGCCTTGCGCGGGAGGCATAACTGGTAAAAACGAGATGCGTCAGAGGGGTCCAACTTATAACACACCTCTAAGGCACTATCTCAGAATGAGAAGAATGAAAACCAATCCTAAATGTCCTGCAGCCTCCTGATTATAGATGTGGTGCACAACACACCGATAATCAAGACTCTGCTAGACACGGTCTGTAGACACTTTCCGAGGATTAACTGCTCTGATACCACTTTTGTCACGACCGATCCGGGCCGTGGTCGTGCCTTACCCCGGGCACCCTAGTGATACAACATCAGAGAAAAATCAGCGGAAATAAAAACTTAAAAATGAAACAAGATATATGATAAAGCAGGATAACCAAAGCGGTCACCTTCAATAATATATATACAAATCTTTCAAACCGACGGTTTAATCCTTTTTACAAACCCCGCCACACTTGGTACTACAGACCTCTAAGAGTTTTTATACAACATGACGGGACAGGGCCCCGCCATACCCCTGAATGTACAAGTACCTACAGTGACAGGGGACTATACCAAAAGATAAGCTTCTGGAGAAACGGAGCTTCCCAATACGCTGAACGATAAGTTAAGAAAGATACAAGGATTTCCTCTATACTAAGGAGAAACGGAAGTTAGGTATAACGACTTAAGAAAGATAAAAGGAACGGTTTACTAAATTGTTTATGAAAGCCTTGTATTGATTTCGGAAAGGGGAAATAAGTATCGAACAAACCACTGCAGCGCTAATAAAGGAAAATGTATCGACTAAGTAAGTATTATTAAAACCAGTAGAAACCTCCATCTGCATAGAAGCTAAGATAAGATAAAATTTTATTACATTCCCTAGATCATGGCTGCTTTAATAAGATCATTAATAAACAAGTTTTGATTTTCTTAAAAATTTCAAAGTAAGGACTTGATTTATAAAAGACAAAGACTTGAAAATTTGAAGTGTTTTCGTTTAAAAAGGAAGGCATGCTTTTGTCTTAAGTTGGTTAAAAAAGAAGGTAGGGAAATTGTTTTGGTTTACTTAAAAGATAGTTACTCTATTTTAATACTGCGGGTATCGTGTGACTTTTGTGTGAGTAACTTGACTATGTTGGCTTGTGATAGCCTTGTAATACTTTCTTGTTGGTTTGATAAGTAAACTTGTTATGATGCTACGTGTGTTAGTGTCTTGTGACGTTTGTGGAAGGGGGTTTCTTGTTGTGTTTATGTTGTTTAACGATAAGCAGTTATGCTGATATTATACCACTTACCCCCCTGACTTGTTATTATTCCGAGGACTTGCCACCCTCGATGCGAGGAATACCTCATGCGGTGCGTGACCCGTGCGAGTCAGCGGGAGTTCGGGGCGGGATGATCACTCGGGTGTGTTACGCCGTCGAGGTATTATACCTTATGTGGTCCATAGGACTATCACGGACCGGGGTCGGGAGGATCCGCGGGTTAGCTACCCCGATCGAGGAATACCTCATGCGGGCCTATCGTGGCCTATCGCGAGTCGCGGTAAGTTCCAGGATTAAACGCGCACATTGATACTGAGGGCGAGTGGCCAACTTCGATCATGTGGCGCGGTCTAGAAAGACCTCGTGATACAGTCTTATAGCTTTGTTGGTACGGTGGGTTTTAGTAGTCGGCTATGCCTTCGTGCTTACCCCGTACGGTTTTATTATGACACAGGTGGGACCTGGTGTTCAGGTGTATTCCTTGGTGCTTTTATATCATGGATCGCGGTGAGGAAGGAATTCCACGCATGATTGATATTGTGGGCATGAGACCCATGGTTATATTTGAGTGATGACTTTAAGGCGTGAGTCACGACTTGACATATTCGCTTACATATTGTGTATCGTAAATTGGTTATCATATATATCTTCTGTTTTATATAGACTATTATGATTTCATTTACAGTATTTTCAGTTTCACATACTTGGTACCTGTTGTACTGACCTCCTTCGTGGGGCTGCGTTCATGCCGCAGGTAGAGGTACACCAGTTGTTGATCCTCGCTCATAGGATCATAGTTCAACGTTTTGGGAAGCTTCGTTTCTCCGGAGGCTTATCTTTGGTATAGTCCCCTGTCGTTGTAGGTACTTACATTCAGGGGTATGGTGGGGCCCTGCCCCGTCATTGTAGTTATAAAACTCTTAGAGGTCTGTAGTACTGTTGTGGGCAGAGTTTGTAAAAGGGATGTAACTGTTCGGGCTCAAGTTTTATTTATATATTCAGAAAGGTAACCGTTTGGTTAGCCTGTTTTCTTATTTCATTATTGTATATCTTGGTTCATGTGTAAGTTTTTATTTCCGCTGATTTTCTCTGATGTTGTATCACTAGGGTGCCCGGGGTAAGGCACCAGTCACGGGCCCGGGGTCGGGTCGTGACAAGTTGGATCATATAAGAAGGTCCATTCACAACATAAGCCTTATTATGGAAGTTGTATAGTTGGATCATGTGAGAACGTCCATGATTGCGATATACATCTAATTATAAATAAGGGTCAAGGATGATTTTCTTGCATATGGGTTGCTCATATAGTCATTCGTGCAAGTGTCGTATTTCCACATCTCCGCGTCCCTCCATAAAGGGCTGGCAACATGGTACATATATATCATGGAGTAGCTCCCATGACGTGAGTTGGTACACACTCACTGCGGTTCTGAAGGACTCGTGCAAGTTCAAATCCCGGGACATAATCCATGGACTAGCTCTTCGTGATACGAGTATGTGTACTGATGCTAATTGCGCGTCCACATGACCTATGCAGGTGAAATAGTCCCTTGCGGGTGAAATAGTCCTATGGTAGGATTGCATATAAATTCTGAGGGCGGATGACCCTGACATTGGCATGGCTTTCATGTTTTGAAACGGTAGTGATTTCATTAATGAAATGGTGCAGTGTATTCATGACTTAAAGTGGAACAGTTAGTCTCATTGTTAAAAGCATAACTTAAAAGGTAAAGATGATTGCATTACTCTCAAATTTGCAAGGCTCAGTGTACTGTTATTTTGAGTTATCATACTTGCTTCCTGTTATATTTGGACTGTGTGATCTCCTTTACAGTACTTATTATTTCATATACTTGATACATTCTTCGTACTGACCCCCTTTCTCCAGGGGGTTGCGTACATGCCGCATGTTTAGGTACGCAGTTTGGTGATCTGCAAGTGTAGGACCCTTGCTCAGAGTTTTTGGACAACTCCATTTGTTCCGGAGCTTATCATTTTGGTATAGATCCTTCATTACAGGATTTTGTACAGTTATGGGTATGGCGGGGCCTTGTCCCGTCATAGTTCAGTAAAACTCTTAGAGGTCTGTATTCATATGTGGGATTGGACTCGTGTACAGTGTAGTTCTTTTGGATTATATATATGACAGCCTTATCGGCTTTGCCTTTTCATGTTTGTTGGTTTTTTTTTAAAAAGGTGTTATTTAGTTCTGCGGGTTACTTGTGTCAGTTAGGTAGAAGGGTGCCCAGGTAGGGCACCAGTCGCGGGCCCGGGATTCGGGTCGTGAAAGGAGCGGTGCTTCTTTCGCTAGTTCTTTTGACGAAATGGAAATGTCACGACCCGAACCCGGGCCCGTGACTGGTGCCTTACCCCGGACACCCTAGTGATACAACATCATAGAAAACCAGCGGAAATAAAAACTTTAAACATATAAATAGACATGGATCAAGATGAAAGAAAACAGGCCAACCAAAACGGTTGCCTTTCAGCATATATAAATATAAACATTTGAACAGTTACAATCCTTACAACCCTGCCCACAACAGTGCTACAGACCTCTAAGATTTATACAACAACTATGACGGGATAGGGCCCCGCCATACCCCTGAATGTACAAGAACCTCTGCATCGTGGTAACATACAAAAATAAGCCTCGAAGGAACTGAGCTTCCAAGACGCTGAAAGGTGATCCTAAAGCGGGGATCGACGGCCGATGTACCTCTACTGCGGCGTGACGCAGCCCGAAGGAGGTCGATCTGACAGTACAGTATGTGAAATCAGAACATCGTAAATGAAATCATAATAGTCTATATAAAGCGGGAGACATGTATGATAACCAAACTACGATTCACAACATAAAATCGGTCATGTCAAGTCGTGACTCACGCCTCAAAGTCATCCTCATGCGTGGAACTCCTTCCTCACCGCGCATCTAGGTACAAATCATGTGATACGTATAACATGTTTCGCCCATCTCATGGACCCGATGATAGAAAGCGTGTGGAATACATTCCGGCTCATCTCATGAACTCGGTAGTCGGATGGAATACATTCGGTCCATCCTGGGACGCGGTAGTCGAGTGAAATACATTCGGTTCATCCACGAACACGGTAGTCGAGTGAAATACATTCGGTTCATCCCATGAACGCGTAGTCGAGTGAAATACATTCGGTTCATCCCACGAACACGGTAGTCGAGTGAAATACATTCCTGCTCATCCCATGAACACGGTAGTCGAGTGAAATACATTCGGTTCATCCCATGAACACGGTAGTCAGTGAAATACATTCCTTGCACAACAAGTCTATCACACGCAAACATAGGCAAGTTACACACAACTTAAAGTACTTTCATTTTATGACAAAGTCCGGGTTTTAACCCTAAAGTACTACGTACGTTAAATTCCTTTTAAGAGATCCATTCCTTTTATAAAAGTCACCCGATACCCGTAGTATAAAAAAATAGAGTGACTTACATCTTTTACGTAAACCAAAACAACTTCCCTTTTTAAAGTCAAGTTACCACATTAAAACCAATGATAAAACCCTTCTTTGTTTTCATAAAGTCGTTATAACCAACTTCCCATAAAGTCATTATAACACTTTATGTTTTAAACCAATTTAAGACAAAACAATGCCTTTCTTTTCCCTACAGATTCGGTTGCCTAATTTCAATTACTCAAGTCTCTTTATTTTAGAAAGGTTTCATAGTTCGATGTCTTAATCTCTTTTAAAACAATTGAATAACATATGCCATAGGTGTGAGCAGTTTATTCTTGTTTATAACCATTTATTAAAGCAGCCATGATCTAGAAAATGTAATATCATTTTGTCTCATCTTAGCTTCTATGCGGATGGATGTTTCTTTGGTTTTAATAATACTTCATTATTCAATACATTTTCCTTTATTAGCGCTGCGATGGTTTGTTCGATACTCATTCGATTTCCAAATCGGAAACATTATTCCTTTTAAAAACTGTGTACTCATTACTCACGAATGAGGTTTCACAAAATTCATATTAATACATTCAAGTCAAGTCTCTTATCTTTTAAGATCAAGTCTCTTAACTTATAAAATCAGTAAACCATTCTTTTTATCTCTTTTAGACGTTATACCCAACTTCCCATAAAGCTAGTATAACTCTTAAGCTTTTTAAAACCAAGCATTACTCTTCTTTCAAAAAGGTTTCTTAAATCTTTTGAAATACTTCAAGATCATTATTATTCAGGCTTAAGTCAAAAGACATTGCCGTGACACTACATTCAGTTAACACACGTACGTCTACCGTACTATATATATACTCTTTTAAAATACTTCAAGATTCTTATTATTCAGGCTTAAGTCAAAAGACATTGCCACACGTACGTCTACCATACTATATATATATTCCTTTAAAATACTTCATGCTCAAGAGTATAGGAAGAATCACATACCTTGCGACGATTATCGACTATAAGCAAAACGCTCCACGGCTATAACCCGGCTAGCCTTGTCCACCTTCTAAGTAGCACATGCTACTTGCAGAACATTCAACCAATAAAGGTTATCAGTCTACTGTAAACACAGTCCTAAGTAAGTACAGTTTAATCTTCTATCTTAATATTCTTCTGATGCGATTTCAGTTCAAGTCTATTCTGTAATATCCTTCTATTACAGTTCAATTCTCTTGTATGAATCTTATATTCATTTCTATACTACTACGGTATGTAATTTCCAATTACAAAAGAAGGACAGTAGTATTTACCTCGATGAGCCCAAAATTATCCAAGTTTAATGTCGCTCCTGAGCAACGTTAAGCTCCTACTCCGAGTGCTCCAACCCGCTCCAAACAACCCTTAGAAGTTCTACGCAACTTCTACTTAACACTTCAACCGACTATGAAGGTTTTCCTTAGGGTTTCGTTTAGTGGCTAAAGGAAGTATAATAGTATTTTCTGGCTTTTCTATAAGTGTAACCTTGGGAATACTACAAGGTATTTGGGCAAGGTATTTGGACATTATAACAATACTAGGAGAGTATTTCTATACCACAACAAGGGTATTATATGAAAACAACTAGGCTAGGGGTTCTCGCTAGAACCACTAGGCAAGTGGGGTTCGGCAGGGCCTACAAGAGGGGAGAGGGGTGGTGTTTGGGACGAGACAAGCAAGAGGAGAGAGTATTTGAGACTTGGAAATGATTTTAGGATGAAGAAGTTCATCACTTAGGGGGGGTATTTATAGGTCAAGAAATGGCCAACCAATGGCCAAGATTCATCCAAGTGTAAGGCAAGTGTAGGGCTAGATTTAAGCCAAGTGCACCTTATCCATCTACCACAACAACTTGCACAAAATATCCTACCAACTCCCAAGGCCCCATTTCGTCCACTTTGTCGTCCCTAAGCTTCCAATGTGAGGGTGACACATGTCACCCTCCCGTTGGTCCAAAATGTTTCGTCTCTCGGAAAAATCCGCAAAATTTAAAAATGACATAGCCGGAATTTTCCCTTCGTAAGTCTTGTAAAACGTTTCGTCGAAAAACGATTCTTTTCGGCACTTGTGCCCAAATTTTCGAACCTTGCCAACTTTAAGGCTTAAATTTATATACGTACGCCCTCACGTACATACTCTGGAAATATGGGGTATAACATTCTCCCCTCCTTAGAAACATTCGTCCCGAATGTTCCTTCTCAAGACGGATAACGATAAAGTTCCTCTAACAAGTTGCCCACGCCACACCTGGCCACGAAATAACACACGTTCTCTTCCTTCCTTACTCGTCGTGCCCTTCTCGAACACTTGAACCCTTCTAGTATACGTATCATACTTCAGTCAATGCTTTAGTTCCCAAAACTTTGGAGTCACCACCTCCAAACTTGGTCATCTTACTAGCCTCAATCTCCCTTAAGGCCATTCCCGGCCTTCACGATCCGCTTCTGGTCGAACGCATCCACGAACTCATACGATGGTCATCTGAACTTGGGCCTAGCACTCTCGTGACCCTACCACCTGGTGGGACCACCCAGAGCTGACCCCACCTCGAAACAGGCCGCGGGTTGGCCCGCAACATGGCCCCAACCCGACCCACTTAACGCATCAAGCTCTTGTTTCCCGATCCGGAACAATCTTACCTATACAGGTCATGAAAGCTACCACTTCCATTTTACACTACCCAAGGATTTTCCCACCATCACTCCACGTATACTTACACATTCTGACAAAGATCACTTGCAAAATTTTGTACATAGTACACAACATATAATCATTGCATCACGTGTGCAAAACTCTAGAGGGTTAAGGATATACCTGAATCTACCGCTCCACTCTAATCATAGGCACGCCTGCGTAGCAGTAGAAAGGCGATGAACACGCCATCGATCCCAGAGGTCGCGCTGCCGCCGGTACCTCTCTATAAGAACGATCTCTCGTCATGGCTACGACGGCCGCAGTGAAACAAGCACCGCATAAAGACGACATTCCCGGGACGCGTCGCCACATCGTGCACACTGAGGGGGACATGAATCCTGCTGGCTAGAACTCACGTATACCGCGGAACTGAAGCCCGAGCTCACCACTCCGAATACCGAACGTCCTCAAGATCGCGGAGGACCACTGCATCTTGGCGGAGGTACGTAATTAGCTCTTCGAGGCGGTCCGCCTTGAAAGTTACCAAAGGACCTGCCGTCACGGCCCTCTTCGCGATCTCGGCCATTCCGTCGACCTCTCCGTGCCGCACATCCTAGTGCATGAGCGTGCATGCGGGCACTGGCCATGCCCTATGAAGAGCTACACCGTCATAAGCCTCTCGCCAAGTAATTATCTAGCCCGTGACGTAGTGGTGTACTCATCCTCCATATCGCCTACTCTGGGACATACCGAGCTAATGAGTCGAACTCCACATTGTACTCTCTAACCGCCCGCCCGCCCCGCCTCAACGCCGAATCGTCGGCCCGAGCCCTCCTCATCTATGGAGGCAAGAAGTGTGCAAGAAATGCCTTTGAGAACTCGTCCCATATACCGGAAGTGCATTCTCTCCCGACAGCTCACGAATCAAACCGATCATGCGGGATCACGCAGCCGCTGCGAACCGCGGACCACTGACTCGGTCTCCGAAGCCTTGATCCCTCTCATGACCCACAGAATCGCTTGATGAACTCCTGCGGATCATCTTCGTGCCTCGACCCATAAAACTCGCGGGTTACATCTCGTAAAATCCGTAGTCTCAAATCGCTCGCCGGGGTGAACTACGGTGCTACTGGATCGAATCGCTGCATCCAAACTACCCTCATATTCGCCACGACCACGGCGAGAATCGCCATCTCCTTGTACCATCTCATCGCTCCAGTGTGGGGGAGGCTCGTGTTGTAGTCTCAGCAGCTGCTGCGCTCTAAACTTCTGTGGTCTTTGGCGGCGTCGCGAAACCCGCCGTCGGAAGCACTGCTCAGTCTTGACGCTCGCGCTCGTACTCCTCAGATCTCACTAACAACTCCTCGATCGCCTTGCCCATCGGGCTGTGGTTGCCTTACGCGGAGGCATAATCGGTAAAGGAAAGGAATACGTCGGAGGGTCCAACTTATCACACGACTCTAAGGCACGATCTCGTAATGAGAAGAATGGAAACCAATCCTAAATGTCCTATAGCCTCACGATTATAGATGTGGTGCACAACACACCGATAATCAAGACTCTACTGACACGGTGCGTAGACACTTTCCGAGGACTAATCGCTCGATACCACTTTTGTCACGACCGAACCCGCCCGTGGATCGTGCCTACCCCGCACCCTAGTGATACAACATCAGAGAAAACCAGCGGAAATAAAAACTTTAAACATATAAATAGACATGGATCAAGATGAAAGAAAACAGGCCAACCAAAACGGTTGCCTTTCAGCATATATAAATATAAACATTTGAGCGATTATAATCCTTACAACCACGCTTGCAACAATTACTCTGCACCTTAAGATTTATACAACAACTATGACGGGACAGGGCCCCACCATACCCCTGAATGTACAAGAACCTACAGACATCAGGGTAACATACCAAAGATAAGCCTCCGAAGGAACGAAGCTTCCCAACGCGAAAGGTGATCCTAAGCGGGGATCGATACCGATGTACCTCTACTGCGGCATGAATGCGCCCCGAAGGAGGTCGATAACAGTACCAAGTATGTGAAACTGTAAACACTGTAAATGAAATCATAATAGTCTATATAAAGCAGGAGACATGTATGATAACCAAACTACAGTTCACAACATAAAATCAGTCATGTCAAGTCAGGGACTCACGCCCTCAAAGTCATCCCTCATGCCCGTGGAACTCCTTCCTCTCACCGCCGATCTAGGTACAAATCATGTGATACGTATAACATGTTTCGGCCCATCTCATGGACCCAGTATAGAAACGTGTGGAATACATTCCCGGTTCATCTCATGAACTCGGTAGTCGGATGGAATACATTCCCGGTCCATCCCGTGGACGCGGTAGTCGAGTGAAATACATTCCCGGTTCATCCCATGAACACGGTAGTCGAGTGAAATACATTCCCGGTTCATCCCATGAACGCGGTAGTCGAGTGAAATACATTCCTGCTCATCCTACGAACACGGTAGTCGAGTGAAATACATTCCCGGTTCATCCCATGAACACGGTAGTCGAGTGAAATACATTCCTTGCACAACAAGTCTATCACACGTAAACATAGGCAAGTTACACACAACTTAAAGTACTTTCATTTTATGACAAAGTCCGGGTTTTAACCCTAAAGTACTACGTACGTTAAATTCATTTTAAGAGATCCATTCCTTTTATAAAAGTCACCCGATACCCGTAGTATAAAAAAATAGAGTGACTTACATCTTTTACGTAAACCAAAACAACTTCCCTTTTTAAAGTCAAGTTACCACATTAAAACCAATGATAAAACCCTTCTTTTGTTTTCATAAAGTCGTTATAACCAACTTCCCATAAAGCTGTTATAAGACTTTATGTTTTAAACCAATTTAAGACAAAACAATGCCTTTCTTTTCCCTACAGTTCCAGTTTGCCTAATTTCAATTACTCAAGTCTCTTTATTTTAGAAAGGTTTCATAGTTCGATGTCTTAATCTCTTTTAAAACAATTGAATAACATATGCCATAGGTGTGAGCAGTTTATTCTTGTTTATAACCATTTATTAAAGCAGCCATGATCTAGAAAATGTAATATCATTTTGTCTCATCTTAGCTTCTATGCAGATGGAGGTTTCTACTGGTTTTAATAATACTTCATTATTCAATACATTTTCCTTTATTAGCGCTGCAGTGGTTTGTTCGATACTCATTCTGATTTCCGAAATCAGTAAAACATTATTCCTTTTAAAAACAAGGTACTCATTACTCACGAATGAGATTTCACACAAAATTCATATTAATACATTCAAGTCAAGTCTCTTATCTTTTAAGATCAAGTCTCTTAACTTATAAAATCAGTAAACCATTCTTTTTATCTCTTTTAGACGTTATACCCAACTTCCCATAAAGCTAGTATAACTCTTAAGCTTTTTAAAACCAAGCATTACTCTTCTTTTAAAAAGGTTTCTTAAATCTTTTGAAATACTTCAAGATCATTATTATTCAGGCTTAAGTCAAAAGACATTGCCGTGACACTACATTCAGTTAACACGCACGTCTCACTATATATATACTCTTTTAAAATACTTCAAGATTCTTATTATTCAGGCTTAAGTCAAAAGACATTGCCACACGTACGTCTACCGTACTATATATATATTCCTTTAAAATACTTCATGCTCAAGAGTATAGGAAGAATCACATACCTTGCGACGATTATCGACTATAAGCAAAACGCTCCACGGCTATAACCCGGCTAGCCTTGTCCACCTTCTAAGTAGCACATGCTACTTGCAGAACATTCAACCAACAAAGGTTATCAGTCTACTGTAAACACAGTCCTAAGTAAGTACAGTTTAATCTTCTATCTTAATATTCTTCTGATGCGATTTCAGTTCAAGTCTATTCTGTAATATCCTTCTATGACAGTTCAATTCTCTTCTATGAATCTTATATTCATTTCTATACTACTACGGTATGTAATTTCCAATTACAAAAGAAGGACAGTAGTATTTACCTCGATGAGCCCAAAATTATCCAAGTTTAATGTCGCTCCTGAGCAACGTTAAGCTCCTACTCCGAGTGCTCCAACCCGCTCCAAACAACCCTTAGAAGTTCTACGCAACTTCTACTTAACACTTCAACCGACTATGAAGGTTTTCCTTAGGGTTTCGTTTAGTGGCTAAAGGAAGTATAATAGTATTTTCTGGGCTTTTGTATAAGTGTAACCTTGGGAATACTACAAGGTATTTGGGCCAAGGTATTTGGACATTATAACAAGATTACTAGGAGAGTATTTCTATACCACAACAAGGGTATTATACTAAAACAACTAGGCTAGTGGGGTTCTCGCCAGAACCACTAGGCAAGGGGGTTCGGCCGAGGGCTCTGAGGAGGGGAGAGGGGTGGTGTTTGGACGAGACAAGCAAGAGGGAGAGGGAGTATTTGAGACTTGGAAATGATTTTAGGATGAAGAAGTTCATCACTTAGGGGGGGTATTTATAGGTCAAGAAATGGCCAACCAATGGCCAAGATTCATCCAAGTGTAGGGCTAGATTTAAACCAAGTGCACCTTATCCATCTACCACAACAACTTGCACAAAATATCCTACCAACTCCCAAGGCCCCATTTCGTCCACTTTGCCGTCCCTAAGCTTCCAATGTGAGGGTGACACATGTCACCCTCCCGTTGGTCCAAAATGTTTCGTCTCTCGGAAAAATCCGCAAAATTTAAAAATGACATAGCCGGAATTTTCCCTTCGTAAGTCTTGTAAAACGTTTCGTCGAAAAACGATTCTTTTCGGCACTTGTGCCCAAATTTTCGAACCTTGCCAACTTTAAGGCTTAAATTTATATACGTACGCCCTCACGTACATACTCTGGAAATACGGGGTATAACAGGAAAGGTGATTTTGTCTCTTCGTTTACCTCATACTCATTTTGAGGATTTATGTCGACAGACGACAACAATCTCAACTTAGTTAGCTTTTGAATGATTTTCTATTTAACGTGTCTTACTATGATAGAATAGATGCACATATTACAAATATATCATCCATTTGGCTACAGACGTACTGTACCACTCTTAGTTATTACAGACCTGTTGGACTAGACTCAAGCCAGTTTGACCAACAACGTCCTTGAGACCAAAGTTGGGACATTGTTGAGTGTATTTTATACACTCTTTTGGGTCCTTTTTAGTGAAGTATTTTACTCTTTTCGTTTGTGTTTAGTATAGTATTAGGTTTGTTTTTCTTTCTTTTGAGTCACAGCGGTCATAAAGGAGAAATACCACTTTTGAGGATGAAATGAGCTTAATTGAGATGCAAAGTGCACAAGCACAGCCCAAGGAATGAAGCCTAAGAAGTGCCAAGAAGAATAGAAGAAATCTGGCAATTCCGAACGAAAATCAGAGAGGCACCGCGGTGCCTGGCCAAGCAGCACTGTGGTGCTATCGAACCTCGGTCAAGAGAATTAGGGTCGCGACATAAAATTTTCAGAAAGTCCGAAACTGAAACACCGTCGAAGGCACCGCGGTCCAGGCATGAGGCACCGCGGTGCCATATTTCCAGTGGCTGCCAGTTATTTCGTGAGGAATTAGCACCGCGGTGCCGACGCGTAACAATCAGATTCCGAGTCAATTTTTGACAAGGGTAAAAGGGTCCGAAGCAAGGTTTTTCTCAGATATAAATACCCTAAACCCTGTCATTAATAAGATCATACTTTGTAGAGGCAAAGAAGGAGGCAAGAGCAAGATTAAAGACATCACATTGTTCAAGTTTTTTCTTTCCCTTATTTTATTTCAGTTTATGTTGGATTGTAAATTAGTTCTTGACATGACAATGTTTAGGAGCTAATTACTTTAGTAGGGGTTTTCGTCGAATCTTCTTGAAACTCTTTCATATAGTTAATGCATGATTTTTAATTTCTTCTTCAGCATATTAGGATCTATTCAATATTGTTTTGATTGCTTGATAATTAACTGATCACTAATTATCATAACTTATATAATTTTGAATCGAGATCCGAGAGGAGAGATTTGAATATGATGTAGTTGTTTAGACATAGGTTAAAATCGTGGACGAAAGTACCCCGATACTTGTGTAGTAATTAAGGTTATTGTTCTTAATCCTCTTGTGTGGTAAAATCTATCATAGAAATATAGAAGGTCTCTGCACAAGGTTGAGCTCTTGTATGTCCTAACCGGAATATAATGACAGATCAATTAACCTGCTATCTTAATAAGAAAAAGAGTCATTAGCATTGCATTAACACGTGAAAGAGTGGATATTTGAGGATATTGGAAGCCCTATTTCCTTCATAACTGTTATAAACCCAAAGTATTATAATCTTTAGTCTTTAGTTATAATTCTTAGTTATAATTATCAAACTAAAGAACGTCAACCAAATAGATACCATATAATAGATAACCAGTACTTAATAAATCAGTCTCTGTGGATGATAAACTCGGTCTTACAGATCTATATTATTTGAACGATACGTACACTTGCGTAAGCATCTAGAAATATCGCAACAGACATGTATCACCTCTTGTTAGGGTGATCACATTCCCTTAAGTCTTTTTAGGACAACCTCTTCAACTCCTTTTACTTTGGAGGTGTCGTTGCTTCACATGAACAACCTCTTGCCCGTGATTAGGGCGTAACCGGATCATAAGTTATCTAGGTACTCTGGCCCACTCCAGTTGTCTTGACAAACTGAGTGTCCAATTTCTTTTCTGTCTTTCTTTTGGCCTTCAAATCATTTAAGATCTGGAAACTCTGGCTCACTCCAGTCATCCATAGGCTTCGTATGATTGAGTCCAATATCGTCCAGTCATGTGATAGATCTGGCCAACTCCAGCCGCATGTAGGATTTGTATGACTGAGTGTCCACTACTATCCTGTCAAAAGACGAATTTTCTGTCGGAAACGGTGACATATTTGTCTCTAGTCCTCTACTCCTTGTCTTTAGTCCTCTTCCCTTGTGATTGGTGCCCAGGAAATTTCTGGCGCTTACTTAGTGTTATACCCCGTAGTTCTGGACTATATTTATGTAAGGACGTACGTACGAATGTATAAACCCTATTTAGGGTAAGAATGAAAGAATTGTTTTCCGACGAAAAATATTCCGAACCCTGTGAAGGAAATTTTACGTTTTCAATATTTTAACCAACTATGGAATTTTTCCGAGAGAAAATATTTTGGACCAATAGGAGGGCGACATGTGTCACCCCAAGTGGACATGGGAGAACGTTTTTTTCAAGACTAGTGAGCAAGACAAGTGGCCAAAGTCTTGCATGGAATTTGCATGGCATTATGGACGGTTTTTGCAAGGTTAGTGGGCAAGTCAAATGGTCAAAGTCTTGCATGACATTTGTGGGACAAGTGGAGAAAGGAACCTACACAAACAATCTATACCATACACATGTTTCAATCCTACCCCTTGGTTGTCCTATTTAAACACCTCTAGTTGATGAAATCTTCCACACTTAGAACATTTCAAGACTTGAAAATATTTTCCTCTCCTCCCTAGTTGCTCTCGTTCCACCCCCCCTTTCTTGAGCAAATGTTGTCCAAAAATTCTTAAACTTATAAGTGTTCTTCCTTAATGTATTAGGAAGATTATTAACCAAGAGTTAGACAAGATTTCACACCCCTAGCCTCAAAAACCCTCACAAAGCCGAGAGTGGGCAGATTTGGAACTTTAGTGTTCTTCACTTTTTGGAGTTCATTCTTGAATAGAAGTTGGTTAGGAACTTCTAAGGGTGACTTGTGGTGGTTTGAAACACAAAGATTTGGAGCTAAAACTTGCATAGGATCGACTTTAAGTTCTTGGATATTTTTGGGCTAAATTGAGGTAATGAACCTTAACCTCTTTGTGAAGTTGATTATTATGTATATTGGATATTATACATATATTGGAAGTATATTATGGAGTATGAGATATAAGGAAAGATTTGGACCTTGTTAAGATGTTAAAAGGAGAATTGGCATATTAGCCATTAAAATGGTAAAAATGTATCCATTACTTGACTAAGAAGTTAACAACAAAGAAACTATAACTTATATAAAGATTGGAATATAAGTTGGAAAACTAATGAAGTAATTGGATAAGTAAAATTGTAAAAGTTGGCCAAGGACCCCAACTTAAGGACAATATTTACTTTGGACTGTATTTACTTTGGACTGTATTTACATTGTTGTTAAGGGGAAGATTGTTAATCGCGTTCCGTTTGGGCGTGTGATCCCCTTCTTTAATTATTGTTGTTGTTAAGGGGAAGATTGTTAATCGCGTTCCGTTTGGGCTTGTGATCCCCTTCTTTAATTATTGTTGTTGTTAAGGGGAAAATTGTTAATCGCGTTCCGTTTGGGCGTGTGATCCCCTTCTTTAAATTTCGGAATTATTGCGCCTTATTTATGACATGTTGGTTACTATTATCGGGCCTTAAAAAGGTGGAAAATTGAGTAGAAACGAGGGAGGTGCTGCCCAATTTTTCGTAGACTAAGAGAAATCTTACTTAGAAGAATCCCACGTAAAAGTAGAAGTTGATAGGCGTGTTTTAACTATTATAGGTTGACACTCTGCGCGCGACATATCCGACTTGGCAAGTGGATTTAGCCGAGGAGGTATGTGATTCTTCCTATCCCTTTGAGCATGATATTTGTGAAATATATATAGTACGGTAGACGTACGTGTGTTAAACTAAATTTGGCTTTACTTTGATGTCTTTGGACTTGAGTTCTAATTAATAAGAATCTTGAATATTTCAAAAAGAGTTATGAATCATTTTGGAAGAAAAGTAATACTTGGTTTTCATAAAAAGTTTAAGTGTTATACTAGCTTTATGGGAAGTTAGCTATAACGACTTAAGAAAGATAAGAAACGGTTTAATTATTTGTTTATCAAATGCTTGAAATGATGTTTGAAGGTATGGTAAGTTGGTTTGATAAACATGTTATGATGCTACGTGTGTTAGTATCTTGTGACGCTTGTGTAAGGAGGTTATTCTTGTTGTGCTTATGTTGTTTAACGATAAGCCGTTGTGTTAGTATCTTGTGACGCTTGTGTAAGGAGGTTATTCTTGTTGTGCTTATGTTGTTTAACGATAAGCCGTTGTGTTAGTATTATATCACTCACCCTCCTGACTTGTTACGATGCAATGGGTTAGCCGCCCTCGATGCGAGAAATACCTCATGCAGGTCCATGGGACCTATGCGGAGCTGCGGGAGTTCCAGGATGATCACTCCGGGTGTGTTACGCCGATGCGAGGAATACCTCATGCGGTCTATGTGGCTACGCGGACCGCGAGTCGGGACGATGCCGGGTTAGCTACCCCGTCGAGAATACCTCATGCGGGCCTAGGGGGCCTATGCGGACTGCGGGAGTTCCAGGATTAGGCTCGCATAATGATACTATGGGCGATTGGCCTTGCTTCGATCATTAGCGGCCTAGTAAAGACCATTTACATTATATCTATTTTTGCTCTTGTTTATGATGTGGCACTATGTGCGGTTAACTTGGTTGTTTCGTACATATTTGTGAATTGGTTTTAAAATGTTATAATCATATATATATATATCAGTACTTCTGATTTCACATACTTGGTACTGTTATCGACCTCCTTCTGGCTGCGCTCATGCCGCAGGCAAGGGAAAGCAGGTGGTGGATCCTCATTCTTAGGATCTTTACTCAGGTGTCAGGAGCTCCATTTCTCCGGAGGCTCGACTTTTGGTACGGTTCTCCCTGGTGTTGTAGATGTTTTGTATATTCAGGGGTATGACGGGGCCCTGTCCCGTCATAGTGTTTACACCTTCTTAGAGGTCCGTAGTCCGCTGTGAAGTTGGGATGTAGCTCACTTTTTGTATTTATATACATGCCGAAAGCAACTTTTCTTAGGATAGATTCTTATTTTACATCGTTTCATGTTTGCAAGTTTATATTCCGGTTACTCGATGTATGTCTACTTGGGTGCGGGTAAGGCACGATCACGCCCGAACAGTCGTGACAAAAGTGGTATCGAGCGATTAAATCCTCGAAAAATGTCTACAGATCGTATCTAGTAAGTCTTGATTATCGGTGTGTTGTGCACACCAATAATCAGGAGGCTGCAGGATATTTAGGATTGGTTTCCATTTTTCTCACTCTGAGATCGTGCCTTAGAGCTGTGTTATAAGTTGGACCCCTCTGACGAATTTCTTTTGTTTACCGTTATGCCTCGCACGAGGCAACCCGGCCCGAAGGGCAAGCGTAGGAGTCGCTAGTAGGACACGTAGGGTCACGAGGCCCGTGCCCGGCCTTTACCCAGTGATACCCCAGACGAGTTCCACGACGCCGCCCGGCCCAGCAGGTTTAGAGCGCAGCGGTGGCTCATGAGGCCACGACACACGAGCCTCAGTCCCACGGCTGGAGCGGAGGAGATGGGTTACAGAGATGGCCCGATTATGCGGTCGTGGCGAGGCACGAGATAGGCTGGATGCATCGATACCGATTCGAGTACCGTGGTTCACCCGAGGTCGGATAGTTTGAGACTTCGGACTTTCGAGTCGCGACGCGTAATTCTATGGGTCGAGGCACGAGGATGATCCGCAGGAGTTCATCCGAAGCCATTCTGGATCATGAGTGATCAAGCTTGAGACCGAGTCAGTGGTCTTAGGTTCACATCGGCTGCGTGATACTGCAGTCGACTGGTTTGATTCATGGGAGTTGTCCCGGGGGGAGCATGCGCCTCCAGCTGTTTGGGACGAGTTCTCAGAGGCATTTCTCACTCACTTCTTGCCTCCGCAGATGAGGAGAGCATGAGCCGATAGATTTTTGTTGCTGAGACAGAGAGGGCGCACAGTTCGGGAGTACAACGTGGAGTTCGACTCGTTGGCTCGGTATGTCCCCGCGTTAGTGGCAGATATGGAGGACCGAGTGCACCGCTACGTCACAGGGCTTGATGACTACTTGGCAGAGTCTTGCTCGGGTGTAGCTCTTCAGCCGGCATGGACATTGCCCACATGCAGGCTCATGCACTTGGGTGTGAGGCGTGAAAGGCGACGGGTTGGCAGTATCGCGAGAAGGCGGGGCAGACGGGGTCTTTTGGTAGATCTCGTGGACGATCTCAACAGCGAATAGATTTGCACCGCAGCTCGTAGCACTCCTACCGCCTTCTTGGCGGCGGGGTATTCGGGCGGTCAAGGCCCGTGACTTGGACCTCGAGTAGCAGAGGTGCTAACCGATCGAGACCACCTTCCTCTCGGTGTGTTCATGTGGTAGATCTCATTACGGAGTTGTGGTACTCGCGGGAGCTTGTTACACTTGCGGCCAGTGGTCACTTTGTGAGAGACCATCGACCAAAGGCGGCGCATATGGTAGGGTTCACTTACGGGTCTATAGCCGGTCTTCATCTCCTATGATTTACTCCCCGGGCGAGGTGCTCATGGGCCAGGTCGCGCTGCAGGTCGTGGCAAGGTCTAGTTCCGCGGTCCTCGAATCGCATTTATGCCATGTCCGGCCGCCAGACTGGAGGCGCCACGGATGTCATCACGTATTTTATCGGTTTCTTGTTGTGACGTATATGCCTTGATAGATCCGTGTTCTACCTTGTCCTATATATCTCCCATATTGCTAGTAGGATAGGGATAGAGCCCGAGTCCATAGACCCACTTTTGAGGTAGCTACGCCCGCTGGAGATTCGATGGTAGCGGCGGGTATATAGGGCTTGACCGGTGACTATATGCATCGTCGCCGACCTGGCCGACTTGATAGAGTTGGATATGACCGATTTTGATGTGATCACGGGTATGGATTGGTTAGCTTCTTGCTACGCCAATGTAGACGTAGGAAGCGGTTGGTACGGTTCCATTTCTGAGGAGCCGTTATCGAGTGGGAGGAACACCGTGTCGCCGAGGTAAGTTTATTTCTTACCTCAATGCCGGAAGATGGTTCGTAAGAGGTATATCTACCATCTCATTCGGTATTTGATCTCGAGGCGGTGACACGCACCTTGATCGATTCGAGTCGAGAGTTTCGGATGTGTTCCCGCACGACCTCCCGTATCCCTCCCGAGATGGAGATAGAGTTTTGCATTGATATTCACACGATACTCGACCTATATCCATTCCGCCATGTCTGAATGACACCCGAGTTGAGAGAGTTGAAGGACCAGGTGAGAGATTTCTTTGGAGAAAGGGCTTTATAGGGCCTAGTGTTTCTCCCTGGGAGCGCCAGATTGTTTGTGAAGAAGAAGGATGGGGCCTGCGCACGTGTGTCGATTACGGTTGAACAAGGTGACTATTAAACAGATACCTCTTCCCGTGATTGATGACTTGTTCGACCCGGTTGCGTGCGAGGTGTTTCTCCAAGATAGACCTACGATCGGTTACCATCAAAGTGCGAGTTAGGGAGACGGATGTCCCTAGATCGCATTCGGACGTGCACGCACTATGAGTTCGGTCATGTCTTTCGGCGACCAATGCTCCGCGAGATTTATGGATTTGATGACCGAGTGTTCGCCATTTTGGATACGTTTGTGATAGTATTCATTGATGACATCTTGATTTATTCTCGCCGAGGCGAGCAGCGGAGCATTTGAGGGCGGTCTTGAGAGTTCTCGAGACCACGGTTGTATACCAAGTTTTCGGTGTGAGTTTTGGTTGGCTTGTGGCGTTTAGGGCACATTGTCGGGGCCGATGGTATTCGTGGATACGACAAAGATCGAGGCGATGAGTTGGCCTAGACCTACTACCCCCGACAGTGCGCAACTTTTTGGGCCTCATGTTACTACCGGAGGTTTGTGGAGAAGTTTGCTTCTATTTCAAAGCTTTGACCAAGCCGACTGGCGGCTATATTTCGATGGGCGAATGCTTGTGAGAGGGCTTCCGCCATCGAAGGAGAGGTTGACGACCGCTTCTTACTCTTCCGCAGGGTCAGACGGCTATGTGGTTTATTGTGATGCGTCGGGCATCGGGCTTGGATGTGTGTTGATGCAGCAGGCAAGGTTATAGCCTACGATCTCGACACCTCGAAGCATGAGAAGAACTACCCACACATGATTTAGAGTTGGCAGCTGATTCACGCCAAGATATGGAGACATTATTTGTATGGAGTTCATATGGATATTTACATTGCACCACAAGAGCCTCCGATATCTTCACCAGGAGGAGCTAAACTTGCGGCGAGACGGTGGTTAGAGCTACTCAAGGATTATGATGTCGATATCCTATACCACCCAGGAAGGACAATGTAGTGGCGTATGCCCCTTAGTCGTAGGTCGATGGGTAGTCTATCGATGTGCGGCAGAGGAGGGGCATGGTCCGCGAGTTACATCGCCAGCGAGCCTCGAGTCCGATTGATTGGTTCCGATAGTAGTGGGGTTCGGGTTGAGAGGTTGCGAGTCTTCCATCGCCGAGAGGTGAAGAGGCAACAGATGAGGATCCGATTATGACACGATATCGAGATACGGCTCTTCGTGAGGAAGCGGTCCTTTTGAGTAGCACGATGGGGTGCTAAGGTTTGAGGGCGTGTTGTGTGTTCCGGATATTGCAGGACTTCGGCAAAGAGTTCTAGGGGAAGCACACAGCGCACGTTACTCTATCCATCCGGGATCGACAAAGATGTACCACGACCTTAGATCTGTGTATTGGTGGGACGGCCTGAAGAGGGACGTTGCAGAGTTTGTTGCTCAGTGCCCGAGTTGTCGCAGTAAGGTAGAGCACCGAGGCCCGTGGGTTGTTGCGACGATAGAGATTCCGACATGGAAGTGGGAGGTGATCAATATGGACTTTATTACAGGTTACCTCGCACTCGTAGGAAGCATGATTCTATCCGGTTATCGCCGACGATCGACGAAATCAGCCCACTTTCTTCCCGTCAGGACGACTTTTTCGGCCGAGGATTACGCTAGACTTTACATCTGAGAGATCGTGAGACTACATGGGGTCCCTATATCTATCATATCGGACAGAGGAGCCCAGTTTACGGCTAACTTCTGGAGGTCTTTCCATAAGGGTTTAGGGACGCAGGTGAGCCTCAGTACTGCATTCCATCCTCAGACCGACGGAGCGTACTATCCAGACACTTGAGGATATCTTTGCGAGCTGTGTTATTGATTTGTGGGTAATGGGAGGATCATTTGCCTCAGTGGAGTTTCATGCGTATAATAACAGCTACCATTCCAAGATCGGATGACGCCTTACGAGGCCTTATATGGGAGGAAGTGCAGTCACCGATAGGCTGGTTCGATGTGGGCGAGTGCGCTTAGTCGTGCCGCACTTGATACAGTGCGATGGATAAGGTGAAGCTTATCCAGAGCGATTATTGACACTCGAGTCGGCGTAAGTCGTATGCAGATCATCGGCGTCGACATTTGGAGTTTGAGGTTGCTGATTGGGTTTTCCTAAAGGTGTCACCCATGAAGGGTGTGATGAGGTTTGGGAAGAAGGGGAAGCTCAGCCCAAGGTACATTGGGCCTTATCAGATTGTCCGTAGGGTAGGCAAGGTTGCCTATGAGTTGGATCTGCCATCCGATCTGGAGGCAGTACATCCGGTTTTTCATGTTTCTATGCTGAGGAGATGTATCGGAGATCTGTCTAGAGTGCACCCGATTGATGATGTCCAGGTGACAGAGGGGTTATCATATGAGGAGATTCCCATAGCGATACTCGATCGTCAGGTTAGGCGGCTGCGGACAAAGGATGTGGCTTCCGTCAAGGTCTTATGGCGGAACGAGAACAGAGAGGAGATGACGTGGGAAGCGGAGGAGGACATGAGGCAAAAGTATCCTCATTTATTCCCCACACCTCCAGGTAACTCACTTTTCTACTGGTTAATTTTAATTGTCGTATGTACTTAAGTGTTCTATTGTGGCCATATGTGGCATTTTGCAAATTGTTCAAGTTATGAGGGACTATGCCGTTGTCTGAGTTAATCGAATCTAGGAGGAACATTCGGGACGAATGTTTCTAAGGAGGAGGTAATGTTATACCCCGTAGTTCCGGAGTATGTATGTAAGGACGTACGTACGAATGTATAAACCCTATTTAGGGTAAGAATGAAAGAATTGTTTTCCGACGAAAAATATTCCGAACCTTGTGAAGGAAATTTTACGTTTTCAATATTTTAACCAACTATGGAATTTTTCCGAGAGATAAATATTTTGGACCAATAGGAGGCGACATGTGTCACCCCAAGTGGACATGGGAGAACGTTTTTTCAAGACTAGTGAGCAAGACAAGTGGCCAAAGTCTTGCATGGAATTTGCATGGCATTATGGACGGTTTTTGCAAGGTTAGTGGGCAAGTCAAATGGTCAAAGTCTTGCATGACATTTGTGGGACAAGTGGAGAAAGGAACCTACACAAACAATCTATACCATACACATGTTTCAATCCTACCCCTTGGTTGTCCTATTTAAACACCTCTAGTTGATGAAATCTTCCACACTTAGAACATTTCAAGACTTGAAAATATTTTCCTCTCCTCCCTAGTTGCTCTCGTTCCACCTTCTCTTTCTTGAGCAAATGTTGTCCAAAAATTCTTAAACTTATAAGTGTTCTTCCTTAATGTATTAGGAAGATTATTAACCAAGAGTTAGACAAGATTTCTGTCATGCCCCGAACCCCGGGCCCGTGACTGGTGCCCTACCTGGGCACCCTTCTACCTTAACAACACAAGTAAACTGCGGAATTTAAATAACACCTCATTTTTTTTTAAACCAACGTACGTGCAAGGGCAAGGCCGACAAGGCTGCCATAATATACATAAACGAAAGACACTACAACGTACATGAGTCCAATCCCACATATGAATACAGACCTCTAAGAGTTTTATCAAATATGACGGACAAGGCCCCATTGCACCCATAACCGCATAAAAGCACATCGAAAGAACTATACCAAAAGATAAGCTCCTGAACAGAGGGAGCTATCCAAAAACTCTGAGCATGGTCCTACACCTGCAGATCACCAAATCTAGCATTACCTAAACTGCGGCATTTGAACGCGGCCCAGGAGGTCGATGCGAAGAATGTACCAAGTATGTGAAACGGTAAGTACTGTAATGAAATCATAACAGTCTAACAAAACAGGAGACATGTATGATAGCCAACCTACGATGCAACACATAAATAAATATATCAAGTCGTGGACGCGTGCCAAAGTCATTACTCAAATATAACCATGGGTCTCACGCCCATAATATCAATCATGCCCGTGTTATCCTTTCTCACTGTCGGCAGTCCATGATATAATATCAAACCAATAAGCATAATGTCATATAGTCTGCCCATAAAGGTATATTGCCCGACCCATTTCTGGGACGATAATGTCATATAGTCTGTCCGTAAAGGTATACTGCCCGACCCATTTCTGGGACGATAATGTCATCTAGTCTGCCCGTAAAGGTATACTGCCCGACCCATTTCTGGGACGATAATGTCATCTAGTCTGCCCGTAAAGGTATACTGCCCGGCCCATTTCTGGGACGATAATGTCATATAGTCCGCGTAAGGTATCGCCCGACCCATTTCGGGACGATAATGTCATCTAGTTCGCGTAAGGTATCTTGCGCCCATTTCGACGATAATGTCATATAGTATACCCGTAAAGGTATACTGCCCGACCCATTTCTGGGACGATAATGTCATCTAGTCTTCCCGTAAAGGTATACTGCCCGGCCCATTTCTGGGACGATAATGTCATATAGTCTGCCCGTAAAGGTATACTGCCCGACCCATTTCTGGGACGATAATGTCATATAGTCTAATTCTCAATTAAACAAGCCAAAGTACTTATCAAGGCACACTTAGACTAATTCTCAATTAATCAAGCCAAAGTACTACGTACGTACATTCTTTTCAAAAGACTCCTTTTTATGAATTACTCCAAGATACTAACACCCGTAGTATCAAGGTGTGTCTATTTTTCAAGTAAGTTACTACACTCTTAGAAAACTCATTTCAAATCTTGAAATCAAGTAACTTCAAATTTTTACAATCTAGGCAACTTATGCCCATTAATCAAAATAGACAACTTCCTAAACCTTCCATAAAGCCGTTATAACCAACTTCCCATAAAGTCGTTATAACCCTTTATGGTTTTTAGACAATTTCATTCTTTTTTTATAACCAAGAGACTTATACTTAAACCAAGTATCACAAACTTTCAAATCAAGTTTCTTAACTTTCAAAAATACTTCGAGTCTCTTAATATATCGAAAACAAGTTTCTTCTACTTTTAAACCTCAAGTAACTCACACCTTTAAGACAAGTTACTTCTCTTAAATCATGTCATTTCTCCTCTTTTGAAACAATTAAGTAAATCACTCCTTTGACTCCCCTAAAGTCATTATAATGACCTTTAGGTTTTGGAACTAAGGCACTAGCCAAAAGGTTTGGAAACCATTTCCTTTTCAAGACTCCATGTACTTTAAGTAACATACTTTCACTTTTAAGAATCCAAACTTCACCAAGGACATGGATTATACAACTTACAATTTAAACATCAAAGTACAATCAAGGGAGTACATAGAACAAATTCTACTTTAGGCAATCCAAATACAACCAAGGAATGGATCATTTAAGGAGTAGGAAATACTTTCTTTATCTTAAGGAATCATGCTAGAAGAGGAGATAGTTCACATACCTTTCCGGCTAAATCCACAAGCTAAGCCGAATACGCCGTACGTAGAAGTGTCAACCTATAATGGTCACAACAAGACTATCAACTTCTTGTCTCTAATGTAGAATAATACTAAGTATACGGTCTCTAATTCTACGGAAAATCGGGCAGCACTTCCATTGTTTCTACTCACTTTGCCACCTTTTTCAAGGCCGAATACAATAACCAACACGCCACATTTAAGGCTCAAAACAACAACCAAACAAAGGGGATTACACGCCTTACAATATGTGTAAAATTCCGCCCCACAATTCATATCAAGTAGTATAAAAATCCAAGCCATTCTCGGCCAACTTATAACCAACAACACTAAGTCTTTTCCAATCCTTTTCCAAATTCCAATTTCTAAGGTCTAACATGTTATATAGTTATAAACCACTTCAACAACTACAATTTCCTTCTTACACAACATGCGACGACTTAAACGAATAATCGACTTGAATTGTAATCTTAAGGCTAAACATGCTAGTTTTCGGATTAGGGTTCCAATAGCCAATAAACTTATCAACTTCACACTATATACCACATGCTTGCTAATATCCATAACTACAACAACAAGTAAGTCTTAACTACTAAAACGACAAAATTTATACCTTTCCAAACCCTTAAAATTTCCAAGATTCAAAGTCGCGCCTTAGCAATTCTTAGCTCCTTTCCTTAGGTTCCAATCCACTCCAAGCACTCCTTAGAGGCCTATGAAGAACCCATCTTCAAGTTCCAACTTCAAAGTTGAAGAACTCCTTAAGTTTCCGCCTTGCGACTAACGTAAAAATGCATTTTTTCCGAAATCTTTCTATTGAGATATCCTTACAATACCCTTAGGGACATTGGGTTAAAGTCTTGTGGCTAAAGGATCAAAACTACAAAATTTTCTTGTGCAAAAGACCTCAAATCGAGAGCAATTAGTGAGGGACAAGAGTTGTCTAATTTTTCTAAGTGTTGAAGAGCAAGTCTTGCACTAGTAGCATGCTTATATAACACATTGGAAGGCTTAGACTTAAACAAATGGGTGGTTAAGATGAAGATCACATGGATCAAGCCCAAGTGGCAAGTTGACTTGGTCAATTATATCAAGCTTGCAAGACTTATCTTCCAAGATGGTCAATGACCATTTTACCCCCTTACCAATTCGACCAAGACCTTGTGGGGGTGCCACGTGTCGCCCTCTCATTCGTCCATAAAATTCCGTAACCTCATGGGTCCACAAAATGTAAAATTCCTCGGGTGGGCCCCACATGACCAAATCCGTAAAAATAAATTTCCAAAAAGTTAAGAGTTCCATACTTTTCAAATAATGTATTTTGAGAATCCAATTCTCAACAACGAACATTTTTCCTTTCCGACGTCCGGAAGATTTTCCGTCGGAAAAACAATTCTTCCTTTCGTACTAATTTCCAAGTCTTGATTCCTTATATACATTCTCTTATACATGTCCTGGACTTCCGGGGTGTAACATTTTCACACCCCTAGCCTCAAAAACCCTCACAAAGCCGAGAGTGGGCAGATTTGGAACTTTAGTGTTCTTCACTTTTTGGAGTTCATTCTTGAATAGAAGTTGGTTAGGAACTTCTAAGGGTGACTTGTGGTGGTTTGAAACACAAAGATTTGGAGCTAAAATTGCATAGGATCGACTTTAAGTTCTTGGATATTTTTGGGCTAAATTGAGGTAATGAACCTTAACCTCTTTGTGAAGTTGATTATTATGTATATTGGAAGTATATTATGGAGTATGAGATATAAGGAAAGATTTGAACCTTGTTAAGATGTTAAAAGGAGAATTGGCATATTAGTCATTAAAATGGTAAAAATGTATCAATTACTTGACTAAGAAGTTAACAACAAAGAAACTATAACTTATATAAAGATTGGAATATAAGTTGGAAGACTAATGAAGTAATTGGATAAGTAAAATTGTAAAAGTTGGCCAAAGACCCCAACTTAAGGACTGTATTTACATTGTTGTTAAGGGGAAGATTGTTAATCGCGTCCGCTTGGGCGTGTGATCCCCTTCTTTATTTATTGTTGTTGTTAAGGGGAAGATTGTTAATCGCGTTAGTTTGGGCGTGTGATCCCCTTCTTTAATTATTGTTGTTGTTAAGGGAAGATTGTTAATCGCGTTCGCTTGGGCGTGTGATCCCCCTTTAAATTTCGGAATTATTGCGCCTTATTTATGGCATGTTGGTTACTATTATCGGGCCTTGAAAAGGTGGAAAATTGAGTAGAATCGGGAGGTCTGCCCAATTTTTCGTAGACTAAGAGAAATCTTACTTAGAAGAATCACGTAAAAGTAGAAGTTGATAGGCGTGTTTTGACTATTATAGGTTGACACTCTGCACGCGACATATCCGACTTGGCAAGTGGATTTAGCCGAGGAGGTATGTGATTCTTCCTATCCCTTTGAGCATGATATTTGTGAAATATATATAGTACGGTAGACGTACGTGTGTTAAACTAAATTTGGCTTTACTTTGATGTCTTTGGACTTGAGTTCTAATTAATAAGAATCTTGAATATTTCAAAAGAGTTATGAATCATTTTGGAAGAAAAGTAATACTTGGTTTTCATAAAAAGTTTAAGTGTTATACTAGCTTTATGGGAAGTTAGCTATAACGACTTAAGAAAGATAAGAAACGGTTTAATTATTTGTTTATCAAATGCTTGAAATGATGTTTGAAGGTATGGTAAGTTGGTTTGATAAACATGTTATGATGCTACGTGTGTTAGTATCTTGTGACGCTTGTGTAAGGAGGTTATTCTTGTTGTGCTTATGTTGTTTAACGATAAGCCGTTGTGTTAGTATCTTGTGACGCTTGTGTAAGGAGGTTATTCTTGTTGTGCTTATGTTGTTTAACGATAAGCCGTTGTGTTAGTATTATATCACTCACCCTCCTGACTTGTTACGATGCCGTGGGTTAGCCGCCCCCGATGCGAGGAATACCTCATGCGGGTCCATGGAACCTATGCGGAGCTGCGGGAATTCCAGGATGATCACTCCGGGTGTGTTACGCGATGCGAGGAATACCTCATGCGGTCTATGTGGCCATGCGGACTGCGGAGTCGTGACGATGCCGGGTTAGCTACCGTCACGAGGAATACCTCATGCGGGCCTAGGGGGCCTATGCGGACTGCGGGAGTTCCACGATTAGGCTCGCATAATGATACTATGGGCGATTGGCCTTGCTTCGATCATTAGCGGCCTAGAAAAGACCATTTACATTATATCTATTTTTGCTCTTGTTTATGATGTGGCACTATGTGCGGTTAACTTGGTTGTTTCGTACATATTTGTTAATTGGTTTTAAAATGTTATAATCATATATATATCAGTACTTTACAGTTACACATACTTGGTACCTGTTGTACTGACCTCCTTCGGGAGGCTGCGTTCATGCCGCAGGTAAGGGAAAACAGGTGGTGGATCCTCATTCTTAGGATCTTTACTCAGGTGTCAGGAGCTCCATTTCTACGGAGGCTCGACTTTTGGTACGGTTCTCCCTGGTGTTGTAGATGTTTTGTACATTCAGGGGTATGACGGGGCCCTGTCCCGTCATAGTGTTTACACCTTCTTAGAGGTCTGTATTCCTGTTGTAAAGTTGGGATGTAACTGTTCACTTTTGGTATTTATATACATGCCGAAAGGAAACTTTTCTTGGGATAGACTGTTCTTATTTTACACTGTTTCATGTTTGCAAGTTTATATTCCGCTGGTTACTCTGATGTATGTCTACTTGGGTGCCCGGGTAAGGCACCAGTCACGGGCCCGGGAACGGGTCGTGACACTTAGGGTTGTCGATAATTCCAATTTTATACAACCTAAGTCCATAACTTTTATGTTGTTGTTCACTACAGTCCAATCATAAACGGGAAGGAAAGTGAGATTTAAACTTCTGATTTTAAAGTGTAGGGAATATATGTTTTAATGAAAAACACTTCATATTTCTAGCCTTGCTTTATTCACTTTTATTCAGAAATTATCTTTTAATCTCATTTTTGACAAGGAAGAACAATTAAATCATACCTTTGGAATCTGCCCACGTCAGTCACGTGTAGTCGAAATCCTCATTACCATAAGATGGAGGTTTTTTGCTATAAGATGGAACATCATCTTCAGCCTTCTCCTTATGTCCCAATTGACATCATCAACCTTTCGTGGACGCTTGTTTCCACCACTCTCGGGAGCGGTGACAACACATCTTCCTTGATCCTTAGCTTTGCCAGATGCTATCAGCAGTATCTTCAAGTTCAGGATCAGCAACAAAGATCTTCCCTTTGACGGAAACATATCTGTAACTATCGTCAATGAGAGATCAAAAACTAGAACCAGATTTGTTGACAGAGACAATGTTTGAACTTTTAACAGAATTGTCAATAAAACTAGTTTCAACAAGAAACTCACAGCCAGATTTGGGATCATATCTGTTGGCTAACATCTTTCTCGCACAAGTACAAATAATGTCTTAAGATTGTGAGTTACACAATGAATGTACAGTAAAATATCACGACATGTTCATATCTATGATCACAAGTTCTAAGAGTTCCTTTTGGTATTTGTTAAAAGTCATTCTTTTCTTTTACAAAATCTGTGAGTTACACAATGGATGTACGGGAATAGTATACAACTACTACTAGTGTTTCGAAAGAATATATTATAATGGTTTATAATACAACAGCCTTGAAGCCTAACAAGAGTTGTGACAACCACAACAAGTTTGATTATCTTGGTCTTCGTTCTTGAATGGTTCTTGAGTTCGTCCTGAGTCTTCATTCCAACTGCAGCAAGCTCTTAGATCTCGATAGCCTGAACCCAAGAGTAACTAAATCTGGTAGAGTTATAGTTGCGCTGTTGAGTCGAGTGATAATCACTCTATCCTTAAGACATTATTGCCCCGTATATATCCTTTTACGATATGGGCAACTTTCTCCCTTGATAAAACAACAACTAAACAAATGAGCAAAGGAAACTAAGTGTTTCTCAAGAAGAACCTTTGAGTGTGTGAGAGTATGCTAGAGAGGAAGAAGTTCAGAAAAATCTGAACTAGACAAGAGTAAGGAGTGTTTACAATTGAGTCAAGGGCCTCAATTTATAGTGTGTGTAAGATGACCTCTAATCTAGCCAACTAATGGCAATTAATTGTCATGTAATGACACTTATTGACAGGTGTTATTCAGCCAAATAATGGTTGAATTCAAGTGCCAAGTAATGGAGGATTAATTCTTCAAAATCAGCCCAAAAGTCAGAAACTTTTCGTCATCCGTCGACCTCACTGCCTCCAAAGCGCCGCGACACCTCAGCTCAATTAGCCTACTGACCACCAAGTGCCACGCCGCTGGCTGGAGGCGCCGCGACGCTCCTACTCCGCGGCCCTTCACGGCTCTGCGGTTATTTCAGACTCATTTCAAATCTTACACTTCGTACTTTCTTCCTTCATTTACCAGCGTGGAACACGTGTCATTTAACCAACGACCGTTGTTAGCGATATTTCGAATGCTTACGCAAGCATACGCATCGTTCACAAGTAATATAGTGTTATACCCCGTATTTCCAGAGTATGTACGTAAGGACGTACGTAGAAAAGTTTGGGCTTTAAAGTAGGCTTGGCCGAAATATTTTGTGCACAACACCCGGTTAGAGTCGTTTTTCGATGAAACATTTTACACAACTTGCGAAGGGAAAATTCCGGCTATGTCATTTTTAATTATTGCGGATTTTTCCGAGAGACGAAACATTTTGGACCAACGAGAGGGCGACACTTGGCACCCTCTCATTGGCGGAAGTTGGGGCGGTAAAGTGGCCGATTGTTCTTGGCTTTTTGTCAAGTAGTTGGTAAGATATTTGTGAGGGTTTTAAGGAGTATGGTCTAGGGGGCACTTGGGCATATCTTGGCCCTCCACTTGCCCCCCACTTGGCTAGATCTTGACCCTTGGTCTTCCTATAAATACCCCCCCCCCCCCCCCCTTTGAAGACTTCTTCATCCATTCCTAAACTTTCCTAAGTCTTGTGAGCTCTCCCCCCCTTTGAGTAGTGTCTCGTCCAAAGAGTCCTCCCTTCGAGAAGGCCCCTTGGCGAGCCCCTCCCCCTTGGCCGAGTACCCTCCTAGTGGGGTTGGCCGAGGGGTATACACCCCCTCTTGTGGTGTTGTCTCGTATAAATACCCCCCTCTTGGTAGAAATACTCTCCATAGTATTGTTACTATACCCAAATTACCTTAGCCGTATACCTTGTAGTATTCCAAAGATACCTCTATACGTAGAGTCAGGAATACTACCTTTTGTCCTTTTAGTCTCAAACCGAAACCCTAAGGAAAACCTTCATAGTTGGTTGAAGTGTTAAGTAGGAGTTGCGTAGAACTTCTAAGGGTTGTTTGGAGCGGGTTGGAGCGTGCAGTCTAGGAGCTAAACCTTGCTCAGATCGACTTTATCTCTGATAATTTTGGGCTTATCGAGGTAAATATTCTTGTCCCTTATTGTAATTGGAAATTACATGTTGTAGGATTATATAGTTGAAGTATACTATATATAGAATCAACATAGTCTTGCGGCAATGTCTTTTGACTTAAGCTGAATTTAAAGAAGAGAATCAACTGTAATTACATAGATCAGACAGAGACTTGTGTAGCATTACGTGGGTAGAATCAGATACGCCCGGTTAGATGTATAAACCCCCGGTTGGCTTGATAGCGGCCTCGATAGAGAGAGGAGATTTACGCGCGGTTGCGGGGAGGAGTCTTTGAATTTTTCTGTAGAATATTCTACGTTGAGATCTAGATGTTAATAGGCGCCTTGTGGCCTCTATAGGTTGAAGTACTACGTATGGCGTGATCTACTTGGCTTAAGGAGTAGCCGACGGTTTGAGGTACTTGGAGCGTTTTGCTATTAGTCGATAATCGTCGCGAGGTATGTGAACCTCTTCCTATCTTTTCTAGCATGATATGTGTATAACTATGTAGTACGGTAGACGTACATGTGTTAAATGTATTTGATTGGTTTAAAACATAAAGTGTTATAACGGCTTTATGGGAAGTTGGTTATAACAGCTTTATGTAGGTAAGAAAATGCTTTGTGGTTTTAAAAACTTAAGTGTTATAATAGCTTTATGGGAAGTTAGGTATAACGGCTTAAGAGAGATAAAATGAATGATTTATTGATTTTAAAAGTTAAGAGACTTGATCTTAAAAGATAAGAGACTTGACTTAATTAAATTAATATGAATTTTGTGTGAAACCTCATTCGTGAGTAATGAGTGCTTGGTTTTTAAAAAGGAATAATGTTTTACTGATTTCGGAAATCAGAATGAGTATCGACAAACCACTGCAGCGTTAATAAAGGGAAATGTGTTGATTAATGAAGTATTATTAAAACCAGTAGAAACCTCCATCTGCATAGAAGCTAAGATGAGACAAAATGATATTACATTTCCTAGATCATGGCTGCTTAATAAGATTGATTATGAACAAGAATAACCTACTCACATATAAGGCATATGTTTCTCATATTGTTTAAAAAGAGAACTATATTCTTAAATGAATAAGACTATGAACTACAAAACCTTGCTAAAATAAGAAACGTGAACATTTGAAATTAGGCAAACTTGAACGTTTGGAAAATAATGTTGTTACTTGATTTTACAAAGGGAAGTGTTTTGGTTTACTTAAAAAGATAGTCACTCTATTTTATACTACGAGTATTGTGTGACTTCTTTTAAAGAAACGGATCTTTTAAAGAGTTAATGTATGAAGTACTTTGGGGATAAGATACCCGAACTTGTTAGCATAAAGTACCTTGTGTGAATAACTTGATTGTGTTGGTTTGTGATAGCCTTGTAATACTTTCTTGTTGATTTGATAAGTAAATATGTTAGGATGCTACGTGTGTTAGTATCTTGTGATTGTTGTGTAAGGGGGTCATCCTTGTTGTGCTTACGTTGTTAAACGTTAAGCCCGTTGTACTGTTATTGTATCACATACCCCCTTGACTTATTATACCGAGGGCTTGCCCTCGACGCGGTCTATACGGCCTATGCGGTCTGTGAGACTATGCGGAGCAGCGGTATGCTCCAGGATTGATCATTCCGGGTGTTTTGCCCGATGCGGGGGATGCCCTATGCGGTCCATGGGACTATGCGGTCTATTGAGACTATGCGGGCTGCGGAAGTCCAGGCGGATACCGGGGGTTAAGCTGCCCGATGCGGGTATACCTCGGCGGTGCAGGACCATGATTCGAGGAATACCTCATGCGGGTCGTGCGTGACCTATCGCGAGTCGCGGTAAGTTCCGTGAATAGACGCGCAGATTGATATCGCGCGAGTGGCCGCTTCGATCATGTGGTGCGGTCTAGAAAGACCTCGTGATACGCTTTATAGCATTGTTGGTACCGTAGGTTTTAGTAGTCGCTATGCCTTCGCATTTACCGTGCGGTTTTATTATGACACGTGGGACTCGTGTTTATGTATATTCCTTGGTGCTTTTATATCATGGATCGCCGGCGATGGAAGGTATTCCACGCATGATTGATGTTGTGGGGCGTGAGACCCATTGTTATACTTGAGTAATGACTTGAGGCGTGAGTCCTCGACTTGACGATCGCTTTGTGAACTATAGTTTGGTTATCATACATGTCTCGCTTTATATAGACTACTATGATTTCCTTTACTGATTTTTCGCCACATACTTGGTACTGTTATCGACCTCCTTCGGGGGCCGCGTTCATGCCGCAGTGAGGTACACTAGTGTTGATCCTCGCTCATGTGGTCACATTCAGCGTTTGGGAAGCTCGCTTCTCCGAGGCTTATCGATGGTATAGTCCCCGTCGTTGTAGGTACTTACATTCAGGTATGGCGGGGCCCTGTCCGCCATTGTTGTCGTATCATTCTTAGAGGTGCATCGTTGTGGCGAGTTGTAGAAAGGGATGTAATCGCTCAAATTGTTATTTATATGTATCCAAGGTAACCGCTTTTGGTTAGCTTTGTCTTCTTATTTCACCGTCTTATTACATTGGTTTCATGTATTGTCTTTATATTCATTGATTTCTCGATGTATGACTCCGGGTGCCCGTAAGGCACGATCCACGCCCCGGTTCGGGTCGTGACATATAGTCTATAAGACCGAATATCATCCACAGAGACTGGTTTCTAAGTACCGTTCATCTATTTTATGTTATCTATTTGGCAATCGATATTTGATTGGGGTTTTTATTTAACTACTAGAATAATTGCAAGATTTAAACCAATAAAGTTGTAATCAGTTATGAATGAATTAGGGCTTCCAAAATCCTCGACTATCCACTTTATTCAATCCTTAATGCGACTAGAATGATTCTTCTTCTTCGTTAAGATAGCGATTAACTAGACTGTCTTGTATTCTGGTTAGGACATATAATCACTCAACCCCAGTGCAGAACCCTTCTATATTTCTATGATAGGATTTACCACATAGGAGGATTAAGAACAGTAACCTATAATGCTACACAAGTATCGGGGTACTTTCGTCCGCGATTTTAACCTATGTCTAGTCAATTACAACATATCCAAATCTCTCCTTTCGGTTTTTTATTCGAAATAATATAGGTTATGATAATTAGTGATCAATTAATTATCAAACATTCATACCAAATATTGACTAAATCTTAATCAAGTGAAGAAGACATCAAACTACTGCATTAATTCATGAATAAATGTTTCAAGCGATTCATAAGGGAAGCCCTAATAGAGTGTTTAGCTCCTAGCCATAGTCACGCTAAGAACTAACACAATATCCATACATAAACTGAATTAAAAACGAAAGAAAGAAAATTATATAGAACAAAGTCTCCAATTGTAGCTCCAAATCCGCCTTGTGTTGTGTTGTGTTGTAGAATGGCCAACCTCCTTCATAGCATTAATCCCTAGGGCTTAAATATCCTATAATTTTCGTGTCCTATGGACCAATCTGCCCTTAGCCAATTTGCCTTCGGAACTGAAATTTCCCGTGTCGGCACCGTGGTTCTGCATACCGGCACCGCGGTGCCGAAACTCCTGCAGCTTCTCAGCACAAATGGCACCGCGGTACTGCCTGATGGCACCGCGGTGCTGAAAGTCTTGTGACTCCTCGGTAAATATGGCACCGCGGTTCTGCATAGTGGCCGCTGATCACGCTCTGAGTTGCCAACTTTCGTCCTTTTCGCCTCGGGAGCACTTTTTCTGCCCATTTCTCGTTCCTTTTTGCCATTTTGTCTTTTTGCACCGCTGTGACTCAAAAGAAAGAAAAATAAACCTACTACTATGCTAAACACAACTAAAATGAGTGAAATACCAACTAAAAAATGACTCAAAAGGCGTATACAAAATACGCCTAACAAACACCCCCAAACTTAACCTTTGCTCTCCTCGGGCAAAGATCAAAACAAAAACAAAGACACAAAAATAAAAGACTCAAAGACTCAAATCAAGCAGCTGCACAAAGACTTAGAAACACATGAACGTCAGTTGAGATAATATGCAGGAATAAATATAACATGCATTCAGCAATCTAGAATTTCAAGTCAGATATTGTCACGACCCGAACCCGGGCCCGTGACTGGTGCCTTACCCCGGGCACCCTAGTGATACATCATCAGAGAAAATCAGCGGAAATAAAAACATGAACATGAATTAAGAGACATGATAAATAAACAGCAACCAAAACTTGCCTTCAAGATATATACATAAATACGAACGCTTATCCTTTTTACGCACTCGCCCAACAAGATTACATGCACTCTAAGAAGTGTCAATAACTATGACGGACAGTGGCCCGCCATACCCCAATGTACAAGAACCTCTGCACTCGTGGTAACATACCAAAGATAAGCCTCCAAGGAACGGAGCTTCCCAACACGCCGAATGTGATCCTATAAGCGGATCGATACGATGTACCTTTACTGCAGCATGAACGCAGCCTCGAGAGGTCGCATAACAGTACCAAATATGTGAAATCAGAAATATCAGAATGAAATCATAATAGTCTATATAAAGCAGAGACAAGTATGATAACCAAACTACGATTCACAACATAAGAGCGATATGTCAAGTCGTGGACTCACGCCCTAAAAGTCATCCTCACGCGTGGAACTCCTTCCTCACCGCCAGCCTAGGTACAAATCATGTGATACGCATACGTGTCTCGCCCATCTTATGGACCTAATATAGCAACGTGTGGAATACATTTCCTGCTCATCCCACGAACCTAGTCGAGTGGAATACATTCCGGATGAGCCGTAGTCAAGTGAAATACATTCCTGATGAACCAGTAATCAAGTGAAATACATTCCTGATGAACCAGAATCAAGTGAAATACATTCCCGGATGAACCGGTAGTCGAGTGAAATACATTTCCGGATGAACCGGTAATCAAGTGAAATACATTCCCGGATGAACCGGTAATCAAGTGAAATACATTCCCGGATGAACCGATAGTCGAGTGAAATACATTCCCGGATGAACCGGTAGTCGAGTAGAACACAGTACTTGCATAACAAGGCTATCACACGTAACATGGTCAAGTTTCATAACAACAAGCATAAGCAAGTTACACACAACTCAAGGTACTTTCATTTTATGTCAAAGTCCGGATTTTAACCCTAAAGTACTACGTACGTAAATTCCTTTTAAGAGATTCATTCCTTTTCTAAAAGTCACCCGATACCCGTAGTATATAAAAAAATGTGTGACTTATATCATTTAAGTAAACCAAAACAACTTTCATACTTTCCTTTTTAAGATCAAATTAAGGCAATACCATGCCTTCCTTTGGACCAAAATACTTCTCTTTTAAAAGTTAAGTTACCGCATTAAAACAAATGATAAAACCCTTCTTTTGTTTTCATAAAGTCGTTATAACCAACTTCCCACAAAGCTGTTATAACACTTTATGTTTTAAACCATTTTAAGACAACACAATGCCTTTCTTTTCCTAAAAGTTCCAGGTTGCCTAATTTCAATTACGCAAGTCTCTTTTAGAAAAGTTGCATAGTTCAATGTCTTAACCTCTTTTAAAACAATAGAGTAACACATGCCATCGGTGAGTAGGTTAATCTTGTTCATAATCAATCTTATTAAGCAGCCATGATCTAGAAAATGTAATATCATTTTGTCTCATCTTAGCTTCTATGCAGATGGAGGTTTCTACTGGTTTTAATAATACTTAGTTATTCATTACATTTTCCTTTATTAACGCCGCGTTGGTTTATTGATACACATTCGATTTCCAAATCAAGAAACGTTATTCCTTTTAAAACCAAGTACTCATTACTCACGAATGAGGTTTCACAAAATCCATATTAATTCATTTAAGTTAAGTCTCTTATTTATAAGATCCAATCTCTTAACTTTTGAAATTAATAAACCATTCATTTTACCACCCTTAAGACGTTATACCTAACTTCCCATAAAGCTAGTATAACACTTATGTTTTAAAACAACCAAATACGCTTAACACACGTATCGCATTCACATAGCTCACACATATCATGCTAGAAAAGATAGGGAGAGGTTCACATACCTCGCGACGATTATCGACTAATAGCAAAATGCTCCAAGTACCTCAAACCGTCGGCTACTCCTTAAGCTAAGTAGATCACGCCACACGTAGTACTACAACCTATAGAGGCCACAAAGCGCCTATTAATATCTTTAGATCTCAATGTAGAATATTCTACGTAAAATTCAAAGACTCTCCCCATAACAGAAATCTCCTCTCTATCGAGGCCGCTGCAAGCCAACCGGGGTTAACACGCCTAACCTGACGTGTACCATTCTACTACACAGTAATGCTACACAAGTCTACTGTAATACAGTCCTATGTAATTACAGTTCAGTTCACCTTTTAAAATTCAGGCTTAAGTCGCAAGACATTGCCGTAAGTATTATTCAGGCTTAAGTCAAAAGACATTGCCGCACAACTATGTTCAGTTCTATATATAGTATACTTAACTATATACTCCTACAACATGTAATTTCCAATTACAACAGAGGTCAAGAATGTTTACCTCGATAAGCCCAAAATTATCCAAGTTTAAATGTCGATCCCGAGCAAGGTTTAGCTCCTACTCCGTGCGCTCCAACCCGCCTCAACAACCCTTGAAGTTCTAACCAACTTCTACTTAACACTTCAACTACGGGTGAAGATTTACTTAGGGTTTCGTTTTTGTAGTGAGGAAGTATAATAGTATTTTCTGGGCTTTTGAAAAAGTGTAACCTTGGGAATACTATAAGGTATTTGGACCAAGGTATTTGGGCATTATAACAATACTAGGAGAGTATTTCTATACCACAAAAAGGGGGTATTTATACGAGACAACTAGGCTGGGGTGTACCCTGGCTAGGGCACCACAGCGGGAGGAGGCTCTCGGCCAGGGCCTTGCTCAAAGGGGGGAGGACTTTGGACGATAGCAAGACAAGAGGAGGAGTATTTGAGACTTAGATAGATTGCTCAAGTTTTGGATGAAGAAAGTCTTCAACTTAGAGGGGTATTTATAGGTCAAGTGAAGGCAACCAATGGCCAAGATGAAGACAAGTGCATAGCAAGTGTAAGGCCAAGATTTAGCCATGTGCTACCTTATCCATCTACACAAAATATCCTACCTAACCCTTGACCAAAAATTCAACACCAAAAACGTGAAAAAGGCTAGCTTTTGCCGTCCACTCCTTCCAATTAGAGGGTGACAAGTGTCGCCCTCTCGTTGGTACAAAATGTTTCTCTAAAAATCCGTAAAAATTAAAAATGCCATAGCCGGAATTTTCCCTACTAAAGCTGTGGAAACGTTTCGTCGAAAAACGACTCTAATCGGGTGTTGTGTACAAATTTCGAAACTAGCCAACTTTAAGGCTCAAATTATAATACGACGCTCACGCATATACTGAAATACGGTATAACATTCTCCTCCTTAGAAACATTCGTCCGAATGTTCCTTCTCAAGACGGATAACGATAAAATTCCTCTTAACTTTAAACAAATTTCCAATGCCACACATGGCAACAAAGTAACACACGATTTCTCCCGCCTTACTCGTCGTGCCGCCTTCCCGAACACTTGAACTCTTCTCGATAATGCACTACACTTCACCATCGCCAGTTTTCAAAACCTTGGAGTCACCACCTCCAACTTGGTTATCTTACTAGCCTCAATCTTCCTTAAGGCCATTCCCGGCCTTCACGACCGCTCGGGCCTGACACACCCACGAACTCATACGATGGTCAACTAAACTTGGGCCCAAAGACTCGTGACCCTACCACCGCGGGACCACCTGCAGCTGACCCCACCTCGAACAAAGCCGGGTTGGCCCGCAACACGCCCCAACCCGACCCATCGTCGCGCCAACTCTTGCTCCTCGACACGGAACAATCTTGCTAAATCACATCATGAAAGATACCACTTTCATTTACCCAACCTGTGACTTATCACACAATACATTCCGGCATAAAATGCACTCACTGTGATCACTCGCAAAATCTTGTACTCAAGTCGACCTTACATCTAAGGTCTCAACTGTAATATTCTAAGGTTCATCATTTTCTCACCCCTGTGCTTACCCTTTTTCCCCAAATGTTCCTAAATCACATTTTAGCACAAAGCTATTCGAACATAACACTTAACACATTAACATAACATCAAAACATACAAGCCTCTGAGGTTAAGGATATACCGGCTACCGCCCACTCTAATCATAAGTCCGCCTGCAGGCGCATAATCGTAGAAGCGATGAACCTACCATCGATCCGTAGGCTGCGTCATGCCGCGGTACCTCTCCTATAAGCACGCCTCTCGTCACATGGCCGACGGCCGCAGTGAAACAAGCACCGAAAAGACGACATTCCCGGGATGATGTTTGCCACATCGCGCACACCGGAGGGACATGAATCCTGGCTAGCACTCACGTAAACTCGTGAACTGAAGCCCGAGCTCACCAGCCCGAATACCCCGAACGACCAAGATCGCGGAGGACCACTGCATCGCGGAGGTACATAACTAGATCGTCTGCGCGGTCCGCCCGAAAGTTACCAAAGGACCTCATTGCTCGCCCTCTTCTCGATCTCGGCCATTCCGCCGACCTCTCCGTGCCTCACATCCTAGTGCATGAGCTTGCATGCGGGCAATGTCCATGCCCGGTGAAGAGCTACACCCGCATAAGCCTCTCGCCAAGTAATCATCCACCGGTGACGTAGCGGTGTACTGCCCTCCATCGCCTACCACAATGGCACATACCGAGCTAATGAGTCGAACTCACATTGTACTCTCTAACCGCCCGCCCGCCCCGCCTTAATGTCAAAAATCTGTACCGAGCCCTCTCATCTGTGGAGGCAAGAAATGTGCAAGAAATGCCCTCGAGAACTCGTCCCAAATCGCTGGAAGTGCATGCTCTTCCCGGACAGCTCCCACGAATCAAACTACCAATCGCAGATCACGCAAATGATGCGAACCAATACCACCGACTCGCCTCGAGGCTCGATCACTCTCATGATCCGTAGAGTCGGATAAACTCCCGAGGTCGCCTCGCCTCTCGATCCATAGAACACCGGAGGCTACAACTCGTAAAGTCACGTAGTCTCAAACTGCGCTCGGGGTGAACTACGGTGCTACTGGGTTGGCTGCTGATTCAAATTTATCTCATATCGCCACGACCGCCAAGAATCGCCATCTCCTTGTACCCCATCTCATCTCTTCCAGTGGGACTAGAGGCTCGTGTATCAGAGTCTCAGCAGCCATCGCCGCGCTCTAAACTCGCTGGCCGGGCGGCCGCGAAACCCGCCGTCAAGCACTGCCTCAGTATCGACCGCTCGCGCTCGTACTCTCAGATCTCACTAGCTCCTCGATTGCCTTGCCCATCCGGGTTGCCTTACGCGAGGCATAATCGTAAAGGAAAGGAATACGTCGGAGGGTCCAACTTATCACACATTTCTAAGGCACGATCTCAGAACGAGAAGAATAGAAACCAATCCTAAATGTCCTATAGCCTCCTGATTATAGATGAGGTGCACAACACACCGATAATCAAGACTCTACTAGACACGGTCGGTAGACACCTTCCGAGGACTAACTGCTCTGATACCACTTTTGTCACGACCCGAACCCGGGCGTGGTCGTGCCTTACCCCGCACCCTAGTGATACATCATCGAGAAAATCAGCGGAAATAAAAACATGAACATGAATTAAGAGACATGATAAATAAACAGCCAACCAAAATTGCCTTCAGTATATATACATAAATACCCAACGCTTATCCTTTTTACGCATCGCCACAACAGCTACATGCACTTCTAAGAAGTGTCAATAACTATGACGGACAGGCCCCGCCATACCCCGAATGTACAAGAACCTACGCACTGTGGTAACATACCAAAGATAAGCCTCAAGGAACGGAGCTTCCCAACACGCGAATGTGATCCTATAAGCGGATCGGCGGATCGATGTACCTTTACTGCGGCATGAACGCAGCCCCGAAGGAGGTCGATAACAGTACCAAATATGTGAAATCAGAAAATCAGAATGAAATCATAATAGTCTATATAAAGCAGAGACAAGTATGATAACCAAACTACAATTCACAACATAAGAGCAATATGTCAAGTCGTGACTTACGCCTAAAAGTCATCCTCATGCGTGGAACTCCTTCCTCACCGCCGGCATCTAGGTACAAATCATGTGATACGCATATCGTGTCTCGGCCCATCTTATGGACCTAATATAGCAACGTGTGGAATACATTTCCTGCTCATCCTACGAACCAGAGTCGAGTGGAATACATTCGGATGAACCGTAGTCAAGTGAAATACATTCCTGATGAACCAGAATCAAGTGAAATACATTCGGATGAACCGTAGTCGAGTGAAATACATTTCCGGATGAACCGGTAATCAAGTGAAATACATTCTGATGAACCGTAATCAAGTGAAATACATTCTGATGAACCGTAGTCGAGTGAAATACATTCGGATGAACCTGAGTCGAGTAGAACACAAGATTTGCATAACAAGGCTATCACACGTAACATGGTGAAGTTTCATAACAACAAGCATAAGCAAGTTACACACAACTCAAGGTACTTTCATTTTATGTCAAAGTCCGGATTTTAACCCTAAAGTACTACGTACGTAAATTCCTTTTAAGAGATTCATTCCTTTTCTAAAAGTCACCCGATACCCGTAGTATATAAAAAAATGTGTGACTTATATCATTTAAGTAAACCAAAACAACTTTCATACTTTCCTTTTTAAGATCAAATTAAGGCAATACCATGCCTTCCTTTGGACCAAAATACTTCTCTTTTAAAAGTTAAGTTACCGCATTAAAACAAATGATAAAACCCTTCTTTTGTTTTCATAAAGTCGTTATAACCAACTTCCCACAAAGCTGTTATAACACTTTATGTTTTAAACCATTTTAAGACAACACAATGCCTTTCTTTTCCCTAAAAGTTCCAGTTTGCCTAATTTCAATTACGCAAGTCTCTTTTTAGAAAAGTTTCATAGTTCAATGTCTTAACCTCTTTTTAAAACCATAGAGTAACACATGCCATCGGTGAGTAGGTTAATCTTGTTCATAATCAATCTTATTAAGCAGCCATGATCTAGAAAATGTAATATCATTTTGTCTCATCTTAGCTTCTATGCAGATGGAGGTTTCTACTGGTTTTAATAATACTTAGTTATTCATTACATTTTCCTTTATTAACGCTGCAGTGGTTTATTGATACACATTCTGATTTCCGAAATCAGTAAAACGTTATTCCTTTTAAAAACCAAGTACTCATTACTCACGAATGAGGTTTCACACAAAATCCATATTAATTCATTTAAGTTAAGTCTCTTATTTATAAGATCCAATCTCTTAACTTTTGAAATTAATAAACCATTCATTTTACCACCCTTAAGACGTTATACCTAACTTCCCATAAAGCTAGTATAACACTTATGTTTTAAAACAACCAAATACAGTTAACACGTATGCGTCACCGTACTACATAGCTCACACATATCATGCTAGAAAATATAGGAAGAGGTTCACATACCTCGCGACGATTATCGACTAATAGCAAAATGCTCCAAGTACCTCAAACCGCCGGCTACTCCTTAAGCTAAGTAGATCACGCCACACGTAGTACTACAACCTATAGAGGCCACAAAGCGCCTATTAATATCTTTAGATCTCAATGTAGAATATTCTACGTAAAATTCGCAGACTCTCCCGCAACAACAGAAATCTCCTCCTCTATCGAGGCCGCTACCAAGCCAACCGGGGTTAACACGTCTAACCGGACGTGTACAATTCTACTACACAGTAATGCTACACAAGTCTACTGTAATACAGTCCTATGTAATTACAGTTCAGCTCACTTTTAAAATTCAGGCTTAAGTCGCAAGACATTGCCGTAAGTATTATTCAGGCTTAAGTCAAAAGACATTGCCGCACAACTATGTTCAGTTCTATATATAGTATACTTAACTATATACTCCTACAACATGTAATTTCCAATTACAACAAGAGGTCAAGAATGTTTACCTCGATAAGCCCAAAATTATCCAAGTTTAAATGTCGATCCTGAGCAAGGTTTAGCTCCTACTCCGTGCGCTCCAACCCGCTCCAAACAACCCTTAGAAGTTCTAACCAACTTCTACTTAACACTTCAACTACGGGTGAATATTTACTTAGGGTTTCGTTTTTGTGACTGAGGGAAGTATAATAGTATTTTCTGGGCTTTTGAAAAAGTGTAACCTTGGGAATACTATAAGGTATTTGGGCCAAGGTATTTGGGCATTATAACAATACTAGGAGAGTATTTCTATACCACAAAAAGGGGGTATTTATACGAGACAACTAGGCTAGGGGGGGGTGTACTTCTGGCCAGTGGCACCACAAAGGGGAGGAGGCTCTCGCCAAGGGCCTTGCTCAAAGGGGAGGGGACTTTGACGAGAGCAAGACAAGAGGGAGGGAGTATTTGAGACTTAGATAGATTGCTCAAGTTTTGGATGAAGAAAGTCTTCAACTTAGAGGGGTATTTATAGGTCAAGTGAAGGCCAACCAATGGCCAAGATGAAGACAAGTGCATAGCAAGTGTAAGGCCAAGATTTAGCCATGTGCTACCTTATCCATCTACACAAAATATCCTACCTAACCCTTGACCAAAAATTCAACACCAAAACCGTGAAAAAGGCTAGCTTTTGCCGTCCACTCCTTCCAATTGAGGGTGACAAGTGTCGCCTCTCGTTGGTCCAAAATGTTTCGCCTCTAAAAATCCGTAAAATTAAAAATGCCATAGCCGGAATTTTCCCTACGAAAGTCGTGGAAACGCTTTAAAAACGACTCTAATCGGGTGTTGTGTACAAATTTCGAAACTAGCCAACTTTAAGGCTCAAATTATAATACGTACGCGCTCACGTACATACTCTGGAAATACGGGGTATAACAGATATTTCACAAATTCATTTCAATCACAAGTAATGGAAGCATGAATACCTAACATATGCATGTCAATTTCATTTAGTCTACGGGCCTGTGTACTTGCTATTCTCCACTAATCATAGACATACATACTAGAGATCCTCATGACTTTTCAGGGTTGTAATGTAGGCTTAGGCAGGGGTAGGTAAAAAGTTGGCATTTAGGCTCAAATTACGTACCATAAGAGTTGTTCTCATTCAACCATTTGGTCATTCTTTTTGGTATTCTTTTTTAGTTCATACCTATCGTTCCCCTCTTCTCTTTTTGAGAGCATGAAACACATTCATATAGGCACCCCAAACTTAAGCTTTAGCATATATTTTTTTCTATTGGGGTGCATCAATTTTTCACTCTCTTTTGTATTTTTTTTCACCTTTCTTCATTCCAATTTTTTTCAAATCTGCTTATGACACACAAGGGAATCATAGGGTGTCAAAGAAATAACTTATAGGCTCAAATGAGCTGACTAGGGATACAATTTATTGCAAGGTAGGTAATGAATGGTAATAATGGCTAACAAAGAAATGCCTGAATCATCTTCCTAACATGTACATCTTAACTATTTCGCCTCAAATAACAAGCAAGCAGACTTCACAGACATTTTTCAATTGACAACACATAGACTAAGCATTAAATATTCCAAATAATCAGATTTTCATGAATTTTTGGCATATCTAACTTAAGCACACAGATTTTAGCTTTCCATTCCATTACATTATCCCACTTAGTTCAGTAGACATTCCAAATAAGCACAACATGCATGATATATAAAAAATAAATTGACTCACATAAAACACAAAAATAATAAAAGACTCACAAAAATAAAATAAAATGAAAACTTCCCCTTAAACTTAAACTACACATTGTCTCAAATGTGTAAAAGACTCAAAAATTAAAATGGGACGACTTATAGACATACATCGGCTCAAAATGGTAGTGGTGGCGGCGTATACTGCATTGTCCATTGGGTGAACATGGAACTCAAATTATCAACACGCTGGGTCAGGTGTTGATGGTTTTGCATCATTTGCTCTTGATTCCGCAACATCCTTTGTTAGTTCAAAAGCATCTGCCAATCATTGTCATTGGAGGCTCTAAGGACAGGGGAGGCTGATGGCTGCTTTTGCCTGCTTCATTGTATGCCTCTAGTTCTTTCTCATACATGGCTGCTGGGTCTGCTGCTGTTGGGCTCCTTCCCCTTGCTGCTGGTCCTGGGTGGGGGTCAAGGAAGGAGTGCACTAAACTGTAGGTCACAACAAACTGGCTCTTCTCTAGGATATCAATGGCGAATGTTGGGACTCCATGCCTATCACATAAGGCAGTAATGAGTGAACCATGTCCCAATCCGCCAGTAGTCGTCTACCTACTAATCTCCCTTATGCTCTGCATTATTCCCTCCCCACATCAATTGTCATGCCCGTCATGATGCCATAAATGAGCTGGATTCTATCTGAGGGAACATTTGTAAAATAAGTTGACGGAATCAAGCGTGCACTTATGAAATATATCCATCCTTTGGCTGTTCTATTAAATTGGCATCGAGCAAGTCTCCTGGATCCGTTGCGGGCAAAACTAAACTCAGCGCCTGGGTAGCACAATGTCTGCGCTACTACGTCCCACAGGATGTGGTTGGCGTCTCTTGACCAACTTCTGAAGTGGTTTGGATTATCGCCTCGGTCCTCCACATGTTTTTCTATTTGTATTTGAAAAGCAAGGTAGGTTAGTTAATGAAAGGGTAAGGTGAGCGTTCAGAACCAGTCTTGAAGTGAATGAATTAGAAAGAAGTAATGTAAAATTTTAAACATTCCAAATTGGTTTCCGGAATCATTAGGGCTTTCGGGGATGTTCTAGCTCTTTCCTGAAGCTCTAAGCCCGCATCTTCCGCTTCTATTAGAGGGGCAATCTCAACTTTCTCTCGGCTGAAGCTATCATTGGTATTCACCGACTTAACGAATCTTAATAGGGGAGAATCATAGATCCTTAGTATCGCATTCACTATTTCGGAATTGACATGCACATATTTCCCTCTAACAAAGCACCGCCCATGCTCTTGCTCGGGGTAGTTCGCATAGAACTCTCTCACAAGGCTAGAATTTTGAAGTGGGATCCTTTCTGGACTGGTGAACCTTCTCCACCCATTGGCCTCGATCATGACCCTAATAGGCTCGTAGTCATCATCATCATCAAATGGCCTGGCCTTGTAATCCATTCCTCTTTCTAGTATCAATGCCCTAGTGCTAATCTTGTTATATCGATCCTCCGCCTGTTTGTTGGCGAATCGAGTCACATCATATTCTGGGGCGGATGAAGATGCTGAAGCTCTTGAAGTTCGTTTCCTAGAGGCCATAGTGCAGGTTGTTGGGAAATTTTTCAGCAGCGTTTTCTTTGTTTCCTCGAGGTTTCCCAACAATTCTCCCACCACACAACAACAATAACCAAGCAAAAACCGGACCACAACAACAATACACAATAATTACACCACAATAATCCTCAATCCACACAACTACACAACACAACAATACCCAGTACACACCCACAATTACACATCGCCCTACCACCACAGTACTTACAATCTCCAAACTTGCAAGTTACTTTCCCTACTAGCCTTGAAATTGCAAGCATAATGATGAAGATTACTTGTTTTAAGAGTTGTTCTTCACCAATTTCTTGACCCAAATAGAGGGAATGATGATGGTGTAAGATATGAGGGTATTTTCAATGGGGTGGTGTGTAGGGATTTTTGAAGAATTTGGTGGAGTTTGTGGGAATTTTTGTGGATAGAAGGAGAGGAATTTCGGAATTTGTAGAGAGAGGAAGAGTTTCTGTTTGTGTGGGAAAGGATTTGGAGATTTAGGTCTTTTTAATTCTGAATCTCGTTCGGGCACCGCGGTGCCAAAAGTACTGTGCCCCCTATGCTCATGCGGCACCACGGTATTGCATCATGGCACCGCGGTGCATAAACTCCTGCGACCTCTATGAACATTAGGCACTGCGGTCCTGCATAATGGAACCACGGTGCTTCCCCGATTTTGTGTTTTCCATCCTTGTCTTCGTGCTTAGTGTCTCATTCCTTCACCTGGTTTCACAACACAATAAAAATATACCAAAAGTAAGACTGTTCTATTAAATTAAATTGCATAATTTAAAAATTGGGTTGCCTCCCAAGTAGCGTTGTCTTTAACGTCTTGTAGCCGGACGCAGATTACTCATTAATTCATTGGGGGTACTTTAACCCTACTACCTATCCATTTCAAAATCATCCTCCTCTTTCTCACTCTGTTTTTCTTTTTCACAGGTGGGGGTTCAGTAAGACTTACCTGTTCGACGATTTCCATGACATTCATTTTTGTTTCAGCATTCTTGCTGACATGTGGGTTCACCGTTGTATGAATGATCTCCCTATCTTTGTCCTGTGCTGGCTGAACTGCTGTGTCAGCTGTGCCGACTGCGAAACACTTGTTGATGGCTTGGGATTCAATGGTGGAATTGAACACTTTGAACACCATCTCTTCCTCCTGAAACCTTAGTCTCAGTTCTCCCTTTTCTATATCAATCAGGGCTCTCCCAGTTGCAAGGAATGGTCTCCCCAAAATGATGGGTATTTCATCATCTTCCTCCATATCAAGAATGAGGAAGTCTGCTGGGAAGAAGAACTTTTCCACCTTGACCAACACATCTTCTATTATGCCTCTGAGGTGCACTACGGTTCGGTCGGCCAACTGTAAATTCACCGTGGTTGGTTTGGCTTCTCCCAAACCCAATCTCTTGAAGACAGACAGAGGCATGAGATTGATACTAGCCCCTAGATCACACAGTGCCTTGTTGCATGTCACCTTACCAATAGTGCAGGGCAAGGTGAAGCTTCTTCGATCCTTCAGCTTAGGAGGCAGTTTCTTTTGCAGGATGGCACTGCACTCCTCTGTCAAAGATACTGTCTCATAATCCACTAGCCTTATCTTTTTTCCAAGTATCTCCTTCATGAATTTAAAGTATGCTGGCATATGTTCTAGTGCTTCAAAGAAGAGGATATTTATGTGAAGCTTCTTAAACACCTCCAAAAACATGGAGAACTGCTTGTCAATTGCCTTCTTTTGTAACCTCTGAGGGTAAGAGATTCTATCAACGTACTCCCTCAAAGGTGTTCGTGGAGCTGTCTCAACTGTAGGGCGGTCCCCAGTGACCTCCTCATTCTCCACATCATCTACTTTCTCACACTCCTTCTCACTTACCTCTGCGGGCTGGGGAGCAACCTGCTCCAACTGCTTCCACTCCTCAACAACACTGCTTGACACTGCTCTCTAGGATTTACCTCTGTATTGCTTGGGAGAGTGCCCTACGGCCTGTTGGTGGCCATGTTTGCCAGTTGTCCAACCTGCGTTTCCAGGTTCCTATGAGCGGACCTGGTTTCAGATATGAACTGATTCTGCGAATTGGTGAGTGTCAGCAATGCATCTCTCAGTTCATCAGTCTTCTCCTGTTGTGTAGGTGGTCTAAACTGCTGGGATGAAGTGGCCTGATTTTTCATCTATTGGTTCTGGTGACCACCTTGATATGGTTGCTGTTGAGGCTGATCATTCCTCCACGAAAAGTTAGGGTGATTTCTCCACCCTGGGTTGTATGTGTTGGAATTATAAAGCCTCTGAAAGTTCCCCACCGCCTGTACTTGCCCCATTGGCACATTATTAGGGTCCACCGCTGTGCATCTATCAAAGGAATGCGGTCCACCTCAAATCTCGCAATTCACTGGCATCTGGACTGCATTCACAGACATGGTGTTCTGCTGCAGTTGCTTCTTCAGAAGGGCCACATGTGCATTCAAGGCAGTGATGGCATCTATTTCATGTATGCCCATAGTCTTCCTACAATTTACTGACCTGTCATCTGCCCCTTGATGATTGTTGGCAGCCATGTCTTCTAGTAAGTCATGTGCCTCGTTGGCACTCTTTCTCATGAACGCTCCATCTGATGTAGCATCAATGATGGTACGAGTGGTACCACTCAATCCATTATAAAAAATGTGGACCAGCATCCACTTCTATATTCCATGATGTGGGAACTTTCTTTGCAAATCCTTGAATCGCTCCCATGCATCATAGAGCGACTCACCATCCACCTGGTAGTAATTGTTCAGCTCTCCCTTTAACTTTGTAGCATTGGAAGGAGGGAAGAACTTTGCTAGAAACTTTTGGGCCAGGTCCTGCCAAGTAGTGACAGAGTTGGCAGGTAGTGAGTTCAACGAGATTTTTTGGCTCTATCCCTCAGTGTCACGACCTGAACCCCGGGCCTGCGATTGGTGCCCTACCTGGCACCATTCTACCGATTCATCCCAAGTAACCCGCGGAAGATAAAGATACTCATCATCATTTTTTTTATAAAAAAAAGCAAAGGAAAAGCCGGCAAGGCCGCCGCTATATATATATATATATATATATATATATAAGACAAAACGAAACTACATTGTACACGAGTCCAATCCCACATATGATTGCAGACCTTTAAGAGTTTGAACAATATACTATGACGGGACAAGGCCCCGCCGTACCCATAAAATGTACAAAAACCTGTACTGAAAGATCATTACCAAAATGATAAACTCCAGAACAATGGAGCTATCCCAAAACTCTGAGCAAGGATCCTACACTTGCAGATCACAAAATCAAGGCACCTAAACTCAAGGCGTAACGCACTTCTGAGAAAGGGGGTCAATACGGAAAATGTACCAAGTATGTGAAACAATAAGTACTGCAAATGAGATTATAACAGGCCAAACAGATAACAAGAGACAAGTATAATAATCAAATACCAGTACACTGTGCCTTTTAAAGATATGAAATCCATGTCAAAATTATGGACGTCTGTCCATATAAACAAATATTGTCATGGGAGTTGAACCCGAACATTATACATAAATACTGCCCTGTAAGGTATTATGTCCGGCCCTATCTAGGACGCGATGAAGTCAATAAGGTATTCTGACCGGCCCCTTCTGGGACGCGGTAAAGTCAATAAGGTATTCTTCTCGGCCCCTTCTGGGATGCGATAAAGTGGCCCTTCTGGGATGCGGTAAAGTCAATAAGTCAAATAAGGTATTCTGCCCGGGCCCTTCTGGGACACGGTAAGTCATGTAATATATACTGCCCTGCCCATTAAGGTATACTGCCCGGTCCATTCTGGGACACGGTAAAGTCATGTAATATAAACTGCCCTGCCCATTAAGGTATACTGCCTGGTCCATTCTGGGTCACGGTAAAGTCATGTAATATATACTGCCCTGCCCATTAAGGTATACTACCCGGCCCATTCTGGGACGCAGTCCAAATATAAAGGACTGTACACATATAGCTATCACAAGCAACTATGTACAATTTAAATCATCTCCGACTCTCATTAGCACAAATAGAATGAACTATCATTTTAGAAAAACTCAAGGCATTATCACATCTTGTAATATTAGAGAATTGAACCCAAAGTACTATGTACATCCACCGTACATTCCTTTCCTTTATAATAAATCCTTTGACTCTCAATGAACCAAAATAAAATAACTTTCATTTAGACAACCCAAAGTACTATCAAGAGAATAGATATAACAATCTTTCATTTTTGAAACCCCAAGTACTATCAAGAGAATAGATATAACAATCTTTCATTTTTGAAACCCCAAGTACTATCAAGAGAATAGATATAACAATCTTTCATTTTAGAAATCTCAAGTACTATCAAGAGAATAGATATAACAATCTTTCATTTTAGAAATCCCAAGTACTATCAAGAGAATAGGTAAACAACTTTCTTTTTATACCCAAAGTATTATCAAGAGAATGGATATAACAACTTCCTTCTTGTAAAACCCAAAGTATTATTAAGAGAATGGATATAACAACTTCCTTTTTGTAAAACCCAAAGTATTATCAAGAGAATGGATATACCAACTTTCTTTTTGGAACTCAAAGTACTATTAGTGAAATAGATAGAACACTTCTATTTTGGAAACTCAAAGTACTATTAATGAAGTACATCATTAAGGAGTAGGATTCACTCCCTTTATAACAAGGAATCACGCTAGAAGAAGAAAGGATAGTTCACATACATTTTTGGCGACTAACCAACTCTACAATCTAGAATACGTCTCAATGTACTTCAACCTATAACGACAATAACACACATATCAACACGTGCTCACTAAAGTAGGTTAACACCAAGTAAAGGTTCTCCTTTTTCTATGAAAATTTGGGCAGCACTTCCCCTATAAATATGTACTTTTCCACTTTTTTCAAGGCCCAAATTCAACAACAATCAAGCCTCATTTAAGGCACAATCAAAACAGCAACCAAAGAGGATTACACGCCTACTTGACGTGTAAAATTCGGCCCCTTAATCTACACAAAACAGTCCATAAAAACAGTCCACAATTCCATCAACAATAAGGGTAAAATGTGAAGCCTTTTAACACCCTTTTACACCGTTATTCCTTAGGACTTTCATTAGCAATTTTACCACATTAATCATGCATGTTGAAAACTGAATTTTAAGCATATACACGCCACAAAACAATCCATAAAAATTGCACGACAATATCCAACAGTTTTATAGATTCCACGGCCAACAACTACAATCCGATAACTCTTTCCTTAATTCATTTTATTCCACTTCAAGTTCCAACACTTCTATATATGGTATAAAAACTTGTCTACAACAATATTATTCCATTTTAAACATGAAATAGGTGAAGATAACAAAAACAATAACCAACAAACTCCAAAGATCCGAAAGTTTCCTATTCTCGGCCCCAACATTAAAAAATGGTCCAAACACTTTTTAATCTTCATTATTCTTAACACATGCTCATCTACTAACCATAATAACATGTAATATCTAATTACTTCAAGAGGAAGAAGAGTTCTTACCAAAAATTGCCCGAAAAGCCGTGACTATGCCCTAAGTTTTTTTGCCCGTAATTTTTGTTTTGCTCCACTTCTTCAAGTTCCAATCACACACATGTATTCTCTACAAGCTTATAACCAACTTCCCTTCTTGTATTACTTCCAAAAATTCGACGAACAAGCTAGTTTTTTACTGGTCATTCTCGGCCCAAACAAATTCTTGGAGGGTTTTGGAGAGTTAACTTGATTTAAGACTTGATTAGGGTTCTTAATCTAAGATAATAGATTGTCTTTGATCTTCACTTTCCATGGGATTTTCGAAATCTAAGGCTAAGGAAAGAAGAGAGAAAAAGAGTTGGAGAAGAAAAGATATTATGAGACCTTTAAGTCTTGCATCCATATCTATATAGTTAAGTCTTGCAAGATAAGTTGGGGAGGGACACATTTCACCCTCCCATTGGCCAAAATTCTTTCCCTTTAATCTAGATATTGTTCAAAATATCTTAAAATCAAAGGGCCCCGCGAAATTGTGAAATTCTCGGAGGGCCCCTGATGCGCGATTTATACACACGCTAAACGCAAGTGCACGTATCGTGACAAGTAATATAGTCTAGAAGACCGAGTTATCATCCTCATGGATTAGTGTCCAATTACCAACCTCTATTCTGTAGTATCTATTTGGTGACCGATAATTTGATGGTTTGTTTATAGCTATGATTATAGACGCTAACTAAATTACTTTACTTTACTTCAGATATGGTGGAAATAGGGCTTCCAAATCTCCTCGACTATCCGCTCGCTTTACCCGTTAACTAAGCCGTTTTATACTCATGTTAAGGTAATATAAACACTCAACCCCAATGTAGAACCCTTCTATCTTTCGATGACAAGATTGACTACAAAGGAGGATTAAGAGCAATAACCTATTAAGCTACACAAGTATCGGGGTACTTTCGTCCACAATTTAAACCTATGTTTATTCAACTATAGCATATTCACAATCTCCCATTTCGGATTTCGATTAGAAATAATATAAGTGATGATAATTAGTGATCAATTAATTACCAAGCAATCAAAATAATTATTGAATAAATCTCAACAATAATAAGAAGAAACCAAAATCTTGCATTAATTCATAAAACGAGGTTCAAGCGATTCGACATGGAAAGCCCTAAATTAAGTTAGTTCCTATCCATAGACATGCCAAGAACTAAAATAGTATCCAACCTATACTAGAAAGAAATAAAGTAAAGAACAAGAAATCACTCAAAAATAAGTCTCCAATCTTGATCTAATGTTGTGATGAATGGTAAGGTGTGGCCTTCCTCAAAACAGACCTAAAAGGCCTATTTATATCCTCAAAACGTGTAAAACCTTTTCCTCTTTGGTTTTGGCCCAGTCCTATTCGGATTTGTCAAATTTCCAGCGTCGGCGCCACGACCTGCAGAATCAGGCGCGCCGGAACTTCGGCTGGTCCGCTTGGGAGTCGTGGCTCCGCTGCTGCTGATGGGTTGGTGCCACGGCGCCGCCCTGTTTCTCGCCCGGGTTGCCAACTTTTCAGCTTTTTGAGCTCTGGAACTTCTGTTTCTGCCCTCTTTTCGCTCCTTCTCACCAATGTGACACTTTAAACCACTGTGACTCAAAAGAAAGAAAATATATCATAACACGACACATATTTGTACAAAAATGGGCAAAAGACTAACTAAAAATGACTCAAAAGGTGTATATAAAATACACCGATCAAACACCCCCAAACTTAACATTTGTTCGCCCTCGAGTAAAGATAAAAAATAGAAACAAAGACACGAAAGAAAAGAAAATAAAATGACTCAAAGACATTGATCAATTTGTTGCATTATTGTTACTTAGAAAAGCATGAAGGTTAGTAGAATAATATGCAGAAACATATAGCATGGATTTTTAGAATTCTAAACAGTCAAGTCAGATATTCCGCGAATTCAATTCAATCATGCTCAATGGATGTAAAAATACCTAACTATGGATGTCAATTTCAAAATCCTATGGCATGTTCACTTGCTATTCTCCACTAATCATGGATACACATATTAAAGATCTTCAGGGCTTTTCAGGTTGTAATGTAGGCTTAGACAGGGGTAGGTAAAAATAAACATTTAGGCTCAATCTTACGTACCATAAGCTCTTTTGCTTTAAATTCTTTCCTTTTCTTTTGATTCTCTTTTTCACTTCATACCTATCTTTCCCCTCTTTTGTTTTGAGAGAATGAGGTGTATGATGAATAGCGAGCACCCTCAAACTTAGGCTTTTGCCTATTTATTATTACTTTTTCATTGGGGTGCATCAAAATTGTTCACTCTCTTTTGTCTCTTTTTCAACACTTTAGATTCCAAACAACTCAATTTTTCCACTTATGACACAAATATGGAATTATAGGGTGTCGAAGAAAAGATCTTATTTTAGGCTCAAAATGGCTGACTAGGGATACAATTTTAATGTCAGGGATAGACAATGAACGGTTAGAAATGGCTAACAAAGAAATGTCTGAGTCATCTCCCTAACATGCATATCCTAACTATTTCGCCTCAAATATCAAGCAAGCAGACACATAGGCTTAATCATTAACAATGCATAAATCAAGCAAGATACCCCAAATAGTTTGATTTCATGAATTCTTGGCATATCTAACCTAAGTGTTCAGATGGTTGCTTCTAATTTCATTACATTATTCAACTTTACTTCACTAGGCGTTTCAAGTAACTACAACATGCATGATCTTAAAAAAAAAACTTAGACTCAAATAAACATAGAAATAACAACAAAAAGACTTAAAAACACATCAAAAATAACTAAGAACTCCCCCCCCCCCCAAACTTAAATCACACATTGTCCTTAATGTGTGCAAGACTAAAAAATAAAAGAAAGACGGGACAACTTACAGACTTGATTTAAAATGGTGGCGGTGGCGGCAGATAATGTCAGAAATCCCGTCAGAATGGGAGAGGGAAATCGTTTCTAGGGCTCTTTATTTTTCAGATTTTTCGTCGCGGCGCCGCGGCCATGAGACCGGCGCCGTGGCTCCCAAACATCCGCGACACTCTGAACTTCTGGCGTCGTGGCGCTCTGACTTGGTGCCGTGGCGCCCAACTTCCTGCGGCTTTCTGCATTCTCGGCGCCATGGCCCTCTGCTGGGCGCCGTGGCGCCGTGGCGCCGAGCCGATTTCCTTCCTCTCTCATGTTTTTCATCCTCCACTTTTTAGCCCTATACCTATCATCACAACATGTAAACAATACCTTATGTGAGACTGTTCTAACTAAAACTAAATTGCATAAATTTAAAAACCTTGAGTTGCCTCCCAAGTAGCGCTGTCTTTAACGTCTTTTAGCCGGACGCAGGTTCCCATTCATTTTGGAATGAGATAGGTCACTAGGCTCATGTATTCCATTTCATTGTTCAAATAGGGTTTCAACCTCTGTCCTTTTACCTTGAAAGTCTCTCCCTCTCACTTCAACTGCACCATAGGGGAATGCTCTTACAACAGTGTACGGTCCTGACCAACTCGATTTGAGCTTGCCTGGGAACAGCCTCAACCTTGAGTTGAATAAAAGCACTTGTTGTCCTGCTTGGAAGTCTTTTGGGATCAACATCTTATCATGTCATACTTTGGTTCGTTCCTTGTAGATCCTTGCATTCTCATAGACATTGTGTCTGAATTCATCCAACTCGCTCAGCTGTAGCAACCTCTTCTGCCCTGCTGCCTTGACATCCATGTTCAGCTTCCTCATTGCCCAATAAGCCTTGTGTTCTAACTCTACTGGCAGATGACATGCTTTACCAAAAACTAACTTATATGGTGACATTCCAATGGGGGTTTTGAATGATGTTCTGTATGCCCATAGTGCGTCATCCAATTTGATAGACCAATCCTTCCTTGAGCCATCTACCGTCTTTTCCAATATGCTCTTCACTTCCCTGTTTGACACTTCTGCTTGCCCATTCGCTTGAGGGTGATAGGGCAATGTGGTATGGTGGTAGACTTTATATCGGGAAAGCAGTGTATCAAGCTGCTTGTTGCAAAAGTGGCTTCCTTCATCACTGATGATGGCCCTGGGAGTACCAAACCTTGTGAATATATTCTTTTGGAGGAACTTTTGGACGCTTTCATCATTATTTTCTTTAGTGGCTACCGCTTCTACCCATTTGGACACATAATCCACTGCAAGAAGAATGTACTGATTCTCAAAGGACGACGGGAATGGACCTATGAAGTCGATCCCCCATACATCAAATAGTTCCACCTCCAATATCCCATTCGAAGGCATTTCATTTCATCTTGATATGTTCCCTGTTCTTTGACAACGATCACAGCTCTTCACAAAGGTGTGGGCATCCTTGAAGAGGGTTGGCCAATAGAACCCACTTTGCAGTACCTTCGCAACTGTTCTTGATGCCCCAAAATGTCCACTACATTGTAAGGTGTGACAATGGGTGAGAATTTGGTGCATCTCATCCTCTTATACATCGCCTGATGACTTGGTCGTCACAATGCTTGTATAGCATTGGCTCATCCTAATAATAGTGTTTTACTTCAGAGTAGAATCTCTTTACTTGCTGTCTAGTCAATCCTTGGGGTACTACCTTGGCTGCGAGAAAATTAACAAAATCAGCGTACCAAGGTAACTTAAAGACATCACTTACTTGAAACAATTGCTCATCTTGGAAGTGATCATTTATCTGCACATCCTTGGTGTTCTGGCTCTCTATGTTTTCAAGCCTCGACAAGTGGTCAGCAACTGAGTTCTCTGTCTCCTTCTTGTCACGGATCTCCATGTCAAATTCTTGTAATAGCAGAACCCATCGGATAAGGCGAGGTTTTGCATCCTTCTTTGTCATCAAGTACTTTATGGCAGAGTGGTCAGAGTATACTATCACCTTATTCCCAATTAAGTATGGCCTGAATTTCTAGAATGCATATACTATTGCTAGCAATTCTTTTTCTGTGGTGGCATAATTCAACTGTGCATCATTAAGAGTTTTACTAGCATAGTAAATGGATCTGAATACCTTATCTGTCATGACCCGACCCCGGGCCGCGACTGGTGCCCTACCTGGGCACCCTTCTACTCATACAACATAATAAACTGCGGAAGATAAATAACACTCTTTTTTTTAATCAAAACTAAGGCTGCCGATATAAGGCCGCCATAACATAAAATTTACTCCGAAAGTGGTCTACACTGCTTAACAATGTAAAACAACTCTAGCTACCCAAATTTACGATGAATACATTTCTAAGATTTGGACAAATACTATAATGGGACAAGGCCCCGCTGCACTTCAATATACATAACCATGACGACAAGCTCCGAACATCAAGCCATCTCAAATGTCAACCAGATCCTAAGTCATGATCCACAATCGTACCTAAACTCATGACATGAACACGCCTCGGGCGGGGTCAGCATAACAGATACCGAATATGGAACGGAAATAAAGTACAAAGAAATGATCATAATCAGCATAAAAGAATGACAGGGGCAAGTATAAAAAGTACATACCAGATCCTGCCGTGTCATTACCACTCATGAACTTAATTGACATCATTATATTTTCCATTCCATTAAGAGTTATAGCCAAATCTTACGTACATACTTAGGAGAAATCATTAAGTTAATTACCATATAATTTACTTATCTTTCATAACATAATCCAGCCCTTTATGGAGGCACACATATACTACCCGGCCCAATCTGGGACGCGATCAAGTCACACAAACATCAAAGCGTGCCCGTGGAATCCCCCATCACTGCCGACAGTCATAAGTGTAAAATATAACCATGTGACGCGCCCGTGGCATCCCACCTCACTGTCGGCGTACACATACACAATACATATATATATCTCATGCCCGTGGAATCCCACATCACTGCCGACAGCCGTAGGTGTAACATATAACCAGGTGACTCGTCTGTGGCATCCTACCTCACTTTCGGCGTACACATATACAATATATATATATATATATATATAACGTGGCCGCATGCCCCGGAATCCCTCATCGTATAAGCATGGCCATAACGTGCCCCCGGAATCCCTCATCGTAGGCGCAGGTATTCATGGGGAGTTAGCCCATGGAGTAATAATATAACATGCCCCCGGAATCCCTCATCGTGGGTACATGTCTTCATGGGGAGCTAGCCCATGGAGTAATAGTCGTACATAGCATGGTCGCATGCCCCGAAATCCCTCATCGTATAAGCATGGCCATGGGTAATAAAACAAATATGGGAATCTAACCCGCCTCCTGGTCACATGCCCCGGAATCCCACATCATATAAGCATGTCTAAGGATCAATCATAATGGAAGCATACCCGTGGAATCCCACATCTCTGTCGGTACGTCCAAGTAAACTTACAACAAGTCAGCCGGCCCTCCAACTGAGAGTCACGACAACGTAAACATATAATACTTGCACTCAAATCTATCACAAGCAAACATAGGCAAGTTCATTAAACCTTTAGACTTCCATTTTTATAAACTCATGGCACTTTCGTTTCACACATAAAAATCCAGGAATTTAACCCAAAGTACTACGTGCTTACATTCTTTTCAAAAGAATCCTTTTAATATAAAACCCCAAGATACTAACACCCGTAGTATCAAGGCTTGTTTACATTTTACCTAAGTCACTACACTTTTAGAAATACATTTTTCGGCTTCTAAATCAAGTGACTTCTTTCCTTAAAACTTAAGCAATTGATGCTTTTAAATCCATTTGCCTTTCTTTATTTCAAAACATTTATCATTACTTAGAGTAAACCACTCTTTTAACTTTCCATAAAGCTATTATAACTCACTTCCCATAAAGTCGTTATACTAACTTTATACTTTAGGAAAATACATTCTTTTTATAACCAAGAGACTTATACTTTCGAAAACCAAGTATCGTATACTTTCAAAATACTTCAAGTCTCTTATCTTTTAGAATCAAGTTTCGTACTTTAGAAATCAAGTCTCATATCTTGAAAAATAAAGTCTCTTAACCTTTTTAGAATTCATAGTCTTAACACTTCATAACGTAGACTCTTTAAATTAAGCAACATATGCCTTATATGTGTGAATAGGTTATACTTGTTTATAATGATCTCATTAAAGCAGCCATGATCTAGAAAATGTAATACAATTTTGTCTTATCTTAGCTTCTATGCAGATGGAGAATTCTACTTGTTTTAATATAATTTATCGTCATTACATTTTCCTTTATTAACGCTGCAATGACTTGTTCGATACTTATTCTCATTCGTGCCGTAAATTAGCCAAGTCAACTTGGCTCCAAATACCTCCTAACGACTCTTACCAACATCCCCCTATAAGACTTGGTAAGAACTTAGGATAACTCAGACATAACCTTTACATAGAGTAAATCAACATACATACTTCTTAACTTCTAAGAGTAGAAGGAAACATGAAATAATACCACATGTACATTCCATACATAGAATCATGTCAAAAGAAGGAAGAGGTTCACATACCTCGCGACGATTATCGACATATAGCAAAATGCTCCAAAGTACTTCAACCTTGATAGTTATTCCATCCTTCAAGTAGAATACGCTATTCTTAGTACTTTCACCTATAATGGCCATAATACGTCCATTAACCTCTAGCTTCAAACGTAGAATATTCTAAGTGCAAGGTCACTAAATTCTACGGAAAATCGGACAACACTTCCTTTGTTTCTACGAACTTTGCCACCTTTTTCAAGGCCGAAAATCAATAACCAAACGCCACATTTAAGGCTCAATCAATTCAGCAAATACAAAGGGGATTACACGCCTTACAATACGTGTAAAATTCCGCCCCACAATTGATATCAAACTAGTTCCATAATTAAATCCATTCTCGGCTAACATAAACAACAACTCAAAGTCTTTTCCAATCCAAGTTATTAGGTCTAACATGTTATATAGTCATAAACAACTTCAACAACTATAATTCCTTCTTTATATAACATGTGACGACTTAAACTAATAATCAAATTGAATTGTAATCTAAAGGCTAAACATACTAGTTTTTGGATTAGGGTTCCAATATCCCTAACACTTATCAACTTCATAATATATATCTCATACTTGCTAATATCTATAGCTACAACAACAAGTAATCATAATTACTAAAACGACAAGAATTTTACCTTTACAAGCCCTTATAATTTCCAAGATTCAATGTCGCTCCTTAGCAATTCTTAGCTCCTTTCCTTTACGCTCCAATCCGCTATTTGAAGCCTTTAGAAGCTCACAACCAACTTCTCTTCCATTTCCAATCAAAACCTATGAAAATGCCTTAGGTTTTCTCCTTGCAACTAACGTGAAAACGTCATTTTTCCGAAATCTTTCTATTGAGATATCCTTACAATACCCTTAGGGACCTTGGGTTAAAGTCTTGTGGCTAATGGATCAAAACTACATAAATTTTGTGTGGGAAACACACTAAAGCCGAGAGCAACATGAACATACACAAAGTCTCTAAATTTTTCTAAGTGTTAAAAGAGCTAGTCTTGCACTAGTTGTGTATATATAATACAATGGATGGCTTAGATTGCAACACTTGAGTGGCTAGGATGAGAGTAATTAATTAATTGGCCAAGTGGACAAGTTGACTAGTCAATAAAATCAAGCTTTGAAGACTTATATTCCTTGATGGTCAATGACCATTTTACCCTTGCTTCTATTTCGTCCAAGACCAATGTGGGGGTGCCACGTGTCGCCCTCCCATTCGTCCATAAAATTCCGTAACCTCCGTGGGTCCCACAAAACGTAAATTTCCTCGGGTGGGCCCCACTTGACCATCTCCATAAAAACAAATTTCCATAATGATAATACATTCCATAATCCTCAATTAATGCATTTTGAGAACCCAATTCTCCTCAACGAACATTTTTCCTTTCCGACGTTCGGATGATTTTCCGTCGGAAAAACAATTCTTCCTTTCGTACCAATTTCAAGTCTTGTGTTCCTTACGTACATTCTCTTAAACATGTCCTTGAATTACGGGGTGTAACATTCTTCCCCCCTTAGAAACATTCGTCCCCGAATGTTCTTTCGGAGTCCAATCTAATTAGATAGCGACATAGTCTCCTTTTACTACACCCTTCATACAACATATGCCACCCATGGCCACATAACAATACTTATACTAAGATGTCAACCTTGGCACTCACGAAGCCAACTAGTCCATACTCATAATGACCTCAAAGTCTGTCATAATCATCTCTACTAGGTCTACTAGTGGTCCGACGATCAGATCATCACCGCGAATCTCATATACCCGCTCACTACCACCCTAAACACTCACTACGTAGTTACCTCGAAAGGTCCTTACGATTCTAGCTCTATTCCTTTACACTGGTTGCTATCTTTCATCGGTCACACTTTTTCCGTACTTCCAACTCATACTAGCATACATACATAACCCCCATACCGATTCTGGCCCCCAATCTTTTGGAGTCACTATTTTAAACAACATAAGGCCATTTCCGGCTCTCACGACCTGGTTCCGGTGGAACGCATCCACGAACCCGTAAGACAATTAACTAGACTTGGGCCTTGCACCCTCGTGACCCTGTCACGTAGCGGAACTACTACCAACTGATCCTACTTCATTTCAAACTATGAGGCGACCCTTAATAGGTCCTCAACCCGACTCAGCGTCGCACTTAACTCTTATCCTTGGTCTGACTTAAAATCTTATTGCCCGAGAAAGCCTTATATATCTAAGGTCTCGGCAGTTATCAATATTCTTAGGCTCGCAATTCCCATGCTCCAAGCCTACCTTACCAGTCCCCCCGTAAACGGGTACAATAACTTCTCATAATACCATAATCGTGTCGTCTTGATCACAACAACCATTACTTACTCTATACGGACCTCATCCGTACAATTCTCCTAAGCCTACCACGTAGCTTAATATATTAACATGGTATTCCATTAAGTTCTTTAACATGACTTCTTAAGGGTTCACTGCCCTATCAGACAGCTCATCCTTTCCCAATTATCTCAAAATAAAACATAAGACCTTGGCGAGAACTCATTAACTGTTCCATACCTTCCCGGTATCTAGTTAGTCTTTACCAACTCCTGGTAATCTAAAATCATTCTAGGCAACACGCCCGACTTTCATACATAACTCCGTATAGATGTATGTCACAATACCAACTATACTATAATCATTACCAACCCGATACACAATCCACATAGTCCTTCCCGGTCATCACGCTTTCTCAGAATGCAATCAACATAACTCGTTAGGGAGAGACGACCCTAACAACACAGCTCTATCGCACGATCTCAGAGTGAGAAGAATGGAAATCAATCCTAAATGTCCCGTAGCCTCCTGATTATAGATGTGGTGCACAACACACCGATAATCAAGACTCTACTAGACACGGTCTATAGACACTTTCCGTGGACTAACTGCTCTGATACCACTTTTGTCACGACCCGACCCGGGCCGCGACTGGTGCCCTACCTGGGCACCCTTCTACTCATACAACATAATAAACTGCGGAAGATAAATAACACTCTTTTTTTTATCAAAACTAAGGCCAAGCCGATAAGGCTGCCATAACATAAAATTTACCCGAAAGGGTCTACACTGTTTAACAATGTAAAAACAACTCTAGTCAGTCCAGCCCACTGATGAATACATACCTCTAAGATTTGGACAAATACTATGACGGAACAAGGCCCCGCCGTACCCCTGAATATACATAACCATGACGACAAGCTCCGGAACATTGAAGTCATCTCAAAATGCTGAACCAGGATCCTAAGCTCGCGGATCCACAACTGTGTACCTAAACCTACGGACATGAACGCACTTCAAGGGGTCAAAAAAATTTAATATGGAACGGAAATAAAGTACAAGAAATGATCATAATCAGATAAAAGAATGACAGGGCAAGTATAAAAAGTACATACTGCATCCTCGCCGTGTCATTACCACTCATGAACTTAATTGCACATCATTATCTTTTCCATTCCATTAAGAGTTATAGCCAAATCTTACGTACATACTTAGGAGAAATCATTAAGTTCATTACCATATAACTTACTTATCTTTCATAACATAATCCGACCCTTTATGGAGGGATGCATATACTACCCGGCCCAATCTGGGACGCGATCAAGTCACACAAATATCAAAGCGTGTCCGTGGAATCCCCCATCACTGTCGACAGTCATAAGTGTAAAATATAACAATGTGACGCGCCCGTGGCATCCCACCTCACTGTCGACGTACACATACACAATACATATATATATATCTCCTGCCCGTGGAATCCCACATCACTGCCGACAGCCGTAGGTGTACCATATAACCAGGTGACGCGCCCGTGGCATCCTACCTCACTGTCGGCGTACACATATACAATACATATATATATATATATATATAACGTGGCCGCATGCCCCGGAATCCCTCATCGTATAAGCATGGCCATAACGTGCCCCTAATCCTCATCGTGGCGCAGGTCTTCATGGGAGCTAGCCCGTGGAGTAATAATATAACATGCCCCTAATCCTCATCGTGGGTACATGTCTTCACGGGAGCTAGCCCACGAGTAATAGTCGTACATAGCATGGTCGCACGCCTAATCCTCATCGATAAGCATGGCCATGGGTAATAAAGCAACTGGGAATCTAACCCGCCTCCGGTCACATGCCCCTAATCCCACATCGTATAAGCGTGTCCAAGGATCAATCATAATGGAAGCATACCCGGAATCCCACATCTCGCTTGACGCCCAAGTAAACTTACAACAAGACAACCGGCCCTCCAACTGAGAGTCACGACAACGTAAACATATAATACTTGCACTCAAAGCTATCACAAGCAAACATAGGCAAGTTCATTAAACCTTTAGACTTCCATTTTTATAAACTCATGGCACTTTCGTTTCACACATAAAAATCCGGGAATTTAACCCAAAGTACTACGTGCTTACATTCTTTTCAAAAGACTCCTTTTCATATAAAACCCCAAGATACTAACACCCGTAGTATCAAGGCTTGTTTACATTTTACCTAAGTCACTACACTTTTAGAAATACATTTTTCGGCTTCTAAATCAAGTGACTTCTTTCCTTAAAACTTAAGCAATTGATGCTTTTAAATCCATTTGCCTTTCTTTATTTCAAAACATTTATCATTACTTAGAGTAAACCACTATTTTAACTTTCCATAAAGCTATTATAACCCACTTCCCATAAAGTCGTTATACTAACTTTATACTTTAGGCAAATACATTCTTTTTATAACCAAGAGACTTATACTTTCGAAAACCAAGTATCGTATACTTTCAAAATACTTCAAGTCTCTTATCTTTTAGAATCAAGTTTCGTACTTTAGAAATCAAGTCTCATATCTTGAAAAATAAAGTCTCTTAACCTTTTTAGAATTCATAGTCTTAACACTTCATAACGTAGACTCTTTAAATTAAGCAACATATGCCTTATATGTGTGAATAGGTTATACTTGTTTATAATGATCTCATTAAAGCAGCCATGATCTAGAAAATGTAATACAATTTTGTCTTATCTTAGCTTCTATGCAGATGGAGAATTCTACTTGTTTTAATATAATTTATCGTCATTACATTTTCCTTTATTAACGCTGCAATGGCTTGTTCGATACTTATTATCATTCGTGCCGTAAATTAGCCAAGTCAACTTGACTCCAAATACCTCCTAACGACTCTTACCAACATCCCCCATAAGACTTGGTAAGAACTTAGGATAACTCAGACATAACCTTTACATAGAGTAAACCAACATACATACTTCTTAACTTCTAAGAGTACAAGGAAATATGAAATAATACCACATGTACATTCCATACATAGAATCATGTCAAAAAGAAGGAAGAGGTTCACATACCTCGCGACGATTATCGACAAATAGCAAAATGCTCCAAAGTACTTCAACCTTGATAGTTATTCCATCCTTCAAGTAGAATACACTATTCTTAGTACTTCCACCTATAATGGTCATAATACGTCCATTAACCTCTAGCTTCAAACGTAGAATATTCTAAGTGCAAGGTCACTAAATTCTATGAAAAATCGGACATCACTTGTTTTGTTTCTACGTACTTTGCCACCTTTTTCAAGGCCGAAAATCAATAACCAAACGCCAAATTTAAGGCTCAATCAATTCAGCAAATACAAAGGGGATTACACGCCTTACAATACGTGTAAAATTCCGCCCCACAATTGATATCAAACTAGTTCCATAATTAAAGCCATTCTCGGCTAACATAAACAACAACTCAAAGTCTTTTCCAATTCTTTTCCAATCCAAGTTCTTAGGTCTAACATGTTATATAGTCATAAACAACTTCAACAACTATAATTCCTTCTTTATATAACATGTGACGACTTAAACTAATAATCAAATTGAATTGTAATCTAAAGGCTAAACATACTAGTTTTCGGATTAGGGTTCCAATATCCCTAACACTTATCAACTTCATAATATATATCTCAAACTTGCTAATATCTATAGCTACAACAACAAGTAATCATAATTACTAAAACGACAAGAATTTTACCTTTACAAGCCCTTATAATTTCCAAGATTCAATGTCGCTCCTTAGCAATTCTTAGCTCCTTTCCTTTACGCTCCAATCCGCTATTTGAAGCCTTTAGAAGCTCACAACCAACTTTTCTTCTATTTCCAATCAAAACCTATGAAAATGCCTTAGGTTTTCGCCTTGCGACTAACGTGAAAACGCCGTTTTTCCGAAATCTTTCTATTGAGATATCCTTACAATACCCTTAGGGACCTTGGGTTAAAGTCTTGTGGCTAATGGATCAAAACTACAAAAATTTTGTGTGGGAACACACTAAAGCCGAGAGCAACATGAACATACACAAAGTCTCTAAATTTTTCTAAGTGTTAAAAGAGCTAGTCTTGCACTAGTTGTGTATATATAATACAATGGATGGCTTAGATTGCAACACTTGAGTGGCTAGGATGAGAGTAATTAATTAATTAATTGGCCAAGTGGACAAGTTGACTAGTCAATAAACTCAAGCTTTGAAGACTTATCTTCCTTGATGGTCAATGACCATTTTACCCTTGCTTCAATTTCGTCCAAGACCAATGTTGGGGTGCCACGTGTCGCCCTCCCATTCGTCCAAAAAAATTTGTAACCTCCGTGGGTCCCACAAAACGTAAAATTCCTCGGGTGGTCCCCACGTGACCAACTCCATAAAAACAAATTTCCATAATGATAATACATTCCATAATCCTCAATTAATGCATTTTGAGAACCCAATTCTCCTCAACGAACATTTTTCCTTTCCGACGTTCGGAAGATTTTCCGTCGGAAAAACAATTCTTCCTTTCGTACCAATTTCAAGTCTTGTGTTCCTTACGTACATTCTCTTAAACATGTCCTTGAATTACGGGGTGTAACATTATCGACCCTCTGCCTAAGCACTGCTCCCACTGCATAATCGCTTGCATCACACATTAGTTCAAATGGGAACTCCCAGTTTGGTGCAATGACTATGGGTGCTGAGATAAGCCTCTCCTTGAGTGTCTGAAAAGCCGTCATGCATTCCTTATTGAATTCAAAAGCAACCCCAATCATTAGCAAGGTGGAAAGAGGTTTTGAAACTTTTGAGAAGTCTTTGATGAATATTCTATAAAAACTGGCATGCCCAATGAAAATGCTGACCCCTTTTGTTGATACTGGAGGTGGTAGATTTTTTATTACTGAAATCTTTGCTTTGTCCACCTCAATACCTTGGTTGGATATTTTGTGTCCAAGGACAATCCCCTCTTTTACCATGAAGTGACACTTCTCCCAATTCAGCACAAGGTTGGACTCTTCACACCGTTTCAACACTACTTCCAAGTGTTTCTAACACTCGTCGAACGAGGACCCAAAGACCGAGAAATCATCCATGAAAATCTCTATAGTCCTCTCCACCATATCAAAGAAAATTGTCATCATACACCTTTGAAATGTCGGAGGTGTATTGCAAAGCCCAAATGTCATCCTTCTGAATGCAAACGTACCAAAGGGGCAGGTGAATGTTGTCTTTTCCTGATCTTCTGGTGCTATGGCAATCTGATGATACCCTGAGTAACCATCCAAGAAGCAGTAGTAATTGTGCCCTGCAAGTCTATCCCTATCTGATCTAGAAATGGCAACGGGAAGTGGTCTTTTCTGTTTGCCTTGTTCAACTTGTGATAGTCAATGCAAATTCTCTACCCAGTAACTATTCTAGATGGAATGAGCTCATTCCTTTCGTTGGTCACTACTGTCATACCACCCTTTTTGGGCACCACTTGCACCGGACTCACCCATGCACTGTCAGAGATATGATAAATTACCCCAGCATCAAGCCATTTCATGATTTATTTTCTGACTACCTCATTCATGTTTGGATTCAGTCTCCTCTGTGCCTCAATGAAGGGTCTGCTCTTCTCATCTAGATGCATCTTATGCATCACTATTGACGGACTTATCCTCTTTATGTCTGCTAATGTCCACCCAATGGCACACTTGTGAGCCCTCAGTACTCTTAGCAGCTTCTCAACCTCTACTGTGGATAGATGACATGAGATGATCACTGGTAAAGATTTATTCTCACCTAGATATCGGTACTGCAGATGGTCTGGTAGAGTCTTCAACTCTAACTCTGGAGCTTTTTTTGTGGATGGTACTGATCTCTCCGGCATCTGCCCAAGCTCTTCATATCTCTTTTTATCACACTGCTCATAAGAATTCATCCAATTTGCATACTCCATCAGATTCAGGTCATTACCACTACTCTCATCCCATCGTGTCAGCACTTCTTCAAGCGCATCAGTATTTCTGAACCCATTTTCCGACACTGCTTCTTCGATCACATCAATGTCGAAGCAGTTGTCACTCGCCTCTGGGAAGGTTGCTGCTCGAAAAACATTGAAAATCACCTCTTCTTCTTCCACACGAAGTCTCAACTCACCTTTTCGAACATCAATGAGTGTCTGTCCTGTGGCTAGGAAGGGTCTGCCAAAGATAATGGGGATCATATCATTATCTCTCATGTCTAAGATGATGAAATCAACGGGAAAGATGAACTTGTCCACCTTAACCAACACATCCTCGATGACTCCTCTAAGGTGGACGATGGAGCGGTCAGCTAGCTGCAAAGTGATGTTTGTAGGTCTGGCTTCTCCCATTCCAAGTTTGCAAAACACCAGATAGGGCATCAAATTTATACCTGCCCCAGATCACATAACGCCTTCTGACACTCAAACTTTCCTATAGTGCATGGGATGGTGAAACTCCCGGATCTTTCAACTTCTGAGGTAGCTTTCTCTGTAGGATGGCACTGCATTCTTCAGTCAACACCACTGTTTCGTAGCCATCTATCCTCCTCTTTTTGCTGAGAATATCCTTCATGAACTTTACATAACTCGGCATCTGCTCTAGTGCCTCAGCAAACGGGATGTTGAGTTGCAATTGTTTGAGAACTTCCAGGAATTTAGAGAACTGTTTGTCAAGAGAACTTGTTTTTAGCCTCTGGGGGTATGGTATCTTCACCTGGGGTACGTCCACAACTGCTCCAGAAATCATTGTACCTTCTGAGCCGTGGGCGCCGCTGTTACACCTCGTAATTCAAGGACATGTTTAAGAGAATGTAAGTAAGGAACACAAGACTTGAAAAGGGTTCGAAAGGAAGAATTGTTTTTCCGACGGAAAATCTTCCGAACGTCGGAAAGGAAAAATGTTCGTTGGTGAGAATTAGATTCTCAAAATGCATTATTTGAAGAGTATGGAACTTATTACCCTTATGGAAATTTATTTTTATGGATTTGGTCACGTGGGGCCCACCCGAAGAATTTTACGTTTTGTGGGGCCCACGAGGATTACAGAATTTTATAGACGAATGGGAGGGCGACACGTGGCACCCCCCACAATGGTCTTGGACGAATTTATGCAAGGGTATTATGGTCATTGACCATGGTAAAAGACCAAGTCTTGCTAATTAAAGAGCTTGATATTGTTGACTAAGTCCAAGGGCCACTTGGCTTGATCTCTTCCCTCCAAAGTTAACAAGTGTTATAATCTAGACCCTCCAATGTATTATATAAGCACACTAGTAGCAATACAAGTCTTCCAACACTTAGAAAAATTTAAGAAACCTTGAGAGAGGGTGATGGTGCTCTCGACTTTGAGCATTAAGGAACAAGAAAAAAATTCAATTGTTGTCCATTATTCACAAGACTTTAACCCAAGGTTCCTAAGGGTATTGTAAGGATATCTCAATAGAAAGATTTCGGAAAAACGACGTTTTTACGTTAGTCGCAAGGCGAAACCCTAAGGTGTTCTTCAATTTTGAAGATGGAACTTGAAGAGGAGTTCTTCATAAGCTTCTAAGGAGTACTTGGAGCGGATTGGAACATAAGGAAAGGAGCTAAGCATTGCTAAGGAGCGACATTGAACCCAGGAAGGACTATGTGGATTGCGTATCCAGGTTGGTAATGATTGTAGTATAGTTGGTATTATGACATACAACTATACGGAGTTATGTATGAGGGTCAGACGCGTGTTTCCTAGAATGATTGTAGATTACCAAGAGTTGGTAAAGACTAACTAGATACCGGGAAGGTATGGAACAACTAATGAATTCTCGCCAAGGTCTAATGTTTTATTTTGGAATAATTGGGAAAGGATGAATTGTCTGATAAGGCAGTGGACCCTTAAGAAGTCATGTTAAGAAACTTAATGGAATACCGTGTTAATAAATTAAGCTACGTGGTATGCGTAAGAGGATTGTACGGATGAGATCCGTATAGAGTAAGTAAGGGTTGTTGTGATCAAGACGACACGATTATGGTATTATGAGAAGTTATCAGACCCGCCACGGGATCGTAAGGTAGGCTTGGAGCATGGGAATTGCGAGCCTAAGAATATTGATAACTGCAGAGACCTTAGATATATAAGGCTTTCTCGGGCCATAAGATTTTAAGTCAGACCAAGGATAAGAGTTAAGTGCGACGGCGGGTCAGGGTGAGTACCTGTTACGGGTCGCCCCATAGCCTAAAATAGAGTGGGATCAGTTGGTAGTAGTTCCGCTACGTGACAGGGTCACGAGGGTGCAAGGCCCAAGTCTAGCTAATTGTTTTACGGGTTCGTGGATGCGTTCCACCGGAACCAGGTCGTGAGAGCCGGAAATGGCCTTATGTTGTTTAAAATAGTGACTCCAAAAGATTGGGGGCCAGAATCGGTATGGGGGTTATGTATGTATGCTAGTATGAGTTGGAAGTACGGAAAAAGTGCGACCAGTAAGAAAGATAGCAACCAAGTGTAAAGGAATAGAGCCCGAATCCGTAAGGACCTTTCGAGGTAACTACACCGTGAGTATTTGGGGTGGTAGCTGAGCGGGTATATGAGATTTGCCCGGTGATGATACAGTCGTCAGACCCTAGTAGACCTAGTAGAGATGATTACGACAGACTTTGAGGTCATTATGAGTATGGACTAGTTGGCTTCGTGAGTTCCAGGGTTGACATCTTAGTATAAGTTTTGTTATGTGGTCATGGGAGGCATATGTTGTATGAAGGGTGTAGTAAAAGGAGACTATGTCGCTATCTAATAAGATTGGACTCCGAAAGAACATTCGGGGACGAATGTTTCTAAGGGGGGAAGAATGTTACACCCCGTAATTCAAGGACATGTTTAAGAGAATGTAAGTAAGGAACACAAGACTTGAAAAGGGTTCGAAAGGAAGAATTGTTTTTCCGACGGAAAATCTTTCGAACGTCGGAAAGGAAAAATGTTCGTTGGTGAGAATTAGATTCTCAAAATGCATTATTTGAAGAGTATGGAACTTATTATCCTTATGGAAATTTATTTTTATGGATTTGGTCACGTGGGGCCCACCCGAGGAATTTTACGTTTTGTGGGGCCCACGAGAGTTACAGAATTTTATAGACGAATGGGAGGGAGACACGTGGCACCCCCCCCCCCACAATGGTCTTGGACGAATTTATGCAAGGGTATTATGGTCATTGACCATGGTAAAAGACCAAGTCTTGCTAATTAAAGAGCTTGATATTGTTGACTAAGTCCAAGGGCCACTTGGCTTGATCTCTTCCCTCCAAACTTAACAAGTGTTATAATCTAGACCCTCCAATGTATTATATAAGCACACTAGTAGCAAGACAAGTCTTCCAACACTTAGAAAAATTTAAGAAAACTTGAGAGAGGGTGATGGTGCTCTCGGCTTTGAGCATTAAGGAACAAGAAAAAAATTCAATTGTTGTCCATTATTCACAAGACTTTAACCCAAGGTTCCTAAGGGTATTGTAAGGATATCTCAATAGAAAGATTTCGGAAAAACGACGTTTTTACGTTAGTCGCAAGGAGAAACCCTAAGGTGTTCTTCAATTTTGAAGATGGAACTTGAAGAGGAGTTCTTCATAAGCTTCTAAGGAGTACTTGGAGCGGATTGAAACATAAGGAAAGGAGCTAAGAATTGCTAAGGAGCGACATTGAATCTTGGAAATTATAAGGGCTTGTAAAGGTAACATTCTTGTCGTTTTAGTAATTAAGATTACTTATTGTTGTAGCTATGGATATTAGCAAGTATGAGATATATATTATGAAGCTGATAAGTGTTATGGATATTGGAACCCTAATCCGAAAACTAGTATGTTTAGCCTTGAGATTTCAATTCAATTGGATTATTAGTTTAATCGTCACATGTTATATAAAGAAGGAATTATAATTGTTAAGTTGTTTATGACTATATAACATGTTAGACCTAAGAAGTTGGATTGAAAAAGAATTGGAAAGAACTTTGTGTTATTGAATAAGTTAGCCGAGAATGACCTTGATTAAGGACTTAGTTGGTATTAATTGTGGGGCGGAATTTTACACGTATTGTAAGGCGTGTAATCCCCTTTGATTGGTTGTTGTATTGAGCCTTAAATGTGGCGTGTTTGGTTATTGAATTCGGCCTTGAAAAAAGTGACAAAGTATGTAGAAACAAAGGAAGTGTTGTCCGATTTTCCATAGAATTTAGTGACTTTGCACTTAGAATATTCTACGTTTGAAGCTAGAGGTTTAATGGACGTATTATGGCCATTATAGGTGGAAGTACTAAGTATAGTGTATTCTACTTGAAGGATGGAATAGCTATCAAGGTTGAAGTACTTTGGAGCATTTTGCTACTTGTCGATAATCGTCGCGAGGTATGTGAACCTCTTCCTTCTTTTGACATGATTCTATGTATGGAATATACATGTGGTACTATTTCATGATTCCTTCTACTCTTAGAAGTGAAGAGGTATGTATGTTGATTTACTCTACGTAAAGGTTATGTCTAAGTTATCCTAAGTTCTTACCAAGTCTTATGGGGGATGTTGGTAAGAGTCGTTAGGAGATATTTGGAGCCAAGTTGACTTGCCTAAGTTACGGCACAAATGAGAATAAGTATCGAACAAGCCACTGCAGCGTTAATAAAGGAAAATGTAATGACAATCAATTAAGTTAAAATGAGTAGAATTCTCCATCTGCATAGAAGCTAAGATAAGACAAAATTGTATCACATTTTCTAGATCATGGCTACTTGATTAAGATCGTTATAAATAAGTATAACTTATTCACAACGCACCAATGTATATGTTACTTAATTTATAAGAATTTACGTATGAAGTTTTATGACTATGAACCTCAAATTTTTAAAAGGTTAAGGGACTTTATTTTTCAAGTTATGGGACTTGATTCTTATTTTTAGGTAAATGCAAATATTATAAAAGAACAAACGAAAAAGAACAGGGAGCTACAATCAGTCGTTGAGGGTTCTCAATCCTCAACGTAAGCATAAACACGAAATGAAAGAGCGGGGGGATGGGGCGTTCACACAAAGGTGACGTTACAGGAGGGGATTAAATCATAAACTCAATCTTGGAAAGTTGAAATACTCTTTTCACTTTTCAAAATTGCTGCTTGGCTTTGTACTTGATACAATTCTTCCTTGAAGTAACTTCTGGCCATCCATCATTACCCGCACAAAGTGGTGTTTGCATGTACACCCTCGGCGTATTCACGATACCCATAGCACTTCTAATCGTATAGGGACCACCAAGAAAAGTGTTGGTTCCCGCAAATGAAGTCGAAAAGTGTGTATTATTGGGAATTGGTGTCCCAAAAGTCTTATGTTGTATTAATACATTATCAATTAATGCATTAGAGTTCCTATGGCTCTCGGTTTTGGCAGTACCGGTTGCCCCCCAAATCGAGTAATGACGTTCATTAAAACGAGATGACTCTACATTCCCCATGCCAATTAAAAGTGTTGAGTTAATAGGCTTCTTTTGGAGAGAAAACCCCTCAGCTTCCGCAGCTTTTTCCTTACCAAGATCCGTTGGAATAGGAGCAATTTCGATTGTAGCACCCATTGAATGAGGCGTGCTATTGTCAAAACCGGTTCCCACTGAAATCGAATTTCGAAGTCGCCTTAAATGAGATGGCTTGTCACTCCCAAGAACCATGGGATTAAGAGCAGCTTCGGTTGGAGCACCTAATGAATGAGGCGTGCCATAGACATCCGCAACAATTGAATGCATCAAATAACTAGACCTCTTTTGGATAAAAAACCCCTCGGCTTCCGTAACCTTAGCAAATCCAAGGCCAATTGGAAAAGGAGTTATTTCGAACTCAACAACCAAAGACTGATGGCCCATGGACTTTACCCAAGACCCATGCCCACCCACCTGACCCGCAATCAACCCGAGACCAACCTTGAGACCCGCTTTCACCTTGGCATCCAAAGTGCCCGCCGGAAAAACCTCTTTGTACTCAGAAATCAAGGACCGGCGAACCAAGGGTTCAAACCACAAATCATGAACATCAACACGACCCTCCTGCAACCCGGGTCCACCCTCTATACCCACTTTTGACCCGGGATCCCTATCAAGATCCGCGATCCCCCCATAGTCAAGTGAGCCTACCGGAACCGCAGCTGCCTTTCCGACTACCAAGCTTGTCGGAAAAGCCACTTTGGACTTAAGCACTAAAGAACGATGACCCATGGGTTTCAACCACAACCCCTTATCACCATCACGACCCTCCTGCAACCCGGGACCACCCAACATACCCGCAAATGACCCGGGATATCCGTCAAGACCCGTATGCCTTCCAGTGTCAAGTTGTCCAACCGGAACACCATTTGAGGATGCCACCGGAAAGTTGGGAGTAACCAAGAGCTGCGTCCTCAACCCAAGACCACCATCATGACCCTCTTGCACACCAAGATCACCCTCTTGACCTGCTAACAACCCTGTAACACCCGCCAGTCCCGAATACCCCGCAAAATTCAGCGAAGCAAACTGGCCACCGCCGGAAGTTGCCCCCCTCGGAAATGCAAACTTCAAATTCATATCTTGTATCTTGTAATCTTGAACAATCAAAATAATATCTTTCATTCTTTTGGCTGAAATCTTTGTATTCTTTCTCATGGCTATAAGGAAGATACCTTACTCTATAACAAATCAATTAGAGTGAGCGTGAAATGAACACACAAACTTCAATGTAGGATGGATTAGATCAAAGAACAATCCGTGTAGTATATCAGTTGATGAAAATCATAGAAGAAGGAAGACGTAGAAGAGCAACTAGGAAAAAATGTTGAGAGCATTTTCGCCTAGTGAGAGAAACATCTCTCTAACTCCTATGGGACTTCCTATGGGACTTGATTCTTAAAGGAAGAAATGAATTGATTTAAAAGTATAGAATGCTTGATTTGGAAAATATTGATTTCTTGCCATTCTAAAGTTAAGAAACTTGTTTTCTTAAAAGTTAAGAGACTTGAAGTATTTTGAAAGCTATGTGATTTGATTTGAAAGTATAAGTCTCTTGGTTATAAAAGGAATGAATTTGTCTAAGACATAAAGAGTTATAACGGCTTTATGGGAAGTTGGTTATAACAACTTTATGGAAGATTAAAAGAATGGTTTTCTTCAGTAATGTAAGCAAAGAAATGACTTGAAATAAAGAAGGGCAAATTGTTTTAAAGGTACCAATTGCTTAAGGTTTTTAAGAAAGAAGTCACTTGATTTAGAATTCAGAATGTATTTCTAAAAGGTATTGTGACTTGTCTTGAAAAGTAGATATGACTTGATACTACGGTTGTTAGTATCTTGGAAGTTTTATTTGAAAAAGAGTCATTTTTAAAAGGAGTAGAGGTACGTAGTAATACGTTGGGTTAAATTACCGGATTTTATATGACTTATCGCCCCGTAAATGGGTCGGGCAAGATACCTTTATGGGCGTACTATATGACATTATCGCATCCCGTAAATGGGTCGGGAAGTATACCTTTATGGGCGGACTATATGACATTATCGCCCCCGTAAATGGGTCGGGCAAGATACCTTATGGGCGCACTATATGATATTATCGCGTCCCGAAATGGGCCGCAAGATACCTTTATGGGCGCACTATATGACATTATCGCCCCGAAATGGGCCGAAGTATACCTTTATGGGCAGACTATATGACATTATCGCGCCCCGTGAATGGGCCGGCAAGATACCTCTACGGGCGCACTTATGTGACTTTATCGCGTTCCAGATTGGGCCGGGCAGTATAGGCATCCCTCCATAAAGGGCCGGATTATGTTATGCAAGGTAAGTAAGTTATATGGTAATGAACTTGACGGTTTTTCCTAAGCATGTACGTAAGAATGTGACTATAACTTTTATGTAAAAATGAAAAAAGATAATAAGGTACGATTAAGTTCACGAGATAGTAATGACACGGTAGGATCTGGTATTTAGTTTATATACTTGCCCCTGTCATTCTTTTGTATAGTTATGATTTGTTTACTGTACCTTATTTTCCGTTCCATATTCGGTACCTGTTGTACTGACCCCCTTCGGAGGGCTGCGTTCATGTCCGCATGTTTAGGTACACAGTTGTGGATCCGCGAGCTTAGGATCCTGGTTCAGCATTTTGAGATGGCTCCAATGTTCCGGAGTTTGTCGTCATGGTTATGTATATTCAGGGGTACGGTGGGGCCTTGTCCCGTTATAGTATTTGTCCAAATCTTAGAGGTCTGTATTCATCTGTGGGTTGGACTGGCTAGAGTTGTTTTTACATTGTTAAACAGTGTAGACCCTTTCGGGTAATTTTTATGTTATGGCAGCCTTATCGGCTTGGCCTTAGTTTTGAAAAAAAAAAGGAGTGTTATTTATCTTCCGCGGTTTTTTATGTTATATGAATAGGAGGGTGCCCAGGTAGGGCACCAGTCGCGGCCCTGAGATTCGGCGACGTGGCGCCCAAACTTCTGCAATATCTCAGGATTATCGGCGTCGTGGCGCTGCTCAGTGGCGCCGTGGCGCTGCAACTTCTGTGAGAAGTCTGGGCCCTTCTTTTCTGGACACGGTGGTGGTGAGTTTGCTTCCACTGGTTCGTCATTTCTCAAGTCAATCGCCTGACATTGCTCTTTTATATTCTCCCCAATATGTTCAGGGTGATTCTCTTGTATTCTGTTGCTTAGCATGCCCGCGAGTTGTCCTATTTGCGTTTCCAAATTCTTTAGGGATACTCTCGTCTCATCCATGAATTGAGTTTGGTTCCTAGTTAGCAATAGTATGGTTGCTCGTAGCCCATCCTGCTCTTCCTGTGGGGCATGGGGGTTATATTGCTGTTGATAGTTTTGTATCCTTGATAGTGGTAATCCATGTTTGCAGGGTCCCTGAGATAAATCAAAACCAAGAAACGGATCACGGCGCACGGTTCCACAATAAAATAAAATAAAAAGAAAAATAAAAACCAAATTAGAAATTAAGAATAGATAGAATGATATTGAACTACGCCAATCTTCGGCAACGACGCTAAAAACTTGTTGCGCGATTTATACACACGCTAAACGCAAGTGCACGTATCGTGACAAGTAATATAGTCTAGAAGATCGAGTTATCGTCCTCAGGGATTAGTGTCCAATTACCAACCTCTATTCTGTAGTATTTATTTGGTGACCGATAATTTGATGGTTTGTTTATAGCTATGATTATAGACGATAACTAAATTACTTTACTTTACTTCAGATATGGTGGAAATAGGGCTTCCAAATCTCCTCGGCTATCCGCTCACTTTACCCGTTAATGCAAATAATTAAGGTTCTTCTTCTATGTTGAGATAGCAGGTTAACTAAGTTGTTTTATACTCCTGTTAAGGTAATATAAACACTCAACCCCAATGTAGAACCCTTCTATCTTTCGATGACAAAATTGACTACAAAGGAGGATTAAGAGCAATAACCTATTAAGCTACACAAGTATCGGGGTACTTTCGTCCACAATTTAAATCTATGTTTATTCAACTATAGCATATTCACAATCTCCCATTTCGGATTTCGATTAGAAATCATATAAGTGATGATAATTAGTGATCAATTAATTACCAAGCAATCAAAATAATTATTGAATAAATCTCAACAATAATAAGAAGAAACCAAAATCTTGCATTAATTCATAAAACGAGGTTCAAGCGATTCGACATGAAAATTCCTAAATTAAGTTAGTTCCTAGCCATAGACATGCCAAGAACTAAAATAATATCTAACCTATACTAGAAAGAAATAAAGTAAGGAACAAGAAATTACTCAAAAATAAGTCTCCAATCTTGATCTAATGTTGTGATGAATGGTAAGCTGTGGTATTCCTCAAAACTGACCTAAAAGGCCCTATTTATATCCTCAAAAACGTGTAAAACCTTTTCCTCTTTGGTTTTGGCTCAGTCCTATTCGGATTTGTCAAATTTCCCGCGTCGGCGCCACGGCCCTACAATCGGCGCCGCGCCAAACTTCGCACTGGTCCGCTTGGGCGCTGTGGCTCATCGCTGATGTGTCAGCCACGCCACGCTGCTTTCTCGCCCGAGTTGCCAATTTTTCGACTTTTGAGCTCGGAACCTCTGCCGCCTCTTTTTCGCTCTCGCCACCAATGTGCCACTTTAAACCACTGTGACTCAAAAGAAAGAAAATATATCCTAACACGACACATATTTGTACAAAAATAGGCAAAAGACTAACTAAAAATGACTCAAAAGGTGTATATAAAATACACCGATCAGCCCCATATTATCAATTCCAATTCTTCGTAATCCAATACTAAGTCCATAAATGTCACGACCCGACCCCGGGCCCGCGACTGGTGCCCTACCTGGGCATCCCTTTCAGGTATACATCAGAGAATAGCAGCGGAACATACACAACTCATAAAAATACTTAGACATTAAAAATCAACAGGCTAGCCGATAAGGCCACCTTCCGTAAAATATACATAATAAAACAGTACATATTTTTCTTCTTTACAACCCAATCCACAAGACATGACTACAGACATCTAAGAATAACAACTGTGATGGGACAGGGCCCCGCCATACCCCTGAATGTACAACAACTGACAATACTAGGGATCTGAACCAAGGATAAGCCTCCAGAGTAATGGAGCTTCTCAACAGCTGAATCAGTGATCCTAAAAATGAGGATCAGCAACCTGTATACTCTACCTACGGCATGAACGCAACCCCCCGAAGGAGGTCAGTACAACATGTACCGAATATGTGGCGAAATCAGCATCAGTAATGAAATCATAAGTCTAAAATAAAGCTGGAGACATGTATGATAACTCAATTAACAGTACATTGTGCCTTACTAACAATAAGAGTAAACAAGAGTATACTTTACTACATAAAAATAGGAGGCTCATGATCAAAGTAGGGTCACCCGCCCGTAGTATCATTAAGCAATCCTACTCCTGGGACTATTTCACCCGCATAGGTCCTACGGACCCGCAATGGAGCGATGCGCTCCGCATGAGACTATTTCACCTGCATAGGTCCTACGGACCCGCAATGGAGCGATGCGCTCCGCATGGGACTATTTCACCCGCTTAGGCCCGGTGGGCCCGCAATGAGTACAAACGCCGCACTCGCATCATGGGTAGCAAATCCATGGAAATAGTAGTAACCCGGGGCTTTACCCCGTAAGAATAACTTAAACTAGCACAACCGGCTATCATACATAACATAATCACTACCGGCTTATCATACATAACATAAGCACTACCGGCTTATCATACATAACATAAGCGCTACCGGCTTATCATAATATAAGCAAGTTAAGAAATCCCCGAACTTCTTATTAACCTTATTTATATACCCTATCATTTTAGTTTACTTAAGGCACTAACATGTTACTTTAAAAATCCTGGGATTTAACCCAAAGTACTACGTACTTCTATTCTTTTAAAATGACTCTTTTCATATAAAACTTTCAAGATACTAATAACCGTAGTATCAAGTCATATCTACTTTTCAAGACAAGTCACAATACCTTTTAGAAATACTTTTATAGGCTTCTAAATCAAGTGACTTATTTCTTTTAAAACCTTAAGAAATTGATGCCTTCAAATCAATTTGTCTTTCATTAATTCAAGTCATTTACCATTACTTACATTACTTAGAGTAAACCACTCTTTTAACTTTCCATAAATCTATTATAACCAACTTCCCATAAAGCCGTTATACTAGCTTTATACCTTAGACAATTTCATTCTTCCTTATATCCAAGGGACTTATACTTTTAAAACGAAACAAGTGTCATATACTTTTAACATACGTCAAGTCCCTTAACATTAGTAATCAAGTTTCTTAACTTTAGAATAGCTCAAGGGATCAATACTTTCCAAATCAAGTATTCTATACATTTTCAAGTCAAGAAATCTTTGTTTACCTTATTAGAATAAACCATTCTTTCTTTTCTTTCCATAAAGTTATTAACCAACTTTATGCTTTTGAAACCAAGGAATTTCTATCCTTTAAAAACAAGTCAAGGATATCAAATGAAACTAAATTTATTTAAATCTCGTATGTCTACCGTACTATACATTTACAACTACTCATGCTCAAGAGATAGGAAAGTTCCACATACCTCTTCGGTTCAATCCACTTGCTAAGTCCAATATGCCGTATGTAGTATGTCAACCTATAATGACCATAATATGTCTATTAACTTCTTACTTCAAACGTAGAATATTCTAAGTGCAAAGTCACTAAATTCTACGGAAAATCGGACAACACTTCCTTTGTTTCTACATACTTTTCCACCTTTTTCAAGGCCCGAATTCAATAGCCAAACACGCCACATTTAAGGCTCAACAATGTAGTTAACAATAGGGGATTACACGCCTAACAAGACGTGTAAAATTCCGCCCCACAATTGACATCAAACTAGTCCAAAAGACAAAGTCACATTCGGCAACTTGAGGGACAACAATACATAGTCTTTTTCAATTCCTTTTCAATCCAAGTTGTTTAGTATAACATGTTATAAAGCCGAAATCGATTATAACAAATATAATCTTCAAGTAGATAACATGCGACGACTCTAGTTATCGACCAAATTGTATTTCAATTTCAAATGGCTCAACATGTCATTTCGGATTTTAGGCTTCAAATATCCATAACACTTATCAATCTTTAATACATATACTTCATGCTAGTCAAAATTTAAGGCTACAACAATATGTAATCTTATAACACTTAAGAGAACAAGATTGTTACCTTAGTGAGCCTTAATCCACTTCAAGATCCGAAGTCGCTCCCTAGCAACTTAGAGCCTCTCCTTGACACTCCAATCCGCCACTTGAATCCCTTAGAAGATCACAAACAACTTTCCTTCAATTCACAATCCAAACCTAGGAAAGTGTCACGATCCGACCACGGACCCGTGACTGGTGCCTTACCCCGGGCACCCTTGTGATACAACATCAGAGAAAACCAGCGGAAAAATAAACTCACAGCAAGAACCCATGTAGGATATAAGCAGGCTAACCCAAAATGGCTACCTCTAAATATAACAAACACTGAATAGTTACATCCTTAACAACCCAAAATATAACAGGACTATAGACCTCTAAGAATGTGCAAACATTATGACGGGACAGGGCCCCGTCATACCCCTGAATGTACAAATATCTACAACACCAGGGAGAACCGTACCAAAAGTCGAGCCTCCGGAGAAATTGAGCTTCTGACACCTGAGCAAGATCCTAAGAATGAGGATCCACCACCTGCTTACCCCTACCTGCGGCATGAACGCAGCCCAGGAAGGGGTCAAGACAATATGTACCAAGTATGTAAAACTGGAAAATACTGTAATAATATCATAAGTCTAAAATAAGCTGGAGTTATGGAGGAAAATCAAAATACAGTACACTGTGCCTTACTAACAATGAGAGTAACAAGTATAAACTTTACTGCGTAAAAATAGGAGGCTTATGATCAAAACAGGGTCTCCCGCCCGTAGTATCATTAAGCAATCCTACTCCTGGGACTATTTCACCCGCATAGGTCCTGTGGACCCGCATGAAGTCATCACCTCGCATGGGACTATTTCACCCGCATGGGACTATTTCACCCGCATGAGGTCATCCGCCTCGCATGAGACTATTTCACCCTCATGGACCCGGTGGGCCCGCATGAGTACAAGCGTCGCACTCACATCATGGGTAGCAAATCCATGGAATAAGTAGTAGTAATAATAACAATACATAAATCAGCACAACCGGTTATCATACATAACATAAGCGTTACCGGCTTATCATAACGTAAGCAAGTTAAGAATATCCCCTAACTTCTTATTAACATTATTAGTATATCCTCTTATTGTAGTTACTTAAGGCACTACATGTCATTTTAAAAGAAAATCCGGGAATTTAACCCAAGTACCACGTTCCTTAAACCTTTTAAGAAAATGACTCCTTTTTATGTACAACTCCCAAGATACTAATAACCGTAGTATCAAGTCACAACAACTTTTCAAAACAAGTCACGTTTACCTTTAAAAATACAATAGGCTTCTAAATCAAGTGACTTCATTTCTTTTAAAACCTCAGGCAATTAATGCCTTAAAAACAATTTGTCTTTCACAAATTCAAATCATTTATCCGTACTTATCTTACTTGGAGTAAACCTTTCTTTGTTAACCTTTCATAAAGCCAATACAACCAACTTCCCATAAAGTTGTTATATTACCATTATACACTAGTCAAACACATTTCCCTATATCCAAGGGACTTATACTTTTTAATGAAAACAAGTATCATATACTTAAAACACTCCAAGTCCATTAACTTTAAAACATAAGACATCATTAAAATAAGTAAGGGATACCAAAGCCTTTGTACGTCAACCGTACTACATAGATGTAATTATTCATGCTCAAGAGGTAGGAAAGTTCCACATACCTCTTCGGTCAATCCACTTGCTAAGTCCAAAATACCGCACGTAGTATGTCAACCTATAATGACCATAATACGTTTATTAACCTCTAGTTACAATGTAGAAATATTCCAAGTTCAAAGTCACTAAATTCTATGGAAAATTGGGCAGCATTTCCTTTGTTTCTACATACTTTGCCACCTTTTTCAAGGCCGAATTGAACATCCAAACGCCACATTTTAGGCCCATCAATCCACACATTTCAAAGGGGATTACACACCTAAACTTGGATGTGTAAAATTCTGCCCCACAATGTACAACAACTAACTTAACAAGCTTAAGGTAGTATTTAGGCTATAACATGCTTACATAACTTTCTTATCCAACTCTTTCACATCCAACCCATATTTCTTGCATGCAATGTATCTAAGAGCAATATTTACCCCTACAAGATCTTTCTTCTTCACATGCAACACCAAAAACTAGCTATAAGAGAAGAATTGTTACCTTAGAGCTTTAGCCAAATTATTCCAACGAATTTGCTAGCCTCCTTTCCAAAAACACCACCACAATAACTCCTACAAGCTAGCCAACAAGCTTTCTTCTTGCCACACTTTTTTAGATTTTCCTCAAGCTTAGATTTCCTCTTGAAATTCTAGAGAGAAGGGAGAGCTTTTATTTTTAGAGAGAGAGATGAACTTGAAGAATGACCAAGTCTTCAAGACTTGGTCAATAAGTAGTGCATGCAAAATCATATGGGGACACTTGTCACCCTCCCATGGCCTTTTTAAAACAAAATACTCAGATTTTTCCACTCAACTTCGCAGAACTGGCTCAGCCACGCTGAAACTTCACGACTGAATATTCCGGCGCCGCGACCCTGCTTCCCGGCGCCGAGGCGCTACAACTCCAGCGAACCCTCAGATCATCCGGCGCCGCGGCCCTGTGGCTCCTGACCGAAACACATTTATGTCTGACTGCGTGTTATACCCCGTATTTCCAGAGTATGTACGTAAGGACGTACGTAGAAAGTTTGGGCTTTAAAGTAAGGCTTGGCCGATTTTATTTGTGCACAACACCCGGTTAGAGTCGTTTTTCGACGAAACGTTTCCACAGCTTTCGTAGGGAAAATTCCGGCTATGTCATGTTTAATTTTTGCGGATTTTTCCGAGAGACGAAACATTTTGGACCAACAAGAGGGAGACACTTGTCACCCTCTCATTGGATAGGCTTGGGCGGTCAAGGGTGGACGAATTGGGTGAGTTTTTGTCAAGTAGTAGGTAGGATATTTTGGTGGTAGATGGATAAGGTGCACTTGGCATGATCTTGGCCATTGGTTGGCCTTTGCTAGACCTATAAATACCCCCCCCCCCTTTTGAAGACTTTTTCATCCATTCCAAATATTTCCTAAGTGTTAAAATCCTCCTCCCTCCGCTTTGTGTTGAGTTCACGAGAGCCCTCTCCCCTCGTCGAGAGTACCCCCCTAGTGGGGTAGGCCGAGGGGTATACACCCCCCCTTATGGTGCTAGCCGTGGGGTACCCCCCCCCTAGCCTAGTTGTTTTCGTATAAATACCTTCCTCTTGGTAGAAATACTCTCAAAAGTATTGTTACTATACCCAAATTACCTTAGTTGTATACCTTGTAGTATTCTAAGGTTATACCTATACGAAAAGCCCCGTAATACTATTATACTTCCCGTTAGTCACAAAACCGAAACCCTAGGGAAAATCTCCATAGTTAGTTGGAGTAGTATGTAGAAGTTGGTTAGAACTTCTAAGGGTGGTTTGGAGCGGGTTGGAGCGCACGAGTCGAGCTAAACGTTGCCCATGATTGACATTTCTACTTGGATAATTATGGGCTTATCGAGGTAATTATCTGTCCCCCTATTGTAATTGGAAATTACATGTTGTTAGAATATATAGTTGAAGTACTATATATAGAACTGAACATAGCTTTGTGGCAATGTCTTTGGACTTAAGCCTGAATTTAAAGAAGAATCGAATCAGTAATTACATGGATCAGTATTACAGAGACTTGTGTAGCTTTTCTGTGAGGTAGAATTGTGCACGCCCGATTAGACGATAACCCCTCGTCTTCGTAGCCGCCCGATAGAGAGGAGATTTACGCTGCGGGGAGGCGCCAATTTTCGTAGAATGTTCTACGAAGAGATCTAAATGTTAATAAGCGCTGTGGCCTTATAGGTGGAAGTACTATGCGTGGCGCGATCTACTTGGCTTAAGGAGTAGCCGCGGTTTGAGGTACTTGGAGCGTTTTGCTATTAGTCGATAATCGTCGCGAGGTATGTGAACCACTTCCTATCTCTTCTAGCATGATATGTGTAACTATGTAGTACGGTGACGCGTACGTGTTAAATGTATTTGATTGGTCTAAAACATAAAGTGTTATAACGCTTTATGGGAAGTTGGTTATAACACTTTATGTATGTAAGAAAATACTTGTGGTTTTTAAAAGGTAATCGATTTGAACTATAATCATGATTATGTGATAATAAAGAACTTGAAGTATTTCAAAAGATTTTTGAATCATTTTGAAAGAAGAGTAATACTTGGTTTTTGAAAACTTAAGAGTTATACTAGCTTTATGGGAAGTTAGGTATAACGGCTTAAGAATGTTTTACTGAGTTCGGAAATCAGAATGTGTATCGACAAACCACTGCAGCGTTAATAAAAGGAAATGTTTTGACAGATTAAGTATTATTAAAACCAGTAGAAACTTCCATCTGCATAGAAGCTAAGATGAGACAAAATGATATTTCCTAGATCATGGCTGCTGTAATAAGATTGTTATAAACAAGAATATCCTACTCACATATAAGGCTTATGTTTCTCAGATGGTTTAAAAGAGAATTATATTCTTAAATGAATAAGACTATGAACTACGAAACCTTTCTAAAATAAGAAACGTGAACATTTGAAATTAGGCAAACTTGGACGTTTGGAAAATAATGTTGTTACTTGATTTTACAAAGGTAAGTGTTTTGATTTACTTCAAAAGATAATCACTCTATTGTCATATACTACGGGTAGTGTGTGGTTTTTGTGAAAGTAACGTATCTTTTAAAGAGTTAATTTATGAAGTACTTTGGGGATAAAAACCCGATCTTGTTAATCATATAGTAGAAAGTACTTGTGTATATAACTTGTTTATTTTGGTTTGTGATTGCCTTGTAATACTCTCTTGTTGTTTTGTTAAGTAAAAATTCTAGGATGCTACGTGTGATAGTATATTGTGATGTTATTGTAAAGGGGTTTCCCCTCGACTGCGCTTAAAGTTGTTTGACTCTCAGCCGTTATGTTGGTAGTGTACCACTCACCTTGACTTGGTTCCGGAGGTTAAGCCGCCTCCGACGCGGTAGACTCGGTGATGCAGGACCATGATTCGAGAATACCTCATGCGGGTCCGGGGATCCATGCGAACTATGGGAGTTCCGTGTTAGTTTGCGCCCTTGTGGTCACGCGGTCTTTGTGGCTACGCGGATCGCGAGTCCGCGATTTACGCCGGAGTAGCTACCGACGCGAGGAATACCTCACGCGCCTATGAGGTTGGCCTATGCGGAGTCGCGAGAGTTCGTGGCTAGACGCGCACATCCGAGCATCGCGGCGAGTGACCACTTTGATCATGTGACGCCTAGACAGATATCATGATACGCTTTATGACCGTTAGTACTGTGGTGTTAGTAGTCGGTTATGCCTTCGCATTTACCCTGCATCGTTTTATTAGGACACAGTGGGACACGTGTTCATGTGTATTTCTTGGTGCATTTATATAATAAACTTCCGTCAGTGAGGAAGGTATTCCACGGTCATGATTGATGTTATGGGCTTGAGACCCATAGTTACATTTTAGTGATGACTTTGAGGGCGTGAGTCCCTGACTTGACATGATCGCTTATTTATTGTAAATCGTAGTTTGGTTATCATACATGTCTCTGCTTTATAGACTATTATGATTTCATTTACGTGATTTTCGCCACATACTTGGTACCCAGATCGACCTCCTTCGGCCGCGCCCACGCCGCAGTTGAGGTACACCGCCGTTGATCCTAGCTCTCGTGGTCACGCCATTGCTTGGGAAGCTCCGTTTCTCCGAGGCTTATCAGTGGTATAGTCCCCGTCGTAGTAGGTGTTTACATTCGAGGGTTTGCGGGCCCCGTCCCGCCATTGTTGTCGATCATTCTTAAGTCCGTAGTAATCTTGCCGCGCGAGTTGTAGAAAGGGATGAATCGCTCAAATTGTTATATATTATGAAGGTAACCGCTGGGTTAGCTTTGTCTTAATTCACCGTCTTATTGCATTGGTTTCATGTTATTGTTTTATGTTCCGACATTACTCGATGTTGTATCACTAGGGTGCCCGGTAGGCACGATCACGCCCGGTTCGGTCGTGACAAAAGTGGTATCGGAGCGCTTAATCCTGAAAGTGTCTACGCACCGTATCCGAAGTGGCTTGATTATCGGTGTTGCACCACACCAATAATCGTGAGGTTATAGGATATTTAGGATTGGTTTCTATTCTTCTCACTCCGAGATCGTGCCTTAGAGTTGTGTTGTAAGTCGACCCTCTCACGTATTTCTTTCCTCACCGCTATGCCTCCGCGTAGGCAAACCCGCCCAGTGAGGCAAGGCAGCGGCGGAGCTGCGAGTAGAGTTCAGAGGTTACGAGGCACAGCCCAATCATCACCGTGGTATTTCGTTCGGGAGTTATGCTACGTCACCACCCAGCAGAGTTTAGCACGCGCCGCAGCCTCATCGCGCCATGATATTTGAACCTTCGCCCACGACCAGAACGATGAATTTAGATTGCAAGGCGACCACATTACTAGCTATGGATTTGGCTACCAGAGTATACCGATGTACCGCGAGTCTTGATGACTATCTAAGAGAGGGTTGTACAAGAGTAATTCTTCGCCAGCTTGAGCATGGCTCGTATGCGGGCTTATGCGCAATGTGCCAAGAAACGTAGAGATCAACGGGTTAACGGCGATGGTAAGAGGCCGAGAAGCGCCCTTTGGTAACTTTCGAGGCGAGTCACCTCACCATGATTAGATTTGCACATCCACCGCAGTCAGAGGTCCTCCACGGGGTTCGGGACGCTGGGGTATGCAGAGTTGGTCGAGCTCCGAGCTTCCGTTCACGCCTACACGTAGGTTCCGGCAATGATTCGTGTTCCCCAGATTCACGGTGTAATGCACGCCATCCCGGAATGTCGTCTTTTAGTTGGTACTTGTTGTACCTACGACCGCCGTGGTCCGTTGTCGAAAGAGTGTCCTCAGGAGGACTTAGCCTTCAGATCGTGGGTAATTAGTCATCTTCCTTAGCTATGCGCACTACGGGGCAGGTTTGATTAGAACGACTAAGGGGAGTGAAGCAGTAGATATAGATATATCCTTAACCCTCTAGAGAAAATTTAAGCCTTAGAGCATTATACGAGAAGACCTTAGAGGTAAGGCCATCTCGAGTAAAAGACGATGTTTATGTTTGACCCTTATCGGAGTGCATAGTGCACGTGAGCTATGTTTGGGATAAAGTCCCTGAGTAGTGTGGAATGGAAGAGGGTAGTTGGGCTAAGAAGACCGCTAGGTTTTCGTAACGTGATTAGTGAGAGTTTTCCGGTTCGGGGAGCTAGTATCTTGCGCGGTGCCGGGTCGGGTTGAGGCCACGCTGCGGGTCAACCCGCGGCCCGTATGATGGTGGGTCGGTTGTGGTGGTCCCGCTGGGTTAGGGTTATGAGGGTGTTAGGCCCAAGTTTAGTTAACCAACAGACGAGTTCGTGGACGATTCGACCAAGAGTCGGGCCGAGGAGGTCACCGCCTTGTCTTCTAGCAAAGACCGCTTACTCGGCGTTGTTGATTTATCGTAAAGGTTGTAAGGTCGCACGGGTGCCTACCTTCACCTTATGACGCAGTGGAGCCAGTGGTACGGCTGTTTTTGTTTCCGAAGTTTTACCAAGGCGGTTAAGAACTCGCGAGTCTCAGACCGCATTCGCCTCTGCCGCTGTGGATTTCGGGGTAGTTGTGGGGATTGTTGTCTCCCGTGGAGGAGTGTTTAAGCTACCATTTCGGTGTTCGGATGTCGCCTTATGAAGCCTTGTAGGGCGGATGTAAGTCGCCGGCCGATTGGTTCGATGTTGGCAAGATTCAGATAGTTGGTTCAGCTTGTTCCACAGACCGTGGATGTGGTAAAGCTTGTCTAGAAGAGGTTCTGGCAGCTCAGAGAAATCGTGCGGATAATCGGCGACGACGCTAGAGTTCAGGTTGACGGTCGGTCTTCTTGAAAGTACCACCCCGTCATGTGACGAGTTTTGGGAAACAGAGGGAACTTAGCCCGAGTTACTTTGGGCCCTTTTGAGTTCATGTGAAGAATAGGCCGGGTTGCCTATATGTTAGCATTTGCCGTCCGACTTAGGAGGCGTGATGTCCTGTCTTCGTATTATTATGATCGAAAGTATCGGAGATCCATCCAGTATTCCCGCTAATGATGACCACGTTAGAGATAGTAACCCCGAGTTTTGGAAACCGGCAAGATTTAAATGTGGTAAGAGTTCGAGTGTACGATACTCGTGGATCGCATGCAGCCGGTACCATTTGTTAGGTCGTCGAGTGACACTAGAACCTCGCGCAAAGTGACAAAAGTGGTATCACGACGAGTAAAGGGAGAAGCGAGCATGTATTGCGGCGAGAGATGTGACCATTTCTTTTGTATGAAGAAAGTGCGAAGGAATTATATTTTAGACCTGGATGGGAGCGTTTGTGATGTTAGAGGTGTTTCTCGTGGACTTGGATGTAAGTATTTTGCGCAGTGTTGTAGTGGCCAATTGTGGCAGGATTGTTCGTAAGTATAGTAGTGAAGACTATATGGCGCACGCTTGGTTTGAGACTTAGAAGGAACATTCGGACGAATGTTTCTAAGCGAGGAGAATGTTATACCGTATTTCGCAGAATGTGCGTAAGGACGTGCGTGAAAGTTTGGGCTTTAAAGTAAGGCTTGGCGGAGTGTAGTTGTGCACAACCCCCGGTTAGAGTCGTTTTCGACGAAACGTTTCCACACTTTCGTAGGGAAAATTCGCTATGTCATTTTTAATTTTTGGATTTTTCCGAGAGACGAACATTTTGCACCAACAAGAGGGCGACACTTGTCACCCTCTCATTGGATAGGCTTGGGCGGTCAAGGGTGGACGAATTGGGTGAGTTTTGTCAAGTAGTAGGTAGGATATTTTGGTGGTAGATGGATAAGGTGCACTTGGCATGATCTTGCCCTACACTTGCTATGCACTTGGCATGATTCGCCATTGGTCGCCTTTGCTAGACCTATAAATACCCCCTTTGAAGACTTCTTCATCCATTCCAAATATTTCCTAAGTGTTAAAATCCCCCCCCCTCCCCTTTGTGTTGTGTTCGGCCGAGAGCCCCTGTTCCCCCCCCCCCCCCCTTGGCCGAGAGTACCCCCAGTGGTAGCCGGCGGGTATACACCCCCTCCTTATGGTGCTAGCCGTGGGTACCCCAGCCTAGTTGTTTTCGTGATAAATACCCTCCTCTTGGTAGAAATACTCTCAAAAGTATTACATTATACCCAAATTACCTTAGTCAGATACCTTGTAGTATTCTAAGTTTAGACCTATACTAAAAGCCCCGTAATACTATTATACTTCCCTTTAGTCACAAAACCGAAAACCTAGGGAAAATCTCCATAGTTAGTAGGATTAGTATGTAGAAGTTACTTAGAACGTCTACGGGTGGTTTGGAGCGGGTTGAGCGCACGAGTGGAGCTAAACGTTGCCCAGGATCGACATTTCTACTTGGATAATTATGGGCTTATCGAGGTAATTATCTGTCCCCCTATTGTAATTGGAAATTACATGTTGTTAGAATATATAGTTGAAGTACTATATATAGAATCAACATAGCTTTGTGGCAATGTCTTTGGACTTAAGCTGAATTTAAAGAAGAGTAATCTTGAATCAGAATTACATAGGGCTATCTGACATGAGACTTGTGTAGCTTTTCCGTGAGGTAGAATTGTGCACGCCCGATTAGACGCGCATAACCCCGTTGGCTTGGTAGCCGCCCCGATAGAGAGGAGATTTACGCCATGGGGGAGGTCTTGCCGAATTTTCTCGTAGAATGTTCTACGAAGAGATCTAAATGTTAATAAAGCGCCTGTGGCCTTATAGGTGGAAGTACTATGCGTGGCGCGATCTACTTGGCTTAAGGAGTAGCCGTGGTTTGAGGTACTTGGAGCGTTTTGCTATTAGTCGATAATCGTCGCGAGGTATGTGAACCACTTCCTATCTCTTCTAGCATGATATGTGTGTAACTATGTAGTACGTAGACGATACGTGTTAAATGTATTTGATTGGTCTAAAACATAAAGTGTTATAACGGCTTTATGGGAAGTTATATAACTTTATGTATGTAAGAAAATACTTGTGGTTTTTAAAAGGTAATCGATTTGAACTATAACCGGTTTGGTTATGTGATAATAAAGAACTTGAAGTATTTCAAAAGATTTTTGAATCATTTTGAAAGAAGAGTAATACTTGGTTTTGAAAACTTAAGAGTTATACTAGCTTTATGGGAAGTTAGGTATAACGGCTTAAGAATGTTTTCTTGAGTTCGAAATCGAATGTGTATCGACAAACCACCGCAATGCTAATAAAAGGAAATGTTTTGACAGATTAAGTATTATTAAAACCGAGAGAAACTTCCATCCGCATGTAAGCTAAGATGAGACAAAATGATATTTCCTAGATCATGGTCATTGTAATAAGATTGTTATAAACAAGAATATCCTACTCACATATAAGGCTTATGTTTCTCGGATGGTTTAAAAGAGAATTATATTCTTAAATGAATAAGACTATGAACTACTTAAACCTTTCTAAAATAAGAAACGTGAACATTTGAAATTAGGCAAACTTGGACGTTTGGAAAATAATGTTGTTACTTGATTTTACAAAGGTAAGTGTTTTGATTTACTTCAAAAGATAATCACTCTATTGTCATATACTACGGGTATTGTGTGGTTTTTGTGAAAGTAACGATCTTTTAAAGAGTTAATGTATGAAGTACTTTGGGGATAAAACCCGATCTTGTTAATCATATAGTAGAAAGTACCTTGTGTATATAACTTGATTATGTTGGTTTGTGATTGCCTTGTAATACTCTCTTGTTGATTTGTTAAGTAAACATGCTAGGATGCTACGTGTGATAGTATCTTGTGATGTTAGTGTAAAGGGGTTTCCCCTCGACTGCGCTTAAAGTTGTTTGACTCTCAGCCGTTATGTTGGTATTGTACCACTCACCTTGACTTGTTTCCGGAGGTTAAGTTGCCTCCGACGGGGTAGACTCAGCGATGCAGGACCATGATTCGAGAATACCTCATGCGGGTCCAGGATCCATGCGGAACTACGGAGTTCCGGGTTAGTTTGCGCCCTTGTGGTCATGCGGTCTTTGTGGCGCTACGCGATCGCGAGTCCAGGGCGATGCCGGGAGTAGCTACCCTCGATGCGAGGAATACCTCACGCGCCTATGAGGTTGGCCTATGCGAGTCGCGGAGAGTTCGAGGCTAGACGCGCACATCCGAGCATCGCGCGCGAGTGACCGGCTTTGATCATGTGACGGCAGACGGATATCATGATACGATTTATGACCGTTAGTACTGCTGGGTGTTAGTAGTCTTATGCGCATTTACCTCATCGCTTTATTAGGACACAGTGGGACCCGTGTTCATGTGTATTTCTTGGTGCTTTTATATCATAAACCGCGGTGAGGAAGGTATTCCACGGCATGATTGATGTTATGGGCTTGAGACCCATAGTTATATTTGAGTGATGACTTTGAGGCGTGAGTCCCCGACTTGACATGATCGCTATTTATTGTAAATCGTAGTTTGGTTATCATACATGTCTCCCGCTTTATAGACTATTATGATTTCATTTACGATTTTCGCCACATACTTGGTACTGTTGTCTCGACCTCCGGGCCGCGTCCACGCCGCAGTTGAGGTACACCGCCGTTGATCCTAGCTCTCGTGGTCACGTCAGCGTTTGGGAAGCTCCGCTTTCCGAGGCTTATCGTGGTATAGTCCCCGTCGTAGTAGGTGTTTACATTCAGGGGTTTGGCGGGCCCCGCCCCGCCATTGTTGTCGTATCATTCTTAGAGGTCCGTAGTACCGCCGCGAGTTGTAGAAAGGGATGTAACTGTTCAAATTGTTATATATTATGAAGGTAACCGTTTTTGGGTTAGCCTGTCTTCTTATTTCACTGTCTTATTGCATTGGTTTCATGTTTTAGTTTTTTATTTTCCGCTGATTACTCTGATGTTGTATCACTAGGGTGCCCGGGGTAAGGCACCAGTCACGGGCCCGGGTTCGGGTCGTGACACTGCGCACTGAACTTGTAACTCCCATAACTTTCTACTCCGATGTCCTATCGACGAACGGTTGGTTGCGTTGGAAACTAGACTCAACGAACTACGTACTAGGACTTTGAAACACCTAGGAGCTCTCAATGTAAAGGGTCATAACCCACCTCAAAGTTGACCAAAAACCCGTCCGAAACAATCCGTCAACCTATCTTTCAAAAATTTAAGTCTTAACCCCTTTCGTACGCTCTCACACGTATGGCCAGAGCTACGGGGTATAACATTCTCCCCCCCTTAGAAACATTCGTCCCGAATGTTCCTTCTAGGCTTACTCAAACCACAATCCCAACATAGACCCTCTTAACTATTCTTTTTGCAATAAAAGACGCTCCACATGCCACAACATACTTAAGCATAAATGCCATATTAAAACTAACAAGCAGGAAAGTGGGTTACCTGGAGGTATAGGGAATAAGTGAGGATACTTCTTCATCATGTCATCCTCTGCTTCCCACGTCATCTTTTCTCTGTTCTCGTTCCGCCATAAGACCTTGACGGAAGCCACATCCTTTGTCCGTAGTCGCCTAACCTGGCGATCGAGTATCGCTATGGGACTCTCCTCATACGACAACTCCTCTGTCACCTGGACATCACAAATCGGGTGCACTCTAGATGGATCTCCAATACATTTCCGCAACATAGACACGTGAAAAACTGGATGTACTGCCTCCAGATCGGACGACAGATCCAACTCATAGGCAACCTTGCCTACCCTATGGACAATCTGATAAGGCCCAATGTACCTTGGGCTGAGTTTCCCCTTCTTCCCAAATCTCATCACGCCCTTCATGGGTGACACCTTCAGGAAGACCCAATCATCTACCTCAAACTCTAAGTGTCGACGCCGATGATCTGCATACGACTTCTGTCGACTCTGAGCTGATAATAACCGCTCCTGGATAAGCTTCACCTTATCCACTGCCTGCTGAATCAAGTCTGGCCCGACTAACTGAACTTCTCCCACATCAAACTAACCTATTGGTGACCTGCACTTCCTCCCGTATAAGGCCTCATAAGGCGCCATCTGGATACTAGAATGGTAGCTGTTGTTATAAGAAAACTCCACCAGAGGTAAATGATCCTCCCAGCTACCCCTGAAACCAATAACACAAGCCCGCAGCATATCCTCGTTGTGCGGATAGTGCCTCGCCCTACCCGCTTGGCCCGAGGATGAAACGCGATCTTGAGACTCACTTGCGTCCCTAATCCCTTCTGGAAAGACCTCCAGAAGTTAGCCGTGAACTGGGCTCCTCATGCAAATAATCGATATAGGAACTTCGTGCGCCTCACAATCTCTCGATATACAATCTAGCATAATCCTCGTAGAAAAAGTCGCCCCGATCGAAGAAAATGGGCTGATTTCACACCGCCGACGATAACCCAAATGGAATCATGCTTCCTCTTAGTGTGAGGTAACCACGTAATAAAATCCATATTTACCGCTCCCACTTCCACCGGAATATCAATACTGCAATGTACCACCGGCTTCGTGCTCAACTTGACTACGACACCGCATCGTGCAACAAAACTCGCCACATCCTCTTCGTGCCATCCCACCAATACACACATCTGAGGTCATTGTACATCTTAGTCGACCCCGGATGAATAGAATAACGAGCACCGTGCCTCCCCGAATCCGCTAACGGTCCTCGCTACATCGGAACACACAACCGGCCCTCAAATCTTAGCACCCCATCAGGTGCTACCCCAAATAGACTCTTCTCCTCCTGAAGAGTTGCATCTCGATACCGTACCATAATCGGATCCTCATACTGTCGCCTCTTCACCTCCTCGACGATGGAAGACTCGGCAACCTCTCGAACCCGAACTCCATTACTATCAAAATCAACCAAACGAACCCCAAGGATCGCTAGCTGATGCAACTCGCGGACCATGTCCCTCTTCTTTGGCTGCACACCTGACAGACTACCTATCGATCGGCGACTAAGGGCGTCTGCAACTTCATTGGCCTTTCCTGGGTGGTATAGAATATCGACATCATAATCCTTAAGTAGCTCTAACCACCGTCTCTGTCGCAAGTTCAGCTCCCCCTGGCTGAAGATATACTGAAGACTCTTGTGATCTGTGTAAATATCCACATGAACCCCATATAAATAATGTCTCCAGATCTTCAAGGAATGAATCACCGCTGCCAACTCTAAGTCATGTGTGGGATAGTTCTTCTCATGCTTCCTAAGCTGTCGAGATGCGTAAGCTATAACTTTTCCGTGCTGCATCAGCACGCACCCAAGCCCGACACCTGACGCATCACAATAAACCACATATCCGTCTAAACCCTCTGGAAGAGTAAGAACTGGGGCGGTCGTCAATTTCTCCTTTAGCAACTGGAAATTTTCCTCACAAGCATCCGTCCACCGGAACATAGCTGATTTCTGAGTCAGCTTAGTCAAAGGTGCTGAAATGGAAGCAAACTTCTCCACAAACCTCCGATAATAACCTGCAAGGCCCAAGAAGCTATGCACTTCCGTTGGTGTAGTGGGTCTGGGCCAAGTCTTAACTGCCTCAATCTTCGCTGTATCAACCCGAATACCATCGGCCCCGATAACATGCCCTAAGAAAGCCACTGAGGCCAACCAAAACTCGCATTTCGAGAACTTGGCATACAATCGCCGGCCCCGAGGACTCTAATACCGCCTCAAATGATCCGCGTGTTCTCGCTTCGCGCGCGAATAAACCAGATATCATCAATGAATACTATAACGAACATATCCAAGAATGGCTTGAACACCTTGCTCATCAAATCCATGAATACAAGGGCGTTGTCAACCCGGAAAGACATCACCTGAACTCATAGTGCCCATACCGGTCCCGAATGCGATTTCGGATATCCGCCTCTAACTCGCACTTGATGATAACCGGATCGCAGTCTATCTTGGAGAAACATCTCGCACTCGCAATCGGTCAACCAAATCATCAATCCCGGGAGGATATCTGTTTGATAGTTACCTTATTCACCGCTCAGAATCAACACACATACGCAGCGCCCCATCCTTCTTCTTCTTTACAAATAACACCGGCGCTTCCCTGGAGAAACACTTGGCTCGATAAAACATTTTTCCAAAGAAATCTTTCACTGGTCCTTCAATTCCTTCAACTCGGCGGTGCCATCCTCGTATGGCTAATAGATATCGGCCGAGTGTCCGCGCCAAATCAATGCAAACTCAATCTTCCTCTCGTGAGGATACCCAAGCTCATCCGAATACGCTCAAAACTCTCTAACGATCGAATCGATCAAGGTCCTATCTCACCTCGATATTGAATACCCGAACCATATGGTAGATATACCCTTCCGCACATCTTCCTAGCCTTGAGGTAAGAAATAAACCTACCTCTACGACGCAAAGATTCCCCTTCCACTCGATAACCGGCTCACCAGGAAACTGGAACCGTACCCGTCTCTCTCTACAGTCCACGTTGGCATAGTAAGAAGCCAGCCAATCCATACCCATAATTACATCAATGTCCGTCATATCCAACTCTATCAAGTCGGCTAGAGTCCGACGACTGTCTATAGTCACTGGGCAAGTCTTATATACTCGCTCAGCTACCACCGAATCACCTACTGGCGTAGCCACCTCAAAAGGTTTTATGGACTCGGGCTCTATCCCTATTCTACCAGCAATATGAGGAGATATATAGGACATGGTAGAACCTGGATCTATCAAAGCATATACATCACAACATGCAATCAATAATGTACCTGTGACGACATCCGTGACGCCCCGGTCCCGATTACCGACATAGCATAAATGTGGTTCGAGGACCGCTGAATCGGGACCCTACCACGACCCGCCGCGCTCGCTGGTCCGCGGAACACTTCTCCGGGCGACGCCACCGAAGATGAAGATACAGCCACTGACCCTGTCGGCTGAGCCATAACATTCTCGCCGCCTCTGGTCGGACAATCTCTCCTCAAATGGCTCTGCTGGCCACAAGAGTAACAAGCTCCTGGAGTAACACGACACCTCCCATAATGGCAATCGCCACATCGGCCACATCGAGGTATAGGTGGCCTCATTCCGACCGAACTATGGTCCTCCGAGAACCCAAGCCACGACCTCGCCCCGCCTCAATGCCCTGACGTCCGAAGATGGTGGAGGAGCGCTCAACCTACCGAGGTGCAATCTGGTCTGCCGGTTTTCTACCTAAAACTACCGAGGACCTGGCGATAGCCCTCTTCTCGCTGATACCGCCAATCCGCCCTGCGTTCTCACACCTGCGCATATGCTGCACGCGGCAATGTCCATGCCCTACAAGAGCTACTCCCGCAACTCTCGCCAAGTAATCATCGATCCTCGTGACATAGCGGTGCACTCGCCCTCCATGTTCGCTACCAAAGCGGTACATACCGAGCCAACGAAGTCAAACTTCACGTTGTACTCCGACCGCCCGCCCACTCGCCTCGGTGTCAAAAATCTATCGCCCAACTCTCCTCATCCGCGAGGCAAGAAATGGCTAAGGAATGCCTCGAGAACTCATCCCACACACCGGAAGCGCATGCTCCCGATAGTTCCTATGAATCATACTACCAACCGCAGATCCCGCACCGATGTGAACTAAATAATACCGACTGCTCTCAAGCCCCGATCACTCTACGATCCGTCAGAATCGCCGAATAAACTCCCGAGGATCATCATCGCCTCGACCCATAGAACTCGCGGGTCGCAACTCAAAAGTCCCGCAGCCTCAAACTATCGACCGGGTGGACTACGGCACAACCGAACCGCCGCCTCCCGCTCGCCCTCCCGCTTAGCCACGATCTCCGCCAATAATCGCCATCTCTTGTAACCCATCTCTCTCGCCTGTGTCAGGTAATCGAGGCTTAGGTATCGCGGTCTCGATGGCCGCTGCCGCCGCCGAACTCGCTAGGGCGGCGACGTCGTGGAACTTGCCGGCCGAAACATCATCTCTGGTAAGGACTGGGCCTGTGCCTCACGACCTCTCGTGTCCTACTAGCGCCTCCTCACCGCCTTGCCCTTCTCATGCGGTTGCCTTGCGTGGAGGCATCACTGATACATAAAAATATGTCAGAGGAAGTTCAACCTATAACACAGCTCTATTGCACGATCTTAGAGTGAAAGAATGGAAACCAATCCTAAATATCCTGTAGCCTCCTGATTATAGATGTGGTGCACAACACACCGATAATCAAGACTCTACTAGATACTGCACAGACCCTTTCCGAGGATTAACTGCTCTGATACCACTTTTGTCACGACCCGACCACGGACCCGTGACTGGTGCCTTACCCCGGGCACCCTTGTGATACAACATCAGAGAAAACCAGCGGAAAAATAAACTCACAACAAGAACCCATGTAGGATATAAGTAGGCTAACCCAAAATGGCTACCTCTAAATATAACAAACACTGAACAGTTACATCCTTAACAACCCAAAATATAACAGGACTACAGACCTCTAAGAATATGCAAACACTATGACGGGACAGGGCCCCGTCATACCCCTGAATGTACAAATATCTACAACACCAGGGAGAACAGTACCAAAAGTCGAGCCTCCGGAGAAATGGAGCTTCTGACACCTGAACAATATCCTAAGAATGAGGATCCACCACCTGCTTACCCCTACCTGCGGCATGAACGCAGCCCCCGAGGAAGGGGGTCAGTACACAATATGTACCAAGTATGTAAAACTGGAAAATACTGTAATAATATCATAAGTCTAAAATAAGCTGGAGTCATGGAGGAAAATCAAAATATAGTACACTGTGCCTTACTAACAATGAGAGTACCAAGTATAAACTTTACTGCGTAAAAATAGGAGGCTCATGATCAAAACAGGGTCTCCCGCCCGTAGTATCATTAAGCAATCCTACTCCTGGGACTATTTCACCCGCATAGGTCCTGTGGACCCGCATGAGGTCATCACCTCGCATGGGACTATTTCACCCGCATGAGACTATTTCACCCGCATGAGGTCATCCGCCTCGCATGGGACTATTTCACCCGCATGGGACTATTTCACTCGCATGGACCCGGTGGGCCCGCATGAGTACAAGCGCCGCACTCGCATCATGGGTAGCAAATCCATGGCATAAGTAGTAGTAATAATAACAATACATAAATCAGCACAACCGGCTATCATACATAACATAAACGTTACCGGCTTATCATAACGTAAGCAAGTTAAGAATATCCCCTAACTTCTTATTAACATTATTAGTATATCCTCTCATTGTAGTTACTTAAGGCACTACATGTCATTTTAAAAGAAAATCCGGTAATTTAACCCAAGTACCACGTTCCTTAAACCTTTTAAGAAAATGACTCATTTTTATGTACAACTCCCAAGATACTAATAACCGTAGTATCAAGTCACGACAACTTTTCAAAACAAGTCACGTTTACCTTTAAAAATACAATAGGCTTCTAAATCAAGTGACTTCATTTCTTTTAAAACCTCAGGCAATTAATGCCTTAAAAACAATTTGTCTTTCACAAATTCAAATCCTTTATCCGTACTTATCTTACTTGGAGTAAACCTTTCTTTGTTAACCTTTCATAAAGCCAATACAACCAACTTCCAATAAAGTTGTTATATTACCATTATACACTAGTCAAACACATCTCCCTATATCCAAGGGACTTATACTTTTTAACGAAAACAAGTATCATATACTTAAAACACTCCAAGTCCATTAACTTTAAAACTTAAGACATCATTAAAATAAGTAAGGGATACCAAAGCCTTTGTACGTCAACCGTACTACATAGATGTAATTATTCATGCTCAAGAGGTAGGAAAGTTCCACATACCTCTTCGGTCAATCCACTTGCTAAGTCCAAAATACCGCACGTAGTATGTCAACCTATAATGACCATAATACGTTTATTAACCTCTAGTTACAATGTAGAAATATTCCAAGTTCAAAGTCACTAAATTCTATGGAAAATTGGGCAGCATTTTCTTTGTTTCTACATACTTTGCCACCTTTTTCAAGGCCGAATAGAACATCCAAACGCCACATTTTAGGCCCAACAATCCACACATTTCAAAGGGGATTACACACCTAAACTTGGATGTGTAAAATTCTGCCCCACAATTTACAACAACTAACTTAACAAGCTTAAGGTAGTATTGTCACGACCCGACCCCGGGCCCGCGACTGGTGCCCTATCTGGGCACCCTTACAGGTATACATCAGAGATAATCAGCGGAACATACATAAACTTAAAAAATGAAATAAATAATAGGTTAGCCGATAAGGCTACCTTCCTGGATATAAACAAATCCAAAAGCAGTTATCTTAAAAAAAAAAAAATATAAAGTGACCCACAAGATATGACTACAGACCTCTAAGAGTTTACATAACAACTGTGACGGGACAGGGCCCCGCCATACCCCTGAATGTACAAAAGTCTACAACTTCAGGGAACCATACCAAAGACAAAGCCTCCGGAGAAATGGAGCTTTCCAAGAACTGAACAGTGATCCTAAGAGTGCGGATCAGCAAGCTATGTATCTCAACTGCGGATTTAACGCACTTCGGCGAGGTCGATAAAATATGTACCAAGTATGCAAAACTGAAAGTACTGTAATTTAAATCATAATAGTAAAAAATACAGCTGAAGACATATATGATAACCCAATTAACAGTACACAGTGCCTTACAGAAGTGGAAGTAATGAAAGTCAATTTTACCTTGTACAGCCTGTTTCAACATATAAACGATAGTCATACCAGGGCTGTGAACACCAGCCCTCAAATATCAAAGCGCGCCCGTGGGATTCCCCATCACTGCCGACCGCTAGGTGTAAAAAAAATCTAACCATGTGACGCGCCTGTGGCATCCTACCTCACTGTCGGCGTACACACATACAACACATATAAACCTATAAATATATCTCATGCCCGTGGAATCCCTCATATTGGGTACATGACTTCATGGGGAGCTAATCCATGGAGTAGTAATCGTATCCGGGAATTTAACCTGCATCCTGGTCGCATGCCTCGGAATCCCTCATCGTAAGCATGTCCAAGGATCAACCACACTAGATGCATACCCGTGGAATCCCACATCACTGCCGGTACGTCCAGGTAAGCTCATACTATGACAATGGAAGCATACCCGTGGAATCCCACATCACTGCCGGTACGTCCAAGTGAACTCATACTGCATGCCTCAGAATCCCTCATCGTAAGCATGTCCAAGGTGCATGCCTCGGAATCCCTCATCGTAAGCATGTCCAAGGGTCAACCACCATGGAAGCATACCCGTGGAATCCCTCATCACTGCCGGTACATCCAGGTAAACTCATACTAGGACAATGGAAGCATACCCGTGGAATCCCACATCACTGCCGGTACGTCCAAGTAAGTTCATAACAAGACAATGGAAGCATACCCGTGGAATCCCACATCACTGCCGGTACGTCCAAGCAAAATCATAACTTCTTTAGACTTCCATTTACATACAAAATGGACCTCATTTTACGATCTTAAGGCACTTTTCATATCACTTAACAAGTCCGGGGAAAAAAAATTCAACCCAAAGTACTATGTATTTCTACTCTTTCCAAAGATCCCTTTTCCACATAAGACCCCAAGATACTAACACCCGTAGTATCAAGACTCATCTACAATTCAAACAAGTCACTTTATTATTAGAAATATACTTCGGCTTCTACATCAAGTGACCCCCATTTAAACTTTAAGCAATTGATGCCTTTAAATCAAATTGCCCTTCTTAGTTTCAATTCTTTCCTCTAGACTTACTTATTCGAGAAAAACCATTTCTTTAACCTTCCATAAAGTTATTATAACCAACTTCCCATAAAGTCGTTATACTAACTTTATGCTTTAGAAACTAAGACAATATTTTCCTTTCATAAGGCCGTCATAACTAACTTCCCATAAAGCCGTTATAACTCCTTATGTCTTAGACAACTTTGTTCTTTTTATGACCAAGAGACTTGTACTTCGAATCAAGTTACACAACTTTCGAAAACGCTTCAAGTCTCTTTACTTTAGAAGACAAAATTCTTAACTTAGAAAACAAGTTCTTATCTTTATAATAGTTCCATACTTTTTCACATCAAGGAGTCCTTGTCTACCCCATTAGAATAACCCATTCTTATAACCTTTCCTCACGGACAAGTGAGTTAGTCCTCTAACTCAACCAACTAGGCATCTTTAAAACAAGTCAAGTATATCAAAATGACTTTACCTTAATTAAATCACGTACGTCTACCGTACCATATAGTTATAACTACTCATGCTCAAGTGATAAGAAAGTTTCCACATACGTCTTATGTTTAATCCAATTGCCAAGTCCAAAATGCCTTCCGTAGATGTCAACCTATAATGACCATAATACGTCTATTAGCTTCCAGCTTCAACGTAGAATATTCTAATGTAAAGTCCATTGCTCTACGGGGAAAATTGGACAACACTTCCTTTGTTTCTACGTACTTTTCCACCTTTTTCAAGGTCCGAATTCAATAACCAAACGCCGCATTTAAGGCACAACAATTCAGCTAACCAAAAGGGGATTACACGCCTTTACAGACGCCAGTAAATTCTGCCCCACAATAATATAAATCAAACCAATAATTCCAAGCCACATTCGTCTATAATATTACAACAATTATCAATTTCCTTTTAATCCAACTCGTTATTCCAACATGGTATATAATATCCTAACCAATTATATACCCTCCTATTTATAACAGGCAATGATTTTAAGCTAACAACCGAATTGATTACAACATGAGTGGCTAACATGCCCATTTTCGGTTTTCAACAAGACGACAAGATCCATATCTTTTCAAACTTTAATATAATGACCTCGTGCTCATTTCTTAACTACTATAACTTGAAATCTTCAATTACAGAAGGTGAAGGTTTTACCTCAAGAAGCCCTCTTTCCAAATCTTCTTCACTTTAAAATCGCCCACTGAACTCTCTACAAGCTTTCCAACATTTTTCCTTCTTGAAGCCTTTCCAAAAATCTCACCGGGTTCATCAATTTGAGAGAGAGGAGGAATTTTTCTTAGGAAACTTACAAATGGCCAAGTCTTGAAGACTTGGCCCTAAAATAAGACCTCACTTGTCAAAAGATGGGAGGGACACTTGTCACCCTCCCGGGCCTTCTATCAAAATATCCCCTCGCTACCTTCGTAAAAATCCGCCTTAGCGCCGCGCCCGCCACGGCGCCGCGATGCCGCAACCTCAGAGGACTGTCAGTTATCGCCGCGTCTCGCTGACGGCGCCGCGCCGCGACGCTGGGCTGAAATCGCCTCTGCGTCAGCCCACAGAACTTCTAACGCCCGTAACCTCCCACCCCGATGTCCAATCGACGAGTGGTTTGTTGCGTTGGAAACTAGACTCAACAACCTTCATACTAGTCTTTTAAAACTCCTCAAAACTCCTACGGAACTAGGAGATATACCGCTCCAAAGTTGACTGAAAGTCTGCCCACAACCTTTTGCCAACCCAACTTTCCAAATTCAAATCTTATTTCCTTTCGTACGTTCTTAACTTAACCTCTTGAATTTACGGGGTGTAACAAGTATTTAGGCTATAACATGCTTACATAACCTTCTTATCCAATTCTTTCACATCCAACTCATATTTCTTGCATGCAATGTATCTAAGAGCAATATTTACCCCTACAAGATCTTTCTTCTTCACATGCAACACCAAAAACTAGCTATAAGAGAAGAATTGTTATCTTAGAGCTTTAGCCAAATTATTCCAACGAATTTGCTAGCCTCCTTTCCAAAAATACCACCACAATAACTCCTACAAGCTAGCCAACAAGCTTTCTTCTTGCCACACTTTTTTAGATTTTCCTCAAGCTTAGATTTCCTCTTGAAATTCTAGAGAGAAGGGAGAGCTTTTATTTTTAGAGAGAGAGATGAACTTGAAGAATGACCAAGTCTTCAAGACTTGGTCAATAAGTAGTGCATGCAAAATCAGATGAGGGGGGGGGGGGGACATTTGTCACCCGACCATGACCTTTTTTTAAAACAAAACAGTTCAGATTTTTCCACTCAACTTCGCAGACTGCCTCGGCCACGCTGAAACTTCGCCGACTTCGAACATTCGGTGCCGCGCCTGCTTCCCGCTGGCGCTGCAACTCCAAATAACCTCGATCATCCGGCCATGCCCTCGTGGCTCTCGATCAAACACATTGCCCGATCACAAGACCGAACTTGTAACTCCCATAACTTTCTACTCCGATGTCCTATCGACGAACGGTTGGTTGCGTTGGAAACTAGACTCAACGAACTACGTACTAGGCCTTTGAAACACCTAGGAGCTCTCAACGTAACGGGTCATAACCCGCCTCAAAGTTGACCAAAAACCCGTCCGAAACAATCCGTCAACCTATCTTTCGAAAATTTAAGTCTTAACCCCTTTCGTACGCTCTCACACGTATGGCCAGAGCTACGGGGTATAACAGAAAGTGACTAGGTTTTCACCTTGCGACTAATACGAAAATGATACTTTTCCGGGATCTTTTTATTGAGATACCCTTACAACACTCTTAGGAACCTTGGTTTAAAGTATGGATGTTAATGAACAACAAACGAAAATTTTCTCTTCTTGAAACCCTCCAAACCCGAGAGCAATACTTGTGAAGAACACATTTTCTTGAAAAATTTACTAAGTATGGAAGCCTTGTCTTGCTACTAGTATGTATATATAACACTATGGAGGGCCAAGATTAGAACATTTGGATGGTTTGGATCCAATCTACTAAAAGATCAAGCCAAGTGGCCCTTGACTAAGTCAACAATATCAAGCTCTTAGACTTAGCAAGACTTGGTCATCTCAATTATGGTCAAATGGCCATTTTAGCCATGTCCATTTCGTCCAAGACGACTAAGGGGGGTGACACGTGTCGCCCTCCCATTCGTCTCAATATTTCATTTTCTGACAATTCCATAATTTCGATAAATTTTTACTAGTCTCAAATCTTAACACTTTTGAGTTCTTACGTACGTTCTTATAAACATGTCCTGGAATTACGGGGTGTAACAATAAATCCAATTAGAAGTATTAAACTCCAAGTTAATAATTTTTCCGTCGCCATATTTTCCCGAAATTTTCCTTAAGAAAATGTAATAATTATTTCCTTCCAAAATTCAAATCTTAAATCCTTAATCACGTTCTCAATTAGTAGCCTTGTTATTACGGGGTGTAACACTTAGTGAGAACGGGAAGAGCCTCAGTCTAATGGCATCGTCAGTAAAGCCATTGTATTTGAAAGTGACACACAGCTCCAGAAAGTTTGCAATGCATGCTGGGATCTTCACGGGCGATCCCAAATTGATCTTGGTTCGACCATGCTCAGGATGGCTGGCTTGATCTCAAATTTGTTGGCCCCTATAGCTGGGAGCCTGATGCAAGTCTGTGCACCTGTGACCATGAGAATAACATAGTCCCCCAAACTTCACCTGTATTGGCTCCCCTGCATTCTCAGGAACCTCATTGTCTGCCCCATTCTTATTTGGTTCGTTGTTCATGGTCACTGACTCAGATATCCTATTGTTGCGCCTATTTTGTTTGCAGGTTTTCTCAATTTCAGGATTGAAGGTAACAAGTGTATCTGCTCCTCTCCTTCTTCGCATACACTAGATTCCTGAAACAGATCAAAATCAATTCGATATTAGATGTACGTCAGTCCTCGACAACGGCGCCAAAAACTTGTTAGCGATATTTCGAATGCTCACGCAAACGTACGCATCATTCACAAGTAATATAGTCTGTAAGACCGAATATCATCCACAGAGACTGGTTTCTAAGTACCGTTCATCTATTTTATGTTATCTATTTGACAATCGATATTTGATTGGGGTTTTTATTTAACTACTAGAATAATTGCAAGATTTAAACCAATAAAGTTGTAATCAGTTATGAATGAATTAGGGCTTCCAAAATCCTCGACTATCCACTTTATTCAATCCTTAATGCGACTAGAATGATTCTTCTTCTTCGTTAAAATAACGGTTAACTAGACTGTCTTATATTCTGGTTAGGACATATAATCACTCAACCCCAGTGCAGAGCCCTTCTATTTTTCTATGATAGGATTTACCACATAGGAGGATTAAGAACAGTAACCTATAATGCTACACAAGTATCGGGGTACTTTCGTCCGCGATTTTAACCTATGTCTAGTCAATTACAACATATCCAAATCTCTTCTTTCGTCTTTTGATTCGAAATCATATAGGTTATGATAATTAGTGATCAATTAATTATCAAACATTCATACCAAATATTGACTAAATCTTAATCAAGTGAAGAAGACATCAAACTACTGCATTAATTCATGAATAAAAGTTTCAAGCGATTCATAAGGGAAGCCATAATAGAGTGTTTAGCTCCTAGACATAGTCACACTAAGAACTAACACAATATCCATACATAAACTGAATTAAAAACGAAATAAAGAAAATTACGTAGAACAAAATCTCCAATTGTAGCTCCAAATTCGCCTTGTGTTGTGTTGTGTTGTAGAATGACCAACCTCCTTCATAACATTAATCCATAGGACTTAAATATCCTCTAATTTTCGTGCCCTATGGATCAATCTGCCCTTAGCCAATTTGCCTTCTAATCGAAATTTCCGTGTCAAGATCGCGGTGATATCGCACCGCGTCTGAAAATCCTACAACTTCAAGACAAATGGCACCGCGATCTTGCGATGGCACCGCTGCTGAAAGTCATGTGACTCTCAGAAATATGGCATCGCTGTTTCGTAGATAGCAGACCGCGGTCGCCTTCTCTCGCCGCTCGAGTTGCCAACTTTCGTCTTTTTCGCCTCTGGAGCACCTTTTCTGCCAATTTCTCGTTCCTTTTTGCACCGCTGTGACTCAAAATAAAGAAAACAAACCTATTACTATACTAAACACAGCAGAAACAAGTGAAATACCAACTAAAAACGACTCATCATTTCATGTCTCAAACGTTTACTACGTACCAATATTTCTTTCACTAATAAAATTTACGATATTTGGCACTACGTGTGCACGTGTGTGGAAACGATATTTCCGACGTGCGAGACCTCAATTGTTCGAGTCATAAATAATAGGTTAAACTTAATTTTACATTAGTAAATTTCCAATAAAATCTACCTCCAGTCAAACATCGACATATTAAATAAATTAGAGGAAGCAATAATAAGTAATAAAAATGTGCAATCTCTCTGTATCAATTTAATATTTTAAATGAGATGATCATCAGTGTTACCGAATCGATGCAGTGTCATTCTTGAAGCCTCTACATGCTCTGCAGACAATTTGGAGGTTCTTTTGAAGCTCATCACTAACAGCTTTGCCGCCAGCATGGATGCAGAAATGTTCAAACGCTTGCTTGAAATCTGGAATATAAGGTTTCCACTTGGGATTGAAAAAATTCCTGCTAATAAGTGCGAGGAGAATCAGTTGTTTTGATGTTGGGAGAACTATAGGACCAATTATAGAAATATTCGATTTCAAAGCTTCCCCTATTACCTGTACGTCAAAATATAATACTTTAAGTCAAATCTCATTGTCACCCAAAAAAATAAAAAAATAAAAAATGGAAATTAATACTTTAGTCGCTCAAATATCTACAAATTCTGATTTTGATTCTTGTAATTCTAGTAAAGCACATCGAACGGTGAATCTTCACAGATTTTAACAAATTATAAGTGCTAAATCAGTTAATTGTCTATGCATTATTTTATATTAGTCCATATTTACGATAATTTATTTCGTACAATAGACCTTCGCCCGAATTTTTCCGACTTCGTGATAATGAGCTACAGACCGCTATCCTTTTATTTATAATAATTTACTTCTACAAATAGTTTTAAGTATCGTATATTTCACATTATAGTTAATGGATGTTTAAATGCATTTAGTCAAATATTTCACGGTAAAAAATCAGAATTCATCAATAGTTGTGGGACGAAAAGAAATATTTTCACGTATTTCGCATGTGAAAAAGAATTAATCATATTAACCCTAAGGTCCTTGGAAAGATTGACACCAACTTTCCCTTGTGGATCTTCTTGTTGGAAAACATATCTATAGGCCTTATCATCAGCACCTTTGTGTGTTCTCACAACATGCATTAATCTGTACTTGGCTTTGTTCCTATCACACCTTTTAATGGACAATAATATAGCAGCACCACCCATTCTGAACAAACAATCGGGAAGAAGCATTGCTCTTTCTGATCCTTGGTAATTATTTGGTGTAATAATCTCAGTACTAACAACTAAAGAGCGCATATGAAATTGGATGAAATTGAAGAAGGTCTTTAGCTAAATCAACTGAGATTAAGCCAGCACTACATCCCATGCCAGAAAGATTGTAAATCTTTATGTTACTTCTTAACTTGTATTTGTTCAGTAACATGGATGATAAAAATGGAGTTGGAGAAAATAAGCTACAAGTGACTATGAGAATACAATGTCCTTTGCCTTGAGCATTGTTTTGTTCATTAAGTCATCAATGGCTGAGAATATGACAACTTCAGCTTCAACTCTAGCAGCTTCCATTGTTGGTGTTGGAGGGATATAATGGATTGAAGGAGGCAAGCAAGTTTCTTCTCCAAGGCCAGACCTAATTAGGAAAAAAAGAATTAGAAAGAACGTAAGAAGAAATGTGAGGTAAGACTGCGTACAATAGACCCTTGTGGTTCAACCCTTCACCGCTCTGCGCATAGCGGGAGCTTTGTGCACTGGACTGTCCTTTTTATAGAGTAAGAATAAAGCCTTTGAGGCGTACATATTGGTGGGAAATAGCAAATATTCCGTAAAATTAGTTGAGATACTTACAAGTTAGTTGGGACCAAAGTATTTCTTAAAAGGGGGTTTAGAAGCATGAGAACAACTTTTCTTATATTGTTTTAAAAAATGCTGACAAGTCTCTTGAGAATACAACAACGTTACCGTGTACTACGTACAAATTGACTTAGCCATCTCTCAAAGAAGACATGAATTTATAGACTTGAAAGAAGGGAACTCATATGTGTCATCTTATTTCATGAATGGACATTTGAAAATTAAAAATTAGTACCAAATAAATAGGGTCGGCTATATAAATTCTTTCTAACTATATGCCTCAATTAAATTCATGAATAGACATGTTCACTTAAATTAAAACTATATTTATCTTTAGATTCAAATGTTGAATAAATTAAAACTGAAAACATCATGTCTTTTGATAAATAAAGTCTTCAAACTTATTTTGTTACTTCTAATGTGAGACTATCTAGTTCAGATAGGTTACAAACTATCTAGCAAGTAGTCACCTCGCTAGAATACGCATTTGGAACTCGAAACTCTTGGGATTATTCTTCAGGATGAAGCGTGAATGCTCCATGAAAGTTGAGAATAGGAACTCTACAAGAGAAGGGGGTTTGTAACATGAATAATCTACTAAGTAAATTGATGTTGATTTGGACTTGAAATAAAAAGTAGCTATGAATATGATGAGGAAGGAAGAGCATTCGAATTGGAGAGTATCAAAGTGTAGAGAATTCCATATGCTTAGAATTTCTTCAGGACCTAATCTAACTACTTCTAGAGTGATTGCAGCCACTATAGGCAAAAGAAACAAGGTTAGAATTGAAAGTATATATGTCTTAGAGACAATCTATATTAGGAAAAAAATATACTTGAATACATTCATATTATTATTATTAATGAGATTAATATTTATGGCTTTTGAAATTATTGAATTATTGTTTGATTGTTTGCAATTATTTATATATGTGCATCCCTTGAGCTTACGTTGTCATTAATAGAGTGATATATTAATGATAGAATGTAACTCTCAAAACAGACTCGACTAATGATCATCGAGAATGAGATATCGATGATATACTATAAGTCGACATGTGGTCTGCATTACATTCTTGGAGAATGTAGTATGTCTCACAACTATGATTAATGGTTACTCGTGATGGAAACATGAATATTTTGGAGAAGTATTGGTATACCCAGCCGATAAACTATTTGTTATACATGTCTATAGTATTGTCGTCGTGTGGAATATAAATGTCATTTGACTTGAGATCAATACGCACCTTGTTTACAGAATGATGTACTTTGACCAAGTTCTAAGCTTAAACTCCTTCTGGATAGATACGACTTGTCTTGGGTGCATCAGGATGTAAATCAATGTGGTAGTTGAGCCAAGAATAGGATTCATTCCTCGATTGAAAATTCGAGAGAGCACTCAAGGTCTCAATGTTATTAGGTTGACTAAAGTCACTGGCCAGTGCAAGAGACATAGTTAGAATATGGTCTAGTCGTCAACTAATAAACGTGAGATAAAGTGATTAAGCCGTGTGGATAGACATTTGGAAAATCCTAAGCTTAATCGAGTGTGTCGCGAATGAAAGAAATTTATAGTTCTGCATAAAGGTTAAGTTTGCTGGATTCATGTAAACGTACTTCACATATTGAGTTCGTCGTACGACGCAGTCTAAGAGTTTGGTATGGACCTTAATTAGATTAATGTCGATATGTAAAGGCATATAGGGTCACACTATATGGGATTGTTTCTTCGATCTAAGAGTGTATTGAGAAAGTATTAAATATTAAATTAAGAATCGAGATATTTAAATTTATAATAATTATGAAATATTTCTATTAGATATAAATTATTTAATTAAATCAAATTAGATTTCAAATTAAATTAGATGTGTTGGATATATTATATGGGTACTCAAACAAATATGGGGTAGAAATTGGGCCAACAATTACTGGCCCAAAATTGGCACTTTGGTCGTGCACTATGGCGGATGAAGTGGACTAGCTGGGCTGGTCCACTGAATATTAATATGGGCCCAGTTTTCCTGTTTTGAATCTGCTTAGGTTTCGTCCTAAACCCCTATATTCAACCATACCCCATAATTATGAGGTTACAGAAAATAGTTTCTCAATTCCTAAATAAAAAATTCCTAGCTTTCTTGATTATGAGATACACTGGAGTTAGAACCTGCAGTCGAGGATTCAATTCGCGTGGATACCTTAGTTTTGAATTCAGCGTTCGAAAATCTGTAAGTTTTCTATCATTATATTTTGAACATATTTTGATTATCGTATAAGTCATGTCAGTAAAGTTGTTGGGTAAGTAAAATTTTAAATTTCCGCTGTGCTTAGGAACCCACAATATTCCTACAGTGGTATCAGAGTCCGGGATGGTTTAATGATTTTATGATGATCTTAATAACGATTACGTGGGATAATTAATTGTTTTGATTTATAAAACTGATTTTCGGAATTTAATAAAAAAAAAATCTCTTTTGGAACAGTGAACAATACCGTCACTGTTCCGGTGGTAGTGGCAGTTTTCCGGTTGTTTTTTCGGTGATTTGACGTGTTCTAACACCCTATCCACTACTATCGAGAAATCCACATTTTAAGATGGTCGATAAAGCTGTTGAGAGGTGGCGGAATGTGATGTAGACGTCAGAAACAGTTATCGGAAGGCCTCCGATGGCGGGGTTGTTTTCAGCCGCCACGGGCGTCGAAATTGTGAAGTAATACCACCATCGTGATCATCTCGATGAGAGGAATCTAACGGTGGTGGTGTTACACGGCGAAGGTGACCGGAAAAAGAGTATCATCGACGGTTTTGGAAACCGGCGGCGACGACTTAATTTTCGGCCGCCGTGGGCCACTAAACCGTAATTAAAAATCACTGGTGTGTTTGGCCCGACTTGGGATGTCGACCGGTGATGTTTAATTTCATCAATTTTGCCCAGAAAATGAATCCACAAATTTGATTTGGGGTTGGATTAATTTTGAGAATTAGAAATAGTCCAAGAACTTATTTGCAAATAAAATTAGGGTTTTTAAAATTGCAAATGGACCCTGGGAAAATATGAAAATATGTCAAAGTTTCGGAAATTACAAATTTGGTCCCTGAAAATTTTCTGGAGATTTGAAAGGTTTTAAAATCAACAGATTTGATCCTTGGGGCAAATCTGTAAATTTCAGAAAAGCAGATTTGGTCCCTGGAGCAGATCTGTAAATTTTTGAAAAACATATTTGGTCCCTTGGCGAATCTATAATTATTTTAAAGATTTGACAATTGTAGAAAAACCCCTGAAAATTAAATTTTAATTTCTGAATTATTAAGGGACTGTTTAGATCACCATAAAATTCCGAAAATTGAAAAATGAGTTTTAAATTTGGAATTTAAATATTTTCTAAATTAAAACAAATTAATTAACCCACGATTATAATTATTTAGCATATTATTTGATAATGTGCGCATAAATTAATTATTTTTTCTAATTGTTTAATTGATTGTCATATAAATAATTAGTATAGAGTCCGCATATATATATCTGGGTAGGCGGCGCCCAGTATTTGTTAGTCTGCATTATATATGTCTGGGTAGGCGGCACCTAGTAATTGTCGGACCGCATTAATCAGGATTGGGTAGGCGCCGCCCAAATATATGCTTTATTTGATCTAGTATGCTAATAAGGATCTTGATAAAACCCCGATTAAAATGTTTTTCAATTTAATATAAGTCTGATTTGGAATCTACATGTCATTTGTTATAATTGAATGAGTGCAAAATCCTTTTCGGCTATAAGAGTATTTACACCCTATTGTTTGCTCTAAGTCTACGAGGATTCAGACTCTTCATAGATGCATGTGTTTGCAGTAGCGATTGAGAAACCTTTGTGAGTATTTACGCCCTAGCGTTTGCTATACAAGGCCAAACTTGCTTAAATGCACGATTGTAGTCGCGTAACGGGGTTGACTCACTTAGTTATGTCTTGACGCCCTAGCATCAGAATAATCTAAGGTCGCATATCGATTGTTTAGAACAGTAGGTCAAACCAAGAGTTGCAAATTGTTTGTATTTGGTTTGGAGACATACCAGGTTGTACTTTTGAAGTTATCAGCCCTAGCAAATGCGGAGACAATATGAACTTGGATCTTGGCCCATTATGATCATATTTGATAAGAGTCTGTATTCTTCCATGGGGTCGAGGAATATGTTAAAATAGTGAGAGTTAATTAAACTAAAGGCCATGTTAAATTAGTTAACGAATATGTTCATAGAAATTATATTAGAGTTAAATTTCAGTCTACCTATTTCTTCAGATTATTTAAAATGTCGAATCTATCAGAGTATGTATGCGAGGACGTACGTACGATTATTCAAGCCCTAATTAGGTTAAGATGAAATTGAGAGCTTTCAACGGAAGAGAGTCCGAACCTTGTGAAGGAAATTTTACGTTTTTAAATTTTTTTAACCGATTACGGATTTTTCCGAGAGACGAAATATTTGGACCAATAGGAGGGCGACATGTGGCACCCTTATGTGGAATGTTTGGACGAAAATGTTGGGCTAGTGGACAAGTCAAATGGTCAAGTCTTGGAAGATATTTCTTTGGGTGAGTGGGGGTAGGTATGGACGATTTTTGTGGGCAAGTGGGGGTTGCCTTGGGCGTATTTTTGGTGCTAGTGGATGGCCACATGGCTCATTGTTGTGGGGGACATATGTCCCAATGTTGTGGTAGACATATGTCCCAACATTGTGGTGGACACTTGGTGGAAGACTCCACTCACACAAGCTATCTAATCTACACCCTCCACTTGCTTTAATCTTGTCCATTGAAGGTTCTATAAATACCCCCCTCTAGTGCAAGACTTCTTCATCCACAAAAACAATTTCCAAGTCTCCAAAAACTCCCTCTCCCTTGTTGTAGTTCTCGTCCCAACTCCCTCCCACCTTTTCCCCTAGCTTCCGTCGAAATACCCCTCCCCCCTTTCCTAGTTGTTTCGTCCGAAAGTCCCCCCCCCCCTTGGTAGAAAAATATTCTCCAAGTATTGTTACTATGCCAAAAATACCTTAGCCTAAATCCCTTGTAATTTTCCTAAGTTACCTCTCTACTAAAAGCCCGGAAATACTACTTTATTTCCTTTGGTCACAAAACGAAACCCTAGGAAAATCTTCATAGTTGGTTGAAGTGTTAAGTATAAGTTGTTTAGAAACTTCTAAGGGTTTCTTGGAGCTATCGGAGCGTGCAAATTAGGAGCTAAACGTTGTTCAGGATCGATATTTAATCTTGGATAATTTTGGGCTTATCGAGGTAAATATCTTGTCCTTCTATAGTAATTGGAAATTACATACTGTAGTAGTATAGAAATGAGTATAAGACGTATAGAAGGATGGTATAAAAGAAGAGAATTGAACTGTACTTACATAGGACTGTATTCTGATGAACTTGTGTAGTTTAACTGTAGGAAAGTCTTTGCCCGATTTTCCGTAGAATAGAGAACCCTCTGCTTAGAATATTCTACAGTAGTCTAGACGTTGATAGACATATTTGACTATTATAGGTTGATACTCTGCGCGACATATTCGACTTGGCGGTGGATTTGTAGGAGGTATGTGATTCTTCCTATCCTCTTGAGCATGATACTTTTGAAATATATATAGTACGGTGAGCGTACGTGGTAAGTAATACTTGGTTATACAAGCTTAAAGAGTTATACTAGCTTTATGGGAAGTTAGGTATAACGACTTAAGAAAGATAAAAGGAACGGTTTACTTATTTGTTTATGAAAGTCTTGTATTGATTTCTGAAAAGTGTAGTAAGATGGTTTGATAAGTAAACATGTATGATGCTACGTGTGTTAGTGTCTTGTGATGTTGTGTAAGGGGGTTATTCTTGTTGTGCTTACGTTGTTAAATGTTAAGCCCGTTATCTTGTTATTATATCACATACCCACGACTTGTTATGATCCGAGGACTTGCCACGCCGATGCGAGGAATACCTCACGCGATGCGTGTGACTATGATTCGAGGAATACCTCATGCGGTCTGTGTGACCATGCGGAGCTGCGGGAGTTCCAGGATGATCACTCCGGGTGTGTTACCCGATGCGAGGTATACCTCATGCGGTCTGTGTGACTATGATTCGAGGAATACCTCATGCGGTCTGTGTGACTATGCGGACTGCGGGAGTCCAGGAGGATGCCGCGGGTTAGCTACCCCCGATGCGAGGAATACCTCATGCGGGTCTGTGACTATGCGGTGCGGGAGTTCGAGATTAGGCAGCATAATGATACTATGGGTGATTGGCCTTGCCCGATCATTAGCGGCCTAGAAAAGACCAGTTACATTATATCTATTTTTGCTCTTGTCTATGCTGTGGCACTATGTGCGGTTGAACTGGTTGTATTTGTAAATGGTTTTAAAATACTTTGATTTCATTTCAGTACTTTACAGTTTCACATACTTGGTACCTGTTGTACTGACCTCGCCCGGGGCTGCGTTAAATGCCGCAGTAAGGAAAGCAGTGGTAGATCCTCATTCTTAGGATCCGTACTCGTGTGTCAGGAGCCCCCTTTCTCCGGAGGCTCGACTTTTGGTACGACTCTCCCTGTGTTGTAGATATTATGTACATTCAGGGTATGGCGGGGCCCTATCCCGCCATAGTTGTTTACATTTCCTAGAGGTCTGTAGTCCTGTTGTAAAGTTGGGATGTAACTGTTCACTCTTGATGTATATATATATGCCGAAAGGCAACTTTTTCTCAGATAAACTGTTTCTCATTTCATATTGTTTCATGTCTTGTTTTATATTCCATTGGTTACTCGATGTATGCCTCTGGGGTGTCGGGTAAGGCACGATCCACGGGCAGGATCGGGTCGTGACAAAAGTGGTATCGAGCGATTAATCCTCGGGCGTGTCTCTGAGACCGTATCTAGTAAGTCTTGATTATCGGTGTGTTGTGCACCACACGATGTCGAGGCTATAGGATATTTAGGATTTGGTTTCCATTCTTCTCACTCTGAGATCGTGCCTTAGAGCTGTGTTATAAGTTGGACCCCTCTAACGTATTTCCTTTCTTTACGATTATGCCTCCACGAGCAATCCGCCCGAAGGGCAATGCAACCGAGGAGGCGCTAGTAGGACCTGAGAGGGCCGAGGCGAGCCCGATCATACCGAGGCGATACCTCGGGCGCGAGTTCCACGACGCCCGGCCCAGCGAGGTTTAAGCCGCAGTGGGCGTGAGACCACGATACTGCGCCTCGGTCCACGGCTGGAGCGGATGAGATGGGTTCTGAGAGATGGCCCGATTCTAGCCGAGTTGTGGCGAACGAGATAAATTTGGATCACGTGATTCGATCTAGTAGTACCCGTGGTTCACCCGAGGTCGGATAGTTTAAGGCTACGGGATTTTCTGATTTGTAGCCCGCGAGTTCTACGGTCGAGGCATGAGGATGATCGCGAGGAGTTCATCAAGCGATTCTGACGGATCGTAAGTGATCAAGGCTTCGAGACCGAGTCCGTGATCTTGGTTCCCATCACCGCGTGATACCGCATGATCGGGTTTAATTCGTGGGAGCTATCCGGGAGAGCATGCGCCTCAGCAGTATGGGACGAGTTCTCGGAGGCATTTCTCACTCATTTCTTGCGCCACGGATGAGAGAGCTCGGTAAAGATTTTTGATCTTTGGCGAGAGAGCGCGCCGATCGGAGTACAACGTTGAGTTCGATTCGTTGGCTCGATATGTCCCTGCATTAGTGCGCGATATGGAGGACCGAGTGCACCGCTACGTTACGGGACTAGATGACTATTTGGCAGAGTCTTGCTCGGGTGTGGCTCTTCACGGCATGGACATTGCGCGTTCAACTTCATGCACTTGGGTGCGAGGCGTAAGGCGGCAGTCGGCGAGATATCAGCGAGAAGAAGGCGAGCGGCGGATCTTTTGGTAGCTCTCGGGGTGGACGGCCTCAGCAGCAGTCTAGATTTGCACCACAGCCAGCTCAGAGCACTCCTACACCGTCTTCGGGACGGCGAGGTATTGAGGCGGTCGGGGCCCGTGACTTGGACTTCGAGGGTAGCAGAGTGCTAACGATCGGACCACCCCGCCGGTGTGGCGTCACGGTAGATCCCATTACGGGAATTGTGGTCCTACTTCACGAGTTTGTTATGCTTGCAGTCAGCAGGGTCACTATGCGAGACCGTCAGAGCAGGCGTGCAGATGGTAGGGTCGACTCTGGTCTTTCGCCGGTCTTCACCTCTGATTACTCGCCCGGAAGGAAGGGTGCTCGAGGACCAGCAGGTCGCGGCAGAGGTCGTGGCGCGGGTCCCAGTTCTAGCGGTCCTCAGAACCGCATTTATGCCTTGTCCAGCCGACAGGACCAGGAGGCATCACCGGATGTCGTCACAGGTACTTTATCAGTTTCTTGTTGTGACGTGTATGCCTTGATAGATCCGGGTTCTACTCTGTCCTATATATCTCCCCTTATTGCTAGTAGGATAGGGATAGAGCCTGAGTCCATAGACCCTTTCGAGGTAGCTACGCCAGTGGGTGATTCGGTGGTAGCTCGGCGGGTATATAGGGCTTGCCCAGTGACTTTATGCAGTCGTCAGACCCTAGCCGACTTGATAGAGTTGGATATGACTGATTTCGATGTGATCATGGGTATGGATTGGTTAGATTTTTGCTACGCCAATGTAGACTGCAGGGAGAGAATGGTACGGTTCCAGTTTCCTGGGGAGCCGGTTATTGAGTGGGAGAACACCGTCGTAGAGGTAGGTTTATTTCTTACCTCAAGGCTAGGAAGATGGTGCAGAAGGGGTATATCTACCATCTCATTCGGGTGTTTGATACTGAGGCTGCGGTACCAGATTTTCATCGATTCGATGAGTCGAGAGTTCCCGGATGTGTTTCAGCACGACCTCGGTATCCTCCCGAGAGGAGATAGAGTTTTGTATCGATGTCTTTGCGGACACTCGGCTATATCCATTCCGCCATACGTAATGGCACTGCCGAGTTGAGAGAGTTGAAGGACCAGGTGAGAGATTTCTTTGGAGAAAGGGCTTCATCGGCCTAGTGTTTCTCCCCAGGGGCCGTGTGTTCGTGAAGAAGAAGGGCGGGGCCGCTGCGCATGTGTGTTGATTACGTGCGGTGAACAAGGTGACTATTAAACGAATACCCTTCCGAGATTGATGATTTGTTCGACCAGTTGCAGGGTGCGAGATGTTTCTCCAAGATTGATCTGCGATCGGGCTATCATCAGGTGCGAGTTAGAGAGGCGGATGTCCCTAGATCGCATTCGGACGTGCACGCACTATGAGTTCGTGGTTATTTCTTTCGGTTTGACAATGCTCGGCGGTATTTATGGATTTGATGAACCGAGTGTTCAAGCCATTTTTGGATACGTTTGTGATAGTATTCATTGATGACATCTTGGTTTATTCTCGCTCAGAGCAGGAGCATGCGGAGCATTTGAGGACTGTGCTGAGAGTTCTCCAGGACCAGCGGTTGTACGCCAAGTTTTCCAAATGTGAGTTTTGGTTGGCTTCAGTGGCTTTTCTTGGGCACATTGTGGGGCTGATGGTATTCGGTGGATCGGCCAAGATCGAGGCGATCGAGTTGGCCTAGACCTACTACTCCGGCAGTGCGCGACTTTCCGGGCCTTGCGAGTTACTATCGGAGGTTCGTGGAAGTTTGCTTCTATTTCGCACCTTTGACTAAGTGACTCGAGAAGGAGCTAAGTTTCGGTGGGTGATGCTTATGGCGGGGTTTCGATTCGAAGGAGAGATTGACGACCGCCCGATTCTTACTCTTCCAGGTCTAGCGGCTATGTGGTGTATTGTGATCGTCGGCATCGGGCTTGGATGTGTGTTGATGCAGCGGGGCAAGGTTATAGCGTCACGATCCCGACTTAAAGCATGAGAGAACTACCCACCCATAATTTGGAGTTAGCGTGGTGATTCACACCTCAAGATCCTGAGGCACTATTTGTATGGGGTTCATGTGGACATTTACACGCACTACAAGAGCCTCCAAGATATCTTCAGACGGAGGAGTCGAACTTACGGCAGAGGCGGTGGTTAGAGTTACTCAAGGATTATGATGTCGATATCCTGTACCCAGGAAGGCTAATATTGTGGCGTATGCCTGCCCTTAGTCGTAGGTCGATGGGAGTCTATCGGTTGTGCGGCGAGAGGAGGAGGAATGGTCGCGAGATACATCACTAGCGAGCCTTGAGTCCGATTGATTGGTTACGATAGCGATGGGGTTCGAGTTTGAGAGGTTACCGAGTCTTCCATCGTCGAGGAGGTGAAGAGGCAACAGTTTGAGGATCGGTTTTGACACGGTATCGTGATACTGACTCTTCGTGAGGAAGGGTCCTTTTGAGTAGCACGATGGGGTGCTAAGGTTTGAGGGCGAGTTGTGTGTTCCGGATATTTCAGACTTGGCGAGTTCTAGGGAAGCACACAGCAAGCGTTACTCTATCCATCCGGTCGACAAAGATGTACCACGACCTCGGTCCGTGTATTGGTGGGATGGCTTGAAGAGGGCGTTGCGAGTTTGTGGCTCGGTGCGTGTTGTCGGCAGTGAAGGTAGAGCATCGTGAGGCCCGTGGATTATTGCGACGATAGAGATTCCGACCGGAAGTGGGAGGTGATCAACATGGACTTTATCACGTGGTTACCTCGCACTCAGGAAACATGATTCTATCTGGGTTATCGTCGACGGTGTGAAATCAGCCACTTTCTTCCGGTCAGACGACTTTTGGTGAGGATTATGCGGACTTTACATCCGAGAGATCGTGAGACCGCATGGGGTCCTATTTCTATCATATCGCATGGAGGCCCGATTTCGACTAACTTCGGAGGTCTTTTCGGAAGGGATTAGGGACGCAGTGAGCCTCGATCGCATTCCATCCTCGAGACAGGCGGACAGCGAGCGTCTTATCCGCACTCTTGAGGATATCTGCGGGCTGTTTATTGACTTGAGGGTAGCCGGGAGGATTTGCCTCTAGTAGAGTTTGCGTATAATAATAGCTACCACTCTAGTATTCGGATGGCGCCTTATGAGGCCTTGTATGGGAGGAAGTGCGGATCGCGATAGGCTGGTTTAATGTGGGCGAGTGCGATTAGTAGGACCGGACACAGTTCAGCGATGGATAAGGTGAAGCTTATCCGGGAGTGGTTCTTGACAGCTCGAGTCGGCAGTCGTATCACGGATCATCGTCGTCGGCATCCGAGTTTGAGGTTGATGATTGGGTTTTCTGAAGGTGTCACCCATGAAGGGTGTGATGAGGTTTGGGAAGAAAGGAAGCTCGGCCCAGTACATTGGGCCTTATCAGTTGTCGCGAGGTAGGCAAGGTTGCTATGAGTTGGATCTGCCGTCCGATCCGGAGCGGTGCATCGCTTTCCATGTTTCTATGCTGAGGAGATGTATCGGAGATCCATCTAGAGTGCACCCGATTGACGATGTCCAGGTGACCGAGGGGTTATCGTATGAGGAGATTCCCAATGCGATACTCGATCGTCAGGTTAGGCGACTACGGACAAAGGATGTGGCTTCCGTCAAGGTCTTATGGCGGAACGAGCACAGAGAGGAGATGACGTGGGAAGCGGAGGAGGACATGAGGCAGAGGTATCCTCACTTATTCCCCACACCTCCAGGTAACTCACTTTCCTACTTGTAAATTTTCATTGGCATTTATGCTTAAGTGTTGTATTGTGGCCATGTGTGGCATTTGCAAACTGTTTAAGTTATGAGGAACTTTATCGTTATTTGTCTTGAGAAGGAACATTCGGGACGAATGTTTCTAAGGAGGGGAGAATGTTATACCCCGTACTTCCAGAGTATGTATGCGAGGACGTACGTACGATTATTCAAGCCCTAATTAGGTTAAGATGAAATTGAGAGCTTTCAACGGAAGAGAGTCCGAACCTTGTGAAGGAAATTTTACGTTTTTAAATTTTTTTAACCGATTACGGATTTTTCCGAGAGACGAAATATTTGGACCAATAGGAGGGCGACATGTGGCACCCTTAGATGGCATGTTTGGACGAAACTGTTGGGCTAGTGGACAAGTCAAATGGTCAAGTCTTGGAAGATATTTCTTTGGGTGAGTGGGGGTAGGTATGGACGATTTTTTGTGGGCAAGTGGGGGTTGCCTTGGGCGTTTTTTTGGTGCTAGTGGATGGCCACATGGCTCATTGTTGTGGGGGACATATGTCCCAATGTTGTGGTGGACATATGTCCCAACATTGTGGTGGACACTTGGTGGAAGACTCCACTCACACAAGCTATCTAATCTACACCCTCCACTTGCTTTAATCTTGTCCATTGAAGGTTCTATAAATACCCCCCTCTAGTGCAAGACTTCTTCATCCACAAAAACAATTTCCAAGTCTCCAAAAACTCCCTCTCCCTTGTTGTAGTTCTCGTCCCAACTCCCCCCCCCCCCCTTTTCCCTAGCTTCCGTCGAAATACCCCTCCCCCATTTCCTAGTTGTTTCGTCCGAAAGTCCCCCCCCCCCCCTTGGTAGAAAAATATTCTCCAAGTATTGTTACTATGCCAAAAATACCTTAGCCTAAATCCCTTGTAATTTTCCTAAGTTACCTCTCTACTAAAAGCCCGGAAATACTACTTTATTTCCTTTGGTCACAAAACGAAACCCTAGGAAAATCTTCATAGTTGGTTGAAGTGTTAAGTATAAGTTGTTTAGAAACTTCTAAGGGTTTCTTGGAGCTATCGGAGCGTGCAAATTAGGAGCTAAACGTTGTTCAGGATCGACATTTAATCTTGGATAATTTTGGGCTTATCGAGGTAAATATCTTGTCCTTCTATAGTAATTGGAAATTACATACTGTAGTAGTATAGAAATGAGTATAAGACGTATAGAAGGATGGTATAAAAGAAGAGAATTGAACTGTACTTACATAGGACTGTATTTACAGTAGACTTGTGTAGTTTAACGGGTAGGAAAGTGCTGCCCGATTTTCCGTAGAATAGAGAACCCTCTGCTTAGAATATTCTACAGAGTAGTCTAGACGTTGATAGACATATTTGACTATTATAGGTTGATACTCTGCGCGCGACATATTCGACTTGGCAGGTGGATTTCGCCGAGGAGGTATGTGATTCTTCCTATCCTCTTGAGCATGATACTTTTGAAATATATATAGTACGGTAGACGTACATGTGGTAAGTAATACTTGGTTATACAAGCTTAAAGAGTTATACTAGCTTTATGGGAAGTTAGGTATAACGACTTAAGAAAGATAAAAGGAACGGTTTACTTATTTGTTTATGAAAGTCTTGTATTGATTTCTGAAAAGTGTAGTAAGATGGTTTGATAAGTAAACATGTATGATGCTACGTGTGTTAGTGTCTTGTGATGTTGTGTAAGGGGGTTATTCTTGTTGTGCTTACGTTGTTAAACGTTAAGCCCGTTGTACTGTTATTATATCACATACCCCCCTGACTTGTTATGATGCCGAGGACTTGCCACCCTCGATGCGAGGAATACCTCATGCGGTCTGTGTGACTATGATTCGAGGAATACCTCATGCGGTCTGTGTGACCATGCGGAGCTGCGGGAGTTCCAGGATGATCACTCCGGGTGTGTTACCCGATGCGAGGTATACCTCATGCGGTCTGTGTGACTATGATTCGAGGAATACCTCATGCGGTCTGTGTGACTATGCGGACTGCGGGAGTCCAGGAGGATGTCGCGGGTTAGCTACCCCCGATGCGAGGAATACCTCATGCGGGTCTGTGTGACCTATGCGGACTGCGGGAGTTCCAGGATTAGGCACGCATAATGATACTATGGGCGATTGGCCTTGCTTCGATCATTAGCGGCCTAGAAAAGACCAGTTACATTATATCTATTTTTGCTCTTGTCTATGCTGTGGCACTATGTGCGGTTGAACTGGTTGTATTTGTAAATGGTTTTAAAATACTTTGATTTCATTTCAGTACTTCTGATTTCACATACTTGGTACTGTTATCGACCTCCTTCGGGCCGTTCAATCTGCCGCAGTGAGGAAAACAGGTGGTAGATCCTCATTCTTAGGATCCTTACTCTGGTGTCAGGAGCCCCCTTTCTCCGGAGGCTCGACTTTTGGTACGACTCTCCCTGTGTTGTAGATATTATGTACATTCAGGGTATGGCGGGGCCCTGTCCCGCCATAGTTGTTTACATTTCCTAGAGGTCTGTAGTCCTGTTGTAAAGTTGGGATGTAACTGTTCACTCTTGATGTATATATATATGCCGAAAGGCAACTTTTTCTCAGATAAACTGTTTCTCATTTCATATTGTTTCATGTCTTGTTTTTATATTCCGCTGGTTACTCTGATGTATGCCTACTGGGGTGCCCGGGTAAGGCACCAGTCACGGGCCCGGGATCGGGTCGTGACATAAGTTGACTGGAGTGAATTATCCGTACTAGTTGCGTAATTTGATGTTTGGTATTGAGACAACAGAAAATTGAGTTTGTGTTGGACATAGCTGTTCCAATAGTTCCTGGTGAAAAGTCTGCTAGAGTATGCTTTGTTTGATAAGGTTGCTGCTCAGAAGCATTTAGATGATGCTACATCGACACAATGTGTCATGTTGTCCTCTATGACTGTAGAGTTACAGAGGCAACATGAGAACATAGGCCATATGAGATGCTAGAACACTTGAGGAGTCTTTATGATTCACAGTCTCAGACCATGTAGAATGAACTGTTGAGAGACCTCTTCAAATGTAAGCTGAATGATGGGGGCCAAGTGTCTGGTCTTGTTCTAAAGATGACTGGGATGATAGAAAGGTTGGCTTAGATTGGAACGAAACTGCCCCAGAATGTGTCTGTTAATCTACTTTGAATTCGCTTCCTGGTTCATTTGAGAATTTCATTGTGAACTTCAACATGAATGGAACCAAGGTGAATCTTTCAGAACTTCACAACATGCTGAAGACTTATGAATCATCTACTTCAAAGGGGAAGACCGTGCTCATGGTGGGATCATCTTCTAGGTTCAAACCTAAAGGTAAGAACAAGAAGAATAAAGGTAAAGTTGGTGCCAAATCCACAGTCTTGAAACATAAAGGAGGTGTTCAAAAGAATTCTAGGTTGGCCAGGGACGTATGCCTCAACTACAAGCGGAAGGAGCATTGGAAGAAAGATTGCACCGCTCCAGGAGGAGACAAGGCACTAGGTGTTGCTTGACCTGTTGGACAAGGTATGTTTGTCACTGAGATTAATATGTTTATAAGTAACACTCATTGCTGGGTATTAGATACAGTCTGCGGCTCACACATTTATCATAATGTGCAGGGGCTAATGTACAACAAAAAGGTTAGACCATAGGAGGTGGATCTACGCGTTGGAAATGGAGCACGAGTTGATGATGAGCGTGTGGGAACTTATAGATTAATTTTACCTTCGGGTTTTACATTAGAACTTAATAATTGTTATTTTGTTCTCTTGTTTACGAGTAGGGGTGGCAAAATTAGTCCAAACCCAAATGACCCGCCCAAGATTTTATGAGTTTGGGCAAGAGTAATTTTGATGATGGGTTAGTTTGGGCTAGCCCAAGTTGACCCATCATAAATCAACAGCCCAAATGAGCCAATGACCCAAACTTGACCCATCAAAATACTTAATTTTAATGATTAGAGTTCCACTATAGATTAAGATTTTTATTTATAAATAATTATTTAAAAATTCTTTTATTATTTCAGAATAATAAAAATACACCAACGCACCCCAACCACACTATTCATCAACCTCTACCCCCTCCCCTACACCAATCTATATTAGGGACAAAATATACTTGAACACATTCATATTAATATTAATGAGATTAAAATTTATGGCTTTTGCAATTATTGAATTATTATTTTATTGTTTGCAATTATTCATATATGTGCATCCCTTGAGCGTACATTGACATTAATAGAGTGATGTATTAATGATAGAACGTAACTCTCAAAATAACCTCGACTAATGATCATCGAGAATGAGATATCGATGATATACTATAAGTCGACATGTGGTCTGCATCACATTCTTGGAGAATGTATTATATCCCACAGCTACGAGTAATGGTTACTCGTGATGGACACATGGATACTTTGGAGAAGTATTGGTATACCCTACCGATAAACTATTTATTATACATGTCTATAGTATTGTCGGCATGTGAATATAAAGGTCCTTTGACTTGAGGTCAATACACACCTTTTTTACAGAATGGTGTACTTTGACCAAGTTCTAAGCTTAAACTCCTTCTGGATAAGATACAACTTGTGTTAGCTTCATTAGGATGTAAATCAAGGTGGTAGTTGAGCCAATAATAGGATTTATTCGTCGATTGGAAATTCGATAGAGAGCACTAATAAATGTGAGATAAAGTGATTAAGCCATTTGGATAGACACTTGGCAAATCCTAAGCTTAATCGAGTGTGTCGCGAATGAAAGGAATTTATAGTTCTGCATAAAGGTTAAGTTTGCTAGATTCATGTAAACGTACTTCACATATTGAGTTCGTCATACGACGCAGTCTAGGAATTTGGTATTGACCTTAATTAGATTAATGTCGATATGTGAAGGCATATAGGGTCACACTATATGAGATTATTTCTTCGATCTAAGAGTGTATTGAGAAAGTATTAAATATTCGATTAAGAATCGAGATATTTAAATTTATAATAATTATGGAATATTTCTATTAGATATAAATTATTTAATTAAGTCAAATTGGATTTCAGATTTAATTAAATGTGTTGGATATATTATATGGGTACTCGGACAAATACGGAGAAGAAATTGGGCCAGCAATTACTTGCCTAAAATTGGCACTTTGGTCGTGCACTGTGGCGGATGAAGTGGACCAGCTGGGCTGGTCCACTGAATATTAATATGGGCCTAGTTTTCCTGTTTTGAATCTGCTTAGGTTTTGTCCTTAACCCCTATATATTCAACCATACCCCATAATTATGAAGTTACAGAAAATAGTTTCTCAATTCCTAAATCAAGAATTCTTAGCTTTCTTGATTAGGAGATACACTGGAGTTAGAACTTGCAGTCGAGGATTCAATTCGTGTGGATACCTTAGTTTTGAATTTAGCGTTCGAAAACCTGTAAGTTTTCTGTCATTATGTTTTGAACAAATTTTGATTATTGTATAAGTTATGTCAGTAATGTTGTTGGGTAAGTAAACTTTTAAACTTCTGTTGTGCTTACGGACCCAACATATTCCTACAAGAATATTATTTACAAAGTATTGATAACCAAGTTTGACATATTTAAGCTTCATAGAGTTGGAGAAATTTGGAATTCGTTGTAGCATTTTGTTTTGAGTTATTAGGAGAATAGAAGACAAAAAGAAGTGAAGAGAAAAGGAAGAAGAAGATGAATAGAGGAGAAGAAATGGAGTTAATTAGAGTCTAAGACATGAAGAGAAAGGTGACATGAATATACATGCTAGAAGTGGGGGAGTGAGACCAATGAATAAAGACAGATGTGATGAATAAATGAACCGTTTTATTTTTAATTTTCTCACTCGGTGCTTGGTATCCATTTTGGAATTTGATTAATCAGAATTGCGTCCAAAAATCTCGCCTGCTCGTAACATAAGACATCTGGTTAAGTATGAAGGGATATTACCACTTTATCCACTACTAAAGCCAGGGTCAAAACCAATGGACTAGGTTGGTTTTCATCAGAAAACCGACGGCGTAGACAACGTCGATTTAAGGAACGCCGGTTTCATCAAACCGATGGACTGTGTCGATTTAACCGAGGGACTCCTAGTATGGACCAAAACATTGAACATTTTTACCACTAAACCACACAAACTCTTTGATCAATTACTTCCTTTCTATTTATTTATACTCTTCAATTGCAACTTTTCTCTATACAAACCGACGATCCTGTCAGTTTTCTAAAAAAATTGATCTGTTTTCTGAAAAGAAATTAAATGTTTTCTAGAAATAAATTATATTTTTTCGGGATTTTTTTGCGAAAATAACCGGCGGACGGCCGTTATTTTCCTTTAAAAATATTCATTGAAAAACAGACGTAGTTCCTCAGTTTTCACGTCGGTTTTTGATCGTTGATAACTGAGTTTTTTTAGTAGTGATCACAATGTAACAAACTTCACATCACACAACACTCTCTTCTATTCTTAATTGTATATATCTTCGTTTGCTATTAATAGAGATTATTTCTAGTGTTTTGGAGATTATTGTCTAGTCAATTTCCACTAATAGAGATAGATACTAGGATTATATTGATGTAATGGGCTGTTTAGCACGATACTACGCGGATGGTTGGGGTGGTTCTTCAAAGTATACCGTGATATACACGACATATACAATGGCTTGTGTATACCGTGTATTATCACGAAAACACACGATATTATTACCATACTTGGACCGTGATATACATGGTAAATACAAATGTGTGTATCATGGTTTGGGGTCCTATATTTGGTGTTGTATTTGTATTTAATTAACATTGACACTTACGATAATTGTAGGATTCTTGTACAAATAGAATAGGGTTTTAGGAGTAAAATAGCAATATGATTTTTCATATTATGGAAATTGTAAATTGTATATATACTCATTCATTATTAAAAATAATCAAGGGATTATTTCTTTCATGGTATCAGAAGTCTAGGTGCTTCTATCGATTTTCCTCTTTTCCACTGCCTCGATTTTCGTGTCCATTCTCGAAAACCGTGCAATATTAGCTCCTCTCTTCCCAAATTTTCTTCCTACTTTCTAATTACCCTATTGTTCTTTCGTTATATCTACAACAAAGAACATATTTCATCTTGCTCTTGCTATTTCCAACATCAAGAACCACATCCCTATTGTTCTTGAGATGAAAAACGTCCAATATATAACGTGGGCAGAATTGTTCAAAAATTACGCACTCTCACATCAAGTCTTCCATCACATCATTCCTCCGGCACCAGGCACAACTGGTGTACCTACCCCCGAGGATAATCCTCATTTATGGATAACCCTTGATGCTACCGTCCTTTATTGGATTTACTCCACTATTTCTATCGACTTTTTGCAGACAATCATTGAACAAGACACTACGGCTATGTCTACTTGGGATAGATTGTGTGATGTATTCTAGGCTAACAAACATTCCCGAGTTGTCACTCTAGAGAATATTTCTCGAATGTTTCAGCTTATTGTAAATGGCTCAAGGAATTGGCGGACCAACTTCGTAATGTTGGCGCGCCTGTTTCCAAAACAAAGATGGTTCTCCAATTAGTCGTTGGTCTATCTGAGGCCTATAATGGCATTAAGACTCTACTCCATCAAAGTAATCATTTTCCCCAGTTTTATCAAGGTCGTTCAATGTTCACGTTAGAAGAAGCCGACTTGGATAAGAAGGCGGCTACCGGTGCTAATTCCATGGCGATGATGACTACGTCCGATAACTCTCACAGTTTTGTTGACAATTCAGGCCAACACTGCAACAACAGTGGCGATAATAAGGGTCAAAACCATAAAAATAATGGTAAAAATCGCGACAACAACAACATCGGCGACCAGAACAGTAGCAACGCCGGAGGGAATAGTAACAATAACGGGGGTAGGCCTCGGGGTTCTAGGCCCCATCCCGCATGGTCTCAGCCTTAGGCACCTTGGCAGTGGCCCTGGACCAGTGGCCCAGTCACGCCTACTACCCTCCCCTTATTTCTAGTAGACTTGGGCCTTGGTCCAACCCCATCACAGGCCCAATATCTTGGGTTCTTAACAGCGGCGATCCGGGTCGGGTCAGCAGGCCGGTCTACTTGGGCCCCGGCCCTAGCAGGCTTTTAACGTTGTGGGTCCGAATCTGATCCTGACACCCACCGACATTGAGGCTTCCATGCGTACACTTGGATTAAATTCTCCAGACGCAAATTGGTACATGGCCACCGATGTCACTTCTCACATGACGTCCGACCAAGGTAGTCTCTCGTCTTATTTCAATATGAGTAAAAATCGTGGCATTATTATTGGTAATGGTAACTCAATTCCAATTCATGGTTACGGTAATACAACTTTGTCTCCCCCACATCCACCTCTTATTTTGACCAATACATCATGCCCCTAACTTAATTAAAAATTTGGTGTTTGTTCGTAAATTCACCACTGATAATTGTGTTTCTGTTAATTTTGATCCATTTGGGTTTTCTGTGAAGGATTTCAAAACGGGGATACCTCTCATGAGATGCAACAGTAGGGGCAATCTTTATCCAATTACAACCACCACCACTTCTTCGAGTCAATCCATGCCCTCGACATTTGCTGCTCTAGCTCATTCTTTGTGGCATGCACGATTGGGTCATCCAAGGTCGTCAATTATTTCTTCCTTGCATAAAAATAATTTTATTTCTTATAAGAGTACGTATATTACTCCTATTTGTCATTCTTTTCCGTTAGGGAACCATGTTAGATTACCTTTTGTAGCCTCTAATTCTCGTACTTTGATGCATTTTGATATTATTCATAGTGATTTATGGACATCTCCCCTTATAAGTTCTTTGGGCCATCGTTATTATGTTCTATTTTTTATGGACTTTTTTGTTAGTAAAAAAAATGTCAAGTTTTTTCGACATTCTTACACTTTAGAGCACTCATCTGTACCCAATTCAAATGAGAAATAAAAAACATACAATGTGATAATGACAAAGAGTATGATAACAGGTTGTTTCGGGATTTTTGTGATGCTAATGGCATAGTTTTTCATTTCTCATGTCCTCATACGTCCTCAAAAAATGGGAACGCCGAATGAAAAATTTGTACCATTAATAATATTGTCTTAACTTTATTGGCCCATGTTTCTGTCCCTCCTTTTTTGGCATCATACTCTACAAATGGCTACTCACCTCCTTAATTATCTTCTTATCAAAGGATTAGCATATGATTCTCCCCTTAAAATTCTCTATAATAAGAATCTTTCGTATTCACATCTTAGGATCTTTGGGTGTTTATGCTATACACTTTTTTCGTCCTCTATAATTAACAAACTTTAGGCCCGTTCTACCTCTTGTGTGTTTTTGAGTTATCCCTCTAATCATCGTGGTTAAAAATATTTTGATTTATCGTCTAATAAAATCATCATTAGTTGCCATGTAATTTTTTAGGAAACCCAATTTCTGTTTGCACAAATCCGTAGTCCCGAGCCTGGTTCGTATAATTTTTTAGATGACAAAGTCTCACCTTACATTATGCACCACTTAATGGGCCAATCCAGTGACCACGTACCTCCAGCAGGCCCACTGCCTGCTGGCCCACAAATCAGTGTCGCACCTGCCTATCCCTTCCCCGTCTTAGGTCTAGTTAGTGGGTCGCTTGTCTAGTCCACTGTCGCGCCCATTTTTGACCTCGGGGTCTGAACGGTATCCGCAACGTTGCTCTTTGGCGCGGTTCCCTGGATGGAGCAATAATGCTGATATTGAGGAGTCTCCACCTAATTAGTTAAGTGAATTAGGACACTTGATTTATTACAATAAAAATACTGTAATTAATCTCCATTTAATGGTCTGCGAAATTAATGAGATTCTGAATCAGGGTTTTTTATTATCCTAAAGGGAAGAAGTTAGACATCCTTTAAAATCCGCTAACTTGCGGTTATCCGTTCAAACCTAGGTTAATTATTTGTTGCCCCTTTTTATTCTACATATTCTAAGCAGTTTTCATAATTTACAATTACAATGGAATGCAATACAGAATAATAAAGCTAAAATCGAATAAAAACTCCGGGACATCTTTTAGCCCTTTTTAGGCCTTTTGCACAAGATGATCTCCGGGTACCTGCATAAACACTTAGTAAAAGTGTTAGTAATAGAATAAATAACTTTAAAGCAATGACAAGAATTAATAAGCAAAGCTAAAAAATAACTCCGTCTTTGGTACAGGGGAGGCCTTGGAAATCAGACGAAGATTCTTTCATCGGCCAATATTGCTAGAAACAATAAAATAAATAAAATCTTCAGATCCGCGCCAAAACAGTAATAGTTTTAAACACAGAGGGCTCAGATGTATATAAAATAAAGTGGGACATCCTAAACAAGTCCGGTTGCGAGAATTCGCCCTGCCAGCGCATGTTGGTTATCCGGTGTAAGTGGAAGATATTTTCATTGCCCTGAAAGCTTCATTTATTTTATTTTCCGTCTTCGCAACTGTGGAGGCCTCAAAAATCGACGGATAACTTTTTCATTGGCCACTCAAGTGTAGTATTTTGTTCAAACCAATCAATACCAATAATGTAGTATTTATTCTAAATCAGCTTAATAAAAATAAGAGGGGCAAAATCGTCCAAAAAACAGTCCAAACCCCCATGAAAAGTAAACATCAAAACAGTGAGCGAAATAGCAACATCACAGCAGCAGTGGTTCGCCGGAAACCACATTCCCACCGGAAAAACTCAGAACGACGTCGGAACAGCCCCAAAAAATAGTATAGAATCAGATAAATAGCAAAAGTACAAAAACCAGTCCGTCAACAATAGAAAAATAGCATAAACAATAACCACGACTGCTCCGACGGCAACACCAAATGGGGGCAGATTAACAACAACGAATCAGGGAATCTGGTTCGCCGAAAACCGCAAATAGCCAAAATATGACAAACATAAAAATGAAACAATGAGTCGTACGAAAATGCAGAACAATAGATGAATCCGGGAAATCTCACCGGGAAAACTCAAAACGTCACCGAAAATGGTGAAAATAACCAACAAGAGAGATAGCAACAACTGTTAGCGTCGCCGTAGTTCGCAAACTCCAACCAGGTTCAAACCGTAATAATCAGTCCTACAAACACAAAAATATAGCAATAAAGAAAGAGAACAATACAGTGAGCATGGTTATGTGTTGATATCGGCGGGGGTGTTGGTGGACAGCGACGGATAGGTGTGGGTGTAGTTCGCCGGAGATGGAACTCCGGCGAAGGGGTGATGTGGGGATCGACGGGATTAATGGGGTTCGCCGGATGGGTGTGCGCTGTGTGTTGGAGGTGTAAAGAGCACTAGGAGGGGACTGTGAGCAGTGGTGATGGTTCGCCGGAGCTATGAGCTCCGGCGATGGCAGCGGACAGAGGGTTGAGGGTGTTGGGGTGAGACCTAAAAAATGAAAGGGGGAGTATAATAGAAAGGGTGTGCGGCTGATGTTGTTCTGTGGGGCTGCCCTCTTTTTAGAATGGGGGGTAGTGTTTTGTTTATAGGGCAAATATTTAGGTTTAGGGTTTGGTATTTGGGGGGGAAATGAAAAGTGATATTTGATTTTAGGGGAGGAAATAAAAGAGGGTGTTTGGATGAAATTAAAAATGGTGTTGGATTGGAATGATTCGGATTGGGCCTCGGAATGGTTTGACAAAAATACAAAACAAGTTAATTATTTAAAAGAAAAATTATTTTAAAAAAATGCAAGATTATTAAAATGCAAATGCTGATGCAATAATAATAAAATACAATATTTAATAAATGTTTAATGTCTAATTAAAAATTAAAACGGGATGTCAATTAATTATTTAAAGAGATGCAAATATTATTAAAATAAACGACTGTGTAATAATAATAGAAACATAATATTAACAAAGACATAATGCTTAATTTAAAATAAAAAGATAAAAATACAAAAAATGATGATTAAAATGCGGTGTCCTAAAACACATAAAATTGCAACAAATATACGAAAAACGGGTCAAAATTGATCACAACAAGACGTCCCTCTTTTATGCGGAGATGATGGAAGAGTCTTCGGACAAAGATGTTGACTTGTAGCCAATTTTCTCCTGTTTTATAAACTAAAACTCAAAAGTGGGGCTGATGCAGACTCAAAATTGTCCCAGTGTCGAATTATGATGACATTGGGTCGTTGTGATGCGAAAATAAAAGCAAAGCTGACGTTGATTTAAAAATGTCCCAGTGTCGAATTATGAGAACACTGGGTTGCTGCGATGCTAAAATTATGGACGGACGAATACCGATTCAAAATATGTCCCAGTGTCGAATCTCGATGACACTGGGTTACAATTGCGATGGGATGCTGGAAAAGACAGGGTTTTTGTTCTCTGAAATGCTTCTAGGGTGTTTGTTCCCGAGGTCAAAATGCAAAGGAAATGAAAATGACGTCGTTTTCGAACGCAGTGCAGATGTTCGGCGTTGCATAGACGAAATATAGATGAAGCCGTTGCATAGGCTTAGATGAAAGGGCGTCGTTGCATAGACGCGATGCAGATGCTCCTCGTTGTATAGGCTTAACGAAATGACGACGTTCCATAGACGAAACATAGATGAAGTTGTTGCATATGCTTAGATGAAAGGGCGTCGTTGCATAGACGCGATGCAGATGCTCGTCGTTGCATAGACGAAACATGGATGAAGCTGTTGCATATGCTTAGATGAAATGCGTCGTTGCATAGACGCGATGAAGATTTTCGTCATTGCATAGACGAAACATGGATGAAGCCGTTGCATAGGCTTAGATGAAATGGCGTCGTTGCGTAGACGCGATGCAGATGTTCGTCGTTGCATAGACGAAACATAGATGAAGCCATTGCAAAGACGCGGTGCAGATGCTCGTCGTTGCATAGACGAAACATAGACGAAGCCGTTGCATAGGCTTAGATGAAATGGTGTCGTTGCATAGACGCGATGCAGATGCTCGTCGTTGCATAGACGAAACATAGATGAAGCCGTTGCATATGCTTAATGAAATGGCGTTGTTGCACAGACGCGATGCAGATGTTCGTCGTTGCATAGACGAAACATAGATGAAGCCGTTGCATAGACTTAAATGAAATGACGTCGTTGCATAGACGTGATGCAGATGTTCGTCGTTGCATAGACAAAATATGTATGAAGTCGTTGCATAGGCTTACATGAAATACGTCGTTGCATAGACGTGATGCAGATGTTCGTCGTTGCATAGACGAAACATGTATGAAGTCGTTGCATAGGCTTAAATGAAATGATGTCGTTGCATAGACGCGATGCAGATGTTCGTCGTTGCATAGACGAAACATAGATGAACCCGTTGCATAGGCTTAAATGAAAGGGCGTCGTTGCTTAGACGCGATGCAAATGTTCGTCGTTGCATAGACGAAACATAGATGAAGTCGTTGTATAGGCTTAAATGAAAGGGCGTCGTTGCATAGACGCGATGCAGATGTTCGTCATTGCATAGACGAAAAATAGATGAAGCCGTTGCATAGGATTAAATGAAATGGTGTCGTTTTATGGACGTACCTGCTTTGTGACTCGCCTGAGTTGAGATAACGTCATTGCATAGACGTTGTGCGTTTGTAACCCACATGGGCTTATTGTTGTGCTCCTGCCTTTGTTGATATGAAGATCCTGCACTCAAAAAAATTTGTGAGTTTTAGAAAATGAGTGGTTGATTCGCGTCGACTTTGTAACTTTGGCTCTTGATGCTTGCATGCTCAGACTGGTTTAAACTGAAGACCTAGTTGGCCTGCTTTTTTCTGTCTATTGCCATTTTCTTGCAGTGAATCCTTAAAATGTCTCAGTTTCTGGTAAATGAAGATGTTGAACTTTCAACTGGGTAAGGTTGAGTCTTGACGTTATTAAGGCGATCAGGTAAGCAATTTCTTTTTTATCATGAATGAAAAGATAATGCGAGAATATGGACAATGTACAATTGAGTAGATGAGAATGCAACCCTCAAAATATGTCCCAGTCATGTGTAGGTAGTCATGGATGCAAAACGTATGAGGATGCTAAACTCTCCAATAGACAAAATCGAGTCCTGTGCAAAACAATGAAGAAATATTTCTAATGGTGTGACCGAAGCCGATGTGGCTGCCTACATATCCCGCCGAGGGAATCAGGTTAGAGCGTAGTTCGTGATGCAAAAATAATGATTTTTAAGATTTTAAAATGATGTGGGACCGAAGCCAATGTGGCCGCCTACATATCCCGCAGAGGGAATCAGGTCAAGACGTAGTTCATGCTGCAAAAAATGATTGTACAATTTTCAAAAATGAAACTGAAGCCAATATGGCGCCTACGTATCCCGCAGAGGGAATCAGGTCAATACGTAGTTCATGCTGCAAAAAATGATTGTACAATTTTCAAAAATGAAACTGAAGCCAATGTGGCCGCCTACGTATCCCGCAGAGGGAATCAGGTCAATATGTAGTTCATGCTGCAAAAATAAGGATTTTATGTAATATGCATTTTGTTGTTTTTTCTGAAAAAGTGGAAGACAACATTACATTATGACTTCAGTTGATACCAACAATTAGTATTGTGCATAAGGATTTTTGTTTATTTCTTTCAGTCTAACCGAGATTGACTCCAGTGTAATTCACACAGCTTCATATAGTACCTCAGACATACCTGAGTGTAGACACACTTGCTTGCAGCCAAGGTTTCGAACTACACGTAATCTCACGTTTCAAATGCCCTCACTGAAAGAAAGTCCGATCCACACATATATTCCAGTATTTTAAATTTTGGGACGTTTAGAGAAACATACTCACACTCAGAAAGATGTTCAATGCATGCAATTGTGATACCATAGGCTTGGCCGTCATGTAAGTATCCACTAATGTGAGAACCCTCAGTATAAGATCATGTAGGTCTTGTCACGGGCTTGTAATGTAGGTTTGGGGAAAGGGATGAATATCACTTGGGTAAAAGTGACTAATCATTCCTCGAGAGTTGGACTACGTCCGTGCTTGATATTTGTGCGTTTTGATGCTGACTTGCTTTCTTTTTGTCCCAGTTTTTCTGTACTGAATTCTTTTGAATCTTTCATTTGGAGCCCCTTTTTTTCGGGGTTATATATTCCCCTTTTTACTTTTTTTTTATAACATCGAGACTTTTGATTTCTTCTTTTTGTGAAGTTGTCCTTTTTTTTTTTTCTTTTTCTTTTTGAGACTTTGACAATTTTTGTCTTTGCAAACTTCAACGCAGGATTTTGTCAGCCACTTGCACATTTCTAAAGCGCTCGAGGAGGTCGGGCCAAGAGAGGGATAGTGCGTACGCACTCAGAAAGGGTATAGGTGTAATATGCGGTTGTCGAAAGAAATATGTTTAGGCTCAAAGGGGTGTACTAGGGATAATGTTATTTGGTAGGCTGAAAAGGCTCAAAAGGGTCAAAGAAAGCCTACGATCATTTCCTACACCGAGTGTTACTCAGGATTTCGCCTCAACAAACATTCAGGCCAAGTTCTAGATCACAATGCAATGCAATTGATCTTATTAAACACTCACCACACAATGCATATTTAACGATGAGGTTGGTTTCATTCTTATCTTGAAAACATGCAAGACAATGTCATCTACGGGTATGAATAAGAGGTACCAAAAGAATCTATGGTTTACCACAAAGTCAACCCATACAGATTATCACTTGTTTTTTTATGCACAATCCTAACTGTGTTGGTATCAACCAAGTCAAACAATGATACTTAAAAATGTTTTGTATTTTTGAATAACACATTTTTTTTTGTATTTTTTTGAATAAAATAATTTTTTTTTGTATTTTTCGAATAATTGTTTTTTTTTGTATTTTTTGAATAAATGGTACCGAACCCGAATAGGGCTGCCTACGTATCCCGCCGAGGGAATCAGGTGCGCGTAGTTCGTTCAGATATATTATAAAACGTATGATTTAAAAAGAATTCATTCATGAGTAAAAGTTGTGCAAAACAAATAATTGTTCAATATAAAACTAATGCAAAGTAAAAGGATTGTAATGAAAAAATGAATGACTGTGATAGGATGAATGAAATGCATGAATGAATGTATGTGATAGAATGATTGAAATGCAATAATGAATGTCCGTGATTGGATAAATGCAATGAATGAGTAAACCAAATATGTCCCCCTTTTTACGGTGTTGAACCCTAGATGGGTTGCCTACGTATCACACCGTATGATGAGAATCAGACACGCGTAGTTCGGGAAATTATGTTGTAAAATGCATGATAAAAAATTATGTAATTGACACTAGACATATCAATTGAATTTGCAAATATGTATAAAGATACAAAATATAGGACCCAGAGCGATGCTTCGTTGAATCTGATATAAGCTGACTTCTTTCCGTCAACATAACTCCAGCTCATTTTTTTTCTTTTTTTTTCCGGCCGCCTCGACTATTTGCGAGGACGATCTTCCTGCAAAAAATATGACAAATGGGTGAGAGTAGGCAAGCCACAAAGATAATAAAATGTAAGGGTGTGACAATATAGTCAAAGACTCCCCTGCTTAGTTCGACCGGACTGGTGGTTGATGCTTCACAAAGTCTAAATCGCGCTGTTCAAGAGTGATTTACGCAGTAGAAGCCCTGAGTGCAATGTGACAACAAAAAGTGCAAAAATGCAAATACTCGTGGCCGGAGTTATAAGCACATAGCATGATATGTACAGGGGTTAAAAGGATAATTATTGCATTAAATAATATGTACAAAATTGCTAGCGACAACAATAGTAAACAAAAGCATGCAAATCAAGCGCGTGCCTAATATGCATGGGACCTCTCTTATGGCAAAGGTCGGCCTAAACGCCAGATATGCGAGATTGGGATAGATTGACCAAAGTTGATAAACATTAATGCTTTTGTTGGAAATGGCGACCAAATGACGGTGCACTTTTTTTTCAAATTTCGGCGTGTCATGACCAGGATTGGATCCGTCTATCATCATCACGCTACACATAGTATGCTAATGGGTCGTTGGGTTGTGAAACCCGTCGACAAGTTTTGTGGATTTCTAATTGTGGCGTTAATACCAAAGATTAACCCACCTAAGGTTTATGCATGCATGACTTAATAAAAAAAGGTGGTATAGATCTATCTTATGCTTTCTAAGATTTGGCTTACTAGACGCAAGGTTCCCAAGCGGACAACTCGAGTGAGAAGGCTACGTGGCTGATCAGACGAACCGATCTAACTCCACGCAGGCGCCAACTCTCCTAAATTTTGGGTATTTTGAAAGAAATTCGCGGGTGCGCGAAGCACACCAACGCGTGTAGTGTGTGACAATGTGAATTTTCCAGAGTGGAAGAAATATGAGCGGAATGCCAATTTAAGGAAAGCAGTAAAAGCAAATAGTAATTAAAACAATTAAGCATACAAAATTAAAGCAAACAATTTTAAGGCATTTAAAACAAATAAAAGCAAATAAAGCCAAGCAATAATAAACCTAGGTTTGCTATGGTCAAGAACCTGATTATCCCCAGCTGAGTCGCCATGCTGTCGCACCCGTTTTTGACCTCGGGGTCTGAACGGTATCCGCAACGTTGCTCTTTGGCGCGGTTCCCTGGATGGAGCAATAATGCTGATATTGAGGAGTCGCCACCTAATTAGTTAAGTGAATTAGGACACTTGATTTATTGCAATAAAAATACTGCAATTAATCTCCATTTAATGGTCTGCGAAATTAATGAGATTCTGAATCAGGGTTCTTTATTATCCTAAAGGGAAGGGGTTAGGCATCCTTTAAGATCCGCTAAATTGCGGTTATCCGTTCAAACCTAGGTTAATTATTTGTTGCCCCTTTTTATTCTACATATTCTAAGCAGTTTTCATAATTTATAATTACAATGGAATGCAATACAGAATAATAAAGCTAAAATCGAATAAAAACTCCGGGACATCTTTTAGCCCTTTTTAGGCCTTCTGCACAAGATGATCTCCGGGTACCTGCATAAACACTTAGTAAAAGTGTTAGTAATAGAATAAATAACTTTAAAGCAATGACAAGAATTAATAAGCAAAGCCAAAAAATAACTCCGTCTTTTGTACAGGGGAGACCTTGAAAATCAGACGGAGATTCCTTCATCGGCCAATATTGCTAGAAACCATAAAATAAATAAAACCTTCAGATCCGCGCCAAAACAGTAATAGTTTTAAACACGGACGGCTCAGGTGTATAAAAAATAAAGTGGGACATCCTAAACAAGTCCGGCTGCGAGAATTCGCCCTGCCAGCGCATGTTGGTTATCCGGTGTAAGTGGAAGAAATCTTCATTGCCCTGAAAGCTTCATTTATTTTATTTTCCGTCTTTGCAACTGTGGAGGCCTCAAAAATCGACGGATAACTTTTTCATTGGCCACTTAAGTGTAATATTTTGTTCAAACCAGTCAATACCAACAATGTAGTATTTATTCTAAATCAACTTAATAAAAATAAGAGGGGCAAAATCGTCCAAAAAATAGTCCAAACTCCCATGAACAGTAAACATCAAAACAGTGAGCGAAATAGCAACATCACAAAGAAAGCGGTGGTTCACGGAAACCACATTCCAGGAAAAACTCGAGCAGCGTCGGAACAGCCCAAAAAAATAGTATAGAATCATATAAATAACAAAAGTACAAAAACCAGTCCGTCAACAATATAATAATAGCATAAACAATAACCACGACTGCTCCGGCGGCAACACCAAATGAGGGCAGATTAACAACAACGAATCAGGGAATCCGGTTCGCCGAAAATCGCAAATAGCCAAAATATGACAAAATAAAAATGAAACAATGAGTCGTACGAAAATGCAGAACAATAGATGAATCCGGGCAAGGTCACCGGGAAAATCAAAACATCGCCGGAAATGGTGAAAATAACCAACAAGAGAGATAGCAACAATTGTTAGCGTCGCCGGAGTTCGCAAACTCCGGCCAGGTTCAAAATCGTAATAATCAGTCATACAAACACAAAAATATAGCAATAAAGAAAGAGAACAATACAGTGAGCATGGTTATGTGTTGATATCGGCGGGGTGTTGGTGGACAGCGACAGAGAGGTGTGGGTGTAGTTCGCCGGAGATGGAACTCCGGCGAAGGGATGATGTGGGGATCGACGAGAATAATGGGGTTCGCCGAATGGGTGTGTGCTGTGTGTTGGAGGTGTAAAGAGCACTAGGAAGGGACTGTGAGCAGTGGTGATGGTTCGCCGGAGCTATGAGCTCCGGCGATGGCAGCGGACAGAGGGTTGAGGGTGTTGGGGTGAGACCTAAAAAATGAAAGGGGGAGTATAATAGAAGGGGTGTCACTGATGTTGTTACGTGAAATTTGCCTCTTTTTAAAATAGGGGGTAGTGTTTTATTTATAGGGTAGATATTTAGGTTTAGGGTTTGGTATTTGAGGGGGAAATGAAAAGTGATATTTGATTTTATGGGGGAAAATAAAATAGGGTGTTTGGATGAAATTAAAAATGGTGTTGGATTGGAATGATTCATATTGGGCCTCAGACTGGTTTGACAAAAATACAAAACAAGTTAATTATTTAAAAGAAAAATTATTTTAAAAAAATGCAAGATTATTAAAATGCAAATGCTGATGCAATAATAATAAAATACAATATTTAACAAATGTTTAATGTCTAATTAAAAATTAAAACGGGATGTCAATTAATTATTTAAAGAGATGCAAATATTATTAAAATAAATGACTGTGTAATACTAATAGACACATAATATTAACAAAGACATAATGCTTAATTTAAAATAAAAAGATAAAAATGCAAAAAATGATGATTAAAATGCGGTGTCCTAAAACACATAAAATTGCAACAAATATACGGAAAACGGGTCAAAATTGACTGTCAACATCCACTACCGAGACTACCTATGCCTCTGTTCCTGTTCCAGTAATAACGTCACTTTCCAGTGTTGGGCCAGTCCACCCCCCATCCGAATTTTCCCAAAATCCACCCAATTCCCCCCCCCCCCCCCCCGAGTCACCGACCTGTTACTCGTAGTCAACGTGGTATTTTTAAACCAAAAACACATTTTAATTTTAATTCTAATGTTCTTAAATCCCCGCTACCCCATAACTCAGTGTCTGCATTAAATGACCCGAATTGGAAATTGGCTATGAATGACGAATATAATTCTCTTATTGAAAATAAGACGTGGGACTTGGTACCCCGTCCTTCCGGTATTACTATTATTCGGTCTATGTTGATTTTTACTCATAAAGATAATTATGATGGTTCTTTTGCGAGACATAAGGCTCGTCTTGTAGGTGGTGGTAAAACTCAAAATGTTGGCGTGGATTGTGGTGAAACATTTAGTCCGGTGGTCAAACCGGATACCATTCACATTGTTCTCAGTCTGGCTCTTTCAAAAGTCTGGCACATTCATCAGCTATTAGTGAAAAATGCTTTCTTACATGGTGATCTTAAGGGGACAGTTTATATGCATCAACCCTTGGGTTTTAGAGACCCCAAATATCTTCATCATGTCTGTTTATTAAAAAAGTCATTGTATGGACTTAAGCATGCACCACAAGCTTGGTATAAGAGATTTGTAGACTATGTATCTACTATTGGATTTCTCACAGCTGATAATTATGTATTCATATATCGTCGTGGTGCTTCTCTGACATATATTCTCTTATATGTGGATGATATTATATTTATTGCTTCTTCTGATTAGTTACGCAAGCCTATCATGACCCTACTCGGTTCTGAGTTTGCTATGAAAGACTTGGGGCCGTTAAGTTATTTCTTAGGTATTGTTGTCACTCGTCATGCAAGTTGTTATTCTTGTCGCAGAGGAAGTATGTCGTTGATATTATTGAGATGGTTGATATATCCTCGTGTAAGTATACTTCCACTCCCGTTGATACTAAACCCAAACTGGGTGTTGCGGCTGGCTCACCTTACGAGGATCCCACCCATTATCACAGTCTTACAAGGGCACTACAGTAACTTACTTTCATGAGACCTGATATTACGTATGTCGTACAATATGTGTGTTTGTTTATGCATGATCCCAGGGTTTAGCACATGAATGGGCTCAAACGCATCATACGATACTTACAGGGAACACTTGATTATGACTTGCATCTATATCCGTCGTCGATCTCTACACTTGAATCTTATACAGATGCTGATTGGGGTGGCTGTTTGGACACCAGACGCTCTACGTCTGGTTACTGTTCTTGGTGATAACTTGGTCTCATGGTCTGCAAAACTACAGGCTACCTTTTCCCGCTCCAGTGCAGCGACCGAGTATTGAGAGGTAGCCAATGTGGTTTCTGAATCATGTTGGTTACATAATCTTCTCTTAGAACTTCACTTTCCCTTTCAGAAGGTATCTTAGTTTATTGTGATAATATTAGTACACTTTATCTTTCTGTTTGTTTGGGAAAAGGTAGCTCGTGGACAAGTACGCGTCTTACATTTCCCTTTCAGGTATCAAATTGCAGACATCTTTACAAAAGGTCTTCCCTCGGTTCTATTTGAAGATTTTAGGGACAATCTTAGCGTAAGACGACCGCCCGCTATAACTGTGGGGGTGTGAAAGTATATCGTGATATACACGATATACACGACATATACAATGCCTTGTGTATATCGTGTATATCACGGAAACACAAGAACAATTTACCATATTTGGACCGTGATATACACGGTATACACATCTGTATATATCACAGTTTGAGGCTATATATTTGGTATTGTATTTGTATTTAATTAGCATTGTACACTTATCATAATTGTAGGATTTGTATAACTAGAATAGGGTTTTGGAAATAAAATAGAAATAGGACTTTCCATAATATGAATATTATAAATTGTATATATATTTATTTATTAATAAAAATAATAAAGGAATTATTTTTTTCACTAAATAAAGTAATTTTTGAAATCTGAGCAGTGTAAAAATGAAGGACACAAGCAGTGAAGTTTACCCCTGTCTAAAAGCTTGTAAAAATCTTGTTTTTGTGGTGGACTAAACCACATCATTTTGTAGAGCCAATTAAAAAAATTCATAGAAAGCTACTTTTAGCTAAGTACTCCAAGCTATTTCTAGCTAAGTACTCCATTTGGCAAGTTGCTACAATATACAAGTCCTGTTCTTATGCTGGACAAAACAATCATATTTGAGGGTTGCTAATGTTAAGCCAAGGAGTAGAGGGGAAACGAATGAGAACTCAAAAAAGAAAAGAGACTGGCTTCGCCCGACTCAAATCGGAGACCTTCAGTGTATTAGACTATACTTGTCTAACAGATCGACCCGGACTGGATCGGTAGCCCGTTACCGGGTTGAACCGGTTCCGGTCCGGTCCACTGGCTTACCGGTCCGGTTCATTATCGGATCTCCGGTCGGCCCGTGCGGGTCCGAGTTTTTTTTTGTTTTTTTTTTTTTGTAAATTTCGAAAATCTAACTAAATTCAAATTAAATATGTAATATACTAATATAATATAGTTTATAACTTTATACTTTATAGTTATATAAACTATATTAATTTTTTTTAATTTTTTTATTCTAAAAATTTATTAATTTATTAAATTAGTAGACATAAGATAAGTTAACAAATAACAACTAAAGAGATAATAAAATAAAACCTAATGATAAGATGTAAACTTTCGAACTTTCATTATTCATAATGTTAATTGTTAATAAGAGTACATAATGAAGTAATAATAATTGTTATTTACATATTATGCATCCTTCTTGCAAGTTCTTCGTAATTTATAGGTTGCTCCATAGCCTCTAAATCTGGAGTATTAATTCCAGTCCCGGTTGCGCTCCCGGTTTCTAAAATATTGCCGATTTCTTCATCTTCCGGAGAGTCAACGTCTTCATATCCTTGATTTCTTCATCTTCCGGAGAGTCAGCGTCTTCATATCCTTGATTTCTTATCTCTGATCTGATTCAATCCCTTAAGCATACTAGCACTTCTAATGTGCTTCCACCCAATGAGTGACGTGTGTCTCCTATTTGATCTCGTGCTTTGCTAAATGCACATTCAGAAGCCACTGTTGAGATAGACACATTAAGAACATCCCGTGCCATAGCTGCTAGTACCGGAAATTGTCTTTTGTTATCCTGCCACCATTGTAAAGGTTGAAAGTTCTTCTTCGACTCTATTGACTTTTGCAAATAAAACTGCATCTCATCACAATTTCGAGTTGTGCTTGCTTGTGTTGTTGCAAAAGTGTTCCATATAGATAAAGATTCATTTTCATCGTCTTCATCGAATCCTGCAGATATAGACACAGAAGCAGAAGCAGAACTAGAAGAAATATTAGTAGCAGAGTTGTTGTTGTCATGTAATGTAGCATAATATTCATATAATTTAGCTAAATTAATATCAAGTTTACATATGCAATCAATGAAGATGGAGTTTATGTTTCACCTACTTCCATATAAGTATATAAACTAAATATTAAATTATGACAATCTACTTTTTTAACAGAAGGATTTAAGACTGCACCAATACAATAAATATCAGGAATATGAAAAAAATATTTTTTAAACTTTTCAAACATAACTGTAACTGCAGCTTTATATTTTATATTTGATTTTAAACCATAAAGTAAATATGAAATTTCAGCAATATGAGCTAAAGCATTACAAACTTTTGGGTAATAAGATCCCGAAAATTCAACAGTAACAGTGTAAAATTTACGTAAATTTTTTAAAAGTTCAGCAATTGATTTCCAAACATCGTCGGTTAACATATAAATCACGTTCTTACAATGAGCATTTGAAACATGTGTTATGGGGTCTTTATACTTATAACATTATTTTAAAAATAAATAAGTATAATTCCACCGTGTAATAATCTCTTGTGGCATGAATTTAGGTCTCAAATCAATTTGTTTACATTTTTCTTTAAATTCTATAAGTTTATTTTTTCTATTATTACCTTGAATAACTCCAACAGCTCTTTTGACAATTTGTATTTCAGTTGCAAATAATTCAAGACCACTTTTATCAATTAAATTATAAATATCACAAGCACAACGAACATGAAATATATCAGGAAGTGACGGTTCTAATTTCACTTTTAAAAGATTTACAACAGCAGTATTATTAGATGCATTATCGAGTGATATACAAAGTATGTTTTTATAAAGATTATAATTTTTGGCATAAGCACAAATAGTTTCGCTTATATATTTTCCAGTATGACTTTGATCCTCGTCATACGCAAAATCAATAATACGTTTTTCCATTTTAAAATTTTCATCAATCCAATGACAAGTAATTGTTAAATAATCATAACCGTTTAAAGCATGCCCAATGTCTGCAGTAAAACTAACTAGGCATGGAAGATTAGTGAACAAATATTGCAAAAAAATAACATAATCATTATAAAGTCTAAAAACATCGGCTCTACAAGTACTACGAGGAACACCTGTAAAACAAGGATTATATACTCTTTGAATATATGTAATTAAATATGAAGAAGAAGCAAAAGAAAAAGGTAAACAACCTCCGACAATCATTTTTGCTAATTCAATGCGATCCTTCTTTGGATCGTACTTAGCCAAACCCCCCGTTAATGGATTAAGTTGTTGTTGACCGGATTCTAAATCAGTGGCAACACCCCATTGTATCGGATGATCTTTCAATAAATGCCTACCTATAGTGCCCGTCCCCCCGTCACCACCCCCTCTCTTATGTTTGTAAGTTTTCCCACAAATATTACATCTAACTCTATCAGTGTCCCCAACTCTATCATAAAAGAGCCACACTTTACTCCTTTTTCTCCTTACTTCTGGTTCTGTAACTTCTGGTAAAGGAGGTCTACGACTACCACTAGCAGTACCAACATTGACAGAAGGAACACTAGTAGGTGTAAGAGGTTCAGTTTCTTCGAGTTCAACAATATTAATTGAATGTTATCATATTCATTATCTTCTATTCCAAAATCTTCTTGCATTTGATCATAATCTATATTTTGATTAGATGATGAAGAACCTACATATTTTTTACCCCTTGAACTAGATTTACGGCGCAGTCCCGACACAATTCCCCTTAGCGAAGACATTATAAAATATTTAAATAATCAACAAATAAATATGACAATTTAATAAAAATAATTAGAGAATGAAACGAGTGTACCAAACTTCGGAATTCAGAATTCAATTGAAACTCGTAGGCCGAAGCTCGAAGTCTTGCTACTTTGCAAATTAATAATAATAATAATAACTTTAGAATTGATAATATAGAGAATTAAGAGAGTATGAGAATTGAGAATTGAGAGAACTGTAGAAATAATTGTGTGATAAAATGAAAAGAATGTAGAGTATTTATAGATTTTTTAAAGGATAGAAATGTAATTAACAAAAAAAATTAAGCCAAACGGTCCACTGACCGTTGGCCCCTCCCCCAGCCCCAACGGTAATGTTATCGTTGGGCACCAACATCCCTTTTTTTTTTTTTAAATTTGTTCCTTACCGGTTCGGACCGGACCGGTTAACCAACTAGGTTCTGGGTTTCCACTACCGGTTCAACGGTCCGATCTCACGGATTTTTGTATAATCCGTGCGGGTTGGGGTCGGGGCCAAACTAAACCCAACCCGGTAAGCCTTATCGGTCCGGACCGAAATTTGTACCGGGTCAACCCGACCCCTTAAACAGGTATATATTAAACTGACGTGATAACCAACTACACCACAAAACCTTAGTGGTAAAGTTTCTCCAATTCGTGGTGTTCAATTCTTTTTTTCAAAGTAATAGAGACAATTTTCTTCTAGTTAGAAAATCAATGGAATGAAAGAACATCATTTCCTATTTCTTTGTTTGTCTGGACTTGTGACACCGAGGTGTCGTTGGGCCTAAGGAAATAGATTATAGCTGAGTAAAAGTAGGTCGGTATGAGTAGACGCGATGAAACTCGTGGAATGACACATGGTTGTACCGGTCAACTTTAGGCTGGAAATTTATAAATGATTGAGCGTGCTTTGATAATTGCTTGTTCATACTCCATATAAAGGTGTGAATTAGTTGGTACATAAAAACGTTGCCAAACTACTCAAGTGGAGAAGCTAGTCCAAATGAAACTCAAGAGGAATGGTTGTACGTAGGGGTGAAAAATTAACTCAAACTCAAATGATTCGTCCAATCCGCCCAAGATTCATGGGTTTGGGCAAGAGTGATTTTGATGATGAGTTGGTTTGGGCTAGCCCAAGTTGACCCATCATAAATCAGCAGCCCAAATGAACCCATGATGATGCACAAACTTGACCCACGAAAATGTTCAACCTTAACGATTAGAGCTCCACTCTAGATTAAGATTTTTGTTTATAAATAATTATATAAAAAATCCTTTATTATTTCGAAACAATAAAAATACACCAACGCACCCAAACCACCCACCACACTATCTATTCACCCTACCCCTCCCCTACACCAACCCCCACCCAAGCACTGAACCACCCTCACATCTCTACCCCCTACCTTGCCTACATTTATAAAAAATATGAATTTTTTTCTTACCCCCCCCTACGCTTACACCCTTCCAACCCCCCACCCCATCTTCAAATTTCTATTTCATATTTTTTGTAACTTTTATTAAAAATATGAAAAAAATTCTTACCTACCCCTACCCCCCTCCACCCCCACCCATGGCCTACCCCCTCCGCCCCCATCCCATGGCCTACCCACATCCTCAAATTTCTTTTTAATAATTTTTTTTTATAAAAAAATTATAAAAAATATAAGATTTTTTCTTACCTCCTACCCCTCTCCACTCCATCCTCAAGTTTCTATTCATATATTTTTACTTTATAAAAAAATATTAAAAATATGAAGAAAAAAATTAACCCCCCGCCTCCACTTTAGAAGTTTTAATTTTATATATTTATTTTACTTATATAAAAAAATATTAAAAATGAGAAATTTATCGTACCCTGTCACCCAACCCCCTCCCAATACCGCCTCCCACACACTCCCCCAATTTTTCTATTTTATAAACTTTTTATAAAAAATGAGAAAAATTTGCTTACCTGATTTCCACCCTCACCCGAAGTTTTACTTTATATATTTATCTTACTTATATAAAAAAATTATAAAAAATGAGAAACGTTTCTTACCCCACTACCCTCTGCCCTCCCACCCATTATTTTATATATTTATTTTGCTTTTATAAAATGGAAAAAAATCTTAAAAATATTATTCTTATTTAAAAAATAAAGATATGGAAAAATTAAATATCATAAAAAATTAAATAACATCATAGAAAGTAAGTTTGAAATTTGTAAAAATAATATGTCAAGTTGGGCAAATTGAGCTATGACTCATCATTTAGTTCATTTTGACACATCCATTTATCACCCTAGTTGTACGTTTGTTGTTGCCTTGTGTAGTGTAGCTGTATATCCAACAATTGCTGATTGAGAGCACTGAGTTTATAGCTGCCTGAAGGGTGTAAGAGCTAATACAACTATTGTTCTTGCGCTGGTCTAAACTAATATTTTGTAGATCCAATTCAACTTTTTCTTGGAAAGCTATTTATATCAAAGTATTCCTTTTGGCAAGTTGTTTCTATTGATACAAGTCATGTTCTTGTACTAGACTAATTAAATCATATTTGAGGATTCATGTTAAAATATTGAGCCAAGAAGTAGAGGAAGCAAAACTTGATTTCTTAAAGGTAATCCTCACCAGTCTTGTTTGGCGTATAAGGAAAAAAAAATGAAAACTCATGTGCTGCTCGCTTTCTCTCAGCCACTAGTGGCTTATGTAGTGGTCGGCATTCCTACGTGCTCCTCATTTACCTCATACTTAAGAACCCAAAGGTGGAAATTGCGCTTAGTCTCGCTACCTCTTTAGTTGCCGCCCCCTAAAAGTCAGTGCTTGCTGCAGACCGATGAGCTTGGATTATCCAGTATTGAGAAAAGGTTCAAGAAGAAACTGCACTCGAAGAATGGAAAGGCAGGCTGCGAAGGCGCTAATACGATTGTTTCTCGTTCCATGAGGAAAAGGTCCGGAATGTCCTATTTTCATATCTAAATCGGGAGTTTACGGGCTCTGTAGGGTCTCCATCTATAGGCTCACTAAAGATACTCAAAAGAAAGGGCTTTCTTTGAATAGAAATATGAAATCTTCCTTTAGCCATCTCTTCCTGTCTATTCAAGCCTTGCATCAGCTGAGAATGAGCGATGATAGTCTTTTCTTTCATAAGAGCAAAATAGAAGTGGTTAGTCGGTTCCAAAATAAACTTCAGTGTTAGACTGACGTGATAACCAACTACACCACAAAACCTTGCTGGTTCAATTAGTTCCAATTATCATTTTTGTCAAACACCATCAATGTATCGTTTTCCTTTCAAATTCACTACTGTTCTAAGTTAGTTCCAACTTTTAACATTGGTTTCCTTGTTTCATCTCTATATCTCTTCCCCAATACAGGTTCCCTTTGAAATACCTTCAAGGTGGGGCAGCTTTCAGTTCTCCTGTTAAACATCTCGATTCTGTACATACATCTCGTTGCATGCATAATCCAATACACTTGGATTGATTTGTGAAGAAGAAATGTGGAGAGTGAAGAAGACGAGTGAGAGAGAGAAGAGAGAGGCTTTGTTTTGTGGAAGCTTTTCAGTTATCTTTCATATCCAAGGCAATAGCCTATTTATACAACTTGAACCACCAACTAACTATAGTAAACTAACTATAGTCAAAGGAACTAACTACCAGCTATAGGAATACATTTAATTGCTATTAACTCAAATAACAAAAAATTATGGAGGCTTCATCTCAACATCCCCCGCAAGCTAGGTGCTAAGAATAAGTTTTTAACACCTAGATTGGACAATAGGTGAGTGTACTGCCCTTGCAGCAATCCTTTCATAAGTATATCCGCTGGTTGTTCTGCAGTAGCAATATGCAGCGTAGACACCAGACCTTGCTGAACTTTCTCCCGTATGAAATGACAATCGATATCGATGTGCTTTGTACACTCGTGAAAGACTGGATTTGCTGCTATTTGGATAGCTGATTTGCTATCACTGTATATGGGAATAGGCAACTGCACTTTAATATTAAGTTCATCAAACAATCCAGAGATCCAAACAATTTCAGAAACAACATAAGCAATACTCATATATTCTGCCTCAGTCGAGCTTCGTGAGATGGTGTGTTGCTTCTTCGACTTTCATGAAATGAGGGAAGATCCAAAGAACACTAAATACCCTGTAACTGACCTCCTGGTATTGAGGCAGGAAGCCCAATTCGCGTCACAATATGCAGATAAAACTCCAGAATCTTCAGCCGGCATGAAGATGCTCAAGCCTGTGCTTGCTTCACGTATCTGACCACCCTTTCTGCTGCTGTCATGTGGGAATTCTTGGTGCCTGCATGTACTGACTAAGACTTTCTTGAACCACCAACTAACTATAGTAAACTAACTATAGTCAAAGGAACTAACTACCAGCTATAGGAATACATTTAATTGCTAATTAACTCAAATAACAAAATATCATGGAGGCTTCATCTCAACATCCCCCGCAAGCTAGGTGCTAAGAATAAATTTTTAACACCTAGCTTGGACAATAGGTGAGTGTACTGCCCTTGCAGCAATCCTTTCATAAGTATATCCGCTGGTTGTTCTGCAGTAGCAATATGCAGCGTAGACACCAGACCTTGCTGAACTTTCTCCCGTATGAAATGACAATCGATATCGATGTGCTTTGTACGCTCGTGAAAGACTGGATTTGCTGCTATTTGAATAGATGATTTGCTATCACTGTATATGGGAATAGGCAACTGCACTTTAATATTAAGTTCATCAAACAATCCAGAGATCCAAACAATTTCAGAAACCACATATGCAATACTCATATATTCTGCCTCAGCCGAGCTTCGTGAGATGGTGTGTTGCTTCTTCGACTTTCATGAGATGAGGGAAGATCCAAAGAACACTAAATACCCTGTAACTTTCCTCCTGGTATTGAGGCAGGAAGCCCAATTTGCGTCACAATATGCAGATAAAACTCCAGAATCTTCAGCCGGCATGAAGATGCTCAAGCCTGTGCTTGCTTCACGTATCTGACCACCCTTTCTGCTGCTGTCATGTGGGAATTCTTGGTGCCTGCATGTACTGAATAAGACTTTCTTGAACCACCAACTAACTATAGTAAACTAACTATAGTCAAAGGAACTAACTACCAGCTATAGGAATACATTTAATTGATAATTAACTCAAATAACAAAATATCATGGAGGCTTCATCTCAACATCCCCCGCAAGCTAGGTGCTAAGAATAAATTTTTAACACCTAGCTTGGACAATATGTGAGTGTGCTGCCCTTGCAGCAATCCTTTCGTAAGTATATCCGCTGGTTGTTCTGCAGTAGCAATATGCATCGTAGACACCAGATCTTGCTGAACTTTCTCCCGTATGAAACGACAATCGATATTGATGTGCTTTGTACGCTCGTGAAAGACTGAATTTGCTGCTATTTGGATAGCTGATTTGCTATCACTGTATATGGGATAGACAACTACACTTTAATATTAAGTTCATCAAATAATCCAGAGATCCAAACAATTTCAGAAACCACAGAAGCAATACTCTTATATTCTGCCTCAGCCGAGCTTCGTGAGATGGTGTGTTGCTTCTTCGACTTCCATGAGATGAGGAAAGATCCAAAGAACACTAAATACCCTGTAACTGACCTCATGTTATTGAGGCAGGAAGCCCAATCTGTGTCACAATATGCAAATAAAACTCCAGAATCTTCAGCCGGCATGAAGATGCCCAAGCCTGGTGCTTGCTTCACGTATCTGACCACCCTTTCTGCTGATGTCATGTGGAAATTCTTGGGTGCCTGCATGTAATGACTGAGACTTTGAGCTGCAAAGGCTTAGATATAGCAACCTCCCAATAAGTCTCTGGTACTCAGAGGGGTCTGCCAAGAGTTGATCTGCCAAGAGCTGATCTGAATTTTTTCTTCCTTCAGTATCTAAATCTGCTGCTTTCTCTGCTTTCTCTCGCAAATGATGATCATATGTATGAGATGTTAACTTTCTATTCCACTCCATTGGAGACCCTGCTGGCTTAGCTCCTGTCAGCCCCATATCACCAATCAACTCCATAGAATATTTTCATTGATGCATTACAATTTCACTCTTGTTTCTAGCAAATTTGAACCCCAGAAAATATCTTAATTCCCCTAGGTCTTTAATCTTGAAATGTTGCTGCAATGTGGTCTTGGTCTCTGCAATCAGAGTTTCATCATCTCCTGTGATAAGCAAGTCATCTACATATACCAAGATCACCACTATTTTCCCATTCACCTTCTTAGTAAGCAGTGAATAGTCTAGGTGACTCTGATGAAAACCAGCTGACACCAGTGCAATAACTAACTTTATGTTCCATTGTCTCGAGCCTTGCTTTAAGCCATATAGTGATCTAAGGAGCTTACAGACCTTGCCTTGTTTATGCACCACCCCTTATGGGATGTTCATATATATCTCTTCATTTAAATTCCCTTGCAAGAAAGTATTGAATACATCCATTTGTTGTATACTCCATCCTTTTGCTGCAGCAACTGATATTACAGCCCTCACAGTAACCATCTTGACTACTGGTGAGAATGTATCTTGATAATCGATTCCTTTCTTTTGACTGTATCCTTTGGCAATCAGCCTTGCCTTGAACCTCTCTATCTCCCCATTAGCTTTGTACTTGATCTTATATACCCACTTACAACTAATGGCCTTCTTCCCAGTGGGCAAATCTACTATCTCCCAAGTATTGTTGTCTTCCAAAGCTTTGATCTCTGTATCCATAACATCAACCCATCTCTTGTCCCCTGCTGCCTTGAGATAGCTCTGTGGTTCATAGTCCTCAGACATCCTTGCCACACAGCTCTGGTAGCTTACAGATAAGCCAGCATAACTGAGATGATTGGACAATGGATACTTAACAGCATCTGAGTGAGGTACAAAATCCTTCATCCATGTAGGAGGTCTCTTTAGTCTAGATGATCTCATTGTTGTGTCATGGGACTGGTCATTGGTTCCCTGCTCATCTGGATGTTGTTCAGCATCTGCATATGAGGAAGGCCTGTGTGACACAGAGGATTGATCAGCATCACTTTTACCTGCACCAACATTAAAGAAACCTTCAACATGATCATTTGTGTTAGTGGATCCTTCTGCCTGCCTGAAAGCATATTTGGGATTTTCAGCAGCATCCCTACTGTTACACCTCGTATTTCCAAGGCAATGAGATGAGAACGTGCGTACGAAATTGAGATTTGAATTTTAGAAAGAAAGAAGAATTATTTTTTCTTAAGGAAAATTCTCAGGAATTTGTGAAGAAAAAGGTTTATTAATGGGAATTTGATTCTCAAATTTGGTATTTGAGACTTTTGGAATATATTAGAATTATGGATTTTTAAGTTCGGATTTGGTCATGTGGGACCCACGAGAAAATTTTACGGTTTTGTGGGGCCCATAATATTTTGAGATATTTTGGCCAATTAAGGATTTTTGGGAGATGAAATAATTTTGGACGAATCGGAGGGCGACACGTGTCACCCCCACTTGGTCTTGGAAGACTTGAATGTCTAGATATTTTGGAGATAAGTGGAGGTGGGTCCCACTCCACTTGTCTTGCTACACCTAAGACCATACACTTGTCTTGATCTCACACTTAGAGACATATTATATATATATCAAGAAGGAGTGCAAGACTTCTACACTTAGCCATATTTCAAGAGCAAATATTTCTCTTTCTCATTGAGGCTCTCGGTCAAGGGCTAAAGTTGGGGACCAAAATTGTTCAATCTTCCATGATAAATCCTCAAACTCAAAACTAAGCTCCCTAATGAAGTTCTAAGCAAAGATAACCCCTTAAACCCCAAGAACAATGTGTTGGCCGAGAATAGAGAGGGTGAAACCCTAAGTTTTATCAACTTTTTGGAAGTAGAATACAAAGTGGAGTTGTGTATAAACTCATAGGGGTCACATATATGCTATTGGATCTTGAAGAAGTGGAGCGAAACGAAAACTGCGGACCAAAACCTAAGGGGCTATTTTGGACGATTTTGGCTCAAAAATGAGGTAATGATTCTTCTTATTCCGCAGTAATTAGATATTACTCATTGTCATGATTAGTAGATGAACTTGTATTAAGAAAGATATGAAAAATAAGGTGTGCATGTACCCTTTTTAAAGTTGAGGCCGAGAGCTTGCATTATGTCATCATTGGATTCGTTGATTTTTATTGTCGATATTTACACGTGTTGCGTGTTATATAATGAAGAAAATATTGTTGTTGATAGTTATTATAACTTATATAACATGTTGGAATAAAAATTGGATTAAAAGGAATTAAGGAAAAGGGCTTTGATTTTAGTTGTTGATTGGCCGAGAATGGCCATTAATTGTGGGATATTTGGGACAGTTTTGGGATTGTTTTTATACCTATACATATGCTAGAAAATCAGCCCTTATATCGCATGTTTAATGTGGGAAAATGGCTAATGAAAGTCCTAAGGAATAAGGGTGAAAAAGGTGTCATATTGTACCCTTAATATTGGTTAATAATGGATTGTTTTATGGATTGTTTTGTATAGATTGTGGGGCAGAATTTTACACGTTCAGTTAGGCGTGTGTTCCCCTTTGGTTAACTGTTGGTTGCGCCTTAAATGTGGCTTGTTGATTGATGAATACGGGCCTTGGAAAAGGTGGAAAAGTACGTAGAAACAAAGGAAGTGCTGCCCAAATTTCTGTAGAATTAGAGGGTCATTATTTGGTATAAGTCTTATACTAGAAAGTATGATATTGATAGAAGCGCTATCATCATTATAGGTTGAAGTACTACGTGTAGCATATTCTACTTGGAGGGTGGAATAGCCAATGAGGTTGAAGTACATTGGAGCGTATTGCTACTTGTCGTTTGGGTTAGTCGCCAACGAGTTATGTGAACTTCTTCCTTCTATCGACATGATTACCCTTGAAGTATACTTGCCTTGTTTTGGAGTATACATGACTTATTCTTGAAGTATACTTGCCTTGTTATTTGGAGTATACGTGACTTATTTTTTTGAAGTATTTGCCTTGTCATTAGGAAGTATTCATGTTATTGATTTTTATGCTAAAGGTATGTCTAAAATATTCCTAAGTTCTTACCATGTCTTATGAAGGATGTTGGTAAGAGACGTTAGAAAGTATTAGAAACGGGTATAACCTATTCACGGTTCAAATGAGTGTTAATTTTAAATGTATGAGTGACTTGGTTTGAAATGAATAAGTTACTTGAATTACTTTAAAGTTATGAGATTTGATTTAAAGTAATGAGACTTGATTTTCAAGGTTAAGAGACTTATTTTAATTAAAAGATTGTGAGACTTTAGTTTCAAGTTATGGGACTTGATTTTGAAAGTCGTGTGATTTGATTATATAAAGTATAAGTGAATTGATTTTGAAGTACATTGTCACGCCCTTTTTCGACCGCGACATTTTGTTTTTCTAAAACTCCTGCTTAATAAAAATGTTAGAAAAATAAAATAAATGCTAAAATGTTTAAAAGAGTGCTTAAATATTAAAAGTGCTTAAAAGGGTTGCTAGGGTGCTAAAAGTGCTAAGGGCCTAAAATGCCAAAAGGTGCTAAATGCTAAGGGGTTCGCGGAGTCGCCACCTAATTAATTGGGTGAATTAGGACACCTAAATGTTAACTAGTTTAAAGTAAACATTAACTCCATTTTAATGGTCTGCTAAACTTAATGAGATTCCGGGCAAGGGTTCTTTATTAATCTAGAGGGAAGGGGTTAGGCACCCTCTAAGATCCGCTAACTTGCGATTATCCTGTCAAACCTAGGGTAATTATTAGTTATGCTAAGAATGCGTGTTTTGAAAATATAAAAAATGCTTCAAAATATTTTATAAAGGAGGCATGTTGATAAAAGTTTATAAGACTAAGGCCAAAAATGTAAATGATGCAAAGGTTATTTATGGACTAATTATGTGTGCATGCAAAGGTTATTTATGGGCCAATTATGTGTACTGCTAGCTAAATTAATCTTGCTTAACCTGCGTATAATATTATATAAAAAGTGCTTAAGATGATTCTTGAGAGTTTAGGAGAAAATTTGTTATGGATTTAATAAGAAACAAAATGTTGGTTTTATGATGCAAGTTGAATCATTTAGATTACTTTGGTAAAATTTAGACATGCATAACAATCCTAAAAGACACATAAAGTAGAAATGCATTTCTAATTTTAAATTACCTTCCCCCCTTATGTTGTTCAAAGGCTAATTGCTCTTGGTTTCCTATTAATTACAAAGTTATAAAATTACAATAACAAATAAAATGAGATAAGGAGGTTAAGAGAGTAAGGGATTGAAGCGGATGACTCCGTCCTATTTGTTTTTCTAGGAATTGCTGAAGAGGGAACTCGATGGATGTGGATGCGGGTTGCCATTTGAAGTAGCTCGTGGTGAGTCTCGCCATGAGACTCCTCATTTTTGCTCCAATGCATTTCATGTAAAAATAAAGAAAGATAAGGATTAGTATATGCCCAAAAATATCGACAAAATAGTAAGCAAGCAGTTCACAGGCATATAAATTTATTTATTTTTTAAAGCACATATGCAGTGATTGACTCTGAAGATCAACAAGTAACCCAAAATAAACAAGGAATCTTTCAAGTTTGGCCCAGACGTGCATATAAACTGGACAGGGGAGAGGTAAAGGGGGAAGATAAAGGTTTGCGAGCCTAGGGAACAGTTAATGTGTCGAGACAGTTTGAGGAAATAAAACAAGCCCAAATACATGCAACAGTGATATGCATAATGCCATGCTAAATATACATGTCTGATATACCGATTGCGTCATTCATATCGATGGGGTATTCAGTATCCAATTCAGGGGATGCCTGTTTAACTGGGCTGCTGTAAACACGCTAAGGCTAGGAGGGGTAATTAGACAACTTAGAGATATGCGACCAAGTTCTGGAAAAGTACAACACAATACATCTTGTCTATTTTGGATGAACGAACCAACTGATCCCATCACTTAACAGATTGAGATTTTTATAAACTTAGATAAAGGCAAATGACACAATACATTAACATATGTTCTACTATATCAAGGCAATATTATCTTTTGAATATGAGATGCAACAGAGACTATCCTTCATATGGAATGGAAACAACTCAAGAGATGCTAATACAGGTATCATCTGATTATTAGATATACGAGACATATAGGGTTGCTAGTTTTGTGAGCGTATGGAGACACACAAATACCAAGGGTCGCTCAGATATGCAGAGGTACGAATATTTGAACACATAGAACTGTATCATATTGTTCATCAAGTATAGCAATGATTAATACTTTTAACACAACAATGTCAGAGATTGTCAGCCATATATATAAATACATTACCAGTGCCATGAATTATCCAAATCACATTAATGATCACAGTTGCGAACATCAGTAGCGTTTAATATTAACTAACAGGTTCAACACCAAATAAATGTACTTCACAGACGATAAAACTGAATTGCATTAAACATTTTAACAAAAGTATATGATCATCATACAGACCACAAAGCATAAATCGCATAGAAAAACTTAAAAGGAGACGAGTTTACCTTCTCCGGCAAAAAGCGGCGTATCAAGTCGTCGATCCACTCGGAGAATGAGGTTTATGCAATAGATAAGAAAAGAAAGCTTTGCGAAAAAAGGAAAAAGAGAGGAAGACTGTTGGTTCTGGACTGATTCAAAACAGGGTTTTCAGATTTCCTACTCTTATCATGCTAATTTTCTGGATGCTGCGTTCCTAACTCCCTATGCCTTATGCGAATCTGCTGGGTTCCTCTGCTGCAGAAAACCGATTGCTACCCGAGTGCCTTCCCCAACTGAGCTCTGCCTTCTTTTGTTCTGCCTTTGCATGCTCTTTATATGGCCATGGTTTGGGTTCCAAATTTGGTAAGCTCTTAGGGCTAATTTAGTGCGATTTATGTATTGATTCTGTCGGATTCTTGGTGTAAAATCGATTGAGGGTTGGTTAAGGATATTTGGTGCGATTTGTTACTGATTTTGAAGTAAGATTTGGGTGCTGGTTATGGTAAGAAATCGTTGGAGAAGATTCGATTTTGGGTGCTGGTTCTCGCTATGGCAAATTCTAGGAAAGGAAACGTGGGATTTTGGTTGTGATCTGGCGGGATTTTAGGGCGTATGGGTAAGGGAGGCGATGAATGAAAACCTTAGGGTTTAGGTTTCGTTTTTTAGGGTTGTTTGAGGGAGGGGACGATGGGCAAAGGGAAATGAGGGCTGGGTGTGGGCTTCTGGATTGATAGGGGAAATAAAGGGGTGTTGGGCCGCGGGAGCTGGGCCTGCGGTAGTGGGCTGGTTTTAATTAATTAGGGTATTAGTTTTAGGAGTTAATTTTAGGTAGTAGGTATTTAATTAGTGTTTAATATTTATAATGCGATGCCGTTATTGAAACTTATTTATTATGCGTATTCTGCGGAGCTAAATTAAAAAAATTGAATTATTTAAAAGCTACGTGCAGATATGACATTTAAGGACTGCTTAAAGTTTTCTTATAAATGTGACGCTATTAAATGCATGTATTAGATTAAAATTAATTTAAATTACGAATTATGAAATTGCCTTGCTTTTAGTAAAAATGCAAATATTTTGTTTAACACGACGTCATTGTCAATTATTTATTTTATGTATTTATTTATTTTATTATCATTTAAGAACTATGACAGGGCTTAAAATTAATAAATGCGGGCGCGAGACTCTAAGTGCTTAATTTTCTACGTAAGACGCGGTGCCATTATTAAATTGTTTGTTTATGCCTGTATTAATGTTTTATTGTTGCATTTTATTATTGTAAAATTATTAAAAATTATTGTTGAAAAATTGGCGTAATTTTATAGTTAATGTCTAGGCGAGAGGGTCAAAATTGGGTGTCAACATACATGATACTTGGTTTTGAAAATATAAAGTCACTTGAATTTTGAATGTTATAATACTTGAATTTTGAAAGTTATAATACTTGAATTGAAAAGTACAAGCTTACTTGGTTTTAAAGAAGAGATGTAACTTGATTTAAAGGTATAAGTTACTTGATTGATTTAAAGAGAATAAATGATTTGGTTTGGAAAGAGTAAGTGATTTGATTTAAAGAGAAGTTACTTGATTACAAACCCTTGAATTGAATTTCTAAAGGTGTAGTAACTTGATTTGGAAAGTATAGATTACTTGATTTGAAAAGTATAGATTACTTGATTTGAAAAGGTATAGATTACTTGATTCGGAAAGAATAAGTAACTCGATTTGAAAAGTATGAATTACTCGATTTAAGGAGAATAAATGACTTGAGATTGAAAGAAGAGGTTCTTGGTTTTAAAAGTATAAGTTACTTAAGTTTAAAAGTGTAAGTAACTTGATTTTGATAGAAAAAGTATTTTGGGATTCATTTTCCCTAACATTTCATGAAAAGATTCTTTTTATAAAGAATAGATGTACATAGTACTTTTGAGTTTATTTCCCTAACATTACATGATTTGAGTCTTCTTGTAAAGAAGTGAATGTACATAGTACTTTGGGTTCATTTTCCCTAATATTACATGACATGATAATGTCTTGATTTGTCTAAGAGGAAAGAGGTGGTAGTGCTTTGGTTTTCTAAAAATGAGGTTGTTATAACGGCTTTATGGGAAGTTTGTTATAACAGTGTTGTGGGAAGTCAAGAGATGGTTTAAAAAGGGTTATATGGAAATCATGTGAGAATGTCCATGATTGAATCCTTAATATAGTACATGAAATGAAAGTGCCTTGAGTTTATAAAGTGAATGTACGGCGGACGTACAATTGTTGTAATGGATCTTAATCCTTAATGAACTATGTGATAGTGTCTTGGTGTATAAAATGAACGACTTGTTAGTGTCTTGGATTTTCAAAGAACATGATAGGTCATTCTATTTGGGCTAATGAGAGTCAAAAGGTAATTTAAAGTGTACATAGTTGCTTGTGATAGCTTTATGTGTACAATCCTTTATGTTTACCCTGAGTCCCAGAATGGGCCGGGACATGTTGTACCTCGCATGGTATTGTCTTGGTTATTTTAGAAAGGAAGGCATGGTATTGTCTTGGTTATTTTAGAAAGGAATGCATGGTATTGTCTTGTTTGTTTTAAAATGAAGGCATGGTATTGCCTTGGTTATTTAAAAAGATGGTGCATTCATTTTGTCTAATGAGAGTTAAAGATTACTTAACTTGCATATGTTGTTCATGATAGCCATTAGTGCTTGTGTTATAAGTATAATTGCGGGGTAAACCCCCAAGACATTATACATATTCCGTGGATTTGCTCTCCACGATGCGAGTATTGCGTATATGCTCATTGCGGGTCCGTAGGGCCTATGCATGTGAAATAGTCCTATGCGAGACAAATTGCCTCATGCGGGTCCACACGACCTATGCGGGTGAAATAGTCCCAGGAGTAGGATTGCATAATGATACTACGGGCGGGTGGCCCTAGATTGATCATAAGCTTCCTATTTTAAAGCATGTAAAGTTTACTCTTATTATTCTCATTGTTAATAAGGCACAATGTACTGTTAATTTGGTTATCATACTTGCCTCCTGCTTTTTATTTGGACTGTACGATCCCCTTTACAGTACTTACAGTTTTACATGACTTTATTGCGTCCTTTACTAAAAGTCGGGCAGTATATTATGCAATGTTACGATGATACTGATGTCTGATGAGACAAGGTACAATTCTTTATTATACCGTAGTTCCAGAGTATGTATGTGAGGACGTACGTACGAATGTATAGCCCTAATTAGGTTAAGGATGAAAGATTTGTTTTCCGACGGAAAATATTCCGAACCTTGTGAAGGAAATTTTACGTTTTTAATATTTTAACCAATTACGGATGTTTCCGAGAGATGAAATATTTTGGACCAATAGGAGGGCGACATGTGTCACCCCTAGGTGGCACATGTTGGACGAAATTTAGTGGACAAGTGGCCAAGGCAAGTGGCCAAGTCTTGCAAGATATTTGTTGGGCAAGTGGGCAAGAGGGACCCACACAAACACATGTCCCCAATCTACACCATACACATGCTTCAATCCTAGCCCTTGGTTGTCCTATATAAACACCTCTAGTTGATGAAATCTTCCACACTTAGTATTATTTCAAGACTTGAAAATATCCTCCCTCTCCCTTCACCTTGTTCTCGTCCAAGCCTCACTTTCTTAACCTAGTGTTGTCCAAAAAAATTCTTAGACTTCTAAGTGTTCTTCCTTGATGTATTAGGAAGATTAGTAACCAAGAGTTAGACAAGATTTCACACCCTAGCCTCTAAAAACCCCCCCTTGGCCGAGAGCTTTGTGATATAAAATCTAAGTGTTCTTCACTTTTTGGAGTTCATTCTTGAATAGAAGTTGGTTAGGAGCTTCTAAGGGTGACTTGTGGCAGTTTGGAACCTAAGGATTTGGAGCTAAAACTTTCTTAGGAGCGACTTTAAGTTCTTGGATATTTTTGGGCTATTTGAGGTAATGAACCTTGTCCTCTTTGTGAAGTTGAATATTTATGTATATTGGAAGTATTATGGAGTATAAGATATGTGGAATAAGGTTTGGAAAGATTTGGATCTTGTTAACTTATTAAAAGGAGAATTGGCATGTTAGCCATTAAAATGATAAAAACTTATCCATTACTTGCTAAAAAGTTAATAACAAAGTAACTATAACTTATATTAAGATTGGAATATAAGTTGGAAGACTATTGAAGTAATTGGATAAGTGAAATTGAAATAGTTGGCCAAGGACCCCAACTAAAGGACTGTATTTACTTTGGACTGTATTTACATTGTTGTTAAGGGGAAGATTGTTAATCACGTCCGTTTGGGCGTGTGATCCCCTTCTTTAATTATTGTTGTTGTTAAGGGGAATATTGTTAATCGCGTCCGTTTGGGCGTGTGATCCCCTTCTTTAATTATTGTTGTTGTTAAGGGGAAGATTGTTAATCGCGTCCGTTTGGGCGTGTGATCCCCTTCTTTAATTATTGTTGTTGTTAAGGGGAAGATTGTTAATCGCGTCCGTTTGGGCGTGTGATCCCCTTCTTTAATTATTGTTGTTGTTAAGGGGAAGATTGTTAATCGCGTCCGTTTGGGCGTGTGATCCCCTTCTTTAAATTTCGGAATTATTGCGCCTTATATGACATGTTGGTTACTATTATCGGGCCTTGAAAAAGGTGGAAAATTGAGTAGAAACGGGGGAGGTGCTGCCCAATTTTTTTGTAGAATAAGAAATCTTACTTAGAAGAATTCTACGTAGAACTAGAAGTTGATAGACGTGTTTTGACTATTATAGGTTGACACTCTGCGCGCGACATATCCGACTTGGCAAGTGAATTTAGCCGAGGAGGTATGTGATTCTTCCTATCCCCTTGAGCATGATATTTGTGAAATATATATAGTACGGTAGACGTACGTTTGTTAACTAAATTTGGTTTCACTTTGATGTCTTTTGACTTGAGTTCTAAATAATAAGAATCTTGAAATATTTCAAAAAGAGTTATGAATCCTTATTTGGAAGAAAAGTAATACTTGGTTTTAAAAACAAGCTTAAGTGTTATACTAGCTTTATGGGAAGTTAGGTATAACGACTTAAGGAAAATAAAAGGAACGGTTTACTTATTTGTTTATAAAAGCCTTGTAATGATTTCGGAATGTGTGGTAAGTTGGTTTGATAAGTAAACATGTTATGATGCTACGTGTGTTAGTGTCTTGTGATGTTTGTGTAAGGGGGTTTTCTTGTTGTGCTTATGTTGTTTAACGATAAGCAGTTGTCTTTGGTATTATATCAACACCCCCGACTTGTTACGAGTCGAGGTTAGCCACCCCGTCACGAGGAATACCTCATGCGGGTCCATGTGACCTATGCGGAGCTGCGGAGTTCGGGATGATCACTCGGTGTGTTCTGCCGTCACGAGGAATAACTCATCCGGTCCATGTGGCCATGCGGACTGCGGGAGTCCAGGACGATGCCGCGGGTTAGCTACCCCCGATGCGAGGAATACCTCATGCGGGCCTAGGTGGCCTATGCGGACTGCGGGAGTTCCAGGATTAGGCTCGCATAATGATACTATGGGCGATTGGCCTTGCTTCGATCATTAGCGGCCTAGAAAAGACCAGTTACATTATATCTATTTGCTCTTGTTTATGCTGTGGCACTATGTGCGGTTAAAGTGGGCTGTTTCGTACATATTTGTGAATTGGTTTTAAAATGTTATGATTTTATTTCGATTTCTGATTTCACATACTTGGTACTGCGTAATGACCTCCTTGAGTGCGTTCATCGCGGTAGAGGTACTCCGGTTGTTGATCCCCGCTCCTAGGATCACCGTTCTGCTTTTAGGAAAGCCCCGTTTCTCCGGAGGCTTATCTTTTGGGTACGATTTCCCTGTCATTGTAGATTTATGTACATTCTCAGGGGTATGGCGGGGCCCTGTCCCGTCATAGTTGTTTACATTCTTAGAGGTCTGTAGTCCTGTTGTAAATTTGGGATGTATCGCTCGGTTTTATATATATCTGTAAAGACGACCGCTTTGGTTGCTTTGTTTCTTACTCTATATTGTTTCATGTCTTTTATTTTATTTCCGCTGGTTTTTCTCTGATGTATTATCACTAGGGTGCCCGGGGTAAGACACCAGTCACGGGCCCGGGATCGGGTTGTGACAAAAGTGGTATCAGAGCAGTTAATCCTCGAAAAGTGTCTACAGACCGTATCTAGTAGAGTCTTGATTATCGGCGTGTTGTGCACCACACCTATAATCAGGGGGCTACAGGATATTTAGGATTGGTTTCCATTCTTCTCACTTTGAGATCGTGCCTTAGAGTTGTGTTATAAGTTGGACTCTTTCTAACACATTCTTATGTACCAGTTATGCCTCCACGCAAGCGTCCCAGGCCCTGAAGAGCAAGGCGGTGAGGAGGCTGCTAGTAGGACCTGAGGTCACGAGGGCCTGAGCCCGTCTTTACGAAGGTGGTGCTACAGACGGCGAGTTCCACGACGCCACCGCCCCAACAGAGTTTAGAGCGCGGCGGTGGCTCACGAGACTACGGTACACGAGCCTCGTGCGGCACTGGAGCGAGAGGAGATGGGCTCTGAGAGATGGCCCGATTATTAGCGAGATTGTGGCACGGCACGAGATAAATTTGGATCACGGCGATTCGAGCACCCGTAGTTCACCCCAGATCGGATAGTTTGAGACTACGGGATATTCTGAGTTGCAGCCCGCCAGAGTTCTACGGGTCGAGGCCTGAGGATGATCCGCAGGAGTTCATCCTCCAGTTACAGCGGATCATGAGAGTGATCAAGGCTTCGGAGACCGAGTCGGTGGTCTTAGGTTCACATCGGCTGCGTGATACTGCAGTCGACGGGTTCGATTCGTGGGAACTGTCCCGGGGAGAGCATGCACTTCCAGCGGTATGGGACGAGTTCTCAGAGGCTTTCCTTGGCCACTTCTTGCCTCCGCAGATGAGAGCACGCGGGCGGCAGATTTACGATCTTCGAGGCGAAGAGGCGTACGGTTCGGGAGTACAACGTGGAGTTCAACTCGTTGGCTCGATATATCCCTGCGTTAGTGGCAGACATGGAGGATAGAGTGCACCGCTACGTCACGGGGCTCGATGACTATTTGGCAGAGGGTTGCTCGGGTGTAGCACTTCAGCCGGGCATGGACATTGCCCGCATGCAGGCTTATGCACTGGGATGTGAGGAGCGTAGAGGCCAGCGGGTTGTCAGATATCAGCAGAAGAAGGCGGAAGGCGGTCGCTAGTAGCTCTCGGGGCGGGCGACACCGGCGAGACTAGATTCACACCTCAGCCAGCTCAGAGCACTCCTACACCGTCTTGAGCGTCGAGTATTGAGGCGAGCGGGGCCCGTGGCTTGGACTTCGAGTAGCGAGTACTAACCGTCGAGACCACCTCTTCTCGGTGTGTCCGATATGGTAGATCCCATTCACGGAGTTGTGGTACTATTTGGGAGCTTGTTACACTTGCGGCCAGCGGTCATTTGCAGAGGCTGTCGGCGAGCGGCCTGGATGGTAGGGTTCGACTCTGAGGTCTTTCACGGGTCTTCATCTCCTACGATTTACTCGCCCGGGCGAGGTGCTCATGGGCGGCCAGTCGCGGCAGAGGTCGTGGCAGGGGTCCTAGTTCTTGCGGTCCTCAGAACCGCATTTATGCCATGTCCAGCCGCCAGGACCAGGAGGCGTCACCGGATGTCGTCACAGGTACATTATTAGTTTCATGTTGTGACGTGTATGCCTTGATAGATCCGGGTTCTACTTTGTCCTATATATCTCCCCATATTGCTGGTAGGATAGGAATAGAGCCTGAGTCCATATACCCTTTTGAGGTAGCTACGCCAGTGGGTGATTCGGTGGTAGCTGAGCGGGTATATAGGGCTTGCCCAGTGACTATATGCAGTCGTCAGACCCTAGCCGACTTGATAGAGTTGGATATGACCGATTTTGATGTGATCATGGGTATGGATTGGCTAGCTTCTTGCTACGCCAATGTATACTGTAGGGAGAGAGTGGTACGATTCCAGTTTCCTGGGGAGCCGGTTATTGAGTGGGAGGGGAACACTGTGTCGCCGAGGGGTAGGTTTATTTCTTACCTCAAGGCCAGGAAGATGGTGCAGAAGGGGTATATCTACCATCTCATTCGGGTATTTGATACTGAGGCCGAGATACCAGACCTTCAGTCAGTTCCAGTAGTCAGAGAGTTCCCAGATGTGTTCCCAGACGACCTCCCGGGTATCCCTCCTGAGAGGGAGATAGAGTTTTGCATTGATATTCTGCCTGATACTCGACCTATATCCATTCCGCCATACAGAATGACACCTGCCGAGTTGAGAGAGTTGAAGGACCAACTGAGAGATTTGCTGGAGAAGGGCTTCATCAGGCCTAGTGTTTCTCCCTGGGGAGCGCCGGTATTGTTTGTGAAGAAGAAGGATGGGACGCTGCGTATGTGTGTTGATTACAGGCAGCTGAACAAGGTGACTATTAAGAACAGATACCCCCTCCCCAGGATTGATGATTTGTTCGACCAGTTGCAGGGTGCGAGATGTTTCTCCAAGATAGACCTGCGATCTGGTTACCATCAGGTGCGAGTTAGGGAGACGGATGTCCCTGGGGTATGTTCGGACGTGCACGGCACTATGAGTTCAGGGTCATGTTTTTCGGATTGACCAATGCTCCGGCAGTGTTTATGGATTTGATGAACCGAGTGTTCAAACCATTTTTAATACGTTTGTGATATATTCATTGATGACATCCTGGTTTATTCTCGCTCAGAGCAGGAGCATGCGGAGCATTTGAGGACGGTGCTGAGAGTTCTCCAGGACCAGCGGTTGTATGCCAAGTTTTCGAAGTGTGAGTTTTGGTTGGATTCGGTGGCATTCTTAGGGAACATTGTCGGGGCCGATGGTATTCGGGTGGATACGGAAAAGATCGAGGCAGTCAGGACTTGGCCTGAACTCTACTACACCGGCAGTGCGCGACTTTACGGGCCTTGCGGGTTATTATCGGAGGTTCGTGGAGAAGTTTGCTTCTATTTCAGCACATTTGACTAAGCTGACTCAGAAAGCAGCTAAGTTTCAGTGGACGAATGCTTGTGAGGAGGGCTTCCAATTGCTGAAGGAGAGATTGACGACCGCCCCAGTTCTTACTCTTCCGGAGGTCGAGCGACTCGTGGTTTATTGTGATGCGTCGGGCATCGGGCTTGGGTGTGTGCTGATGCAGCAGGGTAAGGTTATAGCTTACGCATCTCGACAGCTCAAGAAGCATGAGAAGAACTACCCCACACATGACTTAGAGTTGGCGTGATGATTCATGCCTTCAAGATCCGGAGACATTATTTGTATGGAGTTCATGTGGATATTTACACGCACCACAAGAGCCTCCAAAGATATCTTCAACGGAGGAGTTGAACTTACGACAGAGACGGTGGTTAGAGCTACTCAAGGATTATGATGTCGATATCCTATACCACCCAGGGAAGGCCAATGTAGTGGCAGATGCCCTTAGTCGTAGATCGATGGGTAGTCTATCAGATGTGCAGCCCGAGAGGAGGGGCATGGTCCGCGAGTTACATCAGCTAGCGAGCCTTGGAGTCCGATTGATTGGTTCTGATAGTAGTGGGGTTTGAGAGGTTGCCGAGTCTTCCATCATCGAGGAGGTGAAGAGGCGACAGTTTGAGGATCCGATTATGACACAGTATCGTGATATGACTCTTCGTGAGGGGAAGGGTCCATTTGAGGTAGCACCTGATGGGGTGCTAAGGTTTGAGGGCAGATTGTGTGTTCCAGATATTGCAGGGCTTCGACAGCAGGTTCTAGGGGAAGCACACAGCGCTCGTTATTCTATCCATCCGGGGTCGACAAAGATGTACCACGACCTCAAATCTGTGTATTGGTGGGATGGCCTGAAGAGGGACATTGCAGAGTTTGTTGCTCAGTGCCCGAGTTGTCAGCAGGTCAAGGTGGAGCACCAGAGGCCTGGTGGGTTGTTGCAGATGATAGAGATTCCGACGTGGAAGTGGGAGGTGATCAATATGGATTTTATTACAGGGTTACCTCGCACTCAGAGGAAGCATGATTCTATCTGGGTTATCGTCGACAGACTGACGAAATCAACCCACTTTCTTCCCGTCAGGATGACCTTTTCGGCCGAGGATTATGCTAGACTTTACATCCGAGAGATCGTGAGACTGCATGGGGTCCCTATATCTATCATATCGGACGAGAGCCGGTTTACGCTAACTTCCGGAGGTCTTTCCGAAGTGGTTAGGGGCCAGTGAGCCTCGATCGCATTCCATCCTCGCATCGGACGACGAGCGTACTATCCGGACACTTGAGGATATCTGCGAGCTGTGTTATTGATTTGTGGGTATTTGCGGAGGATCATTTGCCTCTAGTGGAGTTTGCGTATAATAACAGCTACCATTCCAGTATCCAGATGACGCCTTATGAGGCCTTATATGGGAGGAAGTGCAGGTCACCGATAGGCTGGTTCGATGTGAGAGAGGTGCAGTTAGTCGGGCCGGACTTGATACAACAGGCAGTGGATAAGGTGAAACTTATCCAGGAGCGGTTATTGACAGCTCAGAGTCGACAGAAGTCGTATACAGATCATCGGCTTCGACATTTGGAGTTTGAGATTGATGATTGGGTTTTCCTGAAGGTGTCACCCATGAAGGGTGTGATGAGGTTTGGGAAGAAGGGGAAACTCAGCCCAAGGTACATTGGGCCTTATCAGATTGTCCGTAGGGTAGGCAAGGTTGCCTATGAGTTGGATCTGCCGTCCGATCTGGAGGCAGTACATCCGGTTTTACATGTTTCTATGCTGAGGAGATGTATCGGAGATCCATCTAGAGTGCACCCGATTGATGATGTCCAGGTGACAGAGGGGTTATCGTATGAGGAGAGTCCCATAGCGATACTCGATCGTCAGGTTAGGCGACTGCGGACAAAGGATGTGGCTTCCATCAAGGTCTTATGGCGGAACGAGAACAGAGAGGAGATGACATGGGAAGCAGAGGAGGACATGAGGCAGAAGTATCCTCACTTATTCCCCACACCTCCAGATAACTCACTTTCCTAATTGTTGATTTTAATTTACATATATGCTTAAGTGTTGTATTGTGGCCATGTGTGGCAGTTGCAAATTGTTTGGTTATGAGGAACTATGTCGTTATCTGATTTAATTGAATCTAGAAGGAACATTCGGGACGAATGTTTCTAAGGGGTACAATTGCTGTTATACCCCGTAGTTCCAGAGTATGTATGTGAGGACGTACGTACGAATGTATAGCCCTAATTAGGTTAAGGATGAAAGATTTGTTTTCCAAAGGAAAATATTCTGAACCTTGTGAAGGAAATTTTACGTTTTTAATATTTTAACCAATTACGGATTTTTTCGAGAGATGAAATATTTTGGACCAATAGGAGGGCGACATGTGTCACCCCTAGGTGGCACACGTTGGACGAAATTTAGTGGACAAGTGGCCAAGGCAAGTGGCCAAGTCTTGCAAGATATTTGTTGGGCAAGTGGGCAAGAGGGACCCACACAAACACATGTCCCCAATCTACACCATACACATGCTTCAATCCTAGCCCTTGGTTGTCCTATATAAACACCTCTAGTTGATGAAATCTTCCACACTTAGTATTATTTCAAGACTTGAAAATATCCTCCCTCTCCCTTCACCTTGTTCTCGTCCAAGCCTCACTTTCTTAACCTAGTGTTGTCCAAAAAAATTCTTAGACTTCTAAGTGTTCTTCATTGATGTATTAGGAAGATTAGTAACCAAGAGTTAGACAAGATTTCACACCCTAGCCTCTAAAAAACCCCCCTTGGCCGAGAGCTTTATGATCTAAAACCTAAGTGTTCTTCACTTTTTGGAGTTCATTCTTGAATAGAAGTTGGTTAGGAGCTTCTAAGGGTGACTTGTGGCGGTTTGGAACCTAAGGATTTGGAGCTAAAACTTGCTTAGGAGCGACTTTAAGTTCTTGGATATTTTTGGGCTATTTGAGGTAATGAACCTTGTCCTCTTTGTGAAGTTGAATATTTATGTATATTGGAAGTATTATGGAGTATAAGATATGTGGAGTAAGGTTTGGAAAGATTTGGATCTTGTTAACTTATTAAAAGGAGAATTGACATGTTAGCCATTAAAATGGTAAAAACGTATCTATTACTTGCTAAGAAGTTAATAACAAAGTAACTATAACTTATATTAAAATTGGAATATAAGTTGGAAGACTATTGAAGTAATTGGATAAGTGAAATTGAAATAGTTGGCCAAGGACCCCAACTAAAGGACTGTATTTACTTTGGACTGTATTTACTTTGGATTGTATTTACATTGTTGTTAAGGGGAAGATTGTTAATCACGTCCGTTTGGGCGTGTGATCCCCTTCTTTAATTATTGTTGTTGTTAAGGGGAAGATTGTTAATCGCGTCCGTTTGGGCGTGTGATCCCCTTCTTTAATTATTGTTGTTGTTAAGGGGAAGATTATTAATCGCGTCCGTTTGGGCGTGTGATCCCCTTCTTTAATTATTGTTGTTAAGGGGAAGATTGTTAATCGCGTCCGTTTGGGCGTGTGATCCCCTTCTTTAATTATTGTTGTTGTTAAGGGGAAGATTGTTAATCGCGTCCGTTTGGGCGTGTGATCCCCTTATTTAATTATTGTTGTTGTTAAGGGGAAGATTGTTAATCGCGTCCGTTTGGGCGTGTGATCCCCTTCTTTAAATTTCGGAATTATTGCGCCTTATATGACATGTTGGTTACTATTATCGGGCCTTGAAAAAGGTGGAAAATTGAGTAGAAACGGGGGAGGTGCTGCCCAATTTTTTTGTAGAATAAGAAATCTTACTTAGAAGAATTCTACGTAGAATTAGAAGTTGATAGGCGTGTTTTGACTATTATAGGTTGACACTCTGCACACGACATATCCGACTTGGCAAGTGGATTTAGCCGAGGAGGTATGTGATTCTTCCTATCCCCTTGAGCCTGATATTTGTGAAATATATATAGTACGGTAGACGTACGTTTGTTAACTAAATTTGGTTTCACTTTGATGTCTTTTGACTTGAGTTCTAAATAATAAGAATCTTGAAATATTTCAAAAAGAGTTATGAATCCTTATTTGGAAGAAAAGTAATACTTGGTTTTAAAAACAAGCTTAAGTGTTATACTAGCTTTATGGGAAGTTAGGTATAACGACTTAAGAAAAATAAAAGGAACGGTTTACTTATTTGTTTATAAAATCCTTGTAATGATTTCGGAATGTGTGATAAGTTGGTTTTATAAGTAAACATGTTATGATACTACGTGTGTTAGTGTCTTGTGACGTTTGTGTAAGGGGGTTTTCTTGTTGTGCTTATGTTGTTTAACGATAAGCAGTTGTGCTGGTATTATATCACTTACCCCCCTGACTTGTTACGAGCCGAGGGTTAGCCAACCTCGATGCGAGGAATACCTCATGCGGGTCCATGTGACCTATGCAGAGCTGCGGGAGTTCGGGATGATCACTGCAGGTGTATTCGCCGTCGAGAATACCTCACGCGGTCCATGTGGCCACGCGGACTGCGAGTCGGGGCGATCTGCGCGGGTTAGCTACCCCCGATGCGAGGAATACCTCATGCGGGCCTAGGTGGCCTATGCGGACTGCGGGATTTCCAGGATTAGGCTCGCATAATGATACTATGGGCGATTGGCCTTGCTTCGATCATTAGCGGCCTAAAAAAGACCAGTTACGTTACATCTATTTGCTCTTGTTTATGATGTGGCACTATGTGCGGTTAAAGTGGGTTGTTTAAATGCGTATTTGTGAATTGGTTTTAAAATGTTATGATTTTATTTCAAGATTACTTCTGATTTCACATACTTGGTACTGTTGTAATGACCTCGCCTTGGCTGCGTTCAATCTGCGGTAGAATTACTCGGTTGTTGATCCCGCTCCTAGGATCACCGCTCGCTTTTAGGAAAGCCCGTTTCTCGGAGGCTTATCTTTTAGTACGATTTCCTGTCATTGTAGATTTATGTACATTCGGGGTATGGCGGCCACTGTCGTCATAGTTGTTTACATTCTTAGAGGTCTGTAGTCCTGTTGTAAATTTGGGATGTAACTGTTCAGTTTTTATATATATACAGAAAGGCGACCGTTTTGGTTAGCCTGTTTCTTACTCTATATTGTTTCATGTCTTTTATTTTATTTCCGATGGTTTCTCTCTGATGTATTATCACTAGGGTGCCCGGGGTAAGACACCAGTCACGGGCCCGGGATCGGGTCGTGACAATTGCCTCTGATTTTATATGACACGGTAGGATCTGATATTTGATTTTCATACTTTCCCCTGTCATTCTTGTGTACATCTATGATTTTAATACTGTACTTTATTTCCGTTCCATACTTGGTACCTGTTGTACTGACCCCCTTCGGGGGGCTGCGTTCATGTCCGCAGGTCTAGGTACTCAGTTGTGGATCCGCGAGCTTAGGATCTTTGTTCAGCATTTTGGGATAGCTCCAATGTTCTGGAGCATATCATTATGGCTAGGTATATTTAGGGGTACGGCAGGGCCTTGTCCCGTCATAGTATTTGTCCAAAATCTTTGAGGTATGTATTCATATATGGGCTGGACTGGCTAGAGTTGTATTTACGTTGTTGTACAGTGTAGCCCCTTTCGGGTGATTTATATTATGGCAGCCTTATCGACTTTGCCTTTGTTTAAAGAAAAAAAAAGAGTGTTATTGTCACGACCCGAACCTGGGCCCGTGACTGGTGCCTTACCCCGGGCACCCTAGTGATACAACATCAGAGTAATCAGCGGAACATAAAACACAATATGAAATAATGCAAAGGAAACACATGTTTCTGAAGAAAAGTTGCCTTTCGGCATAAATATATAAATAACAACTCTTACAAATGAACAGTTTAATCCTTTTTACAAACCCTGCCCACAACAGTACTACAGACCTCTACGAATGATATGACAACAACGGCGACGGGGGCCGTCATACCCGAATGTAAGCACCTACAACAAGGGGACTATACGAACAAGCCTCGGAGAAACGGAGCTTTCCCAACGCTGAATGACCCTAAGAGCGAGATCAACGGCGGTGTACCTTTACTGCGGCGTGAACGCGGCCCCGAGGTCGATAACAGTGCAGTATGTGAAAAAATAAATCGTAAATGAAATCATAGTAGTCTATAAAGCGGGAGACATGTATGATAACCAAACTACGATTCACAATAAATAGCGATCATGTCAAGTCGAGGACTCGCACCTCAAAGTCATCACTCAAATATAACTATGGGTCTCACGCCCACATCAATCATGCCCGTGGAGTACGCCACCGCGGCGATCTATGATATAAAAGCATCAAGGAATACACATGAACACGTGTCCCACTGTGTCCTAATAAAACCGTCTGGGGTAAATGCGAAGGCATAGCCGACTACTAAAAACCACGCACCAAAAGGTCATAAATCAGATCATGAGATCGGTCTAGGCCGTCACATGATCAAAGCCGCCACTCGCCCGCGATATCTAATGTGCGCGTCTAGCCACCGAACTTCCCGCGACTCGCATAGGCCAATCTCATAGGCCCGCATGAGGTATTCCCGCGTCGAGGTAGCTACTCCCGGCAACCGCTGAACGCGATCCGCATGGCGCATAGACCGCGTGCCCATAAAGGCGCAAACTAACACGGAACTCTCGTAGCTCCGCATAGGCCCACAGGACCCGCGTGAGGTATTCTCGAATCATAGGTCACTAGACCCGCTGAGTCTACCCGCGTGGAGGCGGCTTAACCTCCAAAAGCGATCGGGAGTGAGTGGTACAATACCAACATAACGGCTGAGAATCAAACAACTTTAAGCGCAGTCGAGGGGAAACCCCTTTACACTAACATCACAAGATACTATCACACGTAGCATCCTAGCATGTTTACTTAACAAATCAACAAGAGAGTATTACAAGGCAATCACAAACCAACATAATCAAGTTACATACACAAGGTACTTTCTACTATATGATTAACAAGATCGGGTTTTTATCCCCAAAGTACTTCATACATTAACTCTTTAAAAGATACGTTACTTTCACAAAAACCACACAATACCCGTAGTATATGACAATAGAGTGATTATCTTTTGAAGTAAATCAAAACACTTACCTTTGTAAAATCAAGTAACAACATTATTTTCCAAACGTCCGAGTTTGCCTAATTTCAAATGTTCACGTTTCTTATTTTAGAAAGGTTTCGTAGTTCATAGTATTATTCATTTAAGAATATAATTCTCTTTTAAACAATCGGAGGAACATAAGCCTTATATGTGAGTAGGTTATTCTTGTTTATAACAATCTTATTACAGCAGCCATGATCTAGGAAATATCATTTTGTCTCATCTTAGCTTCTATGCAGATGGAAGTTTCTACTGGTTTTAATAATACTTAATCTGTCAAAACATTTCCTTTTATTAACGCTGCAGTGGTTTGTCGATACACATTCTGATTTCCGAACTCAGTAAAACATTCTTAAGCCGTTATACCTAACTTCCCATAAAGCTAGTATAACTCTTAAGTTTTCAAAAACCAAGTATTACTCTTCTTTCAAAATGATTCAAAAATCTTTTGAAATACTTCAAGTTCTTTATTATCACATAACCAGCCAGTTATAGTTCAAATCAGTTACCTTTTAAAAACCACAAGTATTTTCTTACATACATAAAGCTGTTATAACCAACTTCCCATAAAGCCGTTATAACACTTTATGTTTTAGACCAATCAAATACATTTAACACGTATGCGTCTACCGTACTACATAGTTACACACATATCATGCTAGAAGAGATATGAAGAGGTTCACATACCTCGCGACGATTATCGACTAATAGCAAAACGCTCCAAGTACCTCAAACCGCCGGCTACTCCTTAAGCCAAGTAGATCGCGCCACGCATAGTACTTCCACCTATAAGGCCATAAGGCGCTTATTAACATTTAGGTCTCTTCGTAGAACATTCTACGTAAAATTCGGCACCTCCCCACATGACAGCGTAAATCTCATCCTCTATCGGGGCCGGCTACCAAGCCAACCAGGGGGGGTTATACGTCTAAATCGGACGTGCACAATTCTACCTCACAGAAAAGCTACACAAGTCTACTGTAATACAGTCCTATGTTAATTACAGTTCAGTACTCTTCTTTAAATTCAGGCTTAAGTCCAAAGACATTGCCACAAAGCTATGTTCAGTTCTATATATAGTACTTCAACTATATATTCTAACAACATGTAATTTCCAATTACAATAGGGGGACAGATAATTACCTCGATAAGCCCATAATTATCCAAGTAGAAATGTCGATCCTGGGCAACGTTTAGCTCCAACTCCGTGCGCTCCAACCCGCTCCAAACCACCCTTAGAAGTTCTAACCAACTTCTACATACTACTCCAACTAACTATGGAGATTTTCCCTAGGGTTTCGGTTTTGTGACTAACGGGAAGTATAATAGTATTACGGGGCTTTTCGTATAGGTATAACCTTAGAATACTACAAGGTATACGGCTAAGGTAATTTGGGTATAGTAACAATACTTTTGAGAGTATTTCTACCAAGAGGAGGGTATTTATACGAAAACAACTAGGCTAGGGGTACCCACTGCTACCACAAGGAGGGGTGTATACCCTCGGCCTACCACTGGGGGTACTCTCGGCCAAGGGGAGAGGGGCTCGCGGCCGAACTCAACACAAAGGGGAGAGAGGAGGATTTTAACACTTAGGAAATATTTGGAATGGATGAAGAAGTCTTCCAAAGGGGGGGTATTTATAGGTCTAGCAAAGGCCAACCAATGGCCAAGATCATGCCAAGTGCATAGCAAGTGTAGGGCCAAGATCATGCCAAGTGCACCTTATCCATCTACCACCAAAATATCCTACCTACTACTTGACAAAACTCACCCAAATCGTCCACCCTTGACCGCCCAAGCCTATCCAATGAGAGGGTGACAAGTGTCGCCCTCTTGTTGGTCCAAAATGTTTCGTCTCTCGAAAAAATCCGCAAAAATTAAAAATGACATAGCCGGAATTTTCCCTACGAAAGCTGTGGAAACGTTTCGTCGAAAAACGACTCTAACCGGGTGTTGTGCACAAATAAAATCGGCCAAGCCTTACTTTAAAGCCCAAACTTTCTACGTACGTCCTTACGTACATACTCTGGAAATACGGGGTATAACAGTTATTATCTTCCGCGGTTTATTGTGTTGTATGAATAGAAGGGTGCCCAGGTAGGGCACCAGTCGCGGGCCCGGGGGTTCGGGGTGTGACACCTACATACACCAGAATTATGCACTCCAGAATATGGATCAGAACCAGAAATATTCTTGGTTTGTGATCCATCACCCTTCTCAGCTGCCTTGATCTTCTCAAAAGGAAATACATCTTCATAAAAATTAACATCTCTGCTCACAAAGATATTCATATCATCTAATGCCAGCAACTTATACCCCTTTTGATTTGTAGCATATCCAAGTAACACTGCCTTAGTTACTCTATCTCAAACTTATCCCTTTTTACTGGATTGGTTGCATAGCATAAACACCCTATAAATGTCATATGATCTAAGGAAGGTGGATTATTAAACAACTTCTCATAAGGTGATACATTTCCAACCACAACAGATGGTATCCTGTTGATCACATACACAACAGCCTTGACACATTCACCCCAAAATCTTGCTGGTAAGTGTCCCTGGAACTTAATGGCCCTAGCAATATATAGAATGTGTCTATGCCTCCTCTCAACCACACCATTTTGCTGAGGGGTATAAACACAAGAGCTTTGATGACTGACACCAAGTTGACTGAATAACTCATAACAGGCATGATTGAAGAATTCTGTCCCATTGTCAGTTCTCACACATTTAACATTACTGTCAAATTGATTTTTTTTATTTCTGTAAAAAAAATCTTCAGTATGGTTATTACATCAGACTTGACACACAGCAAAAACATCCAAGTCCACCTAGTGAAGTCATCTACTATTGTCAAAAAATATCTCATACCATTGTAAGTGGGAGCCTTGTAAGACCCCCATACATCAAGATGCAAAAGCTGAAAAGGAAACTCAGTTTTGCTCATACTAATAGGAAATGGCTTCCTAGTCTGCCTGGCCATATGACATATATCACACTCTTTTATTGTAAACTTGGACTTGTTACTAAACTCACTTATTTTCCTGAGCATAGTCATTGGGACATGCCTCATCCTTTTATGCCACAGTTCTCCCTGCATCTCTTCTTTTGTATGTCTAATAGCTGAATGAACATGTTCAATCACTCTCTTGGACTGCAGCATGTAAATCCCATCTACCTCTTTATCAATCTCCTTCACCTTCCCAGTGAAGAGATCCTGTAAAAAAATAAGTCAGGGAAAAGTCTGGCACTATAATTTAGTTCTCTGGTCAACTTCGAAACTGACAACAAGTTGAATTGGAAACTTGGAACACATAGAACATTCTTAATGAGATCACCTCCATTCAACCTGCAACTACCAGTTTGTGTTATTAAAGCTCTATCTCCTGTGGGAAACTGAACATGACCTGCACTATCTGTGAGCTCATGTTTATCAATCATACTCCTATCAGTCACCATATGGTTAGTTGCCCCAGAATCAACAATCCAACTAGAATTATCATCAGTGACATGTTTACCTGCCATGTGAGCTTTAGGACCTGATACATTTCCATAAGTTCCATCATATTGTTGGTTGAGCAAATTGACAACCTGCTGATACTTCTCTGGAGAGCATGATTTCAGCATATTGTTGAGCTGGTCCTGTTGTTCTTGTGATAGTTGTGATATCCCAGCCTGATGCTTCCATGTCTGTTTGGCATACTGAACACCATCTCCCTGTGCCTGACCTGCCATGGCCATATTATCCTTCTTCTTGTTGTTACTATCATCTGGATATCCAATAAGTTTGTAGCATTTCTCCCTTATGTGGCCATTCTTCTTACAATAGTCGCAGTACATTATTTTATAACACTTCTCTCTATTATGTCCCTTCATGTTACAGAAGTCACAATATAATCTGGATCTACCTTAAGGAGTTGAAGTCTTACTAAACATAGATGTGTGTTCAATTACTTCACCACCTGCATACCTCCCAGTGAGCAATTTTTGACTCTCATCTTGTGCTACCATATCATATGCCTGATTTATACTTGGAATGGGTACCATTAGAAGAATATGACTCCTCACTTGATTATACCCATCGTTTAATCCCATTAAGAACTCTAGCAACCTTTGATGGCCTAGATGTGTTATATACTCCTTTGGATTGGTACAATCACAGACTGGAACAGGTACTATGGAGTCAATCTCATCCCAAATATCCTGCATTTTGGAATAATAGCTAGCCACTGGAGATACACCTTGGTGAAACATAGCCAACTCCCTTCTCAATTGGTATACTATAGATAGATTGATTTTATCAAACCTTTCTCGCAAATCCTTCCATACTGCACACACAGAGGATTTATACAGAATACCACTGAGCAAGTTTTTATTGATGTTCCTCATAATCCATGAAATTACCATCGCATCGCATCACTCCCACTGTTTAACCAAACTAGCACCAAATGTGTCTCGTTTAATCGATACATCAATGAATCCAGTTTTATTCTTCGTTAATAGATTTAATCGCATAATCCTGCTCCACAATGTGCAATTTTCCATTCCTAACAGCTGTATCTCAATTTGTAATTCAGCAGCAGAGTTGGATCCACTCAAAAAAAGTGGATGATTATGATCAGTTACAGTCGAATTTGAATTCTCACCTATATTTAGTGTTGCGATCGGATCCATAATTCACACAATGTTTATAAGAAGCTAATAAGGTATCAAAATGATAACCAGAGAATCGAAAAAAATTAACAAATGCAACAGAATCGAAGATGCAAAACCTCACTGCAGATGTCGCAAATAAGGAGAATCAGATAAATCGCAAATCACTGTATTTTCTGCTGGAAAATCTCTCAATTTGCTACGCCAAGCTTTGATATCATGTTAAATATCTCGATTCTGTACATACATATTGTTGCATGCACAATCCAATACACTTGGATTGATTTGTGAAGAAGAAATGTGGAGAGTGAAGAAGACGAGTGCGAGAGAGAAGAGAGAGGCTTTGTTTTGTGGAAGCTTTTCAGTTATCTTTCGTATCCAAGGCAATAGCCTATTTATACAACTTGAACCACCAACTAACTATAGTAAACTAACTATAGTCAAAGGAACTAACTACCATCTATATGAATACATTTAATTGTTAATTAACTCAAATAACAAAATATCATGGAGGCTTCATCTCAACATCTCCACCTTAACAATAAATAGTACTTGAACTAGTTTCCTCCTAGTACGTGGATTTTCTAATTGACCCTATGTAATGCTGTAACTTATACTGAGATTAGGTGTCATAGTATCTTAGTTCAAGAAGAGAAACCATTTTGTGCATAAAGCTTGAGTTTAGTTGTTACACCCCGTAATTCCAGGATATGTTTAAGAGAAGGTACGTAAGGAAACAAGACTTAAAAAAAAATAGAACGAAAGAAAGAATTGTTTTCCAAGGAAAAAATCTTCCGAACCTCGGGAAGGAAAAAAAATTGTTCGTTAATGAGAATTGGGTTCTCAGAACTTTTTATTTGAGACTGTTGGAATTTATCGGAATTATGGAATTCTATTTTCAGAGTTGGATATGTGGGGCCCACCCGAGGAATTTTACATTTTTGTGGGGCCCACGAGGTTTCCGATATTTTGACCAATTATGGAAATTTCGGGAAACGAAATATTTTAGACCAATGGGAGGGCGACACGTGTCACCCTCCACATGGGCTTGTTGGATGAATAAAAATGGACCAAGTCAACTAGAAAATTGGAGCTTGACATAATTGACCCAATCCTAGCCATCCATTTGTTTTGATCTCACCCCTTTGTCTCTTTATATATTACTACTACTAGTGCAAGACTAGACAAAATCCAACACTTAGAAAAATGTCATTTCCTTGTTCTTGAAGAAGAGGCTCTCGGTTTTGTGCCCATTCCCACACAATTTTTTTTAGTTTGTGGTTCATTATTCACAATACTTTAACCCAAGGTTCCTAGGGGTATTGTAAGGATACCTCAATAGAAAGATCCCGGAAAAATGACGTTTTCACGTTAGTCGCAAGGCGAAAACCTAAGGTGTTCTTCAACTTTGAAGATGGAACTTGAATAGGAGTTCTTCACAAGCTTCTAAGGGTTGCTTGGAGTGGATTGGAACGTCAAGAAGAGGAGCTAAAGTTGCTAAGGATCGACTTTAAATCTTGGATTGGATTTGGGCTTATTGAGGTATAAATCTTCGTCTTACTATTGTGATTGAAGATTCCATGTTATGATAAGTTAGAAGTGATCATGTGATATATATTATGAAGATTGATAAGTGTTATGGAATTATGGAAGCTAAAATCCGAAACTAGCATGTTTAGCGATAAGATTGTAATTCAATTTAATTGTTAGTTTTAGTAAATGCATGTTATGTAAAGAAGTGATTATAGTTGTTAAGATTGGTTGCGACTATATAACATGTTTGAATAACAACTTGGATTGAAAAGGAATTGGAAAAGGAAATGGGAAATGACTACTTGTTGTTATATTGTAAAATTGCCGAAATGGTCTAGAATTTTGGAATATTTTGGCCTTGATTTTGTGGCAGTTTTACGGGCTGTTTTAGACTAGTATATATGCATAAATTGGGTGGTTATATATATGATTAATGTGGTAGAATTGGCTAGTGAAAGTCCTAAGGTATAAAGGTGAAAAAGGGTGCAAAGAGGCTTCATATCTTATCCTAAATATTGATGAAATTATGGACTGTTTTGTATACATGTGTTACACCCCGTAATTCAAGGACATGTTTAAGAGAATGTAAGTAAGGAACACAAGACTTGAAAAGGGTTCGAAAGGAAGAATTGTTTTTCCGACGGAAAATCTTCCGAACGTCGGAAAGGAAAAATGTTCGTTGGTGAGAATTAGATTCTCAAAATGCATTATTTGAAGAGTATGGAACTTATTATCCTTATGGAAATTTATTTTTATGGATTTGGTCACGTGGGGCCCACCCGAGGAATTTTACGTTTTGTGGGGCCCACGAGGGTTACGGAATTTTATGGACGAATGGGAGGGCGACACGTGGCACCCCCACTATGGTCTTGGATGAAATATTCAAGGGTAAAATGGTCATTTGACCAATGTATAGATGACCAAGTCTTGCTAATTAAAGAGCTTGAGATAATTGACTAGTCGAAAGGGCGGCAGCTTGATCCTTCCATCAAAACCTAACAAGTGTTATAATATAGACCCTCCAATGTGTTATATAAGCACCCTAGTAGCAAGACTTGTCTTCAACACTTAGAAATTTTTTAGAGAACTTTGAGCTTAGCTAGATAGCTCTCGGCTTTGTCTCATTTTTCACAAGAAAAATTTGTAGTTTTGATCCATTAATCACAAGACTTTAACCCAAGGTTCCTAAGGGTATTGTAAGGATATATCAATAGAAAGATTTCGGAAAAACGACGTGTTTTCGTTAGTCGCAAGGCGAAACCCTAAGGTGTTCTTCAACTTTGAAGATGGAACTTGAAGAGGAGTTCTTCATAAGCTTCTAAGGAGTACTTGGATCGGATTGGAACATAAGGAAAGGAGCTAAGAATTGCTAAGGAGCGACATTGAATCTTGGAAATTATAAGGGCTTGTAAAGGTAACATTCTTGTCGTTTTAGTAATTAAGATTACTTATTGTTGGAGCTATGGATATTAGCAAGTATGAGATATATATTATGAATTTGATAAGTGTTATGGATATTGGAACCCTAATCCGAAAACTAGTATGTTTAGCCTTGAGATTTCAATTCAATTGGATTATTAGTTTAGTCGTCACATGTTATATAAAGAAGGAGTTATAATTGTTAAGTTGTTTATGACTATATAACATGTTTGACCTAAGAAGTTGGATTGAAAAAGAATTAGAAAGGACCTTGTGTTATTGAATAAGTTAGCCGAGAATGGCCTTGATTAAGGACTTAGTTGGTATTAATTGTGGGGCGGAATTTTACACGTATTGCAAGGCGTGTAATCCCCTTTGATTGGTTGTTGTATTGAGCCTTAAATGTGGCGTGTTTGGTTATTGAATTCGGCCTTGAAAAAGGTGGCAAAATATGTAGAAACAAAGGAAGTGCTGTCCGATTTTCCGTAGAATTTAGTGACTTTGCACTTAGAATATTCTACGTTTGAAGCTAAAGGTTAATGGACGTATTGTGGCTATTATAGGTTGAAGTACTAAGTATAGCGTATTCTACTTGAAGGATGGAATAACTATCAAGGTTGAAGTACTTTGGAGCATTTTGCTTTTTGTCGATAATCGTCGCAAGGTATGTGAACCTCTTCCTTCCTTTGACATGATTCTATGTATGAAAATACATGTGGTACTATTTCATGATTTCTTCTACTCTTAGAAGTTAAGAGGTATGTATGTTGATTTACTCTATGTAAAGGTTATGTCTAGGTTATCCTAAGTTCTTACCAAGTCTTATGGGGGATGTTGGTAAGAGTCGTTAGGAGGTATTTGGAGCCAAGTTGACTTGGCTAATTTCTGTTCTGAATGAGAATAAGTATCGAACAAGCCATTGCAGCGTTAATAAAGGAAAATGTAATGACAATTAATTAAATTAAAATGAGTAGAATCCTCCATCTGCATAGAAGCTAAGATAAGACAAAATTGTATTAAATTTCTAGATCATGGCTACTTGAATAAGATCGTTATAAATAAGTATAACTTATTCACAACACACCAATGTATATGTTACTTAATTTATAAGAATTTACGTATGAAGTTTTAAGACTATGAACCTCAAATTTTTTAAAAGGTTAAGGGACTTTATTTTTCAAGTTATGGGACTTGATTCTTAAAGGAAGAAATGAATTGATTTAAAAGTATAGAATGCTTGATTTGGAAAATATTGATTTCTTGCCATTCTAAAGTTAAGAAACTTGTTTTCTTAAAAATTAAGAGACTTGAAGTGTTTTGAAAGCTATGTGATTTGATTTGAAATTATAAGTCTCTTGGTTATAAAAGGAATGAATTTGTCTAAGACATAAAGAGTTATAACGGCTTTATGGGAAGTTGGTTATAATAACTTTATGGAAGATTAAAAGAATGGTTTTCTTCAGTAATGTAAGCAAAGAAATGACTTGAAATAAAGAAGGGCAAATTGTTTTAAAGGTACCAATTGCTTAAGGTTTTTAAGAAAGAAGTCACTCGATTTAGAAACCGGTAAATGTATTTCTAAAAGGTATTGTGACTTGTCTTGAAAAGTAGATATGACTTGATACAACGGTTGTTAGTATCTTGGAAGTTTTATTTGAAAAAGATTCATTTTTTTAAAAGGAGTAGAGGTACGTAGTACGTTGGGTTAAATTCCCAGATTTTATATGACCTTATCGCGTCCCAGAAATGGGTCGGGAAGTATACCTTTATGGGCAAACTATATGACATTATCGCGTCCCAGAAATGGGCCGGGAAGTATACCTTTATGGGCAGACTATATGACATTATCGCGTCCCAAAAATGGGCCGGGCAGTATACCTTTATGGGCAGACTATATGACATTATCGCGTCCGAAATGGTAGGCGATATACCTTTATGGGAAGACTATATGACATTATCGCGTCGAGAATGGGGCGGTATACCTCTATGGGCGGACTTATGTGACTTTATCGCGTCCCAGTTGGTAGGCGGTATAAGCATCCCTCGTAAGAAAGCTGGATTATGTTATGCAGGTAAGTAAGTTATATGGTAATGAACTTGACGGTTTTCCTAGGCATATGCGTAAGAATGTGACTATAACTTTTATGTAAAAATGGAAAAGATAATAAGGTACGATTAAGTTCACGAGATAGTAATGACACGGTAGGATCGGTATTTAGTTTATATACTTGCCTGTCATTCTTTTGTGCGATTATGATTTGTTTCTTGTACCTTATTTTACATTCCATATTAAATTTTTGTTATGCGGCCCCCGCCGAAGTGCGTTCATGTCCACGAGTTTAGGTACACGATTGTGGATCGCGAGCTTAGGATCTGGTTGGCATTTTGAGATGGCTCGATGTTCGGAGCTTGTCGTCATGGTTATGTATATTCGAAGTGCGGCGGGGCCTTGTCGTCATAGTATTTGTCCAAATCTTAGAAGTGCATGTATTCATCGTAATGGGTGACTAGAGTTGTTTTTTTTACATTGTTAAACAGTGTAGACCCTTTCGGGTAATTTTTATGTTATGGCAGCCTTATCGGCTTGGTCTTAGTTTTGAAAATTTGAAAAAAAAAGAGTGTTATTTATCTTCCGCAGTTTATTATGTTATATGAATAGGAGGGTGCCCATGTAGGGCACTAGTCGCGGCCCGGGGTCGGGTCGTGACAACATGGTGGGGCAGAATTTTACACGTCCTGTTAAGGCGTGTAATCCCCTTTGGTTAGCTGAATTGTTGAGCCTTAAATGTGGCGTTTGATTATTGATTTTCGGGCCTTGAAAAAGGTGGAAAAGTATGTAGAAACAAAGGAAGTGCTGCCCGATTTTCCGTAGAATAAGAGACCTTACACTTAGTATGATTCTACGTTAAAAAGCTAGGAGTTGATAGACATGTTATGATTAATATAGGTTGAAGTACTACAAGTAGCGTATTCTACTTGAAGGGTGGAAAAGCTAGCAAGGTTAAAGTACTTGGGAGCATTTTGCTACTTGTCGATAATCGTCGCGAGGTATGTGAACCTCTTTCTTCTTTTGGCATGATCCTACGTATGAAATAGCCATGTGATATTATTTCATGATTCCTTCTACTCTTAAAGTTAAGAGGTATTCACGTTGTTGATTCTAAGTTAAAGGTATGTCTAAGTTATCCTAAGTCCTTACCAAGTCTTATGGGGGATGTTGGTAAGAAGTGTTAGGAAGTTATGAAGTGTGAATTAAAGCTTTGTGCCTTGATTTAATTGAAGTAAGTAAGTTAATTTAATGTTTGAAAATGGCTTGAATTTATATGTGAAAAGGGGATTGATTTTAAAAGTGGAAGTTATATGATTTTAAAGAGAATAAGCTACTTGGTTTTGGAAGTGTATGAAACTTTATTTTTCAAGATTATGGGACTTGATTTCTAAAATGTAGATGACATGATTTTATAAGTATAAGTAAATGGACTTTAAAGTATGTATGTTATGAAGTTTTAAGACTATGAACTTTGATTTTCTTTAAAGGATTATGAAACTTTATTTTTCAAGTTATGAGACTTGATTTCTAAAGTATAAGCGACATGATTTTAAAGAGTATATGATACGAGGTTTTAAGACTATAAGCCTTGCTTTTATAAGTGGAAATGACTTGATTTAAAAAGTATGGCTTCTTGATCTATTTCAAAAGTTAAGAAGATTGATTTCAAAAGAGTATGTAACTTGAGTTTTAAAAAGAAGAATTTATTGATTTAAAGGAGAGGGAGTGGCATGATTCTTTTATAAGTATGTATGTACGTAGTATTTTTGGGTTTAGTTTCCCTAATTTTGCAAGAATAAAAGTGTCTTAAGTTCTCTAAAATGAAAGGTTGTTATAATAGCTTTATGGGAAGTTGTTATAACGACTTAAGAAGAAGTGAAAAGATGGTTTAAAAATGTTATGTAAGGAAAATCACACCGGGCCTACAAATAGGCTGGATTATGTTATGAGGTACACCGAGCCTACAAATAGGCCGAATTATGTTATGAGATACACCGAGCCTACAAATAGGCCGGATTATATTATGAAATACACCGAGCCTACACATAGGCCGGATTACGCCATATTACCCCGATCCTACACATAGGCCGGGTTACGTCATCTTACACCGAGCCCCACAGGCGGGCCAGATTATGCTACATGATTCCACAGTACACCGAGCCCCACAGGCGGGCCAGATTATGCTACATGATTCCACAGTACACCGAGCCCCACAGGCGGGCCGGATTATGCCACATGATTCATCAGTACACCGTGTCCCGCAAATGGGCCGGATTACGTTATCACGTATGGATAATCAAAGTAAGCTCCCAAATAAGAAGTCCCTCCATAAAGGGCCGGATTATGTTATGTAAGATATGTAAGTTATGTGGAAAAACTTGATTAAATTCTTAAGTATGTATGTAAGAATATGATGTTAACTCTTATTGAAAGAAGGAAAAGAACGGTTAATATACGATTGATTTCAGGAGTTAAAATGGCACGGTAGGATCTGGTATTTTATTTTTATACTTGCCCCTGTCATTCTTTTATACAGTTATGATGTGGTTACTGTACCTTATTTATGTTCCATACTCGGTACCTGTTGTACTGACCCCCTTCGGGGGGCTGCGTTCATGCCCGCAGGTGTTAGGTACACAGGTTGGTGATCCTTGCTCTTAGGATCTCTGTTCAGTTTCTGGGAAGAAGCTCCATTCACTCCGGAGGCTTATCTTTTGGGTACGGTTTCCCTGATGTTGTAGATTTATGTACATTCAGGGGTATGGCGGGGCCCTGTCCCGCCACAGTTGTAATTCTTAGAGGTCTGTAGTCATATCTTGTGGGTCGGTTTGAAAAAAAAGAAGATGTAACTGCGTTTGGTTAAGTATATGTATATGTGTCCAGGGAGGTAGCCTTATCGGCTAACCTGTTGTTTATTTCTTGTTGATTTATTTTATAAGTTTCATGTATGTTCCACTGATTATCTCTGATGTATACTGTAGCGGTGCCTGTGTAGGGCACTCGCGGCCCGGTCGGGTCGTGACAAAAATGGTATCAGAGCAGTTAGTCCTCGGAAAGTGTCTACAGACCGTGTCTAGTAGAGTCTTGATTATAGGTGTGTTGTGCACCACATCTATAATCAGGAGGCTGCAGGACATTTAGGATTGGTTTCCATTCTTCTCACTCTGAGATCGTGCGATAGAGCTGTTGTCACGACCCGACCTCGGGCCCGCGACTGGTGCCTTACCCCGGGCACCCTAGTGATACAACATCAGAGAAAAATCAGCGGAAAATAAAAACTTAAACATGAAACAAGAGATATGATAATAAAATAGGCCAACCAAAACGGTTGCCTTCTTGCATATATCTGAATCGAGCAGTTACATCCTTTACAACCCCGCCACAACAAGATTACTCTGCACCTCTAAGAATGTAACCACAACTATGACGGGACAGGGCCCCGCCATACCCCTGAATGTACAAGACCCTACAACTCAGGGAAACATACCAAAAGATAAGCCTCCGGAGAAACGGAGCTTCCCAATACGCTGAACTGTGATCCTATGAGCGAGGATCAACAACCGATGTACCTCTACCTGCGGCATGAACGCAGCCCCCCGAAGGAGGTCAGTACAACAGGTACCAAGTATGTGAAACTGAAAATACTGTAAATGAAATCATAGTAGTCTATATAAAACAGGAGACATATATGATAACCAAACTACAATACTTAATATGTAAGCAGTCACGTCAAGTCAGGGACTCACGCCCTCAAAGTCATCACTCAATTATAACTATGGGTCTCATGCCCGCAACATCAATCATGCCCGTGGAACACCTTCCTCACTGCCGGCAGTCTACGATAACCACACCAAGGAGTACACATGAACACCAGGTCCCACCTGTGTCATAAAAACCGTACGGGGCAAGTACGAAGGCTAACTACCATATACCAAAGCCGCATCATCAACTGACCGGGGCAAGTACGAAAGCCAACTACCAGATACCAAAGCCGTACCAACAAATCTATATAACCATACCACGAAGCTGACCCAGGGCAAGTACGAAAGCCAACTACCAGATACCACCTGCGCGTAATGTGGCGGGGCAAGTACGAAGACTAACTACCAGATACCAAGCCAGAAACACGAGACTTCGTCACAAAACTGAACGGGGCAAAGTCTGAAGGCTAACTACCGGATACTGCCGAATCAGCCACGACCTCGGCAAGTACGAGAGCCAACTACGGATACCAAGCCGAATCAAGAAACCTCGCGGAGAGCTAGTCCATGGAATAATAATCACGTGCGCAGTGGAATGCTCACACCGCCAGACGTCCAAGTAAGATCATAACCAATCAGCCGGCCCTCCATCGAGAGACGCGGTGGTATAGAAATACAATACTAGCACGACAAGGCTATCACACGCAAACATAGGCAAGTTACACACAACTCAAGGTTCTTTCATTTTATGCCAAAGTCCAGGTTTTAACCCCAAAGTACTACGTACGTTAAATTCTTTTTAAAAGATCCATTTCTTTTACAAAGGTCACCCGCCCGTATTATCAAAATAGAGTGACTAACATTTTAAGTAAACCAAAACAACTTCCATACTTTCCTTTTTAAACCAAATTAAGACAATACCATGCCCTTTTTAAACCAAAACACTTTCCCTTTTAAAATCAAGTAACAACATTCTTTTCCTTCACAAAAACCGGAAATTTTTCCGTCGAAAAATCACCTCTTTCTTCCTTTCCAATCTTAATGTCGTATTCTCGTACGTACGTCCTCATATACATACTCTGGAACTACGGGGTGTAACATTCTTCCCCCCTTAGAAACATTCGTCCCGAATGTTCCTTCTAAGTCTCTAATCACACAAGCACCGGTATAGCCTTCACTACTATACTTACAAAACCAATTATGTCACCAATGGCCATAGTATAACATACGCGCAAAAACTCAAATCCAAGCCAACGAGAAATCACCTCTAATTTGTATAACCACACTACATCTTCCACCCTTGGTCTAAAGGATACTTTCTTTACCTTGTTACTTCACAAAATGATCACTCCCCTTCTCTTAACCCATGTTCACTTCTTTCCTTACTCGTCGTACACTTCTCATATACCTGAACTATTTCTATTACACGCACCATATTTCAGTCATCGCTTCTGCTTTCGAACTCTTGGGGTTTCTACTATCCAACTTGGTCACTTTACTAGCTTCGATTTCCTCTAAGGCCATCCCCGGCCTTCACGATCTGATTCTGGTCGAACATATCCACGAACTCATATGATGGTTACCTAAACCTGGGCTTTGTACCCTCGTGATCCTACCACCTGGCGGGACCACCTCGAACTGACCCTACCTCAAACCGAGCTGCGGGTTGACCCGCGATCTGGCCTCAACCCGACCCGCTATCGCGCCAAACTCTCGTTCCCCGATCCGGAACAACCTTACCTATACAAATCATGAAAGCTACCACTTCCATCTCACACTACCCATGGAGTTATCACACAAAACTCCACGTATACTATGCACTCCGACAAGGGTTAACCGTAAAATCCTTTACTCAAGACGGCCTTACATCTAAGGTCTCAACGTGTAATATTCTAAGGTTCACACCTTCCATGTCCCCATACTTATCCTTTCAACTAACCATGTTCTCTAACTCACAAATAACACAACGCTATCCGTACATAGCACACAATAATAAGATCATCATATCAAGCATACTAAACTCAGAGGTTAAGGTTATACCTGAAAGATTTCAAATAAGCGATTCAAAGGACCGCTAAAACTGGGATCTTCCACCGCGACCTCTGCCGTGGCCTGCCGGTATATGAACATCCTGCCTCGCTATTGAAGGTGAAGAACCCGCAACTGATCCCGTAGTCTGTGCTATCCCACTAGTGCCACCTCCGGTCGGACAGTTTCTCGCATAATGGCCCTGTTAGCCGCATGTAAAGCAAACTCCCAAACTAGCACGACACTCCCCCTTATGGATCTTACCGCAACGGCCACACTGAGGTAAGGGTGGCCTCATCTGGCCAACACCACTACTCCCCCGAAAACTGAACCTCGAGCCACGACCGCTCCGAATACTGGATGCCACGAAGGCGTGGAGGACCGCTCTGTACTGGCGGAGGCGCATAACTAGTCTGCTGCTGAGGCGGTCCGCCTCGAAAGTCGCCAAAAGACCCTGCTGTTCTGGCCCTCTTCTGCTGATCCCGGTCATTCCGTCGACCTCTCCGCTCCTCACACCCAAGTGCATAAGCCTGCATGCGGGCAATGTCCATGCCCGGCTGAAGAGCTACACCCGAGCAAGCCTCTGCTAAGTATTCATCGAGCCCCGTGACGTAGCGATGCACTCTGTCCTCCATATTTGCCACTAACGCCGGGACATATCGGGCCAACGAGTCGAACTCCACGTTTTACTCCCGAACCGTACGCCCGTCCTGCCTCAACACCAAAAATATGTCGGCCCGAGCCCTCCTCATCTGTGGGGGCAAGAAATGTGCAAGAAATGCCCCTGAGAACTCGTCCCATACAGCTGGAAGCGCATGCTCCCCCCGGGACAGTTCCCATGAATCAAACCAGTCGACTGTAGTATCACGCAGCCGATGCGAACCCAATACCACCGACTCTGCCTCTGAGGCCTTGATCACTCATGATCCGTCAGAATCGCTTCGGATAAACTCACGAGGTCATCCTCGACTCGATCCATAGAACACTGGTGGACTGCAACTTAAGAAGTCCCGAAGTCTCCAACTATCGGCCCTGGGTGCACTACTGGTACCACCGGCTCCCGTCTGTCCTCAAGTCTCGCCATAAACCTAACTAGTAATTGGGCCATCTTCTTGCAACCCATATCCTCTGTTCCTGGCCGTGGGACTGGAGGCTCAGATATCGTGGCCTCAGTAGCTATTGCTGCTGCTCTAAACTCTGCTGGGGCTGCCGGCATCGTAGATTCCGCCGTCTGTAGCACCACCTCGGGTAAAGACTGGGCCTCTGTCCTGGTAACCCTCCGTGCTCTACTCGCAGCTCCCTCTGCTGCCTTGCCCTTCTGGGCTCTGGTTGCCTTGCATGGAGGCATAACTGATATAAAAGAATACGTCAGAGGGAGTCCAACTTATAACACAGCTCTAAGGCACGATCTCAGAGTGAGAAGAATGGAAACCAATCCTAAATATCTTGTAGCCTCCTGATTATAGATGTGGTGCACAACACACCGATAATCAAGACTCTACTAGACACGGTCTGTAGACACTTTCCGAGGATTAACTGCTCTGATACCACTTTTGTCACGACCCGACCTCGGGCCCGCGACTGGTGCCTTACCCCGGGCACCGTAGTGATACAACATCAGAGAAAAATCAGCGGAAAATAAAAACTTAAACATGAAACAAGAGATATGATAATAAAATAGGCCAACCAAAATGGTTGCCTTCTTGCATATATACAGAAACTGAACAGTTACATCCTTTACAACCACCTTGCAGCGATTACTGCACCTAAGAATGTAACCCACAACTATGACGGGACGGGGCCGCCATACCACGAATGTACAAGACCCTACAACTCAGGGAAACATACCAAAAGATAAGCCTCCGGAGAAACGGAGCTTCCCAATACGTTGAACTGTGATCCTATGAGCGAGGATCAACAACCGATGTACCTCTACCTGCGGCATGAACGCAGCCCCCCGAAGGAGGTCAGTACAACAGGTACCAAATATGTGAAACTGAAAAATACTGTAAATGAAATCATAGTAGTCTATATAAAACATGAGACATATATGATAACCAAACTACAATACTTAATATGTAAGCAGTCACGTCAAGTCAGGGACTCACGCCCTCAAAGTCATCACTCAATTATAACTATGGGTCTCATGCCCGCAACATCAATCATGCCCGTGGAACACCTTCCTCTCGCCGCGATCTACGATAACCACACCAGCGAGTACACATGAACACGAGTCCCACGTGTCATAAAAACCGTCTGGGGCAAGTCTGAAGGCTAACTACCGGATACCAAAGCCGTCATCAATCGGCCGGCAAACGAAAGCCAACTACGGATACCAAAGCCGTACCAACAAATCTATATAACCATACCACGGCGGACCGGGGCAATCGAAAGCCAACTACGGATACCACTGCGCCACGTAGTTGGCGGAAAATCTAACTACGGATACCAAGCGTAATCACGAGACTTCGTCCACAAAACTGAGCGGGGCAAATCGAAGGCTAACTACGGATACCGCCGAATCAACCACGGCGTCGGGCAAGTACGAGCCAACTACGGATACCAAGCGAATCGGTAAAACCTCGCGGAGAGCTAGTCCATGGAATAATAATCCGCGAAGCGTGCAGTGGAATGCTGCATCGCTGCCGTGCGTCAAGTAAGATCATAACCAATCAGCCCTCCATCGAGACGCGGTGGTATAGAAATACAATACTAGTGCGACAAGGCTATCACACGCAAACATAGGCAAGTTACACACAACTCAAGGTTCTTTCATTTTATGCCAAAGTCCGGTTTTAACCCCAAAGTACTACGTCGTTAAATTCTTTTAAAAGATCCATTTCTTTTACAAAGGTCACCATCGTATTATCAAAATAGAGTGACTAACATTTTAAGTAAACCAAAACAACTTCCATACTTTCCTTTTTAAACCAAATTAAGACAATACCATGCCCTTTTTAAACCAAAACACTTTCCCTTTTAAAATCAAGTAACAACATTCTTTTCCTTCACAAAAACCGGAAACTTTTCCCTCAAAAAATCACCTCTTTCTTCCTTTCCAATCTTAATGTCGTATTCTCGTACGTACGTCCTCATATACATACTCTGGAACTACGGGGTGTAACAGCTGTGTTGTTAGGGTCATCTCTCCCTAACGAGTTATGTTGATTACAACTATGAGAAAGGCAGCAGTGACCCAGGAAGGGCTATGTGGATTGCGTATCCAGGTTGTTAATGATTGTAGTATAGTTGGTATTATGACATACGACTATACGGAGTTATGTATGAGGGTCAGACGTGTGTTGCCTAGAATGATTTTAGATTACCCGAATTGGTAAGGACTAATTAGATATCGGAAAGGTATGTAACAGTTTAATAAGTTCTCATCAAGGTTTTACGTACTAATTTGAGATAATTATGAGAGGATGAGCGGTCTGAAAAGGTAATGAACCCTTAAGAAATCATGATAAGAGACTTAATGGAAGACGATGTAATAGATTAAGCTATGTAGTATGCTCAGGTGTTATGTACGGATAATATTGGGTTGTTGTGATTAAGACAGTATGAATATGAGGTAACGTAAGTTTGGGGGACATGGAATATTGGAGACCTTAGAATATTGATAACCGCTGAGACCTTAGAGGTATAAGGCCTTCTCGGGTAGTAAGATTTATTTCAGACCAAGAATGAGAATTAAGCGCGATAATGGATCGGGTTGTGGGCTGATTACGGGTCAACCCATAGCCCGGAATAGAATGAGGTCAGTTGGAGGTGGTCCCGCTAGGTGATAGGGTCACGAGAGTGTAAGGCCCAAGTCTAGTTAATCATTGTACGAGTTCTTGGACGCGTTCCACCAGAACCGGGTCGTGAGGGCCGAGAAGTGCCTTAACGGAAATTGAATCTAAGTATAATGACCAAGTTTTGATGTAGTAACTCCAAGGAATTGAAAACAGAAGCAATGATTGAGATTATGTACGTGTACGACAATAAGTTTGGAAGTACGAGAAGAATACGATAAGTAAGAAAAGAAAATAACAAGGGTTGAAAGAATTGGAGTGTTTATAGTTATGCCTAAGGAAATGTACGAAAAGAGAATCCTTTTTGGCCATGAATGGGAGTAAATAGTGGTGATGCACACTTTAGATTTGATTCCTCGTTTGGCTTATGATGGATGGATATGCATGTGCGATGTATTTGGGCCATATGTGGCATAATTAGGTTTCATTAAGTGTAGATTTATGAGACTATACCGAGAAATGTTTAGATGAAGCTGTGAAAGAACATTCGGGGACGAATGTTTCTAAGGGGAGAAGAATGTTACACCCCGTAATTCCAGGATATGTTTAAGAGAAGGTACGTAAGGAAACAAGACTTAAAAAAAATTTGAACGAAAGAAAGAATTGTTTTCCAAGGAAAAAATCTTCCGAACCTCGGGAAGGAAAATAAATTGTTCGTTAATGAGAATTGGGTTCTCAGAACTTTTTATTTGAGACTGTTGGAATTTATCGGAATTATGGAATTCTATTTTCAGAGTTGGATATGTGGGGCCCGCCCGAGGAATTTTACATTTTTGTGGGGCCCACGAGGTTTCCGATATTTTGACCAATTATGGAAATTTCGGGAAACGAAATATTTTAGACCAATGGGAGGGCGACACGTGTCACCCTCCACATGGGCTTGTTGGATGAATAAAAATGGACCAAGTCAACTAGAAAATTGGAGCTTGACATAATTGACCCAATCCTAGCCATCCATTTGTTTTGATCTCACCCCTTTGTCTCTTTATATATTACTACTACTAGTGCAAGACTAGACAAAATCCAACACTTAGAAAAATGTCATTTCCTTGTTCTTGAAGAAGAGGCTCTCGGTTTTGTGCCCATTCCCACACAATTTTTTTTTAGTTTGTGGTTCATTATTCACAATACTTTAACCCAAGGTTCCTAGGGGTATTGTAAGGATACCTCAATAGAAAGATCCCGGAAAAATGACGTTTTCACGTTAGTCGCAAGGCGAAAACCTAAGGTGTTCTTCAACTTTGAAGATGGAACTTGAAGAGGAGTTCTTCACAAGCTTCTAAGGGTTGCTTGGAGTGGATTGGAACGTCAAGAAGAGGAGCTAAAGTTGCTAAGGATCGACTTTAAATCTTGGATTGGATTTGGGCTTATTGAGGTATAAATCTTCGTCTTACTATTGTGATTGAAGATTCCATGTTATGATAAGTTAGAAGTGATCATGTGATATATATTATGAAGATTGATAAGTGTTATGGAATTATGGAAGCTAAAATCCGAAACTAGCATGTTTAGCGATAAGATTGTAATTCAATTTAATTGTTAGTTTTAGTCGTCGCATGTTATGTAAAGAAGTGATTATAGTTGTTAAGATTGGTTGCGACTATATAACATGTTTGAATAACAACTTGGATTGAAAAGGAATTGGAAAAGGAAATGAAATGACTACTTGTTGTTATATTGTAAAATTGCGAAATGGTCTAGAATTTTGGAATATTTTGGCCAGATTTTGTGCGATTTACGGGCTGTTTTAGACTAGTATATATGCATAAATTGGGTGGTTATATATATGATTAATGTGGTAGAATTGGCTAGTGAAAGTCCTAAGGTATAAAGGTGAAAAAGGGTGCAAAGAGGCTTCATATCTTATCCTAAATATTGATGAAATTATGGACTGTTTTGTATACATGGTGGGGCAGAATTTTACACGTCCTATTAAGGCGTGTAATCCCCTTTGGTTAGCTGAATTGTTGAGCCTTAAATGTGGCGTTTGGTTATTGATTTTCGGGCCTTGAAAAAGGTGGAAAAGTATGTAGAAACTAAGGAAGTGCTGCCCGATTTTCCGTAGAATAAGAGACCTTACACTTAGTATGATTCTACGTTAAAAAGCTAGGAGTTGATAGACATGTTATGATTAATATATTTTGAAGTACTACGAGTAGCGTATTCTACTTGAATGGTGGAAAAGCTAGCAAGGTTAAAGTACTTGGGAGCATTTTGCTACTTGTCGATAATCGTCGCGAGGTATGTGAACCTCTTCCTTCTTTTGGCATGATCCTACGTATGAAATAGCCATGTGATATTATTTCATGATTCCCTCTACTCTTAGAAGTTAAGAGGTATTCACGTTGTTGATTCTAAGTTAAAGGTATGTCTAAGTTATCCTAAGTCCTTACCAAGTCTTATGGGGGATGTTGGTAAGAAGTGTTAGGAAGTTATGAAGTGTGAATTAAAGCTTTGTGCCTTGATTTAATTGAAGTAAGTAAGTTGATTTTGTGTTTGAAAATGGCTTGAATTTATATGTGAAAAGGGGATTGATTTTAAAAGTGGAAGTTATATGATTTTAAAGAGAATAAGCTACTTGGTTTTGGAAGTGTATGAAACTTTATTTTTCAAGATTATGGGACTTGATTTCTAAAGTGTAGATGACATGATTTTATAAGTATAAGTAAATGAACTTTAAAGAATGTATGTTATGAAGTTTTAAGACTATGAACTTTGATTTTCTTTAAAGGATTATGAAACTTTATTTTTCATGTTATAGGACTTGATTTCTAAAGTATAAGCGACATGATTTTAAAGAGTATATGATACGAGGTTTTAAGACTATAAGCCTTGCTTTTATAAGTGGAAATGACTTGATTTAAAAAGTATGGCTTCTTGATCTATTTCAAAAGTTAAGAAGATTGATTTCAAAAGAGTATGTAACTTGAGTTTTAAAAAGAAGAATTTATTGATTTAAAGTAGAGGGAGTGGCATGATTCTTTTATAAGTATGTATGTACGTAGTATTTTTGGGTTTAGTTTCCCTAATTTTGCAAGAATAAAAGTGTCTTAAGTTCTCTAAAATGAAAGGTTGTTATAATAGCTTTATGGGAAGTTGTTATAACGACTTAAGAAGAAGTGAAAAGATGGTTTAAAAATGTTATGTAAGGAAACTCACACCGAGCCTACAAATAGGCCGGATTATGTTATGAAATACACCGAGCCTACACATAGGCCGGATTACTCCATATTACCCCGAGCCTACACATAGGCCGGGTTACGTCATCTTACACCGAGCCCCACAGGCGGGCCGGATTATGCTACATGATTCCACAGTACACCGAGCCCACAGGCGGGCCGGATTATGCTACATGATTCCACGATGCAAGGCCCAGCGGGCGAATTATGCCACATGATTCATCATTACCACGGTGTCCATAAATGGGTCGGATTCGTTATCACGTATGGATAATCAAAGTAAGCTCCCAAATAAGAAATCCTCCATAAAGTAGGATTATGTTATGTAAGATATGTAAGTTATGTGGAAAAACTTGATTAAATACTTAAGTATGTATGTAAGAATATTATGTTAACTCTTATTGAAAGAAGTAAAAGAGCGGTTAATATACGATTTATTTCGGAGTTAAAATGGCAGTAGGATCCGTATTTTATTTTTATACTTGCCACTGCCATTCTTTTATACTGTTATGATGTAGTTCTTGTACCTTATTTACATTCCATACTCTAAATTTTTGTTATGCGACCCCGCCAGGGGTTGCGTTCATGCCCGCAGGTGTTAGGTACACAGGTTGGTGATCCTTGCTCTTAGGATCTCTGTTCAGTTTCTGGGAAGAAGCTCCATTCACTCCGGAGGCTTATCTTTTGGGTACGGTTTCCCTGATGTTGTAGATTTATGTACATTCAATGGTATGGCGGGGCCCTGTCCCGCCACAGTTGTAATTCTTAGAGGTTTGTAGTTATATCTTGTGGGTCGGTTTGAAAAAAAAAAGGATGTAACTGCGTTTGGTTAAGTATATGTATATGTGTCCAGGGAGGTAGCCTTATCGGCTAACCTGTTGTTTATTTCTTGTTGATTTATTTTATAAGTTTCATGTATGTTCATTGATTATCTCGATGTATACCGTAAGGGTGCCGGGTAGGGCACGATCGTGGGCTTGAGTCAGTCGTGACATTAGTGAACCAAGAACAGGATCTCAAGATGTTGGCCCTGCAGTACCATTTGACAATCCGGGAAGGGAAAATGGATAAAGCTCGAGTTTACCAATAAAATCTCTGTTAATGAATACCGTTCATAGCTATATATGTATGTAGTGACATAGCCATAATAATTTTGTTGTACTGCTTGAGGTGGTGATAGTTTTTACACATTTACTTAATTAATTATAAACTTTCATAGTGATGCTCTTCGTATTTATTTTCTTGGCTTTCTTATGCCGAACGAAGATAATTTTTTGTACCTTTACCTATTGCACATATAGCCTTTTTGCTCTCTTTCATCACTCAGGAAAGGTAAAGATTAAATCGAGAACCAGAAACAACCAGTAATGTTTGCGTTAGGATATGATGTCAACATTACTCCTTTTGGGATGCGGTGTTCCCGAAAACCTGCTATCACGATATGCTTTGTGCATTGTGTTGCGATATTTCTAGATGCTTACGTAAGTGTATGTATCGTTCAAGTAATAAAGATCTGTAAGATCGAGTTTATCGTCCACAGAGACTGGTTTATTAAGTACCGATTATCTATCCTATGGTATCTATTTGGTTGACGTTCTTTGGTTTTAGATTTATGACTAAGAATTATGACTAAGTGCAGAAAATAAACTAAAGATTATAATACTTTGGGTTATACCGTTATGAAGGAAATAGGGCATTCCAATCTCCTCAACTATCCACTCTTTCACGTGTTAATGCAATGCTAATGACTCTTCTTCTTATTAAGATATCAGGTTAACTAATATGTTCTATATTCCAGTTAGGATACATAAAAACTCAACCTTGTGCAGAAACCTTCTATATTTCTATGATAGATTTTACCACACAGCAGGGTTAAGAACAATAGCCTTATATACTACACAAGTATCGGGGTACTTTCGTCTACGATTTTAACCTATGTCTAAACAACTACAACATATTTAAATTTCTCATTCGGATCTCGATTTGAAATCATATAAGTTATGACAATTAATGGCCAGTCAATTATCATACAATCACAACAATATTGAATAGATCTTAATAAAACTGAAGAAGAAATCAATAACTATGCATTAACTATATAAAAGAGTTTCAAGAAGATTAGACGGATAACCCTAATAAAGTAATTAGCTCCTAAAAATTGATATGTCAAGAACTAATTTACAATCCAACATAAACTGAAATTAAAATAAAGGAAAGAAAAAGAACTTGAACAAGAGTAGTCTCCAATCTTGTGTCTTGCCTCATTTCCTAGCCTCCAAGGTATGATATGTAATATGGTATAAGGTATGTGTCACGACCCGACCCCGGGCCCGCGATTGGTGCCCTGCCTGGGCAACCTTACAGATATATATCAGAGATAATCAGTGGAACATACATGAAACTTATAAAATAAATCAACAAAAATAAAAAACAGGTTAGCCGATAAGGCTACCTCCCTGGACGCATATACATAACCAAACGCAGTTACATCCTTCTTCTTTACAAACCGACCCACAAGATATGACTACAGACCTCTATAGAGTTTTAACATAACAACTGTGACGGGACAGGGCCCCGCCATACCCCTGAATATACATGAATCTACAACCTCAGGGAAACCGTACCCAAAAGATAAGCCTCCGGAGTAAATGGAGCTTTTTCCCAAAACTGAACCGAGATACTAAGAGCAAGGATAGCCAACCTGTGTACCTAATACCTGCGGGCATGAACGCAGCCCCCCGAAGGAGGTCAGTATGAAATATGTACCAAGTATGTGAAACTGAAAATACTGTAATGAAATCATAACAGCTATATAAAGTTGGAGACATGTATGATAACCAAAATAACAGTACACTGTGCCTTGCCGAAGTGAAAGTAATGAAAGTCAGTTTTACCTTTTAAAGACTATTCCAACACATGAACAATAGTCACACCAGGGCTATGGACACAAGCCCTCAAATATCATCACGCAGTCCAGTAAGGCTCTCAAGCCCACAAATATCAAAGCGTGCCCATGGAATTCCCCCATCACTGCCGACAACCAAAAGTGTAAATTATAACCATGTGACGCTCCCATGGAATCCTACCTCACTGTCGGCGTATACATATACAATACATATATATATCTCCTGCCAGTGGAATCCCCCATCACTGCCGACAGCCGTAGGTGTAAAATATAACCATGTGACGCGTCTGTGGCATCCTACCTCACTGTCGGCGTACACATATGCAATACATATATATATCTCATACCCGTGGAATCCCTCATCTCGGGTACATGACTTCATGGAGAGCTAATCCATGGGGTAATAATCGTATATAACATGCCCGTGGAATCCCTCATCTCGGGTACATGTCTTCATGGGGAGCTAATCCATGGAGTAATAATCGTATATAACATGCCCGTGGAATCCCTCATCTCAGGTACATGTCTTCATGGAGAGCTAATCCATGGAGTAATAATCGTATATAACATGCCCGTGGAATCCCTCATCTCGGGTACATGTCTTCATGGGGATCTAATCCATGGAGTAATAATCGTATATAACATGCCCGTGGAATCCCTCATCTCGGGTACATGTCTTCATGGAGAGCTAATCCATGGAGTAATAATCATATATAACATGCGTGGAATCCTCATCTCGTACATGTCTTCGTGGGAGCTAATCCGTGGAGTAATAATATAAATCCGAATCTAACGCCTCCAGTCGCATGCCGGAATCCCACATCGTATAAGCATGTCGAGGAGTAATAGAAACAATGGAAGCATACGTGGAAGCCTCGTCGCTGTCGATGCGTCAAGTAAATTCACTACTGACGGTGACCCTCCAGTGAGTCACGGCAGCGTAAACATATAATACTTGCACTCAAGGCTATCACAAGAAAGCATAGGCAAGTTCATAAAATCTTTAGACTTTCATTATCATACAAAAATGAATTTCATTTTATCAACTCAAGGCACTTTTCGTTTTACATAAAAATCCGGGAATTTAACCCAAAGTACTACGTACTTCCATTCTTTTCAAAAGACTCCTTTTCATATAAAGTCCCAAGATACTAACACCCGTAGTATCAATGCTTGTCTACATTTCACATAAGTCACTGCCCTTTTAGAAATACATTTTTAGGCTTCTAAATCAAGTGACCCTTACATTATAACTTTAAGCAATTGATGCCTTTAAATCCAATTGCCCTTTCTTATTTCAAGTCATTAATCCTTGTTTACATTACTAGAGAGAACCATTCCTTTAACCTTTCATAAAGTTGCTATAACCAACTTCCCATAAAGCTGTCATACTAACTTTATGCTTTAAAACTAAGACATCTTTAACCTTTTAAGAATTCAAGGTTCATAGTCGTAAAACTTCATAATGTAAACTCTTTAATTTAAATAACATATACCTTTATGCGTTGTGAATAGGTTATACTCGTTTATAGCGACATAGTCTCCTTTTACAACCCCTACAAACCAAATATGCCACACGTGGCCACATACTAGCACTTAAGCAACAATACTTCAATTAAAACTTGATAAGTAAGGGAAATGAATTACCTGAAGGTGTAGAAACTAATTGAGGATACTTCCTCAACATGTCCTCCTCTGCTTCCCAAGTCCTCTCCTCCCTATTATCGTTCCTCCACATGACTTTGACGGAAGCCACATCCTTGGTCCGCAGTCGCCTGACCTGGCGATCGAGTATCGCTATGGGACTCTCCTCATACGATAACCCCTCTGTCACCTGGACCTCGCTAGCTGGGAAAACTCTCTATAGGTCTCCGATACACTTCCGCAACATAGAAACATGGAAAACCGGATGTACCGCCTCTAAATCTTATGGCAGATCCAGCTCATAGGCAACCTTGCCTACTCTACGGATGATCTGGTAGGGCCCAATGTACCTTGGGCTAAGTTTCCCCTTCTTTACGAACCTCATCACATCCTTCATGGGTGATACCTTCAAGAAGACCCAATCGTCTACCTGAAACTCCAAATGTCGACGCCGATTATCTGCATAAGACTTCTGCCGACTCTGAGCTGCTAACAGTCTGTCATGGATAAGCTTCACCTTATCCGCAGTGTCACGACCCAACCCCGGGCCCGCGACTGGTGCCCTACCTGGGTACCCCTTTCAGGTATACATCAGAAGATAGCAGCAGAACATACATAACACATAAACATGTTTAGACAATAAACATCACATGCTAGCCGATAAGGCCGCCTTCCATAAAATATACATAACCAAAAGTAAAACAGTACAACTCTGTTCTTACAGCCCAAACCACAAATGTGACTACAGACCTCTAGGAATAACAACTGTGGTGGGACAGGGCCCCGTCATACCCCTGAATGTACATAATATCTACAACATCAGGGAGAACCGTACCAAAAGGCAAGCCTCCGGAGAAATGGAGATTCCGACACCTGATCAGTGATCCTAAGAATGAGGATCCACCACCTGCTTACCCCTACCTGCGGCATGAACGCAGCCCCCGAGAAAAGGGGGTCAGTACACAATATGTATCAAGTATGTAAAACTGGAAAATACTGTAATTAGATCATAAGTCTAAATAAAGCTGGAGACATGGATGATAATCAAATTACAGTACATTGTGCCTTACTAACAATGAGAGTAAACAAGAGTATACTTTACTGCATAAAAATAGGAGGCTCATGATCAAAGTAGGGCCACCCGCCCGTAGTATCATTAAGCAATACTACTCCTGGGACTATTTCACCCGCAAGGGTCGTATGGACCCGCATGGGGTAACTTCCTCGCATAGACTGTATCCGCCCACATAGGTCGTGTAGACCCGCATGAGGTATTCCTCGCATAGGACTGGTCCGCCCCGCATGGGACTATTTCACCCGCATAAGCCCTTACGGACTCGCATGAGGTATTCCTCGCATCATGGGTAGCAAATCCACGGAATATGTAAATGCCACAAACCCGGGGAATGACCCCGTAGTGAATAATATATCACTAGAACGAACCGGCTATCATACATAATATAAGCACTACCGGCTTATCATACATAATATAAGCAAGTTAAGAAATCCCCTAACTTCTTATTAGTCTTGTTCATATACACTCTCATTTTAGTTTACTTAAGACACTAACATGTCTTTATAAAATCCGGGAATTTAACCCAAAGTACTACGTACTTCTACTCTTTTAAAAATGACTCTTTTTCATATAAAACTTCCAAGATACTAATAACCGTAGTATCAAGTCACAATTACTTTTCAAGACAAGTCACGATACCTTTTAGAAATATAATTAGGCTTCTAAATCAAGTGACTTCTTTTCTTTTAAAACCTTAGGCAATTGATGCCTTAAAATCAATTTGTCTTTCATTAATTCAAGTCATTTATCCTTACTTATTTTACTTAAGTAAATCTTTCTTTTTAACTTTCCATAAAGCTAATATAACCAACTTCCCATAAAGTCGTTATATTAACTTTATACTTTAGGTAATTATATTCTTCCTTATGTCCAAGGAACTTATACGTTTAAAACGAAACAAGTATCATATACTTAAAATACTTCAAGTCCCTTAACCTTGAAAACTAAGACATCCTTAATACTTTTTAAACAAGTGAGTTAGTCCCTAACTCAACCGACTTAGACATTCTTAAAACAAGTAAAGGATATCAAAGTGTTGTACGTCTACCATACTATATAGGTACAACTATTCATGCTCAAGAGATAGGAAAGTTCCACATACCTCTTCGGGTCAATCCACTTGCTAAGTCCAATATCCCGCACGTAGTATGTCAACCTATAATGACCATAGTACGTCTATTAACGTCTTACTTCAAACGTAGAATATTATAAGTGCAAAGTCACTAAATTCTACGGAAAATCGGACAACACTTCCTTTGTTTCTACATACTTTTCCACCTTTTTCAAGGCCCGAATTCAATAACCAAACACGCCACATTTAAGGCTCAACAATGTAGTTAACAATAGGGGATTGCACGCCTACAAGACGTGTAAAATTCTGCCCCACAATTGATACCAAACTAGTACAAACTACAAGGTCAATTCGGCAACTTTGAGGTGTAACAACACAAATTCTTATCCAATTCCTTTTCAATCCAAGTTGTTTAGTATAACATGATATCAAGCCGCAATCGATTATAACTACTACAATCTTCAATTAAGTAACATGCGACGATTCTAATTAACGACCAAATTGTAATCCAACTTCAAATGGCTAGAATGTCATTTCGGATTCTAGGCTTCAACTATCCATAACACTTATAAATCTTCAACACAATATACTTCATGCTAGTTAAAATGTAAGGCTACAACAATATGAAATCTTATAACACTTTAAGAGAACAAGATTGTTACCTCAACGAGCCTTAATCCAACTTCAAGATCCGAAATCGCTCCCTAGAAACTTAGAGCCTCTCCTTGACACTTCAATCCGCCACTTGAGACCCTTAGAAGATTACAAACAACTTTCCTTTAATCTTCCAAACCAAACCTATGAAAGCAACTAGGTTTTCACCTTGCGACTAATACGAAAACGATCGTTTTCCGGAATCTTTCTATTGAGATACCCTTACAATACCCTTATGAACCTTGGTTTAAAGTGTGGACCTTAAAGAACAACAAACGAATATTTTTTTCTTTCAAACCCTCATGAACCCAAGAGCTCTCTCAAACTTCATCCAATTTTCTTGAATTTTTTTCTAAGTGTGGAAGCTTGTCTCACTACTAGTATACATATATAGTATAATTGAGGGCCAAGATTAGTATGTATGTGTGGCTTAGATGCATTACACTAGGATCAAGCCCAAGTGGCCCTTTGACAAGTCAACAATATCAAGCTACAAGACTTAGCAAGACTTGGTCATCTAACTTAGGGTCAAATGACCCTTTTACCTATGTCATTTTCGTCCAAGACCAACTTAAGGGGGTGACACATGTCGCTCTCCCATTCGTCACAATATTTCGTTTTCCGACAATTCCATAATTCCGATAAATTTTTACTAGTCTCAAATCTTATCATTTGGATTCTTACGTATGTTCTTATAAAGATGTCCTGAAATTACAGGGTGTAACATTCTTCCCCCCTTAGAAACATTCGTCCCCGAATGTTCTTTCGGGGTCAACTTATAAATAGCGACATAGTCTCCTTAATACCACCCCGACATACCAATAATGCCACACGTGGCCACATAATAGCACTTAAGCAAAAATACTTCAATTAAAACTTGACAAGTAAGGGAAAATGAATTACCTGAAGGTGTAGGGAATAAGTGAGGATACTTTCTCAACATGTCCTCCTCCGCTTCCCAAGTCATCTCCTCTATGTTATCATTCCGACACAAGACTTTGACGGAAGCCACATCCTTGGTCCGTAGTCGCCTGACCTGGCGATCGAGTATCGCTATGGGACTCTCCTCATATGATAACCCCTCTGTCACCTGGACCTCGCTAGCTGGGAAAACTCTCGATGGATCTCCGATACACTTCCGCAACATGGAAACATGGAAGACCGGATGTACCACCTCTAACTCTGATGGCAGATCCAACTCATAGGCAACCTTGCCTACTCTACGGATGACCTGGTAGGGCCCAATGTACCTTGGGCTAAGTTTCCCCTTCTTTCTGAATCTCATCACACCCCGTGGCGATACGCGAAGACCCAATCGCTACTGCAACTCCAAATGTCGACGCCGATTATCTGCATAAGACTTACCGCCGTGGCGCTAACGATCTCTCTGGATAAGCTTCACCTTATCCACGGCTGATGAATCAAGTGCGGGCCAACTAATCGCACCTCGCCCGTCGAACCAACGATGGCGACTATATTTCCGCCCATACAAAGCCTCATATGGCGCCATCGTATACTAGAATGGTAGGCTGTTGTTATAAGCAAACTCCACAAGAGGCAAATGATCCTCGGCTACCTTAAATCAATCACACGGGCTCGCGAGATATCCTCGTGTATGCGGACGATGCAGCTGCGCACGCCCGTCGATCGAGGATGAGCGATCGAGACTCACATGTGTCCCTAGTCCCTTCTGGAAAGACCTCCAGAAGTTAGCCATAAATTGGGTTCATCTGTCTGATATAATCGATATAGGGACTCTGTGCAGTCTCACAATCTCCCTGATATACAATCTGGCATAATCCTCAGCCGAATACGTAGTCCTGACTGGAAGAAAGTGGGCTGATTTCGTCAGCCTTTCAACAATAACCCAGATGGAATCATACTTCCTCTGAGTACGAGGTAACCCTGTAACAAAGTCCATATTGATCACCTCTCACTTCCATGTCGGGATATCAATAGCCTACAATAGCCCACCGGGCTTCTGGTGCTCAACCTTGACCTGCTGACAATTAGGACACTGCGCAACAAAACCTGACACGTCCCTTTTCAGGTCATCCCACCAATACATACATCTGAGGTCATGGTACATCTTTGTCGACCCCGGATGAACGGAATAACGGGCGATGTGTGCCTCGCGAGAATCTGGCGGCGAAGTCCTGACATCGGGAACACAATCGCCTCGAACCTTAGCACCCCATCCGACGCTATCTCAAATAGACTCTTCTCCTCTCGAAGAGCCGTATCTCGATACCGTATCATAACTGGGTCCTCATACTGTCGCCTCCTCACCTCATCAACGATGGAAGACTCGGCAATCTCACGAACCCGTACCCCACTATCATCGGTATCGATCAATCGAACCCCAAGGCTCGCTAGCTGATAGATCTGACGGACCATGTCCTGTATCTCTGGTTGTACCTCTGACAGACTCCCCATCGATCTACGACTCAAAGCATCTGCAACCACGTTGGCTTTCCCCAGATGGTATAGAATATCAACATCATAATCCTTCAACAACTCTAACCACCGCCTGCGCAAGTTCGACTCCTCTGCTGAAGATGTCTTGGAGGCTCTTGTGTCTGTATAAATATCCACATGAACCCGTATAAATAATGTCTCCAAATCTTGAGGCATGAATAAGCTGCGGCCAACTCTAAGTCGTGAGTAGGGTAATTCCTCTCATACTTACGTAGGTATCGGAAGCATAGGCTATTACCTTGATGTCTTTGCATCAATACGCACCTAGGCAGATGGCGAGGCATCACAATAAACCACGTATCCTCTAACCTCGGGAAGAGTAAGAGCGAGTCGTCGTCAACCTTTCCTTGATGGCGGAAGCCCTTCTCAAGCTTACGTCGGCGAAACTTAGTCGCTTTCGAGTCGGCTGGTCAGCGATCGCGATATCGAAAAGCGCTCCTGAACCTCGATAATAACACGCCACTTCTAAGCGCACACCGGTCGGAGTAGTAGGTCTCGGCCAAGACTTGACCGCCTCAATCTTTGTCGTATCCACCTGAACATCGTCACCCCAATAATGTGCGCCAAGAATGCCACTGAGGCCAACCAAAACTCACACTTGGAGAACTTGGCGAACAAGCTGCCGCTCGGAGGACCCAATCACCGTCCTCAGTGATCTGCGTATGCTCGCGCTCATGCGCGAATAAACCAGGATGTCATCAATGAATACTATAACAAATGTATCCAAACATGGCTTGAACACCCGGTTCATCAAATCCATAAATACCGCTGGAGCATTGGTCAAACCGAAAGACATCACCCTGAACTCATAGTGCCCATACCGGGTCTGAATGCGATCTTTGGGATATCGCCTCTCGAACTGCACTGATGATAACTGCACCGCGAGTCTATCTTGGAAAACACCTCGCACCACCTGGTGGTCAAACAAATCATCAATCACGGGGAGGGTATACTTCTTGATGGTTACCTTATTCATTTTTGTAATCAACACATACGCTGGCGTCCCATCATTCTTCTTCACAAACAAAAGCCGGCGCTCCCGGGGAGAAACACTAGGCGATAAAGCCTTTCTCCAAAGAAATATTTCAGTGGTCCTTGACTTCCTCAACTCGGCGGTGTCATCACATGCGGCGGAATAGATATAGGCCGAGTGTCTGGCAACATATCAATACAAAACTCAATCTCCCTCTCAGGAGGGATACCCGGGAGATCGTCTGGAAATACATCTGGGAACTCTCTAACCACTGGAACTGACTGAAGAGCTGGCACCTCAGCCTCTGTATCGAATACCCGAACCAGATGATAGATGTACCCTTTCCGCACCATCTTCCTAGCCTTGAGGTAAGAAATAAACCAACCTCTCGGCGACGCTGTGTTGCCCTTCCACTCGATAACTGGCTCACCAGGAAACTGGAATCGGACCAACCTGCCTCTAGAGTCAACGTTGGCATAACAAGAAGCCAACCAATCCATACCCATAATGACGTCAAAATCTGTCATCTTCAACTCTATCAAGTCTGCTAGGGTCTGACGACTGTAAATAAACACCGGGCAACCTTTGTACACCCGCTCAGCTAACACCGAATCACCCACTAGCGTAGCTACCTCAAAAGGATCTATCGACACCGGCTCTATCCCGATTCTACCAACAACAAGAGGGGACACATAGGACAAGGTAGAACCTGGATCTATTAAAGTATAAACGTCACAGCATGAAATCAATAATGTACCTGTGACGACGTCTGGGGAAGCTTCCTGATCCTGGCGGCTGGCTAAGGAATATATGCGGTTCTGTGGACCGCTAGAACTGGAACCCCCACCGCGGCCTGCCGGTCCGTGAACACCCTGCCCTCCGGGGCGCATAACCACAGAAGAAGAAGATCCAGCAACTGACCCTGTCGGCTAAACCATAACACTCCCGCCAGCTCTGGTCGGACAATCCCTCTTCATATGGCCGTGCTGGCCACAAGATAAATAAGCTCCCGAAGCCATACGACACTCGCCCGGGTGAGATCTACCGCATCGAACACACCGAGATGCGGGTGGTCTCGATCGGTGACGATCTCTGCCTCCCTGAAACCCCGAAGTCACGGAGCCACGACGCCTGAATGACCGGTGATCAACCTCCCGCGAGCGAGAAGGGCACTGCATGCCGGATGAAATGTGGACCTAGTCTGCTGCTGAGGTTGTCCGCGTCGAAAACTGCCCTGAGACCCTGCTGTCCTAGCCCTCTTGGGTTGGCCTGAGTCTAGCTTATCCTCCCTCTCTCTGTCCTCTATCCCATGCGCATACGCCTGCATCCTGGCAATATCCATACCTGGCTGAAGGGCCACCCCCAAGCATGCAGTAATCATATGACGGTCTAGCCCCATCACATAGCGATGAACTCTGGCTAATGAGTCAAACTCCAGGTTGTACTCTCTGATAGTCCTCTCATTTTGCCTCAAGGTCAAGAATCTATCCACGCGGGCTCTCCTCATCTCAGGAGGTAAAATGTGATCCATGAAGGCCTCTGTGAACTCCTCCCAAACAGTTGGAAGGGCACCCTCACCTCTAGACAACTCCCATGACTCAAACCAGTTCAACGCAATATCGCGTAACCGGTAAGAGGCTAGCATAACTGACTCTGTCTCCGAGGCCCTAAGCACCTGCATAGTCCGCTGTAACTGCTGAATAAACTCCTGAGGATCCTCCTCAGACCTCGAACCATAGAACTCGGGTGGATGACAACCCAGAAAATCCTGAATCCATGGCCCATCGGCTCTAGGGTTAGCTACACGCTCTGTCGATTGCCATGCCACTATCTTTGGTCAATAACAGGATCTGCTCCCGTAATCTCTATACTCGGCCACAGGCGGAATCTGAGGCTCAGTGCAAAACCTCTGGAGCTCTGCCGCTCTCGGCTCCTCTGTCTTTGCCGCGTGGTGAACTCGCCGACCCGCTCTGACCTCGGGCATAGTGCATTGCACGAGTCAGTGTAACTCTGCGTGCATTGCTAGCGACTCCATTGCTTTGCCTTGCCCTCGGTCGCCTTCCGGAGGCATAAGCGATACATAAGAATAGGCGGAGAGGATTCAACCTAATAAGACGGCTCTGCACGATCTCGGAGAGAAGAATGGAAATCAATCCTAAATGTCCTGCAGCCTCCTGATTATAGATGTGGTGCACAACACACCGATAATCAATACTCTACTAGACACGGTCTGTAGACACTTTCCGAGGACTAACTGCTCTGATACCACTTTTGTCACGACCCAACTCCGGGCCTGCGACTGGTGCCCTACCTGGGCACCCCTTTCAGGTATACATCAGAGGATAGCAGCGGAACATACACAACACATAAACATGTTTAGACAATAAACATCACAGGCTAGCCGATAAGGCCGCCTTCTGTAAAATATACATAACCAAAAGTAAAACAGTACAACTCTGTTCTTACATCCCAAACCACAAATGTGACTACAGACCTCTAGGAATAACAACTGTGGCGGGAAAAGGGGGTCAGTACACAATATGTACCAAGTATGTAAAACTGGAAAATACTGTAATTATATCATAAGTCTAAATAAAGCTGGAGACATGGATGATAATCAAATTACAGTACATTGTGCCTTATTAACAATGAGAGTAAACAAGAGTATACTTTACTGCATAAAAATAGGAGGCTCATGATCAAAGTAGGGCCACCCTCCCGTAGTATCATTAGGCAATCCTACTCCTGGGACTATTTCACCCGCAAGGGTGGTATGGACCCGCATGAGGTAACTTCCTCGCATAGACTGTATCCGCCCGCATAGGTCGTGTAGACCCGCATGAGGTATTCCTCGCATAGGGGTCCGCCCGCGTGGGACTATTTCACCCGCATAAGCCCTTACGGACTCGCATGAGGTATTCCTCGCATCATGGGTAGCAAATCCACGGAATATGTAAATGCCACAAACCCGGGGAATGACCCCGTAATGAATAATATATCACTAGCACGAACCGGCTATCATACATAACATAAGCACTACCGGCTTATCATACATAATATAAGCAAGTTAAGAAATCCCCTAACTTCTTATTAGTCTTGTTCATATACACTCTCATTTTAGTTTACTTAAGGCACTAACATGTCTTTATAAAATCCGGGAATTTAACCCAAAGTACTACGTACTTCTACTCTTTTAAAAATGACTCTTTTTCATATAAAACTTCCAAGATACTAATAACCGTAGTATCAAGTCACAATAACTTTTCAAGACAAGTCACGATACCTTTAAGAAATATAATTAGGCTTCTAAATCAAGTGACTTCTTTTCTTTTAAAACCTTAGGCAATTGATGCCTTAAAATCAATTTGCCTTTCATTAATTCAAGTCATTTATCCTTACTTATTTTACTTAGAGTAAATCTCTCTTTTTAACTTTCCATAAAGCTAATATAACAAACTTCCCATAAAGTCGTTATATTAACTTTATACTTTAGGTAATTATATTCTTCCTTATGTCCAAGGAACTTATACGTTTAAAACGAAACAAGTATCATATACTTAAAATACTTCAAGTCCCTTAACCTTGAAAACTAAGACATCCTTAATACTTTTTAAACAAGTGAGTTAGTCCCTAACTCAACCGACTTAGACATTCTTAAAACAAGTAAAGGATATCAAAGTCTTGTACGTCTACCGTACTATATAGGTACAACTATTCATGCTCAAGAGATAGGAAAGTTCCACATACCTCTTCGGGTCAATCCACTTGCTAAGTCCAATATCCCGCACGTAGTATGTCAACCTATAATGACCATAGTACGTCTATTAACTTCTTACTTCAAACATAGAATATTATAAGTGCAAAGTCACTAAATTCTACGGAAAATCGGACAGCACTTCCTTTGTTTCTACATACTTTTCCACCTTTTTCAAGGCCCGAATTCAATAACCAAACACACCACATTTAAGGCTCAACAATGTAGTTAACAATAGGGGATTACACGCCTACAAGACGTGTAAAATTCCGCCCCACAATTGATACCAAACTAGTACAAACTACAAGGTCAATTCGGCAACTTTGAGGTGTAACAACACAAATTCTTATCCAATTCCTTTTCAATCCAAGTTGTTTAGTATAACATGATATCAAGCCGCAATCGATTATAACTACTACAATCTTCAAGTAAGTAACATGCGACGATTCTAATTAACGACCAAATTGTAATCCAACTTCAAATGGCTAGAATGTCATTTCGGATTCTAGGCTTCAACTATCCATAACACTTATAAATCTTCAACACAATACACTTCATGCTAGTTAAAATGTAAGGCTACAACAATATGAAATCTTATAACACTTTAAGAGAACAAGATTGTTACCTCAACGAGCCTTAATCCAACTTCAAGATCCGAAGTCGCTCCCTAGCAACTTAGAGCCTCTCCTTGACACTTCAATCCGCCACTTGAGACCCTTAGAAGATTACAAACAACTTTCCTTTAATCTTCCAAACCAAACCTAAGAAAGCAACTAGGTTTTCACCTTGCGGCTAATACGAAAATGATCTTTTTCCGGGATCTTTCTATTGAGATACCCTTACAATACCCTTATGAACCTTGGTTTAAAGTGTGGAGCTTAAAGAACAACAAACAAATTTTTTCTTTCTTTCAAACCCTCATGAACCCGAGAGCTCTCTCAAACTTCATCCAATTTTCTTGAAATTTTTTCTAAGTGTGGAAGCTTGTCTCACTACTAGTATACATATGGTCACGACCCACCGGGCATGGCCCGTGCCCTACCCAGGCACCCTGCCTGTATATATCAGAGAATAGCAGCGGAACATACACAATATAAAAACATGTTTAGACAATAACATCACAGGCTAGCCGATAAGGCCGCCTTCCATAAAATATGCTTAATCAAAAGCAAAACTGTACAACTCGGTTCTTACAGCCCAAACCACAAAATGTGACTACAGACCTATAATAATAACAACTGTGGCGGGACAGGGCCCCGCCATACCCCTGAATGTACATAAATCTACAACATCAGGGAAAAATTGTACCAAAAGACAAGCCTCCGGAGAAATGGAGCTTCTGACGTCTGATAAGTGATCCTAAGAATGAGGATCCACCACTTGCTAACCCCTACCTGCTGCATGAACGCAGCCCCTGAGGAAGGGGGTCAGTACATAATATGTACCAAGTATGTAAAACTGGAAAATACTGTAATTACATCATAAGTTTAAAACAAAGCCGGAGACATGTATGATAATCAAATTACAGTACACTGTACCTTACTAACAATGAGAGTAACTAAGAGTATACTTACAACATAAAAATAGGAAGCTCACGATCAAAGCAGGACCACTCGCCCGCAGTATCATTAAGCAATCCTACTCCTGGGACTATTTCACCAGCATAGGTCGTGTGGACCCGCATGAGGTATTCCTCGCATAGGCTGTACCCGCCCGCATGGGACTATTTCACCCGCATAAGCCCATAAGGACTCGCATGAGGTACGAGGTAACCCTGTAACAAAGTCCATGTTGATCACCTCCCACTTCCAAGTCGGAATCTCAATAGCCTGCAATAATCCACTGGGCCTCTGGTGCTCGACCTTGACCTGCTGGCAATTAGGACACTGTGCAACAAAACCTGCCACGTCCCTCTTCAGGACATCCCACCAATACAAACATCTGAGGTCATGGTACATCTTGGTCGACCCCGGATGAATAGAATAACGAGCACCGCGTCCTGTTGTGAAGTCCTCGCTACATCGGGAACACACAACCGGCCCTCAAATCTTAGCACCCCATCAGGCGCTACCTCGAATAGACTCTTCTCCTCCCGAAGAGCTGCATCTCGATACCGTACCAACACTGGGTCCTCAAAATGTCGCCTCTTCACCCCATCTACGATGGAAGACTCGGCAACCTCACGAACCCGTACCCCACTATCGTCGGTATCGATCAAACGAACCCCAAGGCTCGCTAGCTGGTGGATCTGACGGACCATGTCCTGATTCTCTGGCTGTACCTCTGACAGACTCCCCATCGATCTATGACTCAAAGCATCAACAACCACGTCGGCTTTCCCCGGATAGTATAGAATATCAACATCATAATCTTTCAACAACTCTAACCACCGTCTCTGTCGCAAGTTCAGCTCCCTCTGCCTGAAGATATACTGGAGGCTCTTGTGGTCTGTATAAATATCCACATGAACCCCATACAAATAATGTCTCCAAATCTTCAAGGCATGAATAACTGCGGCCAACTCTAAGTCGTGGGTAGGGTAATTCCTCTCATGCTTCCGTAACTGCCGGGAAGCATAGGTTATAACCTTGCCGTGCTGCATCAAAACACACCCTAGCCCGATACCCGAGGCATCACAATAGATCACGTACCCGTCTAACCCCTCAGGAAGAGTAAGAACTGGAGCCGTAGTCAACCTTTCCTTCAGCAACTGGAAACCCTTCTCGCAAGCCTCTGTCCACTGGAACTTGGCTGCCTTCTGAGTCATCCTAGTCAACGGTGCTGAAATCGAAGCAAACTGCTCCACAAACCTACGATAATAACCCGCCATACTAAGAAATCGCGCACTCGGCCGAGTAGTAGGTCTCGTCTAAGACTTGACTGCCTCAATCTTTGCCGTATCCACCCGAACACCATCAGCCCCAATAATGTTCCCCAGGAATGCCACTGAGGCCAACCAAAACTCACACTTGGAGAACTTGGCGAATAACTGCCGGCTCCGGAGGACCCCAAGTACCGTCCTCAAGTGATCTGCATGCTCCTGCTCTGTGCACGAATAAACCAGGATGTCATCAATGAATACTATAACAAATGTATCCAAACATGGCTTGAACACCCGGTTCATCAAATCCATAAATACCGCTGGAGCGTTGGTCAAACCGAAAGACATAACCCTGAACTCATAGTGCCCATACCGTCACGAATGCGCTTTGGGATGTCTCTCTCGAACTCGAACTCGATGATAACTGCACCGCAGTCTATCTTGGAGAAACACCTCGCACCCTGCAACTGGTCAAACAAATCATCAATCCTGGGGAGGGGGTACCTATTCTTGATGGTTACCTTATTCAGCTGCCTGTAATCAACACACATACGCAGCGTCCCATCCTTCTTCTTCACAAACAAAATCGGCGCTCCCCAGGGAGAAACACTAGGTCTGATAAAGTCTTTTTCTAGCAAATCTTTCAGCTGGTCCTTCAGCTCCCTCAACTCAGCAGGTGCCATGCTGTATGGCGGAATAGAAATACGAGTGTCTGGCAACGTGTCAATACAAAACTCAATCTCCCTCTCAGGAGGGATACCCGGAAGGTCGTCTGGGAACACATCTGGAAACTCCCTAACCACTGGTACTGACTGAAGAACTGGCACCTCAGCCTCTGTATCAAATACCCGAGCAAGATCATAGATGTACCATTTCTGCACCATCTTCCTAGCCTTGAGGTAAGAAACAAACCTATCCCTCGGCGACGCTGTGTTGCCCTTCCACTCGATAACTGGCTCGCCAGGAAACTGGAACCGAACCAACCTGTCCCTACAGTCAACGCTGGCATAACAAGAAGCCAACCAGTCCATACCCATAATGACATCAAAATCTGTCATCTCCAACTCTATCAAGTCTGCAAGGGTCTGACGACTGTAAATAAATACCGGACAACCTCTATACACCCGCTCAGCTAACACCGAATCACCCACTGGCGTAGCTACCTCAAAAGGCTCTATCGACACCGGCACTATCCCGATTCTACCCGCAATAAGAGGGGACACATAGGACAAAGTAGAACCTGGATCTATCAAAGCATATACGTCACAGCATGAAATCAATAATGTACTTGGACGGCGCCGTGGAAGCCTCACGATCTGGCGGCTGGCTAAGGAATAAATGCGGTTCTGTGGACCGCTAGAATTGGAACCACCACCACGACCTCTGCCGCGGCCTTCCGGTCCGTGAGCACCGCCTCGGGCGCATAACCACGTAAGAGGAAGACCAAAGAATCGATCCCGCTGTACCTTGTACCACCCATGCTGCCTCTAGACGGACAATCTCTCCTCAAATGGCCCTGCTGGCCACAAGAGTAACAAGCTCCCGGAGCCATGCGGCACTCGCCCTGGTGAGACCTACCGCATCGAGCACACTGAGATGTAGGTGGTCTCGATCAGTGACGGTTTCTGCCTCCCTGAAACCCCAAAGTCCTGGAGCCCTGACCTGCTCCTGAATGACCTGGCTGATCAGACCTCCTGCCAGATTACCGTGAAGGAGCACTCTGTGCTGGCTGGAATGTGGACCTAGTTCGCCGAGGCCGTCGCTAAAATCGCCCTGAGACCTGCCCCGCCTTGGGCCGGCTCGAGTCAATCTGATCCTCCATCTCTCTATCCTCTATCCCCTGCACATACGCCTGCATCCTGGCAATGTCCATACCGGGCTGAAGAGCCACCCCCAAGCACGCAGTAATCATATGACGGTCTAGCCCCATCACATAACGATGAACTCTATCCGCCATGTCAGCTACAATGGTGTGCGCATGCACGCCAGGAGTCAAACTCGGTCAGACTCACGATAGTCCTCCCATTCTGCCTCAAGGTCAAGAATCTATCTACACGGGCTATCCTCATCTCAGGAGGCAAAAAGTGATCCATGAAGGCCTCTGTGAACTCCTCCCAAACAGCTGGAAGAGCATCCTCACCTCTCGACAGCTCCCATAACTCGAACCAGTTCAACGCAATATCGCGTAACCGGTAAGAGGCTAGCATAACAGACTCTGTCTCCGAAGCCCTAAGAACCTGCATAGTCCGCTGTAGCTGCCGAATAAACTCCTGCGGATCCTCCTCAGACCTCGAACCATAAAACTCGGGTGGATGACAACCCAGAAAATCCCGAATCAAGTAAATCGCCGGCTCTGGGTTAGCCGTCGCCTCGCTGTCATTGCCGCTACTATCTTGGTCAATAACCGGACCGCTTCCTCGTAGTCTCTATACTCGCACTGGCCGCGAATCGAGGCTCTGGCACCGAACCTGCGAGCTCTGCCGCCTTCGGCCTTCTAATATCGCCGGCGTGGTGAACTTCGCCGACCGCCTACTACCTCGGGCATAGTGCGTGCTCGAGTCCGTAACCCTCGAGTACCGCTAGCGCCTCTGCCGCCGCCTTGCCCTTCGGGCCCTGGTCGCCTTCCGCGAGGCATAATCGTTTCATAAGAATAGGTCGAGAGGATTCAACCTAATAAGACGACTCTCTTGCACAATCTCGGAGAGAAGAATGGAAACCAATCCTAAATGTCCTGCAGTCTCACGATTATAGATGTGGTGCACAACACACCGATAATCAAGACTCTACTAGACACGATGCGTAGACACTTTCCGAGGACTAAGCGCTCGATACCACTTTTGTCACGACCCACCCGGGAGCCGCGATCGTGCCCTACCCAGGCACCCTGCCTGTATACATCGTGAGAATAGCAATGAACATACACAATATAAAAACATGTTTAGATAATAACATCACAAAGCTGCCGATAAGGCCGCCTTCCATAAAATATGCATAATCAAAAGCAAAATCAGATAACTCGGTTCTTACAGCCCAAACCACAAAATGTGACTACAGACCTCTAAGAATAACAAATGTGGCGGGACAGGGCCCCGCCATACCCCTGAATGTACATAAATCTACAACATCAGGGAAAGACTGTACCAAAAGACAAGCCTCCGGAGAAATGGAGCTTCTGACGTCTGATAAGTGATCCTAAGAATGAGGATCCACCACCTGCTTACCCCTACCTGCGGCATGAACGCATCCCCCGAGGAAGGGGGTCAGTACACAATATGTACCAAGTATGTAAAACTGGAAAATACTGTAATTACATCATAAGTTTAAAACAAAGCCGGAGACATGTATGATAATCAAATTACAGTACACTGTGCCTTACTAACAATGAGAGTAACTAAGATTATACTTACAACATAAAAATAGGAAGCTCACGATCAAAGCAGGACCACTCGCCCGCAGTATCATTAAGCAATCCTACTCCTGGGACTATTTCACCCGCATAGGTCGTGTGGACCCGCATGAGGTATTCTCGTGATAGTCAGACTACCGCGTGGGACTATTTCACCCGCATAAGCCCATAAGGACTCGCATGAGGTATTCCTCGCATCATGGGTAGCAAATCCACGGAAACAGGTGGTATAACGTCTTGGGGTTTTACCCCTCATTTATACTCTTACCCTGAAACAGGTGGTATAACGTCTTGGGGGTTTACCCCTCATTTATACTCTTACCCTGGAGAAGGTGGTATAACATCTTGGGGGTTTACCCCTCATTTATATTCTTACCTTGCTCAACCGGCCATCATACATAACATAAGCACCACCGGCTTATCATACAATAAATAAGCAAGTTAACAAATCCCCCTAACTTCTTATTAGTCTTATTCATATACATTCTCATTTTAGTTTACTTAAGGCACTAATATGTCATTATAAAATCCGGGAATTTAACCCAAAGTACTACATACTTCCACTCTTTTTCATATAAAACTTCCAAGATACTAATAACCGTAGTATCAAGTCAAAATTACTTTTCAAGACAAGTCACAATACCTTTAGAAATAAAGTTAGGCTTCTAAATCAAGTGACTCATTTTCTTATAAAACCTTAGGCAATTGATGCCTTAAAATCAAATTGTCTTAAATCAAGTCATTTATCCCCATTTATTTTTTCCACAAAGCTAATATAACCAACTTCCCATAAAGTCGTTATATTAACTTTATACCTGTTATACCCCGTAGTTCCAGGGTATGTATGTTAGGACGTACGTACGAGAATACGACAGTAATTTTGGAAAGAAAGAAAGATGTGATTTTTCGACGGAAAATTTTCCGGGTTTTGTGAAGGAAAAAGGTTCGTTGATGGGAATTGGATTCCCAGATTTGGTATTTGGGCTTCTTGGATTATATAAGAATTTTGGGATTTTATTTTCAGAAATGGTCACGTGGGGCCCACGGGAGAAATTTACGGTTTTGTGGGGCCCGCTTTGTTTTTGAGATTTTGGATATTTTCGGAAGACGAAATATTTTAGACGAGTCGGGGGGCGACACGTATAACCCCCATGTGGCACCTTGGCCGAATTGGAGGGACAAGTGGCTAGCCACTTGTCCCCTTGGCCGAAATGGCCATGACACTTGGAGCTTGATTTCGTTGGCCATGTGGTGTGGTGGGACCCACACACACATGGCCCAATCTTGACCACACACTTGCATAGATCTTAACCCTTGAAACCTCTATAAATACCCCCTTAGTTGATGACTAATTTCATCCCACACTTGAAGCTTTCCAAAGCAAATACTCCCTCCCTTTAGCCTTGTTTTCGTCCCCCTCCCCCACTTGTGAAGAAAATACTTCTTGTATTGTTGTATAAATCCCAAATACCTTAGCCTAGTATCCCTAGTTGTATTCCAAAGTTATTTCAATACTAGGAGCCCGGAAATTCTACTTTATTCCAATAGTCGCAAAGTGAAATCCTAGAAAAATCTTCCTAGCTTGGTTAAAGTGTTAAGAGAAGTTTTTTAGAAACTTCTAAGGGTCGCTTGGAGCGGGTTAGAGCGTAAGGAATTGGAGTTAAACGTTGCTCAGGATCGACTTATAATCTTGCATAATTTTGGGCTTATCGAGGTAATGATCTATGTCCCCCTATTGTAATTGGATATTACATATTGTAGTAGTTTAGAATTGAGTATAAGATATATTGGAAGGACGATTATAAAGAATTGAACTGTACTCACATTGGACTGTATTTACAGTAGACTTGTGTAGTATATTTGTGAGGCAGAATTGTACACGTCCGGTTAGACGTGTAATCCCCTTGGAGTTGTTGGCTTGGTAGCAGGCCTTGTTAGGGGGAGGTTATTTATGTGATTGCGGGGAGAGCGCCAAATTTTACGTAGAATAAGGAAGCTTACTTAGATTATGATACGAAGAGAACTAGAAGTTGATAGATATATTGTGGTTGTTATAGGTGGGTTTTCTACGCGCGGCATACTCGACTTGGCTTGTGGATTAAGCCGAAGAGGTATGTGATTCTTCCTATACTCTTGAGCATGATTGTTGTGAACTATATAGTGCGGTAGACGCACGTGTGTCAAGGGAGTTTAACTTCCTTTTTGTGTCCTTGACTTGATTTTAAAGTTAGGTGATTTGCTGTGAAATGTTAAGGACTTGAGTGGTTTTTGTTGGTTTTAAACATAAAGTGTTATAATAGCTTTATGGGAAGTTAGTTATAACGACTTTATGAAAATGAAAGAATGGTTTTATTATCGGATTAAAAATGGTAACTTGACTTTAAAGGGAAAAGTGATTTGGTTTAAAAAGAAGGTATGAAAATTATTTTGGTTTACTTAAAATAATAGTTTTGGATACTACGAGCGTTAGTATCATATGAATTTTTTTTTGAAAGAAATGGGTCTTTTTAAGAGAGTTGAAGTATGTAGTACTTGGGGTTAAAACCCGGATTTTGGTATAATAATGAGAGTCTAGAAGTATGGTAATTTGCTTGTGCTTGCTTGTGCTTGCTTGTGATAGCCTTGTTGTGTAGAAGTTGTATTGTTATGCTACCGTGTCTCTCGATGGAGGGCTGGTATATTGTTATTGTTGTTACATGGACATGTCTGCACCGATGAAGAATTCCGGGGGCTTGTGGCCATGCGACGGGGTTGATTACCTGGTATATTGTTATTGTTGTTACATGGACATGTCTGCACCGATGAAGAATTCCGGGGGCATGTGGCCATGCGACGGGGTTGATTACTCGGTATATTATTATTGTTGTTACATGGACATGTCTGCACCGATGAAGAATTCTGGGGGCATGTGGCCATGCGGCAGGGTTGATTACCCGATATATTGTTATTATTGCATCCTGGACATGTCTGCACCGATGGAGAATTCCGGGGGCATGCGGCCATGATGCGGGCATGATTGATGTTGTGGGCGTGAGACCCATAGTTATATTTGAGTAATGACTTTGAGGGCGTGAGTCCCTGACTTGACATGACTGCTTACAGATTGTGTACTGTAGTTTGGTTATCATACATGTCTCCTGTTTTATATAGACTGCTATGATTCTATCACCGTATTTTCAGTTTCACATACTTGGTACCTGTTGTACTGACCTCCTTCGGGGGGCTGCGTTCATGCCGCAGGTAGAGGTACACCAGTTGTTGATCCTCGCTCATAGGATCGCAGTTCAGCGTTGGTGAAGCTCCGTTTCTCCGGAGGCTTATCTTTTGGTATAGTTCCCTGTCATTATAGGTACTTGTACATTCAGGGGTATGGCGGGGCTCTGTCCCATCATAGTTGTTACATTCTTAGAGGTCTGTAGTACTGTTGTGGGCAGGGTTTGTAAAGGATTTTAACTGTTCGGTTTCATATATGTATATACATGAAGGTAACCGTTTTGGTTAGCCTGTTTTCTTATGTTGTCTCTTGTTTCCTGTTTAAATTTTATTTCTGCTGATTTTCTCTGATGTTGTTATCACTAGGGTGCCGGGGTAGGCACGATCCACGCCCGAGATCGGGTCGTGACAAAAGTGGTATCAGAGCAGTTAATCCTCGAAAAGTGTCTACAGACCATATCTAGTAGAGTCTTGATTATCGGCGTGCTGTGCACCACACCTATAATCAGGAGGCTATGGGATATCTAGGATTGGTTTCTATTTCTTCTCACTCTGAGATCGTGCCTTAGAGATGTGTTATAAGTTGGACTCCCTCTGACGTATTCTTTTGTGCCAGTTATGCCTCCATGCAAGGCAACCAGAGCCCAAAAGGGCAAGGCGAGAGGAGGCTGCAGAGCAAAGAACGGTCTCTACTGAGGCCACAGTACCTGAGCCTCCAGTCCCACAGCCTGGAGCAGAGGAGATGGGTTACAAGGAGATGGCCCAGTTATTAGCCAGGATCGTGGCACGGCACGAGGATAGACTGGATGCAGCAGTTCCAGTAGCACCCGTAGTTCACCCCAGATCGGATAGTTTGAGACTACGGGACTTTTTGAGTTGCAGCCCGCCAGAGTTTTATGGGTCGAGGCCTGAGGATGATCCGCAGGAGTTCATCAAGCGATTCTACGGATCGCGAGAGTGATCAAGGCTTGGAGACCGAGTCGGTGGTCTTAGGTTCGTATCGGCCGCGTGATCTGCGATGATCGTTTGATTCGTGAGCCGCCCCGGGGTATGCGCCTCCAGCTATTTGGGACGAGTTCTCGGAGGCATTTCTCAGCCATTTCTTGCCTCCACAGATGAGGAGAGCACGGGCCGACAGATTACGATCTTTGAGACAGAGAGGGCGTACGGTTCGGGAGTACAACGTGGAGTTCGACTCGTTGGCTCGATATGTCCCTGCGTTAGTGGCAGATATGGGGGACAGAGTGCACTGCTACGTCACGGGGCTCGATGACTACTTGGTAGAGGCTTGCTCGGGTGTAGCTCTTCAGTCGGGCATGGACATTGTCCGCATGCAGGCTTATGCACTTGGGTGTGAGGATCGGAGAGGCCGACGGATTGACCAATACCAGCAGAAGAAGGCCAGGACGGCAGGGTCCTTTGGTAACTTTCGAGGCGGACCGCCGCAGCAGCAGACTAGTTATGCGCCTCCGCCAGTACAGAGTGGTCCTCACGCCTTCGTGAGCAGTCGTGGCTCCAGGGGTTCGAGTTTTCGGGAGTAGGGTGTTGGCGGATCGGCCACCCCTCGGTGGTCAATGTGGTAGACCCCATTTTGGGAGTGTCGTCTTTGCCAAGGGAGCTGTTATATTTGCGACAGCAGGCCATTTTGCGAAATTGTCCAACGGTAGCTCGGATGTAGAGACTCGCCGGGATCGTGGTGGTTCATCTCTTCTTTGTGCGTCGTGCAGGGAAGGAACATGTTTAGAACGACAAAAGGGAAAGTGAAGCAATAGTTACAGGTATTGTCATGACCCACCCAGCTCGCGATGTGCCCTACACAGGCACCCTTTCGTAAACATCGAGAATGGCAATGAACATACACAATGATAAAATGCTTAAACATAAAAATAACCGCAGGCTAGCCGATAAGGCCACCTTCCGTAAAATATACGTAATAGAACAGTACATTTTTTTTTCTTTACAACCCAATCCACAATGTGACTACAGACCTCTAAGAATAACAACTCTGGCGGGACAGGGCCCCGCCATACCCCTGAATGTACTGTTCGGAGAGGCCGACGGATTGACCAATACCAGCAGAAGAAGGCCAGGACGGCAGGGTCCTTTGGTAACTTTCGAGGCGGACCGCCGCAGCAGCAGACTAGTTATGTGCCTCCGCCCGATGAGTGGTCCTCTGATCTTGAGGCGGTCGGGGCTCGAGGTTGAGTTTCGAGGAGTAGGGGTGTTGGCCAGATGCAGCCACCCCTACCTCGGTGTGGTCAATGTGGTAGACCCCATTTTGGGGAGTGTCGTGCTGCCAAGGGAGCCTGTTATATTTGCGGCCAGCAGGGCCATTTTGCGAGAAATTGTCCAACCAGAGGTAGCTCGGATGTAGAGACTCGGCCTTCGGGATCAGCGGCTGGTTCATCTCCTTCTTTTGTGCGTCGTGCAGGGAATGAACATGTTTAGAACGACAAAAGGGAAAGTGAAGCAATAGTTACAGGTATTGTCACGACCCGACCCAAGCTCGCATCGGTGCCCTACACAGGCACCCCTTTCGATAAACATCGAGAATAGCAATGAACATACACAATGTATAAAATGCTTAAACATAAAAATAATCGCAGCTAGCCGATAAGGCCACCTTCCGTAAAATATACGTAATAGAGCGAGACATTTTTTTCTTTACAACCCAATCCACAATGTGACTACAAACCTCTAAGAATAACAACTCAAGCGGGGCCCCGCCATACCCTGAATGTACAACAACCGACAATACCGAGGATAAGCCTCCGAATAAAGGAGCTTCTCAACGGTGAACAATGATCCTAAGAGCGAGGATCAAGAACTCAGCGCGGATGAACGCAGCCCGGAGAGGTCGATAACATGTACCAAATATGTGAAACAGAAAGTATCAGAATGAAATCATAAGTCTAAAATAAAGCGGAGCGGTATGATAACAAAATTACGACACGAAGGCCTTACTAACAATGAGAGTAAATCAAGAGAATACGTACAACATCACAATAGGAGACTCCCGATCATATCATGGGTAGCGAACCCCTAGAAACAGGTGGTATAACGTCTTGGGGGGTTTCTACCCCTCATTTATACTCTTACCCTGAAGCAGATGGTATAACGTCTTGGGGGTTTTCCCCTCATTTATACTCTTACCCTGAAGAAGGTAATAAAGCAGGTGGTATAATGTCTTGGGGGCTTACCCCTCACTTATACTCTTATCCTGGAGAAGGTGGTATAGCGTCTTGGGGGTTTGCCCCTCACTTATACTCTTACCCTATCTCAAACCGGCCGTCATACAATAAATAAGCAAGTTAGAAATCCCCCTAACTTCTTATTAGTCTTATTCATCCACACTCTCATTTTAGTTCACTCAAGGCACTAATATGTTATTATAAATCTGGGAGTTTAACCCAAAGTACTACGTACTTCTAACCTTTTGAAAATGACTCATTTTCATATAAAACTTCCAAGATACTATAAACCGTAGTATCAAGTCAAAATTTCTTTTCAAGACAAGTCACAATACCTTTAGAAATAAAGTTAGGTTTCTAAATCAAGTGACTCCTTTTCTTATTAAAATCTTAGGCAATTGATGCCTTCAAATCAATTTGCCTTTCATTAAATCAAGTCATTTATCATACTTAAATTACTTAGAGTAAACCACTCTTTTTAACTTTCCATAAAGCTATTATAACCAACTTACCATAAAGCCGTTATACTAGCTTTATACATTAGCAACTTACATACTTCTTTATAACCAAGAGACTTAAACTTTCCAACAAAACAAGTATCAAAAATACTTTCAACATACTTAAAGTCTCTTAACTTTTGCAAACCAAGGTATCCTTAATATTTAAACAAGTGAGTTAACTCCCTAACTCAACCAACTTGGACATTCTTAAAATAAGCCAAGGATATCAAATGGACCTAGATTGTCAAAATCTTGTACGTCTACCGTACTATACATTTACAACCTATTCATGCTCAATAGATAAGAAAGTTCCACATACCTCTTCGGTTTAATCCACTTGCTAAGTCCAATTCGCCGTACGTAGTATGTCAACCTATAATGACCATAGTACGTCTATTAAATTCTAGTTTCAATCGTAGAATATTCCAAGTGCAAAGTCACTAAATTCTACGGAAAATCGGACAGCACTTCCTTTGTTTCTACTCACTTTGCCACCTTTTTCAAGGCCGAATACAATAACCAAACACGCCACATTTAAGGCCCAAACAATGCAATCAACAATAGGGGTTTACACGCCTACTAGACGTGTAAAATTCCGCCCCACAAACGATATCAAATTAATACAACTTACTAGGCCAATTCGGCAAACGTGAAGTACTACAACATCAATTCTTATCCAATTTCCATTTCGATCCAAGTTATTAGCCTAACATGATATCAAGTCGCAATCGATTATAACTACTATAATCTCCAAGTTATTAACATGGCGATTCTAATAACGACGATTTGTAATCCAACTTCACCGCTTACATTACATTTCGTATTATAATGCTACAAGCAATCCATAATACTTATAAACTTCAACACATATCACATGATCACTAATAACTTATCATAACATGAAATCTTCAATTACAAAAGTAAAATGAAGGTTATACCTCAATTAGCCCAAATATGATCCAAGATCACAAGTCACTCCTTAGCAACTTTAGCTCCTCCTTTTGACGTTCCAATCCGCTCCAAGCAACCCTTAGAAGCTCATGAATAACTCATCTTCAAGTTCCCACTTCAAAGTTGGATAACTCCTTAGGTTTTCGCCTTGCGACTAACCCGAAAACTATCGTTTTCCGAGATTTTTCTATTGAGATATGCTTACAATACCCTTAGGTACCTTGGTTTAAAGTGAGGAGATTATTGGACAACAAACAAAAAAATTTCCCTTTGAAACCATGCCAATGCCGTGAGCTCCCTTAAGAGCAAGAACAAGTTTTTCAATTTTTTTCTCTAAGTGTGGAATGACAAAGTCTTGCTACTAGTATACTTAAATAACACAAGGAAGGGTCAAGATTAAAACAAATGGATGGCTTGGATACATTTCACATGGATCTTGCCCAAGTGGCCCTTGGACTTTAGTCAACAATGTCAAGCTTTAGCAAGACTTGGATATTTAAATTATGGTCAAATGACCATTCTAACCATGCCATTTTCGTCCAAGACCATTAAGGGGGGGTGACGCGTGTCGCCCTCCCGTTCGTCGCAACATTTCGTTTTCCGACAATTTCCAAAATTCCGCTAAATTCTTACTCGTCTCGAATCTTAACATTTGAGTTCTTACGTACGTTCTTATAAACCTATCCTGGAATTTTCCGGGGTGTAACATTCTTCCCCCCTTAGAAACATTCGTCCACGAATGTTCTTCTGGGAGTCAAACTTAAAGATAGCCATAACGTCTCCTTACAACCCCTACATACCAATAATGCCACACGTGGCCACATAACAATGCTCATACAAAAATGTCAACCTGAACCCCCATGTGTCAACGTCGATTATCTGCATAACGCTTCTGCTGACTCTAAGCTTACTAACAATCTTTCCCGGATAAGCTTCGCCTTATCCACAGCCCGCTGAATCAAGTCTGGACCAAATAACTGAACCTCGCCTATGTCGAACCATCCAACCGGCGATCTACACTTTCTTACAAACAAGGCCTCATACAGGGCCATCTGAATACTGGAAGGGTATCTGTTATCGAACGTAACACAACAAGAGGCAATTAACCCTCCCGGCTATAACTGAAATCAAGAACACAGGCCCGCAACCTATCCTCAAGTGCCTGGATAGTACGCTCTGCCTGTCCGTCGGTCTGAGGGTGGTAATGCATCACTGAGACTCACCTGTGTCCCTAAAACCCTTCTGAAAAACCTCCAGAAGTTATCTGTAATCGAGCTCATCTGTCTGACATCATAAACGTAGGAACCCCGTGCAGTCTCACAATCTCTCTGCTATACAAGCTAGCATAAACCTCAGCCGAGTAAGTGGTCCTAACCGGAAGAACACGACTGATTTCGTCAGCCTATTTACCATGACCCCCAGGGAGTCGCACTTCCTCCGAGTACGATGCCACCCTGTAACAAGACCCATAGTAATTACCTCTCATATCTAGGTTGGGATTTCAATCGCCTGCAATAGCCCACTGGGCTTCTGGTGCTCAACCATGACCTGCTACTAACGCGGACACTAAGCAGTAAACTCCGCTATGTCCCTTTTCCGGTCATCTTACCCATACATACATCTGAGGTCACGACACAACTTAGTCGACCCCGAACAATTTGAGCAATAAGCACTGTATGCCTCCCCTAAAACCTGCTGACTAGCCCTGCAGCACCGGGTACACACAATCTATCCTCAAAACACAGCACCTCATCCGGTGCTACTCAAACAAACTCTTCTCTTCTCGGAGATCCGTATCTCGATACTGCATCATAACTGGATCCTCATACTGTCGCCTCTTTACCTCCTTAACGACGGAAGACTCGGCAACCTCTCGGATCTAAACTTCATTAACCTTGGAAACAATTAATCGAACCCCTAGGCTCGGTAGCTGATGAATCTCACGGACCACGTCCTATCTATCTGGCTGCCCATCTGGCAGACTACCCTTAGATCCACGACAAAGAGTATCTGTAACTGTCTTGGCTTTCCCCGGATGGTATAGGATATCAATATCACAATCCTTGAGTAACTCTAACCACCATCGCTGTCGCAATTTCTACTGCCTCAGTCTGCAGATATACCGGAGGCTTTTGTGGTTTGCACAAATATCCACATGAAGTCTGTATATACGTCATGCCCCCAAATCTTCAAGGCATGATTTAACTGCCGCCAGCTCTAAATCGGGAGTGGCGTAATTTCCTTTCCTGCTTCCCTAACTACCGGGAAAAACATAGGCTCTACCCTTATCGGGTTGCGTCAGCACACAACCTAGCCCAACACCCAACGTGTTATCATAAAAACCTAACCCTCTAGTCTCACAGGAGGGGTTAGAACTGTAGTCGTGGTCAACTTATCATCCAATAACTGAAAGCCTTTCTCTGTTGCAACCAAACTTGGTCACTAACTTAGATTTGATCCTTTTGCTTGCCTCCTGGCTAAGACTTCCTATCAATCACAATCTAGGGGGGGGGGGGGAATTTCCTTGATCTTGTAAAGTAGTAACCCGGTTTTTCCTTCCCCAGTTTGTAGAGCCTATAGCTAGGTTTACCACATTTCCTCGAAACGTTCTTACTTCCCATTATTTACTAATGGCCTTTACACTAGTCTGGGGTAGTCATACCTCGTGCAACTTACATACCCATAGTCGTATTTTCATTTATCATTCTGGCCATATCCTTACCTTAGGCTTATTATCAGCGAAAGTATTTCTATCTTGATTCATAATCGTACAGTTTCATATATGCGTACTACCTGCATTTTGACCTCACGACACTTCCTCGACTTCTTGGAACGTCGTTCTTAATTACCCCAACACAATACTTTTCCCACGGTTACCTAAAACTGTAACCTATTGCATGACGATTCTAAAGACATTACCAGTCTCCTATCCTTCGTCTAACAACATGGGTACACATAACCCCATAATACGCAAAACTGTCCTTTTTCGTGGGGGAGAGAACTTATCTCTCTATCAAAATCTAAATCATCAAGCGCCACCTTAAACGTATAGATTTTTAAAATCTACCAGCGATGTCTTCTATTTTCCGCAGCCACACTCGTACTTATCTTATTCTTGCTTGCGCTATCACGAACTTATCCGGAAGGTCGTGGCCCTGACCGCCACACCAAACCAACTCCAAGTACATCCAAGGGCACTTAGCATAAACCCCTTCAAATTCGAGTATTTCTTACTTTCTGCATCAACTACCTCAAGTGAACAAGTCCCACGGACTTATTAAAAACAACAATGTCAAAGAAGGAAGGATAATTCACTGGTTACCCCCACTTTTCTTCCTTTCCACTCGATAACCGGCTTACCGGGAAACTGGTACCGAATCAATTCTCTCTCTGTAGTCCACGTTGGCATAACAAGAGGCCAACTAGTTCGTACTCATAATGACCTCAACGTCTGTCATAACAGCTCTGCTAGGTCTGCTAGGGTCCAACGACTGTATCGTTACTGGCAATTATTATCTAACCGCTCAGCTACCACCCAACACTCACGGGTGTAGTCACCTCGAAAGGTCCTCATGGATTCCGGTTCCATTTCTTCACACTTGGTTGCTCTCTTTCTTACTGGTCGTACTCTTCCCGTACTTCCAAACTTATTGTAGCGTGCGTACATAGCTTTCATACTGATTTGGGCCTCCAATTTTTGGAGTTACTATTCAAAAAAACATAAGGCCGATTCAGGCTCACAACCTGGTTCCGGTGGAATGCGTCCACGAACCCGTAAAACGATTAACTAGACTTGGGCTTTGCACCCTCGTGACCCTGTCACATAGAGGGACTACTACCAACTGATCCCATTTCATTTCAAGCTATGGGGCGACCCTTAATAGATCCCCAACCCGACTCGGCGTCGTATTTAACTCCTTTCCTTGGTCTATCTTAACTTTACTACCCGAGAAGGCCTTATATATCTAAGGTCTCGGTGGTTATCAACATTCCTAGGCTCACAATTTCCACGCTTCAAGCCTAACTAATTAGTCCCCACGTGACGGTTACAAAAACTTCTCAATATACTATAATCGTGTTGTCTTGACCATAACAACCATACTTACTCCATACGGATCTCACCCGTACCATTCTCTTTATCATACTACGCAGCTTAACCTATTAACATAGTCTTCCATTAATTCCCTTAATAATAACTTCTTAAGGGTCCATTCCCTTCTCAGACAGCTCATCATTTCCTAATTATCTCAAATTAGTACGTAAAACCTTGATGAGAATTTATTAAACTGTTTCATACCTTCCCGGTATTTATTTAGTCCTTACCAAATCCTGGTAATCTAAAATCATTTTAGGCAACACGCGTCTGACCCTCATACATAATTCCGCATAGTTGTATGTCACAATACCAACTACAAACATTACCAACCTGGATACGCAATCCACATAATCTTTCCTGGGTCACTGCTGCCTTTCTCGTAGCTGCAAACAATCAATACTTGTTAGGGAGAGACAACCCTAACCATACAGCTCTATCGCACGATCTTAGGGTGAGAAGAATGGAAACCAATCCTAAATGTCCTGCAGCCTCCTGATTATAGATGTGGTGCACAACACACCGATAATCAAGAATCTACTAGACACGGTCTGTAGACACTTTCCGAGGACTAACTGCTCTGATACCACTTTTGTCACGACCCGACCCGGGCGCGATCGTGCCCTACACAGGCACCCTTTCTGTAAACATCGAGAGAATAGCGGTGAACATACACAATGATAAAATGCTTAAACATAAAAATAACCACAAAGCTAGCCGATAAGGCCACCTTCCGTAAAATATACGTAATAGAACGAGACATTTTTTCTTTACAACCCAATCCACAATGTGACTACTGCACTTAAGAATAACAACTCAAGGGACGGGGCCGCCATACCCTGAATGTACAACAACCGACAATACCGAGGATAAGCCTCCGAATAAAGGAGCTTCTCAACACCGGTGAACAATGATCCTAGGCGAGGATCAAGAATCAGCACTACTGCGGCATAAACGCACCAAGGAGGTCGATAACATGTACCAAATATGTGAAACGAAAGCATCAGAATGAAATCATAAGTCTAAAATAAAACTGGAGACAGGTATGATAACAAAATTACAGTACACAGTGCCTTACTAACAATGAGAGTAAATCAAGAGAATACGTACAACATCACAATAGGAGACTCCCGATCATATCATGGGTAGCGAACCCCTAGAAACAGGTGGTATAACGTCTTGGGGGTTTCTACCCCTCATTTATACTCTTACCCTGAAGCAGGTGGTATAACGTCTTGGGGGTTTTCCCCTCATTTATACTCTTACCCTGAAGAAGGTAATAAAGCAGGTGGTATAATGTCTTGGGGGCTTACCCCTCACTTATACTCTTATCCTGGAGAAGGTGGTATAGCGTCTTGGGGGTCTGCCCCTCACTTATACTCTTACCCTATCTCAAAACGGTCGTCATACAATAAATAAGCAAGTTAGAAATCCCCCTAAGTTCTTATTAGTCTTATTCATCCACACTCTCATTTTAGTTCACTCAAGGCACTAATATGTTATTATAAATCCGGGAGTTTAACCCAAAGTACTACGTACTTCTAACCTTTTGAAAATGACTCATTTTCATATAAAACTTCCAAGATACTATAAACCGTAGTATCAAGTCAAAATTTCTTTTCAAGACAAGTCACAATACCTTTAGAAATAAAGTTAGGTTTCTAAATCAAGTGACTCCTTTTCTTATTAAAATCTTAGGCAATTGATGCCTTAAAATCAATTTGCCTTTCATTAAATCAAGTCATTTATCATACTTAAATTACTTAGAGTAAACCACTCTTTTTAACTTTCCATAAAGCTATTATAACCAACTTACCATAAAGTCGTTATACTAGCTTTATACATTAGCAACTTACATACTTCTTTATAACCAAGAGACTTAAACTTTCCAACAAAACAAGTATCAAAAATACTTTCAACATACTTAAAGTCTCTTAACTTTTGCAAACCGAGGTATCCTTAATATTTAAACAAGTGAGTTAACTCCCTAACTCAACCAACTTGGACATTCTTAAAATAAGCCAAGGATATCAAATGGACCTAGATTGTCAAAATCTTGTACGTCTACCGTACTATACATTTACAACCTATTCATGCTCAAGAGATAAGAAAGTTCCACATACCTCTTGGTTTAATCCACTTGCTAAGTCCAATTCGCGTCGTAGTATGTCAACCTATAATGACCATAGTCGTCTATTAAATTCTAGTTTCAATCATAGAATATTCCAAGTGCAAAGTCACTAAATTCTACGGAAAATCGGACAAAGACTTCCTTTGTTTCTACTCACTTTGCCACCTTTTCAAGGCCGAATACAATAACCAAACACGCCACATTTAAGGCCCAAACAATGCAATCAACAATAGGGGTTTACACGCCTACTAGACGTGTAAAATTCCGCCCCACAAACGATATCAAATTAATACAACTTACTAGGCCAATTCGGCAAACGTGAAGTACTACAACATCAATTCTTATCCAATTTCCATTTCGATCCAAGTTATTAGCCTAACATGATATCAAGTCGCAATCGATTACAACTACTATAATCTCCAAGTAATTAACATGCGACGATTCTAATAACGACGATTTGTAATCCAACTTCACATGGCTTACATTACATTTCAGATTCTAAGGCTACAAGCAATCCATAATACTTATAAACTTCAACACATATCACATGATCACTAATAACTTATCATAACATGAAATCTTCAATTACAAAAGTAAAATGAAGGTTATACCTCAATTAGCCCAAATATGATCCAAGATCACAAGTCGCTCCTTAGCAACTTTAGCTCCTCCTTTGGCGTTCAATCCGCTCCAAGCAACCCTTAGAAGCTCATGAATAACTCATCTTCAAGTTCCCACTTCAAAGTTGGATAACTCCTTAGGTTTTCGCCTTGCGACTAACCCAAAACTATCTTTTCCGAGATTTTTCTATTGAGATATGCTTCTGATACCCTTAGGTACCTTGGTTTAAAGTGGGAGATTATTGGACAACAAACAAAAAATTTCCCTTTGAAACCATGCCAATGCCGTGAGCTCCCTTAAGAGCAAGAACAAGTTTTTCAATTTTTTTCTCTAAGTGTGGAATGACAAAGTCTTGCTACTAGTATACTTAAATAACACAAGGAAGGGTCAAGATTAAAACAAATGGATGGCTTGGATACATTTCACATGGATCTTGCCCAAGTGGCCCTTGGACTTTAGTCAACAATGTCAAGCTCTAGCTTTAGCAAGACTTGGATATTTAAATTATGGTCAAATGACCATTCTAACCATGCCATTTTCGTCCAAGACCATTAAGGGGGGGGGGGGGGGCCCACCCGTTCGTCGCAACATTTCGTTTTCCGACAATTTCCAAAATTCCGCTAAATTCTTACTCGTCTCGAATCTTAACATTTGAGTTCTTACGTACGTTCTTATAAACCTATCCTGGAATTTTCCGGGGTGTAACAGGTATATTCTTAACCCTCTAGAGACTAGTATGCATTGATGTTATTGCGATGTGTTAAGTGTTATGTTCGGATAGCTTTGTGTTAAAATGTGATTTAGAAGCCTGGTAAGTGAAAAGGGTAAGTCTGGGGATGAGAAAATTTTGAACCTTAGAAATTATAACAATCGAGACCTTAGATGTAAGGCCATCTTGAGTAAAATATTTTACGGTTATCTTTGTCGGAGTACATAGTATACGTGGGGTATATTCGGGTGAGAAGTCCATGAGTGGTGGGAGCTTTTGAGATATTGGAGATGATTCCTCGTTGGCTTGGATTTGAGTTTTGCGCACATGTTATATTCTGGCCATGGGTGGCATGATCGGTTTTGTAAGTGTAGTAGTGGAGACTATACCGGCGTAGGTACGTTTGGAGACTTAGAGGGAACATTCGGGACGAATGTTTCTAAGGGGGGAAGAATGTTATACCCCGTAGTTCCAGGGTATGTATGTGAGGACGTACGTACGAGAATACGACAGTAATTTTGGAAAGAAAGAAAGATGTGATTTTTCGACGAAAAAGTTTCCGGGTTTTGTGAAGGAAAAAGGTTCGTTCATGGGAATTGGATTCCCAGATTTGGTATTTCGGCTTCTTGGATTATATTAGAATTTTGGGATTTTATTTTCAGAAATGGTCACGTGGGGCCCACGGAGAAATTTACTGTTTTGTGGGGCTGCTTTGTTTTTGAGATTTTCGGTATTTTGGATATTTTCGAAGACGAAATATTTTGACGAGTCGGGGCGACACGTGTCACCCCATGTGGCACTGGCGGGTGGAGGACAAGTGGCTAGCCACTGTCCCCTCGCCGAAATGGCCATGACACTGAGCTTGATTTACGTTGGCCATGTGGTGTGGTGGGACCCACACACACATGGCCCAATCTTGACCACACACTTGCATAGATCTTAACCCTTGAAACCTCTATAAATACCCCCTTAGTTGATGACTAATTTCATCCCACACTTGAAGCTTTCCAAAGCAAATACTCCCTCCCTTTAGCCTTGTTTTCGTCCACCTCCCCCACTTGTGAAGAAAATACTTCTTAGATGAAGTGTTAAGAGAAGTTGTTTGGAAACTTCTAAGGGTTGCTTGGAGCGGGTTGGAGCGTCAGGAATTGGAGCTAAACGTTGCTCAGGATCGACTTATAATCTTGGATAATTTTGGGCTTATCGAGGTAATGATCTATGTCCCCCTATTGTAATTGGATATTACATATTGTAGTAGTTTAGAATTAAGTATAAGATATATTGGAAGGACGATTATAAAGAATTGAATCAGACTCACATTGGATTCAGATGATGAGACTTGTAGTATATTTGTGAGGCAGAATTGTACACGTCCGGTTAGACGTGTAATCCCCTTGGAGTTGTTGGCTTGGTAGCAGGCCTTGTTAGAGGGAGGTTATTTATGTGATTGCGGGGGGGGAGGGGGGGAGGTGCTGCCGAATTTTCTGTAGAATAAGGAACTGTTTACTTAGATTATGATACGAAGAGAACTAGAAGTTGATAGATATATTGTGGTTGTTATAGGTGGGTTTTCTACGCGCGGCATACTCGACTTGGCTTGTGGATTAAGCCGAAGAGGTATGTGATTCTTCCTATACTCTTGAGCATGATTGTTGTGAACTATATAGTGCGGTAGACGCACGTGTGTCAAGGGAGTTTAACTTCCTTTTTGTGTCCTTGACTTGATTTTAAAGTTAGGTGATTTGCTGTGAAATGTTAAGGACTTGAGTGGTTTTTGTTGGTTTTAAACATAAAGTGTTATAATAGCTTTATGGGAAGTTAGTTATAACGACTTTATGAAAATGAAAGAATGGTTTTATTATCGGATTAAAAATGGTAACTTGACTTTAAAGGGAAAAGTGATTTGGTTTAAAAAGAAGGTATGAAAATTATTTTGGTTTACTTAAAATAATAGTTTTGGATACTACGAGCGTTAGTATCATATGAATTTTTTTTTGAAAGAAATGGGTCTTTTTAAGAGAGTTGAAGTATGTAGTACTTGGGGTTAAAACCCGGATTTTGGTATAATAATGAGAGTCTAGAAGTATGGTAATTTGCTTGTGCTTGCTTGTGCTTGCTTGTGATAGCCTTGTTGTGCAGAAGTTGTATTCTTATGCTACCGTGTCTCTCGATGGAGGGCCGGTATATTGTTATTGTTGTTACATGGACATGTCTGCACCGATGAAGAATTTCGGGGGCTTGTGGCCATGCGACGGGGTTGATTACCCGGTATATTGTTATTGTTGTTACATGGACATGTCTGCACCGATGAAGAATTCCGGGGGCATGTGGCCATGCGACGGGGTTGATTACCCGGTATATTGTTATTGTTGTTACATGGACATGTCTGCACCGATGAAGAATTCTGGGGGCATGTGGCCATGCGGCAGGGTTGATTACCCGATATATTGTTATTATTGCATCCTGGACATGTCTGCACCGATGGAGAATTCCGGGGGCATGCGGCCATGATGCGGGCATGATTGATGTTGTGGGCGTGAGACCCATAGTTATATTTGAGTAATGACTTTGAGGGCGTGAGTCCCTGACTTGACATGACTGCTTACAGATTGTGTACTGTAGTTTGGTTATCATACATGTCTCCTGTTTTATATAGACTGCTATGATTCTATCACCGTATTTTCGCCACATACTTGGTACTGTTATCGACCTCATTCGGGGGGCTACGTTCATGCCGCAGGTAGAGGTACACCAGTTGTTGATCCTCGCTCATAGGATCGCAGTTCAGCGTTGGTGAAGCTCCGTTTCTCCGGAGGCTTATCTTTTGGTATAGTTCCCTGTCATTGTAGGTACTTGTACATTCAGGGGTATGGCGGGGCCCTGTCCCATCATAGTTGTTACATTCTTAGAGGTCTGTAGTACTGTTGTGGGCAGGTTTTGTAAAGGATTTTAACTGTTCGGTTTCATATATGTATATACATGAAGGTAACCGTTTTGGTTAGCCTGTTTTCTTATGTTGTCTCTTGTTTCCTGTTTAAATTTTATTTCCGCTGATTTTCTCTGATGTTGTTATCACTAGGGTGCCCGGGGTAAGGCACCAGTCACGGGCCCGAGATCGGGTCGTGACAATACCTTAGCCAATTACAATTTCCTATCCATGGGACTTATGCGTTTAAAACGAAACAAGTATCATATACTTTAAAACTCTTCAAGTCCCTTAACTTTAAAAACTTAAGACATCCTTAATACTTTTAAAGAAGTGAGTTAATCCCCCAACTTACCCAACTTGGCTATTCATAAAACTAGTAGGATATCAAGGTTTTTGTACGTCTACCGTACTATATACGTGCAACTATTCATGCTCAAAAGATAGGAAAGTTCTACATACCTCTTCGGATCAATCCACTTGCCAAGTACAATGTCCCGCACGTATTATGTCAACCTATAATGACCATAATACGTCTATTAACTTCTTACTTCAAACGTAGAATATTATAAGTGTAAAGTCACTAAATTCTACGGAAAATCGGACAGCACCTCCTTTGTTTCTACACACTTTGCCACCTTTTTCAAGGCCGAATTCAATAACCAAACACGCCACATTTAAGGCCCAATCAATGCAATTAACAACAGGGGATTACACGCCTACTAGACGTGTAAAATTCCGCCCACAAAAGATATCAAACTAATACAAACTACTAGTCCAATTCAGCCACATTGAGATACAATAACACCAATTCTTATCCAATTTCCATTTCAATCCAAGTTGTTAGCATAACATGATATCAAGTCGCAATCGATTATAACTACTATAATCTTCAAGTAAGTAACATGCGACGATTCTAATAAACGACCAAATTGTAATCCAACTTCACATGGCTTAAATGACATTTCGGATTTAAGGCTACAATCAATCCATAATACTTATAAAAACTTCAACACATATACTTCATGCTAGCAAACATGTAAGGCTAACAACAATATATAATCTTGTAACACTTAAGAGACAAGATTATTACCTCAACGATTCTTAGTCCAACTCCAATTCCGAAGTCGCTCCTTAGCAACTTAGAGCCTCTTCTAGACACTTCAATCCACTACTTGAGACCCTTAGAACAACACCAACAAATTTCCTTAAATCTTCCAAACAAAACCTAGAAAAACAACTAGGTTTTCACCTTGCGACTAATACGAAAACTATCTTTTTCCGGGATTTTTCTATTGAGATATCCTTACAATACACTCATGAACCTTTGTTTAAAGTGTGGAGCTTAATGGACAAGAAACAAAAAAAATTCTTTTCTTCTTGGAGTGAACCAGAGAGCACCTTGTGTGTTCTTCCAATTTTTCTTGAAAATTTTCTAAGTGTAGAACTTAGTCTTGCTACTAGTACTACTATATAGCACAATGGAGGGTCAAGATGTGTACAAATGGGTGGCTTGGATGAGGTTCTCTTAAATATCAAGACTTGTGGACCCATTGACTAAGTCAATTTTATCAAGCTCACTACTTGCAAGACTTGTCATCTTAAGACTATGGTCAATGACCATTTTGGCCATGTCCTATTTCGTCCAAGGCAACATAAGGGGGGTGACACGTGTCGCCCTTCCATTCGTCACAATATTCGTTTTCCGACAATTTCATAATTCCGATAAATTTTTACAAGTCTCTAATCTTAACATTTGGAATTCTCACGTACGTTCTTAAAACATGTCCTGTAAATACGGGGTGTAACACATATATAGTATAATGGAGGGCCAAGATTAGTACATATGTGTTGGCTTACACTATGATCAAGCCCAAGTGGCCCTTTGACAAGTCAACAATATCAAGCTACAAGACTTAGCAAGGCTTGGTCATCTAACTTAGGGTCAAATGACCCTTTTACCCATGCCATTTTCGTCCAAGACCAACTTAAGGGGGGTGACACGTGTCGCCCTTCCATTCGTCACAATATTTCATTTTCCGACAATTCCATAATTCCGATAAATTTTTACTAGTCTCAAATCTTATCATTTGGATTCTTACGTACGTTCTTATAAACATGTCCTGAAATTACGGGGTGTAACACGCAGCCTGCTGAATCAAGTCTGGGCCAACTAACTGAACCTCGCCCACGTCGAACCAACCAATCGGCGACCTACACTTCCGCCCATACAAAGCCTCATAGGGCATCATCTGAATGCAAGAATGGTAGTTGTTGTTATAATAAAACTCAACAAGAGGCAAGTGATCCTCCCAGCTACCCCTGAAATCAATAACACAGGCCCGCAGTATATCCTCAAGTGCCTGGATAGTATGTTCGGCCTGTCCGTCGGTCTGAGGGTGTAATGCAACACTGAGACTCACCTGTGTCCCTAACCCTTTCTGGAAAACCTCCAGAAGTTATCCGTAAACTGAGCTCATCTGTCTGGCATCATAAATGTAGGAATCCTGTGTAGTCTCACAATATCCCTGCTATATAATCTAGCATAATCCTCAGCCAAGTAAGTGGTCCTAACCGGAAGAACATGGGTTGGTTTCGTCAGCCTGTTTACTATGACCCTCAGAGAGTCGCACTTAATCTGAGTACGATGCCACCCTGTAACAAAATCCATATTAATAACCTCCCATATCTATGTTGGGATCTCAATCGCCTGTAGTAGCCCACAGGGCTTCTGGCGTTCCACCTTGACCTGCTACTAACTCTGACACTAAGAAACAAACTCCACTACGTCCCCCTTCAGGTCATCTTACCCATACATACATCTTATGTCATGATACATCTAAGTCAACCCCTGATGAATAGAGTAACGAGCACTGTGTGCCTCCCCCAGAATCTGCTGACGAAGTCCTGCAACATCGGGAGCACACAATCTGCCCTCGAATCTTAGCACCCCATCAGGCGCTACCTCAAATAAACTCTCCTCCTCTCGAAGAGTCGTATCTCAATACCGTATCATAACTGGATCATCATACTGTCGCCTCTTTACCTCCTCAACGGCGGAAGACTCGGCAACCTCTCGGATCTAAACTCCATTAACTTTGGAAACAAATAATCGAACCCCTCGGCTCGGTAGCTGATGAATCTCACGGACCACGTCCTGTCTATCTGGCTGCCCATCTGACAGACTACCCATAGATCCATGACTAAGAGCATCTGTAATTGTCTCGGCTTTCCCCGGGTGGTATAGGATATCAATATCACAATCCTTGAGTAACTCTAACCACCGTCTCTGTCGCAAATTTAGCTGCCTCTGTCTGAATATATACCGGAGGCTCCTGTGGTCTGCATAAATATCCACATGAAGCCTATATAAGTAATGCCTCCAAATATTCAAGGCACGATTAACTGCCGCCAACTCTAAATCGTGAGTAGCGTAATTCCTTTCATGCTCCCGTAACCGCCGGGAATCATAGGCTCTAACCGTATCGTGTTGCGTCAGCACACAACCTAACCCAACACCCAAAGTGTTACAATAATAACCTAACCCTCTAGTCTCTTCGGAGGGGTTAGAATTGTAGTCGAGGTCAACTTATCTTCCAATAACTGGAAGCCTTTCTCATTCGCGAAATATTCGGGCACCCTTAATCTCAATTATGGTTCCTGTTTCCATTTCTCTGTTGCAACCAAACTTGGTCATTATACTTAGATTTGATTCCTTTGCTTGCCTCATGGCTAAGACTTCCTGCCAATCACAATTTAGGGGGGGGGGGGATTTCCTTGATCTCGTCAAGTAGTAATCCTATTATTCTCTCTCGGCTCATAGAGCTTATAATCAAGTGTTCAACCTCAATTCATGGTATTACAATATTTAATGGCTTGTCAAGACTTCTTATCGTTCGAGTGTCTACTCGTCTTTCCTTTATAATTCATTTCAAGTTGTCTTGGGGTCCCTTACCCCCCCCCCCCCCGTATTTTTCTAATATCCTTCTCATCAGTACAGATGGTACCACCTTTCCTCGAGGTGTTCTTACTGCCCATCATTTACTAATGGTCTTTACACTAGTCTGGGGTAATCATATCTCGTGCAACTTACATAACCATAGTTGCATTCTCTTTTATCATTCTGGTCATAACCCTTCCTTATGCTTATTATTAGCAAAAGTATTTTTATCTTGATTCATAATCATACAGTTTCATGCATGCATACTACCTGCATTTATATCCTTACGACACTTTCTCGACCATTTCCTAACGTCTCTCTCAATTACCCCAACACAATACTTTTCCCACGGTAATCTAAAACTGTAATCTATGGCATGACGATACTGAAGACCTTACCAGTCTCATATCCTTCGTCTAACAACATGGGTACACATAACCCCATAATACATAAACTATCCTTTTACGTGGGGGAGAGAACTTGTCTCCCTTACAAAATCTTAATCATCAAGCGCCACCTTATAATCGTATAGATTTTCAAAACCTACAAACGATGTCTTCTGTTTTCCGCAGGCAGCACTCGTACTTATCTTACTCTTGCGTGCTTTCCTGAAATTATCCGGAAGGTCGTGGCCCTGACCGCCGCACCAAACCAACTCCAAGTACCTCCAAGGGCACTTAACATAAACTCCTTCAAATTCAAGTATTACTTACTTTCTGCATCAATTTACCTCAAATGAATAAGTCACACCGACTTATTAAAATCAACGATGTCAAAGAAGGAAGGATAATTCACTGGTTACAACCACTTCTCTCTGCAGTCAATGTTGGCATAACAAGAGGCCAACTAGCCCGTACACGTAATGACCTCAAAGTCTGTCATATTAGCTCTACTAGGTCTTCTTGTAACGCCCCGAACCCGGGCCCGTTACTGGTGCCTTACCCCGGGCACCCTAGTGATACAACATCAGAGAAAACCAGCGGAAAATAAAACATGAATCATGAAACAAGAGATATAATAAATAAACAGGCCAACCAAAGCGATTTGCCTTCGGTATATACATAAAACACGAGCAGTTTAATCCTTTTACAACCACCTTGCAGCGATTACTACAGACCTAAGATTTATACAACAACTATGACGGGACGGGGCCCGCCATACCCGAACGCATAAGAACTTACGGACTCGTGGTAACATACCAAAGATAAGCCTCGACGGCGGAGCTTCCCAAAACGCTGAAATGAGATCCTAAACGGGGATCGACGGTAGATGTACCTCTACTGCGGCGTGAACGCGGCCCCGAAGAGGTCGCATAACAGTACCAAGTATGTGAAACTGTAAATACTGTAAATGAAATCATAATAGTCTATAAAGCAGGAGACATGTATGATGACCAAACTACAGTATATAACATATAACGATTCACATCAAGCGAGGACTCACGCCCTCCAAATTATCACTCGTGCCCGTGGAATTTCTTCCTCACTGCCGGCAGTTTATGATATAACAATACCAAGGATTATACATGAACACCAGGTCCCACCTGTGTTATAAAAACCGTACAGGACAAGTATAACTACCAGATCCGACCGTACCAATAATACAATGCAACTAAAACACGGCCGTCACGGGGCAAGTGCGAGCCGACTACAGGATACCAAGGCGGTCACGCGGTGGCCGGGGCAAGTCTGGTGACCACGAGGACGGTCGTATCACGAAACCGTCACTATCTTGAGCGGGGCAAGTCACGGTGACTACGGATACAAGGCGAATCGATCACGAGGCGGGGCAAGTCACGAGCCACCACGGATACCGGGCGAGCGAAGAAACCTCGTGGAGAGCTAGTCCATGGAATAACACTATCAGCGGAGCATACGTGGAATTCTCCATCACGCCCGGCATGTCCAAGTAAGTTCTCAACAAGTCGAGGCCTCTATCGAGACGCGGTAATCTGAAATACCACACTTGACAAAGGCTATCATCACAAGCATAGGCAAGTTTCACAACAACAAGCATAGGCAAGTTTCACAACAACAAGCATAGGCAAGTTTCACAACAACAAGCATAGGCAAGTTTCACACAACTCAAAGTACTTTCATTTGCCAAAGTCCGGGTTTCAACCCTAAAGTACTACGTACGTTAAGTTCTTTTTAAAAGAGATCCATTACTTATTAAAGTCACCCGATACCCGTAGTATTAGAATGACCAACCCACATTCCTTTTCAAAATCAAGTAACAACATTCTTTTCCTAAGTTCGGTTGCCTAGTTTCAATTACTCAAGCTTCTCATTTTCAAATGGTTTCATAGTTCATAAACTTAATCACTTGATTCCGTTTTAGAGCAATTGAGTAATATAAGTCTCACGTGAGAGTAGGTTATTCTTGTTTACAACATTCTTATTACAGCAGCCATGATCTAGAAAATGTAATATCATTTTGTCTCATCTTAGTTTCTATGCAGATGGAGGTTTCTACTGGTTTTAATACAATTCATCATTATTCAATACATTTTCCTTTATTAACGCTGCAGTGGTCTGTCGATACACATTCTGATTTCCGAAATCAGTAAAACATTATCCTTTAAATAAAACCAAGTACTCATTACTCACGAATGAGGTTTCACATAAACATCCACATTAAAACAAATAAGTTAAGTCTCTTATCTTATAAGATCAAGTCTCTTAACTTCTAACATCCGTAAACCATTTTCTTTACCTCTCTTAAGACATTATACCTAACTCCCATCAAGCTAGTATAACTCTTTTAAAACCTTTAAAACCAAGTGTTACTCTCTTCAAAACGATTTAGAAATCTTTTGAAATACATCAAGTTCTTTATTATAACTAGCCATTATAATTCACATCGATTACCTTTTAAAACCACAAAGTATTTTCTTACCTACATAAAGTCGTTATAACGACTTCCCATAAAGCGTTATAACACTTTATGTTTTAAGAACAATCAAACACGCTTAACACGTATGCGTCTACCGTACTACATAGTTCACACATATCATGCTAGAAGAGATAGGAAGAGGTTCACATACCTCGCGACGATTTAACGACAATAAGCAAAATGCTCCAAGTACTACAACGCACTAGCCCTTTCCACTCTCGAGTAGAATACGCTACTCTTAGTACTTTCACCTATAAAGGCCACGCGTCTATTAAAATCTTAAACACACGTTCCCATCTTTCTATAGAAAATTCGCGACCTCCCCATGGCGTAAATCTCTCCTCTCTATCGAGGCCGCTACCAAGCCAACTGGGGGGTTTACACGTCTAACCGGCGTGTCCAATTCTACAACACAGTAATGGTACATAAGTCTCCTGTAAGGCCACCCTAGGTAATTACGATTCGATTCTCTTTATTCTTCAGCTTAAGTCAAAAGACATTGCGAATACTAAGTATAGTTCCATATATAGTATACTTCAACTATATATCCTAACAAACATGTAATTTCCAATTACAATAGAGGACAAGATAATTACCTCGATAAGCCCAAAATTATCCAAGTTATAATGTCGATCTGAGCAAGGTTTAGCTCCTCAGGCGCTCAAACCACTCCAAACAACCCTTAGAAGTTCTAACCAACTTACTCACATACTTGACCAACTATGAAGATTTCCTTAGGGTTTCGGTTTGAGACTAAAAGGACAAAAGGTAGTATTTCCGGACTCTACGCAAAGAGGTATCTTTGGAATACTACAAGGTACAAGGCTAAGGTATTTTGGGCATTATAACAATACTAGGGGAGTATTTCTATACCACAACAAGGGGTATTATCCGAAAACAACTAGGCTAGGTGAGTACCACGGCCAAGCCTCACTCAAAGGGGGCCTCGGCCAAAGCTCCACAAAAGGGGGGAGGGAGGGCTTTGGACGATTTCAACTCACAAAGGGGGAGAGATTCCAAGACTTGGAAAATGATTTTGGATGAAGAAAGTTCATCAACTAAGGGGGTATTTATAGCAAACCCAAAGGCCAACCAATGGCCAAGATCTAGCCAAGTGCAAGGCAAGTGTAAGGCCAAGATCAAGCCAAGTGCACCCTAGCCCCTACTCCTTAAAACCCTCACAAATATCTACACAAATATCTAGCACCACAAGCCCCCCTCAATTTCGGCCAAGCCGCCCCACTTGTCTCCATTGTGAGGGTGACACATGTCACCCTCCCGTTGGTCCAGAATGTTTCGTCTCTCGGAAAAATCCGCAAAAATACAAAACGACATAGCCGGAATTTTCCGCCGCAGTTACGCAAAACGTTTAGTCGGCGACTCTAACCGGGTGTTGTGCACAAAGGTAACTTCGGCCAAGCCACCTAGGCGGGGGTGACACGTGTCACCCTCCTAATGGCCCAAAAAAAACGTCTTTCGAAAAATATCCACAATGGCCAAAATCTCGAAAACAAAGTGGGCCCCACAAAACCGTAAATTTCTCCCGTGGGCCCCACGTGACCATTTCCGAAAATAAAATTCCATAATTCTCTAATATTCCAGGAAGTCCGAATACCAAATCTGGGAATCCAATTCCCATTAACGAACCTTTTTCTTCACAAAATAACCGGAAACTTTTCCGTCGAAAACTCACATCTTTCTTTCCTTTCAAAATTTACCGTACACTCAAATGCGTCGTCCTCACATACATACCCTGCAACTACGGGGTATAACATTCTCCCCTCCTTAGAAACATTCGTCCCGAATGTTCCTTCTCAAGACGGATATCGATGAAGTTCCTCTAACAAGTTGTCAACGCCACAGCTTGGCCACGAAATAACACACGTTATCTTCCTTCCTTACTCGTCGTGCCCTTCTCGAACACTTGAACTCTCCCCGTATGTACCATACCTCAGTCATTACTTAGTTCCCGAAAGTCTGCAGAGTCACTACCTCCAAACTTGGTCATCTTACTAACCTCAAACTTCCTTAAGGCCATTCCGGCCTTTACGAACCGCTGCAGTCGACGCGTCCACGAACTCATACGATGATCATACAAACTTGGGCCTAGCATCCTCGTGACCCTACCACTGGCGGGACCACCGAACTGGCCCACCCCAAACCGGGTTACGGTTTGACCATAAATGGTCCTAAACCCGACCCCAATCGCGCAACTCTTGTTCCCGATCCGAACAATCTTACTATTTCACATCATGAAAGCTACCACTTCCATCTCACACTACCCAGGACTTACCCTTTTCACTAACGTGTTTCTAAATCACATTTTAGCACAAAGCTATCCAAACATAACATTAAACACATCAACAACATAAACAAAACTCTAGAGGTTAAGGATATACACAAACTAGGCGGTTCAAGGCCGCTTAAATCGAACTCCACCGCGACCTCTAGGGCCTTAGGTGTGCGAACATCTGCAGCTACGGAAGGTGAAGAACCCATAGCTGCTCTAGTAGTCCATGCTATCCTACCAGTGCTACCACAGTGGACGATCTCTTGCCGGATGGCCTGTTGGCGCAAAAATAACAATCTCCGAGTTAGTACGACACCTCCCTTATGAAGCTTTCCACAACGGCCACACTGAGACAAGGGCAACCTCATCCGCGAGCACTCTGCTCTCCGAAAATCTGAAACACAGGAGCCCCGACACGCTCGAATATCACGAAGGTCGAAAGGCGTGGAGGACCACTCTGTCTTGCGGAGGTACATAACTAGTCTGGCTGCCGAGGCGGTCCGCCTCGAAAATCACCAAAGGACCTGCTCGGCCCTCTTCTGGCGACTTTGGTCATTCGTCGATTTATCCGTTCCTCACATCCAAGTGTATACGCTGCGTGCGAGCAATGTCCATGCCGGTGAAGAGCTACACCGAACAACTCTGCCAAGGCAATCATCGAGCCACGTAACATATCGGTGCACTCGATCCTCCATACTAGCTACTAACGCGGACGTCTGGGCCAATGAGTCGAACTCCACATTGTACTCCCGAACCGCACGCCGATTCTGCGTAACACCAAAAATCACCGGCCGAGCCCTCTCATCCGGGAGGCAAGAAATGTGCAAGAAAGGCCTCCGAGAACTCGTTCCATACGCTGGAAGTGCATGCTCTCCCGACAGCTCGAGAATCAAACGATCATTGCGGTATCACGCGATTGATGTGAACCTAGCCACCGACTCGATCTCCGATGCCTTGATCACTCTCATGATCCGGCTGAATCGTCGGATGAACTCCTGCGGATCATCCTCGTGCCTCGACCCATAAAACTCTGGCGGCTCTGACTCGAGAAAATCCGAAGCCTCGAACTATCGATCTAGGGTGAACCATGGTGCTCTTTGGGCTGCGTGTCCGACCTATCCTCAAGTCTGCCACAACCACGGCCATTACGGGCCCGCTCCTTGTAACTCATCTCCTCTGCTCCGGCATGCGGGTGGAGGCTCGAGTCTTGTAGTCTCATCGACCCATCGCTGCGGCTCTAAACTCTCTTTGGTCTTTGCGGCGTCGTGAAACCCGCCGTCAAGCACAACCTCAGTCTTGTGCGGGCTGCGCCTCGTACTCCTGTATCTCACTAGCGGCACCTCGGCTGCCTTGCCCCCGGGCTCTGGTTGCCTTGCGGAGGCATAAGCGGTAAAAGCGAACACGTCGGAGGGTCGATCTTATCACACGGCTCTAAGGCACGATCTCGTAATGAGAAGAATGGAAACCAATCCTAAATGTCCTATAGCCTCACGATTATAGATGTGTGGTGCACAACACATCGATAATCAAGACTCTACTAGACACGCGATGCAGACACTTTCCGAGGATTAATCGCTCGATACCACTTTGTAACGCCGAACCGGGCGGGTATCGTGCCTTACCCGGGCACCCTAGTGATACAACATCAGAGAAAACCAGCGGAAAATAAAACATGAATCATGAAACAAGAGATATAATAAATAAGCAGGCCAACCAAAGCGATTTGCCTTCGGTATATACATAAAACACGAGCAGTTTAATCCTTTTACAACCACACTTGCGATTACTCTGGACCTCTAAGATTTATACAACAACTATGGCGGGACGGGGCCGCCATACCACGAGCGTCTGAGAACTTACGGACTCGGGTAACATGCAAAGATAAGCCTCGGCGGAACGGAGCTTCCCAAACGCTGAAATGAGATCCTAAACGCGGGGATCGGCGGTAGATGTACCTCTACTGCGGCATGACGCGGCCGAAGGAGGTCGATAACAGTACCAAGTATGTGAAAGCGTAAATCGTAAATGAAATCATAATAGTCTATAAAGCGAGACATGTATGATGACCAAACTACGATATATAACATATAACCGATTACATCAAGACGAGGACTCACGCTCCAAATTATCACTCGTGCGTGGAATTTCTTCCTCACCGCCGGCGATTTATGATATAACAATACCAAGGATTATACATGAACACCATGTCCCACTGTGTTATAAAAACCGTGCAGACAAGTATAACTACGGATCCGACCGTACCAATAATACAATGCAACCACGAAGCCGTCACGGGGCAAGTGCGAGCCGACTACGGATACCAAGGCGGTCACGCGGTGACCGGGGCAAGTATCTGGTGACCACCGAGGACGAGCGTATCACGAAACTTCGTCACTATCTTGAGCAGGGCAAGTGCGGTGACTACCGGATACAAGGCCGAATCGATCACGAGGCGGGGCAAGTACGAGGCGACCACGGATACCCGGGCGAACGGTAAGAAACCTCATGGAGAGCTAGTCCATGGAATAACACTATCAGCGAGCATGCGTGGAATTCTCCATCACGCCGGCATGTCAAGTAAGTTCTCAACAAGTCGACCGCCTCTATCGAGACGCGGTGTCTGAAATACCACACTTGCACAACAAAGGCTATCATCACAAGCATAGGCAAGTTTCACAACAACAAGCATAGGCAAGTTTCACAACAACAAGCATAGGCAAGTTTCACAACAACAAGCATAGGCAAGTTTCACACAACTCAAAGTACTTTCATTTGCCAAAGTCCGGGTTTCAACCCTAAAGTACTACGTACGTTAAGTTCTTTTAAAGAGATCCATTACTTATTAAAGTCACCCGATACGTAGTATTAGAATGACCAACCCACATTCCTTTTCAAAATCAAGTAACAACATTCTTTTCCTAAGTTCCAGTTTGCCTAGTTTCAATTACTCAAGCTTCTCATTTTCAAATGGTTTCATAGTTCATAAACTTAATCACTTGATTCCGTTTTAGAGCAATTGAGTAATATAAGTCTCACGTGAGTAGGTTATTCTTGTTTACAACATTCTTATTACAAAGACCATGATCTAGAAAATGTAATATCATTTTGTCTCATCTTAGTTTCTATGCGGATGGAGGTTTCTCTTGGTTTTAATACAATTCATCATTATTCAATACATTTTCCTTTATTAACGCGGTGGTGCAGCCGATACACATTACGATTTCAAATCGGTAAAACATTATCCTTTAAATAAAACCAAGTACTCATTACTCACGAATGAGGTTTCACATAAACATCCACATTAAAACAAATAAGTTAAGTCTCTTATCTTATAAGATCAAGTCTCTTAACTTCTAACATGATAAACCATTTTCTTTACCTCTCTTAAGACATTATACCTAACTCCCATCAAGCTAGTATAACTCTTTTTAAAACCTTTAAAACCAAGTGTTACTCTCCTTCAAAACGATTTAGAAATCTTTTGAAATACATCAAGTTCTTTATTATAACTAGCGCTTATAATTCACATCGATTACCTTTTAAAACCACAAAGTATTTTCTTACCTACATAAAGTCGTTATAACAACTTCCCATAAAGCGTTATAACACTTTATGTTTTAAGAACAATCAAACACGATTAACACGTATGCGTCTGCGTACTACATAGTTCACACATATCATGCTAGAAGAGATAGGAAGAGGTTCACATACCTCGCGACGATTTAACGACAATAAGCAAAATGCTCCAAGTACTACAACCTTGCTAGCCCTTTCCACTCCTCGAGTAGAATACGCTACTCTTAGTACTTTCACCTATAAAGGCCACAAACGTCTATTAAAATCTTAAACACACGTTCCCATCTTTCTGAGAAAATTCGGCGACTCCCCGCACAGCGTAAATCTCTCTCTATCGGTAGGCTACCAAGCCAACCAGTGGGGTTTACACGCCTAACCGGGCGTGTACAATTCTACAACACAAGTAATGCTACATAAGTCTCTTGTAATACAACCTAGGTAATTACTGATTCGATTCTTCTCTTTATTCTTGAGCTTAAGTCAAAAGACATTGCCGAATACTAAGTATAGTTCCATATATAGTATACTTCAACTATATATCCTAACAAACATGTAATTTCCAATTACAATAGAGGGACAAGATAATTACCTCGATAAGCCCAAAATTATCCAAGTTATAATGTCGATCCTGAGCAAGGTTTAGCTCCACTCCGAGCGCTCCAAACCACTCCAAACAACCCTTAGAAGTTCTAACCAACTTCTACTCACATACTTCAACCAACTATGAAGATTTCCTTGTGGTTTCGGTTTGTGACGAAAAGGACCAAAGGTAGTATTTCCGGACTCTACGCAAAGAGGTATCTTTGGAATACTACAAGGTACAAGGCTAAGGTATTTTGGGCATTATAACAATACTAGGGGAGTATTTCTATACCACAACAAGGGGTATTATACGAAAACAACTAGGCTAGGGGGGGGAGTACCCCACGGCCAAGCCTCACTCAAAGGGGGCCTCGGCCAAAGCTCCACAAGGGGGGGAGGGCTTTGGACGATTTCAACTCACAAAGGAGAGATTCCAAGACTTGGAAAATGATTTTGGATGAAGAAAGTTCATCAACTAAGGGGGTATTTATAGCAAACCCAAAGGCCAACCAATGGCCAAGATCTAGCCAAGTGCAAGGCAAGTGTAAGGCCAAGATCAAGCCAAGTGCACCCTAGCCCCTACTCCTTAAAACCCTCACAAATATCTACACAAATATCTAGCACCACAAGCCCCCTCAATTTCGGCCAAGCCGCCCCACTTGTCTCCATTGTGAGGGTGACACATGTCACCCTCCCGTTGGTCCAGAATGTTTCGTCTCTCGTAAAAATCCGCAAAAAAACAAACCGACATAGCCGTAATTTTCCCTTCGCATGTTACGAAAAACTTTTCGTCGAAAAACGACTCTAACCGGGTGTTGTGCACAAAGGTAACTTCGGCCAAGCCACTGGCGGGGTGTCACGTTTCAACCTCCTAATGGCCCAAAAAGCGTCTTTTCAAAAATATCCACAATGGCCAAAATCTCAAAACAAAGTGGGCCCTACAAAACCAGTAAATTTCTCGTGGGCCCACGTGACCATTCAAAATAAAATTCCATAATGCTCTCATATTCCACCAAGTCCGAATACCAAATCTGGGAATCCAATTCCCATTAACGAACCTTTTTCTTCACAAAATAACCGGAAACTTTTCCGTCGAAAACTCACATCTTTCTTTCCTTTCAAAATTTCTGCCGTACACTCGTACGTACGTCCTCACATACATACCCTGCAACTACGGGGTATAACACTTCTAGGGTCCGATGACTGTATCTTCACTGGGCAATTATTATATACTCGCTCAGTTACCACCCATCACTCACGGGTGTCGTCACCTTGAAAGGTTCTCATGGATCCGGGCTCTATTCATGTACACTTGGTTGCCGTCTTTCTTACTGGTCGTACTCTTTACGTACTTCCAAACTTATGCTAACATACGTACATAACCTCCATACTGATTATGGCCTCCAATCTTTGGAGTTACAATATCGAACAATATAAGGCCATTTCCGGCTCTCACGGCCTGGTTCCGGTGGAACGCGTCCACGAACCCGTAAAACAATTAACTAGACTTGGGCCTTGCACCCTCGTGACCCTGTCACGTAGCGGGACTACTACCAACTGATCCCACTCCATTTCAGGCTATGGGCGACCCTTAATAGGTCTTCAAACCTACTCAGCGTTGCACTTAACTCTTATCCTTGGTCTGACTTAAACTTTTACTACCCGAGAAGGCCTTACATACCAAAGGTCTCGGCGGTTATCAATATTCTTAGGCTCGCAATTTCCGTATTCCAAGCCTGCCTTAACTTTCCCCGCATACGGGTAAGATAGCTTCTCATAAGCTCTCAATCGTGTTGTCTTAATCATAACAACCACACTTACTCCATACGGATCTCATCCGTACAACTTTCTTAAGCGTACTACGTAGCTTAATCTATTAACATAGTCTTCCATTAAGTCCCTTAATTATAACTTCTTAAGGGTCTATTACCTTCTCAGATAGCTCATCATCTCCTAATTATCTCAAATTAGTACGTAAAACCTTGATGAGAATTCATTAAACTGTTTCATACCTTTCCGGTATCTATTTAATCCTTACCAATCCTTGGTAATCCTAAATCATTCTAGGCAACACGCGTCTGACCCTCATACATAAATTCGTATAACTGTATATCATAATACCAACTATACTACAATTATTACCAACCTGGATACGCAATCCACATAATCTTTTCTGGGTCACTGTTGCCTTTCTCGTAGCTGCAATCAACATAACTTGTTAGGGAGAGACGACCCTAACAACACAGCTCTATTGCACGATCTCAGAGTGAGAAAAATGGAAACCAATCCTAAATGTCCTGCTGCCTCCTGATTATAGATGTGGTGCACAACACACCGATAATCAAGATTCTACTAGACACGGTCTGTAGACACTTTCCGAGGACTAACTGCTCTGATACCACTTTTGTCATGACCCGACCCCGGGCCCGCGACTGGTTCCCTACCTAGACACCCCTTACCGGTATACATCAGAGAATAGTAGCGGAACATACATATAACTCAAAAGAAATAAATAACATGCTAGACTTTTAAGGCCACCTTCCAAAAGTATACACGTAACTCAAAAAGCAGTTACCTCTTTTTTTTCTTTACAACCCAATCCACAATATATGACTACAGACCTCTAAGAATTTCTGACATAACAACTGTGACGGGACAGGACCCCGCCATACCCCTGAATGTACATAAAACTACAACCTCAGGGAACTGTATCAAAATGCAAAGCCTCCGAAATAATGGAGCTTTCCAACCAGCTGAACAGTGATCCTAAGAATGAGGATCAGCAACCTGTATAACTCTACCTGCGGCATGAACGCAGCCCCCCGAAGGAGGTCAGTACAACATGTACCAAGTATGTTAAACTGAAAGTACTGTAATGAAATTATAAAGTCTAAAATAAAGCTGGAGACATGTATGATAACTCAAATAACAGTACAGTGTGCCTTACTAACAATGAGAGCAAACAAGTGTATACTTTACTGCATAACAATAGGAGGCTCATGATCAAAGTAGGGTCACCCGCCCGTAGTATCATTAAACAATCCTACTCCTGGAACTATTTCACCCGCATAGGTTGTCACGACCCATTCCGGGGCCCGTGACTGGTGCCTTACCGGGGCACCCAAGTAGTCATACATCAGAGTAATCAGCGGAATATAAAACAATACATGAAACAGTTTATAAAATAAGACACAGTTTATGTGAACAAACGTCGCCTTTCGGCATATATATATAAACAGGGTTTAGCAGTTACATCCGACACTGTACAACATGACTACAAACCTTTAAGGAAATAAACAACTATGGCGGGACAGGGCCCCGCCATACCCTGACTGTACAAAACTATCTACAACAGGGAGATCATACCCAAAAGTAGAGCCTCCGGAGAAGATGGAGCTCCTGACACCAACGCAAGAGATCCTAAGGATGTGGATCTAGCACCTGCTTGCCCTTACCTGCGGCATGACGCAGCCGAAGGAGGTCGATAACAGGTACTAAGTATGTGAAACTGTAAAGTACTTAAATGAAATCATAACACTTTAAAAACCAATTTTACAAATATGCACGAAACAACAAATGTAACCGCACATAGTGCCATATTAAAACAAGAGCAACAATAGGTAACTGTAATAGGTCTTTTCTAGGCTGCGAATGATCGAAGCAGGGCCACTCGCCCATATTATCATTCTGCAAGCCTAATCCTGGACTCCCGGAGTCCGCATAGGCCACTCACATAGGCCCGCATGAGGTATAACCCCGCATCGAGGGTAGCTACTCCTCGGCAACGTCCTGGACTCGTTGTCCGCATGGCCACATAGACCGCATGAGGCATAACCCCGCATTCTAACTCGGAACTCGTAGCTCGCATAGGCCCCCTGGACCCGCATGAGGTATTCTCGAATCATGGTCCCGCATCACGAGTCTACCCCGCGTCGGAGGCGGCAACCCCTATCATCTCAAGAGGTGAGTGATATAGTACTAACACAACGACTTATAGTTCAAACAACATAAGCATAAGTAAGAGACCTCTTTACACAAACGTTACAAGATACTAACACATAGCATCACAATATGTCTACTCACCAAAACCATCTTATTATACCTTTCGAAATCAATACAAGTCTTTTATAAAACACATAAGTAAATCGTTCCTTTTATAAAACTTAAGCCGTTATACTTAACTTCCCATAAAGCTAGTATAACCCTTAAGCTTTTTAAAAACAACTATTCTTCTTCTTTCAAAACTGTGTTATAATTCTTTTGAAAGGCTTTTAAGATCTTTTATTATTCAGGCTTAAGTCGCAAGACATTGCCGTAAGTATTATTCAGGCTTAAGTCGAAAGACATTGCCGTAGTTATTATTCAGTTAACACATGTACGTCTACCGTACTATATATATATTTAAAATATCATGCTTTAGGAAGAATCACATACCTTCTCGGCGAAATCCACCTGCCAAGTCGAATATGTCGCGCGCAGAGAATCAGCCTATAATAGTCACAGACATCTATCAAAGTCTAGACTACTCTGTAGGTCATTCTAAACAGAGGGTTCATAATTCTACGGAAAATTGGGCAGCACTTCCCTACCCGGTGAGCTACTCAAGTCTACTGTGAAAACAGTCCTAAGTAAGTATAGTTTGATTATTCTTCTTTTAAACCCTTCTACTGTGATAACAGTTCAATTCTATTCTGTAATATTCTTCTAAGTATTTAATACTTATTCTTATACTACTACAGTAAGTATTCTCTAATTCAAAAGAGGGTTAGGATTGTTTACCTCGGTAAGCCCAATAATATCCTAGATAAAAGTCGCGCCTGAGCAAGGTTTAGCTCCTAAGTTGTACGCTCCGGTAGCTCCAAGAAAACCTTAGAAGTTCTTCACAACTTCTACTAAGGACTAAGGGATTTGGGCTAGGGTATTTTGGGCATTATAACAATACTAGAAGGCAACTTTTCTACCAAGGGATGGGGGGGTAGATTTTGGCTAGGCTAGGGGGGGTAGCCTCGGCTAGCTTCTCCAAAGGGGAGGTGTTTGGACGAAAGAGGCAGGGAGAGGAGAGCAGTTTCAAGACTTGGAAAGGAATTTGTGGATGAAGAACTCTTCATCTTAAGGGGGGTATTTATAGGTCAAGACATGGCCAACCAATGGCCAAGATTTAGCCAAGTGCTAGGCAAGTGTAAGGTCAAGATTAGGGCAAGTGTACCTAGCCAACTTGCACACAAAATATCCTACCAACTACTTGACAAAATTGACCATCCATTCAGCCCTTAGAACGCCTCACATCCATCAATTGGAGGGTGACAAGTGTCGCCCTCCCGTTGGTCCAAAATGTTTCGTCTCTCGGAAAAATCCGCAAAAATTAGAAATGGCTTAGCGGAATTTACCCTACGAAAAGTGGAAAGCGTTTCGTCGGAAAACTATTCGTTTTGTGAGTTGTGCCAAAAAAAAAACGTCCAACCCTAACTTTAAGGCCAAAAATTTTGTACCTAATCCCATACCAACCTACTATGGAAATACGGGGTATAAACTTATCCCCTCGCGAAACATTCGTCCGAATGTTCCTTCCCAAGACGATTAACGGTAAGATTCTTCATAACTTAAGCGATTGCGAATGCCACACGCGACCCACGAACAACACTTAGGCATAAAGCGATAATGAAGATTTACAAGTAGGAAAGTGAATTACGGAGGTGTGGGAATAGGTGAGGATACTTACGCCTCATGTCCTCCTCGGCTTCCCATGTCATCTCCTCTCCGAGCTCGTTCGCCACAAGACTTTGTGGAAGCCACGTCCTTCGTCGCGACGCTAACTCGACGATCGACTATCGCTATGGGAATCTCCTCATACGATAACCCCTCGGTCACACTGGACATCGTCGATCGGGTGTACCACTAGATGGATCCCGATACATCTCGCCGGCATAGATCGTGAAAAACCGGATGCCGCCTCGGATCGGACGGCGGATCCAACTCATAGCAACCTTGCCTACCTGCGGACAATCTGAAATGGCCCGATGTACCTTGGTGAGTTTCCCCTTCTTCCGAATCTCATCACACCGCCGTGGGTGACACCTAGGAAAACCCAATCATGAACCTCGAACTCAAGATCACGCCGACGATGATCTGCGTATGACACATCGACTACGAGTATCGATAGCGCTCTCGGATAAGATTCACCTTATCCACTGCCTGCTGCACCAAATCTGGTCCCACTAACTGCACCTCGCCCACATCGAACCATCCTATAGGCGATCTGCACTTCCTCCCATACAAGGCCTCAGAAGGCGCCATCGAATCTGGGTGGTAGCTATTATTATACGCGAACTCAACTAGAGGCAAATGATCCTCCCAACTACCATCGAAGTCAATAACACGGGCTCGCATATCCTCGAAGTGCGGATAGTGCGCTCTGCTGTCCGATGCATGCGTGGATGAAATGCGAGCTCGAGCTCACTGCGTCCCTAAACCCCTGGAAGGACCTCCGAAGTTAGCGTAATCGGGCTCCTGCATGCGATATGATCGGTAGGGACTCCATGCGATCGGCGATCTCTCGGATGTAAAGTCTGGCATAATCCTCAGCCGAAAAAGTCGTCCTGACGGGAAGAAAGTGGGCTGATTTCGTCAGCCTGTCAACGATAACCCATATAGAATCATATCTCCTCTGAGTGCGAGGTAATCCTGTGATGAAGTCCATGTTGATCACCTCCCACTTCCAGGTCGGGATCTCTATCGTCTGTAACAAACCACCAGGCCTCTGGTGCTCTACCTTTACCTGCTGACAACACGGGCACTGAGCTACGAACTCTGTAACGTCCCTCTTCAAGCCATCCCACCAATACACAGATCTAAGGTCGTGGTACATCTTGGTCGACCCTGGATGGATAGAGTAACGCGCGCTGTGTGCTTCCCCCAAGAACCTGCTGCCAAGTCTGAAACATCTGGAACACAACACGCCTCAAACCTTAGCACCCGTGGTGCTACCTCAAAAGGACCCTTGCCTCACGAAGGCGTATCGTGATAACGTGTCAAAGCTGGATCCTCGGCTGTTGCCTCTTCACCTCATCGACGATGGAAGACTGGAAACCTCACGAACTCGAACCCATCGCTATCGAGAATCAATCAAGCGGACACAAGGCTCGCTGGCGATGCAAATCACGAACCATGTCCCTCCTCTCTACCGCACATCGATAGGCTCCCCATCGACCTACGACTAAGGCATACGCCTGACATTGGCCTTCCCGGGTGGTACGGGATATCAACGTCGTAATCCTTAAGCAACTCTAACCACCGTCTCGCTGTAAGTTCGGCTCCTGCGGTGAAGATATCTGGAGGCTCTTGTGGTCTGTATAAATATCCACGTGAACCCATACAAATAGTGCCTCGGATCTTGGCGTGAATCACGGTACGCGACTCCAAATCATGGGTGGGGTAGTTCCTCTGCGTGCTTCTTAAGCCTGTCGGGATCGTGCGCTATAACTGCCTCTTTGCGTCAACACATCCCAACCCGATGCACGGCGCGTCACAATACACCACGAAACCATCTGGACCTCGGGAAGAGTAATAACGAGGCGGTCGTCGGTCTCTCTTTCAAGAATCGAAACCACCGCTCCAAGCATCGATCCATCAAACTTGGCGCCTTACGAGTCGACCTAGTCAATGGTGCATAGATAGAAGCAAACTTCTCTGAACGCCGATAATAACTGCAAGGCCCGTAAAGCTGCGAACCTCTGCCGGAGTAGTAGGTCTAGGCCAACTCGGATCGCCTCGATCTTGGCGTATCTACGAATACCATCGGCCCGACAATATGCCCAAGAAAAGCCACGAAGTTAACCAAAACTCACATTTGGAAAACTTGGCGTACAAGCTGGTCGGAGAAGCGTCGGCCTGATCGCCAAATGCTCGCGTGCTCGCTGCTCTGGCGAGAATAAACAAGATATCATCAATGAACACTATCACAAACGTGTCAAAATGGTTTGAACACTCGGTTCATCAAATCCATGAATACCGCGGAGCATTGGTCAACCAAAGACATGACCACTGAACTAATAATGCGTCTGAGTCGGAATGCGATCTAGGGACATCCACATCTCGACTCGAACGATGATAGCGATCGCGGTCAATCTTGGAGAAACATCTCGCCACTGCGGTCGAACAAATCATCAATCACGGGAAGGGTATTCATTCTTAATGGTCACCTTGTTGTTGCACTGTAGTCAACACATGCGCGGCGTCGTCCTTCTTCACGAACAATCTGGCGCCCCGGGAGAAACACTAGGTCGATAAAACCCTTCTCCGGCAAATCTCTCGGTGGTCTTGACTCTCTCAACTCGGCGGTGCCATTACGTATGGCGGAATGGAAATAGGCGAGTGTCCGCAATATGTCTATACAAAACTCAATCTCCTCTCGGGAGGATACGGGAGTCGTCTGAAACACGTCGGGAACTCTCGACCCACTGGGCTGACGGAAAATCTGGTACCGCGGCTTGATATCAAACACCCGCGAGATGGTAGATATACCGCCACGCACCATCTTCCTAGCCGAGGTAGGAAATAAACGCCCGCCGGCGTCTGTGCTCCTCACTCAACAATGGCTCGCCGAAGCTGGAACCGTACTACTCTCTCTCTGCGGTCTACATTGGCGTAGCAAGCTAGCCAATCCGTCCCATGATCACGTCGAAGTCAATCATCTCCAACTCTATCAAGTCGGCTGAGGTCGACGGCGTAAATAGTCACGGACAAGCTCATATACGTAGAGCTACCACCGATCACCAGCGTAGCTACCTCGAAAGGGTCTATGGACTCGGGCTCTATCCCTATCCTACTAGCAAGGGAGATATATGGGGCCAGTAGAACCGGATCTATCAAGGCATACACATCATGTCGGAGGCGATAAGGTACTGTGGCGACATCGGTGAGGCCTCACGATCTGCCGGTGGACAAGGCATAAATGCGATTACGAGGACCGCTAGAAGCTGAGACCGAGCCACGACCTCTGCCGCGATCTGGCGACCCATGAGTACCACGCCTCAGGCGATAAGCTGTAGGAGATGATGAGCGGCAACGAGAACGAAGGTGAGCCTACCACTAGCCGCCCCGGTCGGACGGTCCTCGCCAAAGTGACCTGCTGGCCCAATCGTAACAAGCTCCAAAAGTAGTACCACACTTCCCGTAATGGGATCTACCGCATCGGCCACCGGCTGGGGTGGTCCGTCGGCGATCCTCTGCTACTCTGGGCGTCCGAAGCCACAGGGCCACAGTGCGCCCTCGAATACTCGGGTGTCTTGAGGGCGGTGCGAGTGCTCTGGTGGCGTGGTGCAAATCTAGGCTGCTGCGAGGCCGCCCACGATAGCCACGGAAGACCCTCCGTCCCGGCGCCTTAACCTGCTGCACGTCGACTCGTCGACCTCTGCGCTCGCCGCATCGAGGGCATGAGCTGCGTGCGGGTAATGTCCATACGGTGAAGAAACACCGCGCATGACTCGGCCATATAATCATCTAGCCGGTGGCGTGGCGGTGCACCATATCCTCATATCTGCTACTGCCCGTACATATCGAGCCGATGAATCAAACTCGACATTGTACTCCACGGCGGTCGTCCTGCGCCTCGGCGGTAAAAATCTATCGGCCGCGCCCTCGCCATCTGTGGAGGTAAGAAGTGAGTGAGAAAGCCTCGAGAACTCATCCCAGTAGGCGGGGCGCGTGCTCTCCGGGATAACTCCCGTGAATCAAACCAATCATTGCGGTATCACGCGGCCGTCGAACCGAAAGATCACGGACTCATCTCGAGGCCTTGATCACCCGCGTGATCCTCTGTGGTGACGGATGAACTCCTGCGGATCATCCTCTGGCCTCGACCTGTAAAACTCTGGCGGGCTACAACTCAAGAAATCTCGTAGTCTCAAACTATCTGCCCTCGGGTGCACCACGGGTGCGACTGGAGCTGGAGCTAGAACTGCCGCATCCAGCCTATCCTCGTATATGGCCACAACTCTAGCCAATAGCTGGGCCATCTCCTTGTACCCTAACTCCTCGCCCGGTGTGGGACGGGAGGTGTGGGTGCGTGGTCTCTTTGGGGCGGCGGCGTCATAGAACTCGCCGTCTGCGGTATAGATGGGCACGAGCCCTCGTAACTCTCGGTGTCGTGGCGGCTCCGCCATTTGCCTTTCCGCCAGGCGGGTTGCCTTACGTGGAGGCATAAGCGTACGAGAAAGGAATACGTTAGAGGTCGATTTTAACCGGCTCTAAAGCACGATCTCGAGTGAGAAGAATGGAAACCAATCCTAAATATCTTATAGCCTCACGATTATTGGTGTGGTGCGCAACACACCGATAATCAAGACTCTATATCTGATGCAGACACTTTCCGAGGATTAAGCGCTCACGATACCACTTTTGTCACGACCCATTCGGGGCGTGGTGGTGCCTCAAGGCACCCAGTAGTCATACATCGAGTAATCGCGGAATATAAAACAAGACATGAAAGCGATTTATAAAATAAGACACGGTTTATGTGAACAAGCGTCGCCTTTGGCATATATATATAAGCGAGGTTTAGCGATTACATCGACATTGTACAACATGACTACGGACCTCTGAAATAAACAACTATGGCGGGACGGGGCCGCCATACCACTGGCATACAAAACTATCTCTGACAGGAGATCATACCCAGTAGAGCCTCCGAGAAGATGGAGCTCCCGACAACGCAAGAGATCTAAGGATGTGGATCTAGCACTGCTTACTGCCTGCGGCATGAACGCGGCCCCAGGAGGTCGATAACTGGTACTAAGTATGTGAAGCGTAAAGTACTTAAATGAAATCATAACACTTTAAAAACCAATTTTACAAATATGCACGAAACAACAAATGTAACCGCACATAGTGCCATATTAAAACAAGAGCAACAATAGGTAACTGTAATAGGTCTTTTCTAGGCTGCGAATGATCGAAGCAGGGCCACTCGCCCATATTATCATTCTGCAAGCCTAATCCTGGACTCCGAGTCGCGTAGGCCACTCACGTAGGCCCGCGTGAGGTATAACCCGCGTCGAGGGTAGCTACTCCTCGCGGCGTCTGGACTCGTTGTCGCGTAGCCACATAGACCGCGTGAGGCATAACCCCGCATACTAACACGGAACTCGTAGCTCCGCATAGGCCCCCTGGACCGCGTGAGGTATTCTCGAATCATGGTCCCCGGACCTTTGAGTCTACCCGCGTCGGAGGCGACAACCCCGGTATCATCTCAAGAGGTGAGTGATATAGTACTAACACAACAACTTATAGTTCAAACAACATAAGCATAAGTAAAAGACCTCTTTACACAAGCGTTACAAGATACTAACACGTAGCATCACAATATGTCTACTCACAAAACCATCTTATTATACCTTTGAAATCAATACAAGTCTTTTATAAAACACGTAAGTAAACTGTTCCTTTTATAAAACTTAAGCCGTTATACTTAACTTCCCATAAAGCTAGTATAACCATAGCTTTTGTTTTAAAAACAACTATTCTTAACTTTCAAAGCGTGTTATAATTCTTTTGAAAGGCTTTTAAGATCTTTTATTATTAGGGCTTAAGTCATGAGACATTGCGTAAGTATTATTCGGGCTTAAGTCGAAAGACATTGCCGTAGTTATTATTCGATTAACACGTATGCGTCTCTAGTACTATATATATATTTAAAATATCATGCTTTAGGAAGAATCACATACCTTACCGTGAAATCCACGCCAAGTCGAATATGTCGTGAGAGAATCGACTATAATAGTCACGACATCTATCAAAGTCTAGACTACTCTGTAGGTCATTCTAAGCAGAGGGTTCATAATTCTACGGAAAATTGGGCGACACTTCCCTGCGGTGAGCTACTCGAGTCTCTTTGTGAAAGCAGTCACTAAGTAAGTATAGTTTGATTATTCTTCTTTTAAACCGCCTACTTTGTGATATGATTCAATTCTATTCTGATATTCTTACAAGTATTTAATACTTATTCTTATACTACTACGATGAAGTATTCTCTAATTCAAAGAGGGTTAGGATTGTTTACCTCGGTAAGCCCAATAATATCCTAGATAAAAGTCGCGCTGAGCAAGGTTTAGCTCTAAGTTATGCGCTCAGGTAGCTCGAAAACCTTAGAAGTTCTTCACAACTTACTAAGGACTAAGGGATTTGGGCTAGGGTATTTTGGGCATTATAACAATACTAGAGGCAACTTTTCTACCAAGGGATGGGGTAGATTTTGGCTAGGCTAGGGGGTAGCCTCGGCTAGCTTCTCCAATGGGGGGGGAGGTGTTTGGACGAAAAGAGGCTTAAGGGAGAGGAGAGGATTTTCAAGACTTGGAAAGGAATTTGTGGATGAAGAACTCTTCATCTTAAGGGGGGTATTTATAGGTCAATACATGGCCAAATGGCCAAGATTTAGTAAGTGCTAGGCAAGTGTAAGGTCAAGATTAGGGCAAGTGTACTGTGACTTGCACACAAAATATCCTACCAACTTGACAAAATTGACCATCCATTCGGCCCTTAGACGCCTCGCATCCATCGATTGGAGGGTGACAAGTGTCGCCTCCCGTTGGTCCAAAATGTTTCGTCTCTCGGAAAAATCCATAAAAATTAGAAATGGCATAGCGAATTTACCCTACGAAAGTGTGGAAACGTTTCGTCGGAAAACTATTCGTTTTGTGAGTTGTGCCCAAAAAAAAACGTCCAAGCCTAACTTTAAGGCCAAAATTTTTGTACGTATTCCCTTACGTACATACTCTGGAAATACGGGGTATAACATAGGTCTTGTGGACCCGCAATGGAGCGATTCGCTCCGCATAGGACTATTTCACCCGCACAGGACTATTTCACCCGCTTAGGCCCGGTGGGCCATGATGAGTACAAGCGCGCACTTTCGCGTCATGGGTAGCAAATCCATGGAATTAGTAGTAACAGGGCTTTACCACTGTAAGAATAACATAACCTAACCAATGGCTATCATACATAACATAAGAACTACAGGCTATCATACATAACATAAGCACTCTAAACATCATACATAACATAAGCACTACCGGCTTATCATAACATAAGCAAGTTAAGAAATCCACAACTTTATTAACTTTATTTATATACCTCTCATTTTTGTTTACTTAAGGCACTAACATGACATTTTAAAAATCAGAATTTAACCCAAAGTACTACGTCTTATTCTTTTAAAATGACTCTTTTTCATATAAAACTTCCAAGATACTAATAACCGTAGTATCAAGTCATATCTACTTTTCAAGACAAGTCACAATACCTTTTACAAATACATTTATAGGCTTCTAAATCAAATGACTTCTTTCTTTTAAAATCTTAAGCAATTGATGCCTTCAAATCAATTTTCCTTTCATTATTTCAAGTCATTTATCATTATTTACTTTACTAGAGTAAACCACTCTTTCAACTTTCCATAAAGCTATTATAACCAACTTCCCATAAAGTCGTTATACTAACTTTATACTTTAAGCAATTACATTCTTCTTTATATCCAAGAGACTTATACTTTCAAAATGAAACAAGTATCATATACTTTTAAAATACTTCAAGTCCCTTAACTTTTAGAAACTAAGACATCCTTAATCTTTGTAAACAAGTGAGTTAATTCCCTAACTCAACCAACTTGGACATTCTTAAGACAAGTCAAGGATATCAAATGAAACTAGATTCATCAAAATCTCGTACGTCTACCGTACTATATATTTACAACTACTCATGCTCAAGAGATAAGAAAGTTCCACATACCTCTTTGGTTCAATCCACTTGCTAAGTCCAATATGCCGTACGTAGTATGTAAACCTATAATGACCATAATACGTCTATTAACTTCTAACTTCAAACGTAGAATATTCTAAGTGCAAAGTGTTACACCCCGTAACTCCAGGACATGTTTAAGAGAATGTACGTAAGGAACACAAGACTTAAAAAGGGTACGAAAGGAAGAATTGTTTTTCCGACGGAAAATCTTCCGAACGTCGGAAAGGAAAAATGTTCGTTGGTGAGAATTAGGTTCTCAAAATGCATTAATTGAGGACTATGGAATGTTTTATCATTATGGAAATTTATTTGTATGGATTTGGTCACGTGGGGCCCACCCGAGGAATTTTACGTTTTGTGGGGCCCACGAGGGTTACAGAATTTTATGGACGAATGGGAGGGCGACACGTTTCACCCCCCCCCTTATGGTGCCTTGAACGAATTTAGGCAAGGGAAAAAGGGTCATTTGACCTTTGTAGGATGACTTAGTCTTGCAAGTAGATAGCTTGACATAATTGACTTGGTCAATGGGACCACTACTCTTGATATTTAATAAGACCTCATCCAAACCTCACAAGTGTTCTAATCCTAACCCTCCATGTTGTTATATAGTCATCCTAAGTAGCAAGACAAGGCATTTACACTTAGGAAAATTTGAAGAACTCTTGTTCTTGCTTAAGTTAGCTCTCGGGTTTGAGAGGGATCAAGGAGAAAAAAATTTGTTTGTTGTCTATTAAGCTCCACACTTTAAACCAAGGTTCATGAGTGTATTGTAAGGATATCGCAATAGAAAAATCCCGGAAAAAGATAGTTTTCGTATTCGACGCAAGATGAAAACCTAGTTACTTTTCTAGGTTTTGTGTGGAAGATTGAAGGAAACTTGTTGGGGTTGTTCTAAGGGTCTCAAGTGGCGGATTGAAGTGTCTAGAGGAGGCTCTAAATTGCTAAGGAGCGACTTCGGATTTGGAGTTGGATTAAGATTCGTTGAGGTAATAATCTTGTCTCTTAAAGTGTTACAAGATTATATATATTGTTGTTAGCTTTACATGTTTGCTAGCATGAGGTATATGTTGAAGTTTATAAGTAGTATGGATTGATTGTAGCCTTAAAATCTGAAATGTCATTTAAGCCATGTGAAGTTGGATTACAAATTGGTCGTTTATTAGAATCGTCGCATGTTACTTACTTGAAGATTATAGTAGTTATAATCAATTACGACTTGATATCATGTTATGCCAACAACTTGGATTGAAATGGAAATTGGATAAGAATTGGTGTTATTGTACTCAATATGGCCGAATTGGACTAGTAGTTTGATATCTTTTGTGGGGCGGAATTTTACACGTCTAGTAGGCGTGTAATTGTCACGACCCGATTCCGGGCCCGTGACTGGTGCCTTACCCCGGGCACCCTAGTGATACAACATCAGAGTAATCAGCGGAACATAAAACGATACAAGACATACTATGAAATATGAAACAATAATCTGAGAAAAACTTGCCTTTCGGCATATATATAAACAACAGCTTTTTCAACATGAACAGTTTAATCCTTTTTACAAACCACACAGCGATTACTCTGGACCTCTACGAATGATATTGTAACGCCCGAACCGGGCGTCAGTGCCTTACCGGGCACCTAGCGATACAACATCGAGAAAACCAGTGAAATAAAAACTTTAAACATGAAATGAGAGACATGATAAATAAGCAGGCCAACCTGATTTGCCTTGACATACATACATAAATACGACGATTTATCCTTTTTACAAACCACGCCTACAGATTCTGAGACCTCTAAGATTTACAACAACTATGACGGGGCGGGGCCCGCCATACCACGAATGTACAAGAACTCTGACTCGAGAACACATACGATAAGATAAGCCTCGGAGAAGCGGAGCTTCCCACGCCGAATGTGATCCTATAAGCGGGGATCGGCGATCGATGTACCTTTACTGCGGCATGAACGCGGCCGAAGGAGGTCGATGCAACAGTACAGTATGTGAAAGCGTAAAATCACGTAAATGAAATCATACTAGTCTATATAAAGCGGGAGACATGTATGATAACCAAACTGATTCACAACATAGAAGCGATCAAGTCGAGGACTCGCGCCCGCCAAAGTCACCACTCAAATATAACTATGGGTCTCACGCCCACAACATCCATCATGTTATTCGCATCGTGGCGCGTGCCCGGAATCTGCGCCGGTGTAGACATGTCCATGATGCAACAATAATAAACAAGATAACAATCCAAATGGGCGCATACTGCGCTACGCGTCGGTCGGTATGTCGAAGGAAACAATAAGGCAACATTCCAAATGGGCGCACTGCAAATGCGCTACGCGTGGTCGATATGTCGAAAGGAAACAATAGAATGACATTCCAAATGGACGCATACTCGTGCGCTACGCGTCGGTCGATATGTCCAAAAGGAAATCACAAGGCGATAATCAAAATGGAAACATACGTGCGCTACGCGTCGTGTCGATATGTCCAAAGCGATTAATAACAATAATACTATCAGCGAGGGCGTGCGTGGAATTTCTCCGTCGATGCGACACGTCGAGTAAGTTCTCAACGATCAACCGACCTCGTGAGACGCGATAACACGAAATACAACGTTTTGCACAACAAAGGCTATCACAACAAGCATAGGCACGTTTCACGATAACAAGCGTAGGCTAGTTTCACAACAACAAGCATAGGCAAGTATCGCACAACTCAAAGTACTTTCATTTTATGCCAAAGTCGGGTTTTAACCCCAAAGTACTACATCGTTAAGTTCTTTTAAAAGAGATCCATTACTTTTATAAAAGTCACCCGATACGTAGTATTAGAATGACCAACCCACATTCCTTTTCAAAGTCAAGTAATGATATTCTTTTCCTAAATTCCGGTTTGCCTAGTTTGATTACTCAACTTCTCATTTTCAAATGGTTTCATAGTTCATAAACTTAATCACTTGATTCCTTTTTAGAACAATTGAGTAATATATGTCTTACATGAGAGTAGGTTATTCTTGTTTACAACATTCTTATTACTGACCGTGATCTAGAAAATGTATATCATTTTGTCTCATCTTAGTTTACATGCGGATGGAGGTTTCTCTTGGTTTTAATACAATTCATCATTATTTAATACATTTTCCTTTATTAGCAGCTGCGGTGGTGCATGCGATACACATTCGATTTCGAAATCGTAAAACATTATCCCTTTAGATAAAACCAAGTACTCATTACTCACGAATGAGGTTTCACCCAAACATTCACATTAAAACAAATAAGTTAAGTCTCTTATCTTATAAGATCAAGTCTCTTAACTTCTAACATTAGTAAACCATTTTCTTTACCTCTCTTAAGACATTATACCTAACTCCCATAAAGCTAGTATAACTCTTTTAAAACCTTTAAAACCAAGTGTTACTCTTCCTTCAAAACGATTTATAAATCTTTTGAAATACATCAAGTTCTTTATTATAACAAGCGCTTATTATTCAAAGCGATTACCTTTTAAAAACCACAAGGTACTTGCTTATCCACATAAAGCTATTATAGCGACTTCCCATAAAGCCGTTATAACACTTTATGTTTTAAACCAATCAAATACATTTAGCACGTATGCGTCTGCCGTCTTACATAGTTCACACATATCATGCTAGAAGAGATAGGAAGAGGTTCACATACCTCGCGGCGAGTATCGACTAATAGCAAAAGCGCTCCAAACGATCGGCTACTCCTTAAGCCAAGTAAATCGCGCCACACGTAGGACTTGACCTATAAGGCCACAAGTGACATTGTATCTAGACCTGGCGTAGAATATTCTGAGAAAATTGGCGACCTCCCCACGGCGTTAATCTCCTCTCTATCGAGTGGCTATCAAGCCAACCGGGGGTTATCATCTAACCCTAACGGGTACAATTCTACTCACGATACTACTACAAGTCTCTTGTAATACGGTCTATGTAATTACTGATTCGATTCGATTCTTAATTCTTGAGCTTAAGTCAAAAGACATTGCCACGATACTAAGTTGATTCTATATATAGTATACAACAACTATATATTCAACACTTATGCAATTTCCAATTACAATAGGGGACAAGATATTTACCTCGATAAGCCCAAAATTATCCGAGTTTAATGTCGCTCACGAGCAAGGTTTAGCTCTACTCGAGTGCTCGATCCGCTCCAAACAACCCTTAGAAGTTCTAACCAACTTCTCTTAAGTACTTCAAACAACTATGAAGATTTCTTTAGGGTTTAGTTTAGTGGCTAAAGGAAAGTATAATCGTATTTTTAGGCTTTTATAAGTGTAACCTTGGGAATACTACAAGGTATTTGGGCCAAGGTATTTGGACATTACAACAATACTTTGGAGAGTATTTCTATACCACAAAGGGGTATTTATACGAGACAACTAGGCTAGGGGTACCCAGTAAAGCTACCACCAAGGGAGGGGTGGCTCTCGGCGAGGGAAAGGGAGGGCTAGGGCGAGAATTCTCAAGAGGAGGGAGAGGGGTTTTCAAGACTTAGGCAATTTGTGGATGAAAGAACTCATCAACTAATGGGGTATTTATAGGTCAAGTGAAGGCGACAATGGCCAAGATGAAGACAAGTGCATAGCAAGTGTAAGGCGAGATTTAGCCATGCTACCTTATCCATCTACCACACAACTTGCACAAAATATCCTACCAACTAAAGTGGACCAAAATCGTCCAAGACATGCCATGTTTGCCGTCGAGCCTTCGATGTGAGGTGACACATGTCACCCTCCCGTTGGTCCAAAATGTTTAAATCTCTCGGAAAAATCCGCAAAAATTATAAATGACATAGCGGAATTTTCTCTCGAAAATGGAAAGCGTTTACGTCGAAAGCGACTCTATTCGACACTTGTGCCCAAATTTGAACCAAGCCAATTCTTAAGGCAAAAAAATTTAATCGTGCGCCTCACGTACGTACTGCGGAAATACGGTATAATATTCTTCCCCAGAAACATTCGTCCGAATGTTCCTTCAGAATCTCAAAACAAATCGGCGTCGGTATAGTCTTCAACGCTATCGTGCGAAAACAATCATGCCACACTGGCCACAAAACACACGTTCACCTCTCCCTTTCTCGTAGAACTGCGTCACGAACACCGAACTCGTTCTAGTATCCGTACCACATACATCAGCGCTCGTTTCCAACCCGGAGTCACTACCTCGAACTTGGTCATCGACTAACCGATCTTCTCTGGCGTTCCGGCCTCGCGATCCAACACGGTCGAACATATCCACCAACTCATCGATGGTCATCTAAACTTGGGCCTAACACCACAGTGACCCTACCTCTGGCGGGACCACCCAGAGCGACCCAGCCTCATCCAAGACTACGGGTTGACCCGAAATGGTCCTCAACCCGACCCCGACGCGCAAACTCTTGTTCCCGATCGGAACAATCTTACCAATTCCATCACGAAAGCTACCACTTCCATCTCACACTACCGGACTTATCACACAAATAAATCCCACGTATACTACTACTCGATAAAGGGTCAAACATAAAATAAATCTTTAACTCAAGACGACCTTACCACAAGGTCTCGATCGTGACATAGTTTAAGGTTCACACTTACCATGTATTCTAACTCATAATATCACAACGCTATCCGTACATAGCACACAATAATGAGATCATTAAAACAAGCATACCAAAACTCTAGAGGTTAAGGATATACAGATCAGCGCTCACTCTAATCATAGGCACGCCTGCCATAGCATGTATGAAGGCGATGAACCAGCCACGATCCGGTAAGGTGAGTCGTAACATCCGTGCTACCCTTGGTGGACAGTTCCTCGCAAAATGGCCTGCTGCCGCATGCAAAACAAACTCCCAATCTACGACACTCTCCAAAATGGAGTCTACCACGATGGTCACAACGAGGTAGGGGTGGCTTGGTGGTTAACACCGCTCTCCGAAAATCTGAACCTGGAGCCACGACTGCTCACGAAGGCGGTGGAGGTACATAACTAGTCTGGCTGAGGCGGTGCGCCTCGAAAGTCGCCAAAATATCCGGCCGTCTTGGCGCCTGTGGCGGTCCACCGTCGATCTCTGCGCTCGCCGCGCAGTGCATGAGCACGAATGCGGGCAATGTCCATGCCGGTGAAGAAACACGAACAACTCTGCTAGGTAATCATCGAGCCACCTGTAACATATCGGTGCACTCGATCCTCCATACTAGCTACTAATGCGGGAACATACCGGCGATGAGTCGAACTCCACATTGTACTCCCGGCTATGCGCGTTACGCCTCAACATCAAAAATCATCGGCCCGAGCCCTCACCGTTTGTGGAGGCAAGAAATGTGCCGGAAGGCCCGAAAACTTCGTCCCAAGCGGTGGAAGTGCATGCTCTCCCGGAAAGCTCCGCGAGTCAAACCCGATCATTGCGGTATCACGCGGCCGATCACGAACAAATGTCACAGACTCGGATCTCTGAAGCCTTGATCACCGCGTGATCCTCTGCAGCGGCGGATGAACTCCTGCGGATCATCCTCGGCCTCGACCAGTAAAACTCGGGCGGGCTCTGACTAAGAAATCCGCGACCTCAGTATGCGCCTCGGGTGCTACAGTCTTCTTTGGGGCCAGGCTGCCGCGTCCGGCTGTCATCCTCATATCGGCCTGACCACGGCCAATAAGCGGGCCATCTCGCGTGACCCGTCTCCTGCTCGGTGTGGGGTGGAGGCTCGAGTCTTGTAGTCTCGACCCACTGCTGCGGCTCTAAACTCTCTTTGGTCTTTGGCGGCGTCCAAAACTTCGCCGTCGGAAGCACTACCTCAGTCTTGGCCGGGCTGCGCCTCGTACTCCTCTGAATCCCTAGCGGCTCCTCGGCTGCCTTGCCATACGGGCCTGGTTGCCTTCGCGAGAGGCATAAGCGGTAAAAGCGAAACACGTCGGAGGGTCCGACTTACAACCTGACTAAGGCGCGATCTCGGAATGAGAAGAATGAAACCAATCCTAAATGTCCTATAGCCTCACGATTATAGATGTGGTGCACAACACCGATAATCAAGACTACTAGACACGCGATGCATAGACACTTTCAGAGGATTAAGCGCTCGATACCACTTTTATGCGCCCGAACCGGGCGTCGGCAGTGCCTTACCGGGCACCTGGCGATACAACATCGAGAGAAAACCGGCGGAAATAAAAACTTTAAACATGAAATGAGAGACATGATAAATAAGCAGGCCAACCAAACGGTTGCCTTGACATACATACATAAATACGACGGTTATCCTTTTTACAAACCACACTTGATTCTGGACCTCAAGATTTACAACAACTATGGCGGGGCGGGGCCACGCCATACCACGAATGTACAGAACCTGACTCGAGAACACATACAATAAGATAAGCCTCGGAGAAAGCGGAGCTTCCCAACACGCGAATGTGATCCTATAAGCGGGGATCGGCGATCGATGTACCTTTACTGCGGCGTGACGCGGCCCGAAGGAGGTCGATCTGGCAGTACCAGTATGTGAAAGCGTAAAATCAGTAAATGAAATCATACTAGTCTATATAAAGCGGGAGACATGTATGATAACCAAACTCTGATTCACAACATAAAGCGATCAAGTCGAGGACTCGCGCCCTCAAAGTCACCACTCGGAAATATAACTATGGGTCTCACGCCCACAACATCCATCGTGTTCGCATCGCGCGTGCCGGAATCTTTGCGCCGGTGTAGACATGTCCATGATGCAACAATAATAAACAAGATAACAATCCAAATGGGCGCATACTGCGTGCGCTACGCGTAGTCGGTATGTCGAAGGAAAGCAATAAGGCAACATTCCAAATGGGCGCGTACTGCGTGCGCTACGCGTCGGGTCGATATGTCGAAGGAAACAATAGACAGCATTCCAAATGGGCGCATACTCGTGCGCTACGCGTCGGTCGATATGTCGAGGAAATCACAAGACGATAATCAAAATGGAAACATACGTGCGCTACGCATCGTGTCGATATGTCAGCGATTAATAACAATAATACTATCAGCGAGGGCGTGCGGTGGAATTTCTCGTCAATGCCGACACGTCGAGTAAGTTCTCAACGATCAACGACCCTCCCGAGGCAGCGATAACACGGAAATACAACGTTTTGCACAACAAAGGCTATCACAACAAGCATAGGCACGTTTCCACGATAACAAGCGTAGGCTAGTTTCACAACAACAAGCATAGGCAAGTATCACAACTCAAAGTACTTTCATTTTATGCCAAAGTCGGGTTTTAACCCCAGTACTACATCGTTAAGTTCTTTTAAAGAGATCCATTACTTTTATAAAAGTCACGATACGTAGTATTAGAATGACCAACCCGTTTCCTTTTCAAAGTCAAGTAATATGATATTCTTTTCCTAAATTCGGTTTGCCTAGTTTGATTACTCGAAGCTTCTCATTTTCAAATGGTTTCATAGTTCATAAACTTAATCACTTGATTCCTTTTAGAACAATTGAGTAATATATGTCTTACATGAGAGTAGGTTATTCTTGTTTACAACATTCTTATTACAATGACCGTGATCTAGAAAATGTATATCATTTTGTCTCATCTTAGTTTCTATGCGGATGGAGGTTTCTCTTGGTTTTAATACAATTCATCATTATTTAATACATTTTCCTTTATTAACATTTGCGTTAGTGCGTCGATACATTCGATTTCAAATCGGTAAAACATTATCCCTTTAGATAAAACCAAGTACTCATTACTCACGAATGAGGTTTCACTGAACATTCACATTAAAACAAATAAGTTAAGTCTCTTATCTTATAAGATCAAGTCTCTTAACTTCTAAAATCAGTAAACCATTTTCTTTACCTCTCTTAAGACGTTATACCTAACTTCCCATAAAGCTAGTATAACTCTTTTTAAAACCTTTAAAACCAAGTGTTACTCTTCCTTCAAAGCGATTTATAAATCTTTTGAAATACATCAAGTTCTTTATTATAACAAGCGGTTATTATTCAAGCAGATTTACCTTTTAAAAACCACAGTACTTGCTTATCCACATAAAGCTATTATAGCGACTTCCCATAAAGCGTTATAACACTTTATGTTTTAAACAATCAAATACATTTAGCGTATGCGTCTGCGTCTTACATAGTTCACACATATCATGCTAGAAGAGATAGGAAGAGGTTCACATACCTCGCGGCGAGTATCGACTAATAGCAAAAGCGCTCAACGATCGGCTACTCCTTAAGCCAAGTAAATCGCGCCTGCGTAGGACTTGACTATAAGGCCACAGGCGCATTGTACATCTAGACCACGGCGTAGAATATTACGAGAAAATTCGGCGGACCTCCACCCGCGGCGTTAATCTCTCTCTATCGGTAGGCTATCAAGCCAACGGAGGTTATACATCTAACCTAACGGTACAATTCTACTCCACGGTACTACTACACAAGTCTCATGTCTGATCCTATGTAATTACAGATTCGATTCGATTCTTAATTCTTGGGCTTAAGTCAAAAGACATTGCCACGATTACTAAGTTGATTCTATATATAGTATACAACAACTATATATTCAACACATGCAATTTCCAATTACAATAGGGGACAAGATATTTACCTCGATAAGCCCAAAATTATCCGAGTTTAATGTCGCTCTGAGCAAGGTTTAGCTCTACTCGAGTGCTCGATCCGCTCCAAACAACCCTTAGAAGTTCTAACCAACTTCTCTTAAGTACTTCAAACAACTATGAAGATTTCTTTAGGGTTTCGTTTAGTGGCTAAAGGAAAGTATAATCGTATTTTACAGGCTTTTATAAGTGTAACCTTGGGAATCTTACAAGGTATTTGGGCCAGTATTTGGACATTACAACAATACTTTGGAGAGTATTTCTATACCACAAAGGGGGTATTTATACGAGACAACTAGGCTAGGGGTACCCGTGGCTACCAAGGGGAGGGTGGCTCTCTCGGCGAGGGAAAGGGAGGGCTAGGGCGAGAATTCTCAAGAGGAGGAGAGGGGTTTTCAAGACTTAGGCAATTTGTGGATGAAAGAACTCATCAACTAATGGGGTATTTATAGGTCAAGTGAAGGCCAACCAATGGCCAAGATGAAGACAAGTGCATAGCAAGTGTAAGGCCAAGATTTAGCCATGTGCTACCTTATCCATCTACCACACAACTTGCACAAAATATCCTACCAACTAAAGTGGACCAAAATCGTCCAAGACATGCCATGTTTGCCGTCGAGCCTTCGATGTGAGGTGACACTTGTCACCCTCTCTTTGGTCCAAATTGTTTCGTCTCTCTTAAAAATCAGCAAAATTTATAAATGACTTAGCGTTAATTTTCTCTCTGAAAATGTGGAAACGTTTCGTCAGAAAACGACTCTATTCGGCACTTGTGCCCAAATTTCGAACCAAGCCAATTCTTAAGGCAAAAAAAAAATTTAATACGTACGCCCTCACGTACATACTCTGGAAATACGGGGTATAATAGATATGACAACAACGGGGCGGGCCGTCATACCACGAATGTAAGCTTTCTGACAACGGGGACTATACGAGATAAGCCTCGGAGAAGCGGAGCTTTCCCAAGCAATGACTGTGACCCTAGGCGAGGATCAACGGCGGTGTACCTTTACTGCGGCATGAGCGCGGCCCGAAGGTCGATCTGGCAGTGCAGAGTATGTGGCGAAAATAAATCGTAAATGAAATCATAGTAGTCTATACAAAGCGGGAGACATGTATGATAACCAAACTACGATTTACAATAAATAGCGATCATGTCAAGTTAGGGACTCACGCCTCAAGTCATCACAATAAAGCGTGCGGGGTAAATGCGAAGGCATAGCCGATACTAAGACCTCGATTACCACAAATGCCATAAAGCGTATCACGAGGTCTTTCTAGACCGCACCACGTAATCGAAGGCGGCCATTTGCGCGGATATCGATGTGCGTGTCTATCCTGGAACTCTCGACTCCGCATAGGTCACACACAGACCGCGTAAGGTATTCCTCGAATCATGGTCTGAAGCGCTGAGGTACACCGCGTCGGCGACTTAACTTTCGGTATCCGCAGGCTCCGCAACCGCGTAGTCTCAAAAGACCGCATAGTCTCAGCGGACCGCATAGGAATCCCCGCGTCGGGCTAAACACCGGAATGATCAATCCTGGAGCTCTCGCGCTCCGCGTAGTCACAAGGACCGCGTAGGCGTATAGACGCGTCAAGGGTGGCAAGCCCTCGGTATAATAAGTCGAGGGTAGGTGATATAATAATAGTACAATGGACTTACCGATTAGCAAGCGTAAGCCGCAAGAATGACTCACACATAACAACCACAAGATACTAACACACGTAGCATCCTAACATGTTTACTTATCAAATCAACAAGAAAGTATTACAAGACTATCACAAACCAATACAATCAAGTTATTCACACAAGGTACTTTCTACTAACAAGTTTGGGTATCTATCCCCAAAGTACTTCACACATTAAATCTTTAAAAGATCCGCTTCTTTCCCATAAGTCACATGATACGTAGTATAAAATAGAGTATTTGTCTTTTTTAAGTAAACCAAAACACTTACCTTTGTAAAATCAAGTAACAACATTATTTTCCAAACGTTCAAGTTTGCCTAATTTCAAATGTTCACGTTTCTTATTTTAGAAAGGTTCCGTCATTCATAGTCTTATTCATTTAAGAATATAATTCTCTTTTAAACCATCTAAGAAACATAAGCCTTATGTGTGAGTAGGATATTCTTGTTTATAACAATCTTATTACAGCAGCCATGATCTAGGAAATATCATTTTGTCTCATCTTAGCTTACATGCGGATGGAAGTTTCTCACGGTTTTATTAATACTTCATTAATCAAAACATTTCCCTTTAATGTATTGCGATGGTTTGTCGATACACATTCGATTTCGAAATCGATAAAACATTATCCCTTTTAAAAATCAAGTACTCATTACTCATGAATGAGGTTTCACAAAATTCATTGATTAAGTTAAGTCTCTTATCTTACAAGATCAAGTCTCTTAACTTCTAAAATAAATCATTCGTTTTATCTCTCTTAAGCCGTTATACCTAACTTCCCATAAAGCTAGTATAACTCTTAAGTTTTTAAAACCAAGTATTACTCTTCTTTCAAAAGCGATTCTTAATTCTTTTGAACTATTTCAAGATTATTATTATTCGGGCTTAAGTCAAAAGACATTGTCGTACAACTACGTTCAATTAACACACGTACGTCTACCGTACTATATAGTTATACACATATCATGCTAGAAGAGATAGGAAGAGGTTCACATACCTCGCGACGATTATCGACTATTAGCAAATCGCTCCATGGCTATAACCCTAGCTGGTCACCTTCTCAAGTAGCACATGCTGCTCACGAGAACATTCAACCTATACGGGTTATACAAGTCTATCAAAGTCTAGACTACTCGGTAGAATAAATCTAGATACAAGATCCTACGGGAAATTGGGCGCCGCCACTGCGTCAAACTACCAAGTCTCTTTATGTCTGATCCTGCGTAATTCTGATTCGATTCTCTTCTTTAAATTGGGCTTAAGTCCAAAGACATTGCCACAAGCTATGTTCGATTATATATATAGTATACTTCAACTATATATTCCTACAACATGTAATATCCAATTACAATAGGGGACAAGATAATTACCTCGATAAGCCCATAATTATCCAAGTAGAAATGTCGATCTGGGCAACGTTTAGCTCGACTCAGGCGCTCCATCCCGCTCTAAACCACCCTTAGAAGTTCTAACCAACTTCTACACAATACTCAACCGACTATGGAGATTTCCCTAGGGTTTCGGTTTGTGGTAGTGGGAAGTATATTAGTATTTTCCGGCTTTTCGTAAAGGTATAACCTTAGAATACTACAAGGTATACGGCTAAGGTAATTTGGGCATAGTAACAATACTTTTGAGAGTATTTCTACCAAGAGGGGGGTATTTATAGTACAAGCCAAGGCCAACCAATGGCCAAGATCTAGCCAAGTGCTATGCAAGTGTAGGGCCTAGATCATGCCAAGTGCACCTTATCCATCTACCCACAAAATATCCTACCAACTACTTGACAAAAGCCAAGCAATTCGTCCACTCTACCGCCACCAATGAGAGGGTGCCAAGTGGCGCCCTCTTGTTGGTCCAAAATGTTTCGTCTCTCGGAAAAATCCGCAAAAAATAAAAATGACATAGCCGGAATTTTCCCTACGAAAGCTGTGAAAACGTTTCGTCGAAAAACGACTCTAACCGGGTGTTGTGCACAAAAATTAATTCGGCCAAGCCTTATTAAAAAGTTCAAATTTTCTACGTACGTCCTTACGTACATACTCTGGAAATACGGGGTATAACAGTAATCCCCTATTGTTAATTTCATTGATTGGGCCTTAAATGTGGCGTGTTTGGTTATTGAATTCGGCCTTGAAAAAGGTGGCAAATTGCGTAGAAACAAATGAGGTGTTGTCCGATTTTCCGTAGAATTTAGTGACTTAGCACTTAGGATATTCTACGTTTGAAGTAAGAGGTTAATGGACGTATTGTGGCCATTATAGGTTGAAGTACTAAGTATAGCGTATTCTACTTGGAGGATGGAATAGCTATCAAGGTTGAAGTACTTTGGAGCATTTTGCTATTTGTCGATAATCGTCGCGAGGTATGTGAACCTCTTCCTTCTTTAGACATGATTCTATGTATGGAATATACATGTGGTATTATTACATGTTCCCTTCTACTCTTAGAAGTCAAGAAGTATGTATGTTTATTTACTCTACGTAAGGGTTATGTCTAAGTTATCCTAAGTTCTTACCAAGTCTTGTGGGGGATGTTGGTAAGAGTCGTTAGGAGGTATTTTGGAGCCAAGTTGACTTGGCTAAGTTACGGCACAAATGAGAATAAGTATCGAACAAGCCACTGCAGCGTTAATAAAGGAAAATGCAATGACAATCAATTATGTTAAAATGAGTAGAATCCTCCATCTGCATAGAAACTAAGACAAGACAAAATTGTATTACATTTTCTAGATCATGGCTACTTGAATAAGATCGTTATAAATAAGTATAACTTATTCACAATGCACCAATGTATATGTTACTTAACTTATAAGAATTTACGTATGAAGTTTTAAGACTATGGATCTCAAATTCTTAAAAGTTAAGAGACTTTATTTTTCAAGTTATGGGACTTGATTCTTAAAGGAAGAAATGAATTGATTTACAAGTATAGAATACTTGATTTGGAAAAACTTGTTTTCTTAAAAGTTAAGAGATTTGAAAGTATAAGTCCCTTGGTTAAAAAGGAATGAATTTGTCTAAGACATAAATAGTTATAACGACTTTATGGGAAGTTGGTTATAACAACTTTATGGAAGATTAAAAGAATGGTTTTCTTCAGTTATGTAAGCAAAGAAATGACTTGAAATAAAGAAGGGCAAATTGTTTTAAAGGTACCAATTGCTTAAGGTTTTAAAGAAAGGAGTCACGTGATTTAGAAGCCTATAATTGTATTTCTAAAAAGGTATTGTGACTTGTCTTGAAAAGTAAGTATGACTTGATACTACGGTTATTAGTATCTTGGAAGTTTTATTTGAAAAAAAGTCATTTTAAAGGAGTAGAGGTGCGTAGTACGTTGGGTTAAATTCCCGGATTTCTATGTGTGAAACGAAAGTGCCATGAGTTTATAAAAATGGAAGTCTAAAGGTTTAATGAACTTGCCTATGTTTGCTTGTGATAGCTTTGAGTGCAAGTATTATATGTTTACGTTGTCGTGACTCTCGGTTGGAGGGCCGGCTGTCTTGTTGAAAGTTGCTTGGACGTACCGACAGTGATGTGGGATTCCACGGGTATGCTTCCATTATGATTGATCCTTGGACATGCTTATACGATGTGGGATTCCGGGGCATGTGACCAGGATGCGGGTTAGATGCCCAGACATTTTATTGGACGTACCGGCAGTGATGGGGGATTCCACGGGTATGCTTCCATTGTGATTGATCTTGGCCATGCTTATACGATGAGGGATGCCGGGGCGTGCGGCGGAGATGCGGGTTAGATGCGCGTGTTTTATTACTCCATGTCCATGCTTATACGATGTAGGATTAGGCATGCGACCGTGTTATATTATTACTCCGTGGGCTAGCTCCCATGAAGACTGCGCTACGATGAGGGATGACGAGGGCACGTTATGGCCATGCTTATACGATGTGGGATTCCGGGGCATGCGGCCGCGTTATATATATATATGTATTGTGTATGTGTACGCCGACAGTGAGGTGGGATGCCACGGGCGCGTCACATGGTTATATTTTACACTTATAGATGTCGGCAGTGATGTGGGATTCCACGGGCACGCTTTGATATTTGTGTGACTTGATCGCGTCCCATATTGGGCCGGGTAGTATATGCGTCCCTCCATAAAGGGCCGGATTATGTTATGAAAGATAAGTAAGTTATATGGTAATGAACTTAATGACTTCTCCTAAGTATGTACATAAGATATGACTATAACTCTTAATGGAATGGAAAAGATAATGATGTGCAATTAAGTTCATAAGTGGTAATGACACGGCAGGATCTGGTATGTACTTTTTATACTTGCCCCTGTCATTCTTTTGTACAGTTATGATCTGTTTACTGTACTTTATTTCTGTTCCATATTAAATTTTTGTTATGCGACCTCCTTAGAAATTTGCGTTAAATGTCCATGAGTTTAGGTACATGTGAATCCATGAGCTTAGGATCTGGTTCACATTTTGAGATGGCTCCAATGTTCGGAGTTGTCATGGCTATGTATATTGAAGTGCAGCGGGGCCTTGTCGTCATAGTATGTGTTCAAATCTTAGAGTGCTGTATTCACGTGTGTTGGGTAGTTAGAGTTGTAATTACATTTTTGGGATTGTCTGAAGCCACTTTTGGGTGATTTATATTATGGCGACCTTATCGGCTTTGCCTTGGTTTTAAAAAAATGTGTGTTACTTATTTTCCATGATTGTTTTGGTGTTGTATGTTTGGAAGGGTGCCGGGTAGGGCACGATCGCGGCGGTCGGGTCGTGACAAAAGTGGTATCGAGCGATTAGTCCTCGAAAAGTGTCTGAGGCGAGTGTCTAGTAGAGTCTTGATTATCGGTGTGTTGTGCACCACATCTATAATCGGAGGCTGCGGGACATTTAGGATTGGTTTCCATTCTTCTCACTCTGAGATCGTGCGATAAATTTGTGTTGTTAGGGTCGTCTCTCACAACGAGTTACGTTGATTGCAGTACGAGAAAGCGTGATGACCAGGAAGGACTATGTGGATTGCGTATCCAGGTTGGTAATGATTATAGTATAGTTGGTATTGTGACATACATCTATACGGAGTTATGTATGAGGGTCAGACACGTGTTGCCTAGAATGATCTTTGATTACCAGGAATTGGTAAAGACTAACTAGATACCGGAAAGGTATGGAACGGTTAATGAATCCTCGCCAAGGTCTTATGTTTTATTTTGAGATAATTAGAAAAGGATGAGCGGTCTGATAGGGCAGTGAACCCTTAAGAAGTCATGTTAAGAAACCTAATGGAATACCATGTTAATATATTAAGCTACGTGGTAGGCTTAAGAGAATTGTACGGTTGAGGTCCGTATAGAGTAAGAAATGGTTGTTGCGATCAAGACGACCCGATTATGGTATTATGAGGAGTTTTTGTACCCGTTTACCGGGGGACTGGTAAGGTAGGCTTGGAACATGGAAATTGCGAGCCTAAGAATATTGATAACTGCCGAGACCTTAGATATATAAGGCTCTCTCGGGCCATAAAATTTTAAGTCAGACCAAGGATAAGGGTTAAGTGCGACGGCGGGTCGGGGTGAGGACACATTGCGGGTGCCCATAGCTGAAATAGAGTGGGATCAATTGGTAGTAGTTCCGCTCGTGGCGAGTCACGAGGTGCAAGGCCCAAGTCTAGTTAATTGTTTCTGGGTTCGTGGGCCAGCGTTCCACCGGAACCAGTCGTGGCGGAAATGGCCTTATATTGTTTTATAGAGTGACTCCAAAGATTAGAGGCCAGAATCGGTATGGAAGTTATGTATGTGTGCTAGTATGAGTTGGAAGTACGGAAGGAGTACGGCCAATAAGAAAGATAGCAACCAAGTGTAAAAGAGTAGAGCCTGAATCCATAAGAACCTTTCAAGGTAACTACACCCGTGCATGTGTGGGGTGGTAGCTGAGCGGGAATATGAGGTTTTCCCGGTGATGATCTGATCGTCGGACCACTAGTAGACCTAGTAGAGAGGATTATGACTGACTTTGAGGTCATTATGAGTATGGTCTAGTTGGCTTCGTGAGTGCCAAGGTATACATTTTAGTATACGTATTGTTGTGTGGCCATGGGTGGCATATGTTGTATGAAGGTTATTATAAAAGGAGACTATGTCGCTATCTAATTAGATTGGACTCCGAAAGAACATTCGGGGACGAATGTTTCTAAGGGGGGAAGAATGTTACACCCCGTAACTCCAGGACATGTTTAAGAGAATGTACGTAAGGAACACAAGACTTGAAAAGGGTACGAAAGGAAGAATTGTTTTTCCGACGGAAAATCTTCCGAACGTCGGAAAGGAAAAATGTTCGTTGGTGAGAATTAGGTTCTCAAAATGCATTAATTGAGGACTATGGAATGTTTTATCATTATGGAAATTTATTTGTACGGATTTGGTCACGTGGGGCCCACCCGAGGAATTTTACGTTTTGTGGGGCCCACGAGGGTTACGAAATTTTATGGACGAATGGGAAGGAGACACGTGTCACCCCCTTATGGTGCCTTGGACGAATTTAGGAAAGGGCAAAAGGGTCATTTGACCTTTGTAGGATGACTTAGTCTTGCAAGTAGAGAGCTTGACATAATTGACTTGGTCAATGGGACCACTACTCTTGATATTTAATAAGACCTCATCCAAACCTCACAAGTGTTCTAATCCTAACCCTCCATGTTGTTATATAGTCATCCTAAGTAGCAATACAAGGCATTTACACTTAGGAAAATTTGAAGAACTCTTGTTCTTGCTTAAGTTAGCTCTCGGGTTTGAGAGGGATCAAGGAGAAAAAAATTCGTTTGTTGTCTATTAAGCTCCACACTTTAAACCAAGGTTCATGAGTGTATTGTAAGGATATCTCAATAGAAAAATCCTGGAAAAAGATAGTTTTCGTATTCGTCGCAAGATGAAAACCTAGTTACTTTTCTAGGTTTTGTGTGGAAGATTGAAGGAAACTTGTTGGGGTTGTTATAAGGGTCTCAAGTGGCGGATTGAAGTGTCTAGAGGAGGCTCTAAATTTCTAAGGAGCGACTTCGGATTTGGAATTGGATTAAGATTCGATGAGGTAATAATCTTGTCTCTTAAAGTGTTACAAGATTATATATATTGTTGTTAGCTTTACATGTTTGCTAGCATGAGGTATGTGTTGAAGTTTATAAGTAGTATGGATTGATTGTAGCCTTAAAATCCGAAATGTCATTTAAGCCATGTGAAGTTGGATTACAAATTGGTCGTTTATTAGAATCGTCGCATGTTACTTACTTGAAGATTATAGTAGTTATAATCAATTACGACTTGATATCATGTTATGCCAACAACTTGGATTGAAATGGAAATTGGATAAGAATTGGTGTTATTGTACTCAATATGGCCGAATTGGACTAGTAGTTTGATATCTTTTGTGGGGCGGAATTTTACACGTCTAGTAGGCGTGTAATCCCCTATTGTTAATTGCATTGATTGGGCCTTAAATGTGGCGTGTTTGGTTATTGAATTCGGCCTTGAAAAGGTGGCAAATTGAGTAGAAACAAAGGAGGTCTTTGTCAGATTTTCCGTAGAATTTAGTGACTTAGCACTTAGGATATTCTACGTTTGAAGTAAGAGGTTAATGGACGTATTGTGGCCATTATAGGTTGAAGTACTAAGTATAGCGTATTCTACTTGGAGGATGGAATAGCTATCAAGGTTGAAGTACTTTGGAGCATTTTGCTATTTGTCGATAATCGTCGCGAGGTATGTGAACCTCTTCCTTCTTTAGACATGATTCTATGTATGGAATATACATGTGGTATTATTTCATGTTCCCTTCTACTCTTAGAAGTCAAGAAGTATGTATGTTTATTTACTCTACGTAAGGGTTATGTCTAAGTTATCCTAAGTTTTTACCAAGTCTTATGGGGGATGTTGGTAAGAGTCGTTAGGAGGTATTTTGGAGCCAAGTTGACTTGGCTAAGTTACGGCACAAATGAGAATAAGTATCGAACAAGCCCCTGCAGCGTTAATAAAGGAAAATGTAATGACAATCAATTATGTTAAAATGAGTAGAATCCTCCATCTGCATAGAAACTAAGATAAGACAAAATTGTATTACATTTTCTAGATCATGGCTACTTGAATAAGATCGTTATAAATAAGTATAACTTATTCACAACGCACCAATGTATATGTTACTTAACTTATAAGAATTTACGTATGAAGTTTTAAGACTATGGATCTCAAATTCTTAAAAGTTAAGAGACTTTATTTTTCAAGTTATGGGACTTGATTCTTAAAGGAAGAAATGAATTGATTTACAAGTATAGAATACTTGATTTGGAAAAACTTGTTTTCTTAAAAGTTAAGAGATTTGAAAGTATAAGTCCCTTGGTTAAAAAGGAATGAATTTGTCTAAGACATAAAGAGTTATAACGGCTTTATGGGAAGTTGGTTATAACAACTTTATGGAAGATTAAAAGAATGGTTTTCTTCAGTTATGTAAGCAAAGAAATGACTTGAAATAAAGAAGGGCAAATTGTTTTAAAGGTACCAATTGCTTAAGGTTTTAAAGAAAGGAGTCACGTGATTTAGAAGCCTATAATTGTATTTCTAAAAAGGTATTGTGACTTGTCTTGAAAAGTAAGTATGACTTGATACTACGGTTATTAGTATCTTGGAAGTTTTATTTGAAAAAAAGTCATTTTTAAAGGAGTAGAGGTGCGTAGTACGTTGGGTTAAATTCCCGTATTTCTATGTGTGAAACGAAAGTGCCATGAGTTTATAAAAATGGAAGTCTAAAGGTTTAATGAACTTGCCTATGTTTGCTTGTGATAGCTTTGAGTGCAAGTATTATATGTTTACGTTGTCGTGACTCTCGGTTGGAGAATTTGTCTTGTTGAAAGTTGCTTGGGCGTCACAAGCGGTGATGTGGGATTCCACGGGTATGCTTCCATTATGATTGATCCTTGGACATGCTTATCGATGTGGGATTCCGGCATGTGACCGGGATGCGGGTTAGATGCGGACATTTTATTGGGCGTCTGCGGCGTGTGGGGATTCCACGGGTATGCTTCCATTGTGATTGATCTTGGCCATGCTTATACGATGAGGATGCCGGCATGCGGCGAGATGCGGGTTAGATGCGCGTGTTTTATTACTCCATGGCCATGCTTATACGATGTGGGATTCCGGCATGCGACCGTGTTATATTATTACTCCGTGGGCTAGCTCCCGAAGACTGCGCTACGATGAGGATGGCGAGGGCGCGTTATGGCCATGCTTATACGATGTGGGATTCGGCATGCGGCGCGTTATATATATATGTATTGTGTATGTATGCGCGGCGGTGAGGTGGGATGCCACGGGCGCGTCACGTGGTTATATTTTACACTTATAGATGTCGGCGATGATGTGGGATTCCACGCACGCTTTGATATTTGTGTGACTTGATCGCGTCCCAGTTGGCGGGTAGTATATCGTCCCTCCATAAAGGGCGGATTATGTTATGAAAGATAAGTAAGTTATATGGTAATGAACTTAATGACTTCTCCTAAGTATATGCGTAGATATGACTATAACTCTTAATGGAATGGAAAAGATAATGATGTGCAATTAAGTTCATAAGTGGTAATGACACGGCGAGGATCTGGTATGTACTTTTATACTTGCCCTGTCATTCTTTTATGCGATTATGATATGTTTCTTGTACTTTATTTACATTCCATATTAAATTTTTGTTATCGACCTCGCTTTGAAATTTGCGTTCATGTCCGCAGGTTTAGGTACACAGTGTGGATCCGCGAGCTTAGGATCCTGGTTCAGCATTTTGAGATGGCTCCAATGTTCCGGAGTTGTCATGGCTATGTATATTCAGGGGTACGGCGGGGCCTTGTCCCGTCATAGTATGTGTTCAAATCTTAGAGATCTATATTCACATGTGGGTTGGACTGGTTAGAGTTGTAATTACATTTTTGGGATTGTGTAAGCCCTTTTTGGGTGATTTATATTATGACAGCCTTATCGGCTTTGCCTTGGTTTTAAAAAAAAATGTGTGTTACTTATTTTCCGCAGTTGTTTTGGTGTTGTATGTTTGGAAGGGTGCCCAGGTAGGGCACCAGTCGCGGCCCGGGGTCGGGTCGTGACACAAAGTCACTAAATTCTACGGAAAATCGGACAACACTTCCTTTGTTTCTACATACTTTTCCACCTTTTTCAAGGCCCGAATTCAATAACCAAACATGCCACATTTAAGGCTCAACAATGTAGTTAACAATAGGGGATTACACGTCTAACAAGATGTGTAAAATTCCGCCCCACAATTGATATCAAATTAGTCCAAAAAGGCAATATCATTCGCGGCCAATAGGTGTAACAACATACCATCCTTTCCAATTTATTTTCAATTCAAGTTGTTTAGAATAACATGTTATAAAGCCGCAATCGATTATAACAACTAAAATCTTCAAGTAGATAACATGCGACGATTCTAATTATCAACCAAATTGTATTTCAATTTCAAATGGCTCACAGTGTCATTTCGGATTTAGGCTTCCACTATTCATATCACTTATCAATCTTCAATACATATACTTCATGCTAGTTAAAATGTAAGGCTACAACAATATGTAATCTTATAACACTTAAGAGAACAAGATTGCTACCTTGACGAGCCTTAATCCAACTTCAAGATCCGAAGTCGCTCTCTAGCAACTTAGAGCCTCTCCTTGACACTCCAATCCGCCACTTGAATCCCTTAGAAGATCACAAACAACTTTCCTTTACTTTCCAATCCAAACCTATGAAAGCGACTTAGGTTTTCACCTTGCGACTAATACAAAAACGACACTTTTTCGGGATCTTTCTATTGAGATACCCTTACAATACCCTTAGGAACCTTGGTTTAAAGTGTGGAGATTATTGAACAACAAACGAATTTTTTTTCTTGTTCTTGGAACCCTTACCCGAGAGCACACAATGGAGACTTCAAAGTTTCTTGAAATTTTTCTAAGTGTAGAAGCCTTGTCTTGCTACTAGTATGTATATATAACACTATGGAGGGTCAAGATTAGAAAAAATGGGTGGCTTGGATGAATTTCACTTAAAGATCAAGCCAAGTGGCCCTTTGACTAAGTCAATTAACTCAAGCTCTAGCCTTAGCAAGACTTGCTCATCTTTATTATGGTCAAATGACCCTTTAACCCATGGTCCATTCGACCATGACCAACCAAGGGGGGTGACACGTGTCGCCCTCCCATTCATCGCAATATTTCATTTTCCGACAATTCCATAATTCTGATAAATTTTTACTACTCTGAAATCTTAACATTTTTTAGTTCTTACGTACGTTCTTATAAACATGTCCTGAACTTACGGAGTGTAACACTTTGTTTCTACGTACTTTTATACCTTTTTCAAGGCCCGAATTTAACAACCAAACGTGCCACTTTTCAGGCTCAACAATTCAGCAATTCAAAGGGGATTAAACGCCGCACAGGACGTGTAAAATTCTGCCCCAAAATTAATACCAAGTAATTCAATAACCAAATCGAATTACAATCTTAAGGTTAAACATGAAACTTTCGGATTCCATCCAAATATTCCATAATATTCAATCTCCATATATATATATCTCATGCTTGCATAATATATATATGACTACAACAATAGGTGACCTTTAATCACTTAAGAGGATAAAGTTGTTACCTTGATAAGCTCAAAATAGTCCAACAATCTCGCCCATTTTAGCCCTCTTTCCGAAATTCTTCTTCCCGCTAAAATCACCTCTACGAACCCCCTACAAGCTCGCCAACATGTTTCCTTCTTGTTGCCTTTCCAAAAATCTCATTTAGGCTTAGGGTTCTTTATCAACTTTTGTGAGAGAAGAGAGGAGAGCAATTTCTATTTGGAATGAAATCTTGCAAATGGTCAAGTCTTGCAAGACTTTGGCCATAATATAAGGTCTAGCTTGTCTTACATGTCGGGAGGGACACTTGTCGCCCTCCTATAGGCCCTCTACAAAAATATCTTCTAATTTTACCCTATTTTACGCGAAAAATCCCGCCTTGGCGCCGCGGCCCTGCAGCCGGCGCCGTGGCGCTGTGGCGCCTGACTGAAGCTTTCTTTCTCCTCCGTCGACAGAACTTCTAACGTCCATAACTTTCTACTCCGATGTCCTATCAACGAGAGGTTTATTGCGTTGGAAACTAGACTCAACGAACTTCATACTGGGCTTTTGAAACACCTAAAAACTCCTTATATACTAGGAGATATACCGCTCCAAAGTTGACTGAAAATATATCCAAAAACATTTTGTCAACTTATCTTTCCAAAATTCAAATCTTATCTCCTTTCGTACGTTCTCAATACATGACCTGGAATTACGGGGTGTAAAATTCTTCCCCCCTTAGAAACATTCGTCCCCGAATGTTCTTTTGGAATCAATCTAATATTTCTCGGTATAGTCTCATAGAACCACACTTAAAGGAACCTAATTATGCCACTTATGGCCCTAATACATCGCACACGCATATCCATCCATCATAAGTCAAACGAGAAAACAGATCCAAAGTGTGCACCATCACTATTTACTCTCATTCATGGCCTAAAAGGATTGTCTTTTCGTACTTCCAACTCATTCTAGCATATGTACATAACCTCCATACCGATTCTGGCCTCCAATCTTTGGAGTCACCCTATTAAACAATATAAGGCCATTTCCGGCTCTCATGACCTGGTTCCGGTGGAACGCGTCCACGAACCCGTAAAACAATTAACTAGACTTGGGCTTTGCACCCTCGTGACCCTGTCACATAGAGGAACTACTACCGACTGATCCCACTACATTTCAGGCTATGGGGTGACCCGTAATAGGTCCTCAAACCGACCCACCGTTGCACTTAACTCTTACCCTTAGTCTAAATAAAAATTTATTGCCCGAGAAGGCCTTATATACCTAAGGTCTCGGCGGTCAACAAAATTCTTAGGCTCGCAATTTCCATGCTCCAAGCCTACCTTACCAGTCTCCCCGAAAACGGGTACAATAACTTCTCATAATACCATAATTGTGTTGTCTAGATCACAACAACCGTTACTTACTCCATACGGATCTCATCTGTACCATTCTCTTAAGCCTATCACGTAGCTTAATCTATTAACATGACATTCCGTTAAGTTCCTTAACATGACTTCTTATGGGTTCAATACCTTCTCAAGCAGCTCATCATTTCCCAATTATCTCAAAATAATACGTAAAACCTCGTTAAGAATTCATTAACTGTTTCATACCTTCCCGGTATCTAGTTAGTCCTTACCAACTCTTGGTAATCTAAAATCATTCTAGGTAACCCATAAATGACCCTCATACATAAATCTGTATAGATGTACGTCATTATACCAACTATACAACAATTACCACCAACTTGAATACGCAATCCACATAGTCCTTCCTGGGTCACTGCTGCCTTTCTCGTAGCTGCAATCAACATAACTCGTTATGGAGAGACGACCCTAACAACACAGCTCTATCGTACGATCTCAGAGTGAGAAGAATGGAAACCAATCCTAAATGTCCTGTAGTCTCCTGATTATAGATGTGGTGCACAACACACCGATAATCAAGACTCTGCTAGACACGGTCTGTAGACACTTTTTGAGGACTAACTGCTCTGATACCACTTTTGTCACGACCCGACCCCGGGCCCGCGACTGGTGCCCTACCTGGGCACCCTTACAGGTATATATCAGAGATAATCAGTGGAACATACATGAAACTTATAAACTAAATCAACAAAAATAAAAAATATGTTAGCCGATAAGGCTACCTCCCTGGACGCATATAAATACATAACCAAACGCAGTTACATCCTTCTTCTTTACAAACCGACCCACAAGATATGACTACAGACCTCTATAGAGTTTTAACATAACAACTGTGACGGGACAGGACCCCGCCATACCCCTGAATATACATGAATCTACAACCTCAGGGAAACCATACCAAAAGATAAGCCTCCGGAGTAAATGGAGCTTTTTCCCAAAACTGAACCGAGATCCTAAGAGCAAGGATCACCAACCTGTGTACCTAATACCCGCGGGCATGAACGCAGCCCCCCGAAGGAGGTCAGTACGAAATATGTACCACGTATGCGAAACTGAAAATATTGTAATGAAATCATAACAGTCTATATAAAGCTGGAGATATGTATGATAACCAAAATAACAGTACACTGTGCCTTGCCGAAGTGAAAGTAATGAAAGTCAGTTTTACCTTTTAAAGACTATTCCAACACATGACAATAGTCACACCAGGGCTATGGACACAAGCCCTCAAATATCATCACGCAGTCCAGTAAGGGTCTCAAGTCCACAAATATCAAAGCGTGCCCGTGGAATTCCCCCCATCACTGCCGACAGCCAAAAGTGTAAATTATAACCATGTGACGCGCCCGTGGAATCCTACCTCACTGTCGGCGTACACATATACAATACATATATATATCTCCTGCCCGTAGAATCCCCCATCACTGCCGACAGCCGTAGGTGTAAAATATAACCACGTGACGCGCCCATGGCATCCTACCTCACTGTCGGCGTACACATATGCAATATATATATATATATATCTCATGCCCGTGGAATCCCTCATCTCGGGTACATGACTTCATGGAGAACTAATCGATGGGGTAATAATCGTATATAACATACCCGTGGAATCCCTCATCTCGGATACATGTCTTCATGGGGAGCTAATCCATAGAGTAATAATCGTATATAACATGCCCGTGGAATCCCTCACCTCGGGTACATGTCTTCATGGAGAGCTAATCCATGGAGTAATAATCGTATATAACATTCCCGTGGAATCCCTCATCTCGGGTACATGTCTTCATGGGGAGCTAATCCATGGAGTAATAATCGTATATAACATGCCCGTGGAATCCCTCATCTCGGGTACATGTCTTCATGGAGATCTAACCCATGGAGTAATAATCGTATATAACATGCCCGTGGAATCCCTCATCTCGGGTACATGTCTTCATGGGGAGCTAATCCATGGAGTAATAATATAAATCCGGGAATCTAACCCGCCTCCTGGTCGCATGCCCCGGAATCCCACATCGTATAAGCATGTCCAAGGAGTAATAGAAACAATGGAAGCATACCCGTGGAAGCCTCCGTCACTGTCAGTACGTCCAAGTAAATTCACTACAAGACAGTCAGCCCTCCAACTGAGAGTCACGGCAGCGTAAACATATAATACTTGCACTCAAGGCTATCACAAGCAAGCATTGGCAAGTTCATAAAATCTTTAGACTTTCATTATCATACAAAAATGAATTTCATTTTATCAACTCAAGGCACTTTTCGTTTTACATAAAAATCCGGGAATTTAACCCAAAGTACTACGTACTTCCATTCTTTTCAAAAGACTCATTTTCATATAAAGTCCCAAGATACTAACACCCGTAGTATCAAGGCTTGTCTACATTTCACATATGTCACTGCCCTTTTAGAAATACATTTTTAGGCTTCTAAATCAAGTGACCCTTACGTTATAACTTTAAGCAATTGATGCCTTTAAATCCAATTGTCCTTCCTTATTTCAAGTCGTTAATCCTTGTTTACATTACTAGAGAGAACCATTCCTTTAACCTTCCATAACGTTGCTATAACCAACTTCCCATAAAGTTGTCATAGTAACTTTATGCTTTAAAACTAAGACATCTTTAACCTTTTAAGAATTCAAGGTTCATAGTCGTAAAACTTCATAATGTAAACTCTTTAATTTAAATAACATATACTTTTATGCATTGTGAATAGGTTATACTCGTTTATAGCGATCTTCTTAAAGCATCCATGATCTAGAAAATGTAATACAATTTTGTCTTATCTTAGCTTCTATGCAGATGGAGAATTCTTCTCATTTTAATATAATTGATTGTCGATACATTTTCTTTTATTAACGCTGCAATGGCTTGTTCGATACTTATTCTCATTTGTACAGTAAATTAGCGAAGTCAACTCGACTCTAAATACTTCCTAACGACTCTTACCAACATCCCCATAAGACTTGGTAAGAACTTAGGATAACTTAGACATAACTTTTACATAGAGTAAATCAACATACATACCTCTTAACTTCTAAGAGTAGAAGGAATCATGAAATAACACCACATGTATATTCCATACATAGAATCATGCCAAAAGGAGGAAGAGGTTCACATACCTCGCGACGATTATCGACAAGTAGCAAAATGCTCCAAAGTACTTCAACCTTGATAGCTATTCCATCCTTTAAGTAGAATACGCTATACGTAGTACTTCAACCTATAATGGCTATAATACGTCTATTAACCTCTAGCTTCAAACGTAGAATATACTAAGTGTAAAGTCACCAACTTCTACGGAAAATCAGACAACACTTCCTTTGTTTCTACGTACTTTTCCACCTTTTCAAGGCCCGAATTTAACAACCAAACGTGCCACTTTTCAGGCTCAACAATTCAGCAATTCAAAGGGGATTAAACGCCGCACAGGACGTGTAAAATTATGCCCCAAAATTAATACCAAGTAATTCAATAACCAAATCAAATTACAATCTTAAGGTTAAACATGAAACTTTCGGATTCCATCCAAATATTCCATAAAATTCAATCTCCATATATATATATATATATATATATATCATGCTAGCATAATATATATATATATATATATATATATATATATATATATATGACTACAAAAATAGGTAACCTTTAATCACTTAAGAGGATAAAGTTGTTACCTTGATAAGCCCAAAATAGTCCAATAATCTCGCCCACTTTAGCCCTCTTTCCGAAATTTTTCTTCCCGCTAAAATCACCTCTACGAACCCCCTACAAGCTCGCCAACATGTTTCCTTCTTGTTGCCTTTCCTAAAAACTCATTTAGGCTTAGGGTTCTTTATCAACTTTTGAGAGAGAAGAGAGGAGAGCAATTTCTATTTGGAATAAAATCTTGCAAATGGTCAAGTCTTGCAAGACTTTGGCCATAATATAAGGTCTAGCTTGTCTTACAAGTTGGGAGGGACACTTTTCGCCCTCCCATAGGCCCTCTGCAAAAATATCTTCTGATTTTACCCTCTTTTCATGAAAAATCCGCCTTGGCCCGCACTGCGGCACCGTGGCGCTGTGGCTCCTGACTGAAGCTTTCTTTCTCCTCCGTCAACAGAACTTCTAACGTCCATACCTTTCTACTCTGATGTCCTATCGATGAGCAGTTTGTTGCATTGGAAACTAGACTCAACGAACTCATACTGGGCTTTTGAAACACCTAAAAACTCCTTATATACTAGGAGATATACCGCTCCAAAGTTGACTGAAAATCTGTCCAAAACGTTTTGTCAACTTATCTTTCCAAAATTCAAATCTTATCTCCTTTCGTACGTTCTCAATACATGACCTGGAATTACGGGGTGTAACATTCTTCCCCCCTTAGAAACATTCGTCCCCGAATGTTCTTTTGGAGTCAATCTAATATTTCTCGGTATAGTCTCATAGAACCACACTTAAAGGAACCTAATTATGCCACTTATGTCCCTAATACATCGCACACGCATATCCATCCATCATAAGTCAAACGAGAAAACAGATCCAAAGTTTGCACCATCACTATTTACTCCCATTCATGGCCTAAAAGGATTATCTTTTCGTACTTCCAACTCATTCTAGCATATGTACATAACCTCCATACCGATTATGGCCTCCAATCTTTGAAGTCACCCTATTAAACAATATAAGGCCATTTCGGGCTCTCACGACCTGGTTCCGGTGGAACGCGTCCACGAACCCGTAAAACAATTAACTAGACTTGGGCTTTGCACCCTCGTGACCCTGTCACGTAGAGGAACTACTATCGACTGATCCCACTCCATTTCAGGCTATGGGGCAACCCGTAATAGGTCCTCAACCCGACCCACCGTCGCACTTAACTCTTACCCTTAGTCTGAATAAAATCTTATTGCCCGAGAAGGCCTTATATACCTAAGGTCTCGGCGGTTATCAATATTCTTAGGCTCGCAATTTCCATGCTCCAAGCGCATCTACGATCCCCAAAACGTACAATAACTTCTCATAATACCATAATCGTGTTGTCTAGATCACAACAACCGTTACTTACTCCATACGGATCTCATCCGTACCATTCTATTAAGCCTACCACGTAGCTTAATCTATTAACATGACATTCTGTTAAGTTCATTAACATGACTTCTTAATGGTTCAATACCTTCTCAAGCAGCTCATCATTTCCCAATTATCTCAAAATAATACGTAAAACCTCGATGAGAATTCATTAACTGTTTCATACCTTCCCGGTATCTAGTTAGTCCTTACCAACTCTTGGTAATCTAAAATCATTCTAGGCAACCCATAAATGACCCTCATACATAAATATGTATAGTTGTACGTCATTATACCAACTATACAACAATTACCACCAACCTGGATACGCAATCCACATAGTCCTTCCTGGGTCACTCTGCCTTTCTCGTAGCTGCAATCAACATAACTCGTTAGGGAGAGACGACCCTAATAACACAGCTCTATCGCACGATCTCAGAGTGAGAAGAATGGAAACCAATCCTAAATGTCCTTTAGCCTCCTGATTATAGATGTGGTGCACAACACACCGATAATCAAGACTACTGTAGACACGGTCGTAGACACTTTCCGAGGACTAATCGCTCGATATCACTTTTGTCACGACCGACCCGGGCATGGCGGTGCCCTACCTGGGCACCCTTACAGGTATATATCAGAGATAATCAGCGGAACATACATGAAACTTATAAAATAAATCAACAAAAATAAAAAACAGGTTAGCCGATAAGGCTACCTCCCTGGACGCATATACATACATAACCAAACGCAGTTACATCCTTGTTCTTTACAAACCGACCCACAAGATATGACTACAAACCTCTATAGAGTTTTAACATAACAACTGTGACGGGACAGGGCCCCGCCATACCGCTGAATATACATGAATCTACAACCTCAGGGATACCGTACCAAAAGATAAGCCTCCGGAGTAAATAGAGCTTTTCCCAAAACTGAACCGAGATCCTAAGAGCAAGGATCACCAACCTGTGTACCTAATACCTTCGGGCATGAACACAGCCCCAAAGGAGTCGATCTGAAATATGTACCAAGTATGTGGCGAAAATATCAGAATGAAATCATAATGATCATATAAAGTGGAGACATGTATGATAACCAAAATAACGATAATCGTGCCTTCAAGTGAAAGTAATGAAAGTCAGTTTTACCTTTTAAAGACTATTCCAACACATGAATAATAGTCACACCAGGGCTATGGACACAAGCCCTCAAATATCATCACGCAGTCCAGTAAGGGTCTCAAGCCCACAAATATCAAAGTGTGCCCGTGGAATTCCCCCATCACTGCCGACAGCCGAAAGTGTAAATTATAACCATGTGACGCGCCCGTGGAATCCTACCTCACTGTCGGCGTACACATATACAATACATATATATATATCTCACCTGGAATTCCATCATCGCTGAAACCGTAGGTGTAAAATATAACCACGTGACGCTCGTGACATCCTACCTCACCGGTGTACACATATGCAATATATATATATATATATATATATATATATATATATATATATATATATATCATGCTCGTGGAATCCTCATCTCGTACATGACTTCATGGAGAGCTAATCAATGGGTAATAATCGTATATAACATGCTTGTGGAATCCTCATCTCGTACATGTCTTCACTGGAGCTAATCCATCGAGTAATAATCGTATAAAACATGCAGTGGAATCCTCATCTCGGGTACATGACTTCATGGAGAGCTAATCCATGGGGTAATAATCGTATATAACATGCCCGTGGAATCCCTCATCTCGGGTACATGTCTTCATGGGGAGCTAATCCATGGAGTAATAATCGTATATAACATGCCCGTGGAATCCCTCATATCTGGTACATGTCTTCATGGAGAGCTAATCCATGGAGTAATAATCATATATAACATGCCCGTGGAATCCCTCATCTCGGGTACATGTCTTCATGGGGAGCTAATACATGGAGTAATAATATAAATCCGGGAATCTAACCCGCCTCCTGGTCGCAGGCCCCGGAATCCCACATCGTATAAGTATGTCCAAGGAGTAATAGAAATAATGGAAGCATACCCGTAGAAGCCTCCGTCACTGTCAGTACGTCCAAGTAAATTCACTACAAGACAGCCGACCCTCCAACTGAGAGTCACGGCAGCGTAAACATATAATATTTGCACTCAAGGCTATCACAAACAAGCATAGGCAAGTTCATAAAATCTTTAGACTTTCATTATCATACAAAAATGAATTTCATTTTATCAACTCAAGGCACTTTTCGTTTTACATAAAAATCCGGAAATTTAACCAAAAGTACTACGTACTTCCATTCTTTTCAAAAGACTCATTTTCATATAAAGTCCCAAGATACTAACACCTGTAGTATCAAGGCTTGTCTACATTTCACATAAATCACTGCCCTTTTAGAAATACATTTTTAGGTTTCTAAATCAAGTGACCCTTACGTTATAACTATAAGCAATTGATGCCTTTAAATCCAATTGCCCTTCCTTATTTCAAGTCATTAATCCTTGTTTACATTACTAGAGAGAACCATTCCTTTAACCTTCCATAAAGTTGCTATAACCAACTTCTCATAAAGCCGTTATACTAACTTTATGCTTTAAAACTAAGACATCTTTAACCTTTTAAGAATTCAAGGTTCATAGTCGTAAAACTTCATAATGTAAACTCTTTAATTTAAATAACATATACTTTTATGCGTTGTGAATAGGTTATACTCGTTTATATCGATCTTCTTAAAGTAGACATGATCTAGAAAATGTAATACAATTTTGTCTTATCTTAGCTTCTATGCAGATGGAGAATTCTACTCATTTTAATATAATTGATTGTCGATACATTTTCTTTTTTTAACGCTGCAATGGATTGTTCGATACTTATTCTCATTCGTACAGAAAATTAGTGAAGTCAACTCGACTCCAAATACTTCTTAACGACTCTTACCAACATCCCCCATAAGACTTGGTAAGAACTTAGGATAACTTAGACATAACTTTTACATAGAGTAAATCAACATACATACCTCTTAACTTCTAAGAGTAGAAGGAATCATGAAATAACACCACATGTATATTTCATACATAGAATCATGCCAAAAGGAGGAAGAGGTTCACATACCTCGCGACGATTATCGACAAGTAGCAAAATGCTCCAAAGTACTTCAACCTTGATAGTTATTCCATCCTTTAAGTAGAATACGCTATACGTAGTACTTCAACCTATAATGGCCATAATACGCCTATTAACCTCTAGCTTCAAATGTAGAATATACTAAGTGTAAAGTCACCAACTTCTACGGAAAATCGGACAGCACTTCCTTTGTTTCTACTTACTTTTCCACCTTTTTCAAGGCCCGAATTTTACAACCAAACATTCCACTTTTCAGGCTCAACAATTCAGCAATTCAAAGGGGATTACACGCCGCACGGGACGTGTAAAATTCTGCCCCACAATTAATACCAAGTAATTCAATAACCAAATCGAATAACAATCTTAAGGTTAAACATGAAACTTTCGGATTCCATCCAAATATTCCATAACATTCAATCTCCATATATATATATATATCTCATGCTTGCATAATATATATATGACTACAACAATAGGTAACCTTTAATCACTTAAGAGGATAAAGTTGTTACCTTGATAAGCCCAAAATAGTCCAACAATCTCGCCCACTTTAGCCCTCTTCCCGAAATTCTTCTTCCCGCTAAAATCACCTCTACGAACCCCCTACAAGCTCGCCAACATGTTTCCTTCTTGTTGCCTTTCCAAAAATCTCATTTAGGCTTAGGATTCTTTATCAACTTTTGAGAGAGAAGAGAGGAGAGAAATTTCTATTTAGAATGAAATCTTGAAAATGGTCAAGTCTTGTAAGACTTTGGCCATAATATAAGGTCTAGCTTGCCTTACAAGTTGGGAGGGACACTTGTCGCCCTCCCATAGGCCCTCTACAAAAATATCTTCTGATTTTACCCTCTTTTCCGCGAAAACTCCCGCCTTGGCGCCGCGGCCCTGCAGCCGGCGCCGCGGCGTTGCAACTTCAGAAAACTTCAGGGCTTTCGGCGCCGCGGCCCTGCATCCGGAGCCGTGGCGCTGTGGCGCCTGACTGAAACTTTCTTTCTCCTTCGTCGACAGAACTTCTAACGTCCATAACTTTCTACTCTGATGTTCTATCGACGAGCGGTTTGTTGCGTTGGAAACTAGACTCATCGAACTTCATACGGGGCTTTTTAAACACCTAAAAACTCCTTATATACTAGGAGATATACCGCTCCAAAGTTGACTGAAAATCTGTCTAAAAATATTTTGTCAACTTATCTTTCCAAAATTCAAATCTTATCTCCTTTCGTACGTTCTCAATACATGACCTGGAATTACGAGGTGTAATAGTATGGCATAATGAGTAGGGTTTTAAGGTTTTATACTTGAGAAAACTTGCGCTTCATACCCTTTTAACCCTTTGAAATTCAGCCCAAAAATCAGATTTTCCGTCTCGGCGCCGTGGCCCTGCAGGATGGCGCCACGACGCTTTTAACCCTTTGAAACGCAGGTTTATTGGCGCCGCGGCGCCGGTGACATCCATCTCTCGAATTTTCTGACTTTTTGTCATTTTCTCGTCCGGACTTCGTCTGATTTCTTCTATACTTTCCGGGACTTCTTAGACTTCATTTCTTGGCATTTTCTTGTGCAATTTCATCCTCAGAAGTAGTATCTTCTCCTTTATAACCGATGTGACACAAATGAACGAAAAACACACATAACACTATACTAAACGCAAAAAAAAAAAAGTGAAATACTAACTAAAAAGGACTCAAAAATGTATACAAAATACACTTAACAAACACCCCCAAACTTACACTTTACTCGCCCTAGAGTAAATCACTAAACAATAAATAAAAATAATAATAAAGACTCTATGAAATGGATCATGTAGTTATAGAAATGCTTCTTCAACATCATGGATGAAAGTTTGGATAATATGTTAGAACATACATAGCATGAATATTTAGCAATCTAGAATTTCTAGTTAGATATTTCGCAAATTCACTTAGATCACAATCATTGGGAATACAAACATCTAACTTATGCATGTCAGTTTCATTCCATCTTTCCCAAAACGCTATAGACCTGTTTACTTGTTATTCTCCACTAATCATAGATATACATATTAAAGATCATCAGGACTTTCAAGGGTTGTAATGTAGGCTTAGGCTGGGGTAGATAAAAGTAGGCATTTAGGCTCAATTACGTATCATAAGCATTTTCATTCAACTCACTTTCCTTCTTTTTGACTTTCTTTTTAGTCTCATACCTATTTCCTCCCTCTTTTCTTTTGAGAGAATGAGACACATTATAAATAACAGGCACCCCCAAACTTAGAATTTTGTATATTCTTCATTGGGGTGCATCAATTTTTCACTATCTTTTTATTTCTCTTTCAACACTTTCATTTCAAGAGTTTTCAATTATCACTTATGACACAACGAAGGAATCATAGGGTGTCAAAGAAATATCTATATTTTTGGCTTAAATGACTGACTAGTGATACAATTCATGTCAGGGTAGGTAATGAATGATCAGAAAGACAATCAAAGAAATGTCTGAGTCATCTCCCTAAACATGTACATCTTAACTATTTCGCCTCAAATAACAAGCAAATAGATTTTCTAGACTTTTTTCAACCTTTCTTTTCATAACTGACACACATAGGTTAAGCACAAATATCTCAAATAATTAGATGTCATAAATTTTTGGCATATCTAACTTAAGCACACATATTATCTCTTTTAATTCCATTACATTATCCCATTTTATCCACTCAATATCTTTAGCAACTACAACATGCATGATCCATAAAAAAATTACGACTCAAAAACACATAGAACAATACAAAGACAATCAAAATGACTCAAAAATACATAAATAATACAAAGACCATCAAAAAGACTCAAAAACAAAACAATGAAACAAAATAAGACACCCCCAAACTTAATCGACACATTGTCCCCAATGTGTGAAGACTAAAAATAAAGGGACAACTTACTGACACAACACAGCGGTCATAACGGAGGTCTGGGAGGAAATTTTTTGGAAATTGCACGACATATGGGCTTTCAGAAGTTCAGCGTCGTGGCCCTGTATTTTGGCGCCACGACGCTGTACTCGATCATTGTTCTTTTCTAGCGTTTTTGATCTTTTTTCGCTCAGGGTCAGTCCCTAGTTCACCTTCTATCAAAACATAAGGCAAAACCCAAGACCGTGAGACTGTTCAAGATAAAATAAAACAACTAAAACAAGAATTGAAATAACATAATTAAAAACATTGGATTGTCTCCCAAGTAACGCTGTCTTTAACGTCTTTTATCTGGACGCATGTTACTTACTAAATCAAGGGGGTAGAGTATCCCCTCCGCATATCTATTTTAGCATTATTCTCTTTCTCATCCTCCTCTTTTTTTCACAGTGCTGATTTCAGAGGAGTTCAATTCTTTTTCATCAACTGCTAGTTCAGAAATCTTACCATCAAAGGCATCAGTACCCTTGAAACTTTCATGAGGAGCCTTTTTATCAACTACACCAACAGCGAAGCATCTATCATAAACTTGTGGTTCAGGGGATGGTCTGAGAACTTCGAAGATCATCTCCTCATCTTGAACTCTGAGCTTCAACTCTCTCTTCTCAACATCAATAAGTGTCCTCCATGTGGCTAGGAATGGTCTCTCAAGGATGATGGGCATATTTTCATCTTTATCCATGTCTAAAATGAAGAAATCAACAGGAAAGATGAATTTACCTACTTGTACCAACACGTCTTCAATAATTCTTTCGGGATGCACAATCGAGCGATCAGCTAGCTGCAGGGTGACTGTGGTTGGTCTCGCCTCCCCTAAACCAAGTCTTTTATACACAAATAGGGGCATTAGGTTGACACTTGCCCCCAAATCACACAGGGTTTGCTTGTATGTCACCTTCCCTATGGTGCAAGGTAAGGTGAAACTTCATGGATCTTTCAACTTAGGGGGAAGTTTCTTCTGTAAGATAGCACTGCATTCCTCTGTCAGTGTTATTATCTCATAGTCAGTCAACTTCCTCTTCTTAAACAGGATATTTTTCATGAACTTCACATAAGCTGGCTTTTGTTCCAAAGCTTCAATGAATGGAAGATTGATATGCAGTTTTTTGAATACTTTCAAAAATTTCGAAAACTGCTTATCCAGAGTCTTCTTCTGCAGTATTTGAGGGTAAGGAATTTTGTCTACATATTCTCTCATTCTTGCTGGTGGAGCTCTCTCTACAATAGGGAGGTCCCCTCTTTCTCTGCCTCAACTGCTTTCTCCAACTCATTCTCTTGTTCAACCACTGGCTGAGGTGCAACCTGCTCTAACTACTTACCACTCCTCAAGCTAATTTCTTGACACTATTCTTTTGGGTTAACCACAGTATTACTGGGAAGATTCCCTTGCTCTCTGTTGTTCAGCATGTTAGCTAGTGTCCCACCTACGTCTTCAAATTTCTGATGGATGATCTGGTTTCTGTCATGAACTGAGTCTGGGAATTTGTCAGGGTCAACAAAGCTGCTTGCAACTCACTCTAATTCTATTGTGGTTCTGGTGGGCTGAACTGTTGTGTGGATGATGCCTGAAATTGTGGTTGCTGCCCTTGTTCATTCTTCCATGAAAAATTTGGGTGATTTCTCCACCCCGGATTATACGTGTTGGAGAATGGATTGTTGTAGGGCGTTTGAAAATTCCCCACTTCCTGAACCTGCTCCATGGGCACATTATTCAGGTCCACTGCTGTACACCTATCAAAAGTATGGGAACCCCCACAGATTTCACATCTCATTGGTGTCTGAACCGCTTTAACTGCCATGGTGCTCTGCTGTATCTGTTTTGTCAAAGTGGCAACCTGCGCAGTCAATGCAGTGATAGCATTCAACTCATGAATCTCAGCAACTTTTTTGTTGTTCACTGCTCTCTTATCGGCCCCCTGATGGTTGTTTGTGGCCATCTTTTCTAACAGATCATGTGCCTTATTGGCACTTTTTTTCATGAATGTTCCCTCTGATGCAGCATCAATAATGGTACGAGTTGTACCATACATCCCATTGTAAAATATGTGGACTAACATCCACTTCTCAATTTCATGATGTGGGCACTTCCTCTGCAAATCTTTAAGCTGCTCTCATGCATCATATAGTGATTCTCCCTCAAGCTGATAAAAGTTATTCAACTCACCTCTGAGCTTCGCTGCCTTAGCTAGGGGGAAGAACTTAGCAAGAAACTTATGGGCTAAGTCTTGTCATGTAGTGATGAAGTTCGCCTGTAATGAGTTCAGCCAACACTTTGCTCTATCCCTGAGTGAGAATGGGAAGAGTCTCAACCGAATGACATCATTAGTAACACCATTGTACTTAAAAGTTGCACACAGCTCCAGAAAATTTGCTAGATGCAAATGGGAATCTTCAGACAGTAGTCCCCCAAACTGAGCTTTGAACCATGTGCAATATAGCTGGTTTGATTTCAAAATTGTTGGCTTCAACAGCTGGAAGCCTGATGCAAGTCTGCACCCCTGTAATTTTAGGCATCACATAGTCCCCTAAGCTCCTTTCTGCAGGGACTTATCTTAAAACAGGCGGCAACTCGTCATTCAACAAATTATTATTTCACTGATCTCTCATTGCTAACAAATCAGCAGCTCTTTTCTCTTTTCTGTTATGTCTGCATGATCTTTCAATTTCAGGGTTTAAAGGAATATGAGTGTTTGCTCCTCTCCTACTTCGCATAAACTAAGTTTCCTGAAATTGATCAAAACAACAAATAGATCACGACAAAACATTCTGAAATAAAAATAATAACAACACAGAAAAAAATAAAAACCAAATTAGAAATAAGAATAGATAATTCGATATTAGCAGTACGTCAGTCCCCGGCAACGGCGCCAAAAACTTGTTGCGATATTTTTAGATGCTTACGCAAGCGTACGTATCGTTCAAGTAATAAAGATATGTAAGACCGAGTTTATCGTCCACAGTGACTGGTTTATTAAGTACTGATTATCTATCCTATGGTATCTGTTTGATTGGCATTCTTTGGTTTTAGATTATGACTAAGAATTATGACTAAGTGCAGAAAATAAACTAAGATTGACAATACTTTGGGTTTAAACAATTATGAAGGAAATAGGGCTTCCAATCTCCTCAACTATCCACTATTTCACGCGTTAATGCAATGCTAATGACTCTTCTTCTTATTACGATAGCAGGTTAACTAATATGTTCTATATTTCGGTTAGGATATATAAAAACTCAACCTTGTGCAGAAACCTTCTATATTTCTATGATAGATTTTACCACACAAGAGGGTTAAGAACAATAACCTTAAATGCTATACAAGTATTGGGGTACTTTCGTCTACGATTTTAACCTATGTCTAAACAACTACAACATATTCAAATCTCCCATTTCGGATCTCAATTCGAAATCATATAAGTTATGACAATTAATGGTCAGTCAATTATCATACAATCACAACAATATTGAATAGATCTTAATAAAACTGAAGAAGAAATCAATAACTATGCATTAACTGTATGAAAGAGTTTCAAGAAGATTCGACGAAAAACTCTAATAAAGTAATTAGCTCCTAAACATTGATATGTCAAGAACTAATTTACAATTCAACATAAATTGAAATTAAAATAAAGGAAAGAAAATGAACTTGAACAAGAGTAGTCTCCAATCTTGTGTCTTGCCTCCTTTCCTAGCCTCCAAGGTATGATATGTAATATGGTATAAGGTATGACATAATGAGGAGAGTTTTAGGGTTTTATACTTGAGAAAATCTACGCTTCGGACCCTTTTAACCCTCTGAAATTCGGCACAAAAATCAGATTTTCCGCCTCGGCGCCGTGGCCCTGCAGGCTGGCGCCACGGCGCCGAAAATACTGCAACGAAATCAGAGCACGTAGGTTTATTGGCGCCGCGGCGATGTCCATCTCTCGAATTTTTTGATTATTTGTCATTTTCTCGTCCGGACTTCGTCTGATTTCTTCTATACTTCCCGTGACTTCTTGACTTCATTTCTTGGCATTTTCTTGTGCAATTTCATCCTTAGAAGTAGTATCTTCTCCTTTATAACCGCTGTGACACAAATGAACGAAAAAAACACCTAACACTATACTAAACGCAAAATAAAAGAGTAAAATACTAACTAAAAAAGACTCAAAAATATATACAAAATACACTTAGTGCTTAACACATTGGGATGTCCTTTTTTACCAATTCATGCGACAACAGCTAACAAGGGGCATTTCAAAAACTCATTCATTTAGTTTATTTCTCTATAACATTTTTAATCAATATATTTATTATTTTATAAAACCAAACGCAATCTATAATTATATTTTATTGGATAGACAACTTTAATAATTTTTGTAATCTCCGATGAGAAATTTGGAATGTCAAAATATTTTGTGAACTTGAAACATGACAAATTAAAATATGAAGTTGGTGAGTTTTTGTACTCTTGTCATTTCTTTCTTTGTTATCATTCATGTTCTATAGTCTAAACAAGTTATTTCTTTGAAAAAAATGACTTTTTAGTAATTTTTATTTATAATAGCTGAATAGAATTTAACTATCAAATGTTATTATACGTGTATAACATTTCATCTCTATAACTAAAAAAATCTGAACAAACAAAATTGTTATAGACAAATTTAACTGTACTAGAATTACATTGAGGTAAAGTGTGATTTGGACACTATTGCCCAGTCAAACATTATTATTTTTTTGTCATAAATAAAGTTGAGCTAGCCATTCAAATTGTAAACACTCATAGTTAATATTATAATCTCTACCAATAATTAGAATATATTACATATATTGTGTAAATATAATTATGGTAAGACTAGAATTCCTCTTGTAATTAGGACTAGGATTCCTCTTGTATAAGGGATGAATATTGTACATTATATTGTACACATGACATAATAGGCTTGGTCATCCAGAAGCAGTTTTTAATTTTCTTAGAGGCAATAATTTCATTACTTGTAATAACGGGAAGCTTGCTCAAAACTGTGTTTCTTATTCTTTAGGCAAACATACTCGTCTTCCATTTAAATCATCTACTAGTGTTACATTTGCACCATTTGATATTATACATGTCAATTTATGGACATCACCTATTGCTAGTTTTCTCTGTCATAAATATTATCTTGTCTTACTAGAATATTTTTCCCACTATCGTTTGGTTGTATCCTCTCAAATTTAAATCGGAAGTGTTTGCCAAATTTCTTGAGTTTTGAATGTTCATTCAAACACAATTTTAAAAAGGTATTAAATCATTTCAGTGCGATAGTGATCGTGAATTCAACAACTCTATGTTTCACCATTTTTGTACTAATAATGGCATGGTTTTTCGCTTCTCCTGCCCTCACACCTCCCCAAAAAATGGTAAAGCTGAAAGAATCATCCGCACCATTAACAATATGATTCGTACTCTATTGATTCATGCCTCCCTCAAAATAATGGTGGTATGGACGAATGCACAAGGATTGGACAAATTAAATTGTTAATTATTCGTATTTTTCTTTTGGCTTTCTCATTTTGAGGAGAAGTATGGGGACATGAGAGACACACTGAATATCATTTTGTTGACAAAATTCCTTAAATTGGCCATTTATGAATTCCCTCCCATTGTCACATTGAAAACATTTTATGGACTTCTCAAATTGGGTTTGGATGAACACACCGAATTGTTTAAAAATAATAGGGACTTGCGGGTTTTTTCCAATGGAAAATGTCCATAGAAAATTAGAATAATCATCTAAAATAAACATATAATACTTATGACCTGCCAAACTTAAAATTAGGGATGTCCAAAATCACAATGCATGATATCAAATGGCATAATAGTATTTAAAGTAGATAAAGAAAAAGAAAATTTAACATGCTTCCCAAAAAAAGCAAGCCTGACAAACAGGGGAATTCACAACTTGGTTACAATCAATAAATTTATTTTTTCTAAGATAATTGAACATTGGTGCTCCCGGATATCTTAAACGGTTATGTCAGACAATAGGAGAAAGAACAACAAAAGTTGATGGAGTAGTGACTTGATTTACAAATCTCTAGTGCTATTACATCTCATTAGTGGCATCCCCGTCTGAAAATTCTTTACAGAAAATCCAAACAGATTAAAATTAACAGACACATTGTTGTCAGTGGTAAACTGATGCACATATATCAAGTTTTTAATAAGTTTGGGAGCATGGAGGACATTTTTTAAATGTAAAGGTGGGGGATGGGGGAGGTTTAATTGACCAAGCCACGAATTAGAATTTCCTTCCCACTGTCAACCATAATATTTTTATTAGTGCTCATATTAAAATAAGACGAGAGAGTGCTTTGGAATGTCGTCATGTGTGAAGTTGCCCCCGTGTCCTTATACCATGAATCATCGAGAACATTAAGATTCATGTTGTTCATGGCTTGCTCGATGTCCGTAGGGGTATAACTCAAAGACCATCCATGGGCTAAAAATACTTGTTGTGGACGGCTGCCTAAGACTCCGGGTTGCCTGTTTGGTGTATTGGGCCTGGCTCATTCAAAGTCAGGACAAGAGAAAAGACTTTGATTAAGTCACTTATCAATATTGCGCAGCCAATAGATGCAATGAGCTATTATAAATACTTGCCTCCTACAAAGAGACGAATCACAAAGTTTTAGCTTTCTTTTAACATAACATACACCATTCTCCCTCTCTCTTTTCAAATATCAAATACACAATAAACTTTTTTGTTAATATGGGGAGGATGGTTCTTATAGATGCAGCAATGACTTTGTTAGTAATCCTTCAGGTTTTAATGGCTCTGCTGCTACCAAAGGAAAGATGGTAACAGTTTTGAGCGTCGATGGAGATGGTATTAGAGGTGTTATTCCGGGCACCCTTCTTGCCTTCCTTGAATCCAAACTTCAGGTACTCATCAATCATCTATTCTATATATACTTCATTCATTTTATTTTATAGCCAAATATCATATTTGTTGTAGTGATAATTGGTAGCTAGGAAAAACAATGTACTATTCTTTTCCCCACGGGCCATGAGTAACGGCCCCGAAAATAAATACTCCCTCCGTTTTAAAATGTTTGTTTAGTTTTGACTTGTCATAGAATTTTAAAAAGTAAAAGAGATTTTTAAATCTTGTGGTTGTTAACTAAAGATATGTAGTATTTATCAAACTGTTATTTAATATTGTGGTCTAAACATGTTAGGTTGAAATTTTGATTAAAGAATTGATAAAAAAGGAAAGAGATATTATTTGTAAAATATTTTGAAAAGAGAATATAATATATAAAATAAAATAAAAAAGAAAAAAGAAAGGTGTGAAATTTTCCACAAGTATTTTTGTGAGTTTTCGTTTTCAGCAATAAAAAGGGTTTGTTGGTTGTGGGGAGTGAAGGCCATTACACGAAATGACAATTTTAGTCTCGTTTGCTCTTTTCATCAATATTTTCACCTATAGAGATTCCAAACCAACCAATGAAGGAAGTTGAATTGACATGAGAAAAGAGAAGGAAAGAAATGAAAATAAATTAAGAAAAAGAGAGGAAACATAAAGAGTGGATAGAAAATGACTAGTGTTATGGGCCAACATGAGGATTGTCAGACAGGCCCAATGGAAGGAAGAAACGAGAGGCCCATACGTGCTAGACAAGCCTTAAATTGGGTCAAGGATTTTCAACTTTAATGGACCCTTTTAATTAGGCATTATCAAGTAGTAGTTACAGTATTTTAGTTCAGCATTTTCAGTATCAGTTCAGCATTTTCAATAGTAGCACTACAAGAAAAACAGGCTACGGTGACAGTTCGTATGTGACAGAAATACAAGTGTCACATCTTTTTACTAAATTTATATTTTTTCTTGACATTCATGTGACGGTTTTTTTAAGTGTCATAAGATTATGACATTCATGTGACGGTTTTTTAAGTGTCATAAAATTATGACATTTGAGTGACGGTTTTTTTAAGTATCATAAAATTATGACATTTGTGTGACGGGTTTTTTAAGTGTCATAAAATTATGACATTTGTGTGACATTTTTTTTAAGTGTCATAAAATTATGATATTTGTGTGACGGTTTTTTTAAGTGTTATTTATTTATGACGTTTGTGTGACGAGTTTGTGAAATGTCACATAAATAAGTTACTTGTGTTTTAAATTGACAAAAAATGAGGCGTTTGACAAATTAAAACGACACCATTTTTATTAATTATTTAGCATTTTTTTTAATTCAAATTAAGACCTACACGATTTTTATTTCTTTTTTAAAATCATTTTTAATAAAAACAAACTAAACGTTGTCCTTTTAATATTTTTAAAAGTAAAAGATAAAAAACTCTGTAAAAATACTAAGTGTCTACACGCTTGTTGAAACCCAATTTTGACCATCTCTTCCGATTATTTATCGGTAATTAAACTATTTTTTCGACACCACAAAATAATTTTAATATATATACATATATATATAATCGTGCGTTTTTATCGCAATCATGATTTCGCCCTAGCATTCTATATTATTGTATTTATAAAATAACATCACATTTCACATTAAACACTAAATATTTCTTAAATATTATATTATCACATGGGTATTTTTATCTTTATAATTTATAGTTGTGCACAACATCTTTAATAATAAATTATTTAAACCACAACCCATGAATAAAATAAAATACTAAAACTACCCAAGGACTTCAAAAAACCACCTAAATCCCTTAGCCCAAACCCAACTCCCAGTCATGATCATGAAAAAATAGGCTGGTGAGGCGATTTCCGTACGTGAATAGTAATTGCGCCGGATTTTAGCCATTTTCGGCCACCTCCGAAAGCCATTGGAGACGAAACTTATACCAATAGCTTCGTCTTCTCAAGCCCGTCAATTCCATAGTACCCTTGACCTTCGATTCAACCTAAATCACCAGAAATTTCAGATCGAAAAACTCTCCTATTTTCCGATCGATCTTTTCAATTTTCCGGCTAATTCCAGCAAGGTCGAGGTTCAGGGGTGTTACCAACAGCTTCACCATCTCCCTGCCGTCATTTCTATACCCACCACATTCGTCGATTTATTCTAAATCGTCGAATCACTCAAATCTCAAACCCCGAAACCCTAAACGACGCAACCGGGCAGTACAGTGTTCGTCGAGGGTTAGGAGTAATACCATTGAGTCCTTCTTGCTCCTAGATACAATTTGATACCAACTCCGTGCCTCAATTCTACCTATATTGCATTTCATCATTGTTGCACCTTCAAACTCATTGTTCAGGGCCATGGATGCTGCTGCGACTGGGCAACCTCCCGTTGAGGTTGTCCAGTCACTCTCCACTGATTTTCCAACGTTACCACATCCCCAACGCAACAATTCTCTGTCGCTGGATCAAAATGGAATTTTTCGACGAATAATTCCAGCAACCAGTGGCATTCCAGTGGTTGTACTGCCACCAACAGCGGCAACGCAGGATGGTCATTCTCTTGAAAATCAGTATGTTCAAGCTATCCAATCATCGAGTCCATCTACAACTCTAATAAGACAATTACCAACTCCGTTGCCAATTAAACAGGTAACCTACTTACATGGGGAACCTACATTCAAGTTTGAACAAGCTGAAATAGATGTCTTGGTTTTGAGACAAAACCTGAAATGGGCAGTAATAGGTAAATTCAGTCATGGAATGCATGACATTGAATTCTTAAGGACTGAGATACCTAAGCAACTCAAGCTTAAAACATATGTCAATATTGGTTATCTGTGTAGTAGACATGTTCTCATTAGATGCTCCATTAAGGATGATTATGATGTTTTAATGTCTATCAATGGGTCCTTTGATATTAAGAGAAAGAACGTAACACATCCGATGCGTTCTATGAAATAGGATATTAACTTCGACCCCACTAAAGAGACCAGCATAGCTTGGGCGTGGATTTCTCTTCCCAACTTACCGCCCAACTATTTTGATGAGTCTACCTTGTTATCATTTGCTTCAGCTGTTGGTAGACCTATATGTGTTGACAAAGCAACCTTGAATAAGACTCGACCTAGTTGTGCTCGGTTCAAAGTTGAGGTTGATTTGTTGAGGGAGCATCCCACCCAATTCACAATCCAAATTGTTAAGGATGGAGAGGTCAATACTAATTCTTACAAAATTGAGTTTGATTACCTTCCTAAGTATTGCACTAAGTGTTGCCTTCAAGGCCATGATGTGCATCGATGTTGGAAACTTAATCCATCTTTGAAACCTTCAAAGGAGAATCCTACTCCTCCTTTACCTTCCAATGAAACTCCACAAAATCCAAAACCAAATAAAAACTTAAAAGAACAAAATCCCAACAATCCAAATGATTGGCAGGTGGTTACCGGTAAAAAACAAAAGAAGAGCAACCCACAAACCCAAAAACAACCTTCCAAAATCCAACCAAAAAATAACTTAACCCAAAACAAGGATAAACTTCCCAAACAAAAACAAGCAAATACTGTGTCTGCAGGTTTTACAATTGTGGGTGCTGATGCAGTTGCGTCCAATGCTGCTGATGTTGGTAATCAAGTTGTGGCTACTGCTGATTCTCAGGCTGCTGAGGCTACTGGTAGGGATACTGTTGTTGGTCACACTGGTGCTCCTGCTACTGATTTTGCTGAAGTTGCTGGGGTGGTACATGTTGGGGAGGATGTTGTTGCATCTGTTGCAGCTGCTGAGGCCAATGCTTGCTGTTGTGGTGATGCCTCTGTTGCTGATGCTGCTGCTGGTGCAGCAAAACACTCTACTGTCCCTGTTGCTGTGGTGGCTCCTCTCCCTGAAGCAGCTGATGTTGTTGTGTCGGATGCTGCTGCTGATATGGTGGCTGCAGATTCTTCTTCCTTCCATTTGTAGGATCACGCGATCGTGCTCAAACTTCAGTCGTCTTCTTCTTTGGGACAGTCGTCTTCTTCTTGGGCAGTCGTCTTCTTCTTTGGGGTTGCTACTTGTGGTGTGGTTGCTGCACCAGATCTTGGGGCTACTGGTGATGAAGTTGAGATTAGCGATGACTTCCGGATAACAACAAATGCCGAGGAGATTGCTAAAGCTAGTACCACTACACACAAAACTCGATCCAAGCAACGAAGAATCGAAGTTGCGGTTTCTGCGGTGACGTCTTTGCTTCGAACCGGGGACACAAATGTTGTGATGTCTGGTTGCAATAAATCAACAATTTGATGGCATTACATCCTCGGGTAGTGATAGTGGTGATACTGAAGAGGAGTATGAAGATACAGATGAAGAAGAAGAGTTTGATTCAGACTATGAAGAATCAGCCACAATAGCTGATGATTATGAGGAGGAAGAGGTTGAGTATGAGTCAGTTGAAGACGATGAATATGAACTGCTATCAAAAGAGATACAGAGAGCAGAGAAGAGGGAGCGAGTCAAAGGGGCAAGTCCATCTCACGGCGAGTTCTCGATAGAATGGCCGGCTGAGCCGATACGAGTATCACTGGTACAAGTGAAGAAGAAGGGGACAACTCCTGTCATCACACCAATTGTCAAAAAACCAAGAGGACGACCAAGGAAAAACACAGTGGCTCCAGCCACCTCAGCAATATCCAATAGAACCAAACATAAATGATCAAGTTCCAACAATATTTGGAAGAGGACAAGGAAGCGACACAACATCTAGAATTTTTTATAAGCCCAAAGGGAGACTTTACCTTTGTACTTATAATTTATTCTCATTACATTAGCATTATTTTGTGTAACATCATCACAGAGTGTGTTATAAACACTGTGATGATCATAGAGTACTTGATTTTGGCATCTTCTTTCTTTTTGCACTCTTGCTAATAGAGGCCTGCGTGTCTCAGTCGGACTAGTCAGGTAGGTGATTTATTTCATGTACTTTACTTTCCCCCCTCTGGGGCCCCCTGTATCTTTATTTTCGATAAATAAAAATCGTCCGGGCCGCGAGTCCGGAAAGTGCTTATAAAAAAAAATAAAAAAAAACCAACTCCCAAAAAAACCCTAAACCCCATCTTAATTTTGGGCGAAATCACGACGCTACAGTAATGTCGCCGGAAAATTCAATTTTTCGGTCGACTCAGGAAACTCCCTGCGAACACCCATATACCAACAGACTCGTCTCGTCCTCCTCTTCCAATATATACCAATTTCGACACTCGATTCTGCCATTATCGTAGTCGATCTTACGATCAAAGCTCAGTTCGAAATGCGGGTTCAGTGTTTTTGCTTTTTTCGGCGGCCTAAGGTGGTGTCGACGGGAGTGGGTAATACCACTGTGATAACCATCATCTCCCCGTCATTTCTATACCATCCTCGTGCCTCGATATTGCTCCAAAAGCCACGACGCCCAGATCGATTGATACCAAAAACCCTAGGCGGCGTCGACCATTTTTCGGCGACCTATGAAGAAATTGACGGTCGTGATTGGTAATACAAGACTCTCCATCCTCTGGCCGACTTCCTACACCAACTCATCAACTCACCACCTCCAATTCCTAGCCAATCGTCCAGTCGACCAAACCAAATTTCCGACGGGTTTTTGGCGAATTCCGATCAAATACGGTAGCGTCGAGGACTGTGGCTAGTACCAGTGAGTTCGTCTCAACATCCACTACAACATACACCCAATCCCGATCGACAATTGTTACAGATTTGAATTTTGGACTTTTTCCGGTGGGTCAGCGGCGGTGATGGTGCAGACGCCTGGAGATGGCGTCCAACACCTCTCAGTTGATCTAGTGTAAGCACATGCCCCTTCTTTACAGTGGCACTACACACTTTTGTTCTATTGGTACATTTGATAATTAGTATAGGTGTTCTTCCCATTAACTGATAACTAAGGTTCAAGCAAGGGATGTGGATTGAGTCCAAGTTCTGGAGAAAGAGGGGACCTTTGTTTTTTCATCTTTCCTAAATCAATCGATCAAATTATTCATATCTAACTTGCACTTGCTGCTTCTGAAATCTATCAAAATGATGGTTTTCTTACCATTTGACTTGTTAGATTGAGTGGTTCTATAATTCACTAATTCCTACTTATCAGAAAATAAAAAGGAGTTCAAGATCTTAATTGTCCAGGTTATTATCTCAGCTCTTTATGTACTGCTTACTCATTATTTGTTTTGCTTACATGTAGAGGTTAATATTTGACAAGCCTGAAGATGGAGTTAGGAAGATTGTGTTGGCTACACATATTGCTGAAACCAGTATCACGATCGATGATGTAGTTTTTTTTATTGACTGTGGAAAATCAAAAGAGACGTCATATGATGCACTTAATAATACTCCTCGTTTGCTTCCTTCTTGGATTTCAAAGGTTTCAGCTCGACAAGTAAGATACTTTGTTGATCTATTTATTTCTTAATCTGCTTGAAATATACATTTATGTATATCTTTATAATAAATTGTGCAATTTGATGGCTAGAATTTTTCTAATAGTTGTTTCTTCACTGTTTCATTGTAACAGTGTGGGAGGGAAAGGGGAAGAGCGCACATGGGAAGTGATCGGTGTATTTTATATACACCTTTTGAGTCATTTTTAGTTAGTATTTTACTCATTTTTTTGATGTTTAGTATAGTATTAGGGTCGTTTTTCTTCCTTTTGTGTCACAGCGGTCAGAAATGGAGAAATGACGAAAAGAATAGGAAATGAGCTTAAATGAGATGAAATTGCACACAAAAGGGCCAAGAAATGAATTCGAAGAAGTTCCGGGAAATATAGAGGAGATCAGACGAAGTCCGGACGAAAAAAGGATGACGAAACGAAAATCCGCCAGAAAAACGCCTCAGGCGCCGCGGCGCTGAATGTTCCGAAAGTTGATTTCGCTGCAGGTTTTTCGGCGCCGTGGCGCCAGTCTGCAGGGCCACGGCGCCGACGCGGGATTTCTGAGTTTTGGGCCGAATTTGACACGTTTTCAGGGTCCAAAAGGGATAACTTTTCCTACCTACATAATCCTTAACCCTTTACCTAAAGGATTCCATAACTTTTCCTTAACCCTTTACTTAAAAGATTCTATAACTTTTCCTACCTACATAATCCCTAACCCTTTACCTAAAGGATTCTTGGGCTATAAATAGTCTCTACATCATAAGAAGAATATATTCCATCCCACACTTGACCAATTCCAATCTCCATCCATCATTCTACCACATTCCATCTTGTAAATATTCCATAACACAATCCTTGGATGCTAGAAGGCTTGGAGACTTGTTCTTGAGTATTTTTCTTTTCTTTCTTTTGCTTTGTTTATTTCAGTTCATGTATGAAGATTATATTAGTTCTTAGCGTGACTATTGCTAGGAGTTAATTACTTTGTTAGGGATTTCCTTGTGATTCTCTTGAAACTCTTATTCATGAATTAAGAAATTAGTTGATTTCTTCTTCACTTGTTTAAGATTTATTCAATAGTTGCTTTGATTGCTTGATAATTAATTGATCACTAGTTATCATCACTTATATGAGTTCTAATCGAAATCCGAAAGGGGAGATTGTGAATATGATATAGTTGAATAATCATATGTTTAAATCGTGGACGAAAGTACCCCGATACTTGTGCAGCTTAATAGGTTATTGCTCTTAATCCTCCTTTGTAGTCAATCTTCTCACCGAAAGGTAGAAGGGTTCTCCATTGGGGTTGAGTGTTTATATTACCTTAACAGGAGTATAAAACAGTCTAGTTAACCTGCTATCTTAACATAGAAGAAAAAGCAGTCTAATTGTATTAAGGATTGAATAAAGTGGATAGTTGATGATCTTGGAAGCCCTAATTCTCCGTCATAACTGATTTAAATCAAAGTATTTTTATAATTAATTTATTTTCTGCATTATTAGTCTAGAATTCCAAACTAATTAACGTTAACCAAATAGAAACTAAAGCATAGATAATCGGTACTTGAAAACGAGTCCCTGAGGACGATATTCGGTCTTACCCAGACTATATTACTTGTACGATACGTGCACTTGCGTTTAGCGTGTGTATAAATCGCACATCAAGTTTTTTGCGTCATTGCCGGGGATTGGCGTACTTTCAATATCGATTTATCTATTCTTATTTCTACTTTGGTTGCTCCAAGAACAAGTTAAAAACTTGTTCTGCGAGCATTTTTTTATCACCTTTTGTTGTTTTCTTATTTTGCAGGTTAAATTCGGAAAAAAAATAGTAAAAATAATTTAAAATTCAGGACACATGGACTATTACTATCAGAGACAGTGGAGTCATCAACAGCAGCTTAACCCACAAGTTCTAGAGGAAGATCTAGATGAGTTGCAGGCAGGCATACTCAGGCTCACCAAGTGTCAGACTCAGTTTATGGCTGAGACAAGGGAGTCCCTCAAAAATTTGGAGACCTATATAGGGCAACTGATGGATAGGATGAGCAATACACTTCAAGAAAATCTGCCTAGAGACATCATTATGGGAGGTGGTAAGCAAATTGAGGAGCCTGAACCACACCTAGCTGTTGAGGAATCTGGCGAGATAGTTGGTGTAGAGAAGGAAAATATTACTGAGATCCAATTATTCACCTTTTTGGATTCTTTGGAAATTCTTTTTCCTGTACCTATTGCAAAATAAATACCACCAGCGGTCCCTGTTGATCCCCAAATAAGAAGTCCATACCATCAAGGGCACCCCCTAGAGTTGAGAGATGTTGGGAATCTCACTGATCCCTACATTATAGAGAGCCTAGAAGACAAACATGTCTTGTGTACTTGGGGGATAATCTTATATCTGAAGCCCTTAGTTGAAAAGATTGTTGTAGGAAAAGTGAGACCTGCAACAATAACTATGCGGATTGCAAGCAGTTCGCAGAAGGATCCAATGGGCACTCGTAAAGGTTAACTGCGTCCGGCTAAAAGACAGCGCTTGTTGGGAGGCAACCCAATGCTTTTAATTATGTTAGTTTCATTTTTTGTCTTTAGTTTGTTTTATTTTGTCTTGAACAGTCTCACGGTCTTGGGTTCTTGTTTTGTGTTGTTGGATGACAGGTGGATTGAAAGCTAACTCTGAGAAAAAATGAGTAAAAAATGCTGAAAAAAAGGAAAAGTCGTCGTCAGCGCCGCGGTGCCCAGAATCAGCGCCGTGGCGTAATCAGAGCCACAGATTGGGCGCCACGGGTGAATCTCATGGTCGTGGCGCCGAAAGTTCCGAGAGTCAGACGCAGTGCAAATTCCAGAATTTTTCCTCCCAGACCTCCATTATGACCGTTGTGTTGTGTCAGTAAGTTGTCCCTATTTTTAGTCTTCACACATTGGGGACAATGTGTCGATTAAGTTTGGGGGGGTGTCTGATATTTTATTTTATTGTTTTGAGTCTTTGTGATTTGTTTTGTGTGTTTTTGAGTTTTTTTTTTAGAGTCATAATTTTTTTATTTTTTTTTATTATTATTATTATTGATCATGCATGTTGTAGTTACTTGAAACGCCTAATGAAGTAAAGTGGAATAATGTAATGGAATTAGAAGCAACCATCTGAATACTTAGGATAGATATGCCAAAAATTCATGAAATCGAACTATTTGGGGTATCTTGCTTGATTTATGCATTGTTAGTGATTAAACCTATGTGTCTGCTTGCTTGCTATTTGAGGCGAAATAGTTAGGATATGCATGTTAGGGAGATGATTCAGGCATTTCTTTGTTGACCCTTTCTTACCATTCATTTCCTATCCCTGACAATAAATTATATCCCTAGTCAGCCCCTTTGAGCCGAAAAATAAGATCTTTTCTTTGACACCCTATAATTCCATACTTGTGCCATAAGTGAATTTTTTTTTGAGATGTTTGGAATATAAAGTGTTGAAAAAGAGACAAAAGAGAGTGAACAATTTTGATGCACCCCAATGAAAAAGTAATAATAAATAGGCAAAAACCTAAGTTTGGGGGTGCCTGCTATTCATCATACACCCCATTCTCTCAAAACAAAAGAGGGGAAAGATAGGTATGAAGTGAAAAAGAGAATCAAAAGAAAATGGAAGAATTTAAAGCAAAAGAGCTTATGGTACGTAAATTGAGCCTAAATGCCTATTTTTACCTACCCTTGCCTAAGCTTACATTACAACCCTGAAAAACCCTGAAGATCTCTAATATGTGTATCCATGATTAGTGGAGAATAGCAAGTAAACATGTCATAGGATTTTGAAATTGACATGCATAGTTAGGTATTCTTACTTCCATTGAGCATGATTAAATTGAATTTGCGAAATATCTGACTTGAGTGTTTAGAATGCTAAAAATCCATGCTATATGTTCCTACATATTATCCTACTAACCTTCATACTTTTCTAAGTGACAATTGTGCAGCAAAATGATCAGTGTCTTTGAGTCATTTTATTTTCCTTTCTTTCGTGTCTTTGTTTATATTTTTGATCTTTGCTCGAGGGCGAGCAAAGGTTAAGTTTGGGGGTATTTGATCGGTGTATTTTATATACATCTTTTGAGTCATTTTTAGTTAGTATTTTACTCATTTTGTTGATGTTTAGTATAGTATTACGGTTGTTTTTCTTCCTTTTGTGTCACAGCGGTCAGAAATGGAGAAATGACGAAAAGAATAGGAAATGAGCTTAAATGAGATGAAATTGCACACAAAAGGGCCAAGAAATGAATTCGAAGAAGTTCCGGGAAATATAGAGGAGATCAGACGAAGTCTGGACGAAAAAAGGATGACGAAACGAAGAACCGCCTAAAAAATGCCACCGGCGCCGCGGCGCTGAATGTTCCGAAAGTTGATTTCGCTGCAGGTTTTTCAGCACCGTGGCGCCAGTCTGCAGTACCACGGCACCAACGCGGGATTTCTGAGTTTTGGGCCGAATTTGACACGTTTTCAGGGTAAAAAAGGGATAACTTTTCCTACCTACATAATCCTTAACCCTTTACCTAAAGGATTCCATAACTTTTACTTAACCCTTTACCTAAAGGATTCCATAACTTTTCCTACCTACATAATCCCTAACCCTGTACCTAAAGGATTCTTGGGCTATAAATAGTCTCTACATCATTAGAAGAATTCATCCACAGTCCCATTCTCCATTCACCATTCCCATTCCATTCTCCATCCATCATTCTACCACAATCCATCTTGTAAATATTCCACAACACAATCCTTGGATGCTAGAAGGCTTGGAGACTTGTTCTTGAGTATTTTTCTTTTCTTTCTTTTGCTTTGTTTATTTCAGTTCATGTATGAAGATTATATTAGTTCTTAGCGTGACTATGGCTAGGAGCTAATTACTTTGTTAGGGATTTCCTTGTGATTCTCTTGAAACTCTTATTCATGAAGTAATACATTAGTTGATTTCTTCTTCACTTGTTTAAGATTTATTCAATAGTTGCTTTGATTGCTTGATAATTAATTGATCACTAGTTATCATCACTTATATGAGTTCTAATCGAAATCCGAAAGGGGAGATTGTGAATATGCTATAGTTGAATAAACATAGATTTAAATCGTGGACGAAAGTACCCCGATACTTGTGTAGCTTAATAGGTTATTGCTCTTAATCCTCCTTTGTAGCCAATCTTGTCACCGAAAGGTAGAAGGGTTCTCCATTGGGGTTGAGTGTTTATATTACCTTAACAGGAGTATAAAACGGTCTAGTTAACCTGCTATCTTAATGTAGAAGAAGAAGTCAGTCTAATTGTATTAAGGATTGAATAAAGTGGATAGTTGATGATCTTGGAAGCCCTAATTCTCCGTCATAACTGATTTAAATCAAAGTATTTTTATAATTAGTTTATTTCCTGCATTATTAGTCTAGAATTCCAAACTAATTAACGTTAACCAAATAGAAACTAAAGCATAGATAATCGGTACTTGAAAACCAGTCTCTGAGAATGATATTCGGTCTTACCCAGACTATATTACTTGTACGATACGTGCACTTGCGTTTAGCGTGTGTATAAATCGCACATCATGAAGGAACACCTAATAGGTGGAAATAGAGAGATAAGGGGACCCCATATGACATCTGAAAGGACTTCCCCACGGTTCCGCTAGAGAAGATCCCCAAGCTTGCCCCTTGAGACTGAGTCCTTCGTTTGGAACTGCCCTTTTCCTTCTAAATCTACAAATTGTCAAAATTTCCCATGAATATCACATTTTTGAATCCTCACACTTGTACCATTTATACGATGGTAGTGTTGTGTTTTGAAGCACATTTCAATTTGAAGTTCATCCTTGACCAGTACGTTTTTAACCTCAGGCTTACTTCATTTCAGGAAGTCCTTCGATTCAATGGAGTATGATAATTTTTAAAAGATTATGTGGCATCTCTCACAGAGGTTATAAATGACCTGCGAGACATGCTCGACGACATTAACCCCTTCGCACCACCTCCCACCGTTCATACGAACCCATATTATCAAGAAGGAACCTCATATTCTCGACCACAATCACCAACCAACCCCAATATCCGTAACTACCAGAATCCGTACCCAACCATAAAGACACCCAAATTAATCGATGGAACTAACCCACTGGATTGACTTTTTTAAGCCGAACACTATTACAATTATTACCACGTACCTCCGGATCAGCGACTAATGATGGTCTCATTTTGTATGCAAGGAGCAACTTTAAGTTGGTATAAGTGGATGTACTCCAATCACCAACTCGGTGACTGGAACTCATTCACAAGAGCTTTAGAAGTTTGATTTGGTCCAAATTCGTATGAAAACCATCAAGCGTCCTTACAAACTCAAGCAAAAAGGATCAGTTATGGAATTCCAAGAAAAGTTTGAGAAAATCTGCAATTGTATAGATGGCTTGTCACCTGTCGCATTTCTAAATTGCTTCATTTCAGGATTGCGCGAGGAAATACAACAAGAACTCGCGGTTTTAAAACCACGAGCAGTCATCAACGTCATCGGGCTAGCCAAGTTAATCGAAGCCAAACTGAAGGAAACCAAACCAAGAATAAATCCAACCCATCGTTATCTGCCACACTCTCATTACCCGACATCAACCAGTGAAAACAGGACCACCAAATAGCCCCCACCACTTCCTCAATTAACTGCACCCTCGAGACCACCCCAGAATTTGCCCGTAAGGAGACTTACTCAACCAGAAATTCAGCAACGATGAGCAAAAGGGTTGTGTTTCAATTGTGAGGAGAAATGGAAACCTGGGCACGTATGCAAGAAACCACAGTTCCTTATTGTTATGGTAAATGAAATAACTGATCCCTCATTCTCTGTCATGGAAGCTGTCGAAAAGGAGGAAAAGGGAGAGGACAGAGATGACAGGTCAGTGGAGGCAGACTTCAACCGCTGGAATCAATGGAGGGAATTTTCCATCTGTCCATGGCAGCCTATTTAGGAGTATCAACTCTGTGGACCTTACGAGCCCACTGTGCTATTAAAGGAAGGGAATTTACTGCCTTGGTAGACTCTGGGAGTACCCATAATATTATACAACCACGACTTGCGGAACAACTTGGATTGAATGTGCTAACACATTCAAATGTCAAAATGGTGGTAGGGAATAGAGAGTTCCTGGAATGCACAGGCCACTGCCTCGAGGTGAAGGTGTTGTTAAAAGGGCAAGAATTTCTTATTCCTTTTCTAATCTTACCAATCCAAGGAGCCGACGTAGTTCTCGAAGTTCAGTGGTTAAGCACCTTAGGGGCCTTTACGACTGACTATTCCATACCACAAATAAGTTTTAGCCACAACAGAAGGGTAATCCAGTTAACTAATGAACCCACATTAATTATGTCCACTCCAGCCCAATTGAATCGGATGATCGCAATAGGGTCAGTGTTATCCCTACACGCCAGCATCCATGAAACTTGCCCTCTTTCACCAACACCCGTGAGTTAAAAGCTAACATCAACTCCCCATAACCGCAACAACTATTAACCAAATATCACCACCTTTTTAAAAATCCCACGGAACTTCCACCCAGCCACAAACATGATCATCAAATCCATCTACAACCCGATGTCAAACCAGTCAATGTGAGACCCTACCGTTACCCTCATTATCAGAAGGAGATCATGTCGAAGCTCATCGAAGAAATGCTAGAAGAATGAGTGATTCGACCAAGTAAAAACTTGTATTCTTCACCGGTATTATTAGTTCACAAGAAGGACGGTACCAGGAGATTTTGTGTCGACTACCAAGCTTTGAATGCTATCATGATTCGAGATCAATTTCCGATCCCAATAGTTGATGAGATATTGGATGAGTTGAAAGGAGTTGTCGTGTTTTCAAAAATTGACTTGAGGTCCGGGTATCACCAAATTCGGATGGATTCTCAAGATGTGCAAAAAATAGCTTTCCGGACTCGCAATGGACACTATGTATTCACTGTAATTCCATTTGGGTTGTCCAACGCCCCTTCCACTTTTCAAGCAGCCATGAACGAAATGTTCTGCGAACAATTGAGGCGTTTTGTGCTGGTTTTCTTTGACGATATACTCATATACAGTACCGGGTGGGATGAACATATGGAACGCCTCTCCAAAGTTTTTTCCCTACTCCATACTCATAAGTATTATGTCAAGCTATCCAAATGTGTGTTTGGAGAGGAACAAACACATTATTTGGGGCATGTAATTTCCGGCAAAAGGGTAAGTGTGGACCACAACAAAATTCAAGCCATCTTGGAGTGGCTTGTACCTTCCAACATCATTGCTCTACGAGGATTCTTAGGACTCACTGGTTATTACCGACGGTTCATGCAGAATTATGCCACTCATGCTTCGGCCCTCACTTACTTGTTAAAAAAGGGAATTTACATGGAGTCTCAATGCCACGACAACATTTAGGAAATTGAAAGAATGTATGACCACCCTTCTAGTTCTTGCTCTACCCGACTTTGATAAAGACTTCGAAGTCACGACGGACGCTAACAGAAGTGCCATTGGTGCAGTCCTATCACAATCAGATCACTCTTTGGCCTTTTTCAGCAAGAAGCTAATCCCGCGAATGCAGTCATCTTCCACCTACACGAGAGAGCTCTACGCCATCACTGAAGCAGTAAAAAAATGGAGGCATTATTTACTTGGGAGAAAGTTTATCATCTATACAGATCACAAAAGTATCCGACACCTACTGTCTCGAGTAATTCAGACGTCTGAACAACAAAAGTGGCTCACTAAACTGATCGGGTTTGAATATGAAATCCGGTATAAGCCAGGGAAGGAGAACCAAGTTGTTGATGCGTTGTCGAGGAGGGAGCAACCCTAATTCAATGTCATTACCGAGCCCACTGTATCCTGGATCACGCAACTGAAGGACTTCTATGCCACTCAAGCCGAATCAATTTCACCAAATTCACAAGCGAAGTAAGGGTCAATAAAAAAGTTAAGGTACACGATGGCTTAATCTTTCTCGATAGGAAGTTGTATGTACCTGATGAAACCGGAATCCAGGCCCAGTTAATAGAGGAATATCATTCATCACCCTGTGGTGGCCATTCAGGAGTTAAAGCAACTCTTAGTCGCATATCGGCTGCATTTACGTGGCCAGCAATGAAAAAGAAAATTGAGCAATTTGTGCGCGAATGCTCCACTTGCCAACAAAACAAGGAAGTGAATCACAAATCATATGGCCTGCTTCAACCCTTACCCATACCAAACGAAGTGTGGAAAGACATAAGTATGGATTTCATAACCCATCTTCCCATGTCATCAGGCAAGACTGCGGTTTGGGTGATTGTTGATAGATTAACCTAGATTTTCCCATTTTATAACATTACCCACAAAATACACCGCCTCTTACCTAGCCTCTATATTCCTTACTGACATTTACAAACTTCACGGACTACCCAAAACCATAGTCTCAGATCGGACCCGTTGTTTCTAAGCAAATTTTGGCAAGAACTCTTTTTACAGTTGGGAACAAAATTATCTTACATCAATGCATATCATCCGAAGACGGAAGGTCAAACGGAGATAGTAAATCGCATCCTTCAAACATATCTGTGTTGCGTTGCCAGTGACGAACCATGTAACTGGACCAAGTACTTATCTCTCGCTGAGTATTGGTACAACACCAGCTACCACACAACCATCAAAACCACCCCTTTTCAAGCCCTGTATGGCCGACCCCCACCCACAACAACTCCATACTTACCCAGGAACTCCCAAAATAAAATCATCGACTCAACTCTTGACCACAGAAACGCCATCCTAATTGAGCTTAAAGAACACTCCATAAAACACGATAACAAAGGGAGACCAAAGAAAATCGAAAGTCCATGGAAAAATAATTTTCAGTAGGAGATTGGGTTTATATTAAACTCCGCGCCTACATACAAGTAACTTTACACCGCACCAACTCGGCAAAGCTCGCAAAATAATATTTTGGGCCTTTTCGAGTGTTGCGAAGAATAAGAACAGTGGCGTATGCGCTTGACCTGCCAAGTGGATGTCGCATTCACCCAGTTTTTCTCATCTCATGACTCAAAACCCACTCAGGAGAAATAATCGGGCCAAGTGCGAATCTACCAAACGTCGCCGAGGATGAACAATTGTACCTCAAGCCTGAAGCAATCATTGATGAACGCACAGTCTGGAAGGAAAGAAACTCAAGTCTTGGTTTATTGGGAACATTCTACAGTGGCCGATCGAACATGGGAATCGAGAGAACTTCTGAACTACTCACCCCTAATTCTTCGACCACATCGATGAAGAAGAGTCGCGTACCAACTCAAGCAAACCAACAACTTATAATTCTATGGACCTTGAGGACAAGGCCCAGTGTGAAAGAGAGGGAATTGTTATGGGCCAACATCAGGATTCTCAGACAGGCCCAATGGAAGGAAGAAACAAGAGGCCCATACGTGCTAGACAAGCCCTAAATTGGGTCAAGGACTTTCAATTTTAATGGACCCTTGTAATTAGGCATTATCAAGTAGTAGTTGCAGTATTTTAGTTCAACATTTTCAGTATTGTTATTAGTGGATGTAGTAGTTGATAATTAGTGGGCAGATTAGTAGATCATATGATGTTAGTCCTCCATTTAGAGGATTGTGATAGTAGTGGGAATCTCTTAATTATGTATATAAATAGGTGTGTGTTATAATGAAAAAGCTCATCTTTTTTATTTGGCCAAAAATATTGCGTACTTTATTAACGTAATTTTGGAGTGTTCCTCACTCAAATTTGGAATACCGTCCCAACATTATACTTTAAGGTAAACGCCTAATATTTCTATCCAAAAAGAATATTTCCTGTTGACTGCACTCCTTTTTTACATTTCTTCATCTTTTAATCCCTCTGTTTCAAAATGTTTATTGAAAAAAATAATTCAAAGTTGTAAAAATTAAAATTGGTTAGGATTTGATATTTTAATTCATTTTTAAATGGAATTTATAGTCAGAAATCATATAGGAATAGATTTTCTTATTTTGAGCTAAAGTAGGTTTCATACTATTATAAAGAAGGGTATTGCTAGCTATTTTCATAACAAGAGAAACAAGGAAAATTTATAGAGATCCTTTCAGTTTATAAATAAAATATTTTCCTTCAAATTGGTATCAAAGCTTGTTAAGAGTCCCACATCGGAAATAGAATGTGAACATGGACTCTTTATATGGACTTGGACAATCCTCACCCTACAAGTTAGCTTTTGGGGATTGAGTTAGGCCCAAAATTCATTCTTCATGATATCAGAGTCAGACTCATTCCAATTATATGTTCACCGATGTTGAATCCCCAAATTATGTCATCCACGCTCCAGTTAACGGGGACTAGGCATGCGGGAGAGTGTTAAGAGTCCCACATCGAAAATGGAATGAGAACATGAACTCTTTATATGGACTTGGACAATCATCAGCCTACAAGCTAGCTTTTGAAGTTGAGTTAGGCCAAGATCCATTATTCATCTACGATCCAAGTAGAGAATCAAAGAGTTTTCGCTGTCGGTGGGCGGCACTATTCAATAAAATAAACTATTGAATATAAACTATTTTGGTATAGAGAATTGTAGATATCATTTCAGTTTATAAATAAAATATTTTCATTCATATTATAATTTTAGAAATAAAGTTTGGATAAAGATAACTTATCCTACCTTTACCAAATTTTTTAGTATGAAAATAATACTGATTATAGCTAATACCTCCGCCAAACATATGAGATGAATTTAATCTCAAAATTCAAATTGCGATAACCCACCCAACCTCTTGAACCAAAAGACCCGTTACCTATTTTATGGTACACAAACAAGTTATATCGAATTATGATAGTATATATTATTTAATACGTATATATTTTTTAGAATATTAGGTTCATTGAATTAAAAATGAGATACTAATATAAAATATGTGTTTTGTTTTACAATAAATATACTTGGATAAATATTTATTCTAATTTTAATCTGGACCTTTTAAAGGATTTGAGGGAAGATATTATTGAAAGTTTATGAATGTGGAATAAAGTTTATCCCGTTATTTATGACTCGAACAATTGAGGCCCCGCACGTCGAAAACGTCGTTTCCACACATTGTACTAAGGATCGTAAATTTCACTAGTGAAAGAGATATTGGTACGTAAGTAAAGTGTTTGAGACATAGAATGATGGATACCGCTAAGACTCCCCTTAGATCCGTCGAAAGGAATACCGCTCCTCTAGAACTTATTTACACAGATATATGTGATTTAAAGTTTGCACAAACTTGTCACGACCTGACCCCGGCCCGCGACTGGTGCCCTACCTGGGCACCCTTACAGGTATACATCAGAGATAATCAGCGGAACATACATGAAACTTATAAAATAAATCAACAGAATTAAAATCAACAGGTTAGCCGATAAGGCTACCTCCCTGGACATATAAATACATACCCGAAGCAGTTGCCTCCTTTCCTTTACAAACTGACCCACAATATGTGACTACAGACCTCTAAGTTTTTTGGACAAATACTATGACGGGACAAGGCCCCGCCGTACCCCTGAATATACCTAGCCATAATGACAAGCTCCGGAACATGGGAGCCATCTCAAAATCTTGAACCGAGATCCTAAGCCCGGGTCCACAATCGTACCTAAACTCGGACATGAACGCAGCTTCGGGGTCAAGATAACAAAATTTAATATGAAACGGAAATAAGGTACAGTAACAAATCATAACTGTACAAAAGAATGATAGGGGCAAGTATAAAAAGTAAATACCAGATCTTACCATGCCATTACAACTCATGAACGTAATCATACATCATTATCTTTTCCCATTTTTCAATAAGAGTTATAGTCAAATTCTTACGTACATACTTAGGAGAAATCATTAAGTTCATAACCATAACTTACTTATCTTGCATAACATAATCCGACCCTTTCTGGAGGGACGCATATACTGCCCGACCCATTCTAGGACGCGATAAAGTCACATAAGTCAGCCCATAAAGGTATACTGCCCGTAAAGGTATACTGCCCATAAAGGTACACTGCCCATAAAGGTATACTGCCCATAAAGGTATACTGCCCGGCCCAATCTGGGACGCGATAAAGTCACATAAGTCTGCCCATAAAGGTATACTGCCCGTAAAGGTATACTGCCCATAAAGGTATACTGCCCGTAAAGGTATACTGCCCATAAAGGTATACTGCCCGTAAAGGTATACTATATAAAAATAGGAAGCTTATGATCAACTTAGGGTCACCTGCTCATAGTATCATTTAGCAATCCTACTCCTGGGACTATTTCACCCGCATAGGTCCTGTGGACCCGCAATGAGGTAACTTCCTCGCATAGGCTGTATCCGCCCGCATAGGTCGTATGGACCCGCATGAGGTATTCCTCGCATAGGACTATTTCACCCGCACAGGACTATTTCACCCGCTTAGGCCCGACGGGCCCGCAATGAGCAAATACGCCATGCTCGCATCATGGGTAGCAAATCCATGGAGAGGTATAATGTCTTGGGGGTTTACCCCGCAATTATACTCAGAATGTATAACGTCTTGGGGGTGTACTCCGCATTTATACTCATAACACTAGCACCAAAGGCTATCATACATAACATAAGCACCACCGGCTTATCATACATAACATAAGCGCTACCGGCTTATCATACATAAGCACTACCGGCTTATCATACATAACATAAGCAAGTTAAGAAATCCCCTAACTCCTTATTAACCTTATTTATAAACACCCCCATTTTAGTTTACTTAAGGCACTAACATGTCATTATAAAATCCGGGAATTAATCCCAAAGTACTACGTACTTCTATTCTTTTAAAATGACCCTTTTTCATATAAAACTTCCAAGATACTAATAACCGTAGTATCAAGTCATATCTAATTTTCAAGACAAGTCACAATACCTTTTAGAAATATATTTATAGGATTCTAAATCAAGTGACTTCTTTCCTTAAAACCTTAAGCAATTGGTACCTTTAAAACAATTTTCCCTTCTTTATTTCAAGTCATTTATTTGCTTACATTACTGGAGAAAACCATTCTTTTAATCTTCCATAAAGTTGTTATAACCAACTTCCCATAAAGCCGTTATAACTCTTTATGTCTTAGACAAAGTCATTCCTTTTATAACCAAGAGACTTATACTTTCAAATCAAATTACATAGCTTTCAAAATACTTCAAGTCTCTTAACTTTTAAGAAAACAAGTTTCTTAACTTAGACTATCAAGTCTCTTTAACTTAGAGTATCAAGAGTCAATACTTTCCAAATCAAGTATTCTATATTTTTTAAATCAAGTCATTTCTTCCTTTAAGAATCAAGTCCCATAACTTTAAAAATAAAGTCTCTTAACCTTTTAAGAATTTAAGGTTCATAGTCTTAAAACCTCATACGTAAACTCTTTAAATTAAGTAACATATACTTTTATGCGTGTGAATAGGTTATACTAGTTTATAACGATCTTATTAAAGAATCCATGATCTAGAAAATGTAATACAATTTTGTCTTATCTTAGCTTCTATGCAGATGGAGGATTCTACTCATTTTAATTTAATTGATTGCCGATACATTTTCTTTTATTAACGCTGCAGTGGCTTGTTCGATACTTATTCTCATTCGTGCAGTAACTTAGCAAAGTCAACTTGACTCCAAATACTTCCTAACGACTCTTACTAACATCCCCCATAAGACTTGGTAAGGACTTAGGATAACTTAGACGTATCTTTTACATAGAGTAAATCAACATACATACCTCTTAACTTCTAAGAGTATAAGGAATCATGAAATAGTACCACATGTATACTTCATACATAGAATCATGTCAAAAGAAAGAAGAGGTTCACATACCTCGCGACGATTATCGACAAGTAGCAAAATTCTCCAAAGTACTTCAACCTTGCTAGCTATTCCATCCTTTGTGGAATACGCTATACGTATTACTTCAACCTATAATGGCCATAATACGTCTATTAACCTCTAGATTCAAACGTAGAATATTCTAAGTGAAAAGTTACCAAATTCTACGGAAAACCGGGCAGCACTTCCTTTGTTTCTACATACTTTTCCACCATTTTCAAGGCCCGATAATCAATAACCAAACGCCACTTTTAAGGCCCAACAATTCAGCTAACCAAAGGGGATTACACGCCTTAACAGGACGTGTTAAATTCTGCCCCACAAATTAATACGAAACTAGTTTCATATTTAAAGCCATTCTCGGCTAACATAAACAACAACTCAAAGTCTTTTCCAATTCTTTTTCAATCCAAGCTCTTAGGTCTAACATGTTATATAGTCATAAACAATTTTAACAACTATAATTCCTTCTTTATATAACATGTGACGACTTAAACTAATAATCAAATTGAATTGTAATCTCAAAGGCTAAACATGCTAGTTTCGAATTTAGGGTTCCAATAGCCAATACACTTATCAAACTTCATACTATATACCTCATGCTTGCTAATATCGATAGCTACAACAATAAGTAATCCTTAATTGCTAAAACGACAAGATTTTTACCTTTACAAGCCCTTCTAATATCCAAGATTCAAAGTCGCTCCTTAGCAATTCTTAGCTCATTTCCTTATGTTCCAATCCGCTCCAAGCACTCCTTAGAAGCTCCTGAAGAACTCCTCTTCAAGTTCCATCTTCAAAGTTGAAGAACACCCTAGGGTTTCGCCTTGCGACTAACGTAAAAACGTCATTTTTCCGAGATCTTTCTATTGAGATATCCTTACAATACTCCTAGGAACCTTGTGTTAAAGTCTTGTGAATAATGAACCACAAATGAAATTTTTTCTCCTTCATTATTTCACAAAGCCGAGAGCTCCATTGCTAGCTCCTTAAGTTTCTCCAATTTTTTCTAAGTGTGAAGACTTGTCTTGCACTAGTGTGGCTATATAACAACATGGAGGGTCAAGATTAGAACAATTGGGTGGCTTGGATGCATTTCATTAAAGGTCAAGCCAAGTGGCTCTTGACTTAGTCAACTATCTCAAGCTCTTACTTGCAAGACTTTGGTCATCTATACTTTGGTCAAATGACCAATTTGCCCTTGGCAAATTCTAACAAGCCTAAGTAGGGGTGACACGTGTCGCCCTCCCATTCGTACAACATATGCCACCCACGACCACATATAAATACTCATACTAAAATGTTAACCTTGGCACTCACGAAGCTAACTAGTCCATACTCATAATGACCTCAAAGTCTGTCGTAATCATCTCTACTAGGTCTACTAGGGTCTGACGACTGTATCATCACCGGGAAAATCTCATATACCCGCTCAGCTACCACCCCAAACACTCACGGGTGTAGTTACCTCAAAAGGTTCTTATGGATTCAGGCTCTATTCCTTTACACTTGGTTGCTATCTTTCTTACTGGTCATACTCTTTTCGTACTTCCAATTCATAGTAGCATACATACATAACTTCCATACCGATTCTGGCCTCCGATCCTTGTATTTTACTAAATCGAACAATATAAGGCCATTTTCGGCTCTCACGACCCGGTTCCGGTGGAACGCGTCCACGAACTTGTACAACGACTAACTAAGCTTGAGCCTTACACCCTCGTGACCCTGTCACATAGCGGGACTATCTCCAACTGACCCCATTCCATTCCGGGCTACGGGTTGACCCGCAACAGTCCACAACTCGATCCATTGTCGCACTTAACTCTTACCCTTAGTCTAAATAAAATTTTATTGCCCGAGAAGGCCTTATATACCTAAGGTCTCGACGGTTATCAATATTCTTAGGCTCGCAATTTCCATGCTCCAAGCCTACCTTATCAGTCCCCCCGTAAACGGGTACAATAACTTCTCATAATACCATAATCGTGTCGTCTTGATCACAACAACCATTACTTACTCCATACGGACCTCATTCGTACAATTCTCTTAAGCCAACCACATAGCTTAATCTATTAACATGGCATTCCATTAAGTTCCTTAACATGACTTCCTTAAGGGTTCACCACCCTATCAGACAGCTCGTCATTTCCCAATTATCTCAAAATAAAACATAAGGCCTTGGCGAGAATTCATTAATTATTTCATACCTTCCCGGTATCTATCTAGTCCTTACCAATTCCTGGTAATCTAAAATCATTCTAGGCAACCCATAAAAGACCCTCATACATAACTCCCTATAGCTGTATGTCAATAAACCAACTATACTACAATCATTACCTGTCACGACCCATTCCGGGGCCCGTGACTGGTGCCTTACCCGGGCACCCAAGTAGTCATACATCAGAGTAATCAGCGGAATATAAAAACAAGACATGAAACAGTTGTAAAATGAGACACAGTTTTATGTGAGAAAATGTCGCCTTTCGGCATATATATATAAACATAGTTTTGCAGTTACATCCCAACTGCATAATAGACTACTGCACTTAAGAAGATAAACAACTATGGCGGGACAGGGCCCCGCCATACCCTGAATGTACAAAACTATATACAACAACAGGGAGATCATACCCAAAAGTCGAGCCTCCGGATAAGATGGAGCTCCTGACACCAAAGCAAAAAGATCCTAAGGATGTGGATCTAGCACCTGCTTGCCCTTACCTGCGGCATGAACGCAACCCCCGGGCGAGGTCAAGACAACAGTACCAAGTATGTGAAATCAGAAGTACTTAAATGAAATCAAAGTATTTAAAACCATTTGCAAATACAATCGCCTAATTGCACATGCCATATCACAAACAAGAACAATAATAGGTAAATCGTAATGTGTCTTTTCTAGGCCGCGAATGATCGGGCAAGGCCAATCGCCCATAGTATCATTATGTGTGCCTAATCTCGACTCCCGCACCGCATAGTCACACACGTACCCGCATTGAGGTATTCCTCGTGACGGTAGCTAACCCCTGCATTCTCCTCGACTCCCGCATCGCATAGTCTCAATAGACCGCATAGTCACACGCACCGCATAGGGCATCCTCGTGACGGATAAAACACCCGAATGATCAATCCTGGAACTCCCGCACTCGCATAGTCATACAGACCGCATAGCCGTATAGACCGCATCAAGCGTGGCAAGCCCTGTATAATAAGTCAAGGGGGTAGGTGATATAATAACATTACAACTGACTTACCGTTTAGCAACGTAAGCACAACAAGAATGACCCCCTTTCACAACATCACAAGACACTAACACACGTAGCATCATAATATGTCTATTTATCAACAATCTTACTACACCTTACAGAAATCAATACAAGGTTTTTATAACAAATAAGTAAACAGTTCCTTTTATCTTTCTTAAGTTGTTATACCTAACTCCCCATAAAGCTAGTAAAACTCTTAAGCTTTTTGTTTAAAAACAAAATATTTCTCTTCATTAAAAATGATTCAAGATTCTTTGAAATGCATCAAGATTCTTATTATTCAGGCTTAAGTCAAAAGACATTGCCGTAATTATTATTCAGGCTTAAGTCAAAAGACATTGCTGTAATTATTATTCAGTTAACACATGTACGTCTACCGTACTATATATATATCTTAAAATATCATGCTTAAGAGTATAGGAAGAATCACATACCTTCTCGACGAAAACCACCTGCCAAGTCGAATATGTCGCGCGCAGAGAATCAACCTATAATAGTCAAATACGTCTATCAACGTCTAGACTATTCTGTAAACAGTTCTAAGCAGAGGGTTATCTATTCTACGGAAATTTGGGCAGCACCTCCCTACCCGTCAAGCTACTCAAGTCTCATCGTGAAAACAAATTCTATGTAAGTACAGTTCAATTATTCTTCTTTTAAACCCTTCTACTGTGATAACAGTTCAATTCTATTCTTTAATATCCTTCTAAGTATTTATACTTAATCCTATACTTCTACAGTATGTATTATCTAATTACAAAAGAAGGATAAGATTATTTACCTCGATAAGCCCAAAATTATCCAAGTTAAAAGTCGATCCTGAGCGAGGTTTAGCTCCTAATTGCACGCTCCGATAGCTCCAAGAAACCTTTAGAAGTTCTTCACAACTTCTACTAAGTACTAAGGGATTTGGGCTAGGGTATTTAGAAATAGTAACTATACTTGGAAGACAACATTTCTACCAAGGGGGTAGATTTCGGCCAGACTACTAGGCTGTAGTGGGAGGGTTTCACAAAGCCTTTTCAAGAGGGAAGGGGGAGTGTTGGACGAACTCAACACAAAGGGAGGGATTTTAGACTTGGAAAGTTTGTTTTGTGGATGAAGAACTCTTCATCTTAAGGGGGGTATTTATAAGTCAAGCAAAGGCCAACCAATGGCCAAGATCAAGCCAAGTGGGGGGCAAGTGGAGGGCCAAGATTTGCCCAAGTGCCCCCTAAAGGTATACTGCCCGTAAAGGTATACTGCCCGTAAAGGTATACTTCCCATAAAGGTATACTACCCGTAAAGGTATACTATATAAAAATAGGAAGCTTATGATCAACTTAGGGTCACCTGCTCATAGTATCATTTAGCAATCCTACTCCTGGGACTATTTCACCCGTGATAGTCCCGTGGACCCATGATGAGGTAACTTACTCGTGATAGTCAGATCCGCCTGCATAGGTCGTATGGACCCGCATGAGGTATTCCTCACACAGGATTATTTCATCCGCTTAGGCTCGACGGGCCCACAATGAGCAAATACGCCATGCTCGCATCATGGGTAGCAAATCCATGGAGAGGTATAATGTCTTGGGGGTTTACCCCGCAATTATACTCAGAATGTATAACGTCTTGGGGGTGTACCCCATATTTATACTCATAACACTAGCACCAAAGGCTATCATACATAACATAAGCACCACCGGCTTATCATACATAACATAAGCGCTACCGGCTTATCATACATAAGCACTGCCGGTTTATCATACATAACATAAGCAAGTTAAGAAATCCCCTAACTCCTTATTAACCTTATTTATAAACACCCCCATTTTAGTTTACTTAAGGCACTAACATGTCATTATAAAATTCGGGAATTAATCCCAAAGTACTACTGTTACACCCCGTAATTTCAGGACATGTTTTAAGAACGTACATAAGAACTCAGAAATGTTAAGATTAGAGACTTGTAAAAAATTTACCGGAATTATGAAATAATCGGAAAACGAAATATTGTGACGAATGGGAGGGCGACACGTGTCACCCCTCCCTAAGTAGCCTTGGACGAAAATAACATGGCCAAAAGGGTCATTTGGCCATTGTTAGGATGACAAAGTCTTGCAAGTTGAGGAGCTTGAAAATATTGACTTGGTCAATGGGACCACTTAGCTTGATATTTAAAAGAGATGCATCCAAACCACACATTTGTTTTAATCTTGACCCTCCATGTTTCTATATAGTAACACTACTAGCAAGACAAGCTCCCACACTTAGCCAAATTTTCAAGAAACTTGTTCTTGCCATTGTAAAGCTCTCGGGTTCATAGGGTTAAAAAGAAAAAAAATCGTTTGTTGTTCTTTAAGCTCCACACATTAAATCAAGGTTCATGAGGGTATTGTAAGGGTATCTCAATAGAAAGATCCCGGAAAAAGATTGTTTTCGTATTAGTCGCAAGGTGAAAACCTAGTTTGTTATACCCCGTATTTCCAGAGTATGTACGTAAGGACGTACGTAGGAAAAATTTGAACTTTAAAGTGGCTTGGCCGATTATTTTTGTTCACAACACCCGATTAGAGTCGTTTTTCGACGAAACGTTTTACACAACTCGCGTAGGGTAAATTCCGGCTATGTCATTTCTAATTTTTGCGGATTTTTCCGAGAGACGAAACATTTTGGACCAACGGGAGGGTGACACTTGTCACCCTCAATGGACGGACGAAAAGGGGCAAGTTGGCACGTTTTTTGTGCATTGTTTTTGGTCAAGGAGTTGGTAGGATATTTTGGGTAGATGGATAAGGTTGCACATGGCTTAATCTTGGCCTTACACTTGCCTTGCACTTGGCTTCATCTTGGCCATTGATTGGCCTTTGGTTAGCCTATAAATACCCCTCTAAGGCAAGAGTTATTCTTCATCCACACTTGTGAAATTCCAAGTAAAATACTCCCTCCCTCTTGTGAGCAAATCGTCCAACTCTCCCCCTCCCCTTTGAGAAAGGCCTTTTGGCCGAGAGCAACCCCCCCTAGCCTAGTTGTGCTAGTCGAAATACTACCCCCCCTTGGTAGAGAAATACCCTCCAAGTATTGTTAAAATGCCCAAAATACTTTAGCCCTCATACCTTGTAGTATTTCCAAAGTACCTCTATACTAAAAGCCTTGAAATACTATTATACTTCCCACTACCACAAAATCAAAACCCTAAGGAAAATCTCCGTAGTTAGTTGGAGTATTATGTAGAAGTGGGTTAGCACTTCTAAGGGTGGTTTGGAGCGGGTGGGAGCGCATGAGTCGAGCTAAACTTGCTCGGGAAGCGACATCTGCATTTGGATAATTATGGGCTTATCGAGGTAATTATCTTGTCCCTATTGTAATTGGATATTACATGTTGTAGGAATATATAGTTGAAGTATACTATATATAGAATCGAACATAGCTTGTGGCAATGTCCTTGGACTTAAGCCCAATTTAAAGATTGAGAACGAATCAGTAATTACGCAGACGGTATTACAATGAGACTTGTGTAGTTGTGCAGTGGAAGAGTGCCCAATTTCCGTAGGTCTTGTATCTAGATTTATTCTACCGAGTAGTCTAGACTTTGATAGACTTGTATAACCTGTATAGGTTGAATGTTCTGCGAGTAGCATGTGCTACTTGAGAAGGTGGACCAGGCTAGCCGGGTTATAGCCATGGAGCGATTTGCTTATAGTCGATAATCGTCGCGAGGTATGTGAACCTCTTCCTATCTCTTCTAGCATGATATGTGTATAACTATGTAGTACGGTAGACGTACGTGTGTTAATTGAACGTAGTTGTACGGCAATGTCTTTTGACTTAAGCCCGAATAATAATAATCTTGAAGTAGTTCAAGAGAATTAAGAACTGTTTTTAAAAGAAGAGTAATACTTGGTTTTAAAAGCTTAAGAGTTATACTAGCTTTATGGGAAGTTAGGTATAACGGCTTAAGAAAGATAAAACGAATGATTTAATTATTTTAGAAGTTAAGAGACTTGATCTTGTAAGATAAGAGACTTAACTTAATTGAATTATGTGAATTTTGTGTGAAACCTCATTCGTGAGTAATGAGTACTTGGTTTTTAAAAGGGTTAATGTTTTACTGATTTCGGAAATCAGAATGTGTATCGACAAACCACCGCAGCGTTAATAAAAGGAAATGTTTTGACTAATTAAGTATTATTAAAACCAGTAGAAACCTCCATCTGCATAGGAGCTAAGATGAGACAAAATGATATTACATTTCCTAGATCACGGCTGCTTTAATCAGATTGATTATGAACAAGAATAACCTACTCACATATAAGGCATATGTTTCTCAGGTTGTTTTAAAAGAGGATTATATTATTACGTGGTTAATAATATGAGCATTTAAACCTTTCTAAAATAAGACACGTGAACATGTGAAATTAGGCAAACTTGAACGTTTGGAAAATAATGTTGTTACTTGATTTTACAAAGGTAAGTGTTTTGGTTTACTTAAAAAGACAGTCACTCTTTTTGTACTACGGGTATTGTGTGACTTATGTGAAAGAAATGATTCTTGTAAAAGATTTAATGAATGAAGTACTTTGGGAATAGATACCCGAACTTGTTAGTAGAAAGTACCTTGTGTGAATAACTTGGTTGTATTGGTTTGTGATAGCCTTGTAATACTTTCTTGTTGATTTGATAAGTAAACATGTTAGGATGCTACGTGTGTTAGTATCTTGTGGTTGTTATGTAAGGGGGGTCATTCTTGTCGCGGCTTACGTTGCTAAACCAGAAGTCCATCAGATCGTTATTATATCACCTACCCCCTTGACTTATTATACCGAGGGCTTGCCACCCTTGATGCGGGTCTATACGGCCTATGCAGTCCTTGTGACTATGCGGAGCAGCGGTATGCTCCAGGATTGATCATTCCGGGTGTTTAGCCCGACGCGGGATTCCTATCGCGTCTGCTGAGACTACGCGCTTTTCGAGACTATGCGGCCGCGGAGCCTAGGCGGATACTGGGGTTAAGCTCGCTCCGACGCGGGTATACCATGCGGTTCAGTGTGTGACCTACGCGAGTCGCGGTAAGTTCCGTGGATAGACGCCACGCGGTGATACTGCGGGCGAGTGGCCAGCTTCGATCATGTGGTGCGGTCTAGAAAGACCTCGTGATATAGTTTATGGTATTTCTGGTACTGTGGGTCTTAGTAGTCGGCTATGCCTTCGTACTTACCCCGTACGGTTCTATTGTGATGACTTTGAGGGCGTGAGTCCCTGACTTGGCATGATCGCTATTTATCAGGAATCAGTAGTTTGGTTATCATACACGCCTCTCGCTTTATATAGACTACTATGATTTCATTTCTGATTTATTTTCGGGCCATACTTGGTACTGTGATCGACCTCCTTGGGCTGCGTTCATGCCGCAGTAAAGGTACACCGCCGTTGATCCTCGCTCCTAGGGTCACGCCAATATTGGGAAAGCTCCGCTTTCTTGGAGGCTTATCTTGGTATAGTCCCCTGTTGTTGTAGGTGCTTACATTCAGGGGTATGACGGGGCCCTGTCCCGTCGTTGTTGTCATATCATTCGTAGAGGTCTGTAGTACTGTTGTGGGCAGGGTTTGTAAAAAGGATTAAACTGTTCATTTTTGAAAGAGTTTTTATATATACGCCGAAAGGCAACTTTTCTTCAGATAAACATGTGTCTTCTTTACAATGTATCATGTTATTGTTTTATGTTCCGCTGATTTTCTCTGATGTATGACTACTTGGGTGCCCGGGTAAGGCACCAGTCACGGGCTCCGGTTCGGGTCGTGACAAAAGTGGTATCAGAGCAGTTAATCCTCGGAAAGTGTCTACAGTCGATCCAAGAGAGTTCGATTATCGGTGTGTTGTGCACCACACCAATAATCGTGAGGCTATAGGATATTTAGGATTGGTTTCTATTCTTCTCACTCCGAGATCGTGCCTTAGAGCCGGTTGTAAGTGGACCTCTAAACGTATTTCCTTCCTTACCGCTATGCTCCGCGTAGGCAAACCCGCCCGGGAGGCAAGGCGGCGAGGGAGCTGCAAGTAGAGTTCAGAGGGTTGCGAGGGCACAGGCCCAATCATTACCTAGGGTAGTGCTTCATTCGGGGATTTCTGCAACGTCACTAGCCCCAGCAGAGTTTGGCACGGCGGCGGCAGTTCCTACTGCGGCCATGACATTTGAACCTTCAGTTCCACGACCGGGAACAGAGAATATAGATTGCAAAGAGGCGACCCTGTTACTAGCTATAGATTTGGCTACCAGAGAGTATACCGATGTACCGCGAGTTTTGATGACTACCTAAAAGAAGGTTGTGCAAGAGTAATCCTTCAGTTAGGCTTGAACATGGCCTGTGTACGGGCTTATGCGCAGCAGGCCGAGAAACGTAGAGATCGACGGGTTAACAAAGGACAGCAGAAGAGGGCCAGAGCAGCAAGGTCCTTTGGTAACTTTCGAGGCGAGTCACCTCACCAGCGGATTAGATTATGCACATCCACCAGTGCAGAGAGGTCCCCCACGGGGTTCAGGACGTTCGGGGTATGCAGGAGTTGGTCAGAACTCGTGGCTTCCATTCGCGATGCACGCCATCCCGGAACGTCGTCTTTAGTTAGTACTTGTTGTATCTATGACCGCCGTGGTCCGTGTCGAAGAGTTTCTGTAGGAGGACTTAGCCTTCGTGATCGGTGGGTAGTTTGTCATCTCCTCAACATGCCTCACGGGCAGGTTTGATTAGAACGACTAAGGGGAGTGAAATAGTAGTTACAGGTAAATCCTTAACCCTCCAGAGATCAGTATGTGTTTTAAGATGGGTATATCATAAGTGCTATGTTCTGATAGCAGTGTGTTAAAATTGTGATTAGAAATCTTGGTTAGTTAATCAAGTAAGATTTGGGGGATAGAGAAGGTGTGAGCCTTAGAGTTTTATACGTAGAGACCTTAGAGGTAAGGCCATCTCGAGTAAAGGTGTAGTGTTATGTTCGGAGTGCATAGTGCACGTGAGCTATGTTTGGGATAGGTCCCTAATGTAGTGTGAAATGAAAGAGGGTAGTTGAGCTAAGAAGACCGCTAGGTTTTCGTAACGTGATTAGTGAGATTGTTCCGGATCGGGGAGCTAGTATTGTTCACGCTTGCCGTCGGGTTGAGCCACGCCGCGGGTCACCCCGCGGCATGTTTGGTGGTGGGGTCAGTTTGTGGTGGTCCCGCCTTGTGATAGGGTCACGAGGGTGTTAGGCCCAAGTTTAGTTAACCAGCATACGAGTTCGTGGATGCGTTCAACCAGTAGTCGGGCCGATGGGGGCAGCCCATCGTGTTCGTCGGTCAGGACCGTGTACTCGGCTGTGTTGAGATATCAGAAAGGTTGTAAGGCTGCACGGGGTGCCTACCTTCACCTTATGACAGACAGTGGAGCCCAGGGTACGTCTGTTTTGTTTCTGGAAGTTTTACCAGCAGGTTAGGAACTCAAGTAGTCTCGAACCACATTCGCCTCGCCGGTGTTTGGATTTCAGGGGTAGTTGCAAGGATTGTTGTCTCCTGTTGAAGGAGTGTTTAAGCTACCATTTCAGTGTTCGGATGTCGCCTTTTGAAGCCTTGTAGGGGCGGAAGTGTAAGTTGTCGGTCGATTGGTTCGAGGTTGGCAAGGTTCAGATAGTTGGTTCAGGCTTGTTCCAGCAGACTATGGATAGGGTGAAGCTTGTCCAGAAGAGGTTCTGGCAACTCAGAGGAAATTATACGGATAATCGGCGATGACATTTAGAGTTCAGGTTGACGGTCGATCTTCTTGAAAGTACCACCCCGGTTAGGGTGTGGCGAGTTTTGGAAAACAGAGGAAACTTAGCCCGAGTTACTTTGGGCCTTTTTGAGTTCATGTGAAGAATAGGCCAGGTTGCCTATATGTTAGTATTTGTCGTCCGACTTAGGAGGCAGTACGTCCGGTCTTTCGTATTGTTATGTTCGGGAAAGTATCGGAGATCCATCCAGAGTGTTCCCGCTAATGATGACCACGTTAGAGATAGTAACCCGAGTTTTGGAAGCGGGCGATCGAATTGTGGTAGGTTATGAGAAAGAGTTCGAGTGTACAAGAAGTGCACGACATCCACGGGGATCGCATGCGATCCGGCACCATTTGGGTCGCCGAGTGACACTAGAACCTCGCGCAAAGTGACAAAAGTGGTATCGGAAGAAGCGAGCATGTATGGCGAGCATAGATGTGATCATTTCTTTGGTAAAGAGAAGGTGCGAAGGAAGTATATTTTAGACCCCGAGAGAGGTTTTTGTGGTGTTATTGAGGTGTTTCCTCGTGGACTTGGATGGAAGTATTTGCGGATGTTTCGTGGCCGGTGTGGCGGATTGTTTCGTAAGTGTAGTAGTGAAGACTATCTTGCGCGTTCGTTTGAGACTTAGAAGGAACATTCGGGACGAATGTTTCGGAGGGAGAATGTTATACCGTATTTCCAGAGTATGTACGTAAGGACGTACGTAGGAAAAATTTGAACTTTAAAGTGGCTTGGCCGATTATTTGTGTTCACAACACCCGATTAGAGTCGTTTTTCGACGAAACGTTTTACACAACTCGCGTAGGGTAAATTCCGGGTAGTTCATTTCGAATTGTTGCGGATTTTTCCGAGAGACGAAACATTTTGGACCAACGGAGGGTGACACTTGTCACCTCAATGGACAGGAAAAGGGGCAAGTTGGCACGTTTTTTGTGCATTGTTTTTGGTCAAGGAGTTGGTAGGATATTTTGGGTAGATGGATAAGGTTGCACATGGCTTAATCTTGGCCTTACACTTGCCTTGCACTTGGCTTCATCTTGGCCATTGATTGGCCTTTGGTTAGCCTATAAATACCCCTCTAAGGCAAGAGTTATTCTTCATCCACACTTGTGAAATTCCAAGTAAAATACTCCCTCCCTCTTGTGAGCAAATCGTCCAACTCTCCCCCTCCCCTTTGAGAAAGGCCTTTTGGCCGAGAGCAACCCCCCCTAGCCTAGTTGTGCTAGTCTAAATACTACCCCCCCTTGGTAGAGAAATACCCTCCAAGTATTGTTAAAATGCCCAAAATACTTTAGCCCTCATACCTTGTAGTATTTCCAAAGTACCCTCTATACGAAAAGCCCGGAAAATACTATTATACTTCCCGTCAGTCACAAAACCGAAACCCTAAGGAAAATCTCCGTAGTTAGTTGGAGTATTGTGTAGAAGTTGGTTATAACTTAAGGGTGGTTTGGAGCGGGTTGGGCGCACGGAGTGGAGCGAAACCTTGCTCAGGAGCGACATCTGTACTTGGATAATTATGGGCTTATCGAGGTAATTATCTTGTCCCCCTATTGTAATTGGATATTACATGTTGTAGGAATATATAGTTGAAGTATACTATATATAGAACTGAACATAGCTTGTGGCAATGTCCTTGGACTTAAGCCCAATTTAAAGATGAGAATGAATCTGTAATTACGTAGGCGGTATTCATGAGACTTGTGTAGTTTGACAGTGGGAAGAGGTCGCCAATTTCCGTAGGTCTTGTATCTAGATTTATTCTACCGAGTAGTCTAGACTTTGATAGACTTGTATAACCTGTATAGGTTGAATGTTCTGCGAGTAGCGTGTGCTACTGAGAAGGTGGACCGAGCTAGCGGGTTATAGCCGTGGAGCGATTTGCTTATAGTCGATAATCGTCGCGAGGTATGTGAACCTCTTCCTATCTCTTCTAGCATGATATGTGTATAACTATGTAGTACGTAGACGTCGTGTGTTAATTGAACGTGGTTGTGCGACAATGTCTTTTGACTTAAGCCCGAATAATAATAATCTTGAAGTAGTTCAAGAGAATTAAGAACTGTTTTTAAAAGAAGAGTAATACTTGGTTTTAAAAGCTTAAGAGTTATACTAGCTTTATGGGAAGTTAGGTATAACGGCTTAAGAAAGATAAAACGAATGATTTAATTATTTTAGAAGTTAAGAGACTTGATCTTGTAAGATAAGAGACTTAACTTAATTGAATTATGTGAATTTTGTGTGAAACCTCATTCGTGAGTAATGAGTACTTGGTTTTTAAAAGGGTTAATGTTTTACTGATTTCGGAAATCAGAATGTGTATCGACAAACCACCGCAGCGTTAATAAAAGGAAATGTTTTGACTAATTAAGTATTATTAAAACCAGTAGAAACCTCCATCTGCATAGGAGCTAAGATGAGACAAAATGATATTACATTTCCTAGATCACGGCTGCTTTAATCAGATTGATTATGAACAAGAATAACCTACTCACATATAAGGCATATGTTTCTCAGGTTGTTTTAAAAGAGGATTATATTATTACGTGGTTAATAATATGAACGACGAAACCTTTCTAAAATAAGAAACGTGAACATTTGAAATTAGGCAAACTTGAACGTTTGGAAAATAATGTTGTTACTTGATTTTACAAAGGTAAGTGTTTTGGTTTACTTAAAAAGACAGCCACTCTTTTTGTACTACGGGTATTGTGTGACTTATGTGAAAGAAATGATTCTTGTAAAAGATTTAATGAATGAAGTACTTTGGGAATAGATACCCGAACTTGTTAGTAGAAAGCACCTTGTGTGAATAACTTGGTTGTATTGGTTTGTGATAGCCTTGTAATACTTTCGGGTTGAATTGATAAGTAACCATGTTAGGATGGTGCGAGTGGTAGTATCTTCGGGTTGTTATGTAAGGGGGGGTCATTCTTGCTTTGGCTTACGTTGCTAAGCGGTAAGTCCATCAGATCATATTATATCACCTACCCTCGACTTATTATACCGAGGGCTTGCCACCTTGATGCGGTCTATACGGCTATGCGGTCCTTGTGACTATGCGAGCAGCGGTATGCTCCGTGATTGATCATTCCGGTGTTTAGCTTCGATGCGGGATTCCCTATGCGGCAGCTGAGACTATGCGGTCTTTTGAGACTATGGGGCCGCGGAGCCTAGGCGGATCTGGGGTTAAGCTGCCTCCGTCGCGGGTATACCTCATGCGGTGCAGTGTGTGACCTATGCGCGAGTCGGTAAGTTCCGAGGATAGACGCGCGGTGATCTGCGCGCGAGTGGCGGCCGATCATGTGGTGCGATAGAAAGACCTCGTGATATAGTTTATGGTATTTCTGGTATTGTGGGTCTTAGTAGTCGGCTATGCCTTCGTACTTACCCCGTACGGTTCTATTGTGATGACTTTGAGGGCGTGAGTCCCTGACTTGGCATGACTGCTTATTTATCAGGAATCGTAGTTTGGTTATCATACATGTCTCCCGCTTTATATAGACTACTATGATTTCATTTACGATATTTATTTTCGCCACATACTTGGTACTGTTATCGACCTTTCGGGCCGCGTTCATGCCGCAGTAAAGGTACACCGGCCGTTGATCCTCGCTCCTGTGGTCACAGTTCGGCGTTTGGGAAAGCTCCGCTTTCTTGGAGGCTTATCTTCGTATAGTCCCTGTTGTTGTAGGTGCCATTCTGTGGTATGGCGGCCCCGTCCGTTGTTGTCATATCATTCGTAGAGGTCTGTAGTACTGTTGTGGGCAGGGTTTGTAAAAAGGATTAAACTGTTCATTTTTTAAAGAGTTTTTATATATACGCCGAAAGGCAACTTTTCTTCAGATAAACATGTGTCTTCTTTACAATGTATCATGTTATTGTTTTATGTTCCGCTGATTTTCTCTGATGTATGACTACTTGGGTGCCCGGGTAAGGCACCAGTCACGGGCCCCGGTTCGGGTCGTGACATAGTTGCTTTCCTAGGTTTTGATTGGAAGATTAAAGGGAAGTGGTTTGTGATATTCTAAGGGTCTCAAATGGCGGATTGAAGTGTCAAGAAGAGGCTCTAAGTTGCTAAGGAGCGACTTTGGATTTGAAGTTGGATTAAGACTCGTTGAGATAACAATCTTGTTCTCTTAAAGTGTTACAAGATTATATATTGTTGTTAGCCTTACATTTTACTAGCATGAAGTATATGTGTTGAAGATTTACAAGTGATATGGATGGTTGTAGCCTAAAATCCTAAATGACATATAAGCCATTTGAAGTTGGATTACAATTTGGTCGTTAATTAGAATCGTCGCATGTTACGTACTTGAAGATTGTAGTAGTTATAATCGATTGCGACTTGATATCATGTTATACTAAACAATTTGGATTGAAAAGGAATTGGATAAAAATTGGTGTCATTGTGTCTCAAGTTGCCGAATTGGCCTAGTAGTTTGTATTAGTTTGATATCATTTGTGGGGCAGAATTTTACACGTCTAGTAGGCGTGTAATCCCCTATTGTTAATTACATTGTTGGGCCTTAAATGTGGCGTGTTTGGTTATTGAATTCGGCCTTGAAAAAGGTGGCAAAGTATGTAGAAACAAAGGAGGTGTTGTCCGATTTTCCGTAGAATTTAGTGACTTTTGCACTTATAATATTCTACGTCTGAAGTAAGAAGTTAATGGACGTATTATGGCCATTATAGGTTGAAGTACTAAGTATAGCGTATTCTACTTGAAGGATGGAATAACTATCAAGGTTGAAGTACTTTGGAGCATTTTGCTACTTGTCGATAATCGTCGCGAGTTATGTGAATCTCTTCCTTCCTTTGGCATGATTCTATGTATGGAATATACATGTGGTATTATTTCATGTTCCCTTCTACTCTTAGAGGTTAAGGGGTATGTATGTGATTTACTCTATGTAAAGGTTATGTCTAGGTTACCCTAAGTTCTTACCAAGTCTTATGGGGGATGTTGGTAAGAGTCGTTAGGAGGTATTTGGAGCCAAGTTGACTTGGCTAATTTTAAGGCACGAATGAGAATAAGTATCGAACAAGCCATTGCAGCGTTAATAAAGGAAAATGTAATGACAATTGATTATATTAAAATGAGTAGAATTCTCCATCTGCATAGAAACTAAGATAAGACAAAATTGTATTACATTTTCTAGATCATGGCTACTTGAATAAGATCGTTATAAATAAGTATAACTTATTCACAACGCACCAAAGTATATGTTACTTAATTTAAAAGAGTTTACGTATGAAGTTTTTAAGACTATGAACCTTGAATTCTTAAAAGGTTAAGAAACTTTATTTTTCAAGTTATGGGACTTGATTTCTAAAGGAAGAAATGACTTGATTTAAATATATAGAATACTTGATTTGGAAAGCATGAATTTTTTGATATTCTAAAGATAAGAGATTTTAAATTCTAAGTTAAGAAACTTGATTTCTAAAGTTAAGAGACATGAAGTATTTTAAAAGTTATGTAACTTGATTTGAAAGTACAAGTCTCTTGGTTATAAAAAGAATGAATTAGTCTAAGGCATAAAGTTAGTATAACGACTTTATGGGAAGTTGGTTATAATAACTTTATGGAAGGTTAAGAGAATGGTTTTGTCTAGTAATATAAACAAAGAATGACTTGAAATAAAGAAGGGCAAATTGTTTTAAAGGTACCAATTGCTTAAGGTTTTTAAGAAAGAAGTCACTTGATTTAGAAGCCGCTAAATGTATTTCTAAAAGGTATTGTGACTTGTCTTGAAAAGTAGATATGACTTGATACTACGGTTGTTAGTATCTTGGAAGTTTTATTATAAAAAGAGTCATTTTTAAAAGGAGTAGAGGTACGTAGTACGTTGGGTTAAATTCCCGGATTTTATATGACTTTATCGCGTCCCAGGAATGGGCCGGGCAGTATACCTTTATGGGCAGACTATATGACTTTATCGCCCCGTGAATGGGCCGGCAGATACCTTATGGGCGGACTATATGACTTTATCGCGTCCCGAATGGGCCGGCGATACCTTTATGGGCGACTATATGACATTATCGCCCCGTAAATGGGCCGACGAGATACCTTTATGGGCAGACTATATGACTTTATCGTGTCCCAGGAATGGGCCTGGCAGTATACCTTTATGGGAAGACTATATGACTTTATCGCGTCCCAGGAATGGGCCGGGCAGTATACCTTTATGGGCAGACCATGTGACTTTATCGCGTCCCAGATTGGGCCGGACAGTATAGGCGTCCCTCCATAAAGGGTCGGATTATGTTATGTAAGGTAAGTAAGTTATATGGTAATGAACTTGATGACTTTCCTAAGTATGTACGTAAGAAAGTGGCTATAACTTTTATTGAAAAATGGGAAAAGATAATAAGGTACGATTAAGTTCACGAGATGGTAATGACATGGTAGGTTCAGGTATTTACTTTTTTTTATACTTACCCCTGTCATGCTTTTATACAGATATGATTTGTTTGTTGTACCTTATTTCCGTTCCATATTCTGCACTGTTATCTTGACCCCTTCTGGGCCGTTCATGCCCGCAGGTATTAGGTACACAGGTTGGTGATCCTTGCTCTTAGGATCTCGGTTCAGTTTTGGGAAAAAGCTCCATTTACTCCGGAGGATTATCTCTTGGTACGGTTTCCCCTGAGATTGTAGATTCATGTATATTCGTGGTATGGCGGGCCCCGCCCCGCCACCGTTGTTATGTTAAAACTCTTAGAGGTGCTGTAGTCACATATTGTGGTCGATTTGTAAAGGAAAGGAGGCAATCGCTTGGTTGTATATATATGTCCAGGAAGGTGGCCCTATCGGCTAACCTGTTGTTTTATTTCTGTTGTTTTATTTTATAAGTTTCATGTATGTTCCGCTGATTATCTATGATGTATACCTGTAAGGGTGCCCGTGTAGGCACGATCGCGCCCGGTCGGGTCGTGACAAAAGTGGTATCAGAGCGATTAGTCCTCGAAAGTGTCTGAGGCATCGTGTCTAGTAGAGTCTTGATTATCTCGTGTTGTGCACCACATCTATAATCGTGAGGCTGCAGGACATTTAGGATTAGTTTCCATTCTTCTCTTTGAAATCGTGCGATGAGAGCTCTCTAGTAGGTTGAATCATCTCCGACCTATTCTTATGTAACGATTATGCCTCCACTGGAAGGCCCAGAGGGCAAGGCAAAGCGCAGGAGGCGCTAGGGGTACGCAGAGGTTACCAGACTCGCACGCAGACTATGCCTGAGGTAGTAGGCGGATTGGCAAGTTCAGCCACGCCGACAAGATAGAGAGCCGATGCGGCGGTAGCTCCAGAGGTTACGATACGAGCCTCCAGCCTGCAGAGGCGAGTTTAGAGATTATGGAGAGCAGATTAGGTTATTGACTAGCATAGTAGCGAGGCAGCCAGCGAGTGTAGCTAACCCTAGAGCCGACAATTTGAGGATTCGGAATTTTCTGGGTTGTAGTCCACCCGAGTTTTATGGTTCGAGATCTGAGGATGATCCTCAAGAGTTCGTTCGGCAGCTACAGCGGACTATGCAGGTGCTTAGGGCCTCGGAGACAGAGTCAGTTATGCTAGCCTCTTACCGGTTACGCGATATTGCGTTGAACTGGTTTGAGTCATGGGAGCTGTCGAGAGGTGAGGGTGCTCTTCCAGCTGTTTGGGAGGAGTTCACGGAGGCCTTTCTTGATCACTTTTTGCCTCCTGAAATGAGGAGAACCCGTGTTGATAGGTTCTTGTCATTGAGGCAGAATGGGAGGACCATCAGGGAGTACAACCTGGAGTTTGACTCGTTGGCCAGGTATGCGCATACTATTGTGGCTGACATGGCGGACAGAGTTCACCGCTATGTGATGGGGCTAGACCGTTATATGATTCCTCGTATGCAGGAGTGGCCGCCTTCACCGGTATGGATATCGCCATGATGCGAGCTTATGCGAGGATCGAAGACAGAGAGAGAGGACCAGCGGCATACGATCCGGCCAAGAGGCGGGGCGGCCGGTTTCAGGGTAACTTTCGAGGCGGACAGCCTCAGCAGCAGACTAGGTCTACATTGCAGCCAGCACCGAGTGCTCCTCCACAGTTTTCCGGCGGGGGTTTTGTCACAACCCGAGCCCGGGCCCGTGACTGGTGCCTTACCCCGGGCACCCTAGTGATACAACATCAGAGAAAATCAGCGGAAATAAAAACATGAACATGAATTAAGAGAAAAGATAAATAAACAGGCCAACCAAAACAGTTGCCTTCATCATATATACATAAATACCCGAACAATTATCCTTTTTACAAACCCTGCCCACAACAGCATGCACTCTAAGATTTTTACAATTTATGGCGGACGAGGGCCGCCATACCCACAATGTATAAGAATCTACGGACTGGGTAACATACCAAAAGATAAGCCTCCAAGGAACGGAGCTTCCCAATCTGAAAGGTGATCCTAAAAGTGGATCGACGGTGATGTACCTTTACTGCGGCATGAACGCAGCCCCAGGAGGTCGATAACAGTACCAAGTATGTGAAATCAGAAATATCAGAAATGAAATCATAATAGTCTATATAAAGCGAGACATGTATGATAACCAAACTACAGTTCACAACATAGAAGCAGTCATGTCAAGTCAGGGACTCACGCCCTCAAAGTCATCCCTCATGCCCGTGGAACTTCTTCCTCACTGCCGGCAGTCTAAGTACAAATCATGTGATACGTATAACGTGTCTCGCCCATCTTATGGACCCAATATAGAAACGTGTGGAATACATTCGGATGAACCTAGTCGATGAAATACATTCCGGATGAACCAGAGTCAAGTGATATACATTCCGGATGAATCGGTAGTCGAGTGAAACACATTCGGATGAACCGAATCAAGTAAAATACATTCCGGATGAGCCTAATCAAGTGAAATACATTCGGATGAACCGTAATCAAGTGAAATACATTCCGGATGAGCCGTAATCAAGTGAAATACATTCCGGATGAGCCGGAATCAAGTGAAATACATTCCGGATGAGCCGGAGTCGAGTAGAACACAGTACTTGCACAACAAGGCTATCACACGTAACATGGTCAAGTTTCATAACAACAAGCATAAGCAAGTTACACACAACTCAAGGTACTTTCATTTTATGTCCAAGTCCGGATTTTAACCTTAAAGTACTACGTCCGTTAAATTCCTTTTAAGATCCCATTTCTTTTACAAAGGTCACCCGATACCCGTAGTATAAAATTAGAGTGACTAACATTGTTAAGTAAACCAAAATGCTTTCCTTTGTAAAATCAAGTAACAACCTTATTTTCCAAACGTTCAAGTTTGCCTAATTTCAAATGCTCAAGTTTCTCATTTTAGAGAAGGTTTCGTAGTTCATAGTTTTAAATCCTTTAAAACATAATTCTCCTTTAAACGTTTTGAGAAACCTATGTCTTATAAGTGAGTAGGTTATTCTTGTTTATAACAATCTTATTACAGCAGCCATGATCTAGAAAATGTAATATCATTTTGTCTCATCTTAGTTTCTATGCAAATGGAGGTTTCTACTGGTTTTAATAATACAATTCATTAGTCAATACATTTTCCTTTATTAACGCTGCAGTGGTTTGTCGATACACATCCTGATCTCCGAAATCAGTAAAACATTCTTAAGCCGTTATACCTAACTTCCCATAAAGCTAGTATAACTCTTAAGTTTTTCAAAAACCAAGTACTACTCTTTCTTTCAAAACGATTCACAAATCTTTTGAAATACTTCAACTTCTTCATTAACACATAACAAGCCAGTTATAACCAAATCAGTTACCTTTTGAAAACCACAACCCATTTTCTCACCTACATAAAGCTGTTATAACCAACTTCCCATAAAGCCGTTATAACACTTTATGTTTTAAAAAAACAATCAAACACAGTTAACACATGTACGTCTACCGTACTACATAGTTTACACATATCATGCTAGAAGAGATAGGAAGAGGTTCACATACCTCGCGACGATTATCGACAATAAGCAAAAAGCTCCAAGTACTACAACCTTGTTAGCCCTTTCCACTCCTCGAGTAGAATACGCTACTCTTAGTACTTTCACCTATAAAGGCCACAAACGTCTATTAAATCTTAAACACAAGTTTCCATCTTTCTACAGAAAATTCGGCAGCACCTCCCCCCCCCCCGCCACAGCGTAAATTTCCTCCTTTATCGAGGCCGGCTACCAAGCCAACCAGGGGGGGGGGGGGTTTACACGTCTAACCGGACGTGTACAATTCTACAACACAGTAATACTACACAAGTTCATCAGAATACGCCCTATGTAATTACTGTTCAGTTCTATATTCTTCAGGCTTAAGTCAAAAGACATTGCCACAATACTAAGTTCAGTTCTATATATAGTATACTTCAACTATATATTCCAACATGTAATTTCCAATTACAATAGAAGGACAGTAGTGTTTACCTCGATAAGCCCAAAATTATCCAAGTATAAAGTCGATCCTGAGCAATGCTTAGCTCCTACTCCGAGTGCTCCAACCCGCTCCAAACAACCCTTAGAAGTTCCCAACAACTTCTACTTAACACTTCCACCGACTATGAAGGTTTTCCTTAGGGTTTCGGTTTGAGACAAAAGGTAGTATTTCGGGCTCTACGTAGAGGTAACTTTGGAATACAACAAGGTATAAGGCCAAGGTATTTTGGGCATTATAACAATACTTGGAAGACAACTTTCACCTGGGGGTAGGCTCGGCTAGCACAACTAGGCTAGGGGAGGGGTGTTCTCGGCAAGGGCCTTTCTCTAAGGGGAGAGGGAGTTGGACGAGAGCAACAACAAGGGAGAGGAGGATTTCAAGACTTAGACAAAGTGAGGAGTGAATGAATAAGTCTTCACAAGGAGGGTATTTATAGGAAACCAATGGCCTTGATCACAAAGTGCAAGGCAAGTGTAAGGCCTTGATCAAGCCAAGTGCACCCTAACCCCTACACCACAAAACAAGGCACAAAACATGGCACCAAACAAGCCACAAAACAAGGCAAAACAAGGAGCCAATCGCCTTGAAAACGTGACCAATTCGCCCGAGGTTGCCGCCTAGCTTCCAATGTGAGGTGACACATGTCACCCTCCCGTTGGTCCAAAATGTTTCGTCTCTGAAAAATCCGCAAAAATATAAATGACATAGCCGGAATTTTCCTACGAAAGTCAATGGAAACGTTTAAAAAAACGACTCTAATCGGGTGTTGTGTACAAATTTCAAACTAGCCAACTTTAAGGCTCAAATAATAATACGTGACGCGCCACGCATACTACTGAAATACGGTATAACATTCTCCTCCTTAGAAACATTCGTCGAATGTTCCTTCTCAAGACGGATAACGATAAAGTTCCTCTCAACTTTAAACAAATTTCCAATACCACACATGGCAACAAAGTAACACACGCATTCTCCCCGCCTTACTCGTCGTGCCCTTCCGAACACTTGAACTCTTCTCATATACGCATTCACACTTCCGCCATCGCTTTTTCAAAACCTTGAGTCACCACCTCCAACTTGGTTATCTTACTAGCCTCAATCTTCCTTAAGGCCATTCGGCCTTCACGACCGCTCTGGTCGAACACACCCACGAACTCATACGATGGTCAACTAAACTTGGGCCCAGCACCCTCGTGACCCTACCACCTGGCGGGACCACCCAGAGCTGACCCCACCTCGAAACAGGCTGCGGGTTGGCCCGCAACATGGCCCCAACCCGACCCACTGTCGCGCCAACTCTTGCTCCTCGAAACGGAACAATCTTGCTAAATCACATCATGAAAGATACCACTTTCATTTACCCAACCCAGGGACTTATCACACAATACATTCCAGGCATAAAATGCACTCTGACAAGGATCACTCGCAAAATCTTGTACTCAAGACGGCCTTACATCTAAGGTCTCAACTGTAATATTCTAAGGTTCATCATTTCCTCACCCCCAGGCTTACCCTTTTCCCCAACCAGGTTCCTAAATCACATTTTAGCACAAAGCTATCCGAACAAAACACTTAACACATTAACATAACATCAAAACAAACAAGCCTCTAGAGGGTTAAGAATATACCTGAAGCTACCGCTCCATTCTAATCATAAGTCTGCCCTGCAGGGCGCATAACTGTAGAAGGCGATGAACCTGCCACTGATCCGGTAGGCTGCGCCAAGCTGCCGGTACCTCTCCTATAAGCACGCCTCTCGTCACATGGCTCCCGACGCAGTGAAACAAGCACCAGAAAGACGACATTCCCGGATGATGTTTGCCACATCGTGCACCGGAGGGACATGAATCCGGGCTAGCACTCACGTATACCGCGGAACTAAGCCCCGAGCTCGACCAGCTCCCGAATACCCGAGCGCCCCAAGACCGGAGGAGGACCACTCTGTCTTGGCGAGGTACATAACTAGATCGGCTGAGGCGGTCCGCCGAAGTTACCAAAGGACCTGCTGCTCGCCTCTTCTCGCCGATCTCGGTCATTCCGCCGACCTCTCCGTGCCTCACATCCTAGTGCATGAGCTTGCATGCGGGCAATGTCCATGCCCACCAAGAGCTACACCCGCACAAGCCTCGCCAAGTAATCATCCACCCGTGGCGTAGCGGTGTACTCGGTCCTCCATATCGCCTACCACAGTGGAACATACCGAAGCTAATGAGTCGAACTCACATTGTACTCTCTAACCGCCCGCCTGCCCCGCTTAATGTCAAAAATCTGCCCGAGCCCTCTCATCTGTGGAGGCAAGAAATGTGCAAGAAATGCCTCGAGAACTCGTCCCAAATCGCTGGAAGTGCATGCTCTTCCCGACAGCTCCCACGAATCAAACGACCAATCGCAGATCACGCAATGACGAACCAATACCACCGACTCGCCTGCGAGGCTCGATCACTCATGATCCATCAGAGCCGCTCGGATAAACTCCCGAGGTCGCCTCGCCTCTCGATCCATAGAACATCGGGCGGGCTACAACTCGTAAAGTCACGTAGCCTCAAACCGCTCGCCGGGGTGAACTACGGTGCTCTGGGCCGGAATCGCTGATCCATTTATCCTCATATTCGCCACGACCGCGATGAATCGCCATCTCCTTGTACTTATCTCATCTGCTTCCAGTGTGGGATGGAGGCTCAGTCTCAGAGTCTCGCAGCCCACCGCTGCGCTCTAAACTCTTTGGTCTTTGCGGCGTCGAAACCCGCCGCTGGCATCGCTCAGCATCGACGCTCGCGCCTCGTGCTCTCAGATCTCACTAACAACTCCCTCGACTGCCTTGCCCATCTGGGCCTGGGTCGCCTTACGCGGAGGCATAACTGGTAAAGGAAAGGAATACGTCAGAGGGGTCCAATTTATCACACAGCTCTAAGGCACGATCTCAGAATGAGAAGAATGGAAACCAATCCTAAATGTCCTGCAGCCTCCTGATTATAGATGTGGTGCACAACACACCGATAATCAAGACTCTACTAGACACGGTCTGTAGACACTTTCCGAGGACTAACTGCTCTGATACCACTTTTGTCACGACCCGAACCCGGGCCCGTGACTGGTGCCTTACCCCGGGCACCCTAGTGATACAACATCAGAGAAAATCAGCGGAAATAAAAACATGAACATGAATTAAGAGAAAAGATAAATAAACAGGTCAACCAAAACAGTTGCCTTCATCATATATACATAAATACCCGAACAGTTATCCTTTTTACAAACCCCGCCACAACAAAGGCATGCACTCTAAGATTTTTACAACAGCTATGACGGGACAGGGCCCCGCCATACCCCTGAATGTATAAGCATCTACAGACTCAGGGTAACATACCAAAAGATAAGCCTCCGAAGGAACGGAGCTTCCCAATATGCTGAAAGGTGATCCTAAAAGCGGGGATCGACAGCCGATGTACCTTTTACCTGCGGCATGAACGCAGCCCCCCGAAGGAGGTCGATAACAGTACAGTATGTGAAATCAGAAATATCAGAATGAAATCATAATAGTCTATATAAAGCAGAGACATGTATGATAACCAAACTACGCTCACAACATAGAAGCGATCATGTCAAGTCGTGACTCACGCCTCAAAGTCATCCTCATGCCCGTGGAACTTCTTCCTCACCGCCAGCCTAGGTACAAATCATGTGATACGATAACGTGTCTCGCCCATCTTATGGACCCAATATAGAAACGTGTGGAATACATTCCGGATGAACCAGAGTCGGTGAAATACATTCTCGGATGAACCTGAGTCAAGTGATATACATTCCGGATGAACCGTGAGTCGAGTGAAACACATTCCGGATGAACCGTAATCAAGTGAAATACATTCCGGATGAGCCGGTAATCAAGTGAAATACATTCGGATGAACCGTAATCAAGTGAAATACATTCCGGATGAGCCGAATCAAGTGAAATACATTTCCGGATGAACCTAATCAAGTGAAATACATTCGGATGAACCGGAGTCGAGTAGAACACGACTTGCACAACAAGGCTATCACACGTAACATGGTCAAGTTTCATAACAACAAGCATAAGCAAGTTACACACAACTCAAGGTACTTTCATTTTATGTCCAAGTCCGATTTTAACCTTAAAGTACTACGTCCGTTAAATTCCTTTTAAGATCCATTTCTTTTACAAAGGTCACCCGATACCCGTAGTATAAAATTAGAGTGACTAACATTGTTAAGTAAACCAAAATGCTTTCCTTTGTAAAATCAAGTGACAACCTTATTTTCCAAACGCTCAAGTTTGCCTAATTTCAAATGCTCAAGTTTCTCATTTTAGAAGGTTTCAGTAGTTCATAGTTTTAAATCCTTTAAAACATAATTCTCCTTTAAACGTTTTGAGAAACCTATGTCTTATAAGTGAGTAGGTTATTCTTGTTTATAACAATCTTATTACAGCAGCCATGATCTAGAAAATGTAATATCATTTTTTCTCATCTTAGTTTCTATGCAAATGGAGGTTTCTCGGTTTTAATAATACAATTCATTAGTCAATACATTTTCCTTTATTAACGCCGCAGTTGGTTTGTCGATACACATCCCGATCTCCAAATCAAGAAACATTCTTAAGCCGTTATACCTAACTTCCCATAAAGCTAGTATAACTCTTAAGTTTTTCAAAAACCAAGTACTACTCTTTCTTTCAAAACGATTCACAAATCTTTTGAAATACTTCAACTTCTTCATTAACACATAACAAGCCAGTTATAACCAAATCAGTTACCTTTTGAAAACCACAACCCATTTTCTCACCTACATAAAGCTGTTATAACCAACTTCCCATAAAGCCGTTATAACACTTTATGTTTTAAAAACAATCAAACACAGTTAACACATGTACGTCTACCGTACTACATAGTTTACACATATCATGCTAGAAGAGATAGGAAGAGGTTCACATACCTCGCGACGATTATCGACAATAAGCAAAAAGCTCCAAGTACTACAACCTTGTTAGCCCTTTCCACTCCTCGAGTAGAATACACTACTCTTAGTACTTTCACCTATAAAGGCCACAAACGTCTATTAAATCTTAAACACAAGTTTCCATCTTTCTACAGAAAATTCAAAGACTCTCCCCGCCACAACAGAATTTCCTCCTTTATCGAGGCCGGCTACCAAGCCAACCAGGGGGGGGGGGTTTACACGTCTAACCGGACGTGTACAATTCTACAACACAGTAATACTACACAAGTCTACTGTAACACAGTCCTATGTAATTACTGTTCAGTTCAGTTCTATATTCTTCAGGCTTAAGTCAAAAGACATTGCCACAATACTAAGTTCAGTTCTATATATAGTATACTTCAACTATATATTCCAACATGTAATTTCCAATTACAATAGAAGGACAGTAGTGTTTACCTCGATAAGCCCAAAATTATCCAAGTATAAAGTCGATCCTGAGCAATGCTTAGCTCCTACTCCGAGTGCTCCAACCCGCTCCAAACAACCCTTAGAAGTTCCCAACAACTTCTACTTAACACTTCCACCGACTATGAAGGTTTTCCTTAGGGTTTCGGTTTGAGACAAAAGGTAGTATTTCGGGCTCTACGTATAGAGGTAACTTTTGGAATACAACAAGGTATAAGGCCAAGGTATTTTGGGCATTATAACAATACTTGGAAGACAACTTTCTACCAAGGGGTAGGCTCGGCTAGCACAACTAGGCTAGGGGGAGGGGGTGTTCTCGGCCAAGGGCCTTTCTCTAAGGGGGAGAGGGGAGTTGGACGAGAGCAACAACAAGGGAGAGGGAGGGATTTCAAGACTTAGACAATGTGAGGAGTGAATGAATAAGTCTTCACAAGGGAGGGGTATTTATAAGGAAACCAATGGCCTTGATCAAGCCAAGTGCAAGGCAAGTGTAAGGCCTTGATCAAGCCAAGTGCACCCTAACCCCTACACCACAAAACAAGGCACAAAACATGGCACCAAACAAGCCACAAAACAAGGCCAAAACAAGGAGCCAATTGGCCTTGAAAACGTGACCAATTCGCCCGAGGTTGCCGCCCTAGCTTCCAATGTGAGGTGACACATGTCACCCTCCCGTTGGTCCAAAATGTTTCATCTCTCGGAAAAATCCGCAAAAATATAAATGACATAGCCGAATTTTCCTACGAAGTCGTGGAAACGCTTTCGTCGAAAACGACTCTAATCGGGTGTTGTGTACAAATTTCGAAACTAGCCAACTTTAAGGCTCAAATAATAATACGTGACGCTCACGCATATACTGGAAATACGGTATAACAGTTTTACAACCCCGGAATGCACGGTCGGTCGGATCTCTGAGCTTCGTGGTCTCGGGAGATGGGGTTCCAGATCGAGGCCACCTTTGCCTCAATGCGCCCAGTGTGGTAGGTTCCATTCTGGGGTATGTCGCGCCGGTACGAGTGCTTGTTTTTCTTGTGGTCGTCTAGGCCATATGTTAAGAGAGTGTCCTTATAGAGGGGGTCCTGGTGGGACAACACATCATCGGATCGCCATGGTTCTTCGCCTTCAATAGCTAGGCAGATGTTCATGCACCGACAGTGCCGTGCGCAGGCCTGGTGGAAGTTCCCAGTTTTAGTGGTCCTTTGAACCGCCTATATGATTTCAGGTATGTCTTTGACCCTTTAGAAACTTGTATGCATGATAAAGTTGTTGTATGTTTAAGTGTCATGAACAGATTATATTGAGACTATGTATATGCTAGAAGGAGTTGGAAGTACGAAAAGATAATCCCTTTTTGGGCTTATGATGGACGGATATGCGTATGCGAGGTATTAGGGCCATAAGTGGTATAATTAGGTTTCATTAAGTGTAGTTTTATGAGATTATGCCGAGAAATGATAGAGTGAGCTCCGAAAGAACATTCGAGGACGAATGTTTCTAAGGGGGGAAGAATGTTACACCCCGTAATTTCAGGACATGTTTTAAGAACGTACATAAGAACTCAGAAATGTTAAGATTAGAGACTTGTAAAAAATTTACCGGAATTATGAAATTGTCGGAAAACGAAATATTGTGACGAATGGGAGGGCGACACGTGTCACCCCCCTTAAGTATCCTTGGACGAAAATAGCATGGCCAAAAGGTTCATTTAGCCATTTTTAGGATGACAAAGTCTTGCAAGTTGAGGAGCTTGATAATATTGACTTGGTCAATGGGACCACTTAGCTTGATATTTAAAAGAGATGCATCCAAACCACACATTTGTTTTAATCTTGACCCTCTATGTTTCTATATAGTAACACTACTAGCAAGACAAGCTCCCACACTTAGCCAAATTTTCAAAAAACTTGTTCTTGCCATTGTAAAGCTCTCGGGTTCATAGGGTTAAAAAGAAAAAAAAATCATTTGTTGTTCTTTAAGCTCCACACTTTAAACCAAGGTTCATGAGGGTATTGTAAGGGTATCTCAATAGAAAGATCCCGGAAAAAGATTGTTTTCGTATTAGTCGCAAGGTGAAAACCTAGTTGCTTTCCTAGGTTTTGATTGAAAGATTAAAGGGAAGTGGTTTGTGATATTCTAAGGGTCTCAAGTGGCGGATTGAAGTGTCAAGAAGAGGCTCTAAGTTGCTAAGGAGCGACTTTGGATTTGAAGTTGGATTAAGACTCGTTGAGGTAACAATCTTGTTCTCTTAAAGTGTTACAAGATTATATATTGTTGTTAGCCTTACATTTTACTAGCATGAAGTATATGTGTTGAAGATTTACAAGTGATATGGATGGTTGTAGCCTAAAATCCGAAATGACATATAAGCCATTTGAAGTTGGATTACAATTTGGTCGTTAATTAGAATCGTCGCATGTTACGTACTTAAAGATTGTAGTAGTTATAATCGATTGTGACTTGATATCATGTTATACTAAACAATTTGAATTGAAAAGGAATTGGATAAGAATTGGTGTCGTTGTGTCTCAAGTCGCCGAATTGGCCTAGTAGTTTGTATTAGTTTGATATCATTTGTGGGGCGGAATTTTACACGTCTAGTAGGCGTGTAATCCCCTATTGTTAATTACATTGTTGGGCCTTAAATGTGGCGTGTTTGGTTATTGAATTCGGCCTTGAAAAAGGTGGCAAAGTATGTAGAAACAAAGGAGGTGCTGTCCGATTTTCCGTAGAATTTAGTGACTTTTGCACTTATAATATTCTACGTCTGAAGTAAGAAGTTAATGGAAGTATTATGGCCATTATAGGTTGAAGTACTAAGTATAGCGTATTCTACTTGAAGGATGGAATAGCTATCAAGGTTGAAGTACTTTGGAGCATTTTGCTACTTGTCGATAATCGTCGCGAGGTATGTGAACCTCTTCCTTCCTTTGGCATGATTCTATGTATGGAATATACATGTGGTATTATTTCATGTTCCCTTCTACTCTTAGAGGTTAAGGGGTATGTATGTGATTTACTCTATGTAAAGGTTATGTCTAGGTTACCCTAAGTTCTTACCAAGTCTTATGGGGGATGTTGGTAAGAGTCGTTAGGAGGTATTTGGAGCCAAGTTGACTTGGCTAATTTTAAGGCACGAATGAGAATAAGTATCGAACGAGCCATTGCAGCGTTAATAAAGGAAAATGTAATGACAATTGATTATATTAAAATGAGTAGAATTCTCCATCTGCATAGAAACTAAGATAAGACAAAATTGTATTACATTTTCTAGATCATGGCTACTTGAATAAGATCGTTATAAATAAGTATAACTTATTCACAACGCACCAAAGTATATGTTACTTAATTTAAAAGAGTTTACGTATGAAGTTTTTAAGACTATGAACCTTGAATTCTTAAAAGGTAAGAAATTTTATTTTTCAAGTTATAGGACTTGATTTCTAAAGGAAGAAATGACTTGATTTAAATATATAGAATACTTGATTTGGAAAGCATGGATTTCTTGATATTCTAAAGATAAGAGATTTTAAATTCTAAGTTAAGAAACTTGATTTCTAAAGTTAAGAGACTTGAAGTATTTTAAAAGTTATGTAACTTGATTTGAAAGTATAAGTCTCTTGGTTGTAAAAAGAATGAATTAGTCTAAGGCATAAAGTTAGTATAACGGCTTTATGGGAAGTTGGTTATAATAACTTTATGGAAGGTTAAGAGAATGGTTTTCTCTAGTAATATAAACAAAGAATGACTTGAAATAAAGAAGGGCAAATTGTTTTAAAGGTACCAATTGCTTAAGGTTTTTAAGAAAGAAGTCACTTGATTTAGAAGACGGTAAATGTATTTCTAAAAGGTATTGTGACTTGTCTTGAAAAGTAGATATGACTTGATACTACGTTTGTTAGTATCTTGGAAGTTTTATTAGAAAAAGAGTCATTTTTAAAAGGAGTAGAGGTACGTAGTACGTTGGGTTAAATTCCCGGATTTTATATGACTTTATCGCGTCCCAGGAATGGGCCGGGCAGTATACCTTTATGGGCAGACTATATGACTTTATCGCGTCCCAAGAATGGGTCGGGCAGTATACCTTTATGGGCAGACTATATGACTTTATCACGTCCCAGAAATGGGCCGGGAAGTATACCTTTATGGGCAGACTATATGACATTATCGCGTCCAAGAAATGGGCCTGGCAGTATACCTTTATGGGCAGACTATATGACTTTATCGCGTCCCAGCAAAGGGGACGGGCAGTATACCTTTATGGGCAGACTATATGACTTTATCGCGTCCCAGGAATGGGCCGGGCAGTATACCTTTATGGGCAGACCATATGACTTTATCGCGTCCCAGATTGGGCCGGACAGTATAGGCGTCCCTCCATAAAGGGTCGGATTATGTTATGTAAGGTAAGTAAGTTATATGGTAATGAACTTGATGACTTTCCTAAGTATGTACGTAAGAAAGTGGCTATAACTTTTATTGAAAAATGGGAAAAGATAATAAGGTACGATTAAGTTCACGAGATGGTAATGACATGGTAGGTTCAGATATTTCCTTTTTTTTTATACTTACCCATGTCATGATTTTATACAGATATGATTTGTTTGTTGTACCTTATTTCCGTTCCATATTCTAGACTGTTGACCGATTTCTTCGGGGCCGTTCATTCCCGTAGGTATTAGGTACACAGGTTGGTGATCCTTGCTCTTAGGATCTCGGTTCAGTTTTTGGGAAAAAGCTCCATTTACTCTGGAGGCTTATCTCTTGGTACGGTTTCCCCTGAGGTTGTAGATTCATGTATATTCAGGGGTATGGCGGGGCCCTGTCCCGCCACTGTTGTTATGTTAAAACTCTTAGAGGTCTGTAGTCACATATGGGTCGATTTGTAAAGGAAAGGAGGCAACTGCTTCGGTTGTATATATATGTCCAGGAAGGTAGCCCTATCGGCTAACCTGTTGTTTTATTTCTGTTGTTTTATTTTATAAGTTTCATGTATGTTCCGCTGATTATCTATGATGTATACCTGTAAGGGTGCCCAGGTAGGGCACCAGTCGCGGGCCCGGGGTCGGGTCGTGACAACTACGTACTTCTATTCTTTTAAAATGACTCTTTTTCATATAAAACTTCCAAGATACTAATAACCGTAGTATGAAGTCATATCTACTTTTCAAGACAAGTCACAATTGTTATACCCCGTAGTTCCGGCCATGCGTGTGAGAGCGTACGAAAGGGATTAAGACTTAAATTTTAGAAGGGTAGGTTGACGGATTGTTTCGGACGGGTTTTTGGTCAACTTTGAGGAAGGTTATGACCCATTACATTGAGAGTTCCTAGGTGTTTCAAAGGACTAGTGCGTATTTCGTTGAGTCTAGTTTCCAACGCAACCAACCGTTCGTCGATAGGACATCGGAGTAGAAAGTTATGGGAGTTACAAGTTCGGTCAATGGTCGAAAGGTGTTTTGGCCAGAGCGCGCGGCGCGCCGGATGCGTGGTCGCAGCCGGATGATCTGGGTGTTCGCTGAAGTTGCAGCGCAGGGAAGCAGGGCCGCGGCGCCGGAAAGTTCTCGGAGTCGGCAGAGGTTTCAGTGCCGCGGCGTCGGCTGCAGGGCCGCGGCGCCGAGGCGGGTTCTGCGAAGTTGAGTGAAAAAATCTGAACTGTTTTGTTTTAAAAAAGGCCATGGGAGGGTGACAAGTGTCCCCCATCTGATTTTGCATGTACTACTTATTGACCAAGTCTTGAAGACTTGGTCATTCTTCAAGTTCTTCTCTCTCTCTCTAAAGATAAAAACTCTCCCTTCTCTCTAGAAATTCAAGAGGAAATCAAAGCTTGAGGAAAATCTGAAAAGTGTGGCAAGAAGGAAACTTGTTGCCTAGCTTGTAGGAGTTCTTGTGGTGGTGATTGTGGAAAGGAGGCTAGTGAATTGGTTGGAATATTTGGCTAAAGTTCTAAGATAACAATTCCCTCTCTCATTGTTGGTTGTTGGTATTGCATGTGAAGAAGAAAGAATTTGTAGTTGAAAATATTGCTCTTAGATAAATTGCATGTAAGAAATATGGGTTGGATATGAAAGAATTGGATAAGGAGGTTATGTGAGCATGTTGTAGCCAAAATACTACCTTAAACTTGTTAAGTTAATTGTTATGTATGGTAGGGCAGAATTTTACACACCCAAGATTAGGTGTGTAATCCCCTTTGTGTTGATTGGATTGTTGGGCCTTAAAAGTGGCGTTTGGATGTTAAATTCGGCCTTGAAAAAGGTGGCAAAGTATGTAGAGACAAAGGAAATGCTGCCCGATTTTCCATAGAATTTAGTGACTTTGCACTTGGAATATTCTACGTTGAAACTAGAGGTTAATAAATGTATTATGGTCATTATAGGTTGACGTACTACGTGCGGTTTATTGGACTTAGCAAGTGGATTGATCTGAAGAGGTATGTGGAACTTTCCTACCTCTTGAGCATGAATAATTGCATCTATGTAGTACGGTAGACGTACAAAGGCTTTGGTATCCCTTACTTGTTTTAATGATGTCTTAAGTCTTAAAGTTAAGGGACTTGAGTGTTTTAAGTATATGATACTTGTTTCATTTAAAAGTATAAGTCCCTTGGATATAGGGAGATGTGTTTGACTAGTGTATAATGGTAATATAACGACTTTATGGGAAGTTAGTTGTATTGGCTTTATGGAAGGTTAACAAAGAAAGGTTTACTCCAAGTAAAATAAGTACAGATAAATGATCTGAATTTGTGAAAGACAAATTGTTTTTAAGGCATTAATTGCCTAAGGTTTTAAAAGAAATGAAGTCACTTGATTTAGAAGCCTATTGTATTTTTAAAGGTAAACGTGACTTGTTTTGAAAATTGTCATGACTTGATACTACGGTTATTAGTATCTTGGGAGTTTTGCATAGAAAGGAGTCATTTTCTTAAAAGGTTAGAGGTACGTGGTACTTGGGTTGAATTCCCGGATTTTCTTTTAAAATGACATGTAGTGCCTTAAGTAACTAAAATGAGAGGATATACTAATAATGTTAATAAGAAGTTAGGAGATATTCTTAACTTGCTTACGTTATGATAAGCCGGTAGCGCTTATGTTATGTACGATAGCCGGTTGTGCTGAGTTATGTATTATTATTATTATTATCATTATTACTACTTATGCCATGGATTTGCTACCCATGATGCGGGTGCGGCGCTTGTACTCATGCGGGCCCACCGGGTCCATACGGGTGAAATAGTTCCATGCGGGTGAAATATTCCCATGCGAGGCGGATGACCTCATGCGGGTGAAATAGTCCCATGCGGGTGAAATAGTCCCATGCGAGGCGGATGACCTCATGCGGGTCCATAGGACCTATGCGGGTGAAATAGGCTCAGGAGTAGGATTGCTTAATGATACTACGGGCGAGAGACCCTGTTTTGATCATGAGCCTCCTATTTTTATGCAGTAAAGTTTATACTTGTTACTCTCATTGTTAGTAAGGCCCAATGTACTGTATTTTGATTTTCTCTCATGACTCCAACTTATTTTTAGACTTATGATATTATTACAGTATTTTCCAGTTTTACATACTTGGTACATATTGTGTACTGACCCCCTTCCTCGGGGGCTGCGTTCATGCCGCAGGTAGGGGTAAGCAGGTGGTGGATCCTCATTCTTAGGATCTTTGCTCAGGTGTCAGAAGCTCCATTTCTCCGGAGGCTCGACTTTTGGTACGGTTCTCCCTGGTGTTGTAGATGTTTTGTACATTCAGGGGTATGACGGGGCCCTGTCCCGTCATAGTGATTACACATTCTTAGAGGCCTGTAGTCCTGTTATAACTTGGGTTGTTAAGGATGTAACTGTTCAACTTTGTTATATTTAGAGGTAGTCATTTTGGGTTAGCCTGCTTATATTCTATATGGGTTCTTGTTGTGAGTTTATTTTCCGCTGGTTTTCTCTGATGTTGTATCACAAGGGTGCCCCGGGTAAGGCACGATCCACGTCCGTGGTCGGTCGTGACAAAAGTGGTATCAGGCGATTAATCCTCGGAAAGGGTCTACAGGCCGTATCTAGTAGAGTCTTGATTATCGGTGTGTTGTGCACCACATCTATAATCAGGAGGCTACAGGATATTTAGGATTGGTTTCCATTCTTTCACTCTAAGATCGTGCAATAGAGTTGTGTTATAGGTTGAACTTCCTCTGACATATTTTTATGTATCAGTTATGCCTCCACGCAAGGCAACCGCGGCCCAGAAGGGCAAGGCAGCTGAGGGAGCTGCTAGTAGGACACAGAGGGTCACGAGGGCACAGGCCCAGTCCTTACCAGAGATGATGTTTCGGACGGCGAGTTCCACGACGTCGCCACCCCCAGCAGAGTTCGGGGCAGCAGCAGCGGCTACTGAGACCGCGGTACCTGAGCCCCGCCATTACACAACCCAGGCGAGAGGAGATGGGTTACAAGGAGATGGCCCAGTTATTAGCCAGGATCGTGGCTAGGCAGGAGGACAGACGGGAGGCAGCGGTTCCGGTTGTACCCGTGGTCCACCCCAGATCTGATAGCTTGAGACTGCGGGACTTTTTGAGTTGCAGCCCACCAGAGTTCTATGGGTCGAGGCCTGAGGATGATCCTCAGGAGTTTATCCGACAGTTACAGCGGATCATGAGAGTGATCAGGGCTTCAGAGACAGAGTCGGTATTATTGGGTTCACATCGGCTGCGGGATACTGCAGTTGACTGGTATGATTCATGGGAACTATCCCGGGGGGAGCATGCGCTTCCAGCTGTTTGGGACGAGTTCTCAGAGGCGTTCCTTAGCCATTTCTTGCCTCCGCGGATGAGGAGAGCTCGGGCCGATATATTTTTGACACTGAGGCAGAGTGGGCGGACGGTCCGGGAGTACAACGTAGAGTTTGACTCGTTGGCTCGGTATGTACCCGCTTTGGTAGCGCATAGGGCGAGGTGCACCGCTATGTCACAGGCTCGATGATTACTTGGCGAGTTGCAGGAGTAGCTCTTCACCGGCATGGACATTGCCGCGTGCGAGCATATGCACTTGGGTGTGAGGAACGCAGGGGCCGACGGATTGATAGGTATCAGCAGAAGAGGGCCAGGACAGCAGGGTCCTCTGGTAGTTTTCGAGGTAGACAACCTCAGCAGCAGACCGGATTTGCACCTCAGCCGGTTCAGAGCGCTCCTCCACCATCTTCCGGACGTCTGAGGCATTGAGGCGGGGCGAGGTCCCAGGGCTTCGGGTTCTCAGAGGGACCAGAGTTCCAGTCAGATGAGGCCACCTATACCTCGGTGTGGCCGATGTGGCGATTGCCATTATGGGGGGTGTCGTGTTCCTCCAGGAGCTTGTTACTCTTGTGGCCAGCAGGGCCATTTGAGGAGAGATTGTCCGACCAGAGGCGGCGGGAATGTTATGGCTCAGCCGACAGGGTCAGTGGCTGGATCTTCGTCTTCGGTGGCGATGCGCCCCGGAAGGCAGGGTGTTCACGGACCAGCAGACCGCTATATCAACTACAACTAGTATGTTTAGTCAAACTTTTAAAATGTCAAAATGTTTTTAATGCACTTATTTTAGAGAAAAACAGTGTTTGACTAAGTTTTTGGTGAAGAAATAAGTATTTTTAAGTAATAGATTTTTTAACTTTTAAGCAGAAGTTGAAAAAATAACTTCTCCAAAAAATTAATATTTTTTATTTTTGGTAATTTGACACTTAAAAGCATATTTTGAAAATATAGGCTAAACACAAACTACTAAAACACAAGCTGCTAATCACAAGACGTTTTTTCAAAAAGCACTTTAATTTTTTCAAAATAAACTAATTTTAACAGCCTGGTTTAATAGGTTATACTACTTATTATCAAGTTTAACGTACACTTAAATCTAAACGAAGAATTACTTATTAATAAAATTAATTTTAATACTTAAACATATTTTTAACAATAAAAACATTATCAACCACTTTTAAGCTGTTAATTTGCTCATACTATTTTGTATTTGAATATTAATGATGGGTTGTTTGGGGAAAGTAATATATATGGTGCAGGGTTGGGACAATGGATTGGTCTGATAATTAATTAGGTAAAGATAGTGGAACCATGATGAGCCAAAAAAGGGTGGGATACTAGGGGTTGGGGTGGGTGGGTGGGTGGGTGGGGGACACACCCATATGAATGTGATGAAGATCCATCCAACTAATGCTCTAACCTTAGTCATGGCAATGGTTTCTCATTCTTAATCATTCTAAAAAGTTGGGTTATTGTTGAAGTTCTGATTATATCGTGATTATATCGTGATGAAGAAAGAAGAAGAAGAATATAAGAAGGAGAAGAAAAAGCGATCAGTTGAGAGAGAGATGGTGATCGAGAGAGAAGACATAAGTGAGAGGAAGAGAGAAAGGAAGGATTGTATTGAATTAATGAGAATACACTTTTACATTGTATTTATATACAAGGCCAAATATCAGCCCATTATGCTAATCTACCATTATTAACTAGTAACCACCTTAACTACATTTATAACAAACTAGTCAACCTTCTCTAACTAGGGTTAGTTACAATACCAAGTTCTAACCATAATTAGCTTCAATGTTTATACTTTTACACCCTCCTCAAGCTAGGATGTATGAAGATGTTCTTCAAGCCTAACTTGGACAGTAAGGAAGTATGTTGCTATCTACTCAATGCTTTTGTTAGTATGTCAACTGGATGCTCCTTCGTGGATATGAACTGAGCATTGATCAATCCACATTGTATTTTCTCTCTAATAAAATGACAATCGATTTCTATATGCTTTGTTCTTTTGTGGAAGACTGGATTGCCAGCGATCTGGATGGCAGATTTACTATCTGTGAACACTGCCATTAGTTTGGATATATCAACTCCCAATTCTTGAAATAGTCCTGTCAACCAAACGACTTCAGCAACAGCAGAGGTCATAGCCCTGTATTCTGCTGAACTACGGGATATTGTATTTTGTTTCTTCAATTTCCAGGAAATTTGTGATGATCCATACATTGCCAAATAACCAGTGACTGATCTTCTAGTGTTGACACAACCTCCCCAGTCTGCATCACAATACATCTTGAGTTGAGGGATACAATCAATGGAACTGGACATAAGTATGCCCATTCCTGGTGTTTGTTTAATGTATTTAACCAGTATAAGACCAACCTCCGTATGGGAAGTCTTTGGTGTCTGCATGAACTGGCTGAGTGAGTTTACTGCAAAGGTAATATCTGGTCTCGTAGTGGTTAAGTACATCAATCTGTCAGTTAGTCTTCTATATACACCAGGGTCACTCAACAAATCATCAGCTCCCTGTGATGATCCAGAACTGGTATCAATGAGCTTGTCCAGTTCAACCGTAGTGAGCTTCTGATTTGGTTCCATAGGAAAAGCAACAGGTTTGGCTCCTGCCAATCCCATGTCAGATATAAGTTCAAGTGCATACTTCCTTTGATGCATTAGAATACCTTGTGAATTCCTTGCAAATTCAATTTCAAGAAAGTACTTCAACTCTCCCAAGTCTTTGATCATGGAAGCTGATTGTAGTGCTTCCTTTGTGGACTATATAAGAGTTGTATCATTGCCAGTTAATAAGAGATCATCCACATACACCAACACCACCACAATCTTCTCTTTTCCCTCCTTGTAAGAAGAGAGTAATCCCTATGGCTTTGTGTAAAACCTGATGACAATAGAGATGTAGTCAACTTTATGTTCCACTGTCGAGAGGCTTGTTTCAAGCCATATAAATACTTCTTTAACCTGCAGACATGTGTACTCCTGTGTGTAGCATTGAATCCCTCTGGGACTGTTATGAACATTTCTTCAGATAGATCTCCTTGAAGGAATGCATTGCAAACATCCATTTGATGTATCTTCCAATGCTGCACTGCTGCAATAGACACCACTGTCCTGACTGTGGCCATCTTAACCACAGGTGAGAATGTCTCCTGATAATCGATCGCCTCCTTTTGGTTGTATCCCTTGGCTACAAGTCTGGCCTTGAACCTCTCTACCTCCCCTGATGCTTTATATTTAATCTTGTAGACCCACCTACAACCAATTGTCTTCTTTCCTTCAGGTAGCTTGACTAGTTCCCATGTTCCATTATCCTCCAATGCTTGAATTTCAGATTTCATAGCTGCAACCCATCTGGGATCCTTGGCAGCAGCTGAGTATCCTGATGGTTCAGTATCTATAGACACTTTTGCAACAAAATGTTGGTAGGCAGTATATAGACCTATATATGTAATGCTATCAGAGATTGAATATAGATAGCTGTGAGATCCTTTTGTAGTGATGTAGTCCTTGTGCCAAATAGGAGGTCTGCTACTCTTTTCTGATTTTCGTGCTGCAGGTGCATTAACCAAATCCATATGATTGTTCTCATGTTGTTCAGCTTCATCTGCACAACTACTGATGTTCTGGTCTGCATGGATATTTTCTTGATCATCAGTAGTACCTGTACAAGTTGGTTCCTCTCCTGCAAAAGCTGCTTCACTGACAGGATTACTATTAGTGACAGGAATATTCATCAGTTCTTCATAACAGAACTGCTGTTGCGCCTTTATATTCAATGACTCCTCATTTTGTCCATTTTTAAAAGGAAAATGTCTTCCCTGAACAGCACATCCCTACTAACAAAAATAACTCTATTCTCCAAATCATAGAGTTTGTATCCCTTTTGTCTAGGTGCATAGCCAAGTAGGACACATCTAACTGCTCTTGGACTAAACTTATCATGTGTATGAAGTATAGTAGCAAAACATAAACAACCTATAACTCTCAAGTGGTTAAGTTGTGGTATTTTGTTGTATAGTCTGTGAAAAGGAGACTCATTATTTAGGACTGTTGATGGTATTCTATTGATGATATATGATGCAGCTTCTATACACATCCCCCAGAATCTGTCTGATAAACAACCCTGAATTTTTATGGCTCTTGCTGTCTCAAGTAGGTGTCTGTGTTTCCTTTCAACTATCCCATTTTGTTGTGGTGTGTATGGACAAGAACTCTCATGTACAACCCAAGTGTTTGAAGGAGTTCCCTACAGTTCTGATTAAAAAATTCAGTGCCATGATCTGATCTAATTCTCTGAATTTTAGATTCAAACTGTGTAGTAACTTCAGCAAAGAAAATTTTCAGAATAGTAGACACATCAGTTTTCAATCTCATTAGGAACACCATGTCCATCTAGAAAAATCATCAACAATGGTTAAGAAGTACCTCATTCCATTGTATGTTTCAGTTCTATATGGTCCCCAAACATCTAAGTGTAACAATTGAAAAGACTTTGTTGATCTACTAATACTAGTAGGCAATGAAGATCTGATTTGTCTAGCCAGTGGACAAATCTCACACTTATTTAAAAGGAAATTATCATTGTCTTTGAACAAATAAATTTTTCTCAGCACCGTCATAGTTACATGACACAGTCGCTGGTGCCATGTCATTGTATATATGTGTTGAGTAGCAGCCATACACTTGTAACACCCCATTTTAACCGGTGTCGAAAACGGTGTACTACGTATGGCTGATTCCTAAACTTATTTTAAGGAGTCGCCACCTAATTATTTTAAGTGAATTAGGACACTTTTAAGTAGCATAAAATGCTACAAATGATCTTCGTTTAAAGGTCTGCAAAACTGTGTGAGATTCTAGGTAAGAGTTCTTTATTATCCTAAAGGGAAGGGGTTAGACATCCTCTAAGATCCGCTAACTTACGGTTGTCCGTTCAAACTTAGGTTGGTATTATTGTGCTAAATGTATTATGCAGTTCTAAGTGTGTTCTAACTAAGAAACTATTTAAAACTAGACATGCAAACATTTAAAATAGAATATATATTTAACAAGATTGTAATGATAGCAAATAATCATATAAAGAGGGAGTGAAGAGAACTTAGCGGTATTTCACTTTTATTTTATTTTTCTGCACAAGCTTTAACTTTGGGATGTGCCTCCGGGTACCTACAAAAGATACTTAGTAAAAAAATTAGTAAATAATAAAATAAATTATCAAATAAACACGTATGTATATATATATATATATATATATATATATATATATATATATATATATATATATATATATATATATATATAGATATATGTATGTAAAGGATATATTTTATATAGTGTGGGCTCAGCTAGTGTTATGCCAAGGATACTAAGACGTGAGAAGCCAATATCGCTTCGGCTGCGGTCGATTCACCTCCCGGTGAACGATACTATGCATTTTTGTCTAATCTTTTTACTTTTCTCCTCACCCACATATTCCGTCTCGCTTACCATGGAGGCTTCTAGATCGACAGATAAATCCTTCTTTGGCCAAAGTATAGTATCATGTTCAAAACCATTAAATACCAACAAATGTAGCAATATGTTCAAAATCAGTAAAATACCGAGTGTAGTATCTATTCTTTTGGAAATAAGAATATATTTCAATCAGTTTAATAGGAATAAGATGGGTAAAATCGTCCAAAACAGTCCCGAGACAACAAAACGATTGGGGCAGTTGCAAAAACCAACACAACAGTAGTTCGCCGGAAAAGAGAAAAGCCAACACAATGGGCGTAACAGTTTTAACGCAGTAGCTAAAGAAAAGCAAAACAGAACAGTAACTTAGGCAACTAGAAGCATCGATAAAGCTTCGTCGGAATCTATTTTCCGGTGAAACTATCAAATCAGTAAAGCATTGGGAACAGTCCCAAAAAATCCACCAGTACGCCGAAAAATGACCACTGTGACAATGACAAATAACAAAGAAATCAGTCGCACAATGATAAGGCCACGAGAGAGATAAAACGACAAATACCACCGGAGTTCGAACTCCGACCAGGTTCACATAAATGAAAGATGCGGTGGCGTAACTTCCACGGCAAGGTCGCCGGAGCGACGCCACCGCAGTGGTGAGGTTCGATGGTGAGCAGTGGGGTCGATGAGGTTGGGACGTCGGAACAGTGGTGTGTTCGTCTCTTGTGGGTGTTGGGGAGTAGCGTGGTTCGATGGGTGAGCAACGACAGTGGTCGGCGGTGGTTGACGAGTCTGGGGTGGATCGATGTAAAGGTATTGGCGGCTGAGTGTAGATGTTAGAAGTGAATGAGATGAAAAATGGGCTTTATGTGTATTGTAGTGGTGTGTGTGGAGGGATAAGAGAGATGAAAATGAGAGTAAAAATCTGCAAGGGGGAATAGTAAAATGATATGGTGCGGCGTTGAAGTCCCTCCAATAATAGGGGGGAGTGTTTAATTTATAGAGTAATATTAGGTTTAGGTTTAGGTTTTGGGATTGTGGGCTTGGGCTTTGCAATCTGAAAATGGGCAGTTGGGCTCATAAAATGGGTCAATAAAAATATAATTAGGCTTGGAGAAGATGAGCTTAATTTCGGGAGTGTTTTTGGGGTTAAAAATTAAAATAAAATTGGGATTAAATTGAAATAAAACTGAAAATCAAAGATTGGGCGCCCTCTTATTATAAAATTTGGGAAATCTTGGTCAAAATTGAGTGTTAACAACACTTCCTCAGTTCCTTCTCCTGATTCTTATCATCCAAACACAAGATGTAGAGCTCATCTTTCTCACTATCAATCCCCCTCACCTTCTCAGATGCTAGATCCTGAAACACACAACATGAGGGAAAGAAAGAGACACTACAATTCAACTCCTTAGTCACTTTCGACACTGACATTAAGTTAAACTTGAATGCTGGCACACACAGAACATTTCTGAGAACATCACCTTTTCCAAGTTGATAATCACCAACATGTGAGATTCTAGCTGAATCCTCTGTTGGCAACTGTACCTTCCCAGTTCCTTCTGTCAACCAGTTATTATGTAGGTGTTTAGAGTCAATTATCATGTGATTAGTCACACCTGAATCAACTATCCACTGCAGCAACTCTTCAGCATCAGTAATATGTATACCTGCCATATTTGCAATGTGAGTTCTGCTCCTGTCCTTTTCTTCTAGCATGTGAAGGATCTGTTGTCTTTGGTTGGGGGTGAATTGATCATACATCATTGTCTCCTTTGTGAAGTGATCCTGCTGCTGTGTCTGTACTCCAGATTGTTGTGCACCAAGACCTTGTCATGTGTCTTCAAATTGACCTGTTACTGCATAAGCTTTCTTGGCCTTGGACTTAAAGTCATCCGGATATCCAATTAGCTGATAGCAGCCCTCCTCCAAATGACCTGTCTTATGGCAGTGATTACATTTCATCAATTTGAAGCAGTCCAGTTGAAAGTGCCCTTTCATTTTACAGTAATCACACTTAGCATTAGGATTGTATGGCTTTCTTTGTGTATGACCTCCTCCATGTCCTCATCCCCTATTACTTCCATTCCTGGATGTAAAGAGTGCTGATGGCTCAATATGATCAGATACTGGCCTGCTAGTTCCTGCTAGAACTCTTTGGCTCTCCTCTTGATTAACTACAGCATATGCCTGATTCAGACTTGGGACTTGTGGCATCATAAGAACTTGACTTCTTGCATGATGATAGCTTTCATTAAGTCCCATTAGAAACTGCAACAATATTTGATACTGCATGTGATTGATAAACTCCTTAGCTTTGGGGCAGCATGATGGTGTAGGTATGATTGAATCATACTCATCACAAAGATCTTTCAGCCTTGAATAATATCCTGAGACTGACATTATTCCTTGTCGCAAAGTGAATATCTCTTTGTGAAGCTGGAAAGCTCTAGAACTATTCACCTTGTCGAATCTCTCCTTCAACTCCTCCCAGATGATGTGAGAATCAACATTGAATAACATCTCTGTCAATAGACTCTAGCTGACATTTTCCATCAGCCAAGACACCACAATAGCATTGCATCTGTCCCACACCCTTGCTAACTCATCACTGTAATATTCTCTCTTAATTGTCCCATCAATGAAACTATCTTGTTCTTCCCTAACAGAGCCATGAAGATAGTGTATAATTGTCCATTCCGTTCAAGACAATTCCAACAGATAGGGAACCAGGTGCATCCGATGGAAACAAATATAAGGGATGATTGTGATCTACATTATTCCTTAAACTTGTTGTATCTCCAACTTCATTCACTCCACCATCTCCAATAGTTTCTGATGTTGCCATTCCTTATACTTTTCTTATAGATCTCAATTTCACCAACAAAGACTGAATTCCTCAATTAACACCAACAGAGAAAAAATTTCACCAACACAGACTCAATTCCTGAAATCAATTACGACTTCAAATCAACTACAACAGAAATGTAATTCCACCTTTTCCAGATTCATCTAGTGGAACAATTAATTGTTCATTCTCGAATTCAATTTGCATGTAACTCGATTACCTTCTATATGGCAAAATCTTTCGGATTTTCCCAATTCTGTCATTTATAATCGAAATTACCTATATTCTTCAATTATCAAATCTACTTGTAATCGACTGTCTCCGATCTGTTTTCTGTCTTCATTTCTTTGATAATCCTCTTGCATGCACTTCGATCTATTATCTGTATCTACAGATTTTCTGTCTCGATTATTCATTCGATTCTAATTTCTTTGATTCTGATGTGTATAATGACGTTGGATCATCTACACTGCTTTGATACCATGTTGAAGTTCTGATTACATCGTGATGTAGAAGGAAAAAGAAGAAGATAAGAAGGAGAAGCAGAAGAAGCGATCAGTTGAGAGAGAGATGATCGAGAGAGAGAGAGAGAGAGAGAGAGAGAGAGATGGTGATCGAGAGAGAAGACAAAAGTGAGAGGAATAGAGAAAAGAAGGATTGTATTGAATTAATGAGAATACACTTTTACATTGTATTTATATACAAGGCCAAATATCAGCCCATTATGCTAATGTCACGCCCCGAACCCCGGGCCCGCGACTGGTTCCCTACCTGGGCACCCATCTACCCATAAAACACATGTAACTCGCGGAAGCTAAATAACACTCTTTTTTTTCTTTTAACAAACAAAGGCAAAGCCGACAAGGCTGCCATAATATATAACACCCGAATGAGACTACAACCGTACAACAATATAAATACAACTCACGCCAGTCCAGCCCACATATGAATACAGACCTCTAAGAGTTTGGACAATAAACTATAACATGATAAGGCCCCGCCGTACCCCTGAATACACCTAGCCATAATGACAAGCTCCGGAACACTGGAGCTCTCTCAACACGCTGAATAAGGATCCTAAGCTCACGGATCACCCAACTGAGTACCTATACTTGCGGGCATGAACGCAGCCCCCCGAAGGAGGTCAGTACAACAGGTACCAAGTATGTAAACATGAAATCTGATAAACAAGATCATAAGCATGCAGAAGAATGACAGAGACAAGTATGAAAATCAAATACTAAATCCTACCGTGCCATGTAAAATAAGAGCCAATCATGCCTTGTATCATTTGTACATCGTACTCTGGTATCAACTGTATCCAGACATGTACTCTTTGTATCAGACACTCTTTGTATCCTTTTAAAAATAAGATTTAAATGTGCCTTTAAATACTCTTTTGACTCTCAAAGGAATAAAACAAGTTACCATCATGTCGTGTACCAATCATTAAAATGAACTTTCTTTTTATAAAAAATCTGGGCACCAAAATATCATGCACCCAATAATCTAAGTAGCCTCTTTTTAGAAAATCTGGGCACCAAAATATCATGCACCCAATAATCTAATCAATTATCTTTTTAGAAAATGTGTGGCACCACATATCATGTACCAATCACATATAAAAACATTTTTTTAGAAATGTGTGGCACCACATATCATGTACCAATCACATATAAAAAACTTTCCTTTTAGAAATATGTGGCACCGCATATCATGTACCAATCACATAGAAAATCTTTCATTTTTGAAACTCAAAGTACTATCAATAGGATATATCACTAAGGATTATGTTCCAATAGAACTCTATAAAGATCAAGTCAAGTATCGCTAAGGATTAGGATCCACTCATCGTTTGTACCAACTCGATAATCTAATTCGTCTCGCTCCTCTGTATAATATTATGGAATATTTGCATGGTAATAACTGATCCGAATTGCCAAATTAATCCATTTTATGAGCCATTAGGTTATATATTAATCATGATTTTTATCTAATCAGCTGTGAACCTAGAAAATGTAAAACGAACTGGTTATATCTTAGCTTCTATGCAGATAAAAAATTCTACTCATTTCAATATAATCGATTGTCGATTTCCTTTTCATTAACGCTGCATTGGCTCATTCGATACCTTTTCTCATTAGTGTTGTAACTAGCAAGATCAATTCGACACCAACGTTTACTAAAAGCTATTACCAACATCTCTCATAAGACTTGGTAAGGACTTAGGAATAATTTAGACATGTCTTTAGCATAGAATCAATAACATGAATACTCCCTAACTTATAAGAGTAGAATAACTTTTGAAATAATACCACAGTTATGGTTCACACGAAGAACATGCCAAAAGAGAGAAGGAAGAGGTTCACATACCTCATTGATGACTAACCAACACGACAAGTAGAATACGCCCAATGTACTTCAACCTTATCGGCTATTCCACATGCCAAGTAGAATATGTCACACGTAGTACTTCAACCTAAAATGACAATAGCACTTCTATCAACTTCAAGTTTTCAAGTGTAAGACTTATACCAAGTAATGGTCCTCTTATTCTACGGAAATTTGGACAGCACATCCCCCGTTTATACGTACTTTCCACCTTTTCTAAGGCCCGAATTCAACACCAATCAAGCCACACTTAAGGGCACAACCAACAGTTAACCAAAGGGGATTACACGCCTACTAGACATGTAAAATTCTTCCCCACAACGATATTAAAACAGTCCACAAAATAGTCCATAATAAATCAACATTAAGGGTACAATATGAAGCCTTTAACACCCTTATTCCTTAGGACTTTCATTAGTCATTTTACCACATTAATCATGCATGTTGGGGGCTAATTTTCCAGCATAACAACACCCCAAAACAGTCCATAAAAACGACTGTTACACCCCGTAATTCCAAGGCAATGAGATGAGAACGTACGCAAGGAAATTGAGATTTGAATTTTAGAAAGAAAGAAAGATCACTTTTTCTTAAGGAAAAAATATCGGGAATTTGTGAAGGAAAAAGTTTATTAATTGGAATTTGGTTCTCAAATTTGGTATTTGGTCATGTGGGGCCCACCGTAAAAATTTACGACTTTGTGGGGCCCACAAAGTTTTGAGATATTTTGACCAAATATGGATATTTTTGAAGATGAAATAATTTTGGACCAATAAGAGAGTGACATGTGTCCCTCCCCACTTGTGTAGTAAAGCTCTAAGTATATATATGTACATGTATATGTACATGTATTGCAAGATGTCTAGAAAGGAAGATATTTTCATCCAAAGTGAACAAGTGGACAAGTGTGGGAGATGGGATTTTGACCAAGGCCTCACAAGTGGACAAGGGAAGAAGATATTTGTGAGATATTTTCAAGACATGTGGACCACTTAGGTCCCTCCCCTTGTATGGTGTTTTATCTATATAAGAGAGGTGATATCAAGACTTAAGACTTTGCACAATAATCTTCATCATCCAAAACCTCTCCTCCCTAATATTTCGAGATTCTTCAAGCAAGAGTGAAGAACAAGAGTTGATTATTCTCCTAGATTAAGCACTCTAACCAAGTTCTAAACCAAATTAACTCTCCAAGGTGTAGTAACCAAGGTTTGGCCGAGAATGGTGTTGAAATTCCTAGGCTTGTTTATGAACTTTTTGGAAGTAAAACAAGAAGGAACGATGATTACAAGCTTGTAATAGATTCATGGGTGTGATTGGAACTTGAATAATAGGAGCTAAGATGTGCTAAGGATCGACTTTTAACTTGGATTATTTTGGGCATATTTAAGGTAAGGATTATTCATCTTCTTGAAGTAATTGAATATTACATGTTGTAGTAATTAATGGATGAACTTATGATTAAAAAGAATGAAGAATAAGAAGTACATGTCACAATCTTGGCATGTTAGCCGATTGTGGACAGTTTTGGTATTAACGGATTCGTTGGTTATTGTTGTTATAAAACATTACCTATTACATGTTGACATGAAGGAATCTTGTTGTTAACAAGTTAATATAACTTATATAAAGTGTTGTATTATAAAATTTATGGAAATAGTTTTGGTTGTAGTAGTTGGCCGAGAACACCAACTAAATATGGGACTGTTTTTACATTGTACTATGGACTGATTTTAGCGGACTAAAGGACTGTTTTTATATTGGACTATGGACTGATTTTAGTGGACTAATGGACTGTATTAGTGGACTATACTAATGGACTGTTTTTATGGACTACTTTGATATAATTATGGGGCAGAATTTTACACGTCAAGTTAGGCGTGTAATCCCCTTTGGTTAATTGTTGGTTATTCCCTTAAGTGTGGCTTATTGGTTGTTGAAATCGGGCCTTAGAAAAAGGTGGAAAAGTACGTAGAAACGGGAAAAGTGCTGCCCAAATTTTTATAAAAAGAAAGGAGATTCAATGAGTAGTATAAGTGTATACTAGTATCATGAAGTTGATAGAAGTATTATTATCGTTATAGGTTGAAGTACTACTTGCGGCGTATTCTACTTGGCGTGTGGAATAACTTAAGAGGTATGTGAACTATCCTCCCTTCTTATGACATGATATATTTTGAAAGTATGTGATACTTGATTTCGAAAGTTATGAGACTTGATTTTAAAAGTTATGAGACATGATTTCGAAAGTTATGAGACTTGAATTATTTTGAAATTTATGAGACTTGATTTATTTGAAAGCTATGTGATAACGCCTTGGTTGTATTAAAAGGAAAGATGTGGTAGTGCTTTAGTTTTCTAAAATGAAAGTTGTTATAACGACTTTATGGGAAGTTTGTTATAACAGTTTTATGGAAAGTCAAGAGATGGTTTAAAATGTTATATGGAAATCATGTGAGAACGTCCATGACTGAATCCTTAATATAATACATGAAATAAAAGTGTCTTGAGTTCATAAAACGAAGGTTCATTATGTGTGTATGGTACATGACTTGTTGGTACCTAAGTTGTCTAAAATGAAGGTTCATTATGTGTGTATGGTACATGACTTGTTGGTACCTAAGTTGTCTAAAATGAAGGTTCATTATGTGTGTATGGTACATGACTTGTTGGTACCTAAGTTGTCTAAAATGAAGGTTCATTATGTGTGTATGGTACATGACTTGTTGGTACCTAAGTTTGTCTAAAATGAAGGTTCATTATGTGTGTATGGTACATGACTTGTTGGTACCTAGGTTTGTCTAAAACGAAGGTTCATTATATGTGTTCGGTACATGATATGTGGTACCTTGGCATAGCTAAAATGGAAGATTTTATATGTGTTTGGTACATGATATGTGGTACCTTGACAAAACTAAAATGAGAGATTTTATATGTGTTTGGTACATGATATGTGGTACCTTGGCATAGCTAAGATGAAAGATTTTATATGTGTTTGGTATATGATATGTTGGTACTTTGGCATAACTGAAATGAAAGTTTGTATATGTGATTGGTACATGAGATGTTGTGTTACACCCCGTAATTCAAGAACATGATTATAGAATTAAGATTGGAATGTCGAAAGGAAAGAATTTTTACATTTCCTTATACGGAAAATTTTCGAGTTTAATGTGATGACAAGAATTAATTCTAGTAATGGAATTATTTTTCATTAGAATTATGAACTTAGTGGATTTATTAAGTCTTGGTATACTATGTTACATGTCCATCGAAATGGGATGAAAAATAACTAAGTGTGGATGAAATATTTTGTGAAGAAATACTTGGCCAATAGGAGGTTAGCAAGTGCCCTCCCCACTTGTCTTGTGAAGACTCCACATACCTTTATATAGATAAGTCTTGAAGACTTAGAACAAAATATATTCATCCATACAAACCCTCATCTCTCCAAAAACCTAGAGCAATTCGAAATCCCCATATCCAAAGACAAGATCAAGATCAAAGTATTTTCTTTTCAAGATTAAGCACCCTTAACCCCTAAATCTAGGTTGGGCCGAAAATAGAATGAAACCCTAGGGGTTTTCCGTCAACTTTTTGGAAGCGAAACGTGAAGAGAAGTTGATCCTAAGGTTGTAGGGGATACATATATGTGATTGGAACTTGAAGAAGTGGAGCGAAACGAAAACTGCGGACCAATAAAGACCGGACTGTTTTGGGGCGTTTTTGGGCAAAAAATGAGGTAAAAGTCCTTCTTCTTTTAAAGTAATTGGATATAACTTATTGTTATAATGTATGGATGAACTTGTGTTAAAAATAATGAAGAATAAAAAGCGTTTGAGCCATTTTTTGGGGCTAAAACCGATTTGGGACAGATTTGGTGTAAATGGAATTCGTTGGTTATTGTCGTTGTTATCTTCACATATTGCATGTTATAATGGATTAATATTGTTGTTAATAAGTTTTTATAACTTATGTAGATGTTTTGGAACTCGAATTGGAATAAAAAGGATTAAGGAAAGAGTTATCGGATTTTAGTTGTTGCCGTAGAATCTATAAAACTGTTGGATATTGTCGTGCAGTTTTTAGGGACTGCTTTAGACGTGTTGTATGCTGGAAAATAAGCCCCTATATTTCATGTTTAATGTAGTAGATTGCTAATGAAAAACCCGAAGGAATAAGGGTGTGGAAAGGCGTTGAAATGCCTCACATTCCACCCTCGTTATAGTAATTATGGATTGTTTTAGGGGCTGTTTTGGTATGGTTTTGGGGCAGAATTTTACACGTCCTGTTAAGGCGTGTAATCCCCTTTGGTTAGCTGAATTGTTGGGCCTTAAATATGGCGTGTTTGGTTATTGAATTCGGCCTTGAAAAAGGTGGCAAAGTATGTAGAAACAAAGGAAGTGCTGTCCGATTTTCCGTAGAATTTAGTGACTTTGCACTTAGAATATTCTACGTTCGAAGCTAAAGGTTAATGGACGTATTATGGCCATTATAGGTTGAAGTACTAAGTATAGCGTATTCTACTTGAAGGATGGAATAACTATCAAGGTTGAAGTACTTTGGAGCATTTTGCTATTTGTCGATAATCGTCGCGAGGTATGTGAACCTCTTCCTTCTTTTGACATGATTCTATGTATGGAATATACATGTAGTACTATTTCATGATTCCTTCTACTCTTAGAAGTTAAGAGGTATGTATGTTGATTTACTCTACGTAAAGGTTATGTCTAAGTTATCCTAAGTTCTTACCAAGTCTTATGGGGGATGTTGGTAAGAGTCGTTAGGAGGTATTTGGAGCCAAGTTGACTTGGCTAAGTTACGGCACAAATGAGAATAAGAATCGAACAAGCCACTGCAGCCTTAATAAAGGAAAATGTAATGACAATCAATTAAGTTAAAATGAGTAGAATTCTCCATCTGCATAGAAGCTAAGATAAGACAAAATTGTATTACATTTTCTAGATCATGGCTACTCGATTAAGATCGTTATAAATAAGTATAACTTATTCACAACACACCAAAGTATATGTTACTTAATTTATAAGAATTTACGTATGAAGTTTTAAGACTATGAACATCAAATTTTTAAAGGGTTAAGGGACTTTATTTTTCAAGTTATGGGACTTGATTCTTAAAGGAAGGAATGAATTGATTTAAAAGTATAGAATACTTGATTTGGAAAGAATTGATTTCTTGCCATTTTAAAGATAAGAGACTTGATTTCTAAAAGTTAAAGAAGCTTGATTTCAAAAGTTAAGAGACTTGAAGTATTTTGAAAACTATGTGATTTGATTTGAAAGTATAAGTCTCTTGGTTATAAAAGGAATGAATTTGTCTAAGACATAAAGAGTTATAACGGCTTTATGAGAAGTTGGTTATAACAACTTTATGGAAGACTAAAAGAATGGTTTTCTTCAGTAATGTAAGCAAAGAAATGATTTGAAATAAAGAAGGGAAAATTGTTTTAAAGGTACCAATTGCTTAAGGTTTTTAAGAAGGAAGTCACTTGTTTTAGAAGCCTATAAATGTATTTCTAAAAGGTATTGTGACTTGTCTTGAAAAGTAGATATGACTTGATACTACGGTTATTAGTATCTTGGAAGTTTTATTTGAAAAAGAGTCATTTTAAAGGAGTAAGTCGTAGTACATTGGGTTAAATTCGGATTTTATAATGACATTATCGCGTCGAAATGGTAGGCGTTATACCATTATGGCGAACTATATGACATTATCGCGTCCCGAAATGGGCCGCGAGATAGCTTTATGGGCGACTATATGACATTATCGCGTCCCGAAATGGGTCGGGCGATACCTTTATGAAGCGACTATATGACATTATCGCGTCCCGTAAATGGGCGGGCAGATTGTCACGACCGAATCGGGCGTGGCGGTGCCTTACCGGGCACCCTAGTGACACAACATCGAGAAAATCGGAAAATAAAACATAAGCCATGAAACCAGAGATATAAATAAATAAGCGAGCAACCAAAACAGTTGCCTTGGTATATACATAAAACCCGAACGCTTTAATCCTTTTACAACCACCGCCACAACAAGATTACAAACCTCTAAGATTTACAACAACTATGACGACAGGGCCGCCATACCCCGAATGTACAAGAACCTACAACTCGTGGAACACATACCAAAAGATAAGCCTCGAGAAACGGAGCTTCCCATCTGAACCGTGATCCTAAGAGCGAGGATCCACGGCGAGGTACCTCTACCTGGCGTGAACGCAGCCCCGAAGGAGGTCGATGCAGTACCAAGTATGTGAAACTGTAAAAAATACTGTAAATGAAATCATACTAGTCTATATAAAGCAGGAGACATGTATGATAACCAAACTACAGTTCACAATATAAAAACAGTCATGTCCAGTCAGGGACTCACGCCCTCAAGTCATCACTCAAATATAACTATGGGTCTCACGCCCACAACATCAATCCTGTTCGCGTCATGGCCGCATGCCCCCGGAATTCTGCATCGGTGTAGACATGTCCATGACGCAACAATAATACCAATGCCCCATGGCCACATGCCCCCGGAATTCTGCATCGGTGTAGACACGTCCATGTAACATCAACAACAATATACTGGGTGATCAACCCTGCCGCATGGCCACATGTCCCCGGAATTCTGCATCGGTGTAGACATGTCCATGTAACATCAATCAACAAGACAACAATCAAAATGGAAACATACCCGTGGAATTCTCCACATCGCCAAAGACGCCCAAGTAAGTTCTCAATAAGTCAACCGCCTCCATGGAGAGACGCGGTAACACAGAAATACAACACTTGCACAACAAAGGCTATCATCACAAGCATAGGCAGGTTTCACCACAACAAGCATAGGCAAGTCATACACAACTCAAAGTACTTTCATTTTATGCCAAAGTCCGGGTTCTTAACCCTAAAGTACTACGTACGCTAAATTCCTTTTAAAGATCCATTTCTTTTACAAAGGTCACCTGATACCCGTAGTATAAAAAAATAGAGTGACGAACATTGTTAAGTAAACAAAAATGCTTTCCTTTGTAAAATCAAGTAACAACCTTATTTTCCAAACGTTCAAGTTTGCCTAATTTCCAATGCTCAAGTTTCTCATTTTAGAAAAGGTTTCAGTTCATAGTTTTAATCCTTTAAAACATAATTCTCCTTTAAACGATTTGAGAAACATATGCCTTATATGTGAGTAGGTTATTCTTGTTTATAACCATCCTGTTACAGCAACCATGATCTAGGAAAATGTAATACAATTTTGTCTTATCTTATCTTCTATGCAGATGGAGGTTTCTACTGGTTTTAATAACAATTTGTTATTTGTCAATACACTTTCCTTTATTAGCGCCACGTGGTTTGTTCGATATTTATTCTCATTTCCAAATCAAGAAACATTATTCTTTTTAAAACCAAGTACTCATTACTCATGAATGAGGTTTCACAACACTTTTAACAAAATGTTAATTACCAAGGAAAACAAGTTAAGTCTCTTATCTTCAAGATCAAGTCTCTTAACTTCTAAAAATCAAGAAACCATTCTTTTATCACTCTTAAGACGTTATACCTAACTTCCCCTAAAGCTAGTACAACTCTTATGTTTTCAAAGCCAAGTATTACTCTTCTTTCAAAAAGGTCTTTTTGAAACACTTCAAGTTCTTTATTACTACACATCAAATCCGTTATAAGTCAAATCAGTTACCCTTTGAAACCACAAAGCATTTTCTTACCTACATAAAGCTGTTATAACCAACTTCCCATAAAGCCGTTATAACACTTTATGTTTCAAACCAAATAAATACATTAAACACATGTACGTCTACCGTACTACATAGTTATACACATATCATGCTAGAACAGATAGGAAGAGGTTCACATACCTCGCGACGAGTATCGACTAATAGCAAAACGCTCCAAGTACTTCAAACCGTCGGCTACTCCTTAAGCCACGTAGATCGCACCACACGTAGTACTTCAACCTATAAGGCCACAAGGCGCTTATTAACATCTATATCTCATCGTTCCATATTCTACGTAAAATTCTGAAGACTCCTCGCAACAGCGTAAATCTCCTCCTCGATCGAGGCCGGCTACCAAGCCAACCAGGGGGGGTTTACACGTCTAACCGGACGTGTACAATTCTACTACACAACAAAGCTACACAAGTCTACTGTAATACAGTCCTATGTAATTACAGTTCAGTTCTCTTCTTTAAATTCAGGCTTAAGTCGAAAGACATTGCCGCACAATAATGTTCAGTTCTATATATAGTATACTTTAACTATATATTCCTACAACATGTAATTTCCAATTACAATAGAAGGTCAAGATATTTACCTCGATAAGCCCAAAATTATCCGAGTTATAATGTCGATCCTGAGCAAGGTTTAGCTCCTACTCCGCGCTTGATCCACTCCAAACAACCCTTAGAAGTTCTAACCAACTTCTACTTAAATACTTCAACCAACTGAAGATTTCCTTAGGGTTTCGGTTTGAGACTAAAAGGACAAAAGGTAGTATTTCCTGCTCTACGTATAGAGGTAACTTTGGAATACAACAAGGTAAAGGCTAAGGTATTTTGGGCATTATAACAATACTTGTAGAATACATTTCTACCAAGAGGGGGGGTGTATTATACGAAACAACTAGGCTAGGGGGGGGGGGGTACCCCACGGCCACACTACTAGGAGGGGGAGGGGGACCTCTCGGCCAAAGGCCACACGAAAAGGGGGAGGGGGAAGCTCTCGGCTAGAGCAACAAGAAGGGAGGAGAGGGTTTCAAGACTTGGAAGTTTTTGGATGAATGAAGTCTTCTGCTTAGGGTTATTTATAGGAAAGCCAAAAGCCAACCAATGGCCAAGATCAAGCCATGTGCAAGGCAAGTGTAAGGCCTTGATCAAGCCAAGTGCACCCTAACCCTACTCCACCAAACATGGCACAAAACAAGCCACAAAACAAGGCCAAAAATAAGGGACCAATCGGCCAAGGCCAACCAACCCTTGACCGCCCCTCTAAATCGCTCCAACGAGGGTGACAAGTGTCACCCTCCCGCTGGCCCAAAAATGTTTCGTCTCTCGAAAAATCCGCAAAAATATAAAAGACATAGCCGAATTTTCCCTACGTAAGTCGTGGGAAACGTTTAGTTAAAAACGACTTTCTAGTTGTGTACAAATTTCAAACTAGCCAATCCTTAAGGCTTAAATTATAATACGACGCCCTCACGCATATACTGGAAATACGAGGTATAACATTCTCCCCTCCTTAGAAACATTCGTCCCGAATGTTCCTTCTCAAGACGGATAACGATAAAGTTCTTCTTAACTTAAACAAGTTTCCAAAACCTTGGAGTCACCACCTCCCAACTTGATACCACTTTTGTCACTTTGCCGTAATATCCCTAAGGCCATTCCCGACATTCACGAACGATTCTGGTCGAACACATCCACAAACTCATACGATGGTCATCTAATCTTGGGCCTAGCATCCTCGTGACCCTACCACCTGGCGGGACCACCCAGAGCTGACCCCACCTGAACAGCCGCGGGTCGCCCTCAACATGGCCCCAACCCGACCCACTTAACGCATCACGCCTTGTTCCCCGATCCCAACAATCTTACCTCTACAGTCATGAAAGCTACCACTTCCATTGCACACTACCTGTGGACTTTATCACACAAAACGTTCTAGGCATAAAAATGCACTGGCAAGGATCACTTGCAAAATCGGTACTCAAGACGGCCTTACATCTAAGGTCTCAATCAGAATATTCTAAGGTTCATCATTTTCACCCTCAAGCTTACCCTTCTCACTAACCAGTTATACATCACATTTTAGCACAAAGCTATCCGAACATAACACTAAACACATCATCACAACATCAATACATACCAAACTCTGTAGAGGTTAAGGATATACTCGAAAATAGGCGGTTCAAAGGACCGCTAAAATCGGGAACTTCCACCGCGACTTACCGTGGCTCACGCTGTGTGTACATCCCGCCTAGCTATGAAAGGTGAAGAACCCGCAATCGATCCTCAAGGCCGAGTCGTAACATCCGTATACCCTTCGCCTGACAGCTCGCAAAATGGCCTCGCCGCCGCAAAATAACAAGCTCCTCGCACCACGACACTTCAAATGCGTCTACCACATCGACCACACCGAGGTAGGGTGATCGTGATCCGCCAACACCCTACTCCTCGAAACTCGAACCCCGAGCCCCGACCGCCCCGAATACTCTGGATGCCCCGGGGTTGTGGAGGACTACTCTGACCGGGCGAGGTACAACACTAGCCTTCACGAGGCGGTCCGCCTCGAAGTTATCAAAGGACCCTACCGCTCGCCTCTCTTCACCGATCTCGGCCATTCCGGTTTCTCGCCTCACATCCAAGTGCATAAGCTCGCACGCGGCAATGTCCATGCCCTACGGGCGGCTACTCCCGAACAACTCTCTGCTAGGTAATCATCAAGCCCTGTAATATATCGGTGCACTCGATCCTCCATACTAGCTAATATGCGGGAACATACCGGGCCAATGAGTCAAATTCCACATTGTACTCCCGAATCAGACGCCTGCTCGCCTCAACATCAAAAATCATTTACCGAGCCTCCTCATCCGCGAGGCAAGAAATGTGCCGCGAAGGCCCCAAACTCGCCCCAAACGGCCGGAAGTGCATTCTCTCCCGACAGCTCCCACGAATCAAACCATCCGATCGCGGTATCACGCACCGATGCGAACCTAAGACCACCGACTCGGTCTCCAAGCTTGATCACTTTCATGATCCAGAATCGCTTGATAAACTCCCGGAGGTCATCCTCGCCTCGATCCATAGAACATCGGGCGGCTACAACTCATAAAGTCACGTAGCCTCAAACCGCTCGCGGGGTGAACTACGGTGCTACCGGGCCGGAATCGCTACATCCGCCTATCTCATATCGCCACGACCGCCAAGATCGCCATCTCCTTGTACTTATCTCATTTGCTCCAGCCGTGGATCGAGGCTCGTGCATCGACTGCTCGCGCTCGTACTCTCTCAGATCTCACTAGCGCCTCCTACGCCTTGCCCACTGGGCCCGGTTGCCTTACGCGAGGCATAATCGATAAAGGAAAGGAATACGTCGAGGGTCCAACTTATCACACTCCAAAGCACGATCTCGTAATGAGAAGAAATGGAAACCAATCCTAAATGTCCTATAGCCTCCTCGATTATAGATGTGGTGCACAACACACCGATAATCAAGACTTACTAGACACGGTCAGTAGATACTTTCCGAGGACTAATCGCTCGATACCACTTTTGTCACGACCGAATCGCCCGTGATCGTGCCTTACCCCGCACCCTAGTGACACAACATCGTAGAAAATCGGAAAATAAAACATAAGCCATGAAACCAGAGATATAAATAAATAAGCGAGCAACCAAAATTGCCTTCAAGATATACATAAAACCCAACGCTTTAATCCTTTTACAACCCCGCCACAACAAGATTACAAACCTCTAAGATTTACAACAACTATGACGGACAGGCCCCGCCATACCGAATGTACAAGAACCTACAACTCAGGGAACACCCACCAAAAGATACGCCACCGGAGAAACGGAGCGTCCCAATACCCGGCACTGTGAGCCTAAGAGCGAGGATCCACGATCGAGGTACCTCTACTGCGGATGAACGCAGCTCCGGGCGTGGTCGCATAACAGTACCAAGTATGTGAAATCAGAAAAATATCAGAAATGAAATCATACTAGTCTATATAAAGCAGAGACATGTATGATAACCAAACTACGATTCACAATATAAAAACAAATATGTCCAAATGTCGAGGACTCACGCCTCAAGTCATCACTCAAATATAACTATGGGTCTCACGCCCACAACATCAATCCTGTTCGCGTCATGGCCGCATGCCCCCGGAATTCTACATCGGTGTAGACATGTCCATGACGCAACAATAATACCAATGCCCCATGGCCACATGCCCCTGACCAGACGGTAGACACGCCCATGTAACATCAACAACAATATATCGGGTGATCAACCCCGCCGCACGCCACATGTCCCCGAATTCGTGATCGGTAGAGATACGCCCATGTAACATCAATCAACAAGACAACAATCAAAATGGAAACATACCCGTGGAATTCTCCACATCGCCAAAGACGTCCAAGTAAGTTCTCAACAAGTCAACCGCCTCCATCGAGACGCCAGAATACGTAAATACAACACTTGCACAACAAAGGCTATCATCACAAGCATAGGCAGGTTTCACCACAACAAGCATAGGCAAGTCATACACAACTCAAAGTACTTTCATTTTATGCCAAAGTCCGGGTTCTTAACCCTAAAGTACTACGTACGCTAAATTCCTTTTAAAGATCCATTTCTTTTACAAAGGTCACCTGATACCCGTAGTATAAAAAAAATAGAGTGACGAACATTGTTAAGTAAACAAAAATGCTTTCCTTTGTAAAATCAAGTAACAACCTTATTTTCCAAACGTTCAAGTTTGCCTAATTTCCAATGCTCAAGTTTCTCATTTTAGAAAAGGTTTCGTAGTTCATAGTTTTAATCCTTTAAAACATAATTCTCCTTTAAACGATTTGAGAAACATATGCCTTATATGTGAGTAGGTTATTCTTGTTTATAACCATCCTCACATAAAGAACCATGATCTAGGAAAATGTAATACAATTTTGTCTTATCTTATCTTCTATGCAGATGGAGGTTTCTACTGGTTTTAATAACAATTTGTTATTTGTCAATACACTTTCCTTTATTAGCGCTGCTGTGGTTTGTTCGATATTTATTCTCATTTCCGAAATCAAGAAACATTATTCTTTTTAAAACCAAGTACTCATTACTCATGAATGAGGTTTCACAACACTTTTAACAAAATGTTAATTACCAAGGAAAACAAGTTAAGTCTCTTATCTTCAAGATCAAGTCTCTTAACTTCTAAAAATCAGTAAACCATTCTTTTTATCACTCTTAAGACGTTATACCTAACTTCCCCTAAAGCTAGTACAACTCTTATGTTTTCAAAGCCAAGTATTACTCTTCTTTCAAAAGGTCTTTTGAAACACTTCAAGTTCTTTATTACTACACATCAAATCCGTTATAAGTCAAATCGGTTACCCTTTGAAACCACAAAGCATTTTCTTACCTACATAAAGTCATTATAACCAACTTCCCATAAAGCCGTTATAACACTTTATGTTTCAAACCAAATAAATACATTAAACACATGTACGCCCACCGTACTACATAGTTATACACATATCATGCTAGAACAGATAGGAAGAGGTTCACATACCTCGCGACGAGTATCGACTAATAGCAAAACGCTCCAAGTACTTCAAACCGCTTACTCCTTAAGCCACGTAGATCGCACCACACGTAGTACTTCAACCTATAAGGCCACAAGGCGCTTATTAACATCTAGATCTCATCGCTCCATATTCTACGTAAAATTCGCGGCTAGCCCCGCAACAGCGTAAATCTCCTCTCGATCGAGGCCGCTATCAAGCCAACGGGGTTTACACGCCTAACCGGACGTGTACAATTCTACTACACAACAAAGCTACACAAGTCTCATCTGAATACACCCCTATGTAATTACAGATTCTCTTCTTTAAATTCAGGCTTAAGTCGAAAGACATTGCCGCTCAATAATGTTCAGTTCTATATATAGTATACTTTAACTATATATTCCTACAACATGTAATTTCCAATTACAATAGAAGGTCAAGATATTTACCTCGATAAGCCCAAAATTATCCGAGTTATAATGTCGATCCTGAGCAAGGTTTAGCTCCTACTCAAGCGCTTCAATCCGCTCCAAACAACCCTTAGAAGTTCTAACCAACTTCTAATTAAATACTTCAACAAACTATGAAGATTTCATTAGGGTTTCCGTTTGAGAAGAAAAGTACAAAAGGTAGTATTTACGTGCTAAACGTATAGAGGTAAATATTTGAATACAACAAGGTAACGGCTAATGTATTTTGGGTATTATAACAATACTTGTAGAATACATTTCTACCACGAGGGCGGATGTATTATACGAAACAACTAGGCTAGTGGGTACCCACTACCACACTACTAGGAGGAGAGGACCTCTCTACCAAAGGCCACACGGTGCGGGAGGGGGACGCTCTCGGCTAGAGCAACAAGAAGGGAGGAGAGGGTTTCAAGACTTGGAAGTTTTTGGATGAATGAAGTCTTCAAGCTTAGGGGGGTATTTATAGGAAAGCCAAAAGCCAACCAATGGCCAAGATCAAGCCATGTGCAAGGCAAGTGTAAGGCCTTGATCAAGCCAAGTGCACCCTAAGCCTACTCCACCAAACATGGCACAAAACAAGCCACAAAACAAGGCCAAAAATAAGGGACCAATCGGCCAAGGCCAACCAACCCTTGACCGCCCCTCTAAACCGTCCAATGAGGGTGACAAGTGTCACCCTCCGCCGCCCAAAATGTTTCGTCTCTCGGAAAAATCCGCAAAAAATATAAAAGACGTAGCCGGAATTTTCCCTACGTAAGCTGTGGAAACGTTTCGTCGAAAAACGACTCCTTTCGGTAGTTGTGTACAAATTTCGAAACTAGCCAATCCTTAAGGCTTAAATTATAATACGTACGTCCTCACGTACATACTCTGGAAATACGGGGTATAACAAGTATACCTTTATGGGCAGACTATATGACATTATCGCGTTCCAGAAATGGGTCGGGCAGTATACCTTTATGGGCAGACTATATGACATTATCGCGTCCTAGAAATGGGCCGGGCAGTATACCTTTATGGGCAGACTATATGACATTATCGCGTCCCAGAAATGGGTTGGGCAGTATACCTTTATGGGCAGACTATATGACATTATCGCGTCCAAGAAATGGGTCGGGCAGTATACCTTTATGGGCAGACTATATGACATTATCGCGTCCCAGAAATGGGTCGGGCAAGATACCTTACGGGCGCACTATATGACATTATCGCGTCCCAGAAATGGGCCGGGCAGTATACCTCTATGGGCAGACTTATGTGACTTTATCGCGTCCCAGATTGGACCGGGCAGTGTGGGCGTCCCTCCATAAAGGACCGGATTATGTTATGCAAGGTAAGTAAGTTATATGGTAATGAACTTGACGGTTTTTCCTAAGCATGTACGTAAGAATGTGACTATAACTTTCATGTAAAAATGGGAAAAGATAATAAGGTACGATTAAGTTCACGAGATGGTAATGACACGGTAGGATCTGGTATTTACTTTTTTTATACTTGCCCCTGTCATTCTTTTGTACAGTTATGATTTGTTTACTGTACCATATTTTCCGTTCCATATTTGGTACCTGTTGTACTAACCCTTCTCGGGCCGTTCATGTCCGCATGTTTAGGTATTACGATTGTGGATCCGCGAGCTTAGGATCCTGGTTCAGCATTTGAGATGGCTCCAATGTTCCGGAGCTTGTCGTCATGGTTATGTATATTCAGGGGTACGGCGGGGCCTTGTCCCGTCATAGCATTTGTCCAAATTTTAGAGGTCTGTATTCATCGTAGGCTGGATCAAGCTAGAGTTGTTTTTACATTGTTAAGCAGTGTAGACCCTTTCGTAATTTTTATGTTATGGCACCTTATCGGCAGCCTTAGTTTTTTTTTAAAAAGTGTTATTTATCTTCCGCAGTTTATTATGTTGTATGAGTATAAGGGTGCCCAGGTAGGGCACCAGTCGCGGCCCGGGGTCGGATCGTGACAAAAGTGGTATCAGAGCAGTTAGTCCTCGGAAAGTGTCTACAGACCGTGTCTAGTAGAGTCTTGATTATCGGTGTGTTGCACCACATCTATAATCGTGAGGTCGCAGGACATTTAGGATTGGTTTCCATTCTTCTCACTCGAGATCGTGCGATAGAGCGGTTGTTAGGGTCGTCTCCCTAACGAGTTATGTTGATTGCAGCACGAGAAAGCGCAATGACCGGGAAGTACTATGTGGATTGCGTATCCGGGTTGGTAATGATTATAGTATAGTTGGTATTGTGACATACATCTATACGGAGTTATGTATGAGGGTCAGACGCGTGTTGCCTAGAATGATTTTAGATTACCAGGAGTTGGTAAAGAATAACTAGATACCGGGAAGGTATGGAACGGTTAATGAATTCTCGCCAAGGTCTTATGTTTTATTTTGGGATAATTGGGAAATGATGAATCATGCGATAGGCGGTGAACCCTTAAGAAGTCATGTTAAGAACTTAATGGAATACCATGTTAATATATTAAGCTACGTGGTAGGCTTAAGAGAATTGTACGGATGAGGTCCGTATAGAGTAAGTAATGGTTGTTGTGATCAAGACGACTCGATTATGGTATTATGAGAAGTTTTTGTACCCGTTTACGGGGGGACTGATAAGGTAGGCTTGGAGCATGGAAATTGTGAGCCTAAGAATATTGATAACCGCCGAGACCTTAGGTATATATAAGGCCTTCTCGGGCAATAAGATTTTATTCAGACTAAGGGTAAGAGTTAAGTGCGACGGCGGGTTGGGGTGAGTACCTATTACGGGTCGCCTCATAGTTTAAAATGGAGTGGGATCGGTTGGTAGTAGTTCCGCTACGTGATAGGGTCACGAGGGTGCAAGGCCCAAGTCTAGTTAATTGTTTTACGGGTTCGTGGACGCGTTCCACCGGAACCAGGTCGTGGGAGTCGGAAATGGCCTTATGTTGTTTAAAAAGTGACTCCAAAGATTAGAGGCCAGAATCGGTATGGAAGTTATGTATGTATGCTAGTATGAGTTGGAAGTACGGAAAGAGTACGACCAGTAAGAAAGATAACAACCAAGTGTAAAGGAATAGAGCCTGAATCCATAAGAACCTTTCGAGGTAACTACACGCGAAGTAGTGTTTGGGTGGTAGCTGAGCGGGTATATGAGATTTGCCCGGTGATGATACAGTCGTCAGACCCTAGTAGACCTAGTAGATATGATTATGACGGACTTTGAGGTCATTATGAGTATGGACTAGTTGGCTTCGTGAGTGCCAAGGTTGACATCTTAGCATAAGTATTGTTATGTGGCCATGGGTGGCATATGTTGTAGGAAGGGTGTAGTAAAAGGAGACTATGTCGCTATCTAATTAGATTGGACTCCGAAAGAACATTCGGGGATGAATGTTTCTAAGGGGGGAAGAATGTTACACCCCGTAATTCAAGAACATGATTATAGAATTAAGATTGGAATGTCGAAAGGAAAGGATTTTTACATTTCCTTATACGGAAAATTTTCGAGTTTAATGTGATGACAAGAATTAATTCTAGTAATGGAATTATTTTTCATTAGAATTATGGACTTAGTGGATTTATTAAGTCTTGGTATACTATGTTACATGTCCATCGAAATGGGATGAAAAATAACTAAGTGTGGATGAAATATTTTGTGAAGAAATACTTGGCCAATAGGAGGTTAGCAAGTGCCCTCCCCACTTGTCTTGTGAAGACTCCACACACCTTTATATAGATAAGTCTTGAAGACTTAGAACAAAAGATATTCATCCATACAAACCCTCATCTCTCCAAAAACCTAGAGCAATTCGAAATCCCCATATCCAAAGACAAGATCAAGATCAAAGTATTTTCTTTCCAAGATTAAGCACCCTTAACCCCTAAATCTAGGTTGGGCCGAAAATAGAATGAAACCCTAGGGGTTTTCCGTCGACTTTTTGGAAGCGAAACGTGAAGAGAAGTTGATCCTAAGGTTGTAGGGGATACATATATGTGATTGGAACTTGAAGAAGTGGAGCGAAACGCAAATCATGGACCAATAAAGACCGGACTGTTTTGGGGCGTTTTTGGGCAAAAAATGAGGTAAAAGTCCTTCTTCTTTTAAAGTAATTGGATATCACTTATTGTTATAATGTATGGATGAACTTGTGTTAAAAATAATGAAGAATAAAAGGCGTTTGAGCCAGCTTTTGGGGCTAAAACCGATTTGGGACAGATTTGGTGTAAATGGAATTCGTTGGTTATTGTCGTTGTTATCTTCACCTATTGCATGTTATAATGGATTAATATTGTTGTTAATAAGTTGTTATAACTTATGTAGATGTTTTGGAACTCGAATTGGAATAAAAAGGATTAAGGAAAGAGTTATCGGATTTTAGTTGTTGCCGTAGAATCTATAAAACTGTTGGATATTGTCGTGCAGTTTTTAGGGACTGCTTTAGACGTGTTGTATGCTGGAAAATAAGCCCCTATATTTCATGTTTAATGTAGTAGATTGCTAATGAAAAACCCGAAGGAATAAGGGTGTGGAAAGGCGTTGAAATGCCTCACATTCCACCCTCGTTATAGTAATTATGGATTGTTTTAGGGGCTGTTTTGGTATGGTTTTGGGGCAGAATTTTACACGTCCTGTTAAGGCGTGTAATCCCCTTTGGTTAGCTAAATTGTTGGGCCTTAAATATGGCGTGTTTGGTTATTGAATTCGGCCTTGAAAAAGGTGGCAAAGTATGTAGAAACAAAGGAAGTGTTGTCCGATTTTCCGTAGAATTTAGTGACTTTGCACTTACAATATTCTACGTTCGAAGCTAAAGGTTAATGGACGTATTATGGCCATTATAGGTTGAAGTACTAAGTATAGCGTATTCTACTTGAAGGATGGAATAGCTATCAAGGTTGAAGTACTTTGGAGCATTTTGCTATTTGTCGATAATCGTCGCGAGGTATGTGAACCTCTTCCTTCTTTTGACATGATTCTATGTATGGAATATACATGTAGTACTATTTCATGATTCCTTCTACTCTTAGAAGTTAAGAGGTATGTATGTTGATTTACTCTACGTAAAGGTTATGTCTAAGTTATCCTAAGTTCTTACCAAGTCTTATGGGGGATGTTGGTAAGAGTCGTTAGGAGGTATTTGGAGCCAAATTGACTTGGCTAAGTTACGGCACAAATGAGAATAAGAATCGAACAAGCCACTGCAGCGTTAATAAAGGAAAATGTAATGACAATCAATTAAGTTAAAATGAGTAGAATTCTCCATCTGCATAGAAGCTAAGATAAGACAAAATTGTATTACATTTTCTAGATCATGGCTACTCGATTAAGATCGTTATAAATAAGTATAACTTATTCACAACGCACCAAAGTATATGTTACTTAATTTATAAGAATTTACGTATGAAGTTTTAAGACTATGAACATCAAATTTTTAAAGGGTTAAGGGACTTTATTTTTCAAGTTATGGGACTTGATTCTTAAAGGAAGGAATGAATTGATTTAAAAGTATAGAATACTTGATTTGGAAAGAATTGATTTCTTGCCATTTTAAAGATAAGAGACTTGATTTCTAAAAGTTAAAGAAGCTTGATTTCAAAAGTTAAGAGACTTGAAGTATTTTGAAAACTATGTGATTTGATTTGAAAGTATAAGTCTCTTGGTTATAAAAGGAATGAATTTGCCTTAAGACATAAAGAGTTATAACGGCTTTATGGGAAGTTGGTTATAACAACTTTATGGAAGACTAAAAGAATGGTTTTCTTCAGTAATGTAAGCAAAGAAATGATTTGAAATAAAGAAGGGAAAATTGTTTTAAAGGTACCAATTGCTTAAGGTTTTTAAGAAGGAAGTCACTTGTTTTAGAAGCCTATAAATGTATTTCTAAAAGGTATTGTGACTTGTCTTGAAAAGTAGATATGACTTGATACTACGGTTATTAGTATCTTGGAAGTTTTATTTGAAAAAGAGTCATTTTAAAGGAGTAGAGGTACGTAGTACATTGGGTTAAATTCCCGGATTTTATAATGACATTATCGCGTCCCAGAAATGGGTCGGGCGATACCTTTATGGGCGTACTATATGACATTATCGCGTCGAAAATGGGCCGCAAGATACCTTTATGGGCGAACTATATGACATTATCGCCCCGAAATGGGTCGGGCAAGATACCTTTATGGGCGTACTATATGACATTATCGCGTCCGTAAATGGGCCGGCAGATACCTTTAGGGCGCACTATATGACATTATCGCGTCCGTAAATGGGCCGCCAAGATACCTTTACGGGCGCACTATATGACATTATCGCGCCCCATAAATGGGTCGGGCAAGATACCTTATGGGCGCACTATATGACATTATCGCCCCGAAATGGGCCGAAGTATACCTTTACGGGCGCACTATATGACATTATCGCGTCAAGAAATGGGCCGGCAAGATACCTTACGGGCGCACTATATGACATTATCGCGTCCTAGAAATGGGTCGGGCAGTATACCTTTATGGGCAGACTATATGACATTATCGCGTCCCAGAAATGGGCCGGGCAGTATACCTCTATGGGCAGACTTATGTGACTTTATCGCGTCCCAGATTGGACCGGGTAGTGTGGGCGTCCCTCCATAAAGGGCCGGATTATGTTATGCAAGGTAAGTAAGTTATATGGTAATGAACTTGACGGTTTTTCCTAAGCATGTACGTAATAATGTGACTATAACTTTCATGTAAAAATGGGAAAAGATAATAAGGTACGATTAAGTTCACGAGATGGTAATGACACGGTAGGATCTGGTATTTACCTTTTTTATACTTGCCCCTGTCATTCTTTTGTACAGTTATGATTTGTTTACTGTACCATATTTTCCGTTCCATATTTGGTACCTGTTGTACTAACCCCCTTCGGGGGGGCTGCGTTCATGTCCGCATGTTTAGGTACACAGTTGTGGATCCGCGAGCTTAGGATCCTGGTTCAGCATTTGAGATGGCTCCAATGTTCCGGAGCTTGTCGTCATGGTTATGTATATTCAGGGGTACGGCGGGGCCTTGTCCCGTCATAGCATTTGTCCAAATCTTAGAGGTCTGTATTCATCTGTGGGATGGACTGGCTAGAGTTGTTTTTACATTGTTAAACAGTGTAGACCCTTTCGGGTAATTTTTATGTTATGGCAGCCTTATCGGCTTGGCCTTAGTTTTAAAAAAAAAAAGTGTTATTTATCTTCCGCAGTTTATTATGTTGTATGAGTATAAGGGTGCCCAGGTAGGGCACCAGTCGCGGCCCGGGGTCGGATCGTGACATGTTGGTACCTTGTTTTTTTTTCTAAAAGGAAAGTTCATTTTAATGGTTGGTATATGAGATGTTGTTACCTTGGTTTATTTCCTTTGAGAGTCAAAAGATGAGTTAAATTACACAAGGTTGCTATAATGCGGGTATAGATACCCGTAACGGTATATGATTATATGAAAAGGTATTGGTGGTTTTAAAATTACTCTCATCCTTATGAAAGGTACATCTGACTCTATTTTATATGGTATGGTTGGATCTGGTATTTGATTTCATACTTATCCTTGTCATTCTTTGGCCAGTTATGATTATTGTACTTTATGTTTAGATACTTGGTACATGTTGTACTGACCCCCTTCGGGGGCTGCGTTCATGTCCGCATGCCTAGGTACCCAGGTTGGTGATTCACACAATTAGGATCTCTATTCAGCATTTTGGGATAACTCCCCTGTTCCGGAGCTTATCATTTGGTACCGTCTTTGATATTAGACTTATGTACATTCGTAGGTGGCGGGGCCTGCATCACATACCATAGTGTGTGTCCAAACTCTTAGAGGTCTGTAGTCATATGTGGGATGGACTGGTGTAAAGTTGTAGTTCCTTTGGTTCTTATATATATAATGGAGGCCTCGTCGGTTTTCCTTTGTTGTTAAAAGTCAAAAAAATGTGTTATTCATCTTCCGCGGGTTACTTGTGTTGTATGGGTAGAAGGTGCCCAGATAGGGTACCAGTCGCGGGCCCGAGGGTTTGGGTCGTGACAACGACATCACAACGTCTAACAGTTTTGAGCAGTTTTCGGCCAATAACAACTACAACAATCCAAAGTCCTTTTCATTAATACCTTTTTAATCCAATTCTCATTTCAACATGTTATATAAATCATATCAACTTGTAATAACAATATTACTTCATAATATCATGCAACGAGTAACGATAATAACAACAATAATCGACGAATCCAACAACATTCCAAATTGCCTAGTTCTCGGCCAACTTGCCAAAATGGCACATGCATTTCTTACTTTCCATATATTCCTTAACACAAGTTCATTTACTAATCATAACAACAAGTAATATCTAATTACTTTAAGAGAAGAAGAACTTTTACCTCAAAAATTGCCCAAAACATCCCCAAGCTCACACGGCCTTAGCCTCACTTTTTGCACCACTTCTTCAAGTTCCAATCACACACACACACTCCCTACAAGCTTGCAATCATCTTCCTTTCATGTTTTGCTTCCATAAAGTTCACACAAACTTAGGGTTTTTCTTGGCAAGTTTCGACCAACACCTTGGCTAGAACACTTGGAGAGTTAATCTTGGCTTAGCACCTAATCAAGGTGCTTAATCTAGGAGGATTTGCAACTCTTAATCTTCAATTTTGGTCTCATAATTTTCGAGAATCATTGGGAGAGAAATGGAGAAATGATGAAGTCTTAAAGTGTGAGATATTTGTGAAATGAAATGTGAGCTAAGTCTTGCAAGCTCTCTCTATATATAAATATCTCCAAGTGTAGCAAGACAAGTGGAGTGGGACCCACTTGTCCACTTGTCTCCCAAAATATCTAAAAGTCCAAGTCTTTCAAGACAAGTGGAGGGGTGACACGTGTCACCCTCATATTGGTCCATAATACTCTAATTTTCAAACCCCCCCCCCCCTCTCCAAAATTGTGAAATTTTCGGCGAACCTCATATTATCAATTCTGATACTTCATAATCCAATACTAAGTCCATAAATCCAATTAGAAGTATTAAACTCCAAGTTAATAATTTTTCGTCGTCACATTTTTTCCGAAAATTTCCTTAAGAAAATATAATTATTCTTTCCTTCCAAAATTCAAATCTTAAACCCTTAATCACGTTCTCAATTAGTAGCTCTGGTATTACGGAGTGTAACAGCTAATCTACCATTATTAACTAGTAACCACCTTAACTACATTTATAACAAACTAGTCAACCTTCTCTAACTATGGTTAGTTACAACACCAAGTTTTAACCATAATTAGCTTCAATGTTTATACTTTTACATTTATCCTATTAGGCTTGTTTGGTAGGTGGACAAGATTATAATTTCAAAATGAATTATAAATTATTTTATTCTTTATTTGATATAAGTTTCTATTTTGGAATTAATAGTTCTGAATTATTTATGTTCAGTCAAATTAAAATAAATATATTGAACCGGAGAGAGTGCTATTTTATGAGTCGAAGGACAAATCTCAATCAAGAATGATCCATGATTTTGGGTTTAAATCATTGTGGCTAAGCTATATATTGGGTGTTGAATTAATCTTACTATTTTTTAATTGTTTTATTTTTAGCTAATCTCACTATTGTTTCTGTTTACTCTTCTTGTCTCAATTTATGTGATATACTTTTATTTTAGTTCGTCAAAAAAAGAATGTTTTACGCTTAACGAGATAATTTATAGTCACACAAATATTTTTAATTTATTTTAAATTATAAATTTCACAATTTTTTTTATTTTTTAATTTCATGTGGAGTCAAGTTATATTTACATGAATTGGGACGGAGGGAATAACACTTTTTATGGTACTTGTTATGAGTTGTCTCAGTCACCAAACGGGAGATGACTGTTGGCTAAATTTGTCTCTAGCTGTCTTTTAGTTCGTCTTTTTTCAAGTATGTTATGTTGGGAAAATTACACAGAAGTTTATCTTAAATTCCCAGTGACATTGACTAAGAAATTTTTACATTTTGGCCAGCGCTTTTCTGGATTTGAGTGAACTAAGCGGACCGATCACTAAGTGGGATGCTCTGAGCGAATCTTTTCTGAATTGATTAAGAAATTCAATTATCGAATCGGCAGAATTTAGTATTTTTTATCCAAATCTCATATTTTTTTAAAAAGTTTGTTGAATAATATAGATTATTAATTTATAACTCTATTACTTTAAAAGATTAAAATATTGAACTTATACTTTAAATTCTAGCTCTGCCTTTGATCATCCTTATCTCAAAACTCAATGTCTTACAAGAGGTAGATCTAAAATTTCTAAAATACCGTGTACCACTGATGAAAGGAGAAAAAAGAATGAATTAAGTGAGAATTAATCTTTCTTTCTTTAGATAAATAACATAGGATTCAACCAAGTGCACCATTAAGCTCTTTTGGAGCATGGTGACAACATACAATATTAGATTAATTATATTCTATAAAATATGATAAAATAACTAACTTATCGGAGAAACCAGAGACCATGCACCACAATTTCTAGTATAAATTCGCCCCTATGCCTTAATGTTTTGGATAATATTTGTAGTTGTTGGAAATTTACTAAATGTGGAATTGAGTTTAACCCATTATTTATGACTCGAACAATTGAGGTCTCGCACGTCGAAAATGTCGTTTCCACACACGTGCACAAGTAGTGCCAATGATCGTCAATTTCCTTAGTGAAAGAGATATTGGTACATAAGTGAAACGTTTGAGACATAGAATGATGGAAGGTTATTGGCCAAATGATGTGTATTCCACGTTGGTAAATGAGGGAAGAAATGTAAATGTCGAAATGGGTCGGAAAAGGGTCGCGGCGTCTACTCGGAGTCGGAGAGCCGCGACGCCCAAGCCACAAGGGCCGTGACGCTAAATGTATCTTTGGCTACTGGAGCCGCGCCGCTAACGAGGCAGTGTTGTGCGATCGGAAATTCAAAACTTTAGCTGATTATGAGGACATTTTGGGGTGTTCAAACATTAGTTTTTCCTCCATAAATCAGCCATTATTTGACTGCATTACTTGGTGTATTAAGTGTCCATTACATGACAATTACATGACACTTGAATGCCCAATACATGGGCACTTGAAGAGACATTCTTACACTACTATAAATTGAGGCCTTTGGCTCAATTGTTATAGAGAACACACTTGTATAATTCAGAATTTTCTGAATATTTCTTCCTCTCTAACATACTTTCACACACTCAGATGCTCTTCTTTTATAGTAAACAATTGAGTTATCCTTTTCTCAATTGTTTGTTGTTGTTGTTTTATCTTGGGAGACAAGTTGTCAATAGCCGTTAAGGGATTAATACGGGGCAATATTGTCTTAAGGACAGATTGAACATCAATCGACTCAACAAACCACTTACTTGTTCTTGTCTTTCCAGATTTAGTGGTTATCGATTTCAGGTTATCAAGATCAAGGAGTTTGTAGTAATTGGATTGAAGATCCAAGATGAAAGACTCAAGACGGACTCAAGGATGCAGATCTAAGTCGTGACACAAGAACTCATAATGTTTATGTAGCCACAACTATTGTTGGCTACAAGATTGTTAACTATTGTAATATGTATAGTTTATCCTTTCAAATCACTAGTGATAGTAGTATACTATTTCCGCAAATTCATTGTGTAAGTCACAGTAGCATCTCTCGGTTTATTAGTTAACCCTCGTATATAAACAACTTAATTCACGTGCGTTTGAAATCTTATAACATATATATGGTCAAATCTCATAATAACAATGTCGTTTATTCAATTTGTTTTATTATTATAGTGAAATTTCATTATAAAAAACATATAATATAGTATAACATTAAAGTAGCTCCTTTTGTAAATTACGCGAATGCATGAAGCAGTATCAGGATAATATGAGAATATTATTACTTCCTATTTGCATTGCATAAAGTTTTTTAAAGTTGCTTCATGTTGAAAAGCAAGTTGTTTGTTAGAGCATTTTCCAGTTTATTATGTGGCAAATTTTAAATAGATACCGGATTGAAAAATGAAATGAAGATTTCTGGTTTTGTAGTCATAAATATGTTATAACATACATAACATTTTTGAAATTTTGTAATCTTACCTATTCCATGACATTTATGTTGCTAAAAAGATACTCATTGAGGGTTAAAATGAAAAAGTTTTTAGTTAAAGTATTTCCAATTTTGAAAAGCTTCTATTATTTGAAGAAATGGTGAATAGCATATTAATCCATCAATTGTTGAAAAATATTGATTTTGGTCCTTGTGATATATGATAAAGCACATTTAATTTTTAATAAATTGAAATGTGCACTTTTGATACTAAAATTTTACTAAACGTTTAATCATTTAATTATTCATGTGTTATGTTGAGTTTGTAGTATTACTCAATATAAATGTTAAAGATATACCATATACACGTGATATACCCTCAATGTATATCACGTGTTGGCTCTCGGTTTTGTACACATATTTAGTTATCCGATTTTGGTATATATTTTGTATTAATTAGTCTTGTATATTTAGTCTTGTACTAGTACCATAATTGTATAGTTAGTCTCCAAATATAATAGAGTTTTAGATGTAGAATAGGAAAATGATTTTTCTATATGTAACTTGTATATATACCCCTTTCATTAATGAAAATAATCAAGGGATTATTTCTTTCATAGTATCAGAAGTCTAGGTTCTTCTTCCTCTAGCTTCCGCCGTGCACAACCATCGGAATCCGAGAGTTTATCCTCGGTTTTCGTGATTTTTTCTCCAACCTAAATTTCTTTCTTCCAAATCCCTCAATCACGTATTGTTATATCATTATATCTACATCGAAGAACACGTTTTATAATGCCCTTACAGTTTCTAACATTAAGAATCACATCCCTATTGTTCTTGAAATAGAAAACGTCCAATATGCGACGTGGGCCGAACTTTTCAAAATTCACGCACGCTCGTATAAAGTCATCCATCACATAATCCCCGCGATTCCTGAGGATACAGAGGTACCCAAACGCGAGGATAATCCTAAGTTATTGACGACTCTTGATGCCACCGTCCTTCAGTGGATTATTCCACTAATTCTATCGTTCTGTTGCAAACGATTATTGAGTCGGACGCTACGGCTATGTCTGCTTGGGATAGGCTGCGTGAAATATTCCAAGATAATCAAAACTCCAGAGCTGTTACACTTGAGCAGGAATTTTTCCACGTCAACATGGAAAATTTTCCGAACGTTTCAGCTTATTACAAAAGATTGAAAGAATTGGCAGACCAACTCCACAACGTTGGTGCGCCCGTTAGTGACGATCGTCTCATTTTACATATGGTTGTCGGTATCTCCGAGGCCTATAGTGGCGTTGGAACTATCCTTCGTCAAAGTAATCCTCTCACAAAGTAGATAGTCGCTCCATGCTTACCTTGGAAGAAATCGATTTGGCTAAAAAGGCGACTACAAGTGCTAGTCTCATGGCCATGATGACGTCCTCCCCTGCTTCTCCGAATTTTGGGGCCCATTCAAACCAAAACCTGTCACAAGGGGTGGCAAAAATAATTGGAAAAATAATGCAAAAAATCTTGGAGGCAAACGCGACAGAGGTAACGGTGGCCAAACCATAGGCGGTGGACCCCTTCCCGGTTATAGTGGGCCACCGACTCACTGGTATCAGCCTTGGTGTTATACCCCGTATTTCCAGAGTATGTACGTGAGGACGTACGTACAAAAGTTTAAGCCTTAAGTAGGCAAAGGGACGAAATTTGTGCACAACTACCGAAAAGAATTGTTTTCCGACGAAACGTTTTCCAAACTTTGCGAAGGGAAAATTACGGTTACAACATTAATAATTTTTGCGGATTTTTCCGAGAGATGAAATATTTTGGACCAACGAGAGGGCGACACTTGGCCCTCAAGTGGACGGCAATCCATGAGCTTCCATTGGCACGTTTTTTTCATTTTTTGTGCCTAAAACATTTGGTCAATGTTTGGTAGGATATTTGTGTGGTAGATGAGTAAGTGGGACCCACACAACACTTGTCCAAATCCTCACCCTACACTTGCCCACCACTTGTCTTAATCTTGGCCATTGATTGGCCTATAAATACCCCCCCTTAGTTGAAGACTTCTTCATCCACAAATAATTTCCAAGTCTTGAAAATCCTCCTCCCCTTCTTGTTGCTCTCGTCCAAAGAGCACCCCTCCCCCTTTGTGAGGCCTTTTGGCCGAGAAGTACTCCCCCCCTTCCTTTGTGGTGCTAGCCGAAAGTACCCCCCCACCTTGAGTTGTTCTCGTGAAATACACCCCCTCCTTGGTAGAAAAGTATTCTCCAAGTATTGTTACTATTCCAAAATACCTTGGACCAAATACCTTGTAGTATTCCAAGGTTACACCTATACTAAAAGCCCAGAAATACTATTATACTTCCCTTCAGTCACAAAAACGAAACCCTAAGGAAAATCTTCATAGTCGGTTGAAGTATTAAGAAGAAGTTGCGTAGAACTTCTAAGGGTTGTTTGGAGCGGGTTGAAGCGCCCAGAGTAGGAGCTAAACGTTGCTCAGGATCGACATTTAAACTTGGATAATTTTGGGCTTATCGAGGTAAATACTCTTGTCCTTCTATTGTAATTGGAAATTACATACTGTAGTAGTATAGAAATGAATATAAGACACATGTAAGGATATTACGTAAGAGAATTGAACTGTAATGAAGGATATTATAGAAAAGAATTGAATCGAAATCACATCGTAAGAATATTAAAGAAGAAGATTGAATCAGACTTACATAGGACTGTATTTACAGTAGACTTGTGTAGCTTAACGGGTAGGGAAGTGCTGCCCGATTTTCCGTAAAATAGAGAAACTACTGCTTAGAATATTCTACATAGTAGTCTAGACGTTGATAGACGTATATGGCCTTTATAGGTTGAAAGTTCGCGAGTAGCATGTTCTACTTGAAAGGTGAACAAGGCTAGCGGGTTATAGCCGTGAGCGTTTTGCTAATAGTCGATTATCGTCGCGAGGTATGTGATTCTTCCTATCCTCGAGCATGATATTTTAAAAGAATATATATATAGTACGGTGACGACGTGTTAATCGAACGTGGTTTTACTCCGATGTCTTTTGACTTGAGTTTAAATAATAAGAATCTTGAAGTGTTTCAAAAGAATTAAGAAACCTTTTTGAAAGAAGAGTAATACTTGGTTTTAAAAGCTTAAGAGTTATACTAGCTTTATGGGAAGTTAGGTATAACGACTTAAGAGAGATAAAAAGAATGGTTTATTGATTTTAAAAGTTAGGAGACTTGATCTTAAAAGATAAGAGACTTGACTTAATTGAATTAATATGAATTTTGTTAAAAAGTGTGAAACCTCATTCGTGAGTAATGAGTACTTGGTTTGTAAAGGAATAATGTTTTACTGATTTCGGAAATGAGAATAAGTATCGAACAAACCACAGCAGCGCTAATAAAGGGAAATGTATTGACTAATAAAGTATTATGAAAACCAGTAGAAACCTCCATCCGCATAGAAGCTAAGATGAGACAAAATGATATTACATTTCCTAGATCATGGCTGCTTTAATAAGATTGTTATAAACAAGAATAACCTACTCACACATAAGGCATATGTTTCTCAAATTGTTTTAAAGGAGAATTATATTATTAAGTGATTAAAACTATGAACTACGAAACCTTTCGAAAATGAGAAACTTGAGCATTTGAAATTAGGCAAACTTGAACGTTTGGAAAATAATGTTGTTACTTGATTTTACAAAGGAAAGTGTTTTGGTTTACTTAAAAAGATAGTCACTCTATTTTTATACTACGGGTATTGTGTGACTTTTGTGAAAGAAACGGATCTTTTAAAGAGTTAATGTATGAAGTACTTTGGGGATAAAAACCCGAACTTGTTAACATAGAGTAGAAAGTACCTTGTGTGAATAACTTGATTGTGTTGGTTTGTGATAGCCTTGTAATACTTTCTTGTTGATTTGATAAGTAAACATGTTAGGATGCTACGTGTGTTAGTATCTTGTGATGTTTTTGTAAAGGGGTTTCCCTTGATTGTGCTTATGTTTAACGATAAGCCGTTATGATAGTATTGTACCACTCACCTCTTGACATGATACCGGGGTTAAGCCGCCTCCACGCGGGTATAGCTCGATGCAGGACTATGATTTGAGAATACCTCATACGGTCCAGGGACATATGCGAGCTACGAGTTCCGTGTTAGTGTGCGGCCTATATGGTCATGCGGTCTATGTGGCCACGCGGATCGCGAGTCCGGGCGACGCCGGGAGTAGCTACCCTCGACGCGGAATACCTCACGCGCCTATGTGAGTGGCCTATGCGAGTCGCGGAAGTTCCAGGACTAGACGCGACATTTGATATCGCGCGAGTGGCCGCCTTCGATCATGTGGCGGTCATGCAGACCTCGTGATACGATTTATGACTTTGTTGGTACCGTGGTTTTAGTAGTCGGCTATGCCTTCGTATTTACCCTGCATCGCTTTAGTATGACACAGTGGGACCGGTGTTCATGTATTCCTTGGTGCTTTTATATCATAGATCGCCGGCGGTGGCGGAAGGTATTCCACGGGCATGATTGATGATGTGGGCGAGAGACCCAAAGTTCTACTTGAGTAATGACTTTGAGGCGCGAGTCCACGACTGACATGATCGCTATTTATCAGGAATCGTAGTTTGGTTATCATATATGTCTCCCGCTTTATATAGACTACTATGATTTCATTTACGATTTTCGCCACATACTTGGTACTGTTGTCGACCTCCTTCGGGGCGTGCTCATGCCGCAGTAGAGGTACATCGATTGTTGATCCTCGCTCATGTGGTCACGATCAGCGTTTGGAAAGCTCCTTTCTCCGAGGCTTATCTTGGGTATAGTCCGCCGTTTTAGGTACTTACATTCAGGGGTATGGCGGGGCCCTGTCCCGCCATTGTTGTTATATCATTCTTAGAGGTCTGTAGTACTGTTGTGGGCAGAGTTTGTAAAAGGGATGTAACTGTTCGGATTTAAGTTTTTATATATATATGCCGAAAGACAACTTTTCTCGATAATCGTTTCACACTTCATGTTATTTCATGTCTTGTCTTATATTCCACTGACACTGATGTATGTCTACTGGGTGCCCGGTAAGGCACGATCACGGTCCCGGTTCGGTCGTGACAAAAGTGGTATCGAGCGATTAATCCTCGGAAAGTGTCTACATACCGTATCTAGTAGAGTCTTGATTATCTGTGTTGTGCGCACTACACCAATAATCGTGAGGCTATAGGATATTTAGGATTGGTTTCCATTCTTCTCACTCTGAGATCGTGCTTAGAGTTGTGTTATAAGTTGGACCTCTAACGTATTTCTTTCCCTACCGCTATGCCTCCGCGTAAGCAACTGGGCCCGGCGGCAAGGCAGCCGAGGAGCTGCGAGTATAGCATGAGGGTTACGAGGCACAGGCCCAATCATCACCGGGTGGTGCTTCACGGAGTTCTGCGACGTCGCCAAATTTCAGCAGAGTTTAGCATACGGAAGCGCCTCATCGCGGCCATGATATCTGGACCTTCGCCCACGACCAGAGCGTAAAGAATAGATTGCAAAGAGACGACCATTACTAGCTGGAGTTAGCAACTGCAGAGTATATTAGGTATCGATTTATCACGGGTCTTGATGACTATCTAAGAGAGGTTGTGCAAGAGTAGCTCTCGTACGAGCATGGCTCACAGACGGGCTTATGCGCAGCAGCCGAGAAACGTGAGATCGGCAGTTAATCAAGGACAGCAGGCAGGCCCGACGGCAGGATCCTTTGGTAACTTTCGAGGCAAACCGCCTCAGCAGCAGATTAGATATGCACCTCCACCAGTGCAGAGTGGTCCTCCACAGGGTTCAGGACGTTCGGGTACGCCGGAGTTGGTCGAACTCCGTGGCTTCCGCTCACTACACGTAGTTCCAAACGGATTCGCTTTTTCCCAGTGTTCACAATGTGACAAAGCCATCCCGGAATGTCATCTTTTGTTGGTCTTTGCGGCCGTCGGCCATGTGTAGAAAGGTGTCCTAGTAGGAGGATGCAGAAGGAGGACTCACCTACCGGATCGATGCGGATTCATGGCTCGGAGAGGAAGGGTGTTAGCTGTAGAGGCCACCCCACTCGGTGGACGTTGTGGTAAGTGTCATTGTGAGTGTCGACTTCTTCGACAACTTGTTATGCTTGACAGCAGGGCCATTTTGCGAGAAATTGTCCGACCAGAGGTGGCGCGGATGTAAAGACTCAGCCTTCAGGATCAGTGGCTAGTTCGTCACCTTCCCTAGCTATGCGCCCAACAGGGCAGGATTGATTGGAACGACAGAGGGGAGTGAAGCGAGAGATCTGTATATCCTTAACCCTCTAGAGATTGTATGTGTGATAAGATAAGTATATCTTAAGTGTTACGTTCAGATAACATTGTGTAAATTGTGATTAGAAATCATGGTTAGTTAACCGGGTAAGATTGGGGGATAGGAAAAGTGTGAGCCTTAGAGTTTTATACGTGGAGACCTTAGAGGTAAGGCCATCTCGAGTAAAAGATGTATTTTTATGTTTGACCCTTATCGGAGTGCATAGTGCACGTGAGATATATTTGTGTAATAAGTCCCTGAGTAGTGTGGAATGAAAGAGGGTAGTTGAGCTAAGAAGACCACTAGGTTTTCGTAACTTGATTAGTGAGATTGTTCCGGATCGGGGAACAAGAGTTTCTTGCGATAATGGTCGGGTTGAGGACCGATCGCGGGTCAACCCGCGGCCTGCAATGTGGTGGGGTCAGTTCGAGGTGGTCCCGCCAGGTGGTGTGGTCATGAGGGTGTTAGGCCCAAGTTTAGTTAACCATCGTACGAGTTCGTGGATGCGTTCGACCAGTAGTCGGGCCGATGAGGTCAGCCCATCTTGTCTTTTAGTCAAGACCGTTTACTCGGCAGAGGGTTATGCGAGATGATTATATCAGGAAGGTTGTAAGGCTGCACGAGGTGCCTACTTTCACCTTATGATGGGCAGGGGATCCCAGGTTACGACTATTGCATTTTTTGGAAGTATTACCAGGCAGGGTTAGAAACTCAGGTGGGTCTCAGTATCGCATTCGCCCTCGGTCCAGTGTTTGGATTTCAGGGGTAGCTGTGAGGATTGTTGTCTCCTGTTGAGGGAGTGTTTAATAGCTACCATATCAATATTCGGATATCGCCTTATGACGCCTTGTAGGGGCGGAAGTGTTAGTTGCCGGTCGATTGGTTCGATGTTGGCAAGGTTCAGATAGCTGGTTCATTCTTGTTTCAGCAGGATGTGGATAGGGTGAAGCCTATCCAGGAGAGGTTATCGACAACTCAGAGTCAACAGAAGTCGTGCGGATAATCGGCGACGACGCTTGGAGTTGCCGACGTGGTCTTCAAGGTACCACCCTAGCGGTGTGACGAGTTTTGGAAAACAGAGGAAACTTAGCCGAGGTACTTTGAGCGCTTTCAGATCATTTGGAAAATAGGCCAAGTTGCCTATAGGTTAGCATTGCCGTCCGACGTAGGAGGCAGTATGTCCGGTCTTTCGTGTTGCTATGATCGCAAAAATATCGGAGATCCATCCAGAGTGTTCCCAGTTAATGATGACCAAGTTGGAGGTAGTAACCCAGAGATTTTGGAAACTGAAGCAGTAACAGAAATGTGGTAAGTTATGAGAAAGAGTTCGAGTGTACGAGAAGGGTACGACGAGTAAGGGAAGAAGCGAGCATGTGTTAAGAACATAGGAGTGATCATTACTTTTGTGAAGTAAGGGTGCGATGGAAATATATTTTAGACCTCGGGTGGGAGCTTTTGTAGTGTTGGAGGTGATTCCTCGTGGACTTGGATTAAGTATTTGCGCGTGTGTTATTTTGTGGCCAGGTGTGGCATATTTGTTTTCGTAAGTATAGTAGTGAAGACTATACTGGCGCAAGTATGTTTTGAGACTTAGAAGGAACATTCGGGACGAATGTTTCTAAGGAGGGGAGAATGTTATACCCCGTATTTCCAGAGTATGTACGTGAGGACGTACGTACAAAAGTTTAAGCCTTAAGTAGGCAAAGGGACGAAATTTGTGCACAACTACCGAAAAGAATTGTTTTCCGACGAAACGTTTTCCAAACTTTGCGAAGGGAAAATTACGGTTGCAACATTAATAATTTTTGCGGATTTTTCCGAGAGATGAAATATTTTGGACCAACGAGAGGGCGACACTTGGCCCTCAAGTGGACGGCAATCCATGAGCTTCCATTGGCACGTTTTTTTCATTTTTTGTGCCTAAAACATTTGGTCAATGTTTGGTAGGATATTTGTGTGGTAGATGAGTAAGTGAGACCCACACAACACTTGTCCAAATCCTCACCCTACACTTGCCCACCACTTGTCTTAATCTTGGCCATTGATTGGCCTATAAATACCCCCCCTTAGTTGAAGACTTCTTCATCCACAAATAATTTCCAAGTCTTGAAAATCCTCCCCCCTTCTTGTTCCTCTCGTCCAAAGAGCACCCCTCCCCCTTTGTGAGGCCTTTTGGCCGAGAAGTACTCCCCTTCCTTTGTGGTGCTAGAAAGTACCCCTACCTTGAGTTGTTCTCGTGAAATACACCCCCCCCCCTGGTAGAAAAGTATTCTCCAAGTATTGTTACTATTCCAAAATACCTTGACCCAAATACCTTGTAGTATTCCAAGGTTACACCTATACTAAAAGCCCATAAATACTATTATACTTCCCTTCAGTCACAAAAACGAAACCCTAAGGAAAATCTTCATAGTCGGTTGAAGTATTAAGAAAAGTTGCGTAGAACTTCTAAGGGTTGTTTGGAGCGGGTTGGAGCGCCCAGAGTAGGAGCTAAACGTTGCTCAGGATCGACATTTAAACTTGGATAATTTTGGGCTTATCGAGGTAAATACTCTTGTCCTTGTATTGTAATTGGAAATTACATACTGTAGTAGTATAGAAATGAATATAAGACACATAGAAGAATATTACAGAAGAGAATTGAACTGTAATAGAAGGATATTATAGAAAAGAATTGAACTAAAATCACATCAGAAGAATATTAAAGAAGAAGATTGAATCAGACTTACATGGGTGTATTTCTGATGAACTTGTGTAGCTTAACGGGTAGGGAAGTGCTGCCCGATTTTCCGTAAAATAGAGAACCTACTGCTTAGAATATTCTACAGAGTAGTATAGACGTTGATAGACGTATATGGCCTTTATAGGTTGAAAGTTCTGCGAGTAGCATGTTCTACTTGAAAGGTGAACAAGGCTAGCCGGGTTATAGCCGTGGAGCGTTTTGCTAATAGTCGATTATCGTCGCGAGGTATGTGATTCTTCCTATCCTCTTGAGCATGATATTTTAAAAGAATATATATATAGTACGGTAGACGTACGTGTGTTAACTGAACGTGGTTTTACTCCGATGTCTTTTGACTTGAGTTTAAATAATAAGAATCTTGAAGTATTTCAAAAGAATTAAGAAACCTTTTTGAAAGAAGAGTAATACTTGGTTTTAAAAGCTTAAGAGTTATACTAGCTTTATGGGAAGTTAGGTATAACGACTTAAGAGAGATAAAAAGAATGGTTTATTGATTTTAAAAGTTAAGAGACTTGATCTTAAAAGATAAGAGACTTGACTTAATTGAATTAATATGAATTTTGTTAAAAAGTGTGAAACCTCATTCGTGAGTAATGAGTACTTGGTTTGTAAAGGAATAATGTTTTACTGATTTCGGAAATGAGAATAAGTATCGAACAAACCACAGCAGCGCTAATAAAGGGAAATGTATTGACTAATAAAGTATTATGAAAACCAGTAGAAACCTCCATCTGCATAGAAGCTAAGATGAGACAAAATGATATTACATTTCCTAGATCATGGCTGCTTTAATAAGATTGTTATAAACAAGAATAACCTACTCACACATAAGGCATATGTTTCTCAAATTGTTTTAAAGGAGAATTATATTATTAAGTGATTAAAACTATGAACTACGAAACCTTTCGAAAATGAGAAACTTGAGCATTTGAAATTAGGCAAACTTGAACGTTTGGAAAATAATGTTGTTACTTGATTTTACAAAGGAAAGTGTTTTGGTTTACTTAAAAAGATAGTCACTCTATTTTTATACTACGGGTATTGTGTGACTTTTGTGAAAGAAACGGATCTTTTAAAGAGTTAATGTATGAAGTACTTTGGGGATAAAAACCCGAACTTGTTAACATAAAGTAGAAAGTACCTTGTGTGAATAACTTGATTGTGTTGGTTTGTGATAGCCTTGTAATACTTTCTTGTTGCTTTGATAAGTAAACATGTTAGGATGCTACGTGTGTTAGTATCTTGTGATGTTTGTGTAAAGGGGTTTCCCTTGATTGTGCTTATGTTGTTTAACGATAAGCCGTTATGATAGTATTGTACCACTCACCTCTTGACATGATACCGGGGGTTAAGCTGCCCTCCGATGCGGGGTATAACTCAGGCAGTCTGGGACTATGATTCGAGAAAACCTCATGCGGGTCCAGGGGACCTATGCGGAGCTACGAGAGTTCCAGGTTAGTGTGCGGCCTATATGGTCATGCGGTCTATGTGGCCATGCGGACTGCGAGTCCAGGACGATGCCGGGGAGTAGCTACCCTCGATGCGGGGAATACCTCATGCGGGCCTATGTGAGTGGCCTATGCGGAGCTGCGGGAAGTTCTAGGACTAGACGCGCATTTGATCTCGCGCGAGTGGCGGCCGATCATGTGGCGATCAGATGCACCTCGTGATACGATTTATGACTTTGTTGGTACGTGGGTTTTAGTAGTCGGCTATGCCTTCGTACTTACCTCGCGGTTTTAGTATGACACAGTGGGACTGGCGTTCATATGTATTCCTTGGTGCTTTTATATCATAGGCATCGGCGGTGAGGAAGGTATTCCACGGGCATGATTGATGTTGTGGCGTGAGACCCATAGTTATATTTGAGTAATGACTTTGAGGCGTGAGTCACGACTTGACATATTTGGCTTATTTATTGTGAGCGTAGTTTGGTTATCATATATGTCTCTGCTTTATATAGACTACTATGATTTCATTTACGTATTTTGATTTCACATACTTGGTACTGTTATGCGACCTCCTTCTGCGTTAAATCTGCGGTAGAGGTACATCAGTTGTTGATCCTCGCTCATAGGGTCACAGTTCAGCGTTTGGGAAGCTCCGTTTATCCGGAGGCTTATCTTGGGTATAGTCCCCTGTCGTTGTAGGTACTTACATTCAGGGGTATGGCGGGGCCCTGTCCCGCCATTGTTGTTATATCATTCTTAAGTGCATGAAATCTTGTTGTGGCGAGTTTATAAAAGGGATGTAACTGTTCGGATTTAAGTTTTTATTTATATATGCCGAAAGGCAACTTTTCTCAGATAACTGTTTCACACTTCATGTTATTTCATGTCTTGTCTTATATTCCGCTGATTACTCTGATGTATGTCTACTTGGGTGTCCGGGGTAAGGCACCAGTCACGGGCCCGGGTTCGGGTCGTGACACTTGGGCCCATTGACCGTGTACTGGGAATAGTGGGCAGTGTCCTTACGGCCCATATCTAGTTTCGCTCACAGCCATCGGCGGCGATGGGATTTCAGCGACTTACGGTCGCCGCCCACTAAGCCACGAGTTCCGCGCGATCGCGGGCGGCAGAATGCAGGTGTTCTTGGGCCTCGGCCTCCGCAAGTCCATCACGCAGTGGGCCCCACCCCGACCAACATTGAAGCTGCTATGCACACTTTTGGTATAACACCACCAGACCCGAATTGGTACATGAACACCGGAACTACTACCCACATGACGTCTGACCAAGGTACTCTCTCGTCTTATTCCAATTTGAGCAGTAATCGTGGTATAATTATTGGGAATGGTAATTCAATTCTGATTCTTTGTTATGGTCATAAAACTTTGTCACCCTTCCATCCACCTCTTATCTTGAAAAATACGCTTTGTGCCCCTTAATCGATAAAAAATTTGGCGTGTGTCCGTAAATTCACCACTGATAATTTTGTTTCTATTAATTTTGATCCGTTTGGGTTTTCTGTGAAAGATTTCAAAACGGGGTTTTCTCTCATGAGGTGTGGTAGTACGGGGGATCTTTATCCTATCACGCCAAGTTTCGGTCTTTCGAGTCAAACCTTGTCATCTACGTTTGTCGCCCTTGCCCCTTCCTTATGGCATGCTCGTCTAGGTCATCCGGGGTCGTCTATTTTGTCTTTCTTAGATAAGAATAATTTTTTCTTGTAAAGGTACGCATAGTACTCCGAATTGTCAATCTTGTTCTTTAGAAAAAAATTATTAGATTGTCGTTTGTAGACTCTAATTCTCACACTCTAAAGTCATTTGATATTATTCACAACGATCTATGGACATCTTCTGTTCTCAGTTCTTTGTGTCATCGTTATTACGTTCTATTTTTGGATGATTATTCTAATTTTTATGGACTTTTCCAATCGCGAAAAAATCTCAAGTTTTTTCCTTCTTAAAATTTAGAGCATTCATTAGAACTCAATGCGAACGTGAAATTAAAAATATCCAATGCGATAATGACAAATAATATGATAATGAGATGTTTCAGGAATTTTGCGCTAAAAACGGGATCAGTTTTCATTTTTCTTGTCCTCATACGTCTTCACAAAATGGAAAAACCGAACGAAATTTTTTGTATTAATTAGTGTGGTATACTTAGTCTTGTACTAGTACCATAATTGTATAGTTAGTCTCCAAATATAATAGGGTTTTAGATGTATAATATGAATTTTTTTTCTATATGTAACTTGTATATATACACCCCTTTCATTAATGAGAATAATCAAGAGATTATTTCTTTCAATAAATACATTTAGATTAATTCAAAATTAAATGCGCTGAGCCAAATATCACAAGGATCAAAATCAAAATTTATCAATAATTCAAGAATCAAAGATGCTATTATTCCAAAAATGTTTCCACATAAACATAAACTAGAAACATTCATATCTGTAAGCAGATATCATAATTTGTCTCAATTTATATTTAACCACACATTTGTGTAAACTATTTATTATCAGCATAGTATATATGATTTTCATACAAAAATCATTTGTATCACACAATTCTTTTTTTTACAAATATGGGAAGATGTATTGAAGACAATATTTTCACGACCCGACCTCGGGCCCGCAACTGGTGCCTTACCCCGGACACCCTAGTGATCATACATCAGAGAAAATCCAGCGAAAATAACTCATAGACACAGAACAATATAAAATAAGAAACAGACTAACCAATAAGGTCACCTTTCTGCATATATATATATATCAAAACCCGAACAATTACATCCTTTACAAACCCAACTCACAACAGGACTACAGACCTCTAAGAGTTTGACATAACAACTATGACGGGACAGGGCCCCGCCATACCCCTGAATGTACAAGTACCTACAATGACAGGGAACCATACCAAAAGATAAGCCTCCGGAGAAACGGAGCTTTCCAATACGCAAAACCGTGATCCTATGAGCGAGGATCAACAACCGGTATACCTCTACCTGCGGCGTGACGCAGCGGCCGAAGGAGGTCAATGCAGTACCAAGTATGTGAACGAAAATCAGTAATGAAATCACATTTCATCCTATTAAAAGACCATTTCACAATATATAAGCAGTCATGTCAAGTCAGGGACGCATGCCCTCCAAATCATTACTCGCATATAACCATGGGTCTCACGCCCACAATATCAATCATGCCCGTGGAATTCCTTCCTCACTGCCGGCAATCCATGATGTAAAACAACACTCATATGTGTACCTGATCACTAGATCCCGCCTGCGTCATAAAACCGATCGGGCCAAGTAGAAGAGCCAACTACCAGATCCAGCCTGCATCATTGTTATACCCCGTATTTCCAGAGTATGTACGTGAGGACGTACGTACGAAAGTTTGAGCCTTAAGTTAGGCATAGGTTCGAAATTTTTGCACAACCCCCGATTAGAGTCGTTTTTCGACGAAACGTTTTACAAAACTTGCGAAGGGAAAATTCCGGCTATGTCGTTTATATTTTTTGCGGATTTTTCCGAGAGGCAAAATATTTTGGACCAATGAGAGGGTGACACTTGTCACCCTCACTTGGACGGTCTTGTGGCCGAGAAGGTGGACGATTTGTGGCATGTTTTGTGCCTTATTTTGGCCTTGTTTTGTGCCTTGTTTTGTGCCATGTTTTGTGGAGTAGGGTTAGGGTGCACTTGGCTTGATCTTGGCCTTACACTTGCCTTGCACATGGCTTGATCAAGGCCATTGGTTTCCCTATAAATACCCCTCCCTTGTTGAAGACTTCTTCATCCAAAAATCTTCCTAAGTCTTGAAATCTCCCTCCCCTCTTCTTGTTGTGTTCGTCCACCCACTCCCCCTTTGAGCCCTTGGCGAGAGCCTCCCCTCCTTTGTAGTGTCTAGCCGAGGGGTACCCCCCCTACCTTGTGTTATTCTTGTGAAATACACCCCCCCCCCCTTGGTAGAGAAATACTTCTCCGAGTATTGTTATAATGCCCAAAATACCCTAGCCGTATACCTTGTAGTATTCCAAAAGTTACCTCTATACGTAGAGCCCGGAAATACTACCTTTTGTCCTTTTAGTCTCAAACCGAAACCCTAAGGAAATCTTCATAGCGAGTTGAAGTTTATAGAAGAAGTTGTGTAGAACTTCTAAGGGTTGTTTGGAGCGGGTTGGAGCGCATGGAGTAGGAGCTAAACCTTGCTCAGGATCGACATTATAACTTGGATAATTTTGGGCTCATCGAGGTAAATAATCTTGTCCCCCTATTGTAATTGGAAATTACATGTTGTAGGAATATATAGTTGAAGTATACTATATATAAAACTGAACATAGCTTTGCGGCAATGTCTTTTGACTTAAGCCTGAATATAATGAAGAGAACTGAACTGTAATTACATAGGACTGTATTACAGTAGACTTGTGTGGTATTCTGTGTAGTAGAATTGTACACGTCCGGTTAGACGTATGACCCCCCCTGGTTGGCATGGTAGCGGGCCTCGAGAGAGGAGAGATTTCTGTGATTTGCGGAGAGGTCTTTGCGAATTTTACGTAGAATATGGAACCGTGCGTTTAGAAGTTAATGACGCGTTTGTGGCCTATATGGGTGGAAGTACTACGAGTGGCGTATTACTTGAAGAGTGGAAAAGACTAGCCAGATTCTGATCTGATCTTGTGGGCGTTTTGCTTATTATCGATAATCGTCGCGAGGTATGTGAACCTCTTCCTATCCTTTCTAGCATGATGTTTTGTAAAGCGTGTAATGCGGTAGACGTACATGTGCTAAATGAGTTTGGTTGGTTCAAAACATAGGGTGTTATAATAGCTTTATGGGAAGTTAGTTATAACGACTCTATGTGGGTAAAAGAATGGTTTATTGATTGTAGAAGTTAAGAGACTTGATCTTGAAAGATAAGAGACTTAACTTGTTTTACTTGGTAATTAACATTTTGTTAAAAATGTTGTAAAACCTCATTCGCGAGTAATGAGTACTTGGTTTTAAAAGAATAATGTTTTACTGATTTCGGAAATGAGAATAAGTGTCGAACAAACCACAGCAGCGCTAATAAAGGAAAATGTATTGGCAAATAACTAATTGTTGTTAAAACCAGTAGAAACCTCCATCTGCATAGAAGCTAAGATAAGACAAAATTGTATTACATTTCCTAGATCATGGCTGCTGTAACAAGATTGTTATAAACAAGAATAAACGGCTCACACATAAGACATATGTTACTCAATTGTTTTAAAAGAGATTAAGACTGCGAGTTATGAAACCTTTCTAAAATGAGAAACTTGAGCATTTGAAACTAGGCAAACTTGAACGTTTGGAAATAATGTTGTTACTTGATTTTACAAAGGGAAGTGGTTTGATTTACTTAAAAAGATAGTCACTCTATTTTTATACTACGGGTATTGTGTGACTTTTGTGAAAGAAACGGATCCTTTAACAGGAGTTAATGTATGTAGTACTTTGGGGTTAAAACCCGGATTTGTTGTAATAAAATATAAGTCTATGAGTTTGTTGAACTTGCCTATGCTTGTTGTGATAGCCTTTGTTGTGCAAGTGTTGTATTTCTGTGTTACCGCGTCTCTCGTTGGAGGGCCGGCTATCTGGTTGATTGATGGACATACTGACACGATGGGTGGCCCACGGGTATGCCTCAACTAATCGATCCTTTTGGACATACTGACACGATGGGTGGCCCACGGGTATGCTTCCATTAGGAGTGTGATCTTGTTATTTGTTCTTGGACATACTGACACGATGGGTGGCCCACGAGTATGCTTCCATTTTGATTGTTATCTGGATATTTCCTTTGGACATACTGACACGATGGGTGGCCCACGGGTATGCTTCCATTGGGATGGTTCCATGGCCATGCTTATACCGAGAGTGAGATCTTGGGGCGTCACGGCCGTTGTCGGAGTTAAATTCGGGTTATATTTGAGTGATGACTTTGAGGCGTGAGTCACGACTTGACATATCGCTTTTATGTTGTGAATCGTAGTTTTGTTATCATACATGTCTCTTGTTTTTATATAGATTATGATTTCATTTCTGATATTTTCGATTTCACATACTTGGTACTGTTGTCTTGACCTCCTTGAGGCTGCGTTCATGCCGCGGTAGAGTACACGATGTTGGTCTCGCCATAGGATCACGATTCAGCGTTAGGAAGCTCCGTTCTCGGAGGCTTATCTTTTGGTATGTTACCACTGAGTTGTAGGTTCTTGTACATTCGTGGTATGGCGGGAGCCACTGTCGTCATGTTGTATAAAAACTCTTAGAAGTGCAGAATCTTGTTGTGGCGGGGGTTTGTAAAAGGGATTAAAGCTGCCGTTTTGAAAGACTTGCATATATATATTTTATTGGAAGTAGCAGGTTGGTTGCTTTGTTTATGATCATATATCTTGTTTCTTGTTTAAGTTTTATTTTCCATGGTTTTCTCGATGTTGTATCACTAGGGTGCGGGGTAAGGCACGATCACGGGCGAGTTGGTCGTGACAAAAGTGGTATCAGAGCAGTTAATCGTCAGAAAGTGTCTACAGACCGTGTCTAGTAGAGTCTTGATTATCGGTGTGTTGTGCACCATCTATAATCGTCGAGGAGTGCGAGACATTTAGGATTAGTTTCCATTCTTCTCATTATGAGATCGTGCCTTAGAGTCATGTTATTAGTTGGACCCTCCGATGTATTTCATTTTACGATTATGCCTCCGCGCAAACAGCGAGCCGAAGGGCAAGGCGGCGAGGAGGCGCTAGTGGTTCTGAGAGAATGCGAGCGCGAGCCGAACATTACGAGATAGTGCTTGAGCATCGAGTTTTGCGATGCCGCCCGGCTCGGTAGAGTTTAGAAGCGCAGCGATGGCCGCCGAGACCACGATACGAGCCTCCAGTCCGCACCGGGCGAAGGAGTTGGGTACAAGGAGATGGCCCGATTCGGCGAGTCGTGGCGAGATATGAGGATAAGTGGGCCTTGGCAGTTCGATTCGATAGCACCCATAGTACCCCGGCGAGATAGTTTGAGGCTACGGGACTTTACGAGTTGTAGCAGCTAGAGTTTTATGGGTCGAGGCACGAGGATGATCGCGAGGAGTTCATCAAACGATTCTGACGGTCGTGAGTGATCAAGGCTTGGAGACCGAGTCGGTGGTCTTAGGTTCGCATCGGTGCGTGATACCGCGATCGGCGGTTTGATTCGTGGAGCTGTCGGGAGAGCATGCGCTTCCAGGCGATGGGGCGAGTTCTCGAGGCATTCTCACTCACTTCTTGCCTCGCGGATGAGGAGGGCGCGGTAAACAGTTTATGATCTTTGAGGCAGAGGCGTGCGGTTGGAGTACAACGTGGAGTTTGACTCGTTGGCTCGGTATGTCCCGCTTTAGTGGCAACCATGGAGGATAGAATGCACCGCTACGTCACGGGCTAGATGATTGCCAGCGAGGCTTGTTGGTGTAGCTCTTCACCGGCATGGACATTGCGCGTCGCAGCTCATGCGCTAGGATGTGAGGCACGGAGAGGTCGACGGAATGACACGGATCAGCGAAGAGAGGCGGGACAGCGAGGATATTTTGGCGACTTCGAGGCGGACCGCCTCGGCCAGCTAGTTATGTACCCCCGCCAAGATCTGAGTGGTCCTCCACCGTCTTGAGGCGGTCGGGGCTCGAGGTTCAGATTTTCGGGAGAGCAGGGGTGGTAGCCAGCTGAAGCCACCCCTACCTCGTTATGACCGTTGTGGTAGGCTCCATTTTGGGGAGTGTCGTGCTAATTTGGGAGTTTGTTTTACATGCGGCCAGCAGGGCCATTTTGCGAGAAATTGTTCGACCAGAAGCGGATCGTGAAGGCCGGGAATGGCCTTAAAGAAGATTGAGACTAGTAAGATGACCAAGTTTGGAGGTGGTGGCTCCAGAAATTTTGGGAACTGAAGTAATGACTGAAGTATGGTACGTATACTGGGAGAGTTCAAGTGACTACGACGAGTAAGGAAAGAAGAGAACGTGTGTTATTTCGTGGCCAGGTGTGGCGTTGGCAACTTGTTAGAAGGAACTTCATCGTTATCTGTTTCGAGAAGGAACATTCGGGACGAATGTTTCTAAGGAGGGGAGAATGTTATACCCCGTATTTCCAGAGTATGTACGTGAGGACGTACGTACGAAAGTTTGAGCCTTAAGTTAGGCATAGGTTCGAAATTTGTGCACAACCCCCGATTAGAGTCGTTTTTCGACGAAACGTTTTACAAAACTTGCGAAGGGAAAATTCCGGCTATGTCGTTTATATTTTTTGCGGATTTTTCCGAGAGGCGAAATATTTTGGACCAACGAGAGGGTGACACTTGTCACCCTCACTTGGACGGTCTTGTGGCCGAGAAGGTGGACGATTTGTGGCATGTTTTGTGCCTTATTTTGGCCTTGTTTTGTGCCTTGTTTTGTGCCATGTTTTGTGGAGTAGGGTTAGGGTGCACTTGGCTTGATCTTGGCCTTACACTTGCCTTGCACATGGCTTGATCAAGGCCATTGGTTTCCCTATAAATACCCCTCCCTTGTTGAAGACTTCTTCATCCAAAAATCTTCCTAAGTCTTGAAATCTCCCTCCCCTCTTCTTGTTGTGTTCGTCCGCCACACCCCTCCCCCCTTTGTGAGCCCTTGGCCGAGAGCCTCCCCCTTCCCCTTTGTAGTGTCTAGCCGAGGGGTACCCCCCCTACCTTGTGTTGTTCTTGTGAAATACACCCCCCCCATTGGTAGAGAAATACTTCTCCAAGTATTGTTATAATGCCCAAAATACCCTAGCCGTATACCTTGTAGTATTCCAAAAGTTACCTCTATACGTAGAGCCCGGAAATACTACCTTTTGTCCTTTTAGTCTCAAACCGAAACCCTAAGGAAATCTTCATAGCGAGTTGAAGTTTATAGAAGAAGTTGTGTAGAACTTCTAAGGGTTGTTTGGAGCGGGTTGGAGCGCACGGAGTAGGAGCTAAACCTTGCTCAGGATCGACATTATAACTTGGATAATTTTGGGCTTATCGAGGTAAATAATCTTGTCCCCCTATTGTAATTGGAAATTACATGTTGTAGGAATATATAGTTGAAGTATACTATATATAAAACTGAACATAGCTTTGCGGCAATGTCTTTTGACTTAAGCATGAATATAATGAAGAGAACTGAACTGTAATTACATAGGACTGTATTACAGTAGACTTGTGTGGTATTCTGTGTAGTAGAATTGTACACGTCTGGTTAGACGTATGACCCCCCCTGGTTGGCATGGTAGCCGGCCTCGATAGAGGAGGAGATTTACGCGGTTGCGGGGGAGGTCTTTGCGAATTTTCTGTAGAATATGGAACCGTGCGTTTAGAAGTTAATAGACGTTTGTGGCCTATATAGGTGGAAGTACTACGAGTAGCGTATTCTACTTGAAGAGTGGAAAAGGCTAGCCGTTCTGATCTTGTGGGCGTTTTGCTTATTGTCGATAATCGTCGCGGTATGTGAACCTCTTCCTATCCTTTCTAGCATGATGTTTTGTAAAGCGTGTAATGCGGTGAGCGTCGTGTGCTAAATGAGTTTGGTTGGTTCAAAACATAGGGTGTTATAATAGCTTTATGGGAAGTTAGTTATAACGACTCTATGTGGGTAAAAGAATGGTTTATTGATTGTAGAAGTTAAGAGACTTGATCTTGAAAGATAAGAGACTTAACTTGTTTTACTTGGTAATTAACATTTTGTTAAAAATGTTGTAAAACCTCATTCGCGAGTAATGAGTACTTGGTTTTAAAAGAATAATGTTTTACTGATTTCAGAAATGAGAATAAGTGTCGAACAAACCACAACAGCGCTAATAAAGGAAAATGTATTGGCAAATAACTAATTGTTGTTAAAACCAGTAGAAACCTCCATCTGCATAGAAGCTAAGATAAGACAAAATTGTATTACATTTCCTAGATCATGGCTGCTGTAATAAGATTGTTATAAACAAGAATAAACGGCTCACACATAAGACATATGTTACTCAATTGTTTTAAAAGCGATTAAGACTGCGAGTTATGAAACCTTTCTAAAATGAGAAACTTGAGCATTTGAACTAGGCAAACTTGAACGTTTGGAAATAATGTTGTTACTTGATTTTACAAAGGGAAGTGGTTTGATTTACTTAAAAAGATAGTCACTCTATTTTTATACTACGGGTATTGTGTGACTTTTGTGAAAGAAACGGATCCTTTAACAGGAGTTAATGTATGTAGTACTTTGGGGTTAAAACCCGAATTTGTTGTAATAAAATATAAGTCTATGAGTTTGTTGAACTTTCCTATGCTTGTTGTGATAGCCTTTGTTGTGCAAGTGTTGTATTTCTGTGTTACCGCGTCTCTCGTTGGAGGGCCGACTATCTGGTTGATTGATGGACATACTGACACGATGGGTGGCCCACGGGTATGCCTCCACTAATCGATCCTTTTGGACATACTGACACGATGGGTGGCCCACGGGTATGCTTCCATTAGGAGTGTGATCTTGTTATTTGTTCTTGGACATACTGACACGATGGGTGGCGCACGAGTATGCTTCCATTTTGATTGTTATCTGGATATTTCCTTTGGACATACTGACACGATGGGTGGCCCACGAGTATGCTTCCATTGGGATGGTTCCATGGCCATGCTTATACCGAGGTGAGATGCCGGGGCATGCGGCCGTTGTGCGGGTTAAATTCCCGGGTTATATTTGAGTGATGACTTTGAGGGCGTGAGTCCCTGACTTGACATGACTGCTTTTATGTTGTGAACTGTAGTTTTGTTATCATACATGTCTCCTGTTTTTATATAGACTGTTATGATTTCATTTACAGTATTTTCAGTTTCACATACTTGGTACCTGTTGTACTGACCTCCTTCGGGGGGCTGCGTTCATGCCGCAGGTAGAGGTACACCAGTGTTGGTCCTCGCTCATAGGATCACAGTTCAGCGTTGGGAAGCTCCGTTCTCCGGAGGCTTATCTTTTGGTATGTTACCCTGAGTTGTAGGTTCTTGTACATTCAGGGGTATGGCGGGGCCCTGTCCCGTCATGTTGTATAAAAACTCTTAGAGGTCTGTAGTACTGTTGTGGGCAGGGTTTGTAAAAGGGATTAAACTGTTCGTTTTGAAAGAATTGCATATATATATATATTTTATTGGAAGGTAACCGGTTGGTTGGCCTGTTTTATGATCATATATCTTGTTTCTTATTTAAGTTTTATTTTCCGCTGGTTTTCTCTGATGTTGTATCACTAGGGTGCCCGTGGTAAGGCACCAGTCACGGGCCGGGGTTCGGGTCGTGACAATCATAAAACTTAACGGGCCAAGTACGGAAGCCAACTACCAGATCCAACCTGCGTCACGCAACTGACCGAGGCAAGTATCTTAAGTCAACGTACCAGAGCCTACCGTATCACGAGATATGACCGGGGCAAGTATCTTAAGCTATCTACCAGAGCCTGTCGATACACGAGAAATGACCAGGACAAGTATCTAAACTGTGCCTGTAACTACATATACAAATCAAGCCCGTGACCACTCATCATTGCGGCAAGCTTCATGGATAGCTAGTCCATGGACTAATAACATGACCCGGGAATTTAACCCGCACCATGGCCACATGCCCCCGGAATCTCTCATCGGTGTAAGCATAGCCATGAAACAATCATAGTGGACGCATACCCGTGGGCCTCGCAACAATGTCGGTATGTCCAAGTAAATACCAAGATAACAATCATAGTGGAAGCATACCCGTGGACCATCCAGCAGTGTCGGTATGTCCAAGTAAATAACAAGATGACCCGGCCCTCCATCGAGACGCGGTAACATAAGAATACAACATTTGCACAACAAGGCTATCACAAGCAAGCATAGGCAAGTTACCATACTTCTAAACTTTCATTAACATGTAAACTAATTCACCATTTTATAAACTCAAGGTACTTTTATTTTATACCAACAGTCCGGGTTTTAACTCCAAAGTACTACATACTTTAACTCTTTTAAAAAGATCCATTTTTACGTAAAAGCCACACGATACTAATACCCGTAGTGTTCAAGACACATTTTCTTTTCAAACCAAATTACTACGCTTTCAGAAAATCATTATAAGGCCTTTAAAGTCAAGTAAGTAAACCGTTCTTTTATCCTCCTCAAGTCGTTATAACTAACTTTCCATAAAGCTATTATAACACTTATGTTTTAATTAATTCAAACAACTACATTTATTTGGAAAACCAAGAGGACTTATTCTTTTCAAACCAAGTATCAATTTCTTTCCAATTAATGATTCACAACCTTTTTAGAATAATTCAAGGCCCTTTAAGATTTTTAGAAGTCAAGTCAAGGACATCAAAATGAAACCAAATTCATTTAACACACGTACGTCTACCGTACTATATATTTCACAACAATCATGCTCAAGAGGATAGGAAGAATCACATACCTCTTCGGCTTAATCCACTAGCCAAGTCGAGTATGTCGCGCGTAGAATATCCACCTATAATAATCATAACACATCTATCAACTTCTAGTTTTTCTTCATAGAATATTTCTAAGCATAATATCTCTTATTTTACGGAAAATTGGGCAGCACTTCCCCTGTATCTACGTACTTTTCCACCTTTTTCAAGGCCCGAAATCAATATCCAACATGCCATATTTAAGGCGCAATAAATCAGCAACTCAAAGGGGATTACACGCCTAACCGGACGTGTAAAATTCTGCCCCACAATATACAAAACAGTCCACTAGTCCAAAGTAAATACAGTCCAATGTAAATACAGTCCACTAATACCATCCATTAGTTCAGTCCTTTAGTTGGTGTTCTTGGCCAACTACTACAATCAAAACTGTCCAGTTTTCAGTTAGCATGCCAATACTTGTTTCATTACTTCTTTAATAATCCTCCAACTTATATTCTAACCTTTATATAAGTTATTTTAACTTTGTTATTAAATGTCAACAAGTAATAGGTAATGTTTTAACAATTTTTATGGCTAGCATGCCAATTCTCGATTTTTAACAACTTTATTAAGGTCCAATTCTTTTCAATCCTCCTTCCACATATCATATACTCAAATATATACTACAACAACATGTAATCTCCAATTATAATAGAAGGACAAATATCATTACCTCGATAAGCCCAAAATTTTCCAATGATTAAATGTCGATCCATAGGAATCTTAGCTCCTATTCCTCACGCTCCAATCCTCTCCAAGCAACCCTTAGAAGTTCCTAACCAACTTCTCTTAACACTTCATCCAAAAATATGAAGATCACCTTAGGGTTTCACTTTGCGACTATCGGATTAACGTAGTATTTCCGGGATCTTTGTGTTGGGATATCTTAAGAACACTACTAGGGACACTTGGTTTAAGTGTTGGGATTTATCAACAACAATTTCACAAATTCTAAGCCTTAGGGGTGTGTTGGCCGAGAGCATGCTCAAGAGGGAGAGAGTATTTTCTTGTCTTGGAAATTATTCTAAGTGTGGATGAAGTCTTGCTACAAGGGTGTATTTATAAGATAACCTAGGGATAGGATCACAACAAGTGTGTGGATGAGATTGGGGACAAGTGTGTGTGGGTCTCACAAGCCACTTGTTCAACACAAGACTTGGGACACTTGGCTTGTCCACTTGTCCTCTCATTTCGGCCAACATGCCACCTAAGGGGGTGACATGTGTCTCCTTCCTATTCGTCCAAAATATTTTCATCTCCCAAAAACATCCATAATGGCCAAAATCTCGAAAATAATGTGGGCCCCACAAAACCGTAATTTTTTTCCGTGAGCCCCACGTTACCAATTCTGGAAATAAAATTTCATAATCCTATTATATTCCAAGAAGTGCAACTACCAAAATTGAGAATCCAATTCCTAATAATAAACCTTTTTCGTTCACGAGATTCGGAATATTTTCCGTCGGAAAAACAAATCTTTCTTCCTTTTTGAACTTAATGTTGTATTCTCGTACGTACGTCCTCACATACATACCTTGGAACTACGGAGCGTAACATTATTCCCGCCTTAGGAACATTCGTCCCGAATGTTCCTTCTAAGTCTCCAAAAACACATGCGCCGGTATAGTCTTCACTACTATACTCACAAAACCAATTATGCCACATTTGGCCATAATATAACACACGCGCAATACTTAAATCCAAGCCAACGAGGAATCACCTCTAAAGTGTAACATCACTACTAGCTCTCACCCATGGTCTAAAGGATACTCTATTCGTACCTTCACTCCACATAAATAATCTATTCCATTCTTTTAACACATGTTCGCTCTTTTTCTTATTCGTCGTACCCTTCTCGTACACCCGAACTCTTTCTAGTACACGCACTACATTTCAGTCATCGCTTCAGTTTTCAAAACTTTGGAGTCACCACCTCCAAACTTGGTCATTATACTAGCTTCAATTTCTTTTAAGGCCATCCTCGGCCTTCCCGACCTGGTTCTGGTGGAACGCATCCACGAACCAGTACAACGATTAAATAGACTTGGGCCTTGCACCTTCGCGACCCTATCACCTAGCGTGACCACCTCAAATTGACTCTACTTCAATCCGGGTTGCGGGTTGACCCGCGATTGGTCCTCAACCCGACCCATTATCGCACTAAATCCTCATTCCTCGTCCGGAACAAATCTCACTATTCAAGTCATGAAAGTCTAGTGGTCTTCTTCGCTTAACTACCAACTTTCATTTCAAACCACTCATAGACTTATCACACTAATATACTCCACGTATACTATGTACTCCGACCAAGATCAACCGTAAAATCTTTCACTCAAGACGACCTTGTATCTAAGGTCTCAATGGTTATCAACATTCTAAGGCTCACAATTTCTATGTCCCCAAACTTACCTTTACTTCTAACCAGGTTGTCTTAATTCACAATTTACACAATACTACCCGTACATAACACTTAACATATAACCATCTTATCAACGCATACTAGTCTCAAAAGGGTTAAAGATATGCCTGTAACTATTGCTTCATTTTCCCTTTGTCGCTCTAATCATAATCCTGCCCTGCTGGGCGCATAGCTATAGAAGGCGATGAACCAGCCACCGATCCCGAAGGATGAGTCTTAACATCTGCGCTACCTCTGGTCGGACAATTCCTCGCAAAATGGCCCTGCTGGCCGCAGGTAAAACAAGCTCTCAGAACACCATGACACTCCCCAACATGGAGTCTACCACAATGGCCACACTGAGGTAGAGGTGGATTCATCCGCTAACACCCTTCTCCCCGAAACTCAAGCCACGACCCGCCTCAATACCGGACGCCCCAAGATCGCGAGGACCACTCAGATCGGGCGAGGCGTATAACTAGTTTTCACGAGGCGGTCCGCCTCGAAAGTTACCAAAGGACCCGCTGCTCGCCTCTTATGCCGATCTCGGCCATTTCGCCGACTCACGTTCTCGCCCTCGCGTAAAGCTCAGTACGGCAATGCCCATGCCCGACTGAAGAGCTACTCCCGTACAACCCTCTGCTAGATAATCATCAATTCCCGTGACATATCGGTGCACTCTATCCTTCATGTCTGCCACTAGAGTGGGGGCATACCGAGCTAATGAGTCGAACTCTATGTTGTACTCTCGAACCGTCCGCCCATTCTGTCTCAACATAAAAAACCTATCCACCCGAGCTCTCCTCATCTGTGGAGGCAAGAAGTGGTTAATAAATGCCTCTGAGAACTCTTCCCAGCCAGCTGGAAGTGCATGCTCCCCCCGGGACAATTCCCATGAATCATACCAGTTGACTGCAATATCACGCAGCCGATGAGAACCCAATACCACTGACTCTGCCTCTGAGGCCTTGATCACCTTCATGATCCGCAGAATCGCCGAATAAACTCTTGAGGATCTTCTCGCCTTCGATCCATATAACTCGTGGATCGCAACTCAAGAAGTCCCGGCCTCAAACTATTTGCCTGGGCGCCATCGTACTACCGGCTCCCTTCTGTCCTCATGCCTCTCCACAATCCTAGCTAGTAACTGGGCCATCTCCTTGTAACACATATCCTCTGCTCCTGGCCGTAGGATCAGAAGCTCGAGTAATGTGGCTCGTGAGAGACCGCCGCTCTAAACTCTCACGAAGTGGGCGTCGTAGAACTCGCCGTCTGAAGCACTACCTCAGGTAATGACTGGGCATGTGCCCTCGTAACCCTCTGTGTTCTACTAGCAGCTCCCTCTGCTGCCTTGCCCTTCTGGGCCCTGGTTGCCTTGTGTGGAGGCATAACTGGTACATAAGAATACGTCAGAGGGAGTCCAACTTATAACACAACTCTATCGCACGATCTCAGAGTGAGAAGAATGGAAACCAATCCTAAATATCTCAGAGCTCTCGATTATAGGTGTGGAGCACAACACGCCGATAATCAAGACTCTACTAGATACGGTCTGTAGACACTTTTCGAGGATTAACTGCTCTGATACCACTTTTGTCACGACCCGACCTCGAGCCCGCAACTGGTGCCTTACCCCGGGCAACCTAGTGATCATACATCAGAGAAAACCTAGCGAAAATAACTCATAGACATGGAACAATATAAAATAAGAAATACGCTAACCAATAAGGTCACCTTTCTGCATATATATATATATCAAAACCTGAACAGTTACATCATTTACAAACCCAACTCACAATAGGACTACAGACCTCTAAGAGTTTGACATAACAACTATGACGGGACAGGGCCCCGCCATACCCTTGAATGTAAAAGTACCTACAATGACAGGGAACCATACCAAAAGATAAGCCTCCGGAGAAACGGAACTTCCCAATACGCAAAACCGTGATTCTATGAGCGAGGATCAACAACCGGTGTACCTCTACCTGCGGCATGAACGCAGCCCCCGAAGGAGGTCAGTATAACATGTACCAAGTATGTGAAACTGAAAGTACTGGAATGAAATCACATTTCATCCTTTTAAAAGACCATTTCACAATATATAAGCAGTCATGTCAAGTCAGAGACGCATGCCCTCCAAATCATTACTCGCATATAACCATGGGTCTCACGCCCACAATATCAATCATGCCCGTGGAATTCCTTCCTCACTGCCGACAATCCATGATGTAAAACAACACCCATATGTGTACCTGAACACTAGATCCCGCCTGCGTCATAAAACCGATCGGGCCAAGTAGAAGAGCCAACTACCAGATTCAGCCTGCATCATAAAACTTAACGGGCCATGTACGGAAGCCAACTAACAGATCCAACCTGCGTCACACAACTGACCGGGGCAAGTATCTTAAGCCAACATACCAGAGCCTACCGTATCACGAGATATGATCGGGCCAAGTATCTTAAGCTATCTACTAGAGCCTGCCGATACACGAGAAATGACCAGGACAAGTATCTAAAGTGTGCCAGTAACTACATGTACAAATCAAGCCCGTGACCACTCGTCACTGCAGCAAGCTTCATGGATAGCTAGTCCATGGACTAATAACATGACCCAGGAATTTAACCTGCACCATGGCCACATGCCCCCGGAATCTCTCATCGGTTTAAGCATAGCCATGGAACAATCATAGTGGACGCATACCCGTGGGCCTCCCAACAGTGTCGGTATGTCCAAGTAAATAACAAGATAACAATCATAGTAAAAGCATACCCGTGGACCATCCAGCAGTGTCGGTATGTCCAAGTAAATAACAAGATGACCGAATTCTCCATCGAGACGCCAGAACATGCTAATACAACACTTGCACAAAAAGGCTATCACAAGCAAGCATAGGCAAGTTATCATACTTCTAAACTTTCATTAACATGTAAAATAATTACCATTTTATAAACTCAAGGTACTTTCATTTTATACCAACAATCCGAGTTTTAACCCCAAAGTACTACATACTTTAACTCTTTTAAAAAGATTCTTTTTTACGTAAAAGCCACACGATACTAATACCCGTAGTATTCAAGACACGTTTTCTTTTCAAACCAAATTACTACGCTTTCAGAAAATCATTATAAGGCCTTTAAAGTCAAGTAAGTAAACCGTTCTTTTATCCTCCTCAAGTCGTTATAACTAACTTCCCATAAAGCTATTATAACACTTATGTTTTAATTAATTCAAACAACTACATTTATTTGGAAAACCAAGAGGACTTATTCTTTTCAAACCAAGTATCAATTTCTTTCCAATTAATGATTCACAACCTTTTTAGAATAATTCAAGGCCCTTTAAGATTTTTAGAAGTCAAGTCAAGGACATCAAAATGAAACCAAATTCATTTAACACACGTACGTCTACCGTACTATATATTTCACAACAATCATGCTCAAGAGGATAGGAAGAATCACATACCTCTTCGGCTTAATCCACTAGCCAAGTCGAGTATGTCGCGCGTAGAATATCCACCTATAATAATCATAACACATCTATCAACTTCTAGTTTTTCTTCATAGAATATTTCTAAGCATAATATCTCTTATTTTACGGAAAATTGGGCAGCACTTCAGATTCACGCATTTTTCCACCTTTTCAAGGCCCAAATCAATATCCAACATACGCCATATTTAAGGCGCAATAAATCAAGAACTCAAAGGGATTACACGCCTAACCTGGACGTAAAATTCGCCCACAATATACAAAATACCACTAGTCCAAAGTAAATACAGTCCAATGTAAATACAGTCCACTAATACCATCCATTAGTTCAGTCCTTTAGTTGGTGTTCTTGGCCAACTACTACAATCAAAACTGTCCAGTTTTCAGTTAGCATGCCAATACTTGTTTCATTACTTCTTTAATAATCCTCCAACTTATATTCTAACCTTTATATAAGTTATTTTAACTTTGTTATTAAATGTCAACAAGTAATAGGTAATGTTTTAACAATTTTTATGGCTAGCATGCCAATTCGATTTTTAACAACTTTATTAAGGTCCAATTCTTTTCAATCCTCCTTCCACATATCATATACTCAAATATATACTACAACAAATACGTAATCTCCAATTATAATAGAAGGACAAATATCATTACCTCGATAAGCCCAAAATTTTCCAATGATTAAATGTCGATCCATAGGAATCTTAGCTCCTATTCCTCACGCTCCAATCCTCTCCAAGCAACCCTTAGAAGTTCCTAACCAACTTCTCTTAACACTTCATCCAAAAATATGAAGATCACCTTAGGGTTTCACTTTGCGACTATCGGATTAACGTAGTATTTCCGGGATCTTTGTGTTGGGATATCTTAAGAACACTACTAGGGACACTTGGTTTAAGTGTTGGGATTTATCAACAACAATTTCACAAATTCTAAGCCTTAGGGGTGTGTTGGCCGAGAGCATGCTCAAGAGGGAGGGAGTATTTTCTTGTCTTGGAAATTATTCTAAGTGTGGATGAAGTCTTGCTACAAGGGTGTATTTATAAGATAACCAAGGGCTAGGATCAAAGCAAGTGTGTGGATGAGATTGGGGACAAGTGTGTGTGGGTCCCACAAGCCACTTGTCCAACACAAGACTTGGGACATTTGACTTGTCCACTTGTCCTCTCATTTCGGCCAACATGCCACCTAAGGGGGTGACACGTGTCGCCCTCCTATTCGTCCAAAATATTTTCATCTCCCAAAAACATCCATAATGGCCAAAATCTCAAAAATAATGTGGGCCCCACAAAACCGTAAATTTTTCCCGTGGGCCCCACGTGACCAATTCTGAAAATAAAATTTCATAATCCTATTATATTCCAAGAAGTCCAAATACCAAAACTGAGAATCCAATTTCCAATAATAAACCTTTTTTCTTCACGAGATTCGGAATATTTTCCGTCCGAAAGTCAAATCTTTCTTTCTTTTCGAACTTAATGTTGTATTCTCGTGCGTACGTCCTCACATACATACCTTGAAACTACGGGGCGTAACAAATATAATGGACATAACTATTCCATCTTCCACTGAAATTATACAATTAAGGGTAGATTAAGTTATTCCAAGATTATAAATTTAATATTGTAATATTTGAATTAAATTATTTCACATGATAGGCGGAAAAAAAGGAATAAATCTGAAATTAAATTTATATTTTATTTAATTAAAGATGTAAATTTTTCCTTAGTGCATCAGAAAAGATTGTCATAATAATAATACTATGAGTATATATAATGGCTTTTGAATCAAGGGAGTAGTTAGACGTCCACTCGTTAAACCCCACCAATTCTTTTCTCCTTATCAGCACATTCTTGATTTCCTTCGATTTTATGGCCATCTCCCCTACCGGCGGTCCCCACTTGTCGCTCTCCCTTTATCCAGAGGTATAATTGAAATCAATATTTTCGACATGTAAAAATAAAAAAGATTATTATAGTTTCAGGTAATATTATTTTAGAGTATATATTAGTCCCCCTCCTTCTCAATTTATGAATGATATTTTATTGAGAAAAATTAAAAAGGAAAAGAAACTTTTGAAATTTCCTCTTTAAATTAAGTCATTAATATTGTGTGATTATTAAACTAGATATTTTAAAATTAAATTATTACTAAATATAGAAATATGTTATTTTTTAGACGGATTAAAAAGAAATGAATGCCACATCATTTCAAATAGAGGAAGTTCATCAATGATTTCATATTTCGGACCGAAATCCCTATTTTTAGTAGTCTATGATATCTTTTTTTTATTTTATTTAATTAAAAATGAATGACATTTTTTTATATTTGAAATTTTTATCCTGCCTTTAAGCTTTTCATTTTAGCCCTGATAATATGCTTTTACTATAAAATTATCATGACATATTTAAAACCAAACGATTTTAATCTTTCCTATTTAAACACTATACTCAATCTCATACCTCCGTAAGAAATGAAATAAATTGAGCAATCAAATCTGAACTCATAATTTTAAAAAAGGAATTTTTATATGTTGTACCTAACTATAAGAGGTATTTAAGTAAAATAACTATACTTTAAATATATTATCATGTGTAATTACAACATAACATATATTATCGAGAAATTATTAACATTGAATCATGAAATGAGCTCGAAGCTCATCCATGGAGGAAGAACAACTTGAGAGAGACTTTGTATCTTTGCGAAAAATGAAAATATCTCAATTATGATTCAATAATTGAGTGATTACAATGATTAGCTATTTGTAGTGCCAAATGAATTTTCCAACCAGCTGGATACTAATCATGCGCACCTTAACTAACTAACAACATCTAACAACTTTTTAACAAACTCCTAACTAACTCGTATACATTGCTGACATACTCATAATATACAATGTATTTTAACACCCCCTCAAGTTGGTGGTGAAAAACATCAAGAACCCCAACTTGGATAGTAAGAATGGTGTTGGGCTACTCCCATGCCCTTTGTTAGCAAATTTGCAAGCTGTAGTTTAGTGTTGAGATATGTAGGTTGAATCATCCCACTTTTATATTTCGCTCTAATAAAATGACAATCAATTTCTATGTGTTTTGTACGCTCATGGAATATGGTATTAAGAATAGTTGTTTTACTAGCACAAAAACTTTAATTGGATGTGTAACTTCAACTTGAAGATATTTGAGCAACCCAATCACCTTTTGAGACTGTTGAAGCCATTGATCTGTATTCTGCTTCTATTGAGCTCCTACTAACTGTATGTTGCTTCTTAGATTTTCATGAAATCAGGGATCCACCTAGTTGTATAACAAATTCTGTCACTGATTTCATTGTATTGAGACAGACTGCCAAATTAGAGTCACAGAATATAGACATTTATGTGACAATATTTTTCTTTATTAGCACACCTAGTCCTAATGATTTCTTCACATATCTTACCACCCTTAAGAATGCATCCCAATGTGAATTCTTGTAAAGTTGCATGAATTGGCTTAGTAATTGTACTACAAAGCATATATCTGATTTGGTTATGGTTGTTACACCCCGTAATTCCAGGATATGTATATAAGAACGTACGTAAGAAATCAGGACGTTAAGATTTGAGACTTGTAGAATTTATCAGAATTATGAAAATGTCGGAAAACGAAATATTACGACGAATGAGAGGGTGACACGTGTCACCCCCCCCTTGGATGGTCTTGGTCGAATTAGACCAAGGGCAAAGAGGTCAAATGACCAAAGCTTAGATGATCAAGTCTTGAAAGCCCAAGCTTGATATATTTGACTAAGTCAATGAGCCACTTGACTTGAGATATTTAAATCCTCTTCATCCTAACCCCACAAGTGTTCTAATCTTAACCCTTCATTTAATTATATATTCATCCAAGTAGCAAGACTTGTCCCAACACTTAGAAAAAAATAGAGAACTTGTGTGTTCTTGCTAGAAGTTCTCGGGTTTGCTCCTCCATGAACAAGAAAATTTGCGTTTGTGGTTCAATAATCCCAAGACTTTAAATCAAGGTTCCTAAGGGTATTACAAGGATATCTCAATAAAAAGATCCCGGAAAAACCACATTTTTACATTAGTCACAAGATGAAAACCTAAGTTGTTTTCATAGGTTTTGTTTGGAAATTGAAGGAAAGTTGTTTGTGAACTTCTAAGGGCTTCAAATGGCGAATTGGAGCGTGAAGGAAAGGAGCTAGGTTGCTAAGGAGCGACTTTGAATCTTGGAGTCACATTAGGGCTTATCAAGGTAACAATTTTGTCCTCTTAAGTGATTAAAGATTACATATTGATTGTAATCATATATATATATGCAAGCATGAGATATATATAATGGAGATTGAAATGTTATGGAATATGTGGATGGAATCCGAAAGTTGTATGTTTAACCTTAAGATTGTAATTCGATTTAGTTATTAGTTTTAGTCGTCGCATGTTATATAAAGAAGGGATTGTAGTTGTTACTATCGATTGCGGCTATATAACATGTTAGACTAAACAACTTGGATTAAAAAGGAATTGGAAAAGACTTTACATTGTTGTTGCATTGTAGCCAAAAATGGCATTGGAATGTTGGACTGTTTGGATATCGATTGTGGGGCAGAATTTTACACGTCCTGTGCGGCGTGTAATCCCATTTGATTGATTGATGTGTTGAGCCTTAAATGTGACATATTGGTTATTGATTTCGGGCCTTGAAAAGGGTGGAAAAGTATGTAGAAACAAAGGAAGTGCTGCCCAATTTTTCGTAGAACAAGTGACTTTACACTTAGAATATTCCACGTTTGAAGCTAGAAGTTGATAGACGTATTATGGTAATTATAGGTTGATATACTACGTGCGGCATATTGGACTTAGCAAGTGGATTGAACCGAAGAGGTATGTGGAACTTTTCTTATCTCTTGAGCATGAGTAGTTATAAATGTATAGTACGGTAGACGTACGAGATTTAAATGAATTTAATTTCATTTGATATCCTTGACTTGTTTTAAGAATGTCCAAGTTGGTTGAGTTAGAGAATTAACTCACTTGTTTTAAAGGTTAAAGATGTCTTAGTTTCTAAAGCATAAAGTTAGTATAACGACTTTATGGGAAGTTGGTTGTAACAACTTTATGGGAAGTTAAAAGAATGGTTTATTCTAGTAAGATAAACAAAGATAAATGACTTGAAATAAAGTATGACAATTTGATTTAAAGGTATCAATTGCTTAATGTTTTAAAGTAAGGGTCACTTGGTTTAGAAGCCTAAAAATGTATTTCTAAAGGTGTAGTGACTTGTTTTGAAAAGTAGACAAGCCTTGATACTACGGGCGTTAGTATCTTGGGGATTTTATACAAGAAAGAGTCATTTTTGAAAGGATAAGGTACATAGTACTTTGAGTTAAATTCTCGGATTTTTAATGACATGTTAGTGCCTTAAGTAAAATAAAATGAGAGTGCATGATAATTAAGGCTAATAAGAAGTTAGGGGATTTCTTAACTTGCTTATGATATTTATGATAAGCCGGTGGTGCTTATGTTATGTATGATAGCCGGTTGTGCTAGTGTTATGTTATTCTTGCGGGGTGAACCCCCGGGTTACTACTTATTCCATGGTTTTGCTACCCATGATGCGAGTGCGGCGTTTGTACTCATTGCGGGTCCACCGGGCCTAAGCGGGTGAAATAGTCCCATGCGGAGCAAATTGCTCCATTGCGGGTCCACATGACCTATGCGGGTGAAATAGTCTCAGGAGTAGGATTGCTTAATGATACTACGGGCAAGTGGCCCTACTTTGATCATGAGCTTCCTATTTTACGCAGTAAAGTATACTCTTGTTTACTCTCATTTTTAGTAAGACACAGTGTACTGTTATTTAGTTATCATACATGTCTCCAGCATTATTTTAGAATATATGATTTCATTTCAGTACTTTCAGTTTTACATACTTGGTACATCTGTTGTACTGACCCTCTTCTTCGGGGGCTGCGTTCATGCCGCATGTAGGGGTAAGCAGGTTGTGGATCCTTACTCTTAGGATCACTGATCAGTTATCAGAAGCTCCATTTCTCCGGAGGCTTGTCTTTTGGTACGGTTTCCCTGATGTTGTAGATTTATGTACATTCAGGGGTATGGCGGGGCCCTGTCCCGTCACAGTTATTATATAAAAATTCTTAGAGGTCTGTAGTCATATCTTGTGGATTGGATTGTAAAAACAAAGATGTAACTGTTCATTTGGGTTATGTATGTTTTTCGGAAGGTGGCCTTATCGGCTAGCCTGTTGATATTTAATGTCTAGTATTTTATGAGTTTATGTATGTTCCGCTGCTATTCTATGATGTATACCTATAAGTGGTGCCCAGGTAGGGCACTAGTCGCGGGTCATGACAATGGTCAAATAGATCAACTTATCAACCAATCTTTGATAATTTTTGCATCTTCTAGAACTGGATCATCAGTTTACTCTACTGATGTATCATACTCCACTGATGTCAGCCTGACATTTGCCTCTAGTGGAGTTGAAGCAGGTTTGGAACCACTAAGTCTTTACTCAGTGATCAACTCAAGTGTATACTTCCTCTGATTAAGTAATATTCCATGTTTAGACCTCATCACTTATATCTCCAAAAATTACTTCAATATTCTTAGATCATTCACTTTGAATCAACTATGCAAATAGTCTTTAGTTTCAGCAATGCGTTCTGCACTGTTTCTTGTTATAAGAAGGCCATCTACATAAATTAATACAACCAACAGCTTACCTTCATCCTTCCTTGTGAACAATAAATAATCATGAGTGCATTGTAAGTAACCTTCTTTCACCAAGCCAGTGATTAATTTAATATTTCATTGTCTTGATGCTTGTTTGAGACCATACAATGATTTTAGCAAGTTGCACACTCTTGTCTCCTCCTTTATATGAAATATTGTGGAAGTGACATATATACCTCCTCATCCAGATCATCTTAAAGGAATGCATTGTTGACATTTATTTGAAACAACTCCCAATCATGAGTTTATGCTATACTAATATTTTTTCTAACAATGACCATCTTTGTCACTGATGAGAAGGTCTCGTGATAGTCTAGGACTTCTCTTTGTGTGTATCCCTTTGCAACCACCTTGTTTTGTACTTGTCCACTTTTCCATTGGCCTTTAACTTTATTTTGTATACCCACTTTGATCTAATATCTTGCTTTTCTAGTGGTGGTTTAACTAGCTCCCGTGTTTAATTTTCTTCCAGTGCATCTATTTTATTTTGCATTGCCTTTATCTATATTGTATCATTAGGAGCCTCCTTTAGGTTTTTAGGCTCTACTGTTGCTGATAAATATTTTAGGTAGTCTTCAACCATTGAATTATCAAATTACGGTGTATAGAATCCTGAACTTCATCAAAGGAAACAACATAGCATCATTACTCTCCGATTCAGCAAATATCGATGAAGAATAATCTGTCAAAAACATGTCGTCAACCTGTATATGAGGAGCATTATGTTTTAAATGAAAAGTCACATCCCTACTGATGAATATCACTTTGGATTTCAGATCATAGAGCCTATACCCCTTCTGTATTTTTGAATAGTCAACAAGAACAACCCTCATTGCTCTTTCTATAAACTTATCCCCTCTAGGCAATTTGCTATAATAACAAAGACAATCAAAGACCCTCAAATTATCTAACTTTGGTATTTTCCCAAATAATATTTCATAGGGACTTTTACAGGCTAGAACTTGGGTAGGCAGCTTATTAATAAGATATATTGTTGTCCTCACACAATCTTCCCAAAAATGAATGGGAAGATCACTCTGAAACCTCAGGGTTCTAGCTACTTCAAAAATGTGTTTATGTTTCCTCTTAACAGTCTCATTTTGTTGAGGAGTAAAGGGACAACTACTTTGATGAATTATTCCATTTGAAGCAAGAAAATTAATACATTTAGAATTGATTTTTTTGTACCATTATCTGTATCAACACCTTAATACTGCACCCATACTGATTCTTTATTAGACACAAGAAATTATTCAGTACAGTAAACACTTCACATTTTGACTGAAGGAGACAAATCCAAGTGTATCTACTAAACTCATCCACAATAGTAACAAAGTATTGCTTTATATCATAATTGGAATTATTGTAAGGTCCCCATAGATCTAAATAAACAAGTTGAAAACATGCAGATGTTTTGCTCTTACTGATAGGAAACTTCAGTCTTTGATGTCTTGCCAAAGGACAGACTTCACATAGTTCTTGGATATTGTCATCTATATTGAACCTGAGTGATGAGATGTGATGCATTGTTCCTACCGAATGATGGCCCATCCTCATGTGCCAAAGTTGTCTATCTTTATTGGCGGTAGCTAAAAAGTTATTTATTAAGGGTGATTTTATTTAATTAGATTCCTGAAAATTGTATAATTCATCCCTTTATCTACCAATCTCCATTACCTTGTCATTGAAGAGGCCGTGAAAGATATAAAAACCATGCAAAAAGAAAACAACACAACACATTTCCTTTGTAATGTTTGAGACTGATAGTATATTGAACTTGAATTCTGGTATATGTAATACATTTTGTATGGTGTGACCATCAGAACAATGACATTTCCTGCATGTGATATTTGAGACTTTTCTCCATTTGGAATCTGCACAGTACTACTTTGTGGTGTCTCTAGACTTCTAAGTGCAATTAGAAACCTTTTGCATGGTGTAACATGATGTGATTCACCTGAATCTACTATTCACTCATATGCTACAACATTGGATAATAGAGAGGTCATACCTGCTATATTGGCTACACATTTGGAAGATACATATACATCCCGCTTATCTAGTACTTTCTGATATTGTTGTGGAGTGAATAACTGTCACGACCCGATCCCGGGGCCGCGACTGGTGCCCTACCTGGGCACCCCGTTCAGGTATACGTCAGAGAATAGCAGCGGAACATACATAACACATATCAAAACTTAGAAAAATAAACATCAACAGGCTAGCCGATAAGGCCGCCTTCCGTAAAATGTACATAAATCAAAATACGTCAGTACAATTTTGTTCTTTAAAACCCAAACCACAAATGTGACTACAGACCTCTAGGAATAACAACTGTGGCGGGACAGGGCCCTGCCATACCCCTGAATGTACATAATATCTACAACATCAGGGAGAACCGTACCAAAAGACAAGCCTCCGGAGGAATGAAGCTTCTGACACCTGATCAGTGATAATCAAATTACAGTACACTGTGCCTTACTAACAATGAGAGTAAACAAGAGTATACTTTACTGCATAAAAATAGGAGGCTTATGATCAAAGTAGGGCCACCCGCCCGTAGTATCATTAAGCAATCCTACTCTTGAGACTATTTCACCCGCAAGGGTCGTATGGACCCGCATGAGGTAACTTCCTCGCATAGACTGTATCCGCCCGCATAGATCGTGTAGACCCGCATGAGGTATTCCTCGCATAGGACTGGTCCGCCCCGCATGAGACTATTTCACCCGCATAAGCCCTTACGAACTCGCATGAGGTATTCCTCACATCATGGGTATCAAATCCACGGAATATGCAAATGCCACAAACCCGGGGAATGACCCCGTAATGAATAATATATCACTAGCACAAACCGGCTATCATACATAACATAAGCACTACCGGCTTATCATACATAACATAAGAAAGTTAAGAAATCCCCTAACTTCTTATTAGTCTTGTTCATATACACTCTCATTTTAGTTTACTTAAGGCACTAACATGTCTTTATAAAATCCGGGAATTTAACCCAAAGTACTACGTACTTCTACTCTTTTAAAAATGACTCTTTTTCATATAAAACTTCCAAGATACTAATAACCGTAGTATCAAGTCATAACTACTTTTCAGGAGAAGTCACCATACCTTTTAGAAATATATTTAGGCTTCTAAATCAAGTGACTTCTTTTCTTTTTTTAAAACCTTAAGCAATTGATGCCTTCAAATCAATTTGCCTTTCATTAATTCAAGTCATATATCCTTACTTATTTTACTTAGAGTAAATCTCTCTTTTTAACTTTCCATAAAGCTAATATAACCAACTTTCCATAAAGTCGTTATATTAACTTTATACATTAGGCAATTATATTCTTCCTTATATCCAAGGGACTTATACGTTTAAAACGAAACAAGTATCATATGCTTAAAACACTTCAAGTCCCTAAACTTTGAAAACTAAGACATCCTTACTACTTTTAAACAAGTGAGTTAATCCCCTAACTCAACCGACTTGGACATTCTTAAAACAAGTAAAGGATATCAAAGTCTTGTACGTCTACCGTACTATATAGGTACAACTATTCATGCTCAAGAGATAGGAAAGTTCCACATACCTCTTAGGGTCAATCCACTTGCCAAGTCCAATATCCCGCACGTAGTATGTCAACCTATAATGACCATAGTACGTCTATTAACTTCTTACTTCAAACGTAGAATATTATAAGTGCAAAGTCACTAAATTCTACGGAAAATCGGACATCACTTCCTTTGTTTCTACATACTTTTCCACCTTTTTCAAGGCCCGAATTCAATAACCAAACACGCCACATTTAAGGCTCAACAATGTAGTTAACAATAGGGTATTACACGCCTACAAGACGTGTAAAATTCTGCCCCACAATTGATATCAAACTAGTACAAACTACAAGGTCAATTCGGCAACTTGAGATATAATCAACACAAATTCTTATCCAATTCCTTTTCAATCCAAGTTTCTTAGTATAACATGGTATAAATGTTACACCCCGTAAGTCCAGGACATGTTTAAGAGAATGAACATAAGGAACACAAGACTTGAAAAGGGTACGAAAAGAAGAATTGTTTTTCCGACGAAAAATCATCCGAACGTCGGAAAGGAGGAATGTTCGTTGGTGAGAATTAGATTCTCAAAATGCATTAATTGAAGAGTATGGAACTTATTATCATTATGGAAATTTATTTTTACGGAATTGGTCACGTGGGCCCCCCCGAGGAATTTTACGTTTTGTGGGACCCACGAGGGTTACAGAATTTTATGGACGAATGGGAAGGCGACACGTGGCACCCACCACATTGGTTGTTATACCCCGTAGTTCTGGCCATACGTGTGAGAGCGTGCGAAAGGAGTAAGACTTAAAATTTTCGAAAGATAAGTTGACGGATTGTTTCGGACGGGTTTTAGTCAACTTTGAGGCGGGTTATGACATGGTACATTGAGAGTTCCTAAGTCTTTCAAAGGCCTGGTGCGTAGTTAGTTGAGTCTAGTTTCCAACGCAACCGACTGTTCGTTGATAGGACATCAGAGTAGAAAGTTATGGGAGTTACAAATTCAGTGCGCAGTCGGACAGAAATGTATTTCGGACAAGAGCGATAGGGCCGCGGCGCCGGATTTACTGAGGGGTCGCTGAAGTTGCAGCGCCGCGGCGCCGGGAAGCAGGGCCGCGGCGCCGGATGTCCTTTGAGGTGGCGAAAGTTTCAGCACCGCGGCGCCGACTGCAGGGCCGCGGCGCCGAGGCGGGATTTCTGGCGGAAAAACTTAGAAAAATCAGATTTCTTCTTTTAAAAAGGTCATGGGTGGGTGACAAGTGTCCCCCCCCCCATCTGAATTCTTGCATGTCTTATATTGACCAAGTCTTGAAGACTTGGTCATCTTTCAAATCCCTCTCTCTCTCTAAGCTAAAGCTCACTTTCTAAAATTCCAAGAGGAATTCAAAGCCTAAGGAAAATCTGAAAAGTTAAGGACAAGAAGGAAGCTTGTGGCTAGCTTGTAGGAGTTATTGTGGTGGTGTTCTTGGAAAAGAGGCTAGCAAAATTGTTGGAATAGTTTTGGCTAAAGCTCTAAAGGTAACATTTCTTCTCTTGTGGTTAGTTATTAATGTTGCATGTGAAGAAGAAGGAACTTGTAGTAGTAAATAATTCTCTTAGAGTCATTGCATGTAAGAAATGTGGTTTGGATATGAAAATATTGGTTAAGAAGATATTATGAGCATGTTGTAGCCTACAAACTACTTTAGAATTGTTAAGTGAATTGTTGTACCTTATGGGGCAGAATTTTACACACCCAAGTTTAGGTGTGTAATCCCCTTTGAAATGTTTGGATTGTTGGGCCTAAGATGTGGCGTTTGGATGTTAAATTCGGCCTTGAAAAAGGTGGCAAAGTATGTAGAAACAAAGGAAATGCTGCCCAATTTTCCATAGAAATTAGTAACTTTGAACTTGGATTATTCTACATTGAAATTAGAGGTTAATAAACGTATCATGGTTATTTTAGGTTGACATATTACTTGCGGTAGTTTGGGCTTAGCAAGTGGATTGACCAAAGAGGTATGTGGAGCTTTCCTATCTCTTGAGCATGAGTAGTTGTATCTATGTAGTACGGTAGACGTACAAGATTTGGTATTCTTACTTGTTTTAAGTATATAAAGACTTGTTTCGTTTTAAGAAGTATAAGTCCCTTGGTTAGGGGAAAAGTATAATTTTACTAAAGTATAGGGTTAATATAACAACTTTATGGGAAGTTGGTTTATTAGCTTTATAAAAGGTTAAGAAGAAGAGATTTACTCTAAGTAAGATAAGTAAGGACAAGTGACTTGATTTATGAAAGGCAAATTGATTTTAAGGCATCAATTGCCCAAAGGCTTTATATGAACAAGAGTCTTTTTTAAAGAATATAAGTATGTGGTACTTTGGGTTAAATTCCCGGATTTCCTTTTATTAAATATGTTGGTGCCTTGAGTAAACTAAAATGAGAGGGTATATGAACAAGACTAATAAAAAGTATGAGCTTCAGAACTTGTATATATGATTATGATATGATGGATTGAGCTAGGGTAAGAGTATAAATGGCGGGCAAGCCCCAAGATTTATACCACCTTCTCCGGGTAAGAGTATGAATGAGGGTAAGCCCCAAGATCGTCATACCACCTTCTTCGTGTAAGAGTATATCCGGCGGTACATCCCCAAGATCGTTATACCACCTTCTTCGTGGTAAGAATATATCCGGCGGTACATCCCCAAGATCGTTATACCACCGCCTGTGGTAAGAGTATCCGGCGGGCAAGCCCCAAGATCGTTATACCAATTGCTCCGTGGATTTGCTACCCACGACGCGAGGAATACCTCACGCGAGTCCTATGGACTTACGCGGGTGAAATAGTCCCACGCGCGGGTACAACCTATGCGAGAATACCTCACGCGGTCCACAAGACCCATGCGGGTGAAATAGTCCCGCGAGTAGGATTGCTTATTGATACTACGGGCGAGGACCTGTTTTGATCACAAGCCTCCTATTTTTATGCAAGAAAGTATATACTTGTTACTCATTGTTAGTAGGGCACGATTAATCGTATTTTGATTTTCTTCCATGACTCAAATTATTTTCGGACTTATGATATCATTATTACGAGATTTTCCGCTTTACATACTTGGTACATATTGTGTCGACCCCTTCCTGGCTGCGTTCATGCCGCAGGTAAGGGTAAGCAGGTGGTGGATCCTCGTTCTTAGGATCACTGTTCCGGTGTCAGAAGCTCCACTCCTCCGGAAGCTTGTTTTGTTGGTACGGTTTTTCCCTGATATTATAGATATTGTGTATATTCAGGGGTATGGCGGGGCCCTGTCCCGCCACAGTTGTTATCCTTAGAGGTCTGTGGTCACGTATGTGTTTTGGGCTGTAAGAGCAAGTTGTACTGCTATACTTATGATTAAGTATGTTTTTTATGGAAGGCAGCCTTATCGGCTGGCCAGTGATGTTTACCTTTTTATAAGTTATGTGTTATGTATGTTCCGCTGCTATTCTCTCGACGATAATACGATGCGGTACCCCGGTAGGGTACGCCGCGCCCGGCCTGGTCGTGACAAAAGTGGTATCGAGCGCTTAGTCCTCTGAAAGTGTCTACAGATCGTATCTAGTAAGTCTTGATTATCGGTGTGTTGTGCACCACATCTATAATCGAGAGGTCGCAGGATATTTAGGATTGGTTTCCATTCTTTCACTCTAAGATCGTGCAGATGAAGGAGTTATAGGTTGAACCTCCTCTGATGTTTTCCTTTATGTATCAGTTATGCCTCCACGCAAGGCAACCGCGGCCCAGAAGGGCAAGGCAGCTGAGGGTGCTGCTAGTGGGACGCGGAGGGTCACGAGGGCACAGGCCCAGTCCTTACCAGAGATGATGTTTCGAGCGGCGAGTTCCACGACGTCGCCAGCCTCAGCGGAGTTCGAGGCAAGAGCGGCCATCGAGACCATGCAGACGATCCTTCATCCCACAAATGTGAGTATAGAGATTACGGGGAACATATCCGCTTATTGACCATCATAGTGGCGAGCGACAGGCAGCCAACCCTAGAGCCGACAGTTTACGGATTCGGGATTTCCTAGGTTGTCATCCACCCGAGTTCTATGGCTCGAGATTCGAGGAGGATCCGCAGGAGTTTGTGCGGCAGTTACAGCGGACCATGCAGGTGCTCAGAGCCTCAGAGACTGAGTCCGTTATGCTAGCTTCTTACCGGTTACACGATATTGCGTTGAACTGGTTTGAGTCATGGGTGTTGTCGAGAGGTGAGGATGCTCTTCCAGCTGTTTGGGAGGAGTTTACAGAGGCTTTCCTGGATCACTTCTTACCTCCTGAGGTGAGGAGAGCCCGCGTAGATAGGTTCTTGACCTTGAGGCAGGATGGGAGGACTATTAGAGAGTACAACCTGGAGTTTGACTCCTTGGCTAGATATGCGCACACTATTGTAGCTGACATGGCAGACAGGGTTCATCGATATGTGATGGGGTTAGACCGTCATATGATTCTTGATGCTGGGGTGGCTCTTCACCGTGGATGGATATTTCCGTGATGCAGCGTATGCGCAGGGATCGGCGAGAGAGAGCAGATCGCTAGATTTAGGCCACCAAGAGGCCGGGGCCAGAGGTCTCGTGGCGCTGAGGCGGCCACCGCAGCAGACTAGGTCCACATTTTAGCCAAAGACAGAGTGCTCCTTCTCGATTTCCGCGAGGTCCGATCACCGGTTTTTCGAGAGCAGTCGTGCTCCGGACTTCGAGGTTTCGCGAGGCAGAGATCGCCACCAATCGAGACCGCCACATCTCGGTGCGTTCGACGCGTAGGTCTCATCCGGCGAGTGCCGTATGGGTTCGGAGCGTGTTACTCTTGTGGCGCAGGCCATCCGAAGGATTGTCCGGCCCCAGGCGGCGGAGCGTTATGGTTTAGCCGACGGTCGATTCTTTGGATCTTCGCCTTCGATGGTCGACGCCCGAGGCGTGGTGTTCACGCCGCCAGAGCCGCGGCAGAGGTCGTGGTAGGGGTCCCAGTTCTAGCGGTCCTCAGAATCGCATCTATGCTATGTCCAGCCATCAGGACCAGGAGGCGTCACCAGATGTCGTCACAGGTACATTGTTGGTTTCTTGCTGTGATGTATATGCCTTGATAGATCCAGGTTCTACCTTGTCCTATATATCTCCCCATATTGCTGATAGAATATGGATAGAGCCCGAGTCCATAAGACCTTTTGAGGTGGCTACGCCAGTAGGTGATTCGGTGGTAGCCGAGCGGATATATAGAGCTTGCCCAGTGACTGTAGACAGTCGTCAGAATCTAGCCGACTTGATAGAGTTGGATATGATGGACTTTGATGTGATTATGGGTATGAATTGGCTAGCGTCTTGCTATGCCAATGTGGACTGTAGAGAGATTAGTTCGGTTCGGTTTCTGGCGGCGGTTATCGAGTGGAAGAATACGGCCGCCGGCGGTAAGTTTATTTCTTACCTCAAGGCTGGAAGATGGTGCGGAAAGGGTATATCTACCATATGGTTTGGGTATTCGAAATCGAGGTGAGATACCGCACCTTGATCGATTCGGTCGTTAGAGAGTTTCCAGACGTATTCCCAGACGAGCTTCCGGGTATCCCTCATGAGAGGGAGGTTGAGTTTTGCATTGATTTGGCGCCACATACTCGACCGATATCTATTCCGCCATACAGGATGGCACCTGCCGAGTTGAAAGAATTGAAAGACCAGCTGAAGGACTTGCTGGAGAAGGGCTTCATCAGGCCAAGTGTTTCTCCTTGGGGAGCGCCAGTGTTATTTGTAAAGAAGAAGGACAGGACGCTGCGTATGTGTATTGATTACAGGCAGCTAAACAAGGTAACTATCAAGAACAGATATCCCCTCCCCAGGATTGACGATTTGTTTGACCAGTTGCAGGGTGCAATGTGCTTTTCTAAGATAGACCTGCGGTCTGGTTATCATCAGGTGCGAGTTAGAGAGACAGATATCCCAAAGACTGCATTCAGGACCCGGTATGGGCACTATGAGTTCAGCGTGATGTCTTTCGGATTGACCAACGCCCCAGCAGTATTCATGGATCTGATGAACAGAGTGTTCAAGCCATTCTTGGATATGTTCGTTATAGTTTTCATTGATGATATCCTGGTTTATTCGCGCACAGAGCAGGAACATGCAGATCATTTGAGGACGGTATTGGGAGTCCTCCGAGACCGGCAGTTGTATGCCAAGTTCTCGAAATGCGAGTTTTGGTTAGCTTCGGTGGCTTTCTTAGGGCATGTTATCGGGGCCGATGGTATTCGAGTTGATACAGCGAAGATTGAGGCAGTCAAGACTTGGCCTGCACTCCACTACACCGACGAGGTGCACAACTTTTGGGCCTTGCAGTTATTATCTTAGCTTTGTGGAGAAGTTTGCATCTATTTCAAAGATTTTGACTAAGCCGACTCGTAAGCGGCTATGTTCCGGTGGACGGTTACTTGTGATTAAAGTTTACAGTTGCTAAAGGAGAAATTGACGACCGCCCCAGTTCTTACTCTTCCAGAGTGTTTAGATGGATATGTGGTTTATTGACGCGGCCGTGTGTCGGGCTCGGGCGCGTGCGACGCAAAGACGGCAAGGTTATAACTACGATCTCGACAGCTTAGGAAGCATGAGAAGAACTATCCCACACATGACTTGGAGTTGGCAGCAGTGATTCATGCCTTGAAGATCTGGAGACATTATTTATATGGAGTTCATGTGGATATTTACACAGACCACAAGAGTCTCCAGTATATCTTCACCCGAGGAGTGAACTCGCGCAGACGGTGGTTGGAGCTGCTTAAGGATTACGATGTTGATATTCTATACCACCCAGGGAAGGCCAATGTAGTTGCTGATGCCCTTAGTCGCATATCGATGGGTAGTCTGTCTGATGTACAGCCAGAGAAAAAAGATATGGTCCGAGAGTTACATCAGCTAGCGAGCCTTGGGGTTCGTTTGGTTGATTCTGATAGTGATGGAGTTCGGGTTCGAGAGGTTGCCGAGTCTTCCATCGTCGAGGAGGTGAAGAGGCGACAGTATGAGGATCCGATTATGGTACGGTATCGAGATGCCGCTTTTCAGAAAGAGAAGAGCCTATTTGAGGTAGCGCCGGATGGGGTGCTAAGATTTGAGGGCCGGTTGTGTGTTCCCGAGGTGACAGGACTTCGTCAGCAGATTCTGGGGGAGGCACACAGTGCTCGTTATTCTATTCATCCGGGGTCGACTAAGATGTATCATGACCTCAGATGCGTGTATTGGTGGGATGGCCTGAAGAGGGACGTTGCGGAGTTCGTAGCGCAGTGCCCGAATTGTCAGCAGGTCAAAGTTGAGCACCAGAAGCCCGGTGGGCTGTTGCAGGCTATTGATATTCCGACTTGGAAGTGGGAGGTGGTAAATATGGATTTTATTACAGGGTTACCTTCCACTCAGAGGAAGCATGATTCCATTTGGGTTATCGTCGACAGGCTGACGAAATCAGCCCATTTTCTTCCAGTCAGGACGACTTTTTCGGCCGAGGATTATGCTAGACTGTATATCAGGGAGATTGTGAGACTGCACGGAGTGCCTGTATCGATTATTTCAGACAGAGGAGCCCAGTTCACGGCTAATTTCTGGAGGTCTTTCCAGAAGGGATTAGGGACCCAGGTGAGTCTCAGTACGGCGTTTCATCCTCAGACCGACGGACAAGCCGAGCGCACTATCCAGACACTTGAGGATATGCTGCGGGCTTGTGTTATTGATTTCAGGGGTAGCTGGGAGGATCATTTACCTCTTGTGGAGTTTGCTTATAACAACAACTACCACTCTAGTATTCAGATGGCGCCGTATGAGGCCTTATACGGTAGGAAGTGCAGGTCACCGATAGGATGGTTCGAGGTGGGAGAAGTACAGTTAGTCGGGCCAGACTTGGTTCAACAGGCAGTGGATAAGGTGAAGCTTATCCAGGAGCGGTTGTTGGCGGCGTAGTCGGCAAGTCGTATGCAGATCATCGGCGTCGACACTTGGAATTTGAGATAGATGATTGGGTTTTCCGAAAGGTATCGCCCATGAAGGGCGTGATGAGATTTGGAAAGAAGGGGAAACTTAGCCCAAGGTACATTGGGCCTTATCAGATTGTCCGTAGGGTAGGCAAGGTTGCCTATGAGTTAGATCTGCCGTCCGATTTGGAGGCGGTACATCCGGTTTTCCACGTGTCTATTGCGGAAATGTATTGGAGATCCATCTAGAGTGCACCCGATTCATGATTTTCAGGTGACAGAGGAGTTATCGTATGAGGAGAGTCCCATAGCGATACTCGATCGTCAGGTTAGGCGACTTCGGACGAAGGACGTGGCTTCCGTCAAAGTATTATGGCGGAACGAGAACAGGGAGGAGATGACGTGGGAAGCAGAGGATGACATGATGAAGAAGTATCCTCACTTATTTCCTATACCTCCAGGTAACCTACTTTCTTACTTGATAGTTTTAAATTGGAAATTTTGCTTGAGTATTGTTGTGGCTCGTGGAGCATCTTTTTTTGCAAAAAGAATAGCTAAGAGGGTCTATGTCGATATTTTGATTTGAGTAAGCCTAGAAGGAACATTCGGGACGAATGTTTCTAAGGGGGGGAGAATGTTATACCCCGTAGTTCTGGCCATACGTGTGAGAGCGTGCGAAAGGAGTAAGACTTAAAATTTTCGAAAGATAAGTTGACGGATTGTTTCGGACGGGTTTTAGTCAACTTTGAGGCGGGTTATGACCTGGTACATTGAGAGTTACTAAGTCTTTCAAAATCCTGGTGCGAAGTTCGTTGAGTCTAGTTTCCAACGCAACCGACTGTTCGTTGATAAGACATCGGAGTAGAAAGTTATGGGAGTTACAAGTTCAGTGAGCAGTCGGACAGAAATGTATTTCGGACAAGAGCGATAGGGCGGCGGCGCCGGATTTACTGAGGGGTCGCGGAAGTTGCAGCGCCGGGAAGCAGGGCCGCGGCGCCGAGGCGGGTTTTCTGGCGGAAAAACTTAGAAAAATCAGATTTCTTCTTTTAAAAAGGTCATGGGTGGGTGACAAGTGTCCCCCCCCCCCATCTGAATTCTTGCATGTCTTTGTCACGACCCGAACCCGGGCCCGTGACTGGTGCCTTACCCCGGGCACCCAAGTAGACATACATCAGAGTAATCAGCGGAACATAAAACAAGACATGAAATAATATGAAGTGTAAAACAGTTATCTGAGAAAAGTTGCCTTTCGGCATATATATATAAAACTTGAATCCGAACAGTTACATCCCTTTTACAGACTCTGCCCACAACAGTACTACAGACCTCTAAGAATGATATAACAATAATAGCGGGACAGGGCCCCGCCATACCCCTGAATGTAAGTACCTACAACGACAGGGGACTATACCACTGATAAGCCTCTGGAGAAACGGAGCTTCCCAAAACGCTGAACTGTGATCCTAAGAGCGAGGATCGGCGGGTGTACCTCACTGCGGCATGACGCGGCCCCGAAGGAGGTCGATAACAGTACCAAGTATGTGAAATCGAAAATCGTAAATGAAATCATAGTAGTCTATATAAAGCGGGAGACATGTATGATAACCAAACTACGATTCACAATAAATAGCGATCATGTCAAGTCGGGACTCACACCAAAGTCATCACTCAAATATAACTATGGGTCTCACGCCACAACATCAATCATGCGTGGAATACCTTCCACCGCTGTGGTGAGTCTATGATATAAAAGCACCAAGGAATACACATGAACACCAGTCCACGTGTCATAATAAAACCGTGCACGGTAAGCGAAGGCATAGCGACTACTAAAACCACGCAGTACCAACAAGGTCATAAAGCGTATCATGAGGTATGTCTAGACCGCCACATGATCAAAGGCCACTCGCCCGCGATATCTAATGTGCGCGTCTAGTCCCGAACTTCCGCAACTCCGCATAGGCCACTCCATAGGCGCGTAGGTATTCCCGCATCGAGGGTAGCTACTCCGGCGTCGTCACGGACTCGACTCGCATCCGCGTAGCCACATAGACCGCGTGACCACAAAGCGCACACTAACACGGAAATCTCGTAGCTCGCGTAGGCCACTGGACCCGCGTAGGTATCTCGAATCATAGTCACACAGATCGCACGAGGTATACCCGCGTCGGGCGGCTTTGTCACGACCGAACCGGGCGTGGATCGTGCCTTACCCGCACCAGTAGACATACATCAGTAATCGTGAACATAAAACAAGACATGAAATAATAGGAAGTGTAAAACAGTTTTTCTGCGAAAAGTTGCCTTTCGGCATATATATATATAAAAACTTAAATCCGAACAGTTACATCCCATTTACAACTCTGCCCACAAAGATTCTGACTTAAGAATGATAACAACAATGGCGGGACGGGGCCCGCCATACCCTGAATGTAAGTACCTCTGGCGACGGGGACTATACCCATAAGCCTCGGAGAAACGGAGCTTCCCAAACCGAATGTGACCACATGAGCGAGGATCAACACTCGTGTACCTCTACTGCGGCATGAACGCAGCCGAAGGAGGTCGATAACAAGTACCAAGTATGTGGCGAAAATCAGTAAATGAAATCATAGTAGTCTATATAAAGCGGAGACATGTATGATAACCAAACTACGATTCACAATAAATAAGCGATCATGTCAAGTCGGGGACTCGCGCCTCAAAGTCACCACTCAAATATAACTATGGGTCTCACGCCCACAACATCAATCATGCGTGGAATACCTTCCTCATGCGGCGATCTATGATATATAAGCACGAAGGAATTCACATGAACACCAGGTTCCAACTGTGTCATTTTAAAACCGTACGGGGTAAGTACGAAGGCATAGCCGACTACTAAAACCCACAGTACCAACAAGGTCATAAAGCGTATCACGAGTGCTGTCTGAACCGCCACATGATCGGCGCCACTCGCCCGCGATATCAAATGTGCGCGTCTAGTCTGGAACTTCCGCACTCGCATAGGCCACTCGCATAGGCGCATGAGGTATTCCCGCGTCGAGGATAGCTACTCCCGACATCGCCCCGACTCGCGATCCGCGTAGCCACATAGACCGCATCACCAAAAGGCGCACACTAACACGGAACTCGTAGCTCCGCATAGGTCCCGGACCCGCATGAGGTATTCTCGAATCATGGTCCTGCATCACTGAGTCTACCGCGTGGAGGCGACTTAACCCCGGTATCATGTCAAGAGGTGAGTGATATAATACTAACATAACAGCTTATCGTTAAACAACATAAGCACAACAAGGGAAACCCCTTTACACAAACATCACAAGATACTAACACACGTAGCATCCTAACATGTTTACTTATCAAATCAACAAGAAAGTATTATAAGGCTATCACAAACCAACACCATCAAGTTATTCACACAAGGTACTTTCTACTTTATGTTAACAAGTTCGGGTTTTTATCCCCAAAGTACTTCATACATTAACTCTTTAAAAGATCCGTTTCTTTCACAAAAGTCACACAATACCCGTAGTATAAAAATAGAGTGACTATCTTTTTAAGTAAATCAAAACACTTCCCTTTGTAAAATCAAGTAATAACATTATTTTCCAAACGTTCAAGTTTGCCTAATTTCAAATGCTCAAGTTTCTCATTTTCGAAAGGTTTCGTAGTTCATAGTCTTAATCATTTAATAATATAATTCTCTTTTAAAACAATCTGAGAAACATATACCTTATGTGTGAGTAGGTTATTCTTGTTCATAACAATCTTATTAAAGCAGCCATGATCTAGGAAATGTAATATCATTTTATCTCATCTTAGCTTCTATGCAGATGGAGGTTTCTACTGGTTTTAATAATACTTTATTAGTCAAAACATTTCCCTTTATTAACGCTGCAGTGGGTCGTTCGATACTTATTCTGATTTTCGAAATCAGTAAAACATTATTCCTTTTAAAAACCAAGTACTCATTACTCACGAATGAGGTTTCACACTTTAACAAAATTCATATTAATTCAAATTAAGTCAAGTCTCTTATCTTTTAAGATCAAGTCTCTTAACTTCTAAAATCAGTAAACCATTCTTTTTACTTCTCTTAAGTCGTTATACCTAACTTCCCATAAAGCTAGTATAACTCTTAAGCTTTTAAAACCAAGTATTACTCTTCTTTAAAAAAGGTTTCTTAATTCTTTTGAAATACTTCAAGATTCTTATTATTTAGACTCAAGTCAAAGACATCGCAGTAAAACCACGTTCAGTTAACACACGTACGTCTACCGTACTATATATATTCTTTTAAAATATCATGCTCAAGAGGATAGGAAGAATCACATACCTCGCGACGATTATCGACTATTAGCAAAACGCTCCACCGCTATAACCCGGCTAGCCTTTTCCACCGCCGAGTAGAATACGCCACTCGCGATCTTCAACCTATAACGGTTATACAAGTCTATCAATGTCTAGACTACTCGGTAGAATAAATCTAGATACAAGATTCTACGGAAAATTGGCAAGACTTCCCACCACAAACTTTACAAGTCTCAGAATACACCCTATGTAAGTCTGATTCAATTCCCTTCTTATATACCTTCCTTGTATATAACTTATACTTAATTCTTATACTTCAACAGTATGTAAACTTTAATTACAATAGAAGGTCAAGAGTATTTACCTCGGTAAGCCCAAAATTATCCAAGTTTAAATGTCGATCCTGAGCAACGTTTAGCTCCTACTCTGGGTGCTCCAACCCGCTCCAAACAACCCTTAGAAGTTCTATTCAACTTCTTCTTAATACTTCAACCGGCTATGAAGATTTTCCTTAGGGTTTCGTTTTGTGACTGAAGGGAAGTATAATAGTATTTCTGGGCTTTTAGTATAGGGGTAACCTTGGAATACTACAAGGTATTTGGCCAAGGTATTTTGGAATAGTAATAACACTTGGAGAATACTTTCTACCAAGGGGGGGGGGGTGTATTTACGAGAACAACTCTCAAGGTAGGGGGGGGTTTCGGCCAAGGCTTTCTCAAAGGGGGGAGGGGTGCTCTTGGACGAGAGCAACAAGAAGAGGGGAGGGATTTTCAAGACTTAGAAAATGTTTTAGGGATGAAGAAGTCTTCAACTCAAGGGGGTATTTATAGGGAAATCAATGGCCAAGATTAAGCCAAGTGGTGGGCAAGTGTAGGGTGAGGATTTGGGCAAGTGTACCTTATCCATCTACCACACAAATATCACAAATATCCTACCAACCCTTGACCCACAAATCGTGCAAGAAGACGCCCACAATGCCGTCCACTTTGAGGGTGACACATGTCACCCTCCCGTTGGTCCAAAATATATCATCTCTCGGAAAAATCCGCAAAAAATATAAATGACATAGCCGTAATTTTCCGCCCATGAAGTTTTGTAAAATGTTTCGTCGAAAAACGATTCTTTGCGGTAGTTGTGAACAAAAATTTCGTCCCTAATGCCAACTTAAGACTTAAACTTTGTACGTACGCCCTCACGTACATACTCTGGAAATACGGGGTATAACATTCTCCCCTCCTTAGAAACATTCGTCCCGAATGTTCCTTCTCAAGACAGATAACGATAACGTTCCTCTTAACATAAACAAGTTGCCAATGCCATATCTGGCCACAAAACAACACACGCGCCAATACTTAATCCAAGTCTACGAGGAATCACCTCTAGCATCACAAAAGATCCCACCCAAGGTCTAAAATATACTCCCTTCGCACCTTCACTTACAAAAGAAATGGTCCCTTCTATGTTCTTAACACATGCCCGCTTCTTTCCTTACTCGTCGTACCTTTCTCGTACACTCGAACTCTTTCTTACCACATTTCTGTTACTGCTTCAATTTCCAAAATCTTTGGGTTACTATCTCCAACTTGGTCATCATTAACTGGGATCACTCTGGATGGATCTCCGATACTTTCCCGAACATAGCAACACGAAAGACCGAACGTACTGCTTCCTAAGTCGGATGGCAATGCTAACTTATAGGCACCCTGTCCTATTCTTCACATGATTTGAAAACGCTCCAAGTACCTCAGGCTAAGTTTCCTCTGTTTTCCAAAACTCGTCACTCCCTTTCCGGGGTGGTACCTTCAAGAATACCGACCGTCAACCTAAACTTCAAGTGTCGACGTCGATTATCCGCATGACTTCTGTTGACCCTGAGCTGCCAATAACCTCTTCTGGATAAGCTTCACCCTATCCACATCCTGCTGAAACAAGTATGAACCAACTATCTGAACCTTGCCAACATCAAACCAATCGACCGACAACTTACACTTCCGCCCCTACAAGGCTTCATAAGGCAAATCCGAACACTAAAATGGTGGCTAAAAACACTCCCTCAACAGGAGGCGACAATCCTCACAGCTACCCCTGAGATCCAAACACTGGCCCGAGGGCGAATGCGATACTGAGACTCACCTGAGTTCCTAACCCTGCCTGGTAAAACCTCCAGAAAAGAAATAGCCGTAACCTGGGCTCCACTGCCTGTCATAGTAAAAGTAGGAACCCCGTGCAGTCTTACAACCTTCCTGATATATAACATCTCTCATAACCCTCTGCCGAGTAAACGGTCCTGACTGAAAGACAAGATGGGCTGACCTCATCGGCCCGACTACTGGTCGAACGCATCCACGAACTCGTACGTTGGTTAACTAAACTGGGGCCTAACACCCTCGTGACCCTACCACCTGGCGGGACCACCCCGAACTGACCCCACCACAAAGCAGGCCTCGGGTTGACCCGCGACATGGCCTCAACCCGACCCACTATTGCGCAAAAAAAACACTTGTTCCCCGATCCGGAAAAAATCTCACTAATCAAGTCACGAAAACCTAGTGGTCTTTTTAGCTCAACTACCCTCTTTCATTACATACCACTCAGGGACTTATCACACACACATATCCCACGTGTACTATGCACTCCGATAAGGTCAATATAAAAATAAATCTTTTACTCGAGATGGCCTCGCCTCTAAGGTCTCAATGTATAACATTCTAAGGCTCACACTTTCCCTTATCCCCAAACTTACCCTTCTAACTAATCATGTTTCAAATCACAATTTTTAACATAATGCTATCTGAACACAACACTTGTGATATACTCATCTTATCAAACATACAAATTTCTAGAGGGTTAAGGATATACCTGCATCTACTGCTTCACTTCCCTTTGTCGTTCTAATAAATCCTGCCCTGTTGGGCGGATAGCTAGGGAAGATGATGAACTAGCCACTGATCCCGAAGGCTGAGTCTATACATCCGCGCCACCTGTGGTCGGACAATTTCTCGCAAAATGGCCCTGCTGGCCGCAAGCAAAACAAGTTGTCGAAGAAGTACGACACTCCTCACAATGACACTTACCACAACGGCCACACCGAGGTGGGGGTGGCCTCCTTTGGCTAACACCCCTACCTCTCCGAGCCATCAATCATGAATCGATCCGTAGGTGAGTCCTCCTACTTGCATCCCTCCTACTAGGACACCTTCGACACATGGCCACGGCGGCGCAGGTAAAACAAGCATCAACAAAAAGACGACATTCCCCGGGATGACGCCTGCCATACTGTGAATACTGAGGTAAAACTGAATCCGGCTGGCTAGAACCTACGTAGCTGTGAACCGGAAGCCCTGAACCTGAACCCTGTGGAGGACCACTCTGCACTGGTGGAGGTGCATATCTAATCTGCTGCTGAGGCGGTTCGCCTCGAAAGTTACCAAAGGATCCTGCCGATCGGGCCCTCTTCTGCTGTCCTTGATTAATATGTCGATCTCTACGTTTCTCAGCCTGCTGCGCATAAGTCCGTACGCAGGCCATGCTCAAGCCTGACTGAAGAGCTACTCTTGCACAACCCTCTCTTAGATAGTCATCAAGACCCGTGATAAATCGGTACATAATATACTCTATGGTAGCCAAATCCATAGCTAATGTGGTCGCCTCTTTGCAATCCATACTTTCAATTCGGGTCGTGGGCGAAGGTTCAAATATCATGGCCGCAGATGAGGCTGCCATGTGCTAAACTCTCTTTGGCCGCGACGTCGCAGAACTCCTGAATGAAGCACCACCCAGTGATGATTGGGCTCGTGCCTAGTAACCTCTCTGCTCTGCTCGCGGCTCCGCCATTGCGCTTGCCGCCGGGCGGGTTGCCTTACGCGGAGGCATAACAGTAAGGGAAAGAAATACGTTAGAGGGGTCCAACTTATAACACATCTCTAAGGCACGATCTCAGAGTGAGAAGAATGGAAACCAATCCTAAATATCCTATAGCCTCCTGATTATTGGTGTGGTGCACAACACACCGATAATCAAGATTCTACTAGATACGGTCTGTAGACACTTTCCGAGGATTAATTGCTCTGATACCACTTTTTTCACGACCGAACCGGGCGTGGATCGTGCCTACCGGGCACCCAGTAGACATACGTCAGTAATCGTGGAACATAAAACAAGACATGAAATAATAGGAAGTGTAAAACAGTTTTTCTGCGAAAAGTTGCCTTTCGGCATATATATATATAAAAACTTAAATCCGAACAGTTACATCCCATTTACAACTCTGCCCACAACAGTACTACAGACCTCTAAGAATGATAACAACAATGGCGGGACACGGCCCCGCCATACCCCTGAATGTAAGTACCTACAACGACAGGGGACTATACCCAAGATAAGCCTCCGGAGAAACGGAGCTTCCCAAACGCTGAACTGTGACCCTTTGAGCGAGGATCAACACTCGTGTACCTCTACCTGCGGCATGAACGCAGCTCCCGGCGAGGTCGATAACAACGGTACCAAGTATGTGAAATCGAAAATACGTAAATGAAATCATAGTAGTCTATATAAAGCGGGAGACATGTATGATAACCAAACTACGATTCACAATAAATAAGCGATCATGTCAAGTCGAGGACTCACACGTCAAAGTCACCACTCAAATATAACTATGGGTCTCACGCCACAACATCAATCATGCGTGGAATACCTTCCTCACCGCCATCTATGATATAAAAGCACCAGAATACACATGAACACGGGTCCACTGTGTCATAATAAAACCGTCGGTAAGTACGAAGGCATAGCCGACTACTAAAACCACAGCACCAACAAGGTCATAAATCGTATCACGAGTGCTGTCTGCACCGCCACATGATCGGCCGCCACTCGCGCGAGATCAAATATCGCGTCTAGTCCTGAAACTTCCCGCACTCGCATAGGCCACTCACATAGGCGCATGAGGTATTCCCGCGTCGAGGGTAGCTACTCCCGGCGTTCACCGACTCGCATCCGCGTGGCACATAGACCGCATGACCACAAAGGCCGCACACTAACACGGAACTCTCGTAGCTCGCATAGGTCCCTGGACCGCGTGAGGTATTCTCGAATCATGGTCCTGCATCACTGAGTCTACCCGCGACGGAGGCGACAACCCTGTATCATGTCAAGAGGTGAGTGATATAATACTAACATAACAGCTTATCGTTAAACAACATAAGCACAACAAGAGAAACCCCTTTACACAAACATCACAAGATACTAACACACGTAGCATCCTAACATATTTACTTATCAAATCAACAAGAAAGTATTACAAGGCTATCACAAACCAACACCATCAAGTTATTCACACAAGGTACTTTCTACTTTATGTTAACAAGTTCGGGTTTTTATCCCCAAAGTACTTCATACATTAACTCTTTAAAAGATCCGTTTCTTTCACAAAAGTCACACAATACCCGTAGTACAAAAATAGAGTGACTATCTTTTTAAGTAAACCAAAACACTTCCCTTTGTAAAATCAAGTAATAACATTATTTTCCAAACGTTCAAGTTTGCCTAATTTCAAATGCTCAAGTTTCTCATTTTCGAAAGGTTTCGTAGTTCATAGTCTTAATCATTTAATAATATAATTCTCTTTTAAAACAATCTGAGAAACATATACTGTTACACCCCGTAAGTCCAGGACATGTATAAGAGAATGTACGCAAGGAAACAAGACTTGGACATTAGTACGAAAGGAAGAATTGTTCTTCCGACGAAAAATCTTCCGGACGTCGGAAAGGAAAAATGTTCGTTATTGAGAATTGGATTCTCAAAATGTATTATTTGAAGAGTATGGAACTTATTAATATTATGGAAATTTATTTTTACGGATTTGGTCACGTGGGGCCCACCCGAGGAATTTTACGTTTTGTGGGGCCCACGAGGGTTACGGAATTTTATGGACGAATGAGAGGGCAACACGTGGTACCCCCATAAGTGGTCTTGGTCGAATTAGAGGAGGGGTAATATGGTCATTGAACCTCTTGGAAGATAAGTCTTCAAAGCTTGACATAATTGACTAGTCAACTTGCCACTTAGGCTTGATCCATGTGATTTTAATCCTAGCCTCACATTTGTTTAAGTCTAAACCCTCCAATATGTGTTATATACTAACTAGTAGCAAGACTTGGCATTTCTACACTTAGAAAAATTAGAGAGCCCTTGTGCTTGAGAGAAGAGCTCTCGGGTTTGCATCCATGTCCACACAAAAAAATTTAGTTTTTGATCCATTAGCCACAAGACTTAAACCCAATGTCCCTAAGGGTTTTGTAAGGATATCTCAATAGAAAGATTTCGGAAAAAACGCATTTTTACGTTAGTCGTAATGCGGAAACTAATGGAGTTCTTCAACTTTGAAGTTGGAACTTGAAGAGGGGTTCTTCATAGGCTTCCAAGGAGTGCCTGGAGCGGGTTGGAACCTAAGGAAAGGAGCTAAGAATTGCTAAGGCGCGACTTTGGAATCTTGGAAATTTTAAGGGCTTATAAAGGTATAAATTTTGTCGTTTTAGTAGTTAAGACTTACTTATTGTTGTAGCTATGGATTTTAGCAAGCATGTGTTATATAGTATGAAGTTTGATATGTTTATTGGCTATTGGAACCCTAATCCGAAATCTAGCATGTTTAACTTTAAGGTTTCAATTCTAGTCGATTATTAGTCTAAGCGTCGCATGTTGTATAAAGAAGGAAATTGTAGTTGTTGAAGTTGTTTAGACTATATAACATTGTTATACCCCGTATTTCCAGAGTATGTACGTGAGCGCGTACGTATTATAATTTGAGCCTTAAAGTTGGCTAGTTTCGAAATTTGTACACAACACCCGATTAGAGTCGTTTTTCGACGAAACGTTTCCACAGCTTTCGTAGGGAAAATTCCGGCTATGGCATTTTTAATTTTTACGGATTTTTCCGAGAGACGAAACATTTTGGACCAACGAGAGGGCGACACTTGTCACCCTCTAATTGGAAGGAGTGGACGGCAAAAGCTAGCCTTTTTCACGTTTTTGGTGTTGAATTTTTGGTCAAGGGTTAGGTAGGATATTTTGTGTAGATGGATAAGGTAGCACATGGCTAAATCTTGGCCTTACACTTGCTATGCACTTGTCTTCATCTTGGCCATTGGTTGGCCTTCACTTGACCTATAAATACCCCTCTAAGTTGAAGACTTTCTTCATCCAAAACTTGAGCAATCTATCTAAGTCTCAAATACTCCTCCTCTTGTCTTGCTATCGTCCCAAAGTCCCCTCCCCTTTGAGCAAGGCCCTTGGCCGAGAGCCTCCTCCCCTTTGTGGTGCCTCAGCCCAGGGTACACCCCCTAGCCTAGTTGTCTCGTATAAATACCCCTTTTTGTGGTATAGAAATACTCTCCTAGTATTGTTATAATGCCCAAATACCTCGCCCAAATACCTTATAGTATTCCCAGGTTACACTTTTTCAAAAGCCCAAAAATACTATTATACTTCCTCACACAAAAACGAAACCCTAAGTAAATCTTCACCCGTAGTTGAAGTGTTAAGTAGAAGTTGGTTAGAACTTCTAAGGGTTGTTTGGAGCGGTCGAGCGCACTGAGTAGGAGCTAAACCTTGCTCAGATCGACATTTAAACTTGGATAATTTTGGGCTTACCGAGGTAAACATTCTTGACCTCTTGTTGTAATTGGAAATTACATGTTGTAGGAGTATATAGTTAAGTATACTATATAGAATCAACATAGTTGTGCGGCAATGTCTTTTGACTTAAGCTGAATAATACTTACAGAATGTCTTGCGACTTAAGCCTGAATTTTAAAAGTGAATCGTAATTACATAGTGTATCAGATAAGAGACTTGTGTAGCATTCTTGTGTAGTAGAATGGTACACGCCCTGTTAGACGTGTTAACCCCCCAGTTGGCTTGGTAGCCGGCCTCGATAGAGAGAGATTTACGCCGTCATGTGGGAAAGGTCTTCGCGAATTTTCTCGTAGAATATTCTACATTGAGATCTAAAGATATTAATAGCGCTTTGTGGCCTCTATAGGTTGTAGTACTACGTGTGGCGTGATCTACTTAGCTTAAGGAGTAGCCGACGGTTTGAGGTACTTGGAGCATTTTGCTATTAGTCGATAATCGTCGCGAGGTATGTGAACCTCTCCCTATCTTTTCTAGCATGATATGTGTGAGCTATGTAGTGCGGTGAGACGCATACGTGTTAACTGTATTTGGTTGTTTTAAAACATAAGTGTTATACTAGCTTTATGGGAAGTTAGGTATAACGTCTTAAGGGTGGTAAAATGAATGGTTTATTAATTTCAAAAGTTAAGAGATTGGATCTTATAAATAAGAGACTTAACTTAAATGAATTAATATGGATTTTGTGTGAAACCTCATTCGTGAGTAATGAGTACTTGGTTTTTAAAAGGAATAACGTTTTACTGATTTCATAAATCAGAATGTGTATCAATAAACCACTGCAGCGTTAATAAAGGAAAATGTAATGAATAACTAAGTATTATTAAAACCAAGAGAAACCTCCATCTGCATAAGCTAAGATGAGACAAAATGATATTACATTTTCTAGATCATGGCTGCTTAATAAGATTGATTATGAACAAGATTAACCTACTCACCTATGGCATATGTTACTCTATTGTTTTAAAAAGAGGTTAAGACATTGAACTATGAAACTTTTCTAAAAAGAGACTTGCGTAATTGAAATTAGGCAAACTGGAACTTTTAGGAAAAAAGGCATTGTGTTGTCTTAAAATGGTTTAAAACATAAAGTGTTATAACAGCTTTGTGGGAAGTTGGTTATAACGACTTTATGAAAACAAAAGAAGGGTTTTATCATTTGTTTTAATGCGGTAACTTGAATTTTAAAAGAAAAGTATTTGGGTCCAAAAGGAAGGCATGGTATTGCCTTAATTTGATCTTAAAAGGAAAGTATGAAAGTTGTTTTGGTTTACTTAAATGATATAAGTCACACATTTTTTTATATACTACGGTATCGGGTGACTTTTAGAAAATGAATGAATCTCTTAAAAGGAATTTACGACGTAGTACTTTAGGGTTAAAATCCGACTTTGACATAAAATGAAAGTACTTGAGTTGTGTGTAACTTGCTTATGCTTGTTGTTATGAAACTTGACCATGTTACGTGTGATAGCCTTGTTATGCAAGTAATCGTATTTCTACTCGACTACGGTTCATCCGAATGTATTTCATTTGATTACCGGCTCATCCGAATGTATTTCACTTGATTACCGGTTCATCCGAATGTATTTCACTGACACGGCTCATCCGAATGTATTTCACTTGATTCACGGCTCATCCGGGAATGTATTTCACTCGACACGGCTCATCCGGAATGTATTTCACTTGACTACCGGCTCATCCGGAATGTATTCCACTCGACTACGGCTCATGGGACGAACCGGAAATGTATTCCACACGTTGATATATTAGGTCAATAAGATTGGCAGAGACCTATTATGCGTATCACATGATTTGTAACTAGATCGCCAGCTGAGGCGAGTTCCACGCGTGAGGATGACTTTTGTGGCGTGAGTCCTCGCTTGACATGATCGCTCTTATGTTGTGAATCAGTAGTTTGGTTATCATACATGTCTCCCGCTTTATATAGACTATTATGATTTCATTTACGATTTTACGCTTCACATACTTGGTACTGTTATCGACTCTCCTTCGGCCGTGTTCATGCCGCAGTAAAGGTACATCGATCGCCGATCCCGCTTATAGGATCACATTCGGCGTGTTGAAGCTCCGCCTTCGAGGCTTATCTTTGGTATTTTACCCGAGTCCAGAGGTTCTTGTACATTCTGTGGTATGGCGGGCCCCGTCCCGTCATAGTTGTTGTCACTTCTTAGAGGTCCGTAGTATCGCAGGCGTAGTCCGAAAAGGATAACTGTCGTATTTATGTATATATACCGGGCGCGCATCGCTTTGGTTGGCCTGCTTATTTATCATGTCTCTTAATTCATGTTCATGTTTTTATTTCCGCGATTTTCTCGATGATGTATCACAGGTGCCCGGTAAGGCACGATCACGCCCTGTTCGGTCGTGACAAAAGTGGTATCGAGCGATTAGTCCTCTGAAAGTGTCTGCACCGTGTTCAGTAGAGTCTTGATTATCGGTGTGTTGTGCACCACATCTATAATCGTGAGGCTATAGGACATTTAGGATCGTTTCCATTCTTCTCATTCCGAGATCGTGCCTGTGAGTCGTGTGATAAGTTGGACCCTCCGACGTATTCCTTTCCTTTACCGCTATGCCTCCGCGTAGTGCAACCTGTGCCCAGATGGGCAAGGCAATGAGGAGTCGTTAGTGAGATACAGAGGAGTACGAGGCGCAGCGGCCAAGACTGAGATAGTGCCCGACGGCGGGTTTCGCGACGCCACAAGACCAAAGAAGTTTAGAGCCGCAGCGATGGTCTGCCGAGACTACAAGACTGAGCCTCCACCCCACACCGGAGCAGATGAGACGGGTACAAGGAGATGGCCCGCCATCGCCGTGGTCGTGGCCGATATGGCGATAGGTCGATGCAGCAGCCCAAATTTCAAGAGCACCCGTAGTTCACCCCGAGCGCATACTGAGGCTACGTGACTTTCGAGTCAGTAGCCTCCAGTTGTTCTATGGATCGAGCCGAGGACGACCTCGTGAGTTTATCCGACAGCCACGCAGATCGCGAGTGATCGAGCCTCGAGGCAGTCGGTGGTATTGGTTCGCATCACCGCGTGATACTGCAGCTTGGATCGTTTGATTCGCGAGCTGTCCCGGAAGAGCATGCACTTCCAGCAGTTTGGGGACGAGTTCTCGAGGCATTTCTTGCACATTTCTTGCCTCCATGCATGGCGAGGGCTCGGGCCGACATATTTTTGACATTAAGGCGTGACGGGCGACGGTTAGAGAGTACAATGTGGAGTTCGACTCATTAGCTCGGTATGCTCACTGTGGTAGCCGAGATATGGAGGGCCAGTACACCGCCACGCCACCGGGTGGATGATTACTGGCGAGGCTTATGCGGGTGTAGCTCTTCACCGGGCATGGACATTGCCCGCACGCAAGCTCATGCACCAGATGCGAGGCACGGAGAGGTCGGCGGAATGACCGAGATCAGCAGAAGAGGCCGCAAAGCAGGTCCTTTGGTAACTTTCGGCGGACCGCCTCAAGAATGCCTAGTTATGTACCTCCACCAAGACATGAGTGGTCCTCCGCGCCTTCGTGTCGCTCGGGGTATTCGAGTCGGTCGAGCTCGTGGCTTCCGTTCACGAGTTTACGTGAGTGCTAGCGGCCAGGATTCATATCCTCAGCCGGTGTACGCGATGTAGCAAACATCATCCCGGAATGTCGTCTTTTACCGGTGCTTGTTTCACCGCGCCGTCGTGGCCATGGACGAGATCGTGCTTATAGGAGAGGTACCGCAAAGATGACGCAGCCTCCGGATCGCGGCGTGTTCATCGCCTTCTACGATTATGCGCCATGCAGGCGCATTTATGATTAGAGTGAGCGGTAGCTTCGGTATATCCTTAACCTCTGAGGCTTGTATGTTTTGATGTTATGTTAATGTGTTAAGTGTTATGTTCGAATAGCTTTGTGCTAAAATGTGATTTAGGAACCTCGTTGGGGAAAAAGGGTAAGCTCAGGGTGAGAAAATGATGAACCTTAGAATATTACAATTGAGACCTTAGATGTGCGCCGCTTGAGTACAAGATTTCGCGAGTGATCCCGGTCGAGTGCATTTTTTTTGCCTCGAATGTATTGTGTGATAAGTCCTGGTTGGGTAAATGAAAGTGGTATCTTTCATGATGTGATTTAGCAAGATTGTTCCGTGTCGGCGAGCAAGAGTCGGGCGCGACAAATGGTCGGGTTGGGCCATGTTGCGCCAACCCGCACTGCTTCGAGTGGGGTCACCTGGGTGGTCCCGCCAGTGGTAGGTCACGAGGTGCTGGGCCCAAGTTTAGTTGACCATCGATGAGTGCGTCGCGTGTCCGACTGCGGTCGTGAAGGCCGGAATGGCCTTAGGAAGATTGAGGCTAGTAAGATAACCAAGTTGGAGGTGGTGACTCAAGGTTTTGAAATCGCGACGATCAAGGAAGTGTACGATATGAGAAGAGTTCAAGTGTTCGGGAAGCGGCACGACGAGTAAAGGCAGGAGAGTACGTGTGTTACTTTGTTGCCATGTGTGGCATTGGAAATTTGTTTAAAGTTAAGAGGAACTTTATCGTTATCCGCTTGAGAAGGAACATTCGGACGAATGTTTCTAAGGAGGGGAGAATGTTATACCGTATTTCCAGTATGTACGTGAGCGCAGACGTATTATAATTTGAGCCTTAAAGTTGGCTAGTTTCAAATTTGTACACAACACCCGACAGAGTCGTTTTTAAACGTTTCCACAACTTTCGTAGGAAAATTCCGCTATGGCATTTTTAATTTTTACGGATTTTTCCGAGAGACGAAACATTTTGGACCAACGAGAGGCGACACTTGTCACCCTCTAATTGGAAGGATGGACGGCAAAGCTAGCCTTTTCACGCTTTTGGTGTTGAATTTTTGGTCAAGGGTTAGGTAGGATATTTTGTGTAGATGGATAAGGTAGCACATGGCTAAATCTCGCCTTACACTTGCTATGCACTTGTCTTCATCTTCGCCATTGGTTGGCCTTCACTTGACCTATAAATACCCTCTAAGTTGAAGACTTTCTTCATCCAAAACTCGAGCAATCTATCTAAGTCTCAAATACTCCTCCTCTTGTCTTGCTATCGTCCAAAGTCCCCTCCCTTTGAGCAAGGCCCTCGCGAGAGCCTCCTCCCTCATGTGGTGCCACTGGCCAGGGTACACCCCCAGCCTAGTTGTCTCGTATAAATACCCCTTTTTGTGGTATAGAAATACTCTCCTAGTATTGTTATAATGCCCAAATACCTGCCCAAATACCTTATAGTATTCCCAAGGTTACACTTTTTCAAAAGCCCGTAAAATACTATTATACTTCCTCACCACAAAAACGAAACCCTAAGTAAATCTTCACCCGTAGTTGAAGTGTTAAGTAGAAGTTGGTTAGAACTTCTAAGGGTTGTTGGAGCGGGTTGAGCGCACGAGTAGGAGCTAAACCTTGCTCAGGATCGACATTTAAACTTGGATAATTTTGGGCTTATCGAGGTAAACATTCTTGACCTCCTGTTGTAATTGGAAATTACATGTTGTAGGAGTATATAGTTAAGTATACTATATATAGAACTGAACATAGTTGTGCGGCAATGTCTTTTGACTTAAGCCTGAATAATACTTACGGCAATGTCTTGCGACTTAAGCCTGAATTTTAAAAAGTGAACTGAACTGTAATTACATAGGACTGTATTACAGTAGACTTGTGTAGCATTACTGTGTAGTAGAATTGTACACGTCCGGTTAGACGTGTTAACCCCCCCTGGTTGGCTTGGTAGCCTACTCGATAGAGAGGAGATTTACTGCCATGTGCGGGAAGGTGCTGCCGAATTTTCTGTAGAATATTCTACATTGAGATCTAAAGATATTAATAGGCGCTTTGTGGCCTCTATAGGTTGTAGTACTACGTGTGGCGTGATCTACTTAGCTTAAGGAGTAGCCGACGGTTTGAGGTACTTGGAGCATTTTGCTATTAGTCGATAATCGTCGCGAGGTATGTGAACCTCTCCCTATCTTTTCTAGCATGATATGTGTGAGCTATGTAGTACGGTAGACGCATACGTGTTAATCGTATTTGGTTGTTTTAAAACATGTTGTTATACTAGCTTTATGGGAAGTTAGGTATAACGCCTTAAGGTGGTAAATGAATGGTTTATTAATTTCAAAAGTTAAGAGATTGGATCTTATAAATAAGAGACTTAACTTAAATGAATTAATATGGATTTTGTGTGAAACCTCATTCGTGAGTAATGAGTACTTGGTTTTTAAAAGGAATAACGTTTTACTGATTTCTAAATCGTAACGTATCAATAAACCACCGCAGTTAATAAAGGAAAATGTAATGAATAACTAAGTATTATTAAAACCATAGAAACCAATCCATCTGCATAGAAGCTAAGATGAGACAAAATGATATTACATTTTCTAGATCATGGCTGCTTAATAAGATTGATTATGAACAAGATTAACCTACTCACCTATGGCATATGTTACTCTATTGTTTTAAAAAGAGGTTAAGACATTGAACTATGAAACTTTTCTAAAAGAGACTTGCGTAATTGAAATTAGGCAAACCGGAACTTTAGGGAAAAGAAAGGCATTGTGTTGTCTTAAAATGGTTTAAAACATAAAGTGTTATAACACTTTGTGGGAAGTTGGTTATAACGACTTTATGAAAACAAAGAAGGGTTTTATCATTTGTTTTAATGCGTAACTTGACTTTTAAAGAAAAGTATTTGGGTCCAAAGGAAGGCATGGTATTGCCTTAATTTGATCTTAAAAAGGAAAGTATGAAAGTTGTTTTGGTTTACTTAAATGATATAAGTCACACATTTTTGTATATACTACGTGTATCGTGTGACTTTTAGAAAAGGAATGAATCTCTTAAAAGGAATTTACGTACGTAGTACTTTAGGGTTAAAATCCGGACTTTGACATAAAATGAAAGTACCTTGAGTTGTGTGTAACTTGCTTATGCTTGTTGTTATGAAACTTGACCATGTTACGTGTGATAGCCTTGTTATGCAAGATCGTGTTCTACTCGACTACCGGTTCATCCGAATGTATTTCACTTGATTACGGCTCATCCGAATGTATTTTACTTGATTACCGGCTCATCCGAATGTATTTCACTCGACTACGGTTCATCCGAATGTATTTCACTTGATTACCGTTCATCCGAATGTATTTCACTTGATTACACGGTTCATCCGAATGTATTTCACTCGACTACCGGCTCATCCGAATGTATTTCACTTGACTACGGCTCATCCGAATGTATTCCATTTCGACTACCGGTTCGCTGGATGAACCGAAATGTAATCCACACGTTGCTATATTAGGTCCATAAGATGGGCGAGACACATGCGTATCACATGATTTGTACCTAGATCACGGCGGTGGCGAAGGAGTTCCACGCGTGAGGATGACTTTGTGGCGTGAGTCCTCGGCTCGACATGATCGCTCTTATGTTGTGCGAATCGTAGTTTGGTTATCATACATGTCTCCGCTTTATATAGACTATTATGATTTCATTTACTGATTTTTACGCTTTCACATACTTGGTACTGCAGATCGACCTCCTTCGAGGCCGTTCATGCCGCAGTAAAGGTACATCGATCGCCGATCCCCGCTTATAGGATCACATTCAGCGTGTTGAAGCTCCGTTCCTTCGAGGCTTATCTTTGGTATGTTACCGAGTCCAGGTTCTTGTACATTCGTGGTATGGCGGGCCTGCCCCATCATAGTTGTTGTCACTTCTGAGGTCCGTAGTAATGCAAGGGGCGTAGTCCGTAAAAGGATAATTGTTCGTATTTATGTATATATACCGGGCGCGATCGCTTTGGTTGGCCTGTTTATTTATCATGTCTCTTAATTCATGTTCATGTTTTTATTTCCGCTGATTTTCTCTGATGATGTATCACTAGGGTGCCCGGGGTAAGGCACCAGTCACGGGCCCGGGTTCGGGTCGTGACAAACATGTTAGACCTTAGAACTTGGAATTGTAAGAATGATTGAAAAAGACTTAGTGTTGTTCTAGAAGTTGGCCGAGAATTGGCTAGTGTGCATTAGACTACTTCGTATGAATTGTGGGGCGGAATTTTACACGTATTGTAAGGCGTGTAATCCCTTTTGTTTGGTTGTTGTTTGGAGCCTTAAATGTGGCTTGTTGGCTATTGTATTCAGCCTTGAAAAAGGTGGCAAAGTGAGTAGAAACAAAGGAAGCGCTGCCCGATTTTCCGTAGAATTAGAGACCAAATACTTAGTATTATTCTACGTTAGAGACTAGAAGTTGATAGTCTTGTTGTGACCATTATAGGTTGACACTTCTACGTACGGCGTATTCGGCTTAGCTTGTGGATTTAGCCGAAAAGGTATGTGAACTATCTCCTCTTCTAGCATGATTCCTTAGAATAAAGAAAGTAAGTTCTACTCCTTGAATGATCCATTCCTTGCTTGTATTTGGATTGCCTAAAATAGAATTTGTTCTATGTACTTCCTTGAGTGTACTTTGATGTTTAAATTGTAAGTAGTATAATCCATTTCCTTAGGGAAGTTTGGATTCTTAAAAGTGAAGGTATTTTTCTTAAAGTACATAGAGACTTGAAAAGGAAGTGGTTTCCAAACCTTTTGGCTAGTGCCTTAGTTCTAAAACCTAAAGGTCATTATAATGACTTTAGGGGAGTCAAAGGAGTGATTTACTTATTTGATTTAAAAGAGGAGAAATGACATGATTTAAGAGAAGTAACTTGCGTTAAGGGTGAAGTTACTTGAGGTTTAAAAAGTAGAAGAAAACTTGTTTTCTAACTATTAAGAGACTTGAAGTATTTTGAAAGTTAAGAACTTGATTTGTAAGTATGTGATACTTGGTTTTAATAGTATAAGTCTCTTGGTTATTGAAGGAATGAATACGTCTAAAACCATAAAGGGTTATAACGGTTTTATGGGAAGTTGGTTATAACGGCTTTATGGAAGGTTTAGAAAGTTGTCTATTTTGATTAAATCGGCATACGTTGCCTAGATTGTGAAAATTTGGAGTTACTTGATTTCAAGCTTTGAAATGAGTTTTCTAAAAGTGTAGTAACTTACTTTAAAAAATAGACACGCCTTGATACTACAGGTGTTAGTATCTTGGGGCTTTACATAGAAATGAGTCTTTTATAAAGGAATGTACGTACGTAGTACTTTGGCTTGTTAAAAGAGAATTATTCTAAGTGTGCCTTGATAAGTACTTTGGCTTGTTAAAAGAGAATTATTCTAAGTGTGCCTTGATAAGTACTTTGGCTTGTTAAAAGAGAATTATTCTAAGTGTGCCTTGATAAGTACTTTGGCTTGTTAAAAGAGAATTATTCTATGTATGCCTTGATTAGTACTTTGGCTTGTTAAAAGAGAATTATTCTAAGTGTGCCTTGATAAGTACTTTGGCTTGTTAAAAGAGAATTATTCTATGTATAACTTGATTAGTACTTTGGCTTGATAAATTGAGGATTTGTCTAAGTGTGCCTTGATAAGTACTTTGGCTTGTTAAAAGAGAATTATTCTAAGTGTGCCTTGATAAGTACTTTGGCTTGTTAAAAGAGAATTATTCTAAGTGTGCCTTGATAAGTACTTTGGCTTGTTAAAAGAGAATTATTCTATGTATGCCTTGATTAGTACTTTGGCTTGTTAAAAGAGAATTATTCTAAGTGTGCCTTGATAATTACTTTGGCTTGTTAAAAGAGAATTATTCTATGTATAACTTGATTAGTACTTTGGCTTGATAAATTGAGGATTTGTCTAAGTGTGCCTTGATAAGTGCTTTGGCTTGTTAAAAGAGAATTATTCTAAGTGTGCCTTGATAATTACTTTGGCTTGTTAAAAGAGAATTATTCTAAGTGTGCCTTGATAAGTACTTTGGCTTGTTAAAAGAGAATTATTCTATGTATGCCTTGATTAGTACTTTGGCTTGTTAAAAGAGAATTATTCTAAGTGAGCGATGATAAGTACTTTGGCTTGTTAAAAGAGAATTATTCTATGTATAACTTGATTAGTACTTTGGCTTGATAAATTGAGGATTTGTCTAAGTGTGCCTTGATAAGTACTTTGGCTTGTTAAAAGAGAATTATTCTAAGTGTGCCTTGATAAGTACTTTGGCTTGTTAAAAGAGAATTATTCTAAGTGTGCCTTGATAAGTACTTTGGCTTGTTAAAAGAGAATTATTCTATGTATAACTTGATTAGTACTTTGACTTGATAAATTGAGAATTTGTCTAAGTATGTCGTGATAAGTACTTGGGCTTGTTAATTGAGAATTGCCTATGTGCCGGAAATAGCGGTTGTGTGCTATTGGTATATCACTGTCGTTTGGTCATTCCCGTTTGTGGCATTTGCATAATTCGTGGATTTGCTACCCACGATGCGAGGAATACCTCACGCGAGTCCGTAGGGCTTACGCGGTGAAATAGTCCCACGCGGCGTCCAAACCTATGCGAGGAATACCTCATGCGAGTCCGTAAGGGCTTACGCGGTGAAATAGTCCTATGCGATGAATACCTCATGCGGGTCCGAAAGGGCTTACGCGGGTGAAATAGTCCCACGCGGGCCGGTCCAAATTTATGCGAGAATACCTCACGCGGGTCCACGCGACCTACGCGGTGAAATAGTCCCGTGAATAGGATTGCTAAATGATACCGCGCGGATGGTCCCGCTGATCATGAGCTTCCTAGTTTATATTGTAAGAATACTAATGTTTACTCTCATTGTTAGTAAGGCACAATGTGTTGTATTTTGATTATCATATATGTCCCAGGATTTGATTGTGTTACCCTATGGTCATGCTTTACGAGTGGGATTCCGGCATGGGACCACGAGGTATCGAGGACACAGTGGGACTTGGTGTTCATGTATCCTTATTGGTGTTATTACATCACGGATCGCGGTGAGGAAGGATTCCACGCATGATTGATATTACGGCGTGAGACCCACGGTTATATTGAGTAATGACTTTGAGGGCTCGCCCTCGACTTGATATGACCGCTATGTGTTATGTATCGTAGGTTGGATATCATACATGTCTCCCGTGTTATTTAGATCGCTATGATTTTATTACGCATTTCATCGCTCACATACTTGGTACATTCTTCGCATCGACTCTCCTTCGGGCCGCGTCATGCCGCAGTTTAGGTACGCAGTCGGTGATCGGCAGTGTAGGATCCTCGCCGTGGTTTTGGATAAGCTCCTTCTATTCCGAGTTTATCTTTGGTATATGTCCTTCAAGATGTGCTTTGTATAGTTTTGGGTACACGGGCCTTGTCTCCGCCATAGTTCATTTAACTCCTAGAGGTCCAGATTCATACGTGGGATTGGACTCGTATGCGGTGTAGTGTCTTTTGTTTATGTATATACGACACCTTGTCGGCTTTGCCTCGCACGCACGCTTGTTTTAAAAAAAAATGAGGTGTTATTTCGCCCGCACTTACTTGTATTGTTAGGTAGAAGGGTGCCCAGTAGGGCACCACCACGCCCGGGTTCGGGTCAGAATGAGTGGTATCGAGCGGGGCCACCTGAATGTCTACGCACCGTGTCTAGTAGAGTCTTGATTATCGGTGTGTTGCGCGCCACACCCATAAACGTGAGGCTACAGGACATTTAGGAGTTGGTTTCTATTCTTTTCACTCTAAGATCGTGCCATAGAGTCGTGTTAGTAAGAAAATTCCTCTCGACGTATTGTTGTGTTACATTTATGCCTCGAGGGCAACACGCCAGAGGGCAAAGGAGCAGCAGGAGCTACTAGTCGACTCGAGAGTTGATAGGGCTTATGCCTGTGGTACCGGATGTTGTTCGCGATGGCGAGTTCTTCTCGCGCCATGTTTTGAGGCCCCAAAGACTGAGCCTCCGGTTTCGGTTAGGAGAAGACTATAGGGTCATGAGGGAAGCAGTTATGTTATTGACCAAGATAGAGGTGCTAGCAGTTGTAAGTGATAGTACCCCAGAGGTAGGGATACTTTGATTAGTAAAGTGAGAAGTAAGAATGTTGACAAGAATGATAGGTGAACTGAGACTATAGTTGTATAAAGTTCACAAGTTGTAATTGCCCCATGACAGTGTAAGACCAATAGGGAAGATTGTACAGTAGAAATACTTTGGGCTTATGTGACGAACCTCTAGTGAATAGGGGATAGGGTAAGAATTACCTTGAGATAAGAGAGATTTATTCCAGACTAAGAACGAGAAGTTAAGTGTGATGATGAGTCGGGTTATAGACTCATTTCGGGTCAACCGATAGTATGGAATCGGGTGATGTCAGTTAGAAATAGTCTCGTTAAGTGATAGGGTCCTGGGGATGCCAAGCCCAAGTTTAGTTAATCGTTGTACGAGTTTGTGGACGCGTTCCACCGGAACTAGGTCGTAAGGACCGAGAAAAGCCTTAGCGGAAATTCAAGTAGCTTAATGGCCAGGTTTGATTAGTAACTCCAAGGAGTGGAGAACAGAAACGATATTGAGATTTTGTACGTGTACTAGATAAGTTTGAAAGTACGAGAAAGTATGACTAGTAAGGAAAGAAAGGAACCTCTAAGGATCCCGTGTTTTGGGAAAGATCGTAACCTTCGAGTTTTGTGAGAAGGGGGTCGCGGACGGAAGGTCCATTGTTATGTTTACGTATGTTGTGGTGGCCATGTGTGGCATCGTTGGTCTTGTGCAGTTTTGATCGATAGGCATAGTATAGAGATTGTGCCAGAGTGTGTATAGCTTGGCAACCGACTAAGAACATTCGAGGACGAATGTTTCTAAGGGGGGAAGAATGTTACACCCCGTAAGTCCAGGACATGTATAAGAGAATGTACGTAAGGAAACAAGACTTGGACATTAGTACGAAAGGAAGAATTGTTCTTCCGACGAAAAATCTTCCGGACGTCGGAAAGGAAAAATGTTCGTTATTGAGAATTGGATTCTCAAAATGTATTATTTGAAGAGTATGGAACTTATTAATATTATGGAAATTTATTTTTACGGATTTGGTCACGTGGGGCCCACCCGAGGAATTTTACGTTTTGTGGGGCCCACGAGGGTTACGGAATTTTATGGACGAATGAGAGGGCGACACGTGGCACCCCCATAAGTGGTCTTGGTCGAATTAGAGGAGGGGTAATATGGTCATTGAACCTCTTGGAAGATAAGTCTTCAAAGCTTGACATAATTGACTAGTCAACTTGCCACTTAGGCTTGATCCATGTGATTTTAATCCTAGCCTCACATTTGTTTAAGTCTAAACCCTCCAATATGTGTTATATACTAACTAGTAGCAAGACTTGGCATTTCTACACTTAGAAAAATTAGAGAGCCCTTGTGCTTGAGAGAAGAGCTCTCGGGTTTGCATCCATGTCCACACAATAAAATTTAGTTTTGATCCATTATCCACAAGACTTAAACCCAATGTCCCTAAGGGTTTTGTAAGGATATCTCAATAGAAAGATTTCGGAAAAAACGCATTTTTACGTTAGTCGCAATGCGGAAACTAATGGAGTTCTTCAACTTTGAAGTTGGAACTTGAAGAGGGGTTCTTCATAGGCTTCCAAGGAGTGCTTGGATCGGGTTGGAACCTAAGGAAAGGAGCTAAGAATTGCTAAGGCGCGACTTTGGAATCTTGGAAATTTTAAGGGCTTATAAAGGTATAAATTTTGTCGTTTTAGTAGTTAAGACTTACTTATTGTTGTAGCTATGGATTTTAGCAAGCATGTGTTATATAGTATGAAGTTTGATATGTTTATTGGCTATTGGAACCCTAATCCGAAATCTAGCATGTTTAACTTTAAGGTTTCAATTCTAGTCGATTATTAGTCTAAGCGTCGCATGTTGTATAAAGAAGGAAATTGTAGTTGTTGAAGTTGTTTAGACTATATAACATGTTAGACCTTAGAACTTGGAATTGTAAGAAGGATTGAAAAAGACTTAGTGTTGTTCTAGAAGTTGGCCGAGAATTGGCTAGTGTGCATTAGACTACTTCGTATGAATTGTGGGGCGGAATTTTACACGTATTGTAAGGCGTGTAATCCCCTTTGTTTGGTTGTTGTTTGGAGCCTTAAACGTGGCTTGTTGGTTATTGTATTCGGCCTTGAAAAATGTGGCAAAGTGAGTAGAAACAAAGGAAGCGCTGCCCGATTTTCCGTAGAATTAGAGACCAAATACTTAGTATTATTCTACGTTAGAGACTAGAAGTTGATAGTCTTGTTGTGACCATTATAGGTTGACACTTCTACGTACGGCGTATTCGGCTTAGCTTGTGGATTTAGCCGAAAAGGTATGTGAACTATCTCCTCTTCTAGCATGATTCCTTAGAATAAAGAAAGTAAGTTCTACTCCTTGAATGATCCATTCCTTGCTTGTATTTGGATTGCCTAAAATAGAATTTGTTCTATGTACTTAAGAGTGTACTTTGATGTTTAAATTGTAAGTAGTATAATCCATTTCCTTAGGGAAGTTTGGATTCTTAAAAGTGAAGGTATTTTTCTTAAAGTACATAGAGACTTGAAAAGGAAGTGGTTTCCAAATCTTTTGGCTAGTGCCTTAGTTCTAAAACCTAAAGGTCATTATAATGACTTTAGGGGAGTCAAAGGAGTGATTTACTTATTTGATTTAAAAGAGGAGAAATGACATGATTTAAGAGAAGTAACTTGCGTTAAGGGTGAAGTTACTTGAGGTTTAAAAAGTAGAAGAAAACTTGTTTTCTAACTATTAAGAGACTTGAAGTATTTTGAAAGTTAAGAACTTGATTTGTAAGTATGTGATACTTGGTTTTAATAGTATAAGTCTCTTGGTTATTGAAGGAATGGATATTGCCTAAAACCATAAAGGGTTATAACGGCTTTATGGGAAGTTGGTTATAACGGCTTTATGGAAGGTTTAGAAAGTTGTCTATTTTGATTAAATCGGCATAAGTTGCCTAGATTGTGAAAATTTGGAGTTACTTGATTTCAAGCTTTGAAATGAGTTTTCTAAAAGTGTAGTAACTTACTTTAAAAAATAGACACGCCTTGATACTATGGGTGTTAGTATCTTGGGGCTTTACATAGAAATGAGTCTTTTATAAAGGAATGTACGTACGTAGTACTTTGGCTTGTTAAAAGAGAATTATTCTAAGTGTGCCTTGATAAGTACTTTGGCTTGTTAAAAGAGAATTATTCTAAGTGTGCCTTGATAAGTACTTTGGCTTGTTAAAAGAGAATTATTCTATGTATGCCTTGATTAGTACTTTGGCTTGTTAAAAGAGAATTATTCTAAGTGTGCCTTGATAAGTACTTTGGCTTGTTAAAAGAGAATTATTCTATGTATAACTCGATTAGTACTTTGGCTTGATAAATTGAGGATTTGTCTAAGTGTGCCTTGATAAGTACTTTGGCTTGTTAAAAGAGAATTATTCTAAGTGTGCCTTGATAATTACTTTGGCTTGTTAAAAGAGAATTATTCTAAGTGTGCCTTGATAAGTACTTTGGCTTGTTAAAAGAGAATTATTCTATTTATGCCTTGATTAGTACTTTGGCTTGTTAAAAGAGAATTATTCTAAGTGTGCCTTGATAAGTACTTTGGCTTGTTAAAAGAGAATTATTCTATGTATAACTTGATTAGTACTTTGGCTTGATAAATTGAGGATTTGTCTAAGTGTTCCTTGATAAGTACTTTGGCTTGTTAAAAGAGAATTATTCTAAGTGTGCCTTGATAAGTACTTTGGCTTGTTAAAAGAGAATTATTCTAAGTGTGCCTTGATAAGTACTTTGGCTTGTTAAAAGAGAATTATTCTATGTATGCCTTGATTAGTACTTTGGCTTGTTAAAAGAGAATTATTCTAAGTGTGCCTTGATAAGTACTTTGGCTTGTTAAAAGAGAATTATTCTATGTATAACTTGATTAGTACTTTGGCTTGATAAATTGAGGATTTGTCTAAGTGTGCCTTGATAAGTACTTTGGCTTGTTAAAAGAGAATTATTCTAAGTGTGCCTTGATAAGTACTTTGGCTTGTTAAAAGAGAATTATTCTAAGTGTGCCTTGATAAGTACTTTGGCTTGTTAAAAGAGAATTATTCTATGTATAACTTGATTAGTACTTTGGCTTGATAAATTGAGGATTTGTCTAAGTGTGCCTTGATAAGTACTTTGGCTTGTTAAAAGAGAATTATTCTAAGTGTGCCTTGATAAGTACTTTGGCTTGTTAAAAGAGAATTATTCTAAGTGTGCCTTGATAAGTACTTTGGCTTGTTAAAAGAGAATTATTCTATGTATGCCTTGATTAGTACTTTGGCTTGTTAAAAGAGAATTATTCTAAGTGTGCCTTGATAAGTACTTTGGCTTGTTAAAAGAGAATTATTCTATGTATAACTTGATTAGTACTTTGGCTTGATAAATTGAAGATTTGTCTAAGTGTGCCTTGATAAGTACTTTGGCTTGTTAAAAGAGAATTATTCTAAGTGTGCCTTGATAAGTACTTTGGCTTGTTAAAAGAGAATTATTCTAAGTGTGCCTTGATAAGTACTTTGGCTTGTTAAAAGAGAATTATTCTATGTATGCCTTGATTAGTACTTTGGCTTGTTAAAAGAGAATTATTCTAAGTGTGCCTTGATAAGTACTTTGGCTTGTTAAAAGAGAATTATTCTATGTATAACTTGATTAGTACTTTGGCTTGATAAATTGAGGATTTGTCTAAGTGTGCCTTGATAAGTACTTTGGCTTGTTAAAAGAGAATTATTCTAAGTGTGCCTTGATAAGTACTTTGGCTTGTTAAAAGAGAATTATTCTAAGTGTGCCTTGATAAGTACTTTGGCTTGTTAAAAGAGAATTATTCTATGTATAACTTGATTAGTACTTTGACTTGATAAATTGAGAATTTGTCTAAGTATGCCGTGATAAGTACTTGGGCTTGTTAATTGAGAATTGCCTATGTGTGCTGGAAATAGCCGGTTGTGTGCTATTGGTATATCAGTCGTTTCGGGGTCATTCCGGGTTTGTAGCATTTGCATAATTAGTGGATTTGCTACCCACGATGCGAGGAATACCTCACGCGAGTCCGTAGGGCTTATGCGGGTGAAATAGTCCCGTGCGGGTCCAACCTATGCGAGGAATACCTCATGCGAGTCCGTAAGGGCTTATGCGGGTGAAATAGTCTATCACGAGAATACCTCATGCGGGTCCGAAAGGGCTTATGCGGGTGAAATAGTCCCATGCGGGCCGGTCCAGCCTATGCGAGGAATACCTCACGCGGGTCCACGCGACCTATGCGGGTGAAATAGTCCCAGGAATAGGATTGCTAAATGATACTGCAGGCGGATGGTCCTGCTTGATCATGAGCTTCCTAGTTTATATTCTGATTTCCGAAATCAGTAAAACATTATTCCTTTTAAAAACCAAGTACTCATTACTCACGAATGAGGTTTCACACTTTAACAAAATTCATATTAATTCAAATTAAGTCAAGTCTCTTATCTTTTAAGATCAAGTCTCTTAACTTCAAAAATCAGTAAACCATTCTTTTTACTTCTCTTAAGTCGTTATACCTAACTTCCCATAAAGCTAGTATAACTCTTAAGCTTTTAAAACCAAGTATTACTCTTCTTTCAAAAAGGTTTCTTAATTCTTTTGAAATACTTCAAGATTCTTATTATTTAGACTCAAGTCAAAGACATCGCAGTAAAACCACGTTCAGTTGACACACGTACGTCTACCGTACTATATATATTCTTTTAAAATATCATGCTCAAGAGGATAGGAAGAATCACATACCTCGCGACGATTATCGACTATTAGCAAAACGCTCCACCGCTATAACCCGGCTAGCCTTTTCCACCCTTCGAGTAGAATACGCTACTCGCAGTACTTCAACCTATAACGGTTATACAAGTCTATCAATGTCTAGACTACTCGGTAGAATAAATCTAGATACAAGATTCTACGGAAAATTGGGCAAAGACTTCCCACCACAAACTTTACAAGTCTCATCAGAATACAATCCTATGTAAGTACAACAATTCCTTCTTATATACCTTCCTTGTATATAACTTATACTTAATTCTTATACTTCAACAGTATGTAAACTTTAATTACAATAGAAGGTCAAGAGTATTTACCTCGGTAAGCCCAAAATTATCCAAGTTTAAATGTCGATCCTGAGCAACGTTTAGCTCCTACTCTGGGTGCTCCAACCCGCTCCAAACAACCCTTAGAAGTTCTACGCAACTTCTTCTTAGTACTTCAACCGGCTATGAAGATTTTCCTTAGGGTTTCGTTTTGTGACTGAAGGGAAGTATAATAGTATTTCTGGGCTTTTAGTATAGGGGTAACCTTGGAATACTACAAGGTATTTGGCCAAGGTATTTTGGAATAGTAACAACACTTGGAGAATACTTTCTACCAAGGGGGGGGGTGTATTTACGAGCACAACTCTCAAGGTAGGGGGGGTTTCGGCCAAGGCTTTCTCAAAGGGGGGAGGGGTGCTCTTGGACGAGAGCAACAAGAAGAGGGGAGGGATTTTCAAGACTTAGAAAATGTTTTAGGGATGAAGAAGTCTTCAACTCAAGGGGGGTATTTATAGGGAAATCAATGGCCAAGATTAAGCCAAGTGGTGGGCAAGTGTAGGGTGAGGATTTGGGCAAGTGTACCTTATCCATCTACCACACAAATATCACAAATATCCTACCAACCCTTGACCCACAAATCGTGCAAGAAGACGCCCACAATGCCGTCCACTTTGAGGGTGACACATGTCACCCTCCCGTTGGTCCAAAATATTTCATCTCTCGGAAAAATCCGCAAAAAATATAAATGACATAGCCGTAATTTTCCCTTCGCAAGTTTTGTAAAACGTTTCGTCGAAAAACGATTCTTTTCGGTAGTTGTGAACAAAATTTTTCGTCCCTAATGCCAACTTAAGACTTAAACTTTGTACGTACGCCCTCACGTACATACTCTGGAAATACGGGGTATAACAAGCTTAACCCCCGGTATCATGTCAAGAGGTGAGTGATATAATACTAGCACAACGGCTTATCGTTAAACAACATAAGCACAATCAAGGGAAACCCCTTTACACAAACATCACAAGATACTAACACACGTAGCATCCTAAACATGTTTACTTATCAAATCAACAAGAAAGTATTACAAGGCTATCTCAAACCAACACAATCAAGTTATTCACACAAGGTACTTTCTACTTTATGTTAACAAGTTCGGGTTTTTATCCCCAAAGTACTTCATACATTAACTCTTTAAAAGATCCGTTTCTTTCACAAAAGTCACACAATACCCGTAGTATAAAAATAGAGTGACTATCTTTTTAAGTAAACCAAAACACTTCCCTTTGTAAAATCAAGTAACAACATTATTTTCCAAACGTTCAAGTTTGCCTAATTTCAAATGCTCAAGTTTCTCATTTTCGAAAGGTTTCGTAGTTCATAGTCTTAATCACTTAATAATATAATTCTCTTTTAAAACAATTTGAGAAACATACGCCTTATGTGTGAGTAGGTTATTCTTGTTCATAACAATCTTATTAAAGCAGCCATGATCTAGGAAATGTAATATCATTTTGTCTCATCTTAGCTTCTATGCAGATGGAGGTTTCTACTGGTCTTAATAATACTTTATTAGTCAATACATTTCCCTTTATTAGCGCTGCAGTGGTTTGTTCGATACTTATTCTCATGTCCGAAATCAATACAAGGCGTTCATAAACAATTAAGTAAACCGTTCCTTTTATCTCTCTTAAGTCGTTATACCTAACTTCCCATAAAGCTAGTATAACTCTTAAGCTTTTAAAACCAAGTATTACTCTTCTTTCAAAAAAGTTTCTTAATTCTTTTGAAATACTTCAAGATTCTTATTATTTAAACTCAAGTCAAAAGACATCGGAGTAAAACCACGTTCAGTTAACACACGTATGTCTACCGTACTATATAATATATTCTTTTAAAATATCATGCTCAAGAGGATAGGAAGAATCACATACCTCGCAACGATTATCGACTAATAGCAAAATGCTCCACTGCTATAACCCGGCTAGCCTTGTCCACCTTTCAAGTAGAACATGCTACTCGCAGAACATTCAACCTATAAAGGCCATATACGTCTATCAACGTCTAGACTACTCTGTAGAATATTCTAAGCAGAGGGTGCTCTATTCTACGGAAAATCGGGCAGCACTTCCCTACCCGTTAAGCTACACAAGTTCATCGTAAATACAAATCCCATGTAAATACGCTCAATCTTCTTCTTTAATATTCTTCTGATGTGATTTCAGTTCAATACTTTTCTATAATATCCTTCTATTACAGTCAAATTCTCTTCTGTAATATCCTTCTATGCGTCTTATATTCATTTCTATACTACTACAATATGTAATTTTCAATTACAATAGAAGGTCAAGAGTATTTACCTCGATAAGCCCAAAATTATCCAAGTTTAAATGTCGATCCTGAGCAACATTTAGCTCCTACTCTGGGCGCTCCAACCCGCTCCAAACAACCCTTAAAAGTTCTACGCAACTTCTTCTAAATACTTCAACCAACTATGAAGATTTTCCTTAGGGTTTCGTTTTGAGACTAAAAGGATAAAAGGTAGTATTTCTGGGCTCTACGTATAGAGGTAACTTTGGAATACTACAAGGTATAAGGCTAAGGTATTTTGGAATAGTAACAATACTTTGGAGAGTATTTTCTACCAAGAGGGGGGGTATTTTCGGCTAGCACCACAAAGGAAGGGGGGGAGTACTTCTCGGCCAAAAGGCCTCACAAAGGGGGAGGGGTGCTCTTTGGACGAGAGCAACAAGAAGAGGGGAGGGGGATTTCAAGACATAGAAAGTGTTTGAGGGATGAAGAAAGTCTTCAACTAAGGGGGGTATTTATAGGGAAACCAATGGCCAAGATCAAGACAAGTGGTGGGCAAGTGGAGGGTGAGGATTTGCCCAAGTGCCCCCTAGCCATCTACTCCTCAAATCACTCCAAACATTGACCCAAGTTTTAGGCAACAAAACATGGATGAAAACGTGCAAGCCATTCGGCCACTTGACCGCCTACTTGAGGGTGACAAGTGTCGCCCTCTCGTTGGTCCAAAATATTTCATATCTCGGAAAAATCCTCAAAAATTATTAAAGTCGCAACCGTAATTTTCCCCTCGCAAAGTTCGGAAAACGTTTCGTCGGAAAACAATTCCTTTCGGTAGTTGTGCACAAATATTTTCGTCCCTTGCCTAATCTTAAGGCTTAAACTTTCGTACGTACGTCCTCACGTACATACTATGGAAATACGGGGTATAACATTCTCCCCTCCTTAGAAACATTCGTCCCGAATGTTCCTTCTAAGTCTCAAAACACACATGCGCCCGTATAGTCTTCACTACTATACTTACGAAAACAATCATGCCACACCTGACCATAAAATAACACACGCGCAAATACTTAATCCAAGTTCACGAGGAATCACCTCTATCACTACAAAATCTCCCACCCAAGGTCTAAAAGATACTCCCTTCGCACCTTCTCTTTACAAACGAAATGATCACTTCTATCCTCTTACTCGTCGTACCCTTCTCGTACACTCGAACTCTTTCGCATATCTTACCACATTTCTGTTACTGCTTCAGTTTCCAAATCTCGGGGTTACTATCTCCAACTTGGTCATCATTAACTGGGAACACTCTGGATGGATCTCCGATATTTTTCCGAACATAACAACATGAAAGACCGGACGTACTGCTTCCTACGTCGGACGGCAATGCTAACTTATAGGCAACCTGGCCTATTCTCCAAAGGATCAGAAAACGCTCCAAGTACCTCAGGCTAAGTTTCCTCTGTTTTCCAAAACTCGTCACACCCTTTCCGGGGTGGTACCTTAAAGAAGACCCACCGTCAACTCAACTCCAGCCGCCGCCGATTATCCGCACGACTTCGCTGACTCGAGCCGCCGATAACCTCTCCTGGATAGGCTTCACCCTATCCACATCCTGCTGAAACAAGAATGAACCAGCTATCTGAACCTTGCCAACATCGAACCAATCGACCGGCAACTTACACTTCCGCCCCTACAAGGTGTCATAAGGCGATATCCGAATACTGATATGGTAGCTATTAAACACTCCCTCAACAGGAGACAACAATCCTCACAGCTACCCCTGAAATCCAAACACTGGCCCGAGGGCGAATGCGATACTGAGCCCCACCTGAGTTTCTAACCCTGCATGGTAATACTTCCAGAAAACGAAATAGCCGTAACACGCCTCGCGTCATAAGGTGAAAGTAGGCACCTCGTGCAGCCTTACAACCTTCCTGATATAATCATCTCGCATAACCCTCTGCCGAGTAAATGGTCCTGACTGAAAGACAAGATGGGCTGACCCCATCGGACCGACTACTGGTCGAACGCATCCACGAACTCGTACGATGGTTAACTAAACTTGGGCCTAACACCCTCATGACCCTATCACAAAGCGGGACCACCACAATACAGGCCACAGGTTGACCCGCGATCGTTCCTCAACCCGACCCGCTATCGCGCAAAACTCTAGTTTCCCCCGATCCGGAACAATCTCACTAATCAAGTTACGAAAACCTAGTGGTATTCTTAGCTCAACTACCCTCTTTCATTTCATACCACTCAGGGACTTATCACACAAACATATCTCACGTGTACTATGCACTCCGATAAGGGTTAAACGTAAAAATATAAATCTTTTACTCGAGATGGCCTCGCCTCTAAGGTCTCCACGTATAAAACTCTAAGGCTCACACTTTCCCTTATCCCCAATCTTACCCTTTTATCTAACCATGATTTCTAATCACAATTAACACAATGCTATTTGAACACAACACTTATGATATACTCATCTTATCACACATACAAATCTCTAGAGGGTTAAGGATATACCTGTATCTACTGCTTCACTACCCTTTGTGTCGATCATCAATCCGGCATGCGCAGCTAGGAAAGATGAACTAGTCACCGATCCCGAAGGTGAGTCTCTACATCCGCGCCACTGCTCGAACAATTTCGCAAAATGCTCACGCCGCAAGCAAATGTTCGCTGAGAAGTACGACACTCCCCACAATGACACTTACCACAACGGCCACACCGAGGTGGGGGTGGCCTCCTCTGGCTAACACTCCTTCCTCTCCGAATCACTAAATCCTCAACTGATCTTGTAGGCTGAGTCCTCCTACTAGGACATCCTTTCGACACATGGCCCTGACGGTCGCAGGCAAAACAAGTACCAACAAAAGACGACATCCCCCGGGATGACGCCTGCCACACTGTGAACACTGGGGAAAACTGAATCCGGCTGGCTGGAACCTACGTGTAGCTGTGAACCGGAAGCCTTGGAGTTCTGACCAACTCCGGCACACCCCGAACGTCCTAAACCCTGTGGGGGACCACTCTGCACTGGTGGAGGTGCATATCTAATCTACTGCTGAGGCGGTTGCCTCGAAAGTTACCAAAGGATCACGCCAATGGGCCTCTTCTCGCCCTGATTAACTGCCGATCTACGCTTCTCGCCGCGCATAAGCCCGTACGCAGGCCATGCTCAAGCCTGACTGAAGAGCTATTCTTGCACAACCCTCTCTTAGATAGTCATCATGACCCATGATAAATCGATACATAATATACTCTCTGGTTGCTACATCCTTATCTAGTAACAGGGTCGTCTCTTTGCAATCTATACTTTCCGTTACTGGTCGTGGAACTGAAGGTTCAAATATCATGGCCGCAGTAGGAACTGCTGCCGCTGTGCTAAACTCTGCTGGGGCTGGCGACGTCGCAGAACTCCCCGAATGAAGCACCACCTCAGGTGATGATTGGGCCTGTGCCCTAGTAACCCTCTGCTCTACCCAGCCTCCCTACCGCTTGCGCCTTCGCCCGTGTTGCCTTACGCGGAGGCATAACGGTAAGGGAAAGAAATACGTTAGAGGGGTCCAACTTATAACACAGCTCTAAGCACGATCTCAGAGTGAGAAGAATGGAAACCAATCCTAAATATCATATAGCCTCCTGATTATTGGTGTGGTGCACAACACACCGATAATCAAGACTCTACTAGATACGGCTCAGACACTTTCTCCGAGGATTAATCGCTCGATACCACTTTTGTCACGACCCAACCGGGCGTGATCGTGCCTTACCCCGCACCCAAGTAGACATACATCGAGTAATCGTGAAACATAAAACAAGACATGAAATAATATGAAAACAGCTTATTCGAGAAAAGTTGCCTTTCGTATATATATAAAACTTGAATCCGAACAGCATCCCTTTACGGACTCGCCACAACAGCATTCATGCACTCTAAGAATGATATATAATAATAATGGACAGGGGCCGCCATACCCTGAATGTAAGTACTACAACGACAGGGACTATACCACCGATAAGCCTCGAGAAACGGAGCTTCCCAAAACGCCGAATCGTGATCCTAAGAGCGAGGATCGACGATCGCGTACCTCTACCGCGGATGAACGCACTTCGGCGAGGTCGATAACAGTACCAAGTATGTGAAATCAAAATATCAGAAATGAAATCATAGTAGTCTATATAAAGCGGGAGACATGTATGATAACCAAACTACGATCACAATAAATAAGCGATCATGTCAAGTCGTGACTCACACCCTCAAAGTCATCACTCAAATATAACTATGGGTCTCACGCCAACAACATCAATCATGCCCGTGGAATACCTTCCTCACTGGCAGTCTATGATATAAAAGCACAAAGGAATACACATGAACACCAGTCCCACTCGTGTCATAATAAAACCGCACGGTAAGTACGAAGGCATAGCCGACTACTAAAACCCACAGCATCAACAAGGTCATAAATCAGATCATGAGGTATGTCTAGACCGCCACATGATCGGCCGCCACTCGCAAAGATCTAATGCGCGCCTAGTCCTCGAACTTCCCGCACTCGCATAGGCCACTCACATAGCCCGCATGAGGTATTCCCGCATCGAGGGTAGCTACTCCCAAGATCGCCCCGACTCGCACCGCACGGCCACATAGACCGCATGACCACAAAGGCCGCACACTAACCCGAACTCTCGTAGCCCGCATAGGCCACCGACCCGCATGAGGTATCTCGAATCATAGTCACACGATCGCTCGAGGTATACCCCGTGACGGAGGCGCCTTAACCCCCGATATCATGTCAAGAGGTGAGTGATATAATACTAGCACAACGGCTTATCGTTAAACAACATAAGCACAATCAAGGGAAACCCCTTTACACAAACATCACAAGATACTAACCAATGTAGCATCCTAAACATGTTTACTTATCAAATCAACAAGAAAGTATTACAAGGCTATCACAAACCAACACAATCAAGTTATTCACACAAGGTACTTTCTACTTTATGTTAACAAGTTCGGGTTTTTATCCCCAAAGTACTTCATACATTAACTCTTTAAAAGATCCGTTTCTTTCACAAAAGTCACACAATACCCGTAGTATAAAAATAGAGTGACTATCTTTTTAAGTAAACCAAAACACCTCCCTTTGTAAAATCAAGTAACAACATTATTTTCCAAACGTTCAAGTTTGCCTAATTTCAAATGCTCAAGTTTCTCATTTTCGAAAGGTTTCGTAGTTCATAGTCTTAATCACTTAATAATATAATTCTCTTTTAAAACAATTTGGGAAACATACGCCTTATGTGTGAGTAGGTTATTCTTGTTCATAACAATCTTATTAAAGCAAATGCGTGATCTAAGAAATGTAATATCATTTTGTCTCATCTTAGCTTCTATGCAGATGGAGGTTTCTACTGGTCTTAATAATACTTTATTAGTCAATACATTTCCCTTTATTAGCGCTGCAGTGGTTTGTTCGATACTTATTCTCATGTCCGAAATCAATACAAGTGCTCATAAACAATTAAGTAAACTGCCTTTTATCTTCTTAAGTCGTTATACCTAACTTCCCATAAAGCTAGTATAACTCTTAAGCTTTTAAAACCAAGTATTACTCTTCTTTCAAAAAGGTTTCTTAATTCTTTTGAAATACTTCAAGATTCTTATTATTTAAACTCAAGTCAAAAGACATCGGAGTAAAACCACGTTCAGTTAACACACGTACGTCTACCGTACTATATAATATATTCTTTTAAAATATCATGCTCAAGAGGATAGGAAGAATCACATACCTCGCGACGATTATCGACTAATAGCAAAATGCTCCACTGCTATAACCCGGCTAGCCTTGTCCACCTTTCAAGTAGAACATACTACTCGCAGAACATTCAACCTATAAAGGCCATATACGTCTATCAACGTCTAGACTACTCTGTAGAATATTCTAAGCAGAGGGTGCTCTATTATAAGGAAAATCGGGAAGCAATTCCCTACCCGTTAAGCTACACAAGTCTCATCAGAATACAAATTCCATGTAAGTACAGCTCAATCTTCTTCTTTAATATTCTTCCGATGTGATTTCATTCAATTCTTTCTCAGAATATCCTTCTATTACAGTTCAATTCTCTTCTGTAATATCCTTCTATGTGTCTTATATTCATTTCTATACTACTACAGTATGTAATTTCCAATTACAATAGAAGGACAAGAGTATTTACCTCGGTAAGCCCAAAATTATCCAAGTTTAAATGTCGATCCTGAGCACCGTTTAGCTCCTACTCTGGGCACTCCAACCCGCTCCAAACAACCCTTAGAAGTTCTACGCAACTTCTTCTAAATACTTCAACCAACTATGAAGATTTTCCTTAGGGTTTCGTTTTGAGACTAAAAGGACAAAAGGTAGTATTTCCGGGCTCTACGTATAGAGGTAACTTTGAAATACTACAAGGTATAAGGCTAAGGTATTTTGGAATAGTAGAAATACTTTGGAGAGTATTTTCTACCAAGAGGGGGGGTATTTTCGGCTAGCACCACAAAGGAAGGGGGGAGTACTTCTCGGCCAAAAGGCCTCACAGGGAGGGTGCTCTTTGGACGAGCAACAAGAAAGAGGAGGATTTCAAGACTTAGAAAGTGTTTGAGGGATGAAGAAAGTCTTCAACTAAGGGGGGTATTTATAGGGAAACCAATGGCCAAGATCAAGACAAGTGGTGGGCAAGTGGAGGGTGAGGATTTGCCCAAGTGCCCCCTAGCCATCTACTCCTCAAATCACTCCAAACATTGACCCAAGTTTTAGGCAACAAAACATGGATGAAAACGTGCAAGCCATTCGGCCACTTGACCGCCCACTTGAGGGTGACAAGTGTCTCCCTCTCGTTGGTCCAAAATATTTCATCTCTCGGAAAAATCCGCAAAAATTATTAAAGTCGCAACCGTAATTTTCCCCTCGCAAAGTTTGGAAAACGTTTCGTCGGAAAACAATTCTTTTCGGTAGTTGTGCACAAATATTTTCGTCCCTTGCCTAATCTTAAGGCTTAAACTTTCGTACGTACGTCCTCACGTACATACTCTGGAAATACGGGGTATAACAGTCTTATATTGACCAAGTCTTGAAGACTTGGTCATCTTTCAAATCCCTCTCTCTCTCTAAGCTAAAGCTCTCACTTCTCTCTAAAATTCCAAGAGGAATTCAAAGCCTAAGGAAAATCTGAAAAGTTAAGGACAAGAAGGAAGCTTGTGGCTAGCTTGTAGGAGTTATTGTGGTGGTGTTCTTGGAAAAGAGGCTAGCAAAATTGTTGGAATAGTTTTGGCTAAAGCTCTAAAGGTAACATTTCTTCTCTTGTGGTTAGTTATTAATGTTGCATGTGAAGAAGAAGGAACTTGTAGTAGTAAATAATGCTCTTAGAGTCATTGCATGTAAGAAATGTGGTTTGGATATGGAAAGATTGGTTAAGAAGATATTATGAGCATGTTGTAGCCTACAAACTACTTTAGAATTGTTAAGTGAATTGTTGTACCTTATGGGGCAGAATATTACACACCCAAGTTTAGGTGTGTAATCCCCTTTGAAATGTTTGGATTGTTGGGCCTAAGATGTGGCGTTTGGATGTTAAATTCGGCCTTGAAAAAGGTGGCAAAGTATGTAGAAACAAAGGAAATGCTGCCCAATTTTCCATAGAAATTAGTAACTTTGAACTTGGATTATTCTACATTGAAATTAGAGGTTAATAAACGTATCATGGTTATTTTAGGTTGACATATTACTTGCGGTAGTTTGGGCTTAGCAAGTGGATTGACCAAAGAGGTATGTGGAGCTTTCCTATCTCTTGAGCATGAGTAGTTGTATCTATGTAGTACGGTTGACGTACAAGATTTGGTATTCTTACTTGTTTTAAGTATATAAAGACTTGTTTCGTTTTAAGAAGTATAAGTCCCTTGGTTAGGGAAAAAGTATAATTTTACTAAAGTATAGGGTTAATATAACAACTTTATGGGAAGTTGGTTTATTAGCTTTATAAAAGGTTAAGAAGAAGAGATTTACTCTAAGTAAGATAAGTAAGGACAAGTGACTTGATTTATGAAAGACAAATTGATTTTAAGGCATCAATTGCGCAAAGGCTTTATATGAACAAGAGTCTTTTTTAAAGAATATAAGTATGTGGTACTTTGGGTTAAATTCCCGGATTTCCTTTTATTAAATATGTTGGTGCCTTGAGTAAATTAAAATGAGAGGGTATATGAACAAGACTAATAAAAAATATGAGCTTTCGTAACTTGTATATATGATTATGATATGATGACAGATTGAGCTAGGGTAAGAGTATAAATGAGGGGCAAGCCCCAAGATCGTTATACCACCTTCTCCAGGGTAAGAGTATGAATGAGGGGTAAGCCCCAAGATCGTCATACCACCTTCTTCAGGGTAAGAGTATATCTGAGGGGTACATCCCCAAAATCATTATACCACCTTCTTCAGGGTAAGAGTATATCTGAGGGGTACATCCCCAAGATCGTTATACCACCTGCTTCAGGGTAAGAGTATATCTGAGGGGCAAGCCCCAAGATCGTTATACCACCTGTTCCGTGGATTTGCTACCCACGATGCGAGGAATACCTCATGCGAGTCCTATGGACTTATGCGGGTGAAATAGTCCCATGCGGGCGGGTACAACCTATGCGAGGAATACCTCATGCGGGTCCACAAGACCCATGCAGGTGAAATAGTCCCAGGAGTAGGATTGCTTATTGATACTACGGGCGAGGGACCCTGTTTTGATCACAAGCCTCCTATTTTTATGCAGTAAAGTATATACTTGTTACTCTCATTGTTAGTAGGGCACGCATGTCAGTATTTTGATTTTCTTCCATGACTCCAGCTTATTTTTCAGACTTATGATATCATTATTACAGTATTTTCCAGTTTTACATACTTGGTACATATTGTGTACTGACCCCCTTCCCCGGGGGCTGCGTTCATGCCGCAGGTAAGGGTAAGCAGGTGGTGGATCCTCGTTCTTAGGATCACTGTTCCGGTGTCAGAAGCTCCATTCCTCCGGAAGCTTGTTTTGTTGGTACGGTTTTTCCCTGATGTTATAGACATTGTGTATATTCAGGGGTATGGCGGGGCCCTGTCCCGCCACAGTTGTTATCCTTAGAGGTCTGTGGTCACGTATGTGTTTTGGGCTGTAAGAGCAAGTTGTACTGCTATACTTTTGATTAAGTATGTTTTTATGGAAGGCAGCCTTATCGGCTGGCCAGTGATGTTACCTTTTTATAAGTTATGTGTTATGTATGTTCCGCTGCTATTCTCTGATGTATACCTGACAGGGTACCCCGGTAGGGTACCAGTCGCGGCCCCGGGGTCGGGTCGTGACATTGGTCTTGGACGAAATTGAAGCAAGGGTAAAATGGTCATTTGACCAATGTATAGATGACAAAGTCTTGCTAATTAAGAGCTTGATATTGTTGACTAAGTCCAAGGGACACTTGGCTTGATCTCTTCCCTCCAAACTTTACAAGTGTTATAATCTAGACCCTCCAATGTATTATATAAGCACACTAGTAGCAAGACAAGTCTTCCAACACTTAGAAAATTTCACAACATTCTTGTTTATAGTAGTGTGCTCTCGGTTTTGAGCATTTTCCACACAAAAAAATTTGCAAATGTGGATCATATTTCACAAGACTTTAACCCAAGGTTCCTAAGGGTATTGTAAGGATATCTCAATAGAAAGATCCCGGAAAAACCGCATTTTTACGTTAGTCGCAAGGCGGAAACCCAAGGTGTTCTTTAACTTTGAAGTTGGAAATAGAAGAGGAGTTTTTCACAAGCTTCTAAGGGTTGCAAATAGCGGATTGGAACGTCAAGAAAAGGAGTTGGAGTTGCTAAGGATCGACTTAGGGTTTTGGATCATTTTGAGCTTAAGGAGGTAATAATCTCCGTCTTGCTATTATAATTCAAGATTTCATGTTGTAGTAGTTAGAAATGATCATGTGGATTATATTATGAAGAATGATATGTGTTATGGAATATTTGGATGGAATCCGAAAGTTGCATGATTTAGCCTTTAAGTTTGTAATTCAATTTAGTTACTAGTTTAGTCGTCGCATGTTATCTAAAGAATTGATTAAGGTGGTTATAATTGCTAAGTTGTTTATGACTATATAACATGTTAGACCTAAGAAGTTGGATTGAAAAAGAATTGGAAAGGACTTTGTGTTATTGAATTAGTTAGCCGAGAATGGCCTTGATTAAGGACTTAGTTGGTATTAATTGTGGGGCGGAATTTTACATGTATTGTAAGGCGTGTAATCCCCTTTGATTTGGTTGTTGTATTGAGCCTTAAATGTGGCGTGTTTGGTTATTGAATTCGGCCTTGAAAAAGGTGGCAAAGTATGTAGAAACAAAGGAAGTGATGTCCGATTTTCCGTAGAATTTAGTGACTTTGCACTTAGAATATTCTACGTTTGAAGCTAGAGGTTTAATGGACGTATTATGGTCATTATAGGTTGAAGTACTAAGTATAGCGTATTCTACTCGAAGGATGGAATAGCTATCAAGGTTGAGGTACTTTGGAGCATTTTGCTATTTGTCGATAATCGTCGCGAGGTATGTGAACCTCTTCCTTCTTTTGACATGATTCTATGTATGAAATATACATGTGGTACTATTTCATGATTCCTTCTACTCTTAGAAGTTAAGAGGTATGTATGTTGATTACTCTACGTAAGGGTTATGTCTAAGTTATCCTAAGTTCTTACCAAGTCTTATGGGGGATGTTGGTAAGAGTCGTTAGGAGGTATTTGGAGCCAAGTTGACTTGGCTAAGTTACGGCACAAATGAGAATAAGTATCGAACAAGCCACTACAGCGTTAATAAAGGAAAATGTAATGACAATCAATTAAGTTAAAAATGAGTAGAATTCTCCATTTGCATAGAAGCTAAGATAAGACAAAATTGTATTACATTTTCTAGATCATGGCTACTTGATTAAGATCGTTATAAATAAGTATAACTTATTCACAACGCACCAAAGTATATGTTACTTAATTTATAAGAATTTACGTATGAAGTTTTAAGACTATGAACCTCAATTTTTTTAAAAGGTTAAGGGACTTTATTTTTCAAGTTATGAGATTGATTCTTTTTTTTTTTTTTTTTTTTTAGGTAAATGCAAATATTATAAAGGAAGAAATGAATTGATTTAAAAGTATAGAATACTTGATTTGGAAAGTATTGATTTCTTGCCATTCTAAAGTTAAGAAACTTGTTTTCTTAAAAGTTAAGAGACTTGAAGTATTTTGAAAGCTATGTGATTTGATTTGAAAGTATAAGTCTCTCGGTTATAAAAAGAATGAATTTGTCTAAGACATAAAGAGTTATAACGGCTTTATGGGAAGTTGGTTATAACAACTTTATGGAAGATTAAAAGAATGGTTTTCTTCAGTAATGTAAGCAAAGAAATGATTTGAAATAAAGAAGGGCAAATTGTTTTAAAGGTACCAATTGCTTAAGGTTTTAAAGAAAGAAGTCACTTGATTTAGAAGCCTGTAAATGTATTTCTAAAAGGTATTGTGATTTGTCTTGAAAAGTAGATATGACTTGATACTATGGTTAATAGTATCTTGGAAGTTTTATTTGAAAAAGAGTCATTCTAAAGGAGTAGAGGTACGTAGTACGTTGGGTTAAATTCCCGGATTTTATAATGACATTATCGCGTCACAGAAATGGGGCGCAAAGATACCTTTATGGGCAGACTATATGACATTATCGCGTCCCAGAAATGGGCCGGGCAGTATACCTTTATGGGCAGACTATATGACATTATCGCGTCCCAGAAATGGGTCGGGCAGTATACCTTTATGGGCAGACTATATGACATTATCACATCCCAGAAATGGGCCGGGCAGTATACCTTTATGGGCATACTATATGACATTATCGCGTCCCAGAAATGGGCCGGGCAGTATACCTTTATGGGCAGACTATATGACATTATCGCGTCACAGGAATGGGCCGGGCAGTATACCTCTAAGGGCAGACTTATGTGACTTTATCGCGTCCCAGATTGGGCCGGGCAGTATAGGCGTCCCTCCATAAAGGGCCGGTTTATGTTATGCAAGGTAAGTAAGTTATATGGTAATGAACTTGACGGTTTTTCCTAAGCATGTACATAAGAATGTGAATATAACTTTTATGTAAAAATGGGAAAAGATAATAAGGTACGATTAAGTTCACGAAATGTAATGACACTAGGATCTGGTATTTACCTTTTTATATATACTTGCCTCGCCATTCTTTTGTACGATTATGATTTGTTTATCGACCTTATTTTCCGTTCCATATTCTGCACTGTTAGACCCTTCTTCGGCTGCGTTCATGTCCGCAGGTTTAGGTACACAGTTGTGGATCCGCGAGCTTAGGATCCTGGTTCAGCATTTTGAGATGGCTCCAATGTTCCGGAGTTGTCATGACTATGTATATTCAGGGGTACGGCGGGGCCTTGTCCCGTCATAGTATTTGTTCAAATCTTAGAGGTATGTATTCATCTGTGGGCTGGACTGACTAGAGTTGTTTTTACATTGTTAAACAGTGTAGACCCTTTCGGGTAATTTTTATGTTATGGCAGCCTTATCGGCTTGGCCTTGGTTTAAAAAAAAAAAGAGTGTTATTTATCTTCCGCAGTTTATTATGTTGTATGATTAGAAGGGTGCCCAGGTAGGGCACCAGTCGCGGCCCGGGGTCGGGTCGTGACAATCAAGTCGCAATTGATTATAACTAATACAATATTCAAGTAAGTAACATGCGACGATTCTAATTAACGACCAAATTGTAATCCAACTTCAAATGGCTAGAATATCATTTCGGATTCTAGGCTTCAACTATCCATAACACTTATAAATCTTCAACACAATATACTTCATGCTACTTAAAATGTAAGGCTACAACAATATAAAATCTTATAACACTTTAAGAGAACAAGATTGTTACCTCAACGAGCCTTAATCTAACTTCAAATCCGAAGTCGCTCCCTAGAAACTTAGAGCCTCTCCTTGACACTTCAATCCGCCACTTGAGACCCTTAGAAGATCACAAATAACTTTCCTTTAATCTTCCAATCAAAACCTAGGAAAGCAACTAGGTTTTCACCTTGCGACTAATACGAAAACGATATTTTTCCGGGATCTTTCTATTGAGATACCCTTATAATACCCTCATGAACCTTGGTTTAAAGTGTGGAGCTTATTGGACAACAAACAAATTTTTTTCTTGTTGGAGCTTAGTGAACCCGAGAGCCTCCCTCAAGTTCATCCAATTTTCTTGAAATTTTTTCTAAGTGTGGAAGATTGTCTCACTACTAGTATACATATATAGTATAATGGAGGGCCAAGATTAGTACATATGTGTGGCTTAGATGCATTACACTAGGATCAAGCCCAAGTGGCCCTTTGAAAAGTCAACAATATCAAGCTTCAAGACTTAGCAAGACTTGGTCATCTAACTTAAGGTCAAATGACCCTTTTACCCATGCCATTTTCGTCCAAGACCAACTTAAGGGGGGGTGACACGTGTCGCCCTCCCATTCGTCACAATATTTCGTTTTCCGACAATTCCATAATTCCGATAAATTTTTACTAGTCTTAAATCTTAACATTTGGGATTTCTTACGTACGTTCTTAAAAACATGTCCTGGAATTACGGGGTGTAACATTCTTCCCCCCTTAGAAACATTCGTCCCGAATGTTATTCCAGATTCAAACTTATAGATAACGACATATTCTCCTTTTACAACCCCTACATACTAATAATACCACACATGGCCACATAATAGCACTTAAGCAAAATACTTCAATTAAAACTTGACAAGTAAGGGAAAATGAATTACCTGAAGGTATAGGTAATAAGTGAGGATACTTTCTCAACATGTCCTCCTCCGCTTCCCACGTCATCTACTCCCTGTTATCATTCCGCCACAAGACTTTGACGGAAGCCACATCCTTGGTCCGCAGTCGCCTGACCTGGAGATCGAGTATCGCTATGGGACTCTCCTCATATGATAACCCATCTGTCACCTGGACCTCGCTAGCTGGGAAAACTCTCGACGGATCTCCGATACACTTCCGCAACATAGAAACATGGAAGACCGGATGTACCGCCTCTAAATCTGATGGTAGGTCCAACTCATAGGCAACCTTGACTACTCTACGGATGATCTGGTAGGGCCCAATGTACCTTGGGCTAAGTTTCCCCTTCTTTCCGAATCTCATCACGCCCTTCATGGGCGATACCTTCAAGAAGACCCAATCGTCTACCTGAAACTCCAAATGTCGACGCCGATTATCTGCATAAGACTTCTGCCGACTCTGAGCTGCTAACAGTCTCTCCTGGATAAGCTTCACCTTATCCACGGCCTGCTGAATCAAGTCTGGGCCAACTAACTGAACCTCGCCCACGTCGAACCAACCAATCGGCGACCTACATTTCCACCCATACAAAGCCTCATATGGCGCAATATGTATACTAGCATGGTAGCTGTTGTTATAAGCAAACTCCACAAGAGGCAAATGATCCTCCCACTTCGAAATCAATCACACAAAGCTCGCAGATATCCTCGTTGTCTGGATAGTACGCTCGCCGCCTGCCACGAGGATGAAACGCAGATCGAGACTCACCTGTGTCCCTAGTCCCTTCTGGAAAGACCTCCAGAAGTTAGCCGTAAACGGGGCTCCTCTGTCTAATATAATTGATATAGGGACTCCGTGCAGTCTCATAATCTCCCTGATATACAATCTGGCATAATCCTCAGCCGAATACGTAGTCCTGACTGGAAGGAAGTGGGCTGATTTCGTCAGCCTGTCAACAATAACCCAGATGGAATCATACTTCCTCTGAGTACTAGGTAACCCTGTAACAAAGTCCATGTTGATCACCTCCCACTTCCATGTCAGAATATCAATAGCCTGTAATAGCCCACCGCTTCGTGCTCAACTCGACTGGCTGACAATTAGGACACTGCGCAACAAAACCTGTCACGTCTCTCTTCAGGCCATCCCACCAATACATACATCTGAGGTCATGGTACATCTTAGTCGACCCCGGATGAACGGAATAACGGGCGTTGTGTGCCTCCCCAGAATCTGCCGACGAAGCCCTGCAACATCGAGAACACACAATCTGCCCTCAAACCTTAGCACCCCATCAGGCTCTACCTCGAATAGACTCTTCTCCTCCCGAAGAGCTGTATCTCGATACCGTATCATAACTGGGTCCTCATATTGTCGCCTCCTCACCTCATCAACGATGGAAGACTCGGCAATCTCACGAACCCGTACCCCACTATCATCGGTATCGATCAATCGAACCCCAAGGCTCGCTAGCTGATGGATCTGACGGACCATGTCTTGTCTCTCTGGTTGTACCTCTGACAGACTCCCCATCGATCTATGACTCAAAGCATTTGCAACCACGTTGGCTTTCCCCGGATGGTATATAATATCAACATCATAATCCTTCAACAACTCTAACCACCGCCTCTGCCACAAGTTCAGCTCCCTCTGCCTGAAGATGTACTGGAGGCTCTTGTGGTCTGTATAAATATTCACATTAACCCCATATAATTAATGTCTCCAAATCTTCAAGGCATGAATAACTGCGGCCAACGTGAGTAGGGTAATTCCTCTCATGCTTCCGTAATTGCCGGGAAGCATAGGCTATTACCTTGTCGTGCTGCATCAATACGCACCCTAGCCCGATACCCGAGGCATCACAATAAATCACATATCCCTCTAACCCCTCAGGAAGAGTAAGAACTGGAGCCGTCGTCAACCTTTCCTTCAGTAACTGGAAGCCCTTCTCACAAGCTTCCGTCCACTGAAACTTAGCTACTTTCTGAGTCATCCTAGTCAACGGTGCTGATATCGAAGCAAACTGCTCCACAAACCTACGATAATAACCTGTCAGCCCTAAGAAACTGCGCACCTCTTTTGGAGTAGTAGGTCTCGGCCAAGACTTGACCGCCTCAATCTTTGCCGTATCTACCTGAACACTATCAGCCCCAATAATGTGCCCCAAGAATGCTACTGAGGCCAACCAAAACTCACACTTGGAGAACTTGGCGAACAACTGCCGGCTCCGGAGGACCCCAAGTACCGTCCTCACGTGATCTGCATGCTCCTGCTCTGTACGCGAATAAACCAGAATGTCATCAATGAATACTATAACAAACGTATCCAAAAATGGCTTGAACACCCGGTTCATCAAATCCATAAATACCGCTGGAGCGTTGGTCAAACCGAAAGACATCACCTTGAACTCATAATGCCCATACTGGGTCCTGAATGCAGTCTTTGGGATATCTGCCTCTCGAACTCGCACCTGATGATAACCAGACCGCAGGTCTATCTTGGAGAAACACCTCGCACCCTACAACTAGTCAAACAAATCATCAATCCTGGGGAGGGGGTATCTGTTCTTGATGGTTACCTTATTCAGCTGCCTGTAATCAACACACATACGCATCGTCCCATCCTTCTTCATCACAAACAAAACCGGCGCTCCCCAGGAAGAAACACTAGGCCTGATAAAGCCTTTCTCCAGCAAAACTTTCAGTTGTTCCTTCAACTCCCTTAACTCAGCAGGTGCCATCCTGTACGGCGGAATAAATATAGGCCGAGTGTCTGGCAACATATCAATACAAAACTCAATCTCCCTCTCAGGAGGGATACCCGGGAGATCGTCTGGAAATACATCTGGGAACTCTCTAACCACCGAATCGATCAAGAGGCGGCACCTCACCTCCGATCGAATACCGAACGGATGATAGATGTACCTTTCTGCACCATTTTCCTAGCCTTGAGGTAAGAAATAAACCTACCTTCTGGACGACGTGTTGCCCTTCCACTCGATAATCGGCTCGCGATGGCGGAATCGGACCAACTCGCCTCTACGTCAACGTTGGCATAACAAGAAGCCAACCACCATACCCATAATGACGCGTCAAAATCGCATCTCCAACTATATCAAGTCTGCTAGGGTCTGACGACTGTAAATAAACACCGGGCAACCTTTGTACACCCGCTCAGCTAACACCGAATCACCCACTGGCATAGCTACCTCAAAAGGCTCTATCGACACCGGCTCTATCCCGATTCTACCAGCAACAAGAGGGGACACTAGGACAAGGTAGAACCTGGATCTATCAAAGCATAAACGTCACAACATGAAATCAATAATGTACCTGTGACGACGTCTGGGGAAGCCTCCTGATCCTGGCGGCTGGCTAAGGAATATATGCGATTCTGCGGCCGCTAATCGGGACCCCACCACGACTCTGCGCGGCTGCCGGTCCCGAACACCGCCCTCGGGCGCATAACCACAGAAGAAGAAGATCCAAAGAATCGACTGCCGATCGAACCATAACACTCCCGCCACCTCTGGTCGGACAATCCCTCTTCATATGGCCCTGCTGGCCACAAGAGAAACAAGCTCCCGAAGCCATACGACACTCGCCCGAGTGAGATCTACCGCATCGAACACACCGAGATGCAGGTGGTCTCGATCGGTGACGGTGTCTGCCTCCCTGAAACCCCGAAGTCCTGGAGCCCTGACCTGCCCCTGAATGACCCGGCTGATCAACCGTCCTGCCAGAAAACCGAGAAGGGGCACTCTGTGGCCGCTGAAATGTGGACCTAGTCTGCTGCTGAGGTTGTCCGCCTTGAAAACTGCCCTGAGACCCGGCTGCACAGCCTCTTGGCCGGCTTTGAGTCTAGCCGATCCTCCTCTCTCGCCCTCTATCCTCGCATACGCTGCATCTCCAGCAATATCAATACCCGGCTGAAGGGCCACCCCCAAGCATGCAGTAATCATATGACGGTCTAGCCCCATCACATAGCGATGAACTCTGTCCGCCATGTCAGCCACAATGGTGAGCGCATACCTGGCCACTGAGTCAAACTCCAGGATGTACTCTCTGATAGTCCTCCAATTCTGCCTCAAGGTCAAGAATCTATCCACGCGGGCTCTCCTCATCTCAGGAGACAAAAAGTGATCCTGGAAGGCCTCTGTGAACTCCTCCCAGAGAGCTGGAAGAGCACCCTCACCTCTAGATAGCTCCCACGACTCAAACCAGTTCAACGCAATATCGCGTAACCGGTAAGAGGCTAGCATAACTGACTCTGTCTCCGAGGCCCTAAGCACCTGCATAGTCCGCTGTAACTGCCGAATAAACTCCTGAGGATCCTCCTCAGATCTCGACCATAGAACTCGGGTGGATGACAACCCAGAAAATCCCAAATCCAGTAATCGCTTCGGCTCAGGGTTAGGTACTGCCTCACTCGGCACCGCCGCCACTATCTTTGGTCAATAACCGGATCTGCTCTCCGTAATCTCTATACTCACCCGTGCGGAATCGAGGCTCGTGCACGGAACCTCTCGAGCTACCGCCGCCTCTGGCCGCTCTATCGCCGCGTGGCTGAACTTCGCCACCCGCCTACAACCTCGTGCATAGTCTGCACCGAGTCCTAGTAACCTCTGCGTCGCTAGCGACTCGCCGCCGCTTGCCCTTCTGGGCCCTGGTCGCCTTCCGTGGAGGCATAACTGATACATAAGAATAGGTCAGAGAGGATTCAACATAATAAGACAGATCTACTGCACGATCTCAGAGAGAGAAGAATGGAAACCAATCCTAAATGTCCTGCAGCCTCCTGATTATAGATGTGGTGCACAACACACCGATAATCAAGACTCTACTAGACATCGTAGACACTTTCCGAGGACTAATCGCTCGATACCACTTTTGTCACGACCGACCGGCCGCGATCGTGCCCTACACAGGCACCCTGTTCGGTATCGTCGGATAATAGCGTGAACGCATATAACACATATCAAAACTTAGAAAAATAAACATCAACAGGCTAGCCGATAAGGCCACCTTCCGTAAAATGTACATAAATCAAAATATGTCAGTACAATTCTGTTCTTTAAAACCCAAACCACAAATGTGACTACAGACCTCTAGGAATAACAACTGTGGCGGGACAGGGCCCTGCCATACCCCTGAATGTACATAATATCTACAACATCAGGGAGAACCATACCAAAAGACAAGCCTCCGGAGGAATGGTGCTTCTGACACCTGATCAGTGATCCTAAGAATGAGGATCCACCATCTGCTTACCCCTACTTGCGGTATGAACGCAGCCCCCGAGGAAAGGGGGTCAGTACACAATATGTACCAAGTATGTAAAACTGGAAAATACTGTAATTATATCATAAGTCTAAATAAAGCTGGAGACATGGATGATAATCAAATTACAGTACACTGTGCCTTACTAACAATGAGAGTAAACAAGAGTATACTTTACTGCATAAAAATAGGAGGCTCATGATCAAAGTAGGGCCACCCGCCCGTAGTATCATTAAGCAATCCTACTCCTGAGATTATTTCACCCGCAAGGGTCGTATGGACACGCATGAGGTAACTTCCTCGCATAGACTGTATCCGCCCGCATAGGTCGTGTAGACCCGCATGAGGTATTCCTCGCATAGGACTGGTCCGCCCCGCATGGGACTATTTCACCCGCATAAGCCCTTACGGACTCGCATGAGGTATTCCTCGCATCATGGGTAGCTAATCCACGGAATATGCAAATTCCACAAACCCGGGGAATGACCCCATAATGAATAATATATCACTAGCACAAACCGGCTATCATACATAACATAAGCACGTCCGACTAATCATACATAACATAAACAAGTTAAGAAATCCCCTAACTTCTTATTAGTCTTGTTCATATACACTCTCATTTTAGTTTACTTAAGGCACTAACATGTCTTTATAAAATCCGAGAATTTAACCCAGAGTACTACGTACTTCTACTCTTTTAAAAATGACTCTTTTTCATATAAAACTTCCAAGATACTAATAACCGTAGTATCAAGTCATAACTACATTTCAAGAGAAGTCACCATACCTTTTAGAAATATATTTAGGCTTCTAAATCAAGTGACTTCTTTTCTTTTCTTAAAACCTTAAGCAATTGATGCCTTCAAATCAATTTGCCTTTCATTAATTCAAGTCATATATCCTTACTTATTTTACTTAGAGTAAATCTCTTTTTTTAACTTTCCATAAAGCTAATATAACCAACTTCCCATAAAGTCGTTATATTAACTTTATACATTAGGCAATTATATTCTTCCTTATATCCAAGGGACTTATACGTTTAAAATGAAACAAGTATCATATGCTTAAAACACTTCAAGTCCCTAAACTTTGAAAACTAAGACATCCTTACTACTTTTAAACAAGTGAGTTAATCCCCTAACTCAACCGTCTTGGACATTCTTAAAACAAGTAAAGGATATCAAAGTCTTGTAGGTCTACCGTACTATATAGGTACAATTATTCATGCTCAAGAGATAGGAAAGTTCCACATACCTCTTAGGGTCAATCCACTTGCCAAGTCCAATATCCCGCACGTAGTATGTCAACCTATAATGACCATAGTACGTCTATTAACTTCTTACTTCAAACGTAGAATATTATAAGTGCAAAGTCACTAAATTCTACGGAAAATCGGACAGCACTTCCTTTGTTTCTACATACTTTTCCACCTTTTTAAAGGTCCGAATTCAATAACCAAACACACCACATTTAAGGCTCAACAATGTAGTTAACAATAGGGGATTACACGCCTACAAGACGTGTAAAATTCCGCCCCACAATTGATATCAAACTAGTACAAACTACAAGGTCAATTCGACAACTTGAGATATAATCAACACAAATTTTTATCCAATTCCTTTTCAATCCAAGTTGCTTAGTATAACATGGTATCAAGTCGCAATTGATTATAACTACTACAATATTCAAGTAAGTAACATGCGACGATTCTAATTAACGACCAAATTGTAATCCAACTTCAAATGGCTAGAATATCATTTCGGATTCTAGGCTTCAACTATCCATAACACTTATAAATCTTCAACACAATATACTTCATGCTACTTAAAATGTAAGGCTACAACAATATAAAATCTTATAACACTTTAAGAGAACAAGATTGTTACCTCAACGAGCCTTAATCCAACTTCAAATCCGAAGTCGCTCCCTAGCAAGTTAGAGCCTCTCCTTGACACTTCAATCCGCCACTTGAGACCCTTATAAGATCACAAATAACTTTCCTTTAATCTTCCAATCAAAACCTAGGAAAGCAACTAGGTTTTCACCTTGCGACTAATACGAAAATGATATTTTTCCGGGATCTTTCTATTGAGATACCCTTACAATACCCTAATGAACCTTGTTTTAAAGTGTGGAGCTTATTGGACAACAAACACATTTTTTTCTTGTTGGAGCTTAGTGAACCCGAGAGCCTCCCTCAAGTTCATCCAATTTTCTTGAAATTTTTTCTAAGTGTGGAAGCTTGTCTCACTACTAGTATACATATATAGTATAATGGAGGGCCAAGATTAGTACATATGTGTGTCTTAGATGCATTACATTAGGATCAAGCCCAAGTGGCCCTTTGAAAAGTCAACAATATCAAGCTTCAAGACTTAGCAAGACTTGGTTATCTAACTTAAGGTCAAATAACCCTTTTACCCATGCCATTTTTGTCCAAGACCAACTTAAGGGGGGGGGGGGGGGGTGACACGTGTTGCCCTTCCATTCGTCACAATATTTCGTTTTCCGACAATTCCGATAAATTTTTACTAGTCTCAAATCTTAACATTTGGTATTTCTTACGTACGTTCTTAAAAACATGTCCTGGAATTACGGGGTGTAACAACAACCTTCATTTTTTGTGATGTCTACATTATCAGTTGTAGTTGAATTGGCAAAGGGCTTAGTTTGTGCATGTTGTCCACTCTTCTTCTTGCTTATGATATCTGCAGGATAGTATATAAGTCTGTAACATTCTTCAGTTCTACGTTTATTATAACCACATTCTCCATAATTTGGTACCATTGCTGGCCTTTTGTATTTGTATCCTTGAGTTTTTCCTTCTAGCATATTGAAGGCTTCTCTATGTGCACCAAGTAAATCCCAATGACATGTGACTCTCTTTTTGTATAGTTACTGTATATGCTTCATTAACTGTTACATTGGAGCCTTTGGCCAACAAATTGCTCTTTATGTTGCTGTAACTCTCATTTAGTCCCATTATAAACTGTATTAATCTCTGAAACTTGAGATAATCTGAGTATTTTTTTACTCATCATAACAAGATGAGAAGGGAATCATGACATACAATTCATCCCACAACACCTTCATCTTAGAGTAATAAGTTGTGACTGAATCACTACCTTGTTTCAAATTTATAATTTATGTGCACAAGTGATAAATTCTTGTGAGATTTGATATATCGAATCTCTCCTTGAATTCATCCCAAATATTCTTAGCACTACCAAAATATATAATATTAGGTATTAACTCACTAGAAATAGTACTATCTATCTATGGCAATACAATAGAATCACATATTTCCCATAATTAATCCAATTCTCCTTTGTACTTACTTTTTTGTCACGACCCAAACCGGAGGGCCGCGACGAGTACCCGGACCCTACCATCCAGGAACCACTTACCACACACTTCACACTTAATCATAATTAACAATGCACTAAGCCGAGAAAACTTACATAAAGTTTCAAACCAAAAACCCCAACTTATATAATTATACCGAGGCCGACAAGACCATACATGACATCTATCCACAGGACTCTAAAGAGTATTACATAGCACGATCAGACTGCAACTCTGAAATAAATAGAGTGCTCCCACACCAGCTGAACCAATAACCTCCTAGTATGACCCATCACTCTCTTAATATGAACACGCGGGCATAAAACGTAGCGTCCCCTAACAAAAGAAACGCCAGTACGACTGATCTACTGAGTATGTCACGCATGAATAATAACACAACATGCATATAAAAATAACTGAAACAGAAACAGCTGACCAGTAGCACTGCCTCTGAGGGCCCTAATGGATATGCCTAGATGGTATGCACAATGCAGTATACATATACATCAGCCTCATCAAACATCTTTCTTACCATAACAGTCTCTGTGGGCAACATACCATATAATGGTTAATGAATGTATGCATGATGCAAATGCGATATACGTATATATATTAGCCACACATGCATCTTCCTTCCCAGAATCGCCTCTTGTTGCGGTATTTCTATATGTTACACAAGTGAACGTATCGCTTAAGTAATAAAGATTTGTAAAATCGAGTTATCGTCCTCAGGGATTAACTTGTCAATTACATATAGTCTGATTTTTAGTTTCTATTTGGTTATTGATAATTTGATGAAGTTATTAATCTAAGAATGCAATAAATATATGGAAAATAATCACAAATTAGAATCACATATCGGAAAGATTAGGGATTCTCACCTTCATAAACTATTCACCCTATTATTCCATTAATACCTAGTCATCATTCTTCTTCCTATTGAGATAGCAGGTTAACTAATATGTTTTATATTCTGGTTAGAACATATAAAAACACAACCTTATGCAGAAACTTTATACATTTCTATGATAAGTTTTACCACACAGGAGGATTAAGAACAATAACCTTATTTACTACACAAGTATCGGGGTACTTTTGTCCACTATTTTAACATATGTCTAAACAACTATAGCATATTCAAATATCCCTTTTCAGATCTCGATTTGAAATCATTTAAGTTATGAGAATTTGTTACACCCCGTAGTTCCAGGACACGTGTATGAGAACGTGCGTAAGAAAACAAGACTTTAAATTTGAACGAAAGAAAGATTTGTTATTCCTAAGGAAAATCTTCCGAATCTCGTGAAGGAAAAACGTTTATTAATTAGAATTTGGTTCTCAAATTTATCATTTGAGACTTATAGAATTTATTACAATAGTGGAATTTATTTTCGGATTTGGTCACGTGGGGCTCACTCGAAAAATTTTACGTTTTTGTGGGGCCCACAAAGTTTTTGATATTTTGACCAATTATGGAAATTTCGGGAGATGAAATATTTTGGACCAATTGGAGGGCGACACGTGTCACCCTCCACATGTCCATGTTGGGAGAAAATGTCTTGGTCAAGAAGACCAAGTGGAGCTTGATATTGTTGACCACAATCCTAGCCACACATTTGGTTTAATCTAAACCCTTGGATGTATTATATATATCATAGTAGTAGCAAGACCAATTCAACACTTAGAAAAAATTTCAAGAATTTATCGCACAAGTGAGGCTCTCGGTTTTGTGCTCTCTAAGAAGAAAGAAATTTCTTCAATCTTTGTTGATAAATCCCCATACTCAAACCAAAGGTCCCTAGTAGTATACTAAGCATAAACAACCTCTTAAATCTCGGAAATACTACGTTAATCCGTTAGTCGCAACATGAGACCCTAAGGTGTTCTTCAACTTTGATGTTGGAATTTGAAGAGAAGTTGTTTATGAACTTCTAAGGGTTGCTTGGAGTGGATTGGAACGTGAAGAAGATGAGCTAAAGTTGCTAAGGATCGACTTTTAATCTTGTATTATATTTGGGCTTATTGTGGTAAAATCTTCGTCTCCTTAATGAAATTGAACATTACATGTTATAGTAGTTGATAAACGAGCATGTGATATATAGAATGGAGATTGAAAATATTTGGACCATGTTGAGATGTTAAAATCGAAATTGGCATGTTAGCCATTAAAGTTGTTAATCAATTTGGTTGTTAGTTATAATCGTTACATGTTATATAAGGAAGGGAATATAGTTGTTGTAATTGATTATGACTTATATAATATGTTGGAATAACGACTTGGATTAAAAAGGAATTGAAAATGATTATATGTTGGCATGTTGTAGCCGAGAATTGCCTTAGAATTATTGGACTATTATATATGAATTGTGGGGCATAATTTTACACGTCCTGTTAGGCGTGTAATCCCCTTTGATTAACTGATTTGTTGAGCCTTAAATGTGGCATATTGGTTATTGATTTCGGGCCTTGAAAAAGGTGGAAAAGTACGTAGAAATAGGGGAAGTGCTGCCCAATTTTCCGTAGAATAAGAGGCCTTATACTTAGAATTATTCTAACTTAGAAAGCTAGAAGTTGATAGATGTATTATGGTCATTATAGGTTGACATTCTACGTGTGGCGTATTCGACTTAGTAAGTGGATTGAGCCGAAGAGGTATGTGGAACTTTTCATATCTTCTTGAGCATGAGTTTTATAAATGTATAGTATGGTAGACGTACAAGTCTTAAATGAATTCGGCTTCATGCGTATGAGAGCGTACGAAAGGGATTAAGACGTAAATTTAGAAGGATAGGTTGACGGATTGTTTCGGACGAGTTTTTAGTCAACTTTGAGGCGGTTTATGACCCGTTACATTGAGAGTTCCTAGGTGTTTCAAAGGCCTAGAACGTAGTTCATTGAGTCTAGTTTCCAACGCAACCAACCGTTTGTCGATAGGACATCAGAGTAGAAAGTTATGGAAGTTACAAGTTCAGTGCGCAGTCGGACAGAAAAATAATTCGGTCAGGAACCACAGGGCCGCGGCGCCGGAAGTCCTGAGAGGCTGCGGAGGTTTCAGCGCCGCGGCGCCGGCTGCAGGGCCGGGGAGGGTTCTGCGAGGTTAAGTGGAAAAATCTGAACTGTTTTGTTTTAAAAAAGGCCATGGGAGGGTGACAAGTGTCCCCCCCCCCCCCATCTGATTTTTGCATGTACTATTTATTGACCAAGTCTTGAAGACTTGGTCATTCATCAAGCTATTCTCTCTCTCTAAATTAGAAGCTCTTCCTTCTCTCTAGAAAATCAAGAGGAAATCAAGGATTGAGAAAAATCTGAAAAGTGTGGCAAGAAGGAAACTTGTTGGCAAGCTTGTGGGAGTTATTGTGGTGGTGTTTGTGGAAAGGAGGCTAGTGAAATTTGTTGGATTTATTTGGCTAAAGCTCTAAGATAACAATTCTTTCTCTTTTTGCTAGTTTTGGTGTTGCATGTGAAGAAGAAAGAACTTGTAGTGGTAAATATTGCTCTTAGATAAATTGCATGTAAGAAATATGGTTTGGATATGAAAGAATTGGATAAAAAGGTTATGTAAGCATGTTGTAGCCAAAATACTACCTTAAAATTGTTAAGTTAGTTGTTATGCATTGTGGGGCAGAATTTTACACATCCAAGGTTAGGTCTGTAATCCCCTTTATATTGTTTGGATTGTTGGGCCTTAAAAGTGGCGTTTGGATGTTGAATTCGGACCTTGAAAAGGTGGCAAAGTGTGTAGAAATAAAGGAAATGCTGCCCGATTTTTCATAGAATTTAATGACGTTGCACTTGGAATGTTCTACGTTGAAACTAGAGGTTAATAAACGTATTATGGTCATTATAGGTTGACGTACTACGTGCGGTATTTTGGACTTAGTAAGTGGATTGAGCCGAAGAGGTATGTGGAACTTTTCATATCTTCTTGAGTATGAGTTTTATAAATGTATAGTATGGTAGACGTACAAGTCTTAAATGAATTCGGCTTCATGCGTATGAGAGCGTACGAAAGGGATTAAGACGTAAATTTAGAAGGATAGGTTGACGGATTGTTTCAGACGAGTTTTTAGTCAACTTTGAGGCGGTTTATGACCCGTTACATTGAGAGTTCCTAGGTGTTTCAAAGGCCTAGAACGTAGTTCGTTGAGTCTAGTTTCCAACGCAACCAACCGTTTGTCGATAGGACATCGGAGTAGAAAGTTATGGAAGTTACAAGTTCGGTCTTGTGATCGGACGTAAAAATAATTCGATCAGAACTGGGGCCGCGCCGGAAGCGGTCGCGGCGGAAGTCCTGAGAGGCTGCGGAGGTTTCAGCGCCGCGGCGCCGCCGCAGGCGGGCGAGTTCTGCGAGGTTAAGTGGAAAAATCTGAACTGTTTTGTTTTAAAAAAGGCCATGGGAGGGTGACAAGTGGCCCCCCCCCCCCCCCATCTGATTTTTGCATGTACTATTTATTGACCAAGTCTTGAAGACTTGGTCATTCTTCAAGCTCTTCTCTCTCTCTAAATTAGAAGCTCTTACTTCTCTCTAGAAAATCAAGAGGAAATCAAGGATTGAGAAAAATCTGAAAAGTGTGGCAAGAAGGAAACTTGTTGGCAAGCGTGTGGGAGTTATTGTGGTGGTGTTTATGGAAAGGAGGCTAGTGAAATTTGTTGGATTAATTTGGCTAAAGCTCTAAGGTAACAATTCTTTCTCTTTTTGCTAGTTTTGGTGTTGCATGTGAAGAAGAAAGAACTTGTAGTGGTAAATATTGCTCTTAGATAAATTACATGTAAGAAATATGGTTTGGATATGAAAGAATTGGATAAAAAGGTTATGTAAGCATGTTGTAGCCAAAATACTACCTTAAACTTGTTAAGTTAGTTGTTATGCATTGTGGGGCAGAATTTTACACATCCAAGGTTAGGTCTGTAATCCCTTTTATATTGTTTGGATTGTTGGGCCTTAAAAGTGGCGTTTGGATGTTGAATTCGGACCTTGAAAAGGTGGCAAAGTGTGTAGAAACAAAGGAAATGCTGCCCGATTTTCCATAGAATTTAATGACGTTGCACTTGGAATGTTCTACGTTGAAACTAGAGGTTAATAAACGTATTATGGTCATTATAGGTTGACGTACTACGTGCGGTATTTTGGACTTAGCAAGTGGATTGAACGAAGAGGTATGTGGAACTTTCCTATCTCTTGAGCATGAATAGTTTTACCTATATAGTACGATAGACGTACAATGTTTCGATACCCCTTACTTGTTTTAAAGGATGGCCAAGTTTGGTGGGTAAGGGGGATTTACTCATTTCTTTAAAAGTATTAAGGATGTCTTGAGTTTTCAAAGTTAAGGGACTTGATGTGTTTACGTATATGATTCTTGTCTCTTTTTAAAAGTGTAAGTCCCTTGAGTTTTAGGAAAATGTATTTGATTAAGGTATAACGTTAATATAATGACTTTATGGGAAGTTGGTTATATTAGCTTTATGGAAAGTTAACAAAGTAAGATTTACTCTAAGTAAAATGAGTATGGATAAATGATTTGAAGTTGTGAAAGGCAAATTGATTTTTAAGGCATTAATTGCCTAAGGTTTTAAAAGAGTAGAAGTACATAGTCTAGTACTTTGGGTTAAATTCCCGTATTTCGTAAAGACATGTTAGTGCCTTAAGTAAACTAAAATGAGAATGTGTACGAACAAGATTAATAAGAAGTTAAGGGGTTTCTTAACTTGCTTGTATTATGTATGGTAGCCGGTTTGTGCTAATGATATACTATTATTATTTATTACGGGGTCATTCCCCGGGTTGTGGCATTTGCATATTCCGTGGATTTGCTACCCACGATGCGAGGAATACCTCATGCGAGTCCGTAGGGCTCATGCGGGTGAAATAGTCCCATGCGGGTGAAGTACCTTACGCGAGGAATACCTCATGCGGGTCCACATGACCCATGCGGGTGAAATAGTCCCAGGAGTAGGAGTGCTTAATGATACTGCGGGGCGGATGACCTTGCTTTGACCATGAGCTTCCTATTTTCATGCAGTGTAGTATATGCTTGATATTCTCATTATTAGTAAGGCACAGTGTTCTGTAAATTGATTATCATACATGTCTCCAGTTATTTTAGACTTATGAGGTATTTTCAGTATTTTCCAGTTTCGCATACTTAGTACATATTGTAATCGACCCCTTCCTCGGGGGCTGCGTTCATGCCGCAGGTAGGGGTAAGCAGGTGGTGGATCCTCATTCTTAGGATCACTGGTCTGGTGTCAGAAGCTCCATTCTTCCGGAGGCTTGTTTTGTTGGTACAGTTTTTCCCTGATGCTATAAGTATTATGTACATTCAGGGGTATGGCGGGGCCCTGTCCTGCCACAGTTGTTATTCCTAGAGGTCTGTAGTCACGTTTGTGGTTTGGGCTGTAAGAACAAAGTTGTACTGTTATGCTTTTGATTAAGTATATTTTTTTATGGAAGGCAGCCTTGTCGGCTTGCTAGTGATGTTTACTTTATACAGGTTTATGTGTTATGTATGTTCCGCTGCTATTCTCTGATGTATACCTGACGGGTGCCCGGCAGGCACTACCGCGCCCGGGGTCGGGTCGTGACAAAAGTGGTATCAAAGCAGTTAGTCCTCGGAAAGTGTCTACAGACCGTGTCTAGTAGAGTCTTGATTATCGGTGTGTTGTGCACCACATCTATAATCAGGAGGCTGCAGGATATTTTAGGATTAGTTTCCATTCTTTCACTCAAAGATCGTGCAATAAAGTTGTGTTATAGGTTGAACTCCCTCTGATATTTTCCTTTATGTATCAGTTATGCCTCCACGCAAGGCAACCGCGGCCCAGAAGGGCAAGGCAGCTGAGTGTTACACCCCGGAATTTCAGGATATGTTTATAAGAACATACGTAAGAACTCAAAATGATAAGATTTGAGACGAGTATAAATTTATCGGAATTATGGAATTGTCGGAAAATGAAATATTGCGACGAACGGGAGGGCGACACGTGTCACCCTGTCACGACCCGACCCCGGGCCCGCGACTGGTGCCCTACCTGGGCACCCCTTTCGGTATACATCAGAGAATAGCAGCGGAACATACACAACTAAAACAAATGCTTAAACATAAAATAACAACAGGCTAGCCGATAAGGCCACCTTCCGTAAACTATACATAATAAACAGTACATTTTTTTCTTTACAACCCAATCCACAAATGTGACTACAGACCTCTAAGAACAACAACTGTGACGGGACAGGGCCCCGCCATACCCCTGAATGTACAACAACCGACCATACCAGGGATAAGCCTCCGGAGTAATGGAGCTTCAATACCGTGAATCGGCGATCCTAAAAGTGAGGATCAGCTGCCTGTATACTCTACTTGCGGCATGAACGCAACCCCCCGAAGGAGGTCAGTACAACATGTACCAAATATGTGAAACTGAAAGTACTGTAATAAAATCATAAGTTCATAATAAAACTGGAGGCAGGTATGATAACTCAATTAACAGTACACTGTGCCTTACTAACAATGAGAGTAATCAAGAGTATACTTACAACATAAAAATAAGGAGCTCACGATCAAAGCAGGACCACCCGCCCGCAGTATCATTAAGCAATCCTACTCCTGGGACTATTTCACCCGCATAGGTCGTGTGGACCCGCCTGAGGTATTCCTCGCATAGGTCAGATCCGCCGCACGGGACTATTTCACCCGCATAAGCCCTTACGGACTCACGAGGTATTCCTCGATAGTCAGATCCGCCGCACGAGACTATTTCACCCGCATAAGCCATTACTGGACTCGCATGAGGTATTCCTCGATAGGTCGATCCGCCGCATGGGACTATTTCACCTGCATAAATCCTTACGGACTCGCATGAGGTATTCCTCGCATCGTGGGTAGTAAATCCACGGAATATGCAAATGCCACAAACCCGGGGAATGACCCCGTAATGAATCATATACCACTAGCACAAACCGGCTATCATACATAACATAAGCACTACCGGCTTATCATACAATATATAAGCAAGTTAAGAAATCCCCTAACTTCTTATTATTCTTGTTCACATACACTCACATTTTAGTTTACTTAAGGCACTAACATGTCTTTTATAAAAATCCGGGAATTTAACCCAAGGTACTACATACTTCCACTCTTTTAAAAATGACTATTTTTCATATAAAACTTCCAAGATACTAATGACCATAGTATCAAGTCATAACTACCTTTCAAGACAAGTCACAATACCTTTTAGAAATACAATTATAGGCTTCTAAATCAAGTGACTTCTTTCTTTTAAAACTTTAAGCAATTGATGCCTTTAAATCAATTTGCCTTTCATTATTTCAAGTCATTTAACATACTTAAATTACTTAGAGTAAACCACTATTTTTAATTTCCCATAAAGCTATTATAACCAACTTCCCATAAAGTCGTTATACTAGCTTTATACCTTAGACACTTACATTCTTCTTTATAACCAAAAGACTTAAACTTTCCAACAAAGCAAGTATCAAAAATACTTTCAACATACTTAAAGTCTCTTAACTTTTAAAAGCCAAGATATCCTTAATATTTATAAACAAGTGAGTTAATTACCTAACTCAACCAATTTGGACATTCTTAAAAATAAGCCAAGGATATCAAATGGACTAGATTATCAAAATCTTGTACGTCTACCGTACTATACATTTACAACTTATTCATGCTCAAGAGATAAGAAAGTTCCACATACCTCTTCGGTTTAATCCACTTGCTAAGTCCAATACGCCGCACGTAGTATGTCAACCTATAATGACCATAATACGTCTATTAACTTATTACTTCAAACGTAGAATATTCCAAGTGCAAAGTCACTAAATTCTACGGAAAATCGGACAGCACTTCCTTTGTTTCTACATACTTTTCCACCTTTTTCAATGCCGAATTCAATAACCAAACACGCCACATTTTAGGCTCAACAAAGTAGTTAACAATAGCGGATTACACGCTTAATCAAGACGTGTAAAATTTCGCCCCACAATAAATATCAAACTAGTCCAACATATAATGTTCATTCGGCAAAATAGGGACAACAATACAAATTCGTTTCCAATCCCTTTTCAATCCAAGTGGTTTAATATAACATGTTATCTAGCCACAATTGATTATAACTACTACAATCCTCAAGTAGGCAAACATGCGACGATTCTAATTATCGACCAAATTGTATTTCAATTTCAAATGGCTTAACATGTCATTTTCGGATTTGAGCTTCCAAATTCCCATAACACTTATCAAACTTCACAACACATATGACATGATCATTTCTAACTTATAATAACATGGAATCTTCAATTTCAAAAGTAAGACGAAGATTATACCTCATTTAGCCCAAATATGATCCAAGATTACAAGTCGATCCTTAGCAACTTTAGCTCCTCCTTTCGACATTCCAATCCACTCCAAGCAACCTTTAGAAGCCTATGAAGAACTCCTCTTCAAGTTCCATCTTCAAAGTTGAATAACTCCTTAGGTTTTCGCCTTGCGACTAATACGAAAATGCCATTTTTCCGGGATCTTTCTATTGAGATACACTTACAATACCCTTAGGTACCTTGGTTTAAAGTGGGGAGATTATTGGACAACAATTGAAAATTTTCCTCTTGGAAAATCCCCATTGCCGTGAGCCCTCATTAGTGAGCAAGAATAAGTTTTCAAATTTTTTCTAAGTGTTGAGAATGACAAAGTCTTGCACTACTAGTGTACATATTTAACATAATTGAGGGTCTAGATTAGTACATAAGGATGGCTTGGATGAGTTTCACATGGATCAAGCCCAAGTGGCACTTTGACAAGTCAACAATGTCAAGCCCTTGTCTTAGCAAGACTTGGTCATTTAAATTATGGTCAAATGACCATTTTAACCATGACAATTTCGTCCAAGTCCACAAAGGGGGGGTGACACGTGTCGCCCTCCCGTTCGTCGCAATATTTCATTTTCCGACAATTCCATAATTCCGATAAATTTTTACTCGTCTCCAATCTTAACAGTTTTGAGTTCTTACGCACGTTCTTATAACCATATCCTGGAAATTCCGGGGTGTAACATTCTTCCCCCCTTAGAAACATTCGTCCCCGAATGTTCTTTTGGGAGTCAAACTTAAAGATAGCGACATAGTATCCTTACAACCCCTACATACCAATAATGCCACACGTGGCCACATAACAATACTCATACCAAAATGTCAAGTTGAACCCCATGTGTCAACGTCGGTTATCTGCATAAAGCTTCTGCTGACTCTGAGCTTACTAATAATCTTTCCCGGATAAGCTTCGCCTTATCCACGGCCCGCTGAATCAAGTCTGGACCAAATAACTGAACCTCGCCTATGTCGTACCAACTAACCGACGATCTACACTTTCTCACATACTAGGCCTCACACAGGGCCATCCGAAATACTGGAAGGTATCTGTTATCGTACGTAACTCATAAGAGGCAAAATAATTCTTTCAGCTAACTCTGAAATCAATAACACAGGCCCGCCACCTATCCCCAAGTGCCTGGATAGTACGCTCTGCCTGCCCGTCGGTCTGAGGGTGTAATGCAATACTGAGACTCACCTGTGTTCCTAATCCTTTCTGAAAAACCTCCAGAAGTTATCCGTAATCGAGCACATCTGTCTGACATCATAAACGTAGGAACCCCGTGTAGTCTCACAATCTCCCTGCTATAAAAGCTGGCATAAAACTCAGCCGAACAAGTGGTCCTACCCGGAAGAACACGGTTGGTTTTGTCAGCATGTATACCATGACTCCCAGGGGGTCGCACTTCCTCTGAGTACGATGCTACCCTGTAACAAGATCCATTTTAATTACCTCTCATATCTAAGTCGGGGTCTAAATTTCCTGTAATAGCCCACTGGGCCTCTGGTGTTCAACCTTGACCTGCTACAAATTCGGACACTAAGCAGTAAACTCCGCTATGTCCCTTTTCCGGTCATCTTACCCCCACATACATCTGAGGTCACGACACAACTTAGTCGACCCCGAACAATTGGAGGAATAAGCACTGCGTGCTTCCTCTAAAACCTGCTGACTTGTCCTGCAGCACCGGGTACACACAATCTATCCTCATCTCACAGCACCTCATCCGGTGCTACTCAAACAGGCTCTTCTTTTCTCGGAGAGTCGTATCTCGATACCGTATCATAACTGGATCCTCATACTGTCGCCTCTTTACCTCCTCAACGATGGAAGACTCGACAACCTCTCGGATCTAAACTTCATTAACCTTGGAAACAAATAATCGAACCCCCCCGGCTCGTTAGCTAACGAATCTCACGGACCACGTCCTGTCTACCTGGCTGCCCATCTGACAGACTACCCATAGACCCACGACTAAGAGTATCTGTAACTGTCTTGGCTTTCCCCGGATGGTATAGGATATCGATATCACAATCCTTGAATAACTCTAACCACCGTCGCTGTCGCAAATTCTACTACCTCTGCCTGAAGGTATACCGGAGGCTTTTGTGTTCTACACAAATATCCACATGAAGTCTATAATATATGTCATGCCCCCAAATCTTCAAGGAATGATTTAACTGCCGCCAGCTCTAAATCATGAGTGGCGTAATTCCGCTCATGCTTCCCTAATTGCCGGGAAACATAGGCTCTAACATTATCGTGTTGCATCAGCACACAACCTAGCCCAACACCCAACGTGTTACAATAATAACCTAACCCTCTAGTCTCACAGGAGGGGTTAGAACTGTAGTCGTGGTCAACTTATCTTCCAATAACTGAAAGCCTTTCTCATTCCTGCGAAATATTCGGATATCCTTAATCTCACTTATGGTTCCTGTTTCCCTTTCTCTGTTGCAACCAAACTTGGTCACTAAACTTAGACTTAATTCATTTGCTTGCCTCATGGCTAAGACTTACTGTCAATCACAATTTAGGGGAGAGGTTTCCTTGATCTCGTCAAGTAACAATCCTATTATTCTCTCCCAGCTCGTAGAGATAATAGCCAGGTGTTACCACATTTCCTCGAAATGTTCTTACTTCCCATTATTTACTAATGGTATTTACACTAGTCTGGGGTAATCATATCTCGTGCAACTTACATAACCATAGTCGTATTCTCCTTTATCATTCTGGTCATATCCTTACCTTAGGCTTATTATTAGCAAAAATATTTCTATCTTGATTCATAATCGTACAGTTTCATACATGCGTACAACCTGCATTTATATCTTTACGATACTTCCTCGACCAATTCGTACGTCGTTCTTAATTACCCCAACACAACACTTTTCCCACGGTTATCTACAACTGTAACCTATGGCATGGCGATACCGAAGACCTTACCACCTCATATCCTCGCTTCAACAACATGGGTACACGTAACCCCATAATACATAAAACTGTCCTTTTACGTGGGGGAGAGAACTTATCTCCCTTTCTTAAACTTTCCTTGGAGTCACAACCCTAATCACAGGGTCCTCTTGCGGTCCAGTAAATATCTAATCATCACGCACCGCCTTTAAGTTCGTGTAGATTTTCCAACTTACCAAAGATGCCTCGACTTTCTCCGGCAAAGACTCGTACTTATTTTATTCTTGCCTTGCACATTTTCCTGAAATTATCCGGAAGGTCGTGGCCCTGACCGCCACACCAAACCAACTCCAAGTACCTCCAAGGGCACTTAACATAAATTCCTTTAAATTCAATTATTACTTACTTTCTGCGTCAATTTACCTCAAATGAACAAGTCACACAGACTTATAAAAAAAACAATGATGTCAAAGAAGGAAGGATAATTCACTGGTTTGTCACGACCCGACCTCGGGCCCGTGACTGGTGCCTTACCCCGGGCACCCTAGTGATACAACATCAGATAAAATCAGCGGAAATAAAAACTTAAACAGGAAACAAGATTCATCATAAGAAAATATGCCAACCAAAACGGTCGCCTTCATGTATATATACATAACCGAACAATTACAATCCTTTACAACCCTGCCCACAACAGTACTACAGACCTCTAAGAATGTAACAACAACTATGACGGGACAGGGCCCCGCCATACCCCTGAATGTACAAGAACCTACAACTCAGGGAAACATACCAAAAGATAAGCCTCCGGAGAAACGGAGCTTCCCAATACGCTGAACTGTGATCCTATGAGCGAGGATCCACAACCGATGTACCTCTACCTGCGGCATGAACGCAGCCCAAGGAGGTCGAGATAACAGGTACCAAGTATGTGAAACTGAAAATACTGTAATGAAATCACATTTCATCATTTTATAAAACCATTTCGCAATAAGTAAACAGTTATGTCAAGTAAGGGGACACATATCCCCAGAATAATCACTCACACATAACTATGGGTCTCACGCCCATAATATCACCTACGTGGAACTCATTCTCATCGCGGCATACATGATGTAAAACAACACCCGTATGTGAACTGAACACTAGATCCGCACTGCGTCATCAAAACCGATCGGGCCAAGTAGAATAGCCAACTACGGTCAAAAGCTAGTCATATCCCATCACGCAAGGTACTGGCCAACTACTACCCAAAAGCTAGCCACGCAATCGCCGAGGCAAGTATCTTAAGCTAACGCATAATAGCCTACCGTCTCACAAGATATGACGAGGCAAGTATCTTAAGCTATCTACCGAGGCTACCTGACACGAAAATGACCGAACAAGTATCTAAAGTGTGCACGAACCACACGCATAAATCAAGCCCGTGATCGCTGCACCGCGCAAGCTTCATGGATTAGCGGTCCATGGACTAACAATCAACCTCACAATGACCGCGTGCCCTGCATCTCACTCGGAAGTCATGGCCATGAAACCATCCCATCGACGCATGCCCGTGGAACATCCATCGCGTCAACATGTCCAAAGGAATAACAAGATAATACTCAAAGTGACGATACTGCGTGGAAAATCCAACGCCACAAGATGTCCAAAAGAAATAACCGGATAATACTCAATAGTGACGATACTGCGTGGAAAATCCAACGCGTCAAGATGTCCAACAATCAATCGGATAACCGGTCCTCCCGAGAGACACGGTAGTAATCACAACACTTGCACAACAAGGCTATCACCGCAAGATAGGCAAGTTTAATGTACTTTCATTTTATATCAACAATCCGAAATATCGCATACATTCATTCTTTCAAAAGACCTCTTGTTACGTAAAGCCACACGATACTAATACTGTAGTATATAAAGAAAACACGTTTTACTTTTAAAACCAAATTACTTCACCTTCGTAAAAATCTTTACAAGACTTTTAAAATCAAGTACTTTTCTTTTAGAACAACATCAAGTATACTCTTTTAAAACCCAATTAACTTACTCTTTTCAAAACAAGTAACCTATACTTAAATCAAGTTACTTCTCCTTTTCCAAAACAAGTCGTTATAAGTCAAGTCTCTTATCTTTCAAGATCAAGTCTCTTAACTTTCAAAATCAAGTCGTTTATCGTCGTAACCAAATCTTTCTTTTATCCTCATAAAGTCGTTATAACTAACTTCCCATAAAACCATTATAACACTTTATGTTTTAAACAAACAAAATTCATCTCACACACGCACGCTCACCGTACTATATAGTTTACAACAATCATGCTCAAGAGTATAGGAAGAATCACATACCTCTTCTGGCTTAATCCACAAGCCAAGTCGAGTATGCGCCAGAGAAAGTCCACCTATAATAACCACAATATATCTATCAACCTCTAGTTCTCTTTATAGAATAATCTAAATGCAGTTCCTATTCTACGTAAAATTCGGCGCCTCCCCCGCTATCACATAAATCTCCTCCCCTATCAAGGCCCGCTACCAGGCCAACAACTCCCAGGGGATTACACGTCTAACCGGACGTGTTCAATTCTGCTTCACAATAATACTACACAAGTCTACTGTAAGTACAGTCCAATGTAAATACAGTTCAAACCTTTATAATCATCCTTCCAATATAATATACTCAAGTATAACTACTACAACATGTAATATCCAATTACAATAGGGGGACATAGATCATTACCTCGATAAGCCCAAAATTATCCAAGATTATAAGTCGATCCTGAGCAACGTTTAGCTCCAAATCCTTATGCTCCAACCCACTCCAAGAAACCCTTAGAAGCTCCTAACCAACTTCTCTTCAAGATCCAACTCCAAAAAGTGAAGAACACTAGGCTCAACTATGGCAAGTTTCGGCCAAGGTGAAATTCTAAGGCTAGGGGTGTGAAATCTTTTCCAACTCTTGGTACACAATCTTCCTAACACACTAAGGAAGAACACTTATAAGTTTAGGGATTTTTGGACAACTTTAGGTCAAGGGAAGGCTAAAAAAATGAGAGCACACACAAGAGAAAAGGGGAGGGAGTTTTGCTTTGAAAAAACTAAGTGTGGGATGATGAAGTCTTCACTACAAGGGGGGGTATTTATAGAGAAATCAAGGGTCATGATTTAGGCAAGTGTGTGGTGAGATTGGGGTACAAGTGTGGTGCCACAAGTCTACACAAGACTTGGGACAACTGGCTTGCCACTTGTCCATCCATTTCGGCCACAAGGCCACTTGGCACCCTATTTCGGCCACCTTTGGCCACATGGGGGTGACACGTGTCGCCCCCCTACTCGTCCAAAATATTTCGTCTTCCGAAAATATCCAAAATATCGAAAATCTCAAAAACAAAGCGGGCCCCACAAAACCGTAAATTTCTCCCGTGGGCCCCACGTGACCATTTCCGAAAATAAAATCTCATAATTCTAAAATAATCCAAGAAGCCCAAATACCAAATCTGGGAATCCAATTCCCATTAACGAACCTTTTTCCTTCACAAAACCCGGAAACTTTTCCGTCGAAAAATCACATCTTTCTTTCTTTCCAATTTTTCTGTCGTATACTCGTACGTACATCCTCACATATATACCCTGGAACTACGGGGTATAACATGGTTACCACCACTCCTCTTCCTTTCCACTCGATAACCGGCTTACCGGAAAACTGGCACCGAATCAATCTCTCTCTGTAGTCCACGTTGTCATAACAAGAGGCCAACTAGCCCGTACTCATAATGACCTCAATGCCTGTCATAACAGCTCTGCTAGGTCTGCTAGGGTCCAACGACTGTATCGTTACTAGCAACTATTATCTACCCACTGAGCTACCACCCAACACTCACGGGTGTAGTCACCTCGAAAGGTCCTCATGAATTCAGGCTCTATTTCTTTACACTTGGTTGCTCTCTTTCTTACTGGTCGTACTCTTCCCGTACTTCCAAACTTATTCTAGCGTACGTACATAGCCTTCATACTAATTCGGGCCTCCAATCTTTGGAGTTACTATTCTAAACAACATAAGGCCATTTCCGGCTCTCACAACCTGGTTCCGGTGGAATGCGTCCACGAACCCGTAAAATGATTAACTAAACTTGGGTCTTGCACCCTCGTGACCATGTCACGTAGCGGGACTACTACCAACTGATCCCATTCTATTTCAAGCTATGGGGCGACCCTTAATAGGTCCTCAACCCGACTCGGCGTCGTACTTAACTCTTATCCTTGGCCTGACTTAACTTTTTTTACTACCCGAGAAGGCCTTATATACCTAAGGTCTCGGTGATTATCAACATTCTTAGGTTCGCAATTTCCATGCTCTACGCCTACCTTATCAGTCCCCCCGTAAACGGGTACAAAAACTTCTCGTAATACCATAATCGTGTTGTCTTGACCACAACAACCATGCTTACTCCATACGGATCTCATCCGTACCATTTTCTTAATCATACTACGTAGTTCAATCTATTAACATAGTCTTCCATTAAGTCCCTTAATTATAACCCCTTAAGGGTCCATTACATTCTCACACAACTCATCATCACCTAATTATCTCAAATTAGCACGTAAAACCTTGATGAGAGTTCCTTAACTGTTTATACCTTCCCGGTATTTATTTAGTCCTTACCAAATCCTGGTAATCTAAAATCATTCTAGGCAACACGTCGATTTCATATAAATCCGTATAGTTGTATTTCACAATACCAACTATACTACAAACATTACCAACCTGGATACGCAATCCACATAATCTTTCCTGGGTCACTGCCGCCTTTCTCGTAGCTGCAAACAATCATAACTTGTTAGGGAGAGACGACCCTAACCACACAGCTCTATCGCACGATCTTAGAGTGAGAAGAATTGAAACAAATCCTAAATGTCCTGCAGCCTCCTGATTATAGATGTGGTGCACAACATACCGATAATCAAGACTCCACTAGACACGGTCTGTAGACACTTTCTGAGGACTAACTGCTCTGATACCACTTTTGTCACGACCCGACCCCGGGCCCGCGACTGGTGCCCTACCTGGGCACCCCTTTCGGTATACATCAGAGAATAGCAGCGGAACATACATAACTAAAAAAAATGCTTAAACATAAAATAACAACAGGCTAGCCGATAAGGCCACCTTCCGTAAACTATACATAATAAACAGTACATTTTTTTCTTTACAACCCAATCCACAAATGTGACTCTGCACTTAAGAACAACAACTGTGACGGGACAGGGCCCCGCCATACCCCTGAATGTACAACAACCGACCATACCAGGGATAAGCCTCCGGAGTAATGGAGCTTCTCAACAGCTGAATCAGCGATCCTAAAAGTGAGGATCAGCTACCTATATACTCCACCTGCGGCATTTAACGCACTTCGGCGAGGTCAAGATAACATGTACCAAATATGTGAAACGAAAGATCAGAATGAAATCATAAGTTCATAATAAAACTGGAGGTATGATAACTCAATTAACGATTATCGTGCCTTACTAACAATGAGAGTAATCAAGAGTATACTTACAACATAAAAATAGGGAGCTCACGATCAAAGCAGGACCACCCGCCCGCATTATCATTAAGCAATCCTACTCCTGGGACTATTTCACCCGCATAGGTCGTGTGGACCCGCCTGAGGTATTCCTCGCATAGGTTGTATCCGCCCGCATGGGACTATTTCACCCGCATAAGCCCTTACGGACTCGCATGAGGTATTCTCGATAGGTCAGATCCGCCCGCATGGGACTATTTCACCCGCATAAGCCCTTACGGACTCGCATGAGCCCTTACAGACTCGCATGAGGTATTCCTCGCATAGGATGTATCCGCCCGCATGGGACTATTTCACCTGCATAAGTCCTTACGGACTCGCATGAGGTATTCCTCGCATCGTGGGTAGTAAATCCACGAAATATGCAAATGCCACAAACCCGGGGAATGACCCCGTAATGAATCATATACCACTAGCACAAACCGGCTATCATACATAACATAAGCACTACCGGCTTATCATACAATATATAAGCAAGTTAAGAAATCCCCTAACTTCTTATTATTCTTGTTCACATACACTCTCATTTTAGTTTACTTAAGGCACTAACATGTCTTTTATAAAAATCCGGGAATTTAACCCAAGGTACTACATACTTCCACTCTTTTAAAAATGACTATTTTTCATATAAAACTTCCAAGATACTAATGACCATAGTATCAAGTCATAACTACCTTTCAAGACAAGTCACAATACCTTTTAGAAATACAATAATAGGCTTCTAAATCAAGTGACTTCTTTCTTTTAAAACTTTAAGCAATTGATGCCTTTAAATCAATTTGCCTTTCATTATTTCAAGTCATTTAACATACTTAAATTACTTAGAGTAAACCACTCTTTTTAACTTCCCATAAAGCTATTATAACCAACTTCCCATAAAGTCGTTATACTAGCTTTATACCTTAGACACTTACATTCTTCTTTATAACCAAAAGACTTAAACTTTCCAACAAAGCAAGTATCAAAAATACTTTCAACATACTTAAAGTCTCTTAACTTTTAAAAGCCAAGATATCCTTAATATTTATAAACAAGTGAGTTAATTCCCTAACTCAACCAATTTGGACATTCTTAAAAATAAGCCAAGGATATCAAATGGACTAGATTATCAAAATCTTGTACGTCTACCGTACTATACATTTACAACTTATTCATGCTCAAGAGATAAGAAAGTTCCACATACCTCTTCGGTTTAATCCACTTGCTAAGTCCAATACGCCGCACGTAGTATGTCAACCTATAATGACCATAATACGTCTATTAACTTCTTACTTCAAACGTAGAATATTCCAAGTGCAAAGTCACTAAATTCTACGGAAAATCGGACATCACTTCCTTTGTTTCTACATACTTTGCCACCTTTTTCAAGGCCGAATTCAATAACCAAACACGCCACATTTTAGGCTCAACAAAGTAGTTAACAATAGGGGATTACACGCTTAATCAAGACGTGTAAAATTCCGCCCCACAATAAATATCAAATTAGTCCAACATATAATGTTCATTCGGCAAAATAGGGACAACAATACAAATTCGTTTCCAATCCCTTTTCAATCCAAGTGGTTTAATATAACATGTTATCTAGCCACAATTGATTATAACTACTACAATCCTCAAGTAGGCAAACATGCGACGATTCTAATTATCGACCAAATTGTATTTCAATTTCAAATGGCTTAACATGTCATTTTCGGATTTGAGCTTCCAAATTCCCATAACACTTATCAAACTTCACAACACATATCACATGATCATTTCTAACTTATAATAACATGGAATCTTCAATTACAAAAGTAAGACAAAGATTATACCTCATTTAGCCCAAATATGATCCAAGATTACAAGTCGATCCTTAGCAACTTTAGCTCCTCATTTCGACATTCCAATCCACTCCAAGCAACCTTTAGAAGCCTATGAAGAACTCCTCTTCAAGTTCCATCTTCAAAGTTGAATAACTCCTTAGGTTTTCGCCTTGCGACTAATACGAAAATGCCATTTTTCCGGGATCTTTCTATTGAGATACACTTACAATACCCTTAGGTACCTTGGTTTAAAGTGGGGAGATTATTGGACAACAATTGAAAATTTTCCTCTTGGAAAATCCCCATTGCCGTGAGCCCTCATTAGTGAGCAAGAACAAGTTTTCAAAATTTTTCTAAGTGTTGAGAATGACAAAGTCTTGCACTACTAGTGTACATATATAACATAATGGAGGGTCTAGATTAGTACATAAGGATGGCTTGGATGAGTTTCACATGGATCAAGCCCAAGTGGCACTTTGACAAGTCAACATTGTCAAGCCCTTGTCTTAGCAAGACTTGGTCATTTAAAGTATGGTCAAATGACCATTTTAACCATGACAATTTCTTTCAAGTCCACAAAGGGGGGGTGACACGTGTCGCCCTCCCGTTCGTCGCAATATTTCGTTTTCCGGCAATTCCATAATTCCGATAAATTTTTACTCGTCTCCAATCTTAACATTTTTGAGTTCTTACGCACGTTCTTATAACCATATCCTGGAAATTCCAGGGTGTAACACCCCCCCTTAGTGGTCTTGGACGAAAATGACATGGATAAGATGGTCATTTGACCATTAGAGAGATGATCAAGTCTTGCAAAGACTTAAGCTTGACATTGTTGACTAAAGTCCAAGGGCCACTTGGGCAAGATCCATGTGAAACTCATCCAAGCCATCCATATGTACTAATCTAGACCCTCCATTATGTTATATATGTACACTAGTAGTGCAATACTTTGTCATTCTCAACACTTAGAAAAATTTTGAAATCTTGTCTTGCTCACTAGTGAGGCTCACGACAATAGGAATTTTCCAAGAGGAAAATTTTCAATTGTTGTCCAATAATCTCCCCACTTTAAACCAAGCTACCTAAGGGTATTTTAAGTGTATCTCAATAGAAAGATCCCGGAAAAATGGTGTTTTCGTATTAGTCGCAAGGCGAAAACCTAAGGAGTTATTCAACTTTGAAGTTGGAACTTGAAGAAGGGTTCTTCATAAGCTTCTAAGGGTTGCTTGGTGTGGATTGGAACGTCGAAAGGAGGAGCTAAAGTTGCTAAGGATCGACTTGTAATCTTGGATCATATTTGGGCTAAATGAGGTATAATCTTCGTCTTACTTTTGTAATTGAAGATTCCATGTTTTTATAAGTTAGAAATGATCATGTGATATGTGTTATGAAGATTGATAAGTGTTATGGAAATTTGGAAGCTCAAATCCGAAAAAGACATGTTAAGCCATTTGAAATTGAAATACAATTTGGTCGATAATTAGAATCGTCGCATGTTTACCTACTTGAGGATTGTAGTAGTTATAATCAATTGTGGCTAGATAACATGTTATATTAAACAACTTGGATTGAAAAGGGATTGAAAACAAATTTGTATTGTTGTCCCTATTTTGCCGAATGAACATTATATGTTGGACTAGTTTGATATTTATTGTGGGGCGGAATTTTACACGTCTTGATTAAGTGTGTAATCCCCTATTGTTAACTACTTTGTTGAGCCTTAAATGTGGCGTGTTTGGTTATTGAATTCGGCCTTGAAAAAGGTGGCAAAGTATGTAGAAACAAAGGAAGTGCTGTCCGATTTTCCGTAGAATTTAGTGACTTTGCACTTGGAATATTCTACGTTTGAAGTAAGAGGTTAATAGACGTACTATGGTCATTATAGGTTGACATACTACGTGCGGCGTATTGGACTTAGCAAGTGGATTAAGCCGAAGAGGTATGTGGAACTTTCTTATCTCTTGAGCATGAATAAGTTGTAAATGTATAGTACGGTAGACGTACAAGATTTTGACAATCTAGTCCATTTGATATCCTTGGCTTATTTTAAGAATGTCCAAGTTGGTTGAGTTAGGGAATTAACTCACTTGTTTAAATATTAAGGAAGGTCGTCTCAGACCTTCTAATTGGTATTTATCTCCAAAATGTTTGGAGATACACATACAAGGTTTGGTTTTCAAAAGTTAAGAGACTTTAAGTATGTTGAAAGTATTTTTGATACTTGTTTTGTTGGAAAGTTTAAGCCTCTTGGTTATAAAGAATTATGTAAGTTTCTAAGGTATAAAGCTAGTATAACGGCTTTATGGGAAGTTGGTTATAATAGCTTTATGGAAGGTTAAAAAGAGTGATTTACTCTAAGTAATTTAAGTATGATAAATGACTTGAAATAATGAAAGGCAAATTGATTTAAAGGCATCAATTGCTTAAAGTTTTAAAAGAAAGAAGTCACTTGATTTAGAAGCCTATAATTGTATTTCTAAAAGGTATTGTGACTTGTCTTGAAAAGTAGTTATGACTTGATACTATGGTTATTAGTATCTTGGAAGTTTTGTATGAAAAAAAGTCATTTTAAAAGAGTAGAAGTACGTAGTACTTTGGGTTAAATTCCCGGATTTTTATAATGACATGTTAGTGCCTTAAGTAAACTAAAATGAGAGTGTACATGTATAAGACTAATAAGAAGTTAGGATTTCTTAACTTGCTTATATATGGTATGATAAGTTTGTAGTGCTTATGTTATGTATGATGCGAGAGTGCTTATGTTATGTGTGATAGCCTTTGTGCTAGTAGTATGTTATTCATTACGGTCATTCCCGGGTTTGTGGCATTTGCATATTCCGTGGATTTGCTACCCACGACGCGGCGAATACCTCACGCGAGTCCGTAAGGGCTTATGCGCGGTGAAATAGTCCCACGCGGCGATACAACTATGCGAGGAATACCTCATGCGGATCTACACGACCTACGCGGGTGAAATAGTCCCACGCGAGAATACCTCATGCGGGTCCACACGACCTATGCGGGTGAAATAGTCCCGAGTAGGATTGCTTAATGATACCGCGGGCGTGGTCCCGCTGATCGTGAGCTTCCTATTTTTATGTTGTAAGTATACTCTTATTTACTCATTGTTAGTAAGGCACGGTAATCGTTAATTGAGCTATCATACATGTCTCCGCTTTATTATAGACTTATGATTTCATTACGCATTGCTCCACATATTTGGTACATGTCAGATCGACTCCTTCGGGCCGCGTTCACGCCGCAGTGGAGTACTGCTGATCCTCGCTCTTAGGATCACTGTTCACCGCTGAGAAGCTCCTTTATTTGAGTCTTATCCTCGGTATTGTCTTGTTGTACATTCAGGTATGGCGGGCCCCGTCCCGCCAAAGTTGTTATTCTTGAGGTCCGTAGTCACATTTGTGGATTGGTTGTAAAGAAAAAAATGTATCGTTTCTATTACGATATTTTACTAAGGTGGCCTTATCGGCGCTTGTTGTTATTTTATGTTTAAGCATTTTATAAGTTGTGTATGTTCACGCTATTCTCCGATGTATACCGAAGCGGATGCCTGTAGGGCACCGCATGCCCGGTCGGGTCGTGACAAAAGTGGTATCAGAGCGATTAGTCCTCGGAAAGTGTCTGCATCGTGTCTAGTAGAGTCTTGATTATCGGTGTTGTGCACCACATCTATAATCGTGAGGTCGCAGGACATTTAGGATTGGTTTCCATTCTTCTCACTCTAAGATCGCGATAGAGCTTGTGGTTGTGGTCGCTCTCCTAACAAAGTTATATTGTTTGCAGCTACGAGAAAGGCAGCAGTGACCCAGGAAAGATGATGTGGATTACGTATCCAGGTAGGTAATATTTGTAGTATAGTTGGTATTGTAACATTCAACTATACGTATTTATGTATGAGGGTCGGACGCGTGTTGCCTAGAATGGTTTTAGGTTACCAGGATTTGGTAAGGACTAAATAAATACCGGGAAGGTATGAACAGTTAAGGAACTCTCATCAAGGTTTTACGTGCTAATTTGAGATAATTAGGTGATGATGAGTTGTGTGAGAATGTAATGGACCCTTAAGAAGTTATTATTAAGGGAATTAATGGAAGACTATGTTAATAGATTGAGCTACGTAGTAGGAGTTCGAGAATGGTACGGGTGAGATCCGTATGGAGTAAGTATGGTTATTGTGGACAAGACAACACGATTATAGTTTATTGAGAAGTTTTTGTACCCGTTTACGGGGGGACTGATAAGGTAGGCATGGAGCATGGAAATTGCGAGCCTAAGAATGTGATAACCACCGAGACCTTAGGTATATAAGGCCTTCTCGGGTAGTAAAAGGTTAAGTCAGACCAAGGGTAAGAGTTAAGTACGACGCCGAGTCGGGTTGAGGACCTATTAAGGGTCGCCCCATAGCTGGAAATGGAATGGGATCAGTTGGTAGTAGTCCCGCTACGTGACAGGGTCACGAGGGTGCAAGGTCCGCGTCTAGTTAATCATTTTACGGGTTCGTGGACGCATTCCACCGGAACCAGGTCGTGAGAGCCGAAAATGGCCTTAAGTTGTTTAAAATAGTAACTCCAAAGATTGGAGGCCCGAATTAGTATGAAGGCTATGTACGTACGCTACAATAAGTTTGGAAGACGGAAGAGTAATGCACCGAAGAAAGAGAGCAACCAAGTGTAAAGAAATGGAACCCGAATCTATGAGGACCTTTCGAGGTGACTACACCCGTGAGTGTGGGTGGTAGCCGGCGGTAGATAATAATTACGTAACGATACATCGTTGGACCCCAGCGCACCTATCGAGCCGCGTTATGACAGACGCTGAGGTCATTATGAGTACGAGCTAGTTGGCCTCTTGTTATGCCAACGTGGACTACGTAAGAGAGATTGATTCGGTACCAGCCTGCAGTTTGCCATCGAGTGGAAAGGAAGAGAAGGTGGTAACCAGATGAATTATCCTTCCTTCTTTGACATTGTTGATTTTAATAAGTCCGCGTGACTTGTTCGTTTGAGGTAAATTAATGCAGTAAGTAATACTCGAGGTTGAAGGAGTTTATGCTAAGTGCCCTTGGATGTACTTGGAGTTGGTTTGGTGTGGCGGTCAGGGCCACGACCTTCCAGATAAGTTCAGGATAGCGCGCAAGTAAGAATAAGATAAGTACGAGTGCTGCCTATGGAAAACAGAAGATATCTTTGGTAGGTTTTGAAAATCTACACGACTTTAAGGCGGTGCGTGATGATTAGATATTTACTGGACCGCAAGAGGACCCGGTGATTAGGGTACGACAGAAAAATTGGAAAGGAAGAAAGATGTGATTTTTCGACGGAAAAGTTTCCGGTTTTTGTGAAGGAAAAAGGTTCGTTAATGGGAATTGGATTCCCAGATTTGGTATTTGGGCTTCTTGGATTATATTAGAATTATGAGATTTTATTTTCGGAAATGGTCACGTGGGGCCCACGGGAGAATTTACGGTTTTGTGGGGCCCACTTTGTTTTTGAGATTTTCGGTATTTTGGATATTTTCGGAAGACGAAATATTTTGGACGAAGTCGGGCGACACGTGTCACCCCATGTGTCACCTCGACGACCGAGGACAAGTGGTCCCCTTGGCCGAAATGGCCACTACACTTGGAGCTTGAAATCGTTGGCCATGTGGTGTGGTGGGACCCACACACACATGGCCCAATCTTGACCACACACTTGCATAAGATCTTGACCCTTAATTCCTCTATAAATACCCCCTTAAGTTGAAGACCAATTTCATCCCACACTTAAGTCTTCCAAGGCTAAAATATCCCCTCCCCTTTGTAGTTGATTTCGTCCCCCTCCCCCACTTGTGTAGAAAATACTTCAAGTATTGTAGTATAATTCCAAATACCTTAGCCTAGTATCTCTAGTTGTATTCCAAAGTTATTTCAATACTAGGAGCCCGGAAACACCACTTTATTCCAATAGTCGCAAAGTGAAACCCTAGAAAAAAATCTTCCTAGCGTGGTTGAAGTGTTAAGAGAAGTTGTTTAGCAACTTCCAAGGGTCGCTTGGAGCGGGTTGGAGCGTAAGGAATTGGAGCTAAACGTTGCTCAGGATCGACTTATAATCTTGGATAATTTTGGGCTTATCGAGGTAATGATATTTACCCCCCCCCCCCCCCCCTATTGTAATTGGATATTACATGTGGTAGTAATGTATAGTTGAGTATACTATATGTAGAATGAATATTATAAAGGATTGAATCAGATTTACAATGGACTATATTTACGTGAGACTTGTGTAGTATATCCGTGAAGTAATTGAACCCGTCCGGTTAGACGTGTCATCCCCTGGGAGTTGTTGGCACAGTAGCGCCCGAGTAGAGAGAGATTTATGTGGTCATGCGGGGAGGTGCTGCCGAATTTTCCGTAGAATAAGGAATCTTGTATCTAGAATTATTCTACGAAGAGATCTAGAGGTTGATAGACGTTTTGTGGCCTTTATAGGTTGAAGTACTACGAGTAGCGTATTCTACTTGAAGGGTGGAAAAGGCGAGCAAGGTTAGAGTACTTTGGAGCATTTTGCTAATTGTCGATAATCGTCGCGAGGTATGTGAACCTCTTCCTATCTTTTCTAGCATGATGTTGTGAACTATGTAGTACGGTAGACGTACGTGTGCTAAACGAATTTTGGTTGATTTAAAACATAAAGTGTTATAATAGCTTTATGGGAAATTAGTTATAACAACTTTATGTAGGTAAAAGAATGGTTTGTTGAGTTTTTAAAAGATAAGAGACTTGACTTATAATTGACTTGATATGAAATGTGAAGAACTTTAATTGTGTTAAAAAGTGGTGAAACCTCATTCGTGAGTAATGAGTACTTAGTCTTTAAAAGAATAAAGTTTTACTTGATTTCGGAAATGGGAATAAGAATCGAACAAACCACTGCAGCGTTAATAAAGGAAAATGTATTGACTAATTAATTATATTAAAACCAGTAGAAACCTCCATCTGCATAGAAGCTAAGATAAGACAAAATTGTATTACATTTCCTAGATCATGGTTGCTCTAATAAGAATTATTATAATCAAGTTTTGATTTTCTTAAAGTTCCAAAGTAAGGAACTTGATTTCTAAAAGAAAAGAGACTTAAGAATTTGAAGTGTTTTGGTTTAAAAGAAAGGCATGGTTTTGTCTTAAATTGGTTTAAAACATAAAGTGTTATAATAGCTTTATGGGAAGTTAGTTATAACGACTTTATGGAAACAAAGAATGGTTTGATTATTGGATTTAAAATGGTAACTTGATTTGGGGAAAAGAGAAGTGACTTGGTTTTAAAAGGTAGGAGTACCTTGATCTTAAAAGAGTTGGTTACTTGGGTTTTTAAATGTATACTTGACGTTGTTTTAAAAGTGTAAGCCACTTGGTTTAAAAAGTATAAAGTACTTGATTTAAACATGAACGTGTTTGGTACTACGGATAATAGTATCGAGTTGTTTTTACGTAAAAATAGATCTTTTTGAAAGAGTTAAAATACGTAGTACCTTGGGGTTAAAATCCGGTTTTGTTGTAATAAAAAGAATGTCTAAAAGTATGTTGAACTTGCCTATGCTTGTGGTGATAGCCTTTGTTGTGCAAGTGTTGTATTTCCGTGCTACCGCGTCTCGCCGAGGTCATTATCCGTTGATTGATGGACATAATGACACGATGGGTGGCCCACGAGTATGCTTCCACTTTGATTGTTACTTTATTATTTCCTTTGGACATACTGACACGATGGGTGGCCCACGGGTATGCTTCCATTAGGATTATTCCATGGACTAGCTCTCCATGAGGTTTTACTGATTTGGCTTGGTATCTGGTAGTTGGCTTTCGTACTTGCCCCGAAGTCGTGGTGATTCGCTTGGTATCCGTAGTTAGCCTTCAGACTTGCCCGTTCAGTTTTGTGACGAAGTCTCGTGATTCCGGCCAGTATCCGTAGTTAGTTCAGATTTGCCCCGCCAAAGAACGCGCGCAGCTTAGTATCCGTAGTTGGCTTTCGTACTTGCCCGGTGTTAGCTTCGTGGTATGCTTATGTAGATTTGTTGGTACGAATTTGGTATCTGGTAGTTGGCTTTCGAACTTGCCCCGGTCAGTTGATGATGCGTCTTTGTTATCTGGTCGTTAGCCTCAGACTTGCCTCACGGTTTTTATGACACGTGGGACTCGTGTTCATGTGTACTTCGTGTTATTATATCATAGATCGCCGACAGCGAGGAAGGTATTCCACGCATGATTGATGTGGGCGTGAGACCCATAGTTATATTCGAGTGATGACTTTGAGGCGTGAGTCCCCGACTTGACGCGGATCGCCACATATTATGTACTGTAGTTTGGTTATCATAAATGTCTCATATTTTATATAGACTACTATGATTTCATTTACGATTTTCGCCACATACTTGGTACCGCAGATCGACCTCCTTCGTGCATTCATGCCGCAGTAGAGGTACACCGCTTGTTGATCCTCGCCATGGATCACAACAAGATTCGGGAAGCTCCGTTTCTCCGAGGCTTATCTTTAGTATAGTCCTCGTTGTTGTAGGTACTTACATTCGGGGTATGGCGAGCCCCGTCCGTCGTAGTTGTGGGTTACATTCTGTGAGGTCCGTAGTCTTTGTTGGGCGGGGTTTGTAAAAGGATTTAACTGCTCGTATATATATACGCAGAAAGGTAACTGCTTTTGGTGCTTTGTTTTATTTTATCTTGTTTCATGTTTAAGTTTTTTTATTTCCGCTGATTTTCTCTGATGTTGTATCACTAGGGTTCCCGGGGTAAGGCACCAGTCACGGGCCCGAGGTCGGGTCGTGACAGTTCCTAAGAGTATTGTAAGGTTATCTCAATAGAAAGATTCCGGAAAAACTACGTTTTCGTATTAGTCGCAAGGCGGAAACTTAAGGAGTTCTTCAACTTTGAAGTTGGAACTTGAAGATGGGTTCTTCATAAGCTTCTAAGGGTTTCTTGGAGTGGATTGGAACGTCAAAAAGAGGAGCTAAAGTTGCTAAGGATCGACTTGTAATCTTGGATCATATTTGGGCTAAGTGAGGTAATAATCTTCGTCTTACTTTTGTAATTGAAGATTCCATGTTATGATAAGTTAGAAATCATCATGTGATATGTGTTATGAAGATTGATAAGTTATGGATTGTAGTAGCCTAAATCCGATTTGACATTTGAGCCATTTGAAATTGAAATACAATTTGGTTGATATTTAGAATCGTCGCATGTTTACCTACTTGAGGATTGTAGTAGTTATAATCAATTGCGGCTAGATAACATGTTATACTAAACCACTTGGATTGAAAAGGGATTGGAAACGAATTTGTATTGTTGTCCCTAATTTTGCCGAATGGACATTGTATTTTGGACTTGTTTGATATCAATTGTGTGGCGGAATTTTACACGTCTTGTAGGCGTGTAATCCCCTATTGATAACTACATGGTTGAGCCTTAAATGTACGTGTTTGGTTATTGAATTCGGCCTTAAAAAAGGTGGCAAAGTATGTAGAAACAAATGAAGTGCTGTCCGATTTTCCGTAGAATTTAGTAGCTTTGCACTTGGAATATTCTACGTTTGAAACTAGAAGTTAATAGACGTATTATGGTCATTATAGGTTGACATACTACGTACGGCATATTGGACTTAGCAAGTGGATTGAACCGAAGAGGTATGTGGAACTTTCTTATCTCTTGAGCATGAATAGTTGTAAATATATAGTACGGTAGACGTACGAGATTTTGACAAATCTAGTCCATTTGATATCCTTGGCTTATTTTAAGAATGTCCAAGTTGGTTGAGTTAGGGAATTAACTCACTTGTTTAAAAATATTAAGGATATCTTAGTTTCTAAAAGTTAAGAAACTTGATTACTAAAGTTAAGGGACTTAAAGTATTTTAAAAGTATATGATACTTGTTTCGTTTTAAAAGTATAAGTCTCTTGGATATAAGGAAGAATGTATTTGTCTAAAGTATAAAGCTAGTATAACGGCTTTATGAGAAGTTGGTTATAATAGCTTTATGGAAAGTTAAAAAGAGTGGTTTACTCTAAGTAATGTAAGTATGATAAATGACTTGAATTATGAAAGGCAAATTGATTTGAAGGTATCAATTGCTTAAGGTTTTAAAAGAAAGAAGTCACTTGATTTAGAAGCCTAAATGTATTTCTAAAAGATATTGTGACTTGTCTTGAAAAGTAGTTATGACTTGATACTACGGTTATTAGTATCTTTGAAGTTTTATATGAAAAAGAGTCATTTTAAAGAAATAGAAGTACGTAGTACTTTGGGTTAAATTCCCGGATTTTTATATTGACATGTTAGTGCCTTAAGTAAACTAAAATGAGAGTGTATATGAATAAGACTAATAAGAAGTTAGGGGGATTTCTTAACTTACTTATGTTATGTATGATAAGCCAGCGCTTTATGTTAGGATGTTCGGTAGCGCTTATGTTATGTATGATGTTCTGTAGTGCTTATGTTATGTATGATAGCCTATTGTGCTAGTTTATGTTATTCTTACGGTAAAGCCCCGTTACTACTAATTCCATGGATTTGCTACCCATGACGCGAAAGCGCCAGAGTACTCATGGGCCCATCGGGCCCAAGCGAGTGAAATAGTCCCGCGGGTGAAATAGTCCTATGCGAGGAATACCTCATGCGGGTCCACACGACCTATGCGGGCGGATACAGCCTATGCGAGGAAGTTACCTTATTGCGGGTCCACAGGACCTATGCGGGTGAAATAGTCCCAGGAGTAGGATTGCTCAATGATACTACGGGCGGGTGGCCCTACTTTGATCATGAGCCTCCTATTTTTATGCAGTAAAGTATACTCTTGTTTACTCTCATTGTTAGTAAGGCACAGTGTACTGTTATTTGAGTTATCATACATGTCTTCAGTTTTATTTTAAACTTATGATTTCACAACAGTACTTTTAGTTTCACATATTTGGTACATGTTGTACTGACCTCCTTCGGGGGGCTGCGTTCATGCCGCAGGTAGAGTATACAGGTTGCTGATCCTCACTCTTAGGATCACTGTTCAGCTGTTGAGAAGCTCCTTTACTTCAGAGGGTTATCCCTGGTATTGTCGGTTGTTGTACATTCAGGGGTATGGCGGGGCCCTGTCCCGCCACAGTTGTTACTCTTAGAGGTCTGTAGTCACATTTGTGGATTGCGTTCGTAAGAACAGAGATGTACTGTTTTAATTTTGTATTATGTATATGTTACGGAAGGTGGCCTTATCGGCTAGCCTGTTGATGTCTACTGTCTAAGTATGATTTTTTTTATTTTTATGAGTTGTATATGTTTACCGCTATTCTCGATGTATACTGAAAGGGTGCCTGTAGGCACCGCCGCGAGCTTGGGTCGGTCGTGACAAAAGTGGTATCAGAGCAGTTAGTCCTCGGAAAGTGTCTACAGACCGTGTCCAGTAGAGTCTTGGTTATCGGTGTGTTGTGCACCACATCTATAACCAGGAGGCTGCATGACATTTAGGATTGGTTTCCATTCTTCTACTCTGAGATCGTGCGATAGAGCTATGTTGTTAGGGTCGTCTCTCCCTAACGAGTTATGTTGATTGCAGCTACGAGAAAGGCAGCAGTGACCCAGGAAAGATATTGTGGATTGCGTATCCAGGTTGGTAATATTTGTAGTATAGTTGGTATTGTGACATACAACTATACGGATTTATATATGAGGGTCACATATGTGTTGCCTAGAATGATTATAGATTACCAGGAATTGGTAAGGACTAAATAGGTATCGGGAAGGTAGTATGATTAATAGATTGAGCTAAGTAGTATGATTAAGAAAATGGTACGGATGAGATCTGTATGGAGTAAGTATGGTTGTTGTGGTCAAGACAACACGATTATGGCATTACGAGAAGTTTTGTACCCGTTTACGGGTGATCGGTGTATTTTATATACACTTTTTGAGTCGTTTTTAGTTAGTCTTTTGTCCCTTTTTGTACAAATACGTGTCGTCTTAGGATATATATTCTTTCTTTTGAGTCAAATTGGTTAAAATGGCTCTTTGGCGGAAAAGGAGCGAAAAGAGGGCAAAAGTGGAGGTTCCAGAGCTTAAAATGCAAGAAAGTGGCAAACCAGCACGACGGCGGCACATGGCCCACCAGCCAGAACCAAAGGCCCCGCCCAACATTCGTAGAGGCGCAGAATTTCTAGCCGGGCGCTCCAGACAAGAGTGCACGGGCGCCTAATCATCGAATTACGAAGTTCTCGCGCAAGGTGCCGACGCGGGAAAAATCAGGTTTTGGACGATTTTATGGGCCAGCTCAAGGAAAACCTTGGGCGGTTTGGAGGCTATAAAAAGAGAACCCTAGGCGCTTTTAAAGGGTTCCTCTTGCCAATTCACAACACATTCTTGGAGTTCAAGATCGAGACCATTCTATTGTAATTTTCTTTCTTTCTTTTACTTTATTTCAGTTTTATGTTGGATATTGAATTAGTTCTTGTCATGTCTATGGCTAGGAACTAATTCTAATATAGGGCTTTCCATGTCAATTCACTTGAACCTTATTTTATATGATTTCTAATCAACCTTCAAAAGGAGGAGGTTGTGACTATGTTGTAGTTGGGTAGACATAGGTCGAATTGGGGATGAAAATACATCAATTACTTGTGTAGCATTAATAGGGTTTTTGTTCTTAATCCTCCTATAGAGTCATCCTTATCACCGAAAGGTAGAAAGGAGCGCTACTGGGGTTGAGTGTTTATATAGCCTTAACGGGAGTATAAAATGAATTAGTAAACCCGCTATCTCCAAAAGAAGAAGAACCATAGTTAATTGCATTAATAAGTAATCTAAGTGGATAGTTGAGGAGACTTGGAAGCCCTATTTCCATCATCACTGAAGTAAACACATAGTTAATTAGTCTTTATAATTATTAGTTATAATCAACAACTCAAATATCGGTCACCAAATAGATAACAAAGAATAGAAGTTGGTACTTGAACACTAATCCCTGAGGACGATAACTCGGTCTTCAAGACTATATTACTTGACTCGACACGTGCACTTGCGTAAGTGTGTGCATTAAATCGCGCATCAAGTTTTTGGCGTCGTTGCCGGGGATTGGCATAGTTCAATATCAATTTATCTATTCTTAATGTCTAATTTGGTTGCTCCAAGAACAAGTTCTAACTTGTTCTGCGAGCAATTCTTTATCACCTTTTGTTGTTTTTCTTATTTTGCAGGTTAAAAAAAAAAAAAATAGGACACATGGACTACTACTATCAGAGACAGTGGAGTCATCAACAGCAGCTTAACCCACGTGTCCCGTATAAGATCGAATGAGTTGGCGTGCATACTTATGCTCACCAAGTGCCATACTCAGTTTATGGCTGAGACAAGGGAGTCCCTAAAAAATTTGGAGACCCACATAAGGCAACTAATGGATGAGATGAGCAATACACCTCAAGAAAAACTGCCTAGCGACATCATTATGGGAGGCGGCAAGCAATTTGAGGAACCTGAACCACACCCAGCTATTGAGGACTCTGGCAAGATAGTTGGTGTAGAGAAGGAAAAGATCGCTGAGATCCAATTATTCACCTTTTTGGATTCTGTGGAAATTCTTCTTCCTGCACCTGCTACAGAAGAAACACCACAAGCTATCACTGTTGATCCCCAAATAGAAAGTCCACACCATCAAGGGCACCCCCTAGAGATGAGAGATGTAGGGAATTTCACTGATCCCTACATTATAGAGAGCCTAAAAGACAAGCTTGTCTTGTGTACTTGGGGGTTAATTTTATGTTTGAAGCCCTTGTTTCAACAGATGGTTGTAGGAAAAGTGAGACCTGCAACAATAACTCATGGAGTGCAAGGCCTGTATGATCCAATGGGCACTCGAAAAGGTTAATTGCGTCCGGCTAAAAGACGTTAAAGACAGCGTTTGTTGGGAGGCAACCCAATGTTTTTAATTATGTTATTTTAATTTCTGTCTTTAGTTTATTTTATTGTGTCTTGAACAGTCTCACGGTCTTGGGTTCTTGTTTATGTGTTGTGATGACAGGTACAGGGGCCAACAAATTTGGAGGGCGAGAAACTGAAGATAAGAAAAATGGAGTTTCCAGAAAATCGGGTAAGCGCCGCGGCGCCAAAAGAGCAGAAAGGCGCTGAAGTTTAAGCGCCGCGCGCCAGAGCAGGTGGCGCCAAAAATCCAGAAAAATGCCAAGTCTAGCCGCGCTCAGAGTGTGGCCGCGCAGAAATCCCCGGCAAGAAGAAATCAGCCGCGGCGCCAAGTGCAGGGCCGCGGCGCCGAGGCGGAAACCCAGAAAATAAAAGACGCCCCAATCCGATTTTTCCCCAAATTCCAAATAGAAACCTAACCCTTCTTCTCCACAAAACCCACAAAAATCCACACTTTACCTAAAAATCTTCCATAAACCAAACACAAACACAACCAAAGCTCTTAAATTTCCTAAACCCTTAACCATCTCAATCAACAAAACTTCATCCCATTGCCTCAAATCACCATTAGAAGCAAGAAAACCTTGAAGAACACCGTCAAAAGGTAATCTTTATCTTTTCTTGAAAGCACATCAGAGTCGTAAGAGGCGAGCTTGGAGGAGTGTTGTGTCTGTGAAGTTGTTGGGGTGTTGAAAATTGGTTGTGAAATTTTGAGGAAGAGTATACAAGGAGGGTGTGGGTGTTGTGTAAAAGCTTCTTGAGTGAAGTCTGGGGGTAATAGGTGTTGTAGCTGCTAGTGTTGGGTGATAGTGTTGGGTAACTTTTGTGATACTAAGGAAACGCTGCATCTAACCATGTCTGCCAGAAAGAAAAGAGCCTCCACATCTACCTCAGCCCCTCAATATGATGATACTAGGTTTATTAGCCAACAAGCTCATGAAAGATACAAAAAACTTAGTACTAGGCCCTTAATCCCTGAAAGAGGAATGGATTATCAAAGGGATTCACTTGGGGAGGAGGATGTCTATGAGCCCATTCGGGCGATGATTGAGATGATGGGGTGGAAAAGATTTGTAAACCCGGGAAAGATAGCACCAATGAACACAGTGATGGTGCGTGAATTTTATGTTAATCTTCCGGAGAAGGTGGACAATGGTTGAGGGCAAAATATGTGCCTGTGACGGCAGAAGAGGTCAATGCGATATTAGAAACAGTTGATGTTGAGGAAAGAGGTGATGACCGAAGATACTTCAGAACATGGTCTAGAAGCACCAACAACATCGACTGGAATACCGTCGCAGGCACAGTGAGCTACCCTGGGGCTGCATTTGATATTGCCAGAAATGGGTCAAGAGGACTGAGCAGGTGTCAGTTCAACAAAGCAGCCAAGGGTTGGTTGTATTTCGTCAGTGCCCGCCTAATTCCATCAACGCACTTCACCAGAGTGTCAGAAGACAGAATCAAATTGATATATGGAATTATGACGGGAAAGACGATTGATGTGGGAAAGGAGATAGTGCAAAGTATTGAAGAGACCAGCAGGTTGGTAACAACAAGTGGGTTGGGACATGGCTCACTTATTACAAGTTTATGCGCCATAAATGGGGTCCCAACCCTACCCACTGATACTCGTGAGAGAAACCAACTGCATGTGTCATATGGGATAGTGCACTCCTTCCCAGACCAAAGTCCCCAAAGAAGAAGCAAGAAGAGCACCAAGACTACCAAAGCAGCAGCAGCAGAGGCTGCCATGGATGAAGATGAGCCTGAAACAGAGGCTCACTATGAGGCAGAAGCGGCCATCACCACCTACGTAATCGTAACCTTCGCCCCATGATGGAGCGCATCTAATCGAGTAAGGATGATGCAGAATTTGGACACGGTGATACAAGGACAACAAGAAATGAGGCAGCAAATTAATGAGATGAGTTCCTTGTTCAACCAGTGGTCAATGCACTATCCACCGCCACCGCCACCGCCACCGCCACCATTTTAAACCAAGTCTGTAAGTGCCTTATTTCTTTTATTATCTTTGAGTCTTGCACACATTGGGGACAATGTGTGATTTAAGTTTGGGGGGTGTCTTATTTGTGTCTTATTGTTGTAGTATGTTTGAGTCTTTTTGATTTGTTTTGTGTATTTTTGAGTCATAAATTTTTTTCTTTTTGAGTCATAATTGTCTGTCAAAGATCATACATGCTGTAGTTACTAGAAACACCTAGTGTAGTAAGGTAGAATAATGTAATGGAATTATAAGCAACTATCTAAACACTTAGGTTAGATATGCCAAAAACTCACGAAATCTGTCTATTTGGGGTTTCTTGCTTGAATTGTGCATGCTAAATGATTAAAACCTATGTGTTATGATTGCTTGCTATTTGAGGCGAAATAGTTAGGATATGCATGTTAGGGAGATGACTCAGGCGTTTCTTTGTTAGCCAATTCTTACCACTCTTTTCTATCCCTGACATTAAAAATATCCCTAGTCAGCCTCGTTGAGCCTAAAAATGAAACTTTTTCTTTGACACCCTATATTTCCATACTTGTGCCATAAGTAAAAATGTGAAATAGTTGGAATATGATGTGTTAAAAAAGAGACAAAAAGAGCAAACAAGTTTGATGCACCCCAATAAAAAAGCAATAAGAAATAGGCAAAAGCCTAAGTTTGGGGGTGTTTGTTATTATAATACACTTCACGCTCTCAAAACAAAATAGGGGAAAGATAGACTTGAAGTGAAGGAAAGAAATCAAAAGAAAAGGGAAACATTGAAAAGCTAAAGAGCTTATGGTACACAAAATGAGCCTAAATGCCTATTTTTACCTACCCATGCCTAAGCCTACATTACAACCCTGAAAAGTCCTGAAGATCTCTTAGATGCATATCCATGATTAGTGGAGAATAACAAGTAAAAATGTCATAGGATTTTTGAAATTAACATGCATGATTCAGTATTTTGACTTCCATTAAGTATGATAAAATGAGTTTATAAATATCTAGCTTAATGTGTTTAGAATGCAAAAATTTCATGTTATATGTTCCTGCATATTATTCTGCTAACCTTCATGTTTTTCTAAGTAACACCAATGCAGCAAAGTGATCAATGACATTGAGTCTTTCTATTTTCTTTTTCTTTGAGTCTTTAGTTCTTTTTTTTTTATCTTTGCTCGAGGGCGAGCAAAGGTTAAGTTTGGGGGTATTTGATCGGTGTATTTTATATACACTTTTTGAGTCATTTTTAGTTAGTCTTTTGTCCCTTTATGTACAAATATGTGTCGTCTTAGGATAGATTTTCTTTCTTTTGAGTCAAATTGGTTAAAATGGCTCTTTGGCGGAAAAGGAGCGAAAAGAGGGCAAAAGTGGAGGTTCCAGAGCTTAAAATGCAAGAAAGTGGCAAACTGCACACGGGCCACATGTGCCTCCAAACACAGGTAACTGTGCGCCCGACACCCAACATTCAGAGGCGTGTAGAAGTTCCAGCGCCGCGGCACCTTCAGACAGCAGAGTGCAGCGCCTAATCATCAGAAATTCGCAGAACTTCCGGCGCCGCGGCGCCGACGCGGGAAAAAATCAGGTTTTAGATGATTTTATGGGTCAGGCCTGAAGGAAAACCTTAAGGGCGGTTTGGAGGCTATAAAAAGAGAACCCTAGGCAGTTTTAAAGGGTTCCCCTCTTGCCAATTCACAACACATTCTTGGAGTTCAAGATTGGAGACCATTCTATTATAATTTTCTTTCTTTCTTTTACTTTATTTCAGTTTTATGTTGGATATTGAATTAGTTCTTGTCATGTCTATGGCTAGAAACTAATTCTAATATAGGTCTTTCCATGTCAATTCACTTGAAGCTTATTTTATGAATTAATGCATGTTATGGTTGTTCTTCTTAGTGTTGAGATTTATCCAATAGATGATTTGATTGCTTGGTAATTAATTGATCACTAATTATCATTATTTATATGATTTCTAATCAAACTTCGAAAGGAGGAGGTTGTGACTATGCTGTAGTTGGGTAGACATAGGTCGAATTGGGGATGAAAATACCTCAATTACTTGTGTAGCATTAATAGAGTTTTTGTTCTTAATCCTCCTATAGAGTCATCCTTATCACCGAAAGGTAGAAAGGAGCGCTACTGGGGTTAAGTGTTTATATAGCCTTAACGGGAGTATAAAATGAATTAGTAAACCCGCTATCTCCAAAAGAAGAAGAACCATAGTTAATTGCATTAATAAGTAATCTAAGTGGATAGTTGAGGAGACTTGGAAGCCCTATTTCCATCATCACTGAAGTAAACACATAGTTAATTAGTCTTTATAATTATTAGTTATAATCAACAACTCAAATATCGGTCACCAAATAGATAACAAAGAATAGAAGTTGGTACTTGAACACTAATCCCTGAGGACGATAACTCGGTCTTCAAGACTATATTACTTGACTCGACACGTGCACTTGCGTAAGTGTGTGCATTAAATCGCGCATCAACGGGGGGACTGATAAGGTAGGCGTGGAGCATGGAAATTGCGAGCCAAAGAATATTGATAATCGCCGAGACCTTAAGTATATAAGGCCTTCTCGAATAGTAAAAAGTTAAGTCAGACCAAGGATAAGAGTTAAGTATGACGCCGAGTCGGGTTGAGGGCCTATTAAGGGTCACCCCATAGCCGGTAATGGAATGGGATCAGTTGGTAGTAGTCCCTCTACGTGACATGGTCACGAGGGTGCAAGGCCCGAGTCTAGTTAATCGTCTTACGGGTTCGTGGACGCATTCCACCGGAACCAGGTTGTGAGAGCGGAAATGGCCTTATATTGTTTAACTTAGTAATTCCAAGATTGGAGGCCAGCTTTATTTTTTATGGAAGTTATGTACGTAAGTTAGAATAAGTATTGGAGGTACGGAAAAGAGTACGACCGGTAAAAAAGTGAGCAACCAGTGTAAAAGAAATAGAGCCTGAATCCTTGAGAACCTTTCGAGGTAACTACACCCGTGAGTGATGGGTGGTAGCTGAGCGGGTGTATAATAACTGCCCGGTGATGATACAATCGCCGACCACTAGCGCATATAGTAGAGTCGATACATGCACTTGAGGTCATTATGAGCACGTTAGTTGGCCTCTTGTTATGCCAACGCTGATCGCGGAGAGGATTTGTTCGATTCCGCTTTTCCTAGTTTCGATTATCCAAAGAGAAAGGAAGAGAAGCGGTGGTAATCAGTGAATTATCCTTCCTTCTTTGACATCGTTGATTTTAATAAACATGGATGACTTGTTCATTTGAGGTGAATTGAGGCAGAAGGTAGGAAGTACTTGAATTTGAAGGAGGTTATTTTAAGTGCCCTCGGGGTACTTGGAGTTGGTTTGGTGTGGCGGTCGTACACGACCTTCTGATAATTTCGTGAAAGCGCAAGCAAGAATAAGATAAGCACGAGTGCCGCCTACGAAAATGTAAGACATCATGGTAGGTTTTGAAATCTATACGATTATAAGTGGCGCTGATGATTTAGATTTTGTATGGAGATAAGTTCTATCCCCACGAAAAGGACGCTTTTACGACATGGGTTACGTGTACCCATGTTGTTAGATGAAGGATAGGAGACGGGTAAGGTCTTCAGTATCATCCTACCATAGGTTACAGTCTTAGATAACCGTGGGAAAAGTTTTGTGTTGGGGTAATTGTGAACGACGTTACGAAATGGTCGAGGAAGTGTCGTAAGGATATAAATAGAGGTAGTACGCATGTATGAAACTGTACGATTATGAATCAAGATAGAAATACTTTTGCTAATAATAAGCATAAGGAAGGGTTATGACCAGAATGATAAAAGAGAATACAAGTATGGTTAGGTAAGTTGCACGAGATATGATTACCCCAGACTAGTGTAAAGACCATTAGTAGATAATGGGCAGTACGAACACCTCGAGGAAAGGTGGTAGCATTTGTACTGACGATAAAAATAGTAAGAAAATACGGAGGGGTAAAGGACCCCAGGACAACTTGAAATAACTTATAAAGGAAAGACGAGTAGACACTCAAACGATAAGAAATCTTGACAAGTCATTGGAGTAGGTAATACCGTGAATTGAGGTTGAACACTGATCGCCACGACCGACCGCCCGCCATCGTGCACTACCCGGTACCCTTTCGATATACATCGAGAATAGCAATGAACATACACAATCGATAAAATGCTTAAACATAAAATAACAACAAAGCAGCCGATAAGGCCACCTTCCGTAAACTATACAAATAAAACAAGACATTGTTTTTTCTTTACAACCCAAACCACAATGTGACTACGCACTTAAGAATAACAACTCAAGTGACAGTGGCCCCGCCATACCCCGAATGTACAACAACCGACAATACCAGGATAAGCCTCCTAATAAAGGAGTTTCTCAACAAATGACAGTGATCCTAAGAGCGAGGATCAGAACTGCAGACTCTACTGCGGATGAACGCAGCTCAAGGAGGTCGATAACATGTACCAAATATGTGAAATCAAAGTATCAGAATGAAATCATAAGTCTATAATAAAATCGAGACAGTATGATAACTCAATTAATAAAGACAGGCCTTACTAACAACGAGTAATCAAAAGTATACTTACAACATAAAAGTAGGAAGCTCGCGATCAAAGCAGACCACCCGCCGCAGTGATCATTAAGCAATCCTACTCGGGACTATTTCACCCGCATAGGTCGTGTGGACCCGCATGAGGTATTCCTCGCATTGGTCAGACTACCGCATGGGACTATTTCACCCGCATAAGCCCATAAGGACTCGCATGAGGTATTTCTCGCATCATGGGTAGAAAATCCACGGAAACAGGTGGTATAACGATCTTGGGGATTTACCCCTCATTTATACTTTTACCCTGAAGCAGGTGGTATAACGATCTTGGGGATTTACCCCTCATTTATACTCTTACCCTGAAGAAGGTGGTATAACGTCTTGGGGGTTTACCCCTCATTTATACTCTTACCCTATCTCAATCGGCCATCATACATAACATAAGCCCTACCGGCTTATCATACATAACATAAACACTACCGTCTTATCATACAATAAATAAGCAAGTTAAGAAATCCCCCTAACTTCTTATTAGCCTTATTCACATACACTCTCATTTTAGTTTACTGAAGGAACTAACATGTCATTATAAATCCGGGAGTTTAACCCAAAGTACTACGTACTTCTATTCTTTTAAAATGACTCATTTTCATATAAAACTTCCAAGATACTAATAACCGTAGTATCAAGTCATAACTACATTTTAAGACAAGTCACAATACCTTTTTAGAAAATACATTTTCGGGCTTCTAAATCAAGTGACTTCTTTCTTTTAAAAACCTTAAGCAATTGATGCCTTTAAATCAATTTGCCTTTCGTTATTTCAAGTCATTTAACATACTTAAATTACTTAGAGTAAACCACTCTTTTTAACTTTCCATAAAGCTATTATAACCAACTTCCCATAAAGCCGTTATACTAGCTTTATACATTAGCAACTTACATACTTCTTTATAACCAAGAGACTTAAACTTTCCAACAAAACAAGTATCAATAATACTTTCAACATACTTAAAGTCTCTTAACTTTTGAAAACCAAGATATCCTTATATTTAAACAAGTGAGTTAATTCCCTAACTCAATCAACTTGGACATTCTTAAAATAAGCCAAGGATATCAAATGGACCTAGATTGTCAAAATCTTGTACGTCTACCGTACTATACATTTACAACTTATTCATGCTCAAGAGATAAGAAAGTTCCACATACCTCTTCGGTTTAATCCACTTGCTAAGTCCAATTCGCCGTACGTAGTATGTCAACCTATAATGACCATAATACGTCTATTAACTTCTTACTTCAAACGTAGAATATTCCAAGTGCAAAGTCACTAAATTCTACGGAAAATCGGACAGCACTTCCTTTGTTTCTACATACTTTGCCACCTTTTTCAAGGCCGAATTCAATAACCAAACACACCACATTTAAGGCTCAACAAAGTAGTTAACAATAGGGGATTACACGCTTAATCAAGACGTGTAAAATTCCGCCTCACAATTGACATTAAACTAGTCCAAAAATACAATGTCCATTCAGCAATTAGGGACAACAATACCAATTCTTTTTCCAATTTCTATTCAATCCAAGTTGTTTAGTATAACATGTTATAAAGCCACAATTGATTATAACAACTATAATCTTCAAGTAGATAACATGCGACGATTCTAGTTAACGACCAAATTGTAATTCAACTTCAAATGACTCAACATGTCATTTTCGGATTTGAGCTTACAAATTTCCATAACACTTATCAATCTTCATAACACATATCACATGATCAATTCTAACTTATAAAAACATGGAATCTTCAATTAAAAAAGTAAGACGAAGATTATACCTCATTTAGCCCAAATATGATCCAAGATTACAAGTCTGTTATACCCCGTATTTCCAGAGTATGTAAGTAAGGACGTACGTACGAAAGTTTTAGCCTTAAGATAGGCAAGGATCGAAAATTTTGTTCACAACTACCGAAAAGAATCGTTTTTCGACGAAACGTTTTACAAAACTTGCGAAGGGAAAATTACGGCTATGTCATTAAAAATTCTTGCGGATTTTTCCGAGAGATGAAATATTTTGGACCAACGAGATGGCGACACTTGTCACCCTCTAGTGGGCGGTCAAGTGGCCAAAATGGTGCACGTTTTTGGCCATGTTTTGAGGCCTAAACCATGGGTCAATGTTTGGAGTGATTTGAGGAGTAGATGGCTAGGGTGCACTTGTGCAAATCTTGACCCTACACTTGCCTACCACTTGGCTTGATCTTGGCCATTGATTTCCCTATAAATACCCCCCTAACTTGAAGACTTCTTCATCCACAATAATTTCCAAGTCTTGAAATCCCCCTCCCCTCTTCTTGTTGCTCTCGTCCATGAGCACCCCTCCCCCTTTGAGAGGCCTTTGGCCGAGGGGTACCCCCCCTTTCCTAGTGGTGCTAGCCGTAGCACACCCCCTCCCCTTTGCCTAGTTGTTCTCATAAAATACCCCCCCTCTTGGTAGAAAATACTCTCCAAGTATTGTTACTATACCAAAATACCTTGGCCCAAATACCTTGTAGTATCCCAAGGTTATACCTATACTAAAAGCCCAGAAATACTATTATACTTTCCTTCAGTCACAAAAACGAAACCCTAAGGAAAACCTTCATAGTCGGTTGAAGTGTTAAGTAGAAGTTGCGTAGAACTTCTAAGGGTTGTTTTGGAGCGGGTTGGAGCGCCCAGAGTAGGAGCTAAACGTTGCTCAGGATCGACATTTAAACTTGGATAATTTTGGGCTTATCGAGGTAAATACTCTTGTCCTTTTATGGTAATTAGAGTTTACATACTGTTGAAGTATAAGAATTAAGTATAAGTTATATACAAGGAAGGTATATAAGAAAGGAATTGAATCATTTCATGGATCAGATTTACAGAGACTTGTGAAGTTTGACGGTAGGGAAGTCGCCCAATTTTCCGTAGAATCTTGTATCTAGATTTATTCTACCGAGTAGTCTAGACATTGATAGACTTGTATAACCGTTATAGGTTGAAGTACTGCGAGTAGCGTATTCTACTCGAAGGATGGAAAAGGCTAGAAGGATTACAGTACTTTGGAGCTATTTGCTAATAGTCGATAAATCGTCGCGAGGTATGTGATTCTTCCTATCCTCTTGAGCATGATATTTTAAAAGAATATATATAGTACGGTAGACGTACGTGTGTTAACTGAACGTAGTTTTACGGCAATGTCTTTTGACTTAAGCCTGAATAATAAGAATCTTGAAGTATTTCAAAAGAATTAAGAAACCTTTTTTAAAGAAGAGTAATGCTTGGTTTTAAAAGCTTAAGAGTTGTACTAGCTTTATGAGAAGTTAGGTATAACGACTTAAGAGAGATAAAAAGAATGGTTTATTGATTTTAAAAGTTAAGAGACTTGATCTTAAAAGATAAGAGACTTGACTTAATTGAATTAATATGAATTTTGTTAAAAAGTGTGAAACCTCATTCGTGAGTAATGAGTACTTGGTTTTTAAAAGGAATAATGTTTTACTGATTTCTAAATCGTAATAAGTATCGAACAAACCACGAAGGCTTAATAAAGGGAAATGTAATGACTAATAAAGTATTATGAAAACCAGTAGAAACCTCCATCTGCATAGAAGCTAAGATGAGACAAAATGATATTACATTTCCTAGATCATGGCTGCTTTAATAAGATTGTTATAAACAAGAATAACCTACTCACACATAAGGCTTATGTTTCTCAAATCGTTTTAAAGGAGAATTATATTATTAAGTGATTAAAACTATGAACTACGAAACCTTTCGAAAATGAGAAACTTGAGCATTTGAAATTAGGCAAACTTGAACGTTTGGAAAATAATGTTGTTACTTGATTTTACAAAGGGAAGTGTTTTGGTTTACTTAAAAAGATAGTCACTCTATTTTTTTTATACTACGGGTATTGTGTGACTTTTGTGAAAGAAACGGATCTTTTAAAGAGTTATTGTATGAAGTACTTTGGGGATAAAAACCCGAACTTGCTAACATAAAGTAGAGAGTACCTTGTGTGAATAACTTGATTGTGTTGGTTTGTGATAGCCTTGTAATACTTTCTTGTTGATTTGATAAGTAAACATGTTAGGATGCTACGTGTGTTAGTATCTCGTGATGTTTGTGTAAAGGGGTTTCCCTTGTTGTGCTTATGTTGTTTAACGATAAGCTATTATGTTAGTATTATATTACTCACCTCTTGACATGATTCCGGGTTAAGCCTCCGACGCGGGGTAGACTCAGCGGTCTGTGTGACCTATGATTCGAGAATACCTACGCAATGCAGGTGACCTATGCGAGCTACGAGTTCCAGGTTAGTGTGCGGGTTATACCTCATGCGGTCTATGTGGCCACGCGATCGCGAGTCCGTGACATTGCGGGAGTAGCTACCTCGATGCGGGAATACCTCATGCGGGCTATTGGAGTGGCCTATGCGAGTCATGGAAGTTCTAAGATTAGACGCCGACATTAGATATCGCGCGAGTGGCCTTTCGATCATGTGGCGGTCTAGACATATCTCATGATACGATTTATGACCTTGTTGGTACTGTGGTTTTAGTAGTCGGCTATGCCTTCAGATTACCCCGTGACGGTTGTATTATGACACAGTGGACCCGTGTTCATGTGTATTCCTGGTGCTTTTATATCATAGACTACCGGCAGTGGAAGGTATTCCACGCATAATTGATGTTGTGGGCGTGAGACCCATAGTTGTATTTGAGTGATGACTTTGAGGCGTGAGTCCCCGACTTGACATGATCGCTTATTTATCAGGAATCGTAGTTTGGTTATCATACATGTCTCCTTCTTTATATAGACTACTATGATTTCATTTACGATTTTCGGGCCACATACTTGGTACCACTGATCGACCTCCTTCGGGGCCGCGTTCATGCCGCAGTAGAGGTACACCGTTGTTGATCCTCGCTCTAGGATCACAAATGCGTTTGGGAAGCTCCGCTTCTCGAGGCTTATCACGTATAGTCCCTGTCGTTGTAGTACTTACATTCAGGTATGGCGGCCCCGTCCCGCCATTGTTGTCATATCATTCTTAGAGGTCTGTAGTACTGTTATGGGCAGAGTTTGTAAAAGGGATGTAACTGTTCAGATTTAAGTTTTTATATATATACGCCGAAAGGCAACTTTTCGCAGAAAAACTGTTTTACACTTCATATTATTTCATGTCTTGTTTTATGTTCCGCTGATTACTCTGATGTATGTCTACTTGGGTGCCCGGGGTAAGGCACGATCCACGCCAGGTTCGGTCGTGACAAAAGTGGTATCGAGCGCTTAATCCTCGGAAAGTGTCTACGCATCGTATCTAGTAGAAGTCTTGATTATCGGTGTGTTGTGCACCACATCAATAATCGTGAGGCTATAGGATATTTAGGATTGGTTTCCATTCTTCTCACTCGAGATCGTGCTTAGAGTCAGATATAAGTTGGACCTCTAGCGTATTTCTTTCCCTTACCATTATGCCTCCGAGTAAGGCAACCCGCCCGAGCGGCAAGGCACCGGCGGAGTCGCGAGTAGAGCACAGAGGGTTACTAGGGCACAGGCCCAATCATCACCTGGGGTGGTGCTTCATTCGGGGAGTTCTGCGACGACGCCAGTCCCAGCAGAGTCTAGCACAACGGCAGCAGTTCCTACTACGGCCTTAATATGTGAACCTTCGCCCACGACCGTGGCAAAGTATAGATTGCAAAGAGACGACCCTGTTACTAGCTAAGGATGTAGCTACCTGAGAGTATATTATGTATCGATTATCACGGGTCATGATGACTATCTAAGAGAGGGTTGTGCAAGAATAGCTCTTCAGTCAGGCATGAGCATGGCCTGCGTACAGGCTTATGCGCAGCAGGCCGAGGAAACGTAGAGATCGACGGATTAACCAAGATCAGCAGAAGAGGGCCAGATCGGCAGGGTCCTTTGGTAACTTTCAAGGCGAACCGCCTCAACAGCAGATTAGATATGCACCTCGCCACAAGGAGTGGTCCTCCACGTGGTTCGGACGCTCGAGGTATGCCGAGATGGTCGAGCTCGAGGCTTCCTGCTCACTATACGTAGGTTCTAGCCACCGGTTCGCTTTTCCTCGGTGTTCACAGGCAGCGCCATCCCGGGAATGTCGTCTTTTTGTTGATACTTGTTTTACTTGCGGCGCAGGCCATTTTATGAGAAATTGTCCGACCGTAGGTGGCGCGATGTAGAGACTCACCTTCGTGATCGGTGGCTAGTTAGCCACCTTCCCTAGATATGCGCCACCGGCAGATTGATTAGAACGACAAAGGAAGTGAAGCGGTAGATACAGTATATCTTTAACCTCAGAGATTAGTATGTGTGATAAGATGAGTATATCTTAAGTGTTATGTTCAGATAACATTGTGTTAATTGTGATTAGAAATCATGGTTAGTTAAAAGGGTAAGATTGGGGATAAGGAAAGTGTGAGCCTTAGAGTTTTATACGTGGAGACCTTAGAGGCAAGGCTATCTTGAGTAAAAGATTACATTTATGTTTGACCCTTATCGGAGTGCATAGTATACGTGAGATATGTTTGTGTGATAAGTCCCTGAGTGGTATGATATGAAAGAGGGTAGTTGAGCTAAGAAGACCACTAGGTTTTCGTAACTTGATTGATGAGATTGTTCCGGGACGGGGAACAATAGCTTGGCGTGAAGTGGGTCGGGTTGAGGCCATGTCGCGGGTTAACCCGCAGCCCGGTTTGGGGTGGGTCGTTCGTGGTCCCGCTATGTGTCAGGATCACGAGGGTGTTAGGCCCAAGTTTAGTTAACCATCGTACGAGTACGTGGATGCGTTCGACCAGTAGTCGGGCCGATGAGGACAGCCCATCTTATCTTTCAGTCAAGACCGTTTACTCGGCAGAGGGTTATGCGAGATGTTATATCAGGAAGGTTGTAAGGCTGCACGAGGTGCCTACTTCCACCTTATGACAGGCAGTGGAGCCCAGGTTACGACTATTTCTTTTTCTGGAAGTTTTACCAGGCAGGATTAGGAACTCAGGTGAGTCTCGATGTCGCATTCCTCGCCGGTGTTTGATTTCAGGGGTAGCTGTGAGGATGGTTGCCTCCTGTTGAGGGAGTGTTTTATAGCTACCATTTCGGTATTCGGATGTCGCTTTATGACGTCTCGTATGGGCGGAAGTGTAGGATGCCGGTCGATTGGTTCGATGATGGTTCATACTTGTTCAGCAGGATGTGGATAGGGTGAAGCTTATCCAGAAGAGGTTGTTGGCAGCTCGGAGTCAACAGAAGTCATACGGATAATCGGCGACGACGCTTGGAGTTCAGGTTGACGGTGGGTCTTCTTGAAGGTACCACCCCGAAGAGGGTGTGACGAGTTTTGGAAAGCAGAGGAAATATAACCCAAAGTACTTTTGGCCATTTTCAGATTGTTTGTAGAATAGGCCAGGTTGCCTATAAGTTAGCATTGCCGCCCGACGTAGGGGGCAGTACGTCCGGTCTTTCGTGTTGTTAGGTTCGGAAAAGTATCGGAGATCCATCCAGAAGTGTTCCCAGTTAATGATGACCAAGTTGGAGATAGTAACCCAGAGATTTTGGAAATGTAAGCGATGTAAATGTGGTAAGTTACGAGAAAGAGTTCAAAGGTACGGGAAGGGTACGACGAGTAAAGGAAGAAGCGAGCATGTGTTAAGAACATAAGGGTGATCATTTCGTTTGTAAAGTGAAGGTGCGAAGGGAGTATCTTTTAGCCCTTGGGTGGGAGTTTTTGTGATGTTAGAGGTAATTCCTCGTGGACTTGAATTAAGTATTTGCGCGTGTGTTATTTTATGGCCAGGTGTGGCATGATTGTTTTTCGGAAGCATAGTAGTGAAGACTATACGGGCGCATGTATGTTTTGAGACTTAGAAGGAACATTCGGGACGAATGTTTCTAAGGAGGGGAGAATGTTATACCCCGTATTTCCAGAGTATGTACGTATGGCGACGCATTTAAAGTTTTAGCCTTAAGATAGGCAAGGATCGAAAATTTTGTTCACAACTACCGAAAAGAATCGTTTTTCGACGAAACGTTTTACAAAACTTGCGAAGGGAAAATTACGGCTATGTCATTAAAAAATTTTGCGGATTTTTCCGAGAGATGAAATATTTTGGACCAATGAGAGGGCGACACTTGTCACCCTCTAGTGGGCGGTCAAGTGGCCGAAATGGTGCACGTTTTTTGCCATGTTTTGAGGCCTAAACCATGGGTCAATGTTTGGATGATTTGAGGAGTAGATGGCTAGGGTGCACTTGTGCAAATCTTGACCCTACACTTGCCTACCACTTGGCTTGATCTTGGCCATTGATTTCCCTATAAATACCCCTCTAACTTGAAGACTTCTTCATCCACAATAATTTCCAAGTCTTGAAATCCCCCTCCCCTCTTCTTGTTGCTCTCGTCCATGAGCACCCCTCCCTCTTTGATAGGCCTTTGGCCGAGGGGTACCCCCCCTTTCCTAGTGGTGCTAGTCGTAGCACACCCCCTCCCCTTTGCCTAGTTGTTCTCATAAAATACCCCCCCTCTTGGTAGAAAATACTCTCCAAGTATTGTTACTATACCAAAATACCTTGGCCCAAATACCTTGTAGTATCCCAAGGTTATACCTATACTAAAAGCCCATAAATACTATTATACTTTCCTTCAGTCAAAAAAACGAAACCCTAAGGAAAACCTTCATAGTCGGTTGAAGTGTTAAGTAGAAGTTGCGTAGACCTTCTAAGGGTTGTTTTGGAGCGGGTTGGAGCGCCCAGAGTAGGAGCTAAACGTTGCTCAGGATCGACATTTAAACTTGGATAATTTTGGGCTTATCGAGGTAAATACTCTTGTCCTTTTATGGTAATTAGAGTTTACATACTGTTGAAGTATAAGAATTAAGTATAAGTTATATACAAGGAAGGTATATAAGAAAGGAATTGAACTGTACTTCATAGGACTGTATTTACAGTAGACTTGTGAAGTTTGACTGCAGTGGAAGTGCCCAATTTTCCGTAGAATCTTGTATCTAGATTTATTCTCCGAGTAGTCTAGACATTGATAGACTTGTATAACCGTTATAGGTTGAAGCATCGCGAGTAGCGTATTCTACTCGGGATGGAAAAGGCTAGCGGGATTACAAGATTGGAGCTATTTGCTAATAGTCGATAAATCGTCGCGAGGTATGTGATTCTTCATATCCTCTTGAGCATGATATTTTAAAAGAATATATATAGTACGGTAGACGTACGTGTGTTAACTGAACGTAGTTTTACGGCAATGCCTTTTGACTTAAGCCTGAATAATAAGAATCTTGAAGTATTTCAAAAGAATTAAGAAACCTTTTTGAAAGAAGAGTAATGCTTGGTTTTAAAAGCTTAAGAGTTGTACTAGCTTTATGGGAAGTTAGGTATAACGACTTAAGAGAGATAAAAAGAATGGTTTATTGATTTTAAACGTTAAGAGACTTGATCTTAAAAGATAAGAGACTTGACTTAATTGAATTAATATGAATTTTGTTAAAAAGTGTGAAACCTCATTCGTGAGTAATGAGTACTTGGTTTTTAAAAGGAATAATGTTTTACTGATTTCGGAAATCAGAATAAGTATCGAACAAACCACAGCAGCGCTAATAAAGGGAAATGTAATGACTAATAAAGTATTATGAAAACCAGTAGAAACCTCCATCTGCATAGAAGCTAAGATGAGACAAAATGATATTACATTTCCTAGATCATGGCTGCTTTAATAAGATTGTTATAAACAAGAATAACCTACTCACACATAAGGCTTATGTTTCTCAAATCGTTTTAAAGGAGAATTATATTATTAAGTGATTAAAACTATGAACTACGAAACCTTTCGAAAATGAGAAACTTGAGCATTTGAAATTAGGCAAACTTGAACGTTTGGAAAATAATGTTGTTACTTGATTTTACAAAGGGAAGTGTTTTGGTTTACTTAAAAAGATAGTCACTCTATTTTTTTATACTACGGGTATTGTGTGACTTTTGTGAAAGAAACGGATCTTTTAAAGAGTTATTGTATGAAGTACTTTGGGGATAAAAACCCGAACTTGCTAACATAAAGTAGAGAGTACCTTGTGTGAATAACTTGATTGTGTTGGTTTGTGATAGCCTTGCAATACTTTCTTGTTGATTTGATAAGTAAACATGTTAGGATGCTACGTGTGTTAGTATCTCGTGATGTTTGTGTAAAGGGGTTTCCCTTGTTGTGCTTATGTTGTTTAACGATAAGCTATTATGTTAGTATTATATTACTCACCTCTTGACATGATTCCGGGGGTTAAGCTGCCCTCCGATGCGGGGTAGACTCAGGCGGGTCTGTGTGACCTATGATTCGAGAATACCTACGCGGTCTCGTGACCTATGCGCGAGCTACGAGTTCCGTGTTAGTGTGCGGGTTATACCTCACGCGTCTATGTGGCTACGCGATCGCGAGTCCGTGACGTTGCCGGGAGTAGCTACCGATGCGGGAATACCTCATGCGGGCCATTGGAGTGGCCTATGCGAGTCGCGGAAGTTCCGGGACTAGACGCGCGCATTAGATACCGCGCGAGTGGCCGCCGATCATGTGGCGGTCTAGACAGATCTCATGATACGCTTTATGACCTTGTTGGTACTGTGGTTTTAGTAGTCGCTATGCCTTCGCACTTACCTCAGACGGTTGTATTATGACACGTGCCGGACCGTGTTCATGTGTATTCCTCGTGCTTTTATATCATAGATCGTCGGCGTGAGGAAGGTATTCCACTAGCATGATTGATGTTCTGGGAGTGAGACCCATACATATATTTGAGTTATGACTTTGAGTGCTTGAGTCCCTGACTTTACATGACTACTTATTTATCAGGAATCGTAGTTTGGTTATCATACATGTCTCCCGCTTTATATAGACTACTATGATTTCATTTACGTGATTTTCGCCACATACTTGGTACCGAATCGACCTCCTCGGGCCGCGCTCATGCCGCAGTAGGTACACACCGTGTTGATCCTCGCCTAGGATCACAGCTCATCGTTGGGAAGCCCGCTTTCTCCGAGGCTTATCACGTATAGTCCCCGTCGTTGTAGGTACTTACATTCAGGGGTATGGCGGGGCCCTGTACCGCCCTTGTTGTTATATCATTCTGTGAGGTCCGTAGTAATCGCTGTGGCGAGTTTGTAAAAGGGATGTAACTGTTCAGATTTAAGTTTTTATATATATACGCCGAAAGGCAACTTTTCGCAGAAAAACTGTTTTACACTTCATATTATTTCATGTCTTGTTTTATGTTCCGCTGATTACTCTGATGTATGTCTACTTGGGTGCCCGGGGTAAGGCACCAGTCACGGGCCCGGGTTCGGGTCGTGACAAAGTCGATCATTAGCAACCTTAGCTCCTCCTTTCGACATTCCAATCCACTCCAAGCAACCTTTAGAAGCTTATGAAGAACTCATCTTCAAGTTCCATCTTCAAAGTTGAAAAACTCCTTAGGTTTTCGCCTTTCGACTAATACGAAAACACCATATTTCCGGGATCTTTCTATTGAGATACACTTACAATACCCTTAGGTACCTTGGTTTAAAGTGGGGAGATTATTGAACAACAATTGGAAATTTTCCTCTTGGAAAAATCCCTTAGCCGTGAGCTTCACTTAGTGAGCAAGAACAATTTCAAAAAATTTCTAAGTGTTGAGAATGACAAAGTCTTGCACTACTAGTAAGCTTATATTACACAAGGAAGGGTTAGGATTAAAACAAATGGATGGCTTGGATGCATTTTATTCAAATATCATGCTATGTGGGCTCATTGACTTGGTCAATGTTGTCAAGCTCTTAGTCTAGCAAGACTTTCTTCATAAATATGGTCAAATGACCATTCTACCCATGCACAAATTCGACCAAGACCACTAAGGGGGGTGACACGTGTCGCCCTCTCATTCGTCGCAATATTTCGTTTTCCGACAATTCCATAATTCCGATAAATTTTTATTTGTCTCAAATCTTAACATTTTTGGGTTCTTACCTTCGTTCTTATAAACATATCCTGAAATTCCGGGGTGTAACACTGACTATAAGCTCTACGAGCTGGGAGAGAATAATTGGGTTACCACTTGACGAAATCAAGGAAATCTCCCCCCTAAATTGTGATTGACAGGAAGTCTTAGCCATGAGACAAGCAAAGGAATCAAATCTAAGTTGGTGACCAAGTTGGTTGCAAAAGAGGAAGGGAAACAGGAACCATAATTGAGATTAAGGATGCCGAATACTTCGCAAGTATGAGGAAAACCTCCAGTTATTGGAAGATAAGTTAACCACGACTACAGTTCTAGCCCCTCCTGAGAGACTAGAGGGTTAGGTATTTATTGTAACACGTTGGGTGTTGGGCTAGGTTGTGGGCTGACGCAACACGATAATGTTAGAGCCTATGTTTCCCGGCAGTTAGGGAAACATGAAAGGAAATTACGCCACTCAGGATTTAGAGTTGGCGGCAGTTAATCTTGCCTTGAAGATTTGGAAGCATGACGTATATATAGACTTCATGTGGATATTTGTGCAGACCATGAGAGCCTCCGGTATATCTTCAGACAGAGGCGGTTGAATTTGCGACAGAGACGGTGGTTAGAGTTACTCAAGGATTGTGATATTGATATCCTATACCATCCGGGGAAAGCCAAGACGCATGTATGCTCTTAGTCGTGGATCTATGGGTAGTCGGTCAGATGGGCAGCCAGATAGACAGGACGTGGTCCGTGAGATTCTTCAGCTACCGAGCCAAGGGGTTCGATTATTTGTTTCCAAGGTTAATGAAGTTTAGATCCGAGAGGTTGCCGAGTTTTCCGTCGTTGAGGAGGTAAAGAGGCGACAGTATGAGGATCCAGTTATGATATGGTATCGAGATACGGCTCTCCGAGAAGAGAAGAGCTTGTTTGAGTAGCACCAGATGGGGTGCTGTGATATGAGGATAGATTGTGTGTACCCGGTGCTGCAGGACTTGTCAGCAGGTTTTAGGGGAGGCACGCAGTGCTTATTGCTCTAATTGTTCGGGGTCGACTAAGTTGTGTCGTGACCTCAGATGTATGTATTGGTAAGATGGCCTGAAGATGGACGTAGCAGAGTTGTTGCTTAATGTCCGAATTGGTAGCAGGTCAAGGTTGAACACCAGGAGCCCAGTGGGCTATTACAGGCAATTTAGATCCCGACTTAGATATGGGAGGTGATTAATATGGATTTTGTTACAGGACGGCATCGTACTCAGGGGAAGTGCGACTCCCTGGGGGTCATAGTAACAGGCTGACGAAACCAGTCGTGTTCTTCCGATTAGGACCACTTACTCGGCTGAGGATTATGCTAGCGTATAGCAGGGAGATTGTGAGACTGCACGGGGTTCCTATATTTATGATGTCAGACAGATGAGCTCAGTTTACGACTAACTTTTGGGGTTTTTCCAGGAGGGGTTAGAGACACAGGTGAGTCTCAGTGTTGCATTACACCCTCAGACCGACGGACAGGTAGAGCGTACTATCCAGGCACTTGAGGATAGGTGGCGGGCTTGTGTTTTTGATTTCAGGGGTAGCCGGGAGGATTATTTCCCTCTTGTTGGGTTCGCTTATAACAACAGCTACCATTCTTGCATTCAGATGACGCCATATGAGGTTTTGTATGGGTGGAAGTGTAGGTCGTCGATTGGTTGGTTCGATGTGGGCGAGGTACAGTTAGTTGGCCCAGACTTGATTCAGCAGGCTGCGGATAAGGTGAAGCTTATCCAGGAAAGATTATTAGTAAGCTCAGAGTCGATATAAGCTTTATGCAGTTAACCAACGTCAACACTTGGAGTTCAGGTTGACGTTCTGGTATAAGTATGGTTATGTGGCCACATGTGGAATTATTGGTGTGTAGGGGTTGTAAGGAGACTATGCCGCTATCTTTAAGTTTGACTCCCAAAAGAACATTCGGGGACGAATGTTTCTAAGGGGGGAAGAATGTTACACCCCGGAATTCCAGGATATGTTTATAAGAACGTATGTAAGAACTCAAAAATGCTAAGATTTGAGACGAGTAAAAATTTATCGGAATTATGGAATTGTCGGAAAACGAAGTATTGCAACGAACGGGAGGGAGACACGTGTCACCCCCCCCCCCTTAGTTAGTTGGATGAAATGACCATGGGTAATATGGTCATTTGACCCAAGTTAAGATAGCCAAGTCTTGCTAAAAGCTAGAGCTTGATAATTTTGACTAAGTCAAGAGGTCAATGGCTTGAGATAATTGACCACATCTTGACCTTCCATTTGGATGAATCCTAGCCCTTGTTTTATTTATATATACTACTACTAGTGCAAGACTAGTCTCCATACTTAGAAAAAAATTCAAGATTTTAGAGAAATCTTAGAGGGGCTCTCGGCTTTAGCAAGGTTTGAGGGGGAAAATTTTGCAATCTTGCTTCAATAATCCCAATAATTTTAACCAAGGTTCCTAAGAGTATTGTAAGGATATCTCAATAGAAAGATTCCGGAAAAACTACGTTTTCGTATTAGTCGCAAGGCGGAAACTTAAGGAGTTCTTCAACTTTGAAGTTGGAACTTGAAGATGTGTTCTTCATAAGTTTCTAAGGATTGCTTGGAGTGGATTGGAACGTCAAAAAGAGGAGCTAAAGTTGCTAAGGATAGACTTGTAATCTTGGATCATATTTGGGCTAAGTGAGGTAATAATCTTCGTCTTACTTTTGTAATTGAAGATTCCATGTTATGATAAGTTAGAAATCATCATGTGATATGTGTTATGAAGATTGATAAGTGTTATGGATTGTAGTAGCCTAAATCCGATTTGACATTTGAGCCATTTGAAATTGAAATACAATTTGGTCGATATTTAGAATCGTCGCATGTTTACCTACTTGAGGATTGTAGTAGTTATAATCAATTGCGGCTAGATAACATGTTATATTAAACCACTTGGATTGAAAAGGGATTGGAAACGAATTTGTATTGTTGTCCCTAATTTTGCCGAATGGACATTGTATTTTGGACTTGTTTGATATCAATTGTGGGGCGGAATTTTACACGTCTTGTAGGCGTGTAAACCCCTATTGATAACTACATGGTTGAGCCTTAAATGTGGCATGTTTGGTTATTGAATTCGGCCTTGAAAAAGGTGGCAAAGTATGTAGAAACAAATGAAGTGCTGTCCGATTTTCCGTAGAATTTAGTAGCTTTGCACTTGGAATATTCTACGTTTGAAACTAGAAGTTAATAGACATATTATGGTCATTATAGGTTGACATACTATGTACAACATATTGGACTTAGCAAGTGGATTGAACCGAAGAGGTATGTGGAACTTTCTTATCTCTTGAGCATGAATAGTTGTAAATATATAGTACGGTAGACGTACGAGATTTTGACAAGCCGGTATATGAATAAGACTAATAAGAATAAGACTAATAAGAAGTTAGGGGGATTTCTTAACTTACTTATGTTATGTATGATAAGTCGGTAGCGCTTATGTTATGTTAGGATAAGCCGGTAGCGCTTATGTTATGTATGATGTTTCAGAGTGCTTATGTTATGTATGATAGCCGGTTGTGCTAGTTTATGTTATTCTTATGGGGTAAATCCCCGGGTTACTACTAATTCCATGGATTTGCTACCCATGATGCGAGTGCGGCGTTTGTACTCATTGCGGGCCCACCGGGCCCAAGAGGGTGAAATAGTCCTATGCAAGGAATACCTCATGCGGGTCCACACGACCTATGCGGGCGGATACAGCCTATGCGAGGAAGTTACCTCATTGCGGGTCCACAAGACCTATGCGGGTGAAATAGTCCCAGGAGTAGGATTGCTCAATGATACTACTACGCGTGCCCTACTTTGATCATAAGCCTCCTATTTTTATGCAGTAAAGTATACTCTTGTTTACTCTCATTGTTAGTAAGGCACAGTATACTGTTATTTGAGTTGTCATACATGTCTCCAGCTTTATTTTATACTTATGATTTCACTACGCATTTCTGGGCCACATATTTGGTACATGTTAGACCGACCTCCTTCTGGCCGCGTTCATGCCGCAGTAGTATACTGAGTTCTTGATCCTCACTCTTAGGATCACTGCTCACCGCTGAGAAGCTCATTTACTTGAGGCTTATCCTCGGTATTGCTTTGTTGTACATTCGGGAGGTTGCCGATCCTCACTCTTAGGATCACTGCTCACCGCTGAGAAGCTCCTTTACTTCGGAGGCTTATCCCTGGTATTGTCGGTTGTTGTACATTCAGGGGTATGGCGGGGCCCTGTCCCGCCACAGTTGTTATTCTTAGAGGTCTGTAGTCACATTTGTGGATTGGGTTTGTAAGAACAGAGATGTACTGTTTTAATTTTGTATTATGTATATGTTACGGAAGGTGGCCTTATCGGCTAGCCTGTTGATGTCTACTGTCTAAGTATGATTTTTTTTTTATGAGTTGTGTATGTTCCGCTGCTATTCTCTGATGTATACCTGAAAGGGGTGCCCAGGTAGGGCACCAGTCGCGGGCCCGGGGTCGGGTCGTGACAGTTAGGGACCTTAATCTTGGATCAACAAACTAACTTGGAAGATTTAAGAATTTTGGTATTCAATATTTCCCTTTGGCCGAGAGCTTTGAGAAGAGGGATAGGAGTTTTCTTGAAAAATGGTTTAAGTGTAAAGTCTTGCAATGCCTTTATAGATATATTCAAATATCTAGCCAAGTGTATGGACAAGTGGAGTGGGACCCACTTGTCCACTTGTCTCCAAAATATCTAAGACATGAAGTCTTCCAATGCTATCCATATATATATATCTAGTGTAGCAGGACAAGTGGAGGGGTGTCACGTGTCACCCTCATATTGGTCCAAAATTATTTCTTCACAAAAGCATTCTATACTTGGCCAAAATATCCAAAAATCTTGTGGGCCCCACAAAATCGTAAAATTTCCTATGGGCCCCACATGACCAAATCCGAGGCTTAAAAATCCAAAACATTAATGTACTATAATAATTCCATATACCAATTTTGAGAATCAAATTCCAAATTATAAATCATTTTTCTTCACGAAGTTCCGAAATTTCTCCTTAGGATAAAGTAATTTTTCTTTCGTTCCAAAATTCAAATCTTATCTTCTCACGTACGTTCTCATCTCATTCTCTTGGAAATACGGGGTGTAACACCTATGTCTATAGAAGATAACCTCTCAATCATCTCAATCATCCTCAACACATGAGGTGAAACTTGGCCCCCTTCATTTAGTACACTTGAAAAGTTCTATGAGCAGGTCATACTCCATTGTCTGACTCTGCGAATCATAAAGACTCTTCAAATGAGCTAACATTTCGTTGGGCCCCATAGTTTTATGTTGTCTTTGCAATTGTGGTGACATAGAAGACAACATTAAGCATTCAGCTGAGGTGGCATCCTTATAATATTTCTGGTAAGCAGCCTTGTCGAATGTTGCATACTCTGCAGAGTCCTCCGCTGGAGCGGTGGGGAACACTTTGTCCAATGTATACTCAATTTCATCCTGTCTTAGAACAATTCTAACATTTCTTAGCCAGTCAATGAAGTTGGGTCCGGTGAGTCTGTTTGACTCTATGAGCATTTTCAATGAAAAGTTTGACATTTCTGAAGATCTGAAGATAATAGATAGAATATAAAAAAATGCAATCAATAATTTATTCTTCTAATAATTTATACACATTCATAATTTGTTAATTTTAACATGGTCTTTTTGTTTTAAATTAGCTCCCACTATTTTGCATACTTCTACGACCCCATGGTAGAATACGGACCTAAATCAATATAAAGGTCATAATGGGCCAAGATCCAAACATATGCTATATCCGCTTTTTCTTTGGCTGATAACTTCAATAGCTTACTTTGGTAGGTCCTCAACCAATTGTAAAGCAACTCTACAACTCTTGATTTGATTAAATATCTTTCATTTTAATCTTACGTCTTTAGACTAGTCCGACACTTTGGCACCAAGATTCATCTAAACAAGCCAACCCCATTACACGACTGCGTTTAAATGCCTAAGTAAATTTATTCTTTGCAAGCAAACACTTTGGTGTAAATACCTACAAAAGTTTATTATCTACTTTCATTGTAACACATCTATGAAAGGGTCTCGGTCCCCTTAGACTTAGAGCAAAAATGTTTTGGCATAAATACTTTTATCGCCGAAAAGGACTTAGCACCCTAACAATTATAATGGACGACGCGTTATAATTAGACTTGTATTTAACGTTTGGGGAACATTTTAGTTTTCGGGCATTTATTCAAGATCAACAATCAAGTCATACATCATATGACATACTATCATGCAATTTCTAAACACAATTATATGGGAAACCATCAACCCCAATAGGCATGATAAAAGATGGTTTTAATCACATACTGGGCGCCGTATCCCCAGACAGTTATAGCGGTCATTTGAAATTAAACAATTACTGGGCGTCTCCTACCCAGACAATAATTGCGGACGCTATGCTAATAATTTAAATGTATCACATTTAACACTTAGCACATTTGTATATTATTCAATAATATACTATTAATGATAACTATGGGTCTATTTGTCTAAACTCTATAATCTATGTAAATTCCAAACAGTCCCTAAACATTTTCTGATTTTAAAATTCTGATTTTCGGGATCTCTGTAAATTTTTAGAATTTACACTTTAGTCCCTTAAGAATTTAAAATTCAATTATGAACCCTTATAAATTCATAAAAATGCAATCTAAACTTCAAAAAATATTTTCAAACTTCTGGAACCTGTTTGCAATTTCCAGAACCTAAAATCTACTTTCAGAGAACTTTTTTTAATTACAGATTTGCTCGAAAGGACCAAATTTATTCGATTCAAAACTTTATTTTCAGAAACTGAAACTTCTAAAACTTCAGATTCATAATCTGAAACTTTTAAGTCTCTATTTCAGATTTTTGATTTTTTTAAAAAAAATTCATCGTCGGCACCGCGGTTCCAACAGGTGGCACTGCGGTGCCTCTGAGGCAGTAAGCCACTGGAATATGCAAATTAATTAGCACCGCGGTCCTAACAAGTGACACCGCGGTGCCTCATAATTATCGTCACAGGCACTGCGGTCCTAACAGGTGGAACCGTGCTCAAGGCGCATTGTCCAAAATTAATTTTAAGCTTCTGGATGAACAGCACCGCGACTCCCATGAATAGGACTGCGGTGCCTTTGGCTTCATCTGGGCAGCACCGCAGTGCTCCATTATGGAACCTCGGTGCCGCCGCCAAAACCCTAGCAGGCACCACAGTGCTCCATCGTGAAACCGCGGTGCCTTATCCCCAGAAACACAAAACTGAAATTTTCGAGCCCCTAAAACTGGTTTAGATCCAGATCTTTCAGATATATCACTTGTATTACCATCACCATTAAAACAATATGTTCATCGACCATCAAATCCAAATTTTTTCTCGTTCTTTGTTTCAATGCTCCATGCTTTAAGCCGGATAACGCATATCAACTTAGAAGAGTTATATTTTGGATCGATTTTCTCGAATACATAATTGTTCTAATAGATTAGTGTCACGACCCGAACCTCGAGCCCGCGACTGGTGTCATACGTGGGCACCCTTATACCCGTACCTCCCGTATAACCAACGGAAGCGAATAAAACTCAAATAACAACACAACTCACATGATAAAACTGGCAAGCCGACAAGGCCGCCACAGTATATATAAAATACCCAAATAACTGCAAATGTACATATGTCCAACGCAAACATGACTACATACCTCTAAGAGTATAACAATAACTATGACGGGACAAAGCCCCGTCGTATCCCTGAATGTACATAAGCCTGTAATAGCAAAAATGTACCAAAAGACTAGACTCCGGGATAATGGAGTTATCTCAACAGCTGAGCAAAGATCCTAAGAACGCGGATCAGCAAACTGAGTACCTACACCTTGTTACACCCCGTAATTCCAGGACATGTGTTTGCGAGAATAGACGTGAGAGCACGAGACTTATAAATTTGAACGAAAGAAAGAGTTGTAATTTCTAAGGAAAATCTTCCGAACCCCGGGAAGGAAAATGGTTCGTTAAGGAGAATTGGATTCTCAAATTGTTATTTAAGACTTTTAAGAGTTTATCGGAATTATGGAATTTTATTTACAGAGTTGGATACGTGGGGCCCACCCGAGAAATTTTACGTTTTTGTGGGGCCCACGAGGTTTCCGATATTTTGACCAATTATGGAAATTTCGGAAAACGGAATGTTATGGACCAATGGGAGGGCGACACGTGTCACCCTCCACATGGTCATCATGGGACGAAAATGATAAGAAAAGAATAGACATTTAGCTTGATAAAATGGACCAAGTCAAAGGGCAAGTTGAAGCTTGATTTAATTGACCAATCTTAGCCATCCATTTGGTTTCATCCAAGCCCTTGGTGGTGTTATAAATACATATCACTACTAGTGCAAGACTAGGATTCTATACTTAGAAAAATTTCAAGAAACTTTAGGTGCTCTTATGGAGGCTCTCGGCCAAGCAAGGAAAATAAAAGATTTTTTTTGCAATCTTGCTCCATAATTCCCAATATTCAAACCCAAGGTTCTTAAAGGTATTCTAAGGTCATCTCAATAGAAAGATCCCGGAAAAACTACGTTTTCACGTTAGTCGCAAGATGAAAACCTAAGGTGTTCTTCAACTTTGAAGTTGGAAATTGAAGAGAAGTTGATCATGAGCTTCTAATGAGTGCTTGGAGTGGATTGGAACGTAAGAAGATGAACTAAAAGTTGCTAAGGATCGACTTTTACGCTTGGACATTATTAGGGCTTTTTGAGGTAAAATCTTCGTCTTATTGATGTGATTAAAGATTCCATGTTATGATAAGTTAGGAATGATCATGTGATACATATTATGAAGTTTGAAAAGATTTGGATCATGTCGACATGTCGAAAACCGAAATTGGACATGTTAGCCATTAAGTTTGTAATTCAATTTAATTGTTAGATACAATCGTCGCATGTTAAGGAAGAAATGATTTATAGTTGTTGTAATTGTTATTATGTATATAACATGTTGGAATAACAACTTGGATTAAAAAGGAATTGAACGGAAATTGACATTGTTGTTGATATTGATGGTAGCCGAGAATGGCTTAAGTTGTTGGACAGTTTTATATTAATTGTGGGGCAGAATTTTACACGTCCTATTAGGCGTGTAATCCCCTTTGAATTTCTGAATTGTTGAGCCTTAAATGTGGCATTTGGTTATTGATTTTCGGGCCTTGAAAAAGGTGGAAAAGTACGTAGAAACAAATGAAGTGTTGCCCGATTTTCCGTAGAATTAAGAGTCCTTATACCTAGGAATATTCTACGTTGAAAGCTAGTAGTTGATGGACGTATTATGGTCATTATAGGTTGACATTCTACGTGCGGCGTATTCAACTTGGCAAGTGGATTGAGCCGGAGAGGTATGTGGAACTTTCCTTATCTCTTGAGCATGAGTACCTATAAATGTATAGTACGGTAGACATACGATATTTAAATGAATTTAGTTTCATTTGATATCCTTGACTTGTTTAAGAATGTCCAAAGTTGGTTGAGTTAGAGAATTAACTCACTTGTTTTAAAGGTTAAAAGAATGGTTTATTCTAATAAGGTAAACAAAAATTTCTTGACTTGAAAAGGTATAGAATACTTGGTTTGGAAAGTATTGATTACTTGAACTATTCTAAAGTTAAGAAACTTGATTTCTAAAGTTAAGAAACTTGATTTCTAAAGTTAAGAAACTTGATTCCTAAAGTTAAGAGACTTGAAGTATTCTGAAAGTTATGAAACTTGATTTGAAAGTATATGATACTTGGTTTTAAAAGTATAAGTCTATTGGTTATAAAAAGAATGAATTTGTCTAAAACATAAAGAGTTATAACGGCTTTATGGGAAGTTAGTTATAACGGCTTTATGGAAGATTAAGAGAGTGGTCTATTTGATTTATAGACACGAGTTGCCTAGGTTGTGAAAGTAGAAGTTACTTGGTTTTAAAGCCTTGAAATGAATTTCTAAAGGTGTAGTAACTTGATTTGAAAAATAGACATGCCTTGATACTACGGGTGTTAGTATCTTGGGGTTTTTATATAAAAAGAGTTCTTTTTAAAGGACCGGAAGTACATAGTACTTTGGGTTAAATTCCCGAATTTTATAATGACATGTTAGTGCCTTAAGTAAACTAAAATATGAGTGTATATAAATAAGGCTAATAAGAACTTAGGGGATTTCTTAACTTGCTTATGTTATGTATGATAAGTCGGTGGTGCTTATGTTATGTATGATAAGTCGGTGGTGCTTATGTTATATATGATAGTCGGTTGTGCTAGGTTATGTTATTCTTGCGGGGTAAACCCCCGGGTTACTACTTATTCCATGGATTTGCTACCCATGATGCGAGTGCGGTGTTTGTACTCATTGCGGGTCCACCGGGCCCATGCGGGTGAAATAGTCCTATGCGGGTGAAATAGTCTCATGCGAGGCGGATGACCTCATTGCGGGTCCACTGGACCTATGCGGGTGAAATAGTCCCAGGAGTAAGATTGCTTAATGATACTACGGGCGGGTGGCCCTACTTTGATCATGAGCCTCCTATTTTTATGCAGTAAAGTATACTCTTGTTTACTCTCATTGTTAGTAAGGCACGATGTCTCGTTATTTGAGTTATCATACATGTCTCGCTTTATTTTAGACTTTATGATTTCATTCTGATGCTGATTTCACATACTTGGTACTGTTGTCTCGACCTCGCCCGAGTGCGTTCATGCCGCATGTAGAGTTATACAGGTTGCTGATCCTCACTCTTAGGATCATTGTTCAGCTGTTGAGAAGCTCCATTACTCCGGAGGTTTATCCTTGGTTCAGATCCCTGGTATTGTCGGTTGTTGTACATTCAGGGGTATGGCGGGGCCCTGTCCCATCACAGTTGTTATTCTTAGAGGTCTGTAGTCATATCTTGTGGATTGGGTTGTAAGAACACAGATGTATATTTTTCGGAAGGTGGCCTTATCGGCTAGCCTGTTGATATTTACTGTCTAGTATTTTATGAGTTTATGTATGTTCCGCTGCTATTCTCTGATGTATACCTGTAAGGGGTGCCAAGGTAGGGCACCAGTCGCGAGCCCGGGGTCGGGTCGTGACAAAAGTGGTATCAGAGAAGTTAGTCCTCGGAAAATGTCTACAGACCGTGTCTAGTAGAGTCTTGGTTATCGGTGTGTTGTGCACCACATCTATAACCAGGAGGCTGCAGGACATTTAGGATTGGTTTCCATTCTTCTCACTCTATGATCGTGCGATAGAGTTGTGTTGTTAGGGTCGTCTCTGCCTAACAAGTTATGTTGATTGCAGCTACGAGAAAGGCAGCAGTGACCCAGGAAGGATTATGTGGATTACGTATCCAGGTTGGTAATACTTGTTGTATAGTTGGTATAATGACATACAGCTATACGGGGTTGTGTATGAGGGTCATAAATGTGTTTCCTAGAATGATTTTAGATTACCAGGAATTGGTAAGGACTAAATAGATACCGGAAAGGTATGAAATAGTTTAATGAATTCTCATCAAAGTTTTACGTGCTAATTTGAGAAATTAGGAGATGATGAGCTGTCTGAGAAGGAAATGAACCCTTAAGAAGTTATGATTAAGGGACTTAAGGGAAGACTATGTTAATAGATTAAGCTACGTAGTATGCTTAAGAGAATTATACGAATGAGATCTGTATGGAGTAAGTAATGGCTGTTGTGATCAAGACACCATGATTATGGTATTATGAGAAGTTATTGTACCCATTTACGGGGGGACTGATAGGGTATGCTTGGAGCATGGAAATTGCGAGCCTAAGAATATTGATAACCGCCGAGACCTTAGGTATATAAGGCCTTCTCGGGAAATAAGATTTAATTCAGACTAAGGGTAAGAGTTAAGTGCGACGGTGGGTCGGGTTGAGGACCTATTACGGGTCGCCCATAACCTAAAATATATTGGGATCAGTTGGTAGTAGTCCCGATACGTGACAAGGTCACGAGGAGGCAAGGTCTAAGTCTAGTTAATCGTTTTACGGGTTCGTGGACACGTTCCACCGGAACCAAGTCGTGAGAACCAGAAATGGCCTTAAATTGTTCAATGTAGGTAGCTCCAAAGATTGGAGGCCAGAATTAGTATGAAAGTTATGTACGTATACAAGTATAAGTTTGGAAGTACGGGAAGAGTACAACCAGTAAGAAAGAGAGCAAACTAGTGTAAAGGAATAGATCCTGAATCCATGAGAACCTTTCGAGGTAGCCACACCAGTGGGTGTTTGGGTTGTAACTGAGAGGGTACATAGGGATTGCCCGGTGATGATATACGATTGGCAGACTTGATTTTAGTAAGTCTATGTGACTTGTTCGGTTGAAGTAAATAAATTGATGTTGGAAGTATGTGGTACGTGAATTTGAAAGCTTAGAGACGGAGATAAGAACGTATGATCATTGAAGGATTTTATGTTAAGTGCCATTGGAGGTGCTTGGAGTTGTCTAGTATGGCGGTCAGGGCCGCGACTTCCCGAATAATTTTAGGAAAATGCGCGAGGCAAGAATAAGATAAGTATGAGTGCTGCCTGCGGGAAACTGAAGACATATTTGGTAGGTTTTGAGAATCTACACGATTTTTAAGGCGGTGCTTGATGATTAGATATTTACAGGACCGCAAGAGGACCCTGTGATTAGGTTTGTGACTTCAAGGAAAGATTAATAAAGGGAGATAAGCTCTCTCCCCCACGTAACAGGATAGTTGTACGTATTATTAAGGGTTATGCGTACCCTTTTATTTCAGCCATAGATATGAGACTGGTAAAGTCCCCAGCTTCGTTATGCAATAAGTTACAATTTTAAATAACCTTGGAAAAAGGTATTGTGTTGGGGTAATTGAGAACGACATTAGGAAATGGTCGAGGATATGTCTTAAGTATATAAATGTTGGTTATAAGAATAAATGGAAATGTATGACCCAGGAGCGAGGTAGAAATATTTTGGGTTAGTATTAGTATGATGAAGGGTTATGACCAGAATAATAAGTAGAATGCAGTTACAGTTATGAAGGTTTCCCAAGGCATAATTACCCAGACTAGTGTAAAGACCATTAGAAATGATGGGCAGTTAGGAACACCTCGACGATAGGTGGCAAACCTGTAATGACGGGCCAGACCATATATATACGGGGAGGTAAGAGACCCCAGGGTAACTTGTAATGAAAAATAAAGGTAAGACGAGTAGATACTCGAACGATAAGAAATATTGGCAAGCCATTAGACTATGTAATACCATGAATTGAGGTTGAACACCTGACTATAAGCTCTATGATAGGATTACTACTTGACGAGATCAAGGAAGTCTCCCCCTAAATTGCGATTGACAGGAAGTCTTAGCCATGAGTCAAGTAAAGGAATCGAATCTAAGTATAGTGACCAAGTCTGGTTGCAATAGAGAAATGGAAACAGGAATCATAATTGAGATTATATCCCCGAATATTTCGAAGTATGAGACAGACTTCCAGTTATTGGAAGATAAGCTGACTACGACTACAGTTCTAACCCCTCATGAGGCCTGAGGTACTAGAGGGTTAGGTTATTATAGTAACACTTTGAGTGTTTGGATGGGTTGTGTGCGGATGCAATGCGATAAGGTAACAACCTATATTTTCTCGGCAACTACGGGAGCACGATAGTAGAGCTCACATTCGAGAGGTTGTCGAGTCTTCCCTCGTTGAGGGGGGTGAAAAGGCGATAGTATAAGGATCCAGTTCTAGGGCAAAACTGAGATACGGCTCTCCAAGAGGAAAAGAACCTGTTTGGGTAGCACCGGATACAATGCTGTGATATGAGAATAGATTGTGTGTGCCGTCTTGCGAGGACTTGTCGGCGGAGTTTTAGTGGAGGCACGCAGTGCTTATTGCTCTATTTGTTCGGGGTCGACTAAGATGTATCACGACCTCAGATGTATGTATTGGTAAGATGGACTGAATAGGGACGTAGCAGAGTTTGTTGCTCAGTGTCCGAGTTGGCAGCAGGTCAAGGGTGAGCACCAGATGCCCAGTGGGCTATTATCGACGATTGAGATCCCGACTTGGTAGTGAGAGGTGATTAATATGGAGTTTGTTATAGGGTTGCATCATGCTCAGAAGAAGTGCGACTCCTTGTGGGTCATAGTAAGCAGGCTGACGAAATCAGTCCATTTTTCTTCCGGTCAGGACCACTTACTCGGCTGAGGATTATGCTAGATTATATAGTAGGGAGATTGTGACATTGCACGGGGTTCCTACATTTATGATGTCAGACAGATGAGCTCAGTTTACGGCTAACTTCTGGAGGTTTTCCAGAAGGTATTAGGGACACATGTGAGTCTCAGTGTTGCATTTCACCCTCAGACCGACGGACAGGAAGAGCATACTATCCAGGCACTTGAGGATAGGTTGCGGGCCGGTGTTATTGATTTCAGAGATAGCTGGAAGGATTATTTGCCTCTTGTTGAGTTTGCGTATAACAAAAGCTACCATTCCAGTATCCAGATGGCCCTGTATGAGGCTTTGTATGAAAGGAAGTGTAGATCGCCGATTTGTTGGTTCGACGTAGGCGAGGTCCAGTTAATTGGCCCAGACTTGATTCAGCGGGCTATGGATAAGGCGAAGCTTATCCAGGAAAGATTATTAGTAAACTCATAGTCGATAAAAGCTTTATGCAGATAACCGACGTCGACACTTGGAGTTCAGGTTGACGTTTTAGTATAAGTATTGTTATGTGGCCATGGGTGGCATATTTTTGTATGAAGGGTATAGTAAAAGGATACTAGGTCGCTATCTAATTAGTTGAATCCAAAAGAACATTCGGGGACGAATGTTTCTAAGGGGGAAGAATGTTACACCCTGTAATTCCAGGACATGTGTTTGCGAGAATAGACGTGAGAGCACAAGACTTATAAATTTGAACGAAAGAAAGAGTTGTAAATTCTAAGGAAAATCTTCCGAACCCCGGGAAGGAAAATGGTTCGTTAAGGAGAATTGGATTCTCAAATTGTTATTTAAGACTTTTAAGAGTTTATCGGAATTATGGAATTTTATTTACAGAGTTGGATACGTGGGGCCCATCCGAGAAATTTTACGTTTTTGTGGGGCCCACGAGGTTTCCGATATTTTGACCAATTATGGAAATTTTGGGAAACGGAATGTTATGGACCAATGGGAGGGCGACACGTGTCACCCTCCACATGGTCATCATGGGACAAAAATGATAAGAAAAAAATGGCCATTTAGCTTGATAAAATGGACCATGTCAAAGGGCAAGTTGAAGCTTGATTTAATTGACCAATCTTAGCGATCCATTTGGTTTCATCCATGCAGACATGAACGAAGTCCCCCTAAGGGGGTCAGTACAACAGGTACTAAGTATGTAAACATAAAGTACAGTAATGAAAATCATACTTGACCAAAGAATGACAGGGACAAGTATAAATATCAAATACTAGATCAAACCGTGCCATATAAAAATCAGGGCCAACTGTACCTTTTAAATTAACATAGAGTCATGTCAACATCATGGGACGTCGGCCCATATACTCATCAAATGTATTTATATCTATATCAGTGTTTTGAATCGTGAAACCCATCCCATTATATAATAGTGTTGCGGATCGTGCAATCCGTCCCAATAAATATATAAGTGTTGCGGATCGTGCAACCCGTCCCAATATATGTATAAAAGTGTTGCGGATCGTGCAACCCGTCTCAATAGATATACAGATAACTATCAAGGCAACCTTGTGCAAGTTAAATCATCTTTGACTCTCACTAGAATAAAATGAATGAACTATTATTTTAGAAAACTCAAGGCACTATCATGTCATGTAATATTAGGGACTTGAACCCAAAAGAACCATGTACGTCCGCCGTACATCCTTTTCTTTATAAACCCCAAGGCACTAGCCTTGAAACATCAAGTCACTTACTCTTTGAAAATCAAGTCAAGTATACTTTCAAAATTAAGTAACTTACACCTTTGAAACTAAGTGACTTATACTTTTCAAATCGAGGCACTTTCACATCTTCCATTTTAGAAAACCCAAGACAATACTATGCCTTCCAATTTAGAATTAAGATCCAATAAAACTATGTACGTCCGTCGTACACTTACTTTATACAACTAACAATACAATGGACTTGCATTTTAGAAAACCAAATATCATGCCAAAGGAGAAAGGATAGTTCGCATACCTTATAGGCTACACCAACTTGACAACTAGAATACGTCTCATGTAATACTTCAACCTATAAATACCAATAACACTTCTATCAATTCTATGATACTAATATAGACTTATACTACATAATGAATCTCCTTTCGTATAAAAATTCGGGCAGCACTTCCCCTGTTTATACGTACTTTTCCACCTTTCAAGAAGGCCAATTTCAACGATAACCAAGGCACCAATTAAGGGCACAAAAAAACAGCAACCAAAGGGGATTACACGCATACTTTACGTGTAAAATTCAGCCCCTTAATCCATATACAAACAGTCCATAAAAACAGTCCATACTTCTACGACAATGAGGGTAAAATGTGAAGCTTACAACACCTTTATATACCCTTATTTCTTTAGGACTTACGTTAGTAATTTACCACATTAAAGATGCATAATGATACTGAATTTTCAGCATTAAAACACCCCAAAATAGTCCCTGAAATTTCACAACAATATCCAACAGTTTTAGGCAGTTTGCGGCCAACACACCCTAAAGCCCTTTTCACAATTCCTTATAATCCAACTTACATTCCAACATGTTTATATAAATCATAACAACTTGTAACAACATGATTTCCTTCATTTTAACATGCGATTAGAGACGTTAAATAACAACAATAACCAACAAAATTTAAAGCGACAAAAATGTCCCCAAATCGGTAATCACCTGAAATGTCACAAAGGTTTCTTATACTCAATTTTTCTTGTTACAAGTTCTTCCCCTAACTACCACAACATGTAATATATAATTACTTCAAGAGGAAGAAGAAAACTTACCAAAATCTTAACCAAAAAACAGTCCACACACACGGCACACACTACTTCACTTTAGCACTACTTCTTTACGTTACAAATACACATGTAACCTCTACAAGCTTGTATTCATCTTGCCTTCATGTTTTTCCTTCCATAAGTTCATATATAAACTTAGGGTTTAAAGATCTTTTCTTGCCAAAACCGTGACTTACTATATTGCAAGGTTAAATTGGCTTAGAACTTAGTCTTGGTGCTTAATTTTGGAAAGAAAATAAGTTGATCTTGTTCTTGTCTTTGGATAAGTGGTTTTCAAAAATCTCAAGAGAAAGGAGAGATATGAGGGTTTGTATGGATGAAGATATTTGTTCTAAGTCTTTCAAGACTTATCTATATATAATTATGTGGAGTCTTTGCAAGACAAGTGGAGGGAGCATTTGCCACCCTCCTATTGGCCAAGTATTTCTCTTCACAAAAATTATCTCCAGACTTAGCCATTTTTTTCATGAAATTTCGATGGACCCAAGTCTTCCAATGCCAAGACTTAATTATTTAACACTTAGTCCACAATTCTATTGGAAAGAATTCAATTACTAGAATTAATTCTTCTCATCACATTAAACTCGAAAATTTTCCGTATAAGGAAATGTAAAAATCCTTTCCTTCCGACATTCCAATCTTATTTCTATAATCATGTTCTCACTTAGTAGCTATGAAATTATGGGATGTAACATTCCCCCCCTCCCCTTAGAAACATTCGTCCCGAATGTTTACAATAAGTTTCAAGTTATACACAAAGATGTCTCACATGGCCATAATACAACACACAGTCTCATTAATAAATCAAAACAATCAAGTAGGGATTGGAATTACCTGTAGGAACCGGGAATAAGTGAGGATACTTCCTCATCATCTCATCTTCTGATTCCCACGTCATCTCTTCCCTATTATCATTCCTCCACAATACCTTGACGGAAACCACATCCTTAGTCCGCAACCGTCTAACCTGGAGATCAAGTATGACTATGGGACTCTTCTCATAAGACAACACCTCTATCACCTGGACATCATCAATGGGGAAGACTCTGGATGGATCACTAATACACTTGCATAGCATCGATACGTGGAAGACCGGATGTACCGCCTCTAAATCTGCTGGTAGATCCAGCTCATATAGGCAACCTTGCCTACTCTACGAATAACCTGGTAAGGCCCAATGTACCTCCGGCTGGATAAGCTTCACCTTATCCACAGCCTGTTGAATCATGTATGGGCTGAGTAACTTAGTCTCGCCCACATCGAACCACCCAATAAGTGACATGCACTTCCTCCCATATAAGGCCTCATACGGGGCCATCTGAATACTCGAAAAGGTAGTTGTTGTTATACGCAAACTCAACGAGTGGAAAATGATCTTCCTAGCTACCCCTGAAATCGATAACACAGGCTATCAACATATCCTCAAGTGTCTGAATAGTACGTTCTGTCTGCCCATCGGTCTAAGGATGGAATGTTCTACTGAGACTCACCTGTGTCCCCAATCCCTTCTGGAATGACCTCGGAAGTTAGGTCAGAACCGAGCCCTCTCGGATATAATAGATGTAGGAACCCCGTGCAGTCTCACAATCTCCCTGACATATAACCTAGCATAGTCCTCAGCCGAGTAAGTAGTCCTGACCGGAAGAAAATGGGTTAATTTCATCAGCCTATCCACAATAACCTAAATGGAGTCACACTTTCGCTGAGTACGAGGCAACCCTGTAACAAAATCCATATTAATCACCTCCCACTTCTAAGTCGGGATTTCTATCGCCTGTAATAACCCACCAGGCTTCTGGTGCTCTACCTTGACCTGCTGATAATTCGAACATTGAGCAACAAACCCTGTTACGTCCTTTTTCGGGCCGTCCCACCAATACACGCATCTAAGGTCATGATACATCTTTGTTGACTCTGGATGAATTGAATACCGAGCACTGTGTGCCTCTCCCATAACCTGTTGCCGTAGCCTTGCAATATCAGGCACACATAGCCTTCCTTCGTACCGTAGCACCCCATCGGGTGCAACCTCAAATAGAATCTTCTCCTTCCAGAGAGTTGCATATCTATACCGTACCAGAACCGGATCCTCATACTGGTGCCCCTTTACCTCTTCTACGATGGAAGACTCGGCAACCTCTCGAACCCGAACTCCACTGTCATCGGAATCAACCAACCGGATCCCAAGGCTCGCTAGCTGATGTATCTCACGAACCATTTCCCTTCTGTCTGGTTGTACATCTATCAGGCTACCCATAGATCTATGACTAAGAGAATCTGCAACCACATTGGCTTTCCCTGGGTGGTATAGAATATCAACATCATAATCTTTCAGTAACTCTAACCACCGTCGCTGTCGTAAGTTCAGCTTCTTCTGTCTGAAGATTTATTGGAGACTCTTGTGATCTGTATAAATGTCAACATGAACCCCATATAGATAGTGTCTCCATAACTTCAAAGCATGTATAACTGCCGCTAACTCCAAATCATGAGTAGGGTAGTTCCTCTCATGCTTCTTGAGCTGTCGGAACGCGTAAGCTATCACCTTACCATGCTGCATCAACAGACAACCTATCCTAACACCTGAAGCATCACAATACACGACATAACCCTCTAATCCCTCAGGAAGGGTCAGAACTGGAGCCGTCAAGTCTAGAGTGCGTGTATCATCACGACTTCTCACTATTCGTAATTAAAACAACTTAAATTATTTTAACACTTGTTCATTCCTTTTATTACTTGTCGTACTCTTCATAATTCCAAGATATTCTGGTACACATACGTATACTAAAATATCGCTTATGTTTCACATCCTTGGCGTTACTACATCCCAACTTGGTCATATACTCAGATTTCAATTCTTTCACTTGCCTCATGGCTAAGACTTTCTGTTAATGGTGTTTCGGAAAATATTTCCTTGATCTCGTTAAGTAGTAACCCATTACTCTACTATTGGTCCTTACACTGTCCCGGAGTAATCATACCTTGTGAAACCCACATAATTAGAGTTTCATTCACCTTCATCATCCTTGTCATATTCCTTCATTCTACTTATTATTATACCAAGTACTTCTACCTCGATACCCGATCATACGGTTCCATTCATACTTATTAACTGCTTCATATTCTTACAACACTTCTTCGATCACTCTATAGTATTGTCCTCAATTACCTTCAACACACTATTTTTCCAAGGTTATGTACAAGTGTAGATATCGCACAACGTAGCCGAAGCCGAGGATCTCACCAGTCCAATATCTATAGCATACCTTAGATTACTAGCCTTGATACCTGAAATTCTTAATAATACACGATATCGCCCTTTACGCGAGGAAGAGGGCTTATCTCCCTTTCATAATCTTTCCGTGTAATCAAAGTCACCTTTTTAAGGTCTTATTGCAGTTTTCTTTATAATTCTAATCATCAAGTATCACCTTAAGACATGTGATTTTCATAACCTACATAACCTTCCAATAATGTCTTTTGTTTTTCCTCGGTAACACTTGTACTTATCTTATTCTGTGTATTAACTTGGGATACTTCGAAATACTGTAGCCATGGTGCCATACCAAACTAACCTCTTGTACCTTTACGTCACATTCTAACAACTTGGTAAATAATTGGAACCAAACACACTTGCCATATTGTGTATTTAATTTCAAACAAAGGTAAAATACTCCATTCATGAAAGTCTAGTGATCTTCTTAGATCATATACTCATATTCATTTCACACAAACCACGGAATAGTCACAACTAATACACTTCATACATACCATGTACTTTAACCAATATTAATCGTAAAGTCTTTTACTCAAGAAGGCCTTGTATATCTAAGGTCTCAACGGTTATCAATATTCTAAGGTTTTCAATTTGTCACGCCCCGAACCCCGGGCCCGCGACTGGTGTCCTACCTGGGCACCCTTCTACCCGTACAACACAAGTAAACCGCGGAAGATAAATAACACTAATTTTTTTTCTTTTTAAATAAAGGCAAAGCCGGCAAGGCTGCCATAATATACATAACACCTGAATGGGTCTACAACCATACAACAATGTAAATAGAACTCATGTCAGTCCAACCCATATATGAATTGTCACGACCCGACCACGGGCCCGCGACTGGTGCCCTACCTGGGCACCCTTACAGGTACACATAAGAGATAATCAGCGGAACATACATGAAACAGATAAAATAAAACAACAAGAATTTAATCAACAGGTTAGCCGATAAGGCCACCTCCCTGGACACATATACATATACTTAAACAACCGCAGTTACATTCCTTCTTTTTTTACAAACTGACCCACAAGATATGACTACAGACCTCTAAGAATTACAACTGTGGCGGGACATGACCCCGCCATACCCCTGAATGTACATAATCTACAATATCAGGGAAACCGTACCCAAAAGATAAGCCTCCGGAGTGAATGAAGCTTCTTCCCAAAAACTGAACAGAGATCACCAACCTGTGTACCTAACACATGCGGGCATGAACGCAGCCCGGGGTCGATAACAAAAATTTGAGTATGGAACAGAAACAAGGTACAGTAACCAAATCATAACTGTATAAAAAAAATGACAGGGGCAAGTATAAAAATGAAATACCAGATCCTACCGTGCCATTTTAACTCCTGAAATCAATCGTATATTAACCGTTCTTTTCCTTCTTTCAATAAAAATTAACATCATATTCTTACGTACTTACTTTAAGGATTTAGTCAAGTTTTTCCACATAACTTACATATCTTACATAACATAATTCGGCCCTTTATGGAGGGACCTCTTGTTTGGATGCTTACTTTGATTATCCATACGTGATAACGTAATCCGGCCCATTTGCGGGACACGGTGTACTGATGAATCATGTGGCATAATCCGGCCCGCCTGTGGAGCTCGGTGTACTGTGGAATCATGTAGCATAATCCGGCCCGCCTGTGGAGCTCGGTGTACTGTGGAATCATGTACCATAATTCGCCCGCCTGTGAGCTTTGCATCGTGGAATCATGTAGCATAATCCGCCCGCTGTGAGCTCGGTGTAAGATGACGTAACCCGACCTATGTGTAGGCTCGGGTAATATGGCGTGTCCGCCTATGTAGGCTCGGTGTATCTCATAACGTAATCCGGCCAATTTGTAGGCTCGGTGTATTTTTCCTTACATAACATTTTTAAACCATCTTTTCACTTCTTCTTAAGTCGTCATAACAACTTCCCATAAAGCTATTATAACAACCTTTCATTTTAGAGAACTTAAGACACTTTTATTCTTACAACATTAGGAAAACTAGACCCAAAAATACTACGTACATACATACTTAAAAAGAATCATAAAACTCCTTTCTTTTTAAAGCTCAAGTCACACACTCTTTTGGAAACCATCTTCTTAACTTTTGAAATAAATTAAGAAGCCATACTTTTTAAAGTTTAGTCATTTCCACTCATAAAATCAAGGCTTATAGTATTAACCCCTCGTAGCATACACTCTTTAAAATCATATCGCTTAAAACTTCATAATCCTTAAAATACAATCAAAGTTCATAGTCTTAAAACTTCATAACATACCTTCTTTAAAGTCCATTTACTTATACTTATAAAATCATATCATCTACACTTTAGAAATCAAGTCCCATAACTTGAAAAATAAAGTTTCATACACTTCCAAAACCAAGTAACTTATTCTCTTTAAAACCATATAACTTCCACTTTTAAAATCAATCCCCTTTTCACATATAAATTCAAGTCATTTTTAAACATAAAATCAACTTGCTTACTTTAAATAAATCAAGACACGTAGTTTTAAATCAAATCTCATAACTTCCTAACCATTCTTACCAACATCTCCCATAAGACTTGGTAAGGACTTAGGACAATTTAAACATACTTTTAACTTAGAATCAACAATGTGTTACTTCTTAACTTCTAAGAGTAGAAGGAATCATGAAATACTATCACATGGACATTTCATACGTAGGATCATGCCAAAGAAAGAAGAGGTTCACATACCTCGCGACGACTAGCGACAAGTTGCAAAATGCTCCCAAGTACTTTATCCTTGCTAGCTTTTTCACCCTTCAAGTAGAATACGTTACTCGTAGTACTTCAACCTATATTAATCATAACATGTCTATCAACTCCTAGCTTTTTAACATAGAATCATATTAAGTATACGGTCTCTTATTCTACGGAAAATTGGGCAGCACCTCCTTTGTTTCTACATACTTTTCCATCTTTTTCAAGGCCCTGTAATCAATAACCAACATGCCACATTTAAGGCGCAACAATCCAACAATTCAAAGGGGATTACACGCCTTAATAGGACGTGTAAAATTCTGCCCCACAATAATACAAAACAATCCAATAACCTTAGGCAATATTCGGCAATATCAAGGACAACAACAACATCTATTTCTTTCCAATTCCTTTCAATCCATAATGTCGTCCTAATCATGTTATATAGTCACAAACAATTCAAATAACTATAATCCTTTCTTTATATAACATGCGACGACTAAAACTAATAACCAAATTGAATTACAATCTTAGGGTTAATCATGCAACTTTCGGATTAGGGTTTCCAATATCCATAACACTTATCAAACTTTATAATATACACCTCATGCTTGCTAATATCCATAGCTACAACAATAAGTAATCTTAATTACTAAAACGACAAGATTTTTACCTTTATAAGCCCTTATAAATTCCAAGATTCAAAGTTGTTCCTTAGCAATTCTTAGTTCCTTTCCTTTACGCTCCAATCCGCTATTTGAAGTCTTTAGAAGTTCCCAACCAAGTTCCCTTCCATTTCCAATCAAAACCTATGAAAACGACTTAGGTTTTCGCCTTGCGACTAACGTGAAAACGACGTTTTTCCGAGATCTTTCTATTGAGATATCCTTACAATACCCTTAGGGACCTTTTGTTAGTCTTGTGAATAATGGACCAAAATTGAAAAAAATTCTTGTGAGAAAAACACTAAAGCCGAGAGCACTCATAAGTGAAAAACAAGGTTTCTAATTTTTCTAAGTGTTGAAGACAAGTCTTGCACTAGTGTAGTGTATATATAACACAATGTAGGGCTTAGATTATAACAAATGTGAGGCTAGAATGAAGAGCATTAATTAATTAGCCAAGTGGACAAGTTGACTTGGTCAATTTTCTCAAGCTTTGAAGACTTGATCTTCCACATAGGTCAATGACCATTCTACCCTTGCCCAATTTCGTCCAAGACCATGTGGGGGTGCCACGTGTCACCCTCTCATTCGTCCATAAAATTTCGTAACCCTCGTGGCCCTTACAAAACGTAAAATTTCTCGGGTGGGCCTCACGTGACCAAATCCGTAAAAATAAATTTTCATAATGTTAATAAGTATCATACTCTTCAAATAATGCATTTTGAGAATCTAATTCTCATCAACGAATATTTTTCCTTTCCGACGTTCGGAAAAACAATTTTTTTTTCCTTCGTACCAATTTTCAAGTCTTGTGTTCTCGCGTCTATTCTCGTATACTTGTCCTGAAATTCCGGGGTGTAACATTCTTACCCCCTTAGAAACATTCGTCCCTGAATGTTCTTTCGGAGCTCAATCTATCATTTCTTGGCATAGTCTCATAAAACTGCACTTAGTGAAACCTAATTATGTCACATATGGCCCTAATACACCATACTTGCATATCCACCCATCATAAACCAAACGAGGAAACAAATCCAAAGTGTGCACCATCACTATTTACTCCCATTCATGGCCTAAAAGGATTATCTTTTCGTACTTCCAACTTACTTCTAGATACATACATAATCTTAATATTATCCGTTCATGATACTTAAACATACAACAACCTTATCATGCATACAAATCTCTATAGGGTCAAAGATATACCTGAAATCATATAGGTGGTTCAAAGGACCGCTAAAACTGGGAACTTCCACCACGACCTCTGCCACGGCCTGCCGGTGTATGAACATCCTGCCTAGCTATTGAAGGCGAAGAACCCGCAACCAATCCAGTAGTCTGTGCTATCCCACCTGTAACCTTCCTACTAGGACAATCCCTCAACATATGGCCCTGACGGCCACAGGTAAAACAGGCACCAGTAGCACGACGACATTCCCCATGGTGATGTCGGCCACACTGTGAACACTGAGGGAAGAGTGGTCCCGACTGCCTAGAACCCATGTGCACGTGCAAATCTGAAAATGCGAGCTCGACCACTCGAATTACCCGGTGATCAACCTCCCGCGAAAACTAGGAAGGAGCACTGCGGCCGATCGAAATGTAGACCTAGCTCGCTGGCCGAGGTCACGACCGATCTCGGGCGCGATAGTGCCTTACCCCGGGCACCCTAGTGATACAACATCAGAGAAAATCAGCGGAAATAAAAACTTAAACATGAAATAAGATAAAATAAGAAACAAAGCAACCAAAAGCGGTTACCTTTCTGCATATATATATACGAGCAGTTAAATCCCTTTTACAAACCCCGCCACAACAAGATTTCTGCACTTATGAATTTTATAACAACTATGGCGACGGCCCGCCATACCACGAATGTAAGCACCTACAACGACAGGACTATACCAAAGATAAGACTCGGAGAAACGGAGCTTCCCAAACGCTGAATCGTGATCCTATGAGCGAGGATCAACAACCGGTGTACCTACCGCGGCATGAACGCGGCCCAAGGAGGTCGATACACGGTACCAAGTATGTGAAATCAAAATATCGTAAATGAAATCATAGTAGTCTATATAAAACAGAGACATATATGATAACCAAACTACAAGATATAATATGTAAGCGATCGTGTCAAGTCGGGACTCACGCCTCAAAGTCATCACTCAAATATAACAATGGGTCTCACGCCCACAACATCAATCATGCCCGTGGAATACCTTCCTCACCGCCAGCCTATGATATAACAACACCAAGAAGTACACATGAACACGTGTCCCACCTGTGTTATAAAACCGTGACGGGCAAGTACGGCTAACTACCGATACCAAAGCCGTCATCAATCGACCGGGCAAGTACGGCCAACTACCGGATACCAAAGCCGTACCAACAATACTATACAACCAAACCACGAAGGCGTCACGGGCAAGTACGAAAGCCAACTACCGGATACCAAAGCCGTGTCACGAGTCGACCGGCAAGTACGAGGGCTAACTACCGGATACCGCGTCAGACACGAGACTTCGCCACGGCGATACGGGCAAGTACGAAGCCAACTACCGATACCAAAGCCATGTCACGTAGTCGACCAGGCAAGTACGAGGGCTAACTACCGGATACCAAGGTCGTATTACGAGACTTCGCTACTAAACCGAGCAGGCAAGTCGAAGGCTAACTACTGTGTTAAGGCCGAATCACCACGAGGCGGCAAGTACGAAAGCCAACCACCAAATACCAAGGCCGATCAAAAACCTCATGGAGAGCTAGTCCATGGAATAACGCTATCAACGCGAGCGCACTGTGGAATCCTCCACATCGCCAGACGTCTAAGTAAGATCATAACAAATCAGTCGGCCCTGCATCGAGAGACGCGGTGGTATAAAAATACAATACTAGCACGACAAGGATATCACACGCAAACATAGGCAAGTTACACACAACTCAAGGTACTTTCATTTTATGTCAACAATACGGGTTTCAAACCCAAAAATAATACCTACTTTCATTCTTTCAGAAAGACCTCTTTTTACGTAAAAGATACTAATACTCGTAGTATCAAAAACACATTTCCTTTTCAAACCAAATTACTTTACTTTCGTAAAAACCTTTACAAGACTTTTAAAATCAAGTACTCTATACTTTTTAAACCAAATGCCTTTCTTTTAAAACAACATCAAGTATACTCTTTAAAACTCAAATACTTACTCTTTTCAAAACAAGTAACCTATACATAAATCAAGTTACCATTTTAAAACCAATGATAAAACCATTCTTTTGCTTTCATAAAGTCGTTATAACTAACTTCCCATAAAGCTGTTATAACACTTTATGTTTTAAACCAATTTAAGACAAAACCATATCTCTCTTTTAAACCAAAAACTCTTCGATTCCTCAAGTCTCTTTTCTTTTAGAAATCAAGTTCCTTTTAAAGACCAAATACGCATTACTCGCGAATGAGGTTTCACAACTTTCTACACAATTCGAGTTCTTCATATATCATATCAAGTCAAATATAAGTCAAGTCCTTTATATTTTAAAATCAAGAAACCAACCAAATTCACTTAGAACACGACGCTCACCGCATTACATAGTTCACAACAATCATGCTAGAAAAGATAGGAAGAGGTTCACATACCTCGCGACGATTATCGACAATTAGCAAAACGCCCACGATTTCTAACCTTGCTCGCTTTTCCACCCTTCAAGTAGAATACGCTACTCGTAGTACTTCAACCTAAAAAGGCCACAAAACGCCTATCAACCTCTAGATCTCTTCAGAATAATTCTAGATACAAGATTCCTTATTCTACGGAAAATTCGCGGACCTCCCCGCAACCACATAAATCTCCTCCTCTAACGAGGCTGCTGCGAACCAACAATCCCAGGGGGTTACACGTCTAACCTGGCGTGTACAATTCTACTCCACAATAATACTACAAGTCTCATCAGAATACAAATTCTATGTAAATACACCCCATCAGAATACAGTCCTATGTAAATACAGTTAAATACAGTTGGCCAACCAAGTGTTCACCACAAAAATGGGACAAGTGGCCACCACAAAAATGGGCCACTTGTCCACCTAAAAAAACGTCCACTTGCCCTTCTCCAATTCGACCAACATGGCCACACGGGGGTGACACGTGTTGCCCCCCTACTCGTCCAAAATATTTCATCTTCCGAAAATATCCGTAATGCCAAAAATCCGAAAATAAAGTGGGCCCCACAAAATCATAAATTTTCCCGTGGGCCCCACGTGACCAATTTCGGAAATACAATTTCATAATACTCAAATATTCTAAAAAGTCCAAATACCAAATCTGGGAATCCAATTCCCATTAACGAACCTTTTTCCTTCACAAAATCCGGAAACTTTTCCGTCGAAAAATCACATCTTTCTTCCTTTCCAATTTTTGTGTCGTATTCTCGTACGTACGTCCTCATATACATACTCTGGAACTACGGGGTGTAACATTCTTCCCCCCTTAGAAACATTCGTCCCGAATGTTCCTTCTAAGTCTCCAAAACACACATGCGCCGGTATAGTCTCCACTACTATACTTACGGAACCAATTATGCCACACATGGCCATAATACCACATACGCGCAAAAACTCACATCCAAGCCAACGAAGAATCACCTCAAATCGTATAACAATACCATTAGCTCCACCTATGGTCCAAAGGATACTTTCTTCACACACGAAATGATCACTTCTATTCTCATAACACATGCTCGCTTATTCCCTTACTCGTCGCATTCTCCTCGCACACTCGAACTCTTCCTCATATACTTACCACATTTCACATTGCTTGATTTCCAAAATCTCGGGGTTACTATCTCTAACTTGGTCATCATTAACTGGGAACACTCTGGAGGGATATCCGATTACTCTTCCGAAACATAGCAACATGGAATACCGGACGTACTGCCTCCTAAGTCGGACGACAGTGCTAACTTATAGGCAACCCGCCTATTCTACTATTATCTGAAAATGCCCAAAGTACCTCGCTAAGTTTCTTCTTTCCAAATTTCCACATCCTTCCGGTGGTACCTTCGAAGACCCACCGTCAACTGAACTCCAAGTGTCGACGCCGATTATCCACACGACTTCGCTGACTCGAGCCGCTAAAAAACCTCTTACGGATAAGCTTCACCTTACCCACATCCTGCCGAATCAAGTAGGGACCAACTATCCGAACCTTGCCAACATCGAACCAATCGACCAAGAACCTACACTTTCGTCCATACAAGGCTTCATAAGGCACCGTCCGAATACTAAAATGGTAGCTAGTATAATACTCACTCAACAAGAGGTAAATAATCCACACTACCCCGAAATCAAAACACCTACCAGAACCTATCGTCAAATATCCGATAAATGCGTTGTTCGTCCGGCCCGAGGTGAATGCAATACCGAGACTCACCGGAGTTCCTAACCCCGCTGGTAAAACCTCCCGAAAAGAAATAGCCATAAATCGGGCTCCACCGTCGCCAGAAATAAAAGTAGGAACCCTGCGACCTTACAACCTTCCTGATAACATCTCGCATAACCATCCGCCGAGTAAACAGTCCTAACTGAAAGACAAGATGGGCTGACCTCATCGGCCCGGCTACTGGTCGAACGCATCCACGAACTCGTACGATGGTTATCTAACTTGGGCTTAACACCCTCGTGACTCTATCATCTAGCGGGACCACCTCAAACTGACCCCACCACATCCGGCCGCGGTTGACTCGCGATATGGCCTCAACCCGACCCACTTCAGACTAAACTCTCGTTCCCCGATCCGGAACAACCTTACCAGTTCACGTCATGAAAGCTACCACTTCCATCTCACACTACCCATAGAATTATCCCACAATATATATCACGCATACCAAGTACTTCGACAAGGACCAACCGTAACATCCACTCAGGACGGCCTTGCATCCAAGGTCCCAACTGTTATAAATTCTAAGGCTCCCCATTTTCTCGTCCCCAGACTTACCCTTTTCAACTACCCATGTTTTCTAATCACAACTTACACAATGCTAACCGAACATAGCATTCCACATGTGTCACGACCCATTCCGGGGCCCGTGACTGGTGCCTTACCGGGGCACCCAAGTAGTCATACATCAGAGTAATCAGCGGAAACATAAAGCAAGACATGAAACAGTTTATAAAACAAGACACAGATTATGTGAGAAAACATCGCCTTTCGGCATATATATATAATCATGTTTTAGCGATACATCCGACATCGCATAACATGACTACGCACTCTAAGGAAATATATACAACTATGGCGGGACGGGGCCCGCCATACCTCGACTGCATAAAAACTATCTACAACAGGAGATCATACCAAAAGTAGAGCCTCCAAGAGATGGAGCTCGACACCAACGTAGAGATCCTATGCGGATCTAGCACCGCTGCCCTTACCGCGGCATGAACGCAGCCGGCGAGGTCGACAACAGTACTAAGTATGCGAATCAGAAAGTACTTAAATGAAAACATATCATTTTTAAAACCGGTTTACAAATATGTGTGAAACAACCGGAAACCGCACGTGGTGCCACATCACAAACAAGAGCAACAATAGTAATCGTAATAGGTCTTGTCTAGGCTGCGAATGATCGAAACAGGGCCACTCGCCCATATAATCATTCTGCAAGCCTAATCCTGGACTCCCGGAGTCCGCATAGGCTACTCTCATGGGCCCGCATGAGTTATAACCCCGCATCGAGGGTAGCTACTCCTGGCATCGCCCCGACTCGCTGTCCGCACGGGCCACATGACCGCGTGAGGCATAACCCCGCATACTAACACGAACTCGTAGCTCCGCATAGGCCCCGGACCCGCGTGAGGTATTCTCGAATCATGGTCCTGCATCACCGAGTCTACCCCGCATCGGAGGGCAGCTTAACCCCCGGTATCATCTCAAGAGGTGAGTGATAGTATACTAACATAACAACTTATCTTTTAAGTAACATAAGCACAACAAGGATACTCACCTATACAAACGTTACAAGATACTAACACACATAGCATCATATCATGTCTACTTATCAAACCATCTTATTATTCTTTTCACAATATAAGTCCATATAAACATATAGGCAAACTTGTTTCTTTTATCACTCTTAAGTGGTTATACTTACTTCCCATAAAGCTAGTATAACTCTTAAGCTTCTGTTTTAAAACCAATTAGTTCTCTTCGGTTAATATGATTCAGTAGTCTTTTGAAATGTTTTCAGTTCTTTATTATTCAGGCTTAAGCCGTGAGGCATTGCCGTAAGTATTATTCAGGCTTAAGCCGTGAGGCATTG